>OY728153.1:52500000-55000000 GCA_963277665.1 Viscum album | reverse complement strand
TACATTATTTTGTAAAAAAACGGAATATAAAATATACTACTATGATTTATGATAATTATTCAAAATAAACTTATACAAACCTCCATCTAATAAATACGGACATACTGTTTCTGTGTACGACGAACTACTACCTCATAAAAGGACGATTGATCGATTTTCCCCGACCACATCTCATGGTGGCCATTATGATGGAACTATATTTTTATATGATATATATTATATTTATATTGTCTCTATGTTTGTATATTTTTCATTTATTTATAACATTATGGTTTCCATAATTGTTAAATATGATATTTTCATTTGAGGAAGTACGGACTACTACCCCCTCAAAGTGATCTGACTCCTTCATTCCATACATGAAATTTAAAAAGGATGGTGTTAATTAACTTATATAAGTGTTTCCGTCGGATTCTGGGGATGACCTCCTTTTTATGGGAGGTTCAAACATTCTGATCGGTTTCTAACGGGTTTGTTCGTAGAACTGGAAACATCCAATGATTCCACATCCATTTGGGACTACTTTTCAAAGGTAGGTGCTCATTAGTTCATGGACTGATGAGGCTTAGGAAATTGCATTGGTCGATAGGATGGGAGGTCGAACTCATCACACATTTTTGAAGAGAATTTTTGTCTACTTCGGGACTCTCTTTATAGATTTAAGTTATGTTCGTGAATCCTTATTACATTACCAAATATAAAATGAGTTTCACTTTAGATCTGACAATCAATGATCGATATGTAGGAAATTTAGAGAATCTTTTATATGTATTTGAGGTTCTTCATCGATAGAGAATCATCTGTATTTGTTAGAGATTCTTAGTCAATGGTATCCTTTGATACGTAAAAGTCTCTTGGTCCTTATGATGACCATACTGGTTTTAAAGCCACTCAGTGGGGCAATTGAAGCTTATTGTCATTCAGAAGGACATGAATTATTTCAGAGTTGGGATCGAACCCGTAGATGGGCTACCTACGTATCCTTTGTTTATAAAAGGAATCAAAACTCACGTAGTTTGAGTAAGGGAGTATGATGTTTATGATTGATGGCTCAAAAAAGGATGTCATAATTACTTTTACACTCTAGGCTCGCGTGAGTCATGCTCGGTGTGAGAAACAAGAGGTATTGGTAAAAAATTAGACAATTGTGCCATGAAAGATGCAATCATAAGAAATAATGTTGGACTTATGTATGTATGACTACCCATATAAATGAAGGTTATGATTTACTTTAAGGAAGAAATCCCGGAACAAGGTCTATAAAGGTATATGTGCTTCATGGAGATTTTGAATACTCTAACTTGGGGCTTACTCTTGAAAAGGAGGCCCAAATTAGGAGAAGATATATGATTGGGTTTTACTCATGAAAATTAATCTCAGATCAAAGGTAAATTAGGACTGGTTAAGAGAAATTAAGACTGGGGCTTACTCCTGAAAAGGAGGCCCAGGTTAAGAGATTATAACTGGGGCTTATTCTTGAAAAGGAGGCCCAGGTTAAGGGAATTAAGGTTTGGGGCTTACTTCTGAGTAGGATGCCCAGATTTGGGGACTGGGGCTTACCCCTAAAAAGGAGGCCCAGGTTAGGGGATCTCTCATCTTAAAGGATGAGGTTTAATGAATGAAATCTCAATCTTTAGTGACATAAAGATGTGTAAATCTCTAGGTTTTGAGAGATTTTCCACAGAATTCCTTTCATATAACAATGTTAAATCAAGAAATCATGCCATAAATGGCTTTGAAGAGTGACTTGAAGACTGAATCTTGAATAGGAAAGGTGTAATGGCTTAAGAGGGGTGAAATGGGCAAAAAGGGCCCCCAAAAAGGCGAGGGTGCGCAAGTCCTGGCAGGCGTACAGGTACTGCGTAGGCGCGCAAGTCCTGGTCGCGCTGGTATGCCTGCGCGACACATGGTGTACTTGCACGATGGTTAACCAGTAGGGTAATACTTGAGCAACTCTTAATTAAAGCCTTTAGAATCCTCTTGAGGTTCTTCCAGAAAAGGGGCGCGCAAGTTCTATTGAAGGAGTAAGGTGGTGCGCAAGTGTGGCCTTTTCCCTTAAGGGATGGCCACTCAGGCGCACAACTGTTGATGAGTTTCAACACTTAGGACTTCCTCCCCCTCTTTAGATCTTCTGTTCTAGGTAATAAATTACCTTAGAAGTGTTTCAGAAGCTTTGAGAAGAGACTAGGGCGCCGGGAGCTCAAATCTGAGTTTCTGGAAAAATCCTCATCGTATGGGGGGGCCCACAGGGTCTATTTATAGGCAGGAGAAGACCCCGAGAAGTTATCACTTAGGTCACGCAAGTCACTTGCGCAACCATCATGCGTCGCGCAAGTAGACTTGCGCGACAGTGATAGAACTTGCACGACACATATGCTCTTGATCCCTTGTTCATGCCTTTGTTGATTTTTGATGTTTTCTTCAAAGGATAAATCAATTTGTGCTAAGTCATTTCCCTTTCCATTCTTTTAGAAAATGTGACGAAAAGGAGCGTCAACAAAAGTCCCCCCCTCAGAGTTGGATCCAAAAGAAATACGGATTTGACTCTGAGGAAAAGAAGAAAACCAAAGGAAATGAGGCGTGCAAGTTTGGGCGCGCAAATGAGCTTCGGGCGTGCAAAATCTGGCATGCATGGGACGTCCTTTAGTTTCCCAGGGTACGACACGCAGATAGGCTGCCTAGCCTACAAATACACGGTCTTTGGCCACGCATGGCATCTATTTCCGAATTCCCAAGCTCTCGCCGCGAAAGTCATCTTATTTCCGCTATTTCCTCGCCACCTCGCTGCTGTTAACGTAATAGGACTTGCGTGGTGAAAACATGCGCGACGAAAATTTGTGCAGCACATTTAACACTAGCGCAACACATCCATACTTGTGCGCCTTAATGCCTTAGCCATTTTTTCGAATTTCTTAACAAAGTTTTATAAAAAATCAATCCATTTAAGAGTTAATTTATTCAACTCTTGTGCATAATCAATGGATCTTAGACCCGGAATAGTTGTTGAACTGGCTAGCAAGCAGATATATGATATGATGAACATCATTGGCCGTGATTATTATGATATCAATTACAACACTCTCCCAGATTTGTCTAATTACTTGAAGAAATGTCATCTTAATTTCCCACAGAGCATCTACCTGCCTCTATATGGTCATGGTCATCTGCAAGGATTCAATGTTCCAGATGCAAAGAACTATTCACCTGAAATGTAGCTACACTAATACTCCTCTATTTCGGTTATGCTGTGTATTAAGAGAAACAACAATGGTGTGAGCTTTTAAATTCTTCCTCCATGTAAATTTTTTGCAGATATGAAAATGGAAAGCCCATGGGCTGAAATGTTTTCCGCTGCCGGTTGGTGGAGAGAAGACAAACATAGAATTAGAGCAATATCTGAAAAGAGTACTCTCCAAATGGCTCTTTACATTCAATGCTCCATTCTCAAATCCATGTATCCATCCTCCAATTCTCTTAGACAGAAACAGAGTCACTGTTTGATCAGCAGAAAATTTTCTCAAACCGGACTCAAGAACATAATTTTAAAAATGTTTCCAAGAAGAGCTGGTATCACTGCATCTCTTATTGTATCCAGTTGAATGAATGAATTCCAGGTGGTTGCTGATGAAGCTCGGGATTCCGTAAATAAAATGAAGAGTTATGTTGAAAGCCTTTTGTAATCTCCTTGGAAAAGAGAAGAGACTCCAATCTGTAGATGTCCTTCTAACTCTTGTGCATCAAATGAAAAACACTTTCACCTTCACTCATTTGTACCTACATTCTCTTTTTCTACATGCTTTATATTTTACCTAAGCCAATGGGCCTAGTAAGCATAGTTTGATTTTTACTAGGATTAATGTAAATAACCCTACAACTTCAAACCTTTTAATTGCTCAATGTTACCTAAATCATACAAAATGTATGTTTAGTGAGCTGGGAACTTTACTTTTATTCAGATTTCCCTTGTCTTTTGTGGGCAGTTTAAAGTCATGCACGTCGGACATAAAAAGGCTAATGTTTAAGGTCGAAATAGCTTTGACCGAAATGCATTAGAATTGAATCAATTCCTTGAAAATTCATCTGAAAACATATTACCATACTCAAGTATGAGGGAAAATATGTAAGCTATGACTTAAGAAAATTTGAATCCGAGAGATGATATGAAAAAGAGCTAAAAGGCATTAGAAGAAGTAGTTTCCAAGAATGAAGTTACCATTATTTAACAAACCTGTTAGGGGGTTGAATTATGCAGGGCCACCTAAGGGCATCAGCTGCATAGTTAAATAATATAGTATCTTTTGAATAACAAGTCTGTTATGTAGAATGTTTATGCAAGGCCACCTATGGGCACGTATTGCATAGTCAGGCAAAAGAACTTTCAGAAATTTACATTCCTAGTGCTAAAAGCCAGTGAAAGTTTATGGAGATTCAAATCTTTCAAAGTATAGAGTTTTCTGTATGGAAAGAGGTACTTGAATATGGAGAATATATTTCCAAACAAGATTATCAAAGAACTGGATGAATATCACTCCTACGAAGGTTTGATCCAAACGTAGGGAAGGAGAATATAAACCATATACTTGAATACTTGCAGATCATGAAAAAGGATATGGAACAAATATGTTAAGGATGGCTATTTTTGCGGATCCCTACATACTGTTATTTAAGACAAATAAGGAAAAAAGAGGAATTCTTCCCAAGAATGAAGTTACCACTATCCGAAAAACCCGTTAGTGGGTTGAATTATGCAGGGCCACCTAAGGGCATTGGCTGAATAGTCAAATAATAGTATCTTTTGGCTAACAAGTCTGTTATGTAGACTGTTTATGCAAGGCCGCCTATGGGCACGTGCTGCATAGTCAAACAAAAGAACTCTCAGAAGTTTGACATTTTTGTGACTAGAAGTCATGAAAAGGGTTATGTGGATCTGAAAATATTTAAGGTTAGGATTATGACACATAAATATGGGTATTGCTCAATGTATATAGAGATACACAGATCAATGCTAACCATAATCATGTTGTGGCTGGGTCCTGGATTGAAATGTTGGACTTCACTACGCATCCCATTAGGATGAGAATCAAGACATATGTAGTTCTTAAATTACAGTTTAACGTCGTGTGGGACAAAAGGATTAGAGATCCTAGTTTAGGGTCATAGAGCTTGGACCATTGTAAGAAATACACAGTGTGTGTTTTCATGGGGACTTTTTAGCCAAGGGATTGAAAGTGGAATTTGGGGTTAGTCCCAAAGACTTGGGGATGGATTCGAGGGACACTCGAATGTTCCTACGTATCCCATAAGGATGGGAATCAAGCCCACGTAGTTCTATAATTACCCTCTGTACAAATTTGGTTCGTACATGTGAAGGGTGAAGGGGGACTTTAGTACAATGATGGTTTAACCCGATGTAAAAGGTTGGGCATTTCCATGTATGCACGTAGTCTTTGAAATGAAACATGATTGAAAAATCAATGTAAATAATGGTTCCCTCTTAGGTGAGGGTATCAAAGAATATTGTAGTTTATTGTCATACTGGAAAAAAGTGTTGTATAATTTAACATCGTACAACAAGGAAGAAAGTGAACCAATGTAAAGATACTGATTCTAGGGGCGGTTTTACGAATCAACATCGTATGAGATAGAGGTGAACCGATGTGAAGAGATTGGTTTTGGGATTGAACCTTGGGAGGTTGCCTACGTACCCAGCCTGTAAGGCAAGGATCAAAGTCTGCATAGTTCAATTAAATAATGAATTAATGATCAAGTTGTTATTGGGGACAACGACCTAAAAAATGATGTTGGGAATTACACATGGTTAGCGGCCCAGAGAGAATGTTATGGTTGAGGTTTGCTCTAAGCTCACGTGAGTCATACTCAGTGTGAGAAACAAGAGGTAACAACAACCTTAACGATGCATATTTTAATGTCATTTAGGACATATAAAGGGACTATGCAGTTTAAAGTATTGCAGTTATCACTATTGGTGCTGCATAGTTTAGTGTCATGTAGCAGGGAAAAAATACAGTTTAATGTCATGTAGGACGTATCACGGACTTTATGTACAGTTTAGCGTCATGTAGTTAGGACGATGGGGACAATGGAGTTTAACGTCATGTTGGACGAAAGGGGGACTGTGCAGTTTAATGTCATGCAGTGAGGACACAAGAGTACTCCATTTAACGTCATGTTGGACGCATTGGGGATTTTTTCCATAGTTTAGCATCATGTTGGATGAAAGTGAGAATAGTTTAAGGTCATATGCATGGACCGTGGATGGTGCAGTTTAATGTCAAGATGGACAAAAGTGTAGTTTAAGGTCATACAGGACCTTTGATGCTTATGTAGTTTAACGTCTTTCCGGACGTAAGGGACTTCTATATAGTTTAGTGTCTTGTAGTTAGGACATCACAGTTTAACGTCTTGCTGGACGTAAGGGACTTGCAAATAGTTTAGGGTCATATGCATGGACCGTTGATGATGTAGTTTAAGGTTATACTGGACCATTGATGTAGTTTAAGGTCATACAGGACCATTTAGGGAACTTTTTCACAGTTTAACATTGTGTGGGACGAAATTAATACAAATAGTTTAAGGCCATATGTATGGATCGTTGCTGTATAGTTTAACGTCATATAGCAAGGACGAAAGAGGTACTTTGTTGTTTAATGTCATGCAATGATGAAAAATTAGGGAATTTTTTTCATAGTTCAACATTATGTGGGACGAAATTAATACAAATAGTTTAAGGTCATATGTATGGACCGTTGTTGTATAGTTTAACGTCATATAGAAAGGACGAATGAGGTACTTTGCAGTTTAATGTCATGCCGTGAGGACAAATTAGGGAATTTTTTTTCATAGTTTAACGTCGTGTGGGATGAAATTAATACAAATAGTTTAAGGTCATATGTATGGACCGTTGCTATATAGTTTAACATCATATAGCAAGGAAGAAGTACAGTTTAATGTCATGTAGGACGTATTAAAGGACTTTTGTACAGTTTAGCGTCATGTAGCTAGGACGATGGAGGTACTTTGTAGTTTATACAAAATACTTCTTCAAAAATCTGGCATTGGTTGGAGTAGTGATGAGATATCCATCCATCGAGATAAATGAATAACCTCCATTGGAGTAGACCCTATGTATTGAATAAGGTCCTTCCCATTTTGGATCAAGTTTGGGAGGTTTCATTCCTGTTATCATTGGAGTTCTGAGATCTAATACCAATTCCACCTGAGTGAATGAAAGAAGACAGACTTTTTTGTTAAAAACTCGTGCTATTCGATTCTGATAGACTTCCAAGTGGTGCAAAGTGCACAATCTTTTCTCATCTAACCGTTCCAATTCATTCAATCGATTTTGATATTGTTCATCTGTAGATGATTGATTACAAATGGAAACTCTGAGCGGGGGTAGTTGAACTTCAATGGGCAGGACGACTTCCGTTCCATATACCAATGAATATGGAGTTGACCGAGTTGCAGTGTGGGTGTAATCCGATAAGCCCATAAAGCAAGAAAGAGTTTATCAGGACATGACCTCTTCTCTTTATCCACCATATTTTGTAGTATATTTGAAAGAGACTTGTTAAAGGCTTCTATCTGGTCGTTGGCCACTGCATGATACTGAGATGAATGGTTGGGTTTGATGTTGTATTCTTGATACAACTTCTTTACCTCAGATGAACAGAAATTAGTGCCATTGTCCGTCAATATGGTATGAGGGACACCAAATCTGGTAATGATTTTAGACTTGATGAAGCTAAAAACGCATTTAGAACTGACTTCCTTGAGAGGTATTGCCTCTGCCCATTTGGAAAAGAAGTCAGTAGCAGTAAGAATGTACTTAAACTGCTTGGCCGTAGTCGAAGGGTAAGGTCCCACCACATCCATTCCCCATTTGGAAAATGGCCATGAGTATTTAGCTGTATGAAGAAAATCTGGAGGTTGATGAATGAAGTTGGCATGTACTTGGCATGAATGACACTTCTTTATGAAATAGACACAATCTCGTATCATTGAAGGCCAAAAGTATCTAAGCCTTCAAATCTGATCAGACAGTCTATGTCCAGACTGGTGGGCACCACAGACTCCTGCATGCACTTCTTTCATGACAGCCATTGTCTCTTCACCATCAATGCATTTGAGGAGAACTCCATCAAAACCATGTTTTTAGAGAATTTTTTCTAGGTGATCTGGGCTATCATAAAGAGTAAAATTAACCACAAGTCACCAGATTTGTTCTTTCTCAGCTCTATCAGGTGGAAGTGTTCCATTTTGAAGGTATTACCAGATAGGTGACATCCATCCTGTAGTATGACCATACGGTTCAGGAATGGGACAAATTTCATTAATTTCCTCTATTCTGATTTGAACATAAGGTGAAATTTCATGATGGTGGGCAATACTGATGGTTGTCTCGTCCCGATTTGGATCTTCCAGAGCTGTGGCTATATTAGCCAATGCATCAGCTTGAGCATTTTGTGATCTTGGGACATAAGAAAATGTCAGTTCCAAAGGGAATTCCACCATTAACTCTCTGACGTAATCATACAAAGGGATTAGTTCTTCTTTTCTGATGGCATAATCCCCATTGACTTGTTTGATTACCAGGTCTGAATCACCTTTCACCTTTGAGTGAGTCACTTGTGCTTGAAGTGCGAATTCCAAGCCTATGATGAGAGATTGGTATTCTGCTTCATTATTGGTACCACCTTCCCACTATAAGAAGGAATAAGTTTACACTACCTTTTCTAGAGAAATGAGCACAATTCCTAAGCCAACTTTGTTGAATTTAGGATTTTCCATTTTCCTCCCTATTGGACTTCTGGAAGCACCATCAAAATACATTTCCCATGCCTGAGGACGTTCTTGAATAGAGAAGACCTCCTTATCAGAGAGTTCAATATCTGAAGATGTGTCTTCCACTAAAGAGTGTTCAGCTAGGAAATCAGCCAGAGCTTGGCCCTTTATCGCCTTTTGAGACACATACTGAATGTCGAATTACTGCAAAATAACTGCCCACCTTGACAGATGCCCTATAAGCATTGGACGACTTAGGATAAATTTGAGCGGGTTATTGAGAGATACCAATTGGACCTTGTGATGTTGTAGGTAGTTTCTCAAATTCTGAACTGCAAAGATTAATGCCAGGAAGCACTTCTCAATACTTGAATACCGGGTTTCTGCTTCAAGCATGCTTCGATTGAGATAATAGAGACTGTTTTCATTCTCAGCATCATTCTTTTGAGAAAGAAAGGCACCCAATGATCTCTCTAGAGATGTCACATAGAGGATAAGTGGTCTTCCTTTAAGAGGTGGCATGAGTACCGGTGGAGTCAAGAGGTATTTCTTGAGAATATCGAATTCTTTTTAACATTCTTCAGTCCACTGGTAAGTGACTCCCTTCTTCATTAATTTGGTGAAGGGTAAACTTTTGACTGCTAAATTGGCGATGAAACGCCAAATATAGGCTAAGTGTACTTGATGTCCTCTTAATTATTTCAAATTTTGAGGAGGTGACATACCAAGGATTGAATTGTTTTTCTCAGGATCAACTTCAATACCACGATGGCGTACAAAAAATCTGAGAAATTTTCCTTAGGTTACCCCAAAAGCACATTCTAAGGGGTTCATCTTCAAATTATGTTGTCGAAGCTTGCAGAATATGACTTCCAAATCAGCCAAGTGATTAAAACGTTGTTTGGATTTAACTACCAAATCGTCTACATAGCATTCAACAAACTTCACTACGAAGGGTTTGAAGATACGATGCATGGCACGCTGATAAGTTTCACCAGCATTCTTTAAGCCGAAGGGCATTACCCGGTAGCAAAACACACCCTGAGGGGATCTGAAGGTTATAGATTCCTCATATTCTGGGGCCATTCAGATCTGATTATATCCGGAATATCCATCCATGAAGGAAAGTGCTTCATAGCCAGCTGTTTCATCAATTAGAAGTTCTGTAATTGAAACTGGGAAATCATCCTTAGGACAATGCCGATTAAGATTTCTGAAATCGATGAAAACTCGAATTTGTCCATTCTTTTTCTTTATAGGGACAATATTAGCCAACCATTTGGGATATTGAACTTCTTTGACAAAGTTAGCTTTGATAAAATTATCCACTTCAGCTTCAATTTTGGAAGCATAAGTTGGGTGTGTTCTTCTCGCGGCTTGCTTAATTCCTCGATGTTCTTATGGTAAACCCAAATGATGAGTAGCAACATCAGGATCAAGCCCGAGCATTTCTGTATAGTTCTAGGAAAATATATCTCTATTTTTATTTAGAAAAGAAATATACATATCTTTCTCTTCAATAGTCATGGCTGCACTGATTAAAGTGGGGCGTGGATCTCCTTTTGTACCCAGATTTACTTCTCTGAGTTCATCCACAGTGGTAGAGATACCCTCTTCAAATGCTGGAGGATCATCTCTGAGATATTCCTCTTCTTCTTCATCATGTGTTATTTCTTTCATTTCTACTTGCATAGTAGATGATAAAGTAGAATTCTCATGATCCGAAGAGATGTCAAAATTTGCATATCTTGAAGAAGAAGCTTCCATTTCCGACCCGATTGATGATGAAGGGTCTTCTTTGGGTAATAAAGAGGAGATGATGGATTGAGAATCGACATCATTTTCACCTCCGATGTTGCTATAACTTCTTCTGGACTAATTGGCGAAGCATAGAATTTTTGTATTTCAACAGATGAAATGAAGACATCACCATTTGTGCTTTCATCACTGCTTGGTAGATTACCAATTTCTCCCATGCTGTCTGGATCGATTGCCGTAATTGACATTATGGATCTTCCCATAAGATTATTTTGATTTGGGTCTATCTTGCCAATTTTATTAATAGGCAACACATAATCTGTACTCACATGTGTAAATGGATTTAATGGAATTTTTTCCTAACCATATGGAGCATTAACTTTGGTAATCTCCTTTGTTATGGATTTCTCCCTTTGCTTCATGTGATAGAATTCTGCCTCAATGTATTAAGACTCACATGTATTGAATGGGGCCTTATCACCATACAATTTCCCAACTTTACCATCGAAACAATATTTGAGACATTGATGGTATGATGAAGGGATAACCGCATGTTGATGTAGCCAGGGTCTTCCAAGCAAGATGTTGAAGGCTGAGTCTTGATCAACAACCATGAAATCTGAATTGGATACAATATCTCCAAACTGAGTTCTGAGTGTAACTTCATCCAGTGGTTCTTGTTTATTTTTATCATATCCCTGTATCATCATGGTGGGAGGAGATAATTCATATTCTGTGAGGCCCAATCGAAGAAGTGTACGAATGGGCATGAGGTTGACTCCTGAACCATTGTCAATGAAAGATCTCCGAACATCCACGCCATTGACCTTGCCAGACAAGTACAATGGTCTAATATGTCCATGCACAA
Source organism: Viscum album (assembly GCA_963277665.1). NCBI lineage: Eukaryota > Viridiplantae > Streptophyta > Magnoliopsida > Santalales > Viscaceae > Viscum > Viscum album. The sequence continues at coordinate 54,988,569 of OY728153.1, read as the reverse complement.
CATCATCTTCATCTTCATCAGTAAAGGATATTATTGCATGGAATTCTGTAGTATTATTCTCTAAGTGATAGACTTCAGCTGCAGCAATTTCAGTTTCAAACTCCTGAGGACTTGACAAAGCCTCGATGAGTGCTTCCCGAAGATCTTTTGACAGATTCAGAGCATCCAGAATTGATAACTTGGCTGGTACTTGGTCCAAGTGTTTCAATATATCATACTTTTGATCCAGAGGTCTGCGTTTTTCAATAGGAATATGTGGTTTATCAGGTACCTTGGAAGCAGATGCTTTGGAAGTTGATGCATCTTGTATTGGGATAGGAGTTGGCAATATTCCTGGTTTTGGAAGATTATACCGATTAGATCCATTTACATGCTGAGAAGAAGAAGATGGAACTTTCAACCGGTCTTCCAAAATAACTGTGCCAGGACTGAATTTGCTATTGGTAGAAGAACTTGCTTGTTCTTGCTGAGCTCGCTGAAGGGATCTACCTTGAGTTTCTGTTGCGTACACAGTTCTAGCCGGGGTAGAATTGGAATAGTGGCTTCTGAAAGATCCACGTCTTCCCCTATATCCTAAGCCCCTGGAACTTCCTCTGATTCCTTTGTTTTATACAGGGAATTCAGGCTCATTGAAATCGAAACTTTGACTGGAATATGGATCTATTAATTGAATCATATTAACAGAACCAAAGATTAACTCTTCGTCTGATGAAGACTTTGCCTGATTAGCCTGTTTAGGCTATTCCGTATGGTGGGGCGGTGCTCGTGGCATTGAAGTAGATGGCATGAAGTCTACCAAAGTCAAATATAACTTAGGATTTGACACATACTCATCTTCTTCTAATTCTTTTTCTTTCTTTGAATCATGCCGTTTCTTTGAGGACTTTCCCTTTGACGAAGATGGTTTTGTCGCAACATTCATGGAAGAAGACACAATTGGTTTCCTTAATTGTGTTCGCAAAATATCATGAGTTCGATTGATTGTCTTTCTGACCATCCAATCATCATACTTCTGTGCATTTTTTCTTTTGAATTCTTGTCATTCACCTTCCTCCTCTGGAACTGTAGTAGTGACACATGCTACCTGGGCTGAGGAGCCTTTCAATGTGACTTGTCCCGAGTCGACCATCTTTTGAAAGAGGTCTTTGAAGACGAAACACTCCTGGATGGGATGCACCAACATTTGATGAAAAGGGCAATAATTAGGATGGTCTTCATCTCCTTTCTTGTTTGGCCTCTTGGGTATTGTCAATTGAACCAAATTGTTTTCCAGAGCCGAAATGAAATAACCAGGAACTTGTTCATTTCGGAAAGAGTATATTTTTCTCTTCAGATCCTCAAATTATTTTCGTCTTTGATCATTTTGATCGTCTGGATGAAAAGGCCTTTGTTGTTGGCGCTCAGAAGGTGGAGCCCTTCGAAGAGATGAAGGTTTTGAGGTAGAAACATGTAGAGGTGCTTGTTTAAAAATAACTGTAGCAGTTTTTGCTTTACGCATTCTCCTTCCTGGAGCTGATGGAATTACACGAGATTTAGCCTTAGCCAGTATAAGGGAATCTTCAATCTTCTGAGCAATTAAAGTAAGGTCTCATAACCCTCCAGTTTATTTCACAGGGATTAATGGCGTGCGTAATTCATCACGAAGACTTTCCACACATATTGGCAACAATTCTTCTTGAGGGAGTGCTAAACTCAAGGAATATGTTAATCCCTTCCATCGAGCAATGAAATCAGAGACCCTTTCATTCTCCCTTTTCTTACAGTTTGTAAGATCAAAAACTGTTGTCTTTGGAAAAGTTGAGTTGAACTGAAGGAGGAATTTTTGGAAAAGATCCTCCCATCCGGTAATTGACCGGGATTGCATGATTGTATACCAAACAAAAGCTGGTCCTTGTAAGGTTCGCACGAAGCATATGAGTTTCACTACTTCTTGTTCCTCCAGAGTTCCAATCATAGGATCACAACAAGACACGTAATGCGTCAAATGCTGCTCATGATCGACTGATCCATTGAAAATAGGGAATATAGGTTTCCCAAAACTAGATGGAGGAGAAATTGAATCTACCCATTCAGGGTAAAATTTCTTTTCTGGTTGAACTTGCGCACGTTTCCCTTCCATAGTTTCTAACCGATCTGTTAATGACTCAATAGTAGTTATTAACTTTTGAGAAACATCTGGTTGAACTTGGACTTGGGTAGGTGCAATGACTAGAGCTTGGAAAGATGTGGTGATTGGTGCTGCAACTGATGGTAGCACTTCCAACTGTTGTTGCACTTGACCCGTAGGATTAGACCTGTGAGGGTGTACTGATAGAGGAGGATATTCTTGATCCATATCAGTAGTTGCAACAAAATACTTTGGATGAATGACTCCAGCTTGCTTAAGAAGAAGACTACTCTGAAGTAGTTCTTCATTCAACCTTCTTAATTCCTTCATTTCTTTCTCCTATTGTGCAAACCTTTGCTCTAGTGAGAGAGATTGACCTTCTCCAGAGGAAGGATATGTAACCCAGTTCTTTCCCTTCCCTTTGTTGGATCCTTTTCGGAGAGGGGGAAGTGGGTTACTCAAAGGATTACCTAGGTTCTGAGTAATCCTTTGACTTCGTGTATGCACACCTTCTTCATTTGTGTCGGTGCGTACATCTTCTTGAGCAGGAACATCTTCATCTGAGTCCCCTGAGTGAGCCTCATTTGGTGGATCAGCAACAACGAAATTGATGACATTGATTGATGCATAACTCATCGCATCCCTTCTATCAACATTTCTATGATATTGTCTTCTTACATGTCTTTGATGAGACATTGCCTTTTTTTGATTCAATCCCTCAGTAACTTCTTGACGAACCATAATTTGGAAGGAATTTCCTGATAATTTGGCTCTTCTCTCCTCTTGAGCTTTCTTCCCCAATCGAGAAAAGACCGAATTTCTCTGAGGAGGGGATTGATGATTTGAAAAAGTCCCCAGTCCAGTGGACTGGGGCTGTTCCTGCTGTTCTCGCTCAACTCCTCGAATCCTATTTGTTGATTCCAAGGGTTGGTTTAAAAGAGTACCCAGTCTGGAGAGATGGGGTGGTTATTGACATGCTATGTCTGAGAATTTCTTGAAAGTCCTTCTGATCTTGCGAACCTTAGTCTGGAAATTAGCTGGATGCATTAACCTGTATCCTCTTTTATCACCCAGTTCAAAAGACCATTGTTTGATTTCTGACACTTCTATCACTTGGTGACGTGCTTGCTCCAAACGAGAGGCCTGTTTAATATTCTCGTTTTCTTGATGCAAGAGTAATTCAACAACTTGTTCTCTGTATTATTGATTTTGAGAGGAACTAGTTGAAGCTTGTTCTTGGGAAAGCTTTTGATTACAAACAATGCCCATTGACTGTGGCTGGCCATGGGCAATAACATTGCATGAGACCATTTTTGGCGGGCTTTGCTGACTGGAGAGCACCATGAAATGCAGTGCTCCATGAACACCCCATCCTCTAACATGAATACCAGATGGGGCATTGGAAATTAACTGACACAATCTTCTTAGTGCGCCAAGGCATGAACGTTGAAGGGCTCTCTGCTGCTTTTCAGCCTTCAGATATCGAGAGACAGATAGAGTCGCAAAATCAATATAAGGTTTTAACCCTTCTATTATCTTAAGATGATTTTAATATTCTTAATAAGATAATACTTTCTTTTTTAACTGACAAAGAGTTTTCCATATGTTGAGATGAATATCATGAATTTCATCTTCCATCAACATTTCTGGAATATTATACCGAGAGTCAGCCAGAGGCCAAAACATGACTGACACTTCACCTTTCGCCAGTTGTTTTCTCATGTTCAGCATTTCCTCTCTATCATTTGATGATGATTCTTCTACCTGATATGACCATAGTTGGTGTTTCCTGGATGCTTCATTGGATTCAACTGGATTTGTAGAGAAATCATTGATCAAACTAAAATATGCATGACTTAAGGGTGGTTTGGAGAATGAATTACACCCTGGGATATCTTCTGATTGAGAACGTATTTCACCTTCTAGAGATGAAGTTTCAGACATGACTGGTTTCGCATTTGCAAGTGACTCAAGATAAGAGTGATTTCTCGGCACTACATTTTCCACTGAAGCATTTTCGGGCAATGTTCATCATTTCTGTGGAGAGGACTTTCGCAGCGAAATTCATCATCATGGGGAGGACCACTATAATGGGTTACAACAAAAGATGAGATCTCTTGCTCCTTGGTATTCTGGCCACACAGAGGGTTCCTGTGGCTCTCATCTGAAGATTAAACTTCAAGATTGACCGAATTTTCATGAAGCAAGCCTTCATGAGGAAGTGTCTGTTGAAGACCTTTGGAATTAATGTTCCCACTATTGGGAAATGAGGGAGTAGAATCTCGAATTTCAACAGATAATTGTCTGAGGGCTTCAAGAACTCTAGCATAGAGCAAGGCCTTGTTACAGATTGGCTCTTAATCTCATGACTGTGCTGGGCGGGTCTTTTTCATAAACACCTTCTTAATCGCATTGAAAACCACTTGTTGACGAAAGTGGCTACTCTGAACAGGTGTATATGCCTGATTAGGAAAGATGGCCAGGTTAGGATGACGATCTCCACTCAAATCAGGTGTATGTGTCTGACTTGGTTGTCTGTATGATATAGGGGAGTATGCCCCACAACCCTCTTGGACTGAAACAGATGTGTGTGTCTGTTCTGGAGTGAATTGTTGATGTGTCACTCCATTGATAGGGATAGATTTATGTGTCTTTCCCTGAGATGCCGCTGAAGTTGTTATAATATCCTGGCAGGCATCCAGAATATGAGCAGGGATTTACTTCTGCTCTTTCACCATTGATAGAATATGCTTGGTGACTTCAGCTGCCGGAATGGGAATATACATCCATTCCGGGCTTGGAGTAGGTGTATGTGCCTGCTCCTGTCCTCCTTTTCCTGTCAGTGAATCCTGATAGTACTCAAGTGTGGGGGCATAGAGTTGAATCTTCCTCCTATTTGTTGTCGGGGCTTTCCGACTAACTTCTCCGAATGCTACCAAGCGAGACTGTTGGTAGGCTTGATAAATACTAACAGGTGTATGTGCCTGCTGATTGCACTTCGCCAAACGTGGTTGACGAGATCCATCATATGTAGTCAGATGAGCCTGCTGACTAGCTGATGATGTATAAACAGGTGTATGTTCCTGCCTATAGTACTCCGCCGGAATTGCCTCGTGGGATTGGCGTGATGCTTCCAGACGACTCTGCTAGACATCAGAATTAAAACGGGCAGGTGTATGTGCCTGCTCATTGCTTGCCACCAAGTTAGGTTGGTGGACTTCTCCGGAGATGGAAGAGATGAGAACCTACTCACTATTGACCAGATTCCACCTCTGGTGTTTCGTCTTGCTTGCTCGGGTTCGAGGAACCTGAGCCGAATGCCTAGAGTTGGTACCCTCATCATGTTGAGGGCACACTGCCGCACGAGTCTGGCGGCGATTGTTGGTGGGATCCCTCAAGAAGAACTCCTGTCTGTTAGAATTAAGGCCCTGAGGGACCTGGTCATTCACCTCCTCAGAATAAGGGAGCGAATGGTGATTGTGTTCCGAGGATAACGACCCAAAATGGTTGGAGACGGTAGTCAGCACCACCTGCTTCTTGATTATTGGTCGTCATTGTCCGGACGACCAATGTGAGTTTTTTACTTGGAGGGCTTGTCGGGCAGCCTCTAGAGTTGGGATGGTTCCGTGTTGATGGTACTCCTTAACCAGTGCGTTTGATACCTAGTGTTGAAGACGCTGAGTAGATGATATCATCCTTATAGCGGACGACAATCCAGCAAGAGTAACAACAGTGACATTTGCAGCAGCAATATTCACAGGCGTGAACTTGAGAGCAGCCATTCTAGAAATACAGAAGATCTTGGAAAAGAGTTCCTGTTTGATATAACAGACGTAATCAAGATAAAGTCAGCCACTACATATTTTGGATGATCACATATTTCAATGATTATTTTTGTTGGCCCTCTCATTGATTTTTAAATAGGGTCCTAACAAAATAGGTAAACCATCATTTTAAATTGGTTAAGGATTCACGTCAGGTTCACCATTTTTGTTTCCCTCAGATTCCGAGCATGACCTCCTTTTGATGGGAGGTTCAAACATTCTGATCGGTTTCTAATGGGTTTGTTTGTAGAACCGGAAACATCCAATGATTCCACATCCATTCGGACCTACTTTCCAAAGGTAGGTGCTCATTAGTTCATGGACTGATGAGGCTTTGGAATTTGCATTGGTCGAGAGGATGGGAGGTCAGACTCATCACACCTTTTTTAGGGGAATTATTGTCTACTCCGAGACTCTCTTTATAGATTTAAGTTATGTTCGTGAATCCTTATTACATTACCAAATATAAAATGAGTTTTCCTTTAGATCTGACAATCAATGATCGATATGTAGGAAATTTAGAGAATCTTTATATGTATTCGAGGTTCTTCCTCGATAAATAATCATCTGTATTTGTTAGAGATTCTTAGTCAATGGTATCCTTTGATACCTAAAAGTCTCTTGGTCCTTATGATGACCATACTGGTTTTAAAACCACTCAGTGGGGCACTTGAAGTATATTGTCATTCAGAAGGACATGAATTATTTCAGAGTTGGGATCGAACCCGCAGATGGGATACCTACGTATCCTTTGTTTATAAAAGGAATCAGAACCCACATAGTTCAAGTAAGGGAGTATGATGTTTATGATTGATGGCTCAAAGAAGGATGTCATAATTACTTTTACACTCTAAGATCACGTGATTCATGATCGGTGTGAGAAACAAGATGTATTGGTAAAAAATCAGACAATTGTGCCATGAAAGATGCAATCATAAGAAATAATGTGGGAATTATGTATGTATGACTACCCAGATAAATGAAGGTTATGATTTACTTTAAGGAAGAAATCCAGGAACAGGGTCCATAAAGGTATATGTGCTTCATGGGGATTTTGAATACTCTAACTTGGGGCTTACTCCTGAAAAAGGAGGCCCAAATTAGGAGAAGACTTATGATTGGGTTTTACTCTTGAAAAGGAATCCCATATCAAAGGTAAATTTGGACGGGTTAAGAGAAATTAAGACTGGGGCTTACTCTTGAAAAGGAGGCCGAGGTTAAGAGATTATGACTGGGGCTTATTCCTGAAAAGGAGGCCCAGGTTAAGGGAATTAAGGTTTGGGGCTTACTCTTGAGGAGGATGCCTAGATTTGGGGACTGGGGCTTACCCCTGAAAAGGAGGCCCAGGTTAGGGGATCTCTCATCTTAAAGAATGAGGTTGAATGAATGAAATCTCAATCTTTAGTGACATAAAGATGTGTAAATCACTAGGTTTTGAGAGATTTTCCACAGAATTCCTTTCAGATAAGGAAGTCAAATAATGAAATCATGCCATAAATGGATTTGAAGAGTGTCTTGAAGACTGAATCTTTAATAGGAAAGGTGGAATGGCTTAAGAGGGGTGAAATGGGAAAGAATGGCACCCAAAAAGGCGGGGGCGCGCAAGTCCTGGCAGGCGCGCAGGTACTGCGTAGGCACGCAAGTCCTGGTCACGCAGGTATGCCTGCGCGACACATGGTGTACTTGCGCGACGGTTAACCAGCAGGGTAATACTTGAGCGACTCTTAATTAAAGCCTTTAGAATCCTCTTGAGGTTCTTCCATAAAATGGGAGCGCAATTTCTATTGAAGGAGTATGGCGGCGCGTAAGTGTGGCTTTTTCCCTTAAGGGCTGGCCACTCAGGCATGAAAGTGTTGATGAGTTTCAACACTTAGGCCTTCCTCCCCCTCTTTAGATATTCCGTTCTAGGTAAGAAATTACCTTAGAAGTGTTTTGGAATCTTTGAGAAGAGACTAGGGCGCCGGGAGCTCAAATCTGAGTTTCTGGAAAAAATCCTCATCGAATGGGGGGACCACAGGGTCTATTTATAGGCAGGAGAAGACCTCGGGTTGTTATCACTTAGGTCGTGCATGTCACTTGCCTGACCATCATGCGTCACGCAAGTAGACTTGTGCGGCAGTGATAGAACTTGCGCGGTGCATGTGCTCTTGATCCCTTGTTCATGCCTTTATTGATTTTTGATGTTTTATTCAAAGGATGAATCAATTTGTGCTAAGTCATTTCCCTTTCCATTATTTTAGAAAATGTGACGAAAAGGAGCATCAACAATAAGGTACATAAAATATGATATTATACAGTAATTATAATATACCTATGTATCATTTAGTTTTCATTCCATTAAACAGGAAAAAGAAATAAAAGTTGTGTTCATGTGTACGTAGGACTTATTGTCTCAATGAACATTGATTTTCATTTCTTATATCCAAATGTTATAGACAATTATAAATACATATGTACTGGATATATATGATATTTAAATCATGAATGCAATTTTGGAGATAATGAACTTTTGACCACATGGACAATTTGTAATTATAACAAGTTCATTTTTGACTCATGTACCAAATATCGGCAAAACGACCGATATTAACTTAAATAATTATGTAATGTTTATAAAGTTGTAATATGTGATATAAAAGGAATAATAAACATGAAAAAGGTTATAAAGAAAGTATAAATTAACTTAATATTATTATTCAGGAAGGCCAAGGAACATATGCGATGAGTCAGACTCAAGGTAAGGGACTTCGTCTCATTTTCCTTTCATTGAGGCGTATTTTGATTTATATACGACTTGATTTTATATAGAGTATAAAACCCTTTGACATTTAATTTAAATCAAATGGAATATTTTTTCTACGTAGCATTTTACTACATTAAAATGGTAATGTTTCTTTTTAATGTTTGTGGTGACAACAACCTTTCCGCCGCCACGAGCATTATTTGATATTTGGATTCCTCTACAAGCCATAGTGTATTTAAATGAAAAATAAATACCATGTAAACTTTTTAGGTATTTTCGTATTGAAAATGGTTTTGATAATGGATTGATTATTTCAATATTATGAACTAATATGTTGTGATTGCAATGTATAAAAGTTATCTTTCCTTTGTGTGTTATGATTATGTTATGGTTATTGGGAATTGTTTATGTACACGGGTGGTTGCATAATAAAACTAGGGTTGGTGAGCCCGAGATATCTCTCCAATGCATAGGTTAACATGATGGAGGTAAACGTTAATGTTTCTCTAAATAGATTTAGAAAATATACTATGACGGGTATTCCAAACATATCTCCCTATGTTGCTGTGAAAGCTACAAAGTAAGTATGTTCTAGATGCCACAAGTTAGCTTTATGATTCATGATTTCTATGTGTTATTTATAAATATAATGATTTCCTGAGGTATGTAAAGAGGTTATGTTTTCTAATTGAAAAGTATTATTTCATTGATTTTCATGAATTGATAGACTAATGTTTTCTTTCATTATTTTATAACCCTTACAGATCATTTTAAGATTATCCCATGTTTTTTAAATGTTTTTCATAGGGTATAAGGAAGGGTATGAGAAATTATTAATTCTAGAAGATTTATACCAAGAAAATAATTCTTGTTTTACTTAAAGAGTTTTTTTACTGTGAAAAAATTGGATAGAGTAAAAGTGTCTACTTTGTAATCTTTTGAGATGTAATGTAATATTTATAGCCTAATTCTTTAAAAGTCTAAACCTGAAAAGATCCTCAATGTCAATTATTATATTAAATCATGATTATGTAATGTTTAAGGTTGGGGCCTTATATACATGCTTAAAATATGGTTTTATGGAAAATGAAATGATTTTTTAAAATAACTATTCCTTTTATAAAACACAACTTTTACTTCTTTGGAGATTGTTTCTTCGTCACTCGAGAATATTGATTCTTATACCATGTACATTAAACCCTTTTTTGGGGAACCCAATGTTTTTTCCAGAATGTATACTTAATGAAATTACCATGAGAACCATTTCCCTTTGATGGGTTAATTTATGCCCATTATTGATCAAAAATCAATGTGGAAATATTGATTATGTAAATGTTATGATGTGATGGGTGCACCCAAAATTTTATATAGATTGAATGAATTGGGTAATGTGTTGTATCTAATGAGATAATGTAAAATATGAATTAACACGAATCATTATATTTCACATTGATAATTACACGATTATGAAAATATGTTATTCATGAACATGATCTTATCTTTTTTCACAACTATGTGAGGTATAAGACCACTAAGACATGATGTTTCATTTTTATGTATTTTCACATTCCATTCATTTATATAATGCTTCATATAATGATTATGCTGATGATACAATTATTATTTTGTTATGAAGTTGAATATTCTCACCCATAATATAATTATTCATGGTCTTATCTATCCTCTTACTGGGATTTTAGATCACCCTTTTATTTGAGGTATATCATATTGTGATTATTTATACTATGGAGAAAACAAGGGCCAGAAAGTATCTAGAGAAGAATTATTTAAATAATTTTAATGTTTTATTATGTAAATTTTAGGTTTGGTCTTCATTTTCCCTAGAAACTAAACCTTTTTATCCTACTTTTGTAACATTATTATAGTATTAATCATTAAAATGGTATAATAGTAATGTAAGAAAACTAGGGTCACTATACTCAAGATAATACTCTTACTCATTTGTTGGTCATACAAAATGTTTTTGAGTAATAATCTTCTATAATATTAATTAATGTAAGGAGCCCAGCTGATATAACTTAGTCTTGTTGGATCACAATTTTTTTCCTAGGAGTGTACCCTCAGCCTAATTTATAACCCTCATAGTAAAAAAAATTTTCTTCATCCCTTCACAATAGTTACAATTATCATATATATATACTAACACAAGATAATTCTATTTTCAACTAATTAATGTTAAGAATGTTATATCCGGAACGTATGGCCAAATAGATATATCATTGTAAGAGAAGCTATCTGAAACAAATAGCATATGTCAAGGCTCTAAATATAAGAATTATTATATAGCACAATAATAAACACACACACAGATATATATATATCATGTGAAACTACATGCCTAGTCATGATTCATGAACATAAGATAAATTTCACAAATCCCATATCAACATCATTTTTATCACCCGAGGTCAATTTAACCAACTGTAATTGAAGAAAATTCCCCCACCTTATGAAATCATGCAGGTCTAATATCCAGAGCATTCTATGCACTATCACAGATCCCACTCTTGAGTTCAAACCACCCAATCTTCTATAAATCGTGTACCATATTAAAAAATGATACAATCATGGATTTGATTCCAAATTTGATGATACAATTTTTTTTATCACTTTGACCCAAACCACCAGGACCAAGATGGAGGGTAGAAAAACCTTATGCATGCCTTCCCAAACAAAATAGGATTTTGACTAGTAGAAACAGTTAAAGTCCATCAGTGGGGAGATTATTCTCTCAGTATAATGTAATTATATAATTAATAAACCATAAAAATATATATTAGATAATTAGAGTAAACATGGAGAAACTAAATAAATCACATACATATCATAAAAATAGAATATCTCCCAATTTATAAAGCTATTCTATAGTAAATTTGATTTTAATAAATAAATAAAGAGAAATTGGGGACCTTTATATTCCATATTGTTCCACCTTTTTTCACTCCTCTTCTCAATCATCCACCATAGGGACCTTTCCCTTCAATGGATCCCTTGTGAAATCAATAAGAATATAGAATTACCAGAGTACGATGTCCGCACAAGACTCAATATGACACCACTAGAGAATCCCAAACACAATGAACTCAAGTATAAACAGTATATTCCATAATGAAAATTAATGCACGATGATCATAAATACACAATCCAACATCAAAGGTTCGCGTGACAACCAAACTGGGATAGACCCCCTAATGTACCAACATTAGCTCCATGAATAAAGAATATTTATGGTATATCATAATAATTATGGGATCATTTTAATATCTAAATAAATATATCGAAAATCAAAATTCATCAAGTTAGATATGTACTTAAGGACATATTATACAAAATCATTCATGGTTCAGTCACCAAGTTCATCGTACCCATTGTGTAAGGCTGACAAGCCATCACACATCATAGATTACTTAGGTTAGGACACAAGGTCATCATTCCCCTTACCCTTTGTTCAAGTCAATCATTTTCATTATTCCATGAAACAAACAATCCCCCGATTGTGGATGCACATCACACGATAGTCAACCCACATCATGTACCAACACACAAGCACCATGGAATTGATATTACAAGTCAGTGGGTATACATTGAAGTTATTTATAAAATATAATAATGATAATTAAATTAACAATACATAAAAACATCTAATCATTATAAAATATGGAACCCAGAAACACTAGAAATTCTCATGCAATCAAATATCATTTTAGTCTCACAAGACACACACCCACACCCACAAGAAATCCCAATCAAACATAGTCACATGTTTTCCAACTCAATAATCATATAATATCAAACATTTGATTGAAATCATAATAGATTAAGTAACATTATTCCTCAAGTCATAAAATGTAAATAGAAATAATAAACCCCCTTCTGTTGTTCAAAAGAAAGAGTGTAAATCTCAATTTTTGAAAAAACCACCTCACGGAATTATTATCACAATCATGGAATTGTAATCAATTGATGCTGACCATGGGTTCTAGAACCAAAACTAGATATTTTTTTAAAAAAAATATGTCACATGTGATGATAAATTTCTCATTGTAGATAATATATAAATTATATTTTAGGTTAACACATGCTTAAAAAATTATTATCCTCTTGAATAATTATAAAACCACAGTCGATACATTATATATATAAATTAATTATATATAGGAATTGATATTTATTGTATTTATTATTTAATAAAACCATAAAATTATGCTTCACAACTAGATGATAATAATTTGATAATTTCATATATTTTCACAATATAGTTCCCCTATAATTATCATTGGATGATTTTTATAATTATATTCTATTAAATTTCTGTAAAAATTAACCATTAAAAATTATCTTATAATAACTTGATTCCATAAATTATGTTTGTATAATTTAATAAAATTGTTGATTATCAATTCTGGAAAATTATTTTCTATAATTCATGTAATTTTTATTTATTTTTATTAATAAATTATCCCGTGATAATTATTGAATTATATTTTATTTCATAATTTATCCTTTGATAATTAAATATTTTATCTATTGATAAATTTGAAAATTATCCTTAAATATATTCAATGTAATTATCATTTGGAAATTTCAAAAAATTATCCCATGATAATTAAATGTGATTGTCATTTTTCTAACATGTCATAAACCAACATGGGTACCCAAGTAACCTGATAATGAAGACAATCATAACATAGCATGAAGGGCATTCTCGATCCCTGCGGGTTTGTGAATTCCTCCTTGTATCCTAAAAAATGAAAGTGAAAACAAAATTCCAACTAACATTGTAGAATAAAGATAACAAATTAGTATGCATACAAAACCAAATCCACTGGGAGAAGTGTACTAGAATTTAAAAAGGTATGAAAACCAAAATTACTATAAAAAATTTCCAGAATATAGGAATAAAAACTGACCAAGTCCCAAAAAATGAAACTCTCCAAGTCCATGGATCAAAAGATAGATCCACCTTCAAGTTGGTCTTTACCCCTTATCAAAAATAAAAAGAAAATTTATACAAACACCTAAAGGTACAGGTAGGATGTGAGCTAAGATCCCATTAGAGTCTCCCCGCAGATTCCATAATAAGATTCCAATACCAAATTAACAAAATAAAATGCTTTCAATATTTAAAATAATAATGTTTGGAATTTAAAGAGTATATTTCATAAAATCATGATTTACATTTAAAAATCATGCTTCACATTTCAAAATGATTGAAATACTTTCATAAAAGGTTCATTAAACAAATGGATTAGATAAAACACGTTTATAAGAAAATGTTTACATAAATTCACTAGGCATGTAAAATAGTTTTCAATAATGGAATAAATTTGTATCTCTTATATAAACAAGTGACCAAAGTGGCCATCTTCTAAGAGGAATGACAATTTCATGTTATGGGATCCTCACACACTCACGTGATAAACTACAACATGTACACATGTCCCTCAAAAATTGAAATAGAGGACTCATCAATGTCCAAATGGGGAAGAAACATGTGCTGACCATATTTTTTTAGTCTTGTAAAACATCAATCCATTGCTAGTGAAATTACAAAATAGGATTACTATACCAATATCTCACTAACAAACGAGGATTTCATATCCTCTTATACAATTCAATGATGGTAAATTTATTATAATAAACCTTGAAATACAATTAAATCCCATTACCCATTTCAAAATTCCAATTTACCTCAAAAAACCAAAACATGTAATTAATAAAAACACATTCCTCTTAAACAAGATAAAACTATAAAGTTTTAATAAAAATAATTTTAATCCATTTTTTACAAATAAGTATTTAAAATAAATTCACAATTCTATTTTACAATTCATTTTCAGAAGAAAATTAAACAGTTTAATTTCAAATAATATTCATATATTTCACAACAAATACCCAACTCAATGGAATTGGGTTTTTTCACAATAATTTCCATCAAACCCATTTCACAATTTAAATTAAAAAATTTATATCTCACCAATTTCCATAAATTCAACCCAATTCAAAGGAATTGGGGGGTTTTTCTAATTTTACACTGAAATCCAATTTTAAAAAAACCAAATATATTGAATTGGGTTTTTCCAACAATAGAATTGAAATCCATTTAATAAAAACCGTGAAATTTCATTTTATTCAAACAATTGAAATTAAATAAATCAATTGAGGTTTAACAAAAATTGAGCATCATGACAGAACCACGTACCTCAGAATCAATGGATCTCGTAACACCAACTCATAACCAGTATTTTCAACGTATAAAAATGACCATGTAAAGTGGGAATCAAAAGTAGGTTTAAGTTCCCAAATAATATGGTATTTGATCCAAAAAATCAACATGGGGATCCAAAAAAACCTATCAAAGAGAGGAGAGATCCTTGGAGATAGAGATTGAGGAGATGGAACTAACTCGGAGAAGATCACTGGGCATACATCAAGCTTTAAATGACTTCTAATAAGGATATAATGGGCCATGAATTGTTATCGGACACACCCATGGAAGAAGAACTTGTATGGGTTAATTCTAGGTCTTTCCATCACCTAAAATGAGGGGTTAATATTATTTTATTATATTTTTGTATTAAATAAATCTCATCCATTTTTAGATAGTTAGAGATGCACATTTAAAAAACCATGCAGACTAAACATGCACCTATTTAAATGAATCACTTGGTTTCTCCTATGAGTGACCATAGATGACTAACCATGCACCAACATTTAAAATTACTACTTCCTTGGGATGTATAGTTTTCTCTGAGGGGATGCATGGTTTGGGAAAATGGTGTTCCAACCATATAGTAGCCCATAATTCTAAATACACTTTAAATTTAAACCCAAAACAACACCAAACAAAACCCAAAAAAAAGATTAGTAAAAATAGGTTTTTATGAATATCTAAAAATTGAAACATGATATTAGAACCTCACCACCACTGAAAAAATCAGCCTCTAAAAATCTTACTTCGAAGCTTCCATGCCAAAAAGATGAGGCCACTTCTCTCTCGTCAGTGACTCCCTATCCAACATCTCAATATTATCAGAAACATGATGCCATAGAACATGAAACAAAGGTGTAATCCTCCAACTAGGAACCATGGTTTCAGAATCATCTATCTTGATTGTCCCTTAGGTTACAGATAAATAAGTTTCAACTTCAAGATAACACCAGCTCAAACATGAGTTAGATTAGATAGATACATTCGTATATGAGATTCATGGAAGACATTATGTATCGACGTTAGATACAGTGGATGTTCTAAATGGTAGGAAATATTCCCCTAATATGGAACACCCTCAAATATTCATAGAAATTAAGGGGAAGGATTCCCTTTCTTCCCAAGCTGTATATGACACAAACTAGGTGGAACTATCAAGAACACCTATCCATTATCTGAAAACTCCAATAGTCTATGACACTGATCAAAATAAAACTTATATATATGCTCCGTTATATTAACACCCCCAATGAATCAATTGAATCACTATTGGCGTCTCTTTCACAAAACATTTTCTAACCAAGAAAACTTCACCAATATCCGACCATCACAACATAGATCTAGAAGTCCGTCCATACAATGCCTCAAAAGGATCCTTTCTGATCACAAAATTGTGACTAATGTTATAAGAAAAAATAACCATCCTGAAATGATCATCTCCAAGTCCACTAATGTTAAGAACACAAGAGAAAATAATATCTTTAAGAATATGTATAACTCTTTCTTTCTATCCATCTTACTAAAAATTGTATGCCGGGAAAAAAAAGAAGTGAGATCCTAGTGCCTCCTGAAGGCCTCTCCAAAAATGAAAACTGAACAAAGGATCACTATCAGAGACTATGATAGATGGATTTCAATTAAACCAAACAATATCTTTAACGTATATATTTCCCAAAACCTCAAATTTGGATATATAAATAATTGGTATAAGGTGATCCAAAAAATTTCAGTCGATCCATCACAACACATGTCACATTATTCTTTCTATTGGTACATGGAATACTGACCAAAGGTTCTATAGATATCTCATTCTACTTTAATGTAGGTGCTAGAATTGGCTAAAAAAACATGATGTTTTATGTTTCTTGGACTTAACCTGTTGGCATGTATAAGAGTGAGAGACAAAATCAACAACGTTTCATATCATTCCTAGCCACCATAATTATTGTTGAATGTCATAAAACATCTTCCAGCTTTCTATGGGTACACGGAATACTGACCAAAGGTTCCATAGATATCTCACTCTACTTTAATGTATGTACTAGAATTTGCTAAGGAAAAATTGATGTTTTATGTTTCTTGGTCTTAACCTGTTTGCATGTATAAGAGTGAGAGACAAAATCAGTAATGTCTTATATCATTTCTAGCCACCATAATTATTGTTGAATGTCATAAATCATCTTCTAGCTTCCTAGTTTAGACATCCCAATGCGAGTTATGGAAATCCACCATCACAGATTTCTAGGTCTCTAACAGAACAACAAGACAATTCTTAAAGCATATAATTCCCTCTTTCCAGAACAACAACTCAACAACGGTCTCCCCACCATAAAGAGATTATATAATGGTATAGAAATCATCACTAAGCTACTGATCCAGAAGAATCATCCGAGAATAGTTGATGTCAACTAAAAACACCTTAAGGAAACCTACACTATGGGGAAAAAAACTTTTGGAACTGGCTATTTGCGACGAGAAATAATCCTATCACAAATACTCCATTCCAGAGATTATTTGTGACGGGTTTTGGTGGCCCGTAGCAAAAAGTAATGCGCAGTTTGGCGTGGTTTGCGCGCTAAACTGCGGGAAGGTTATTTGCGATGGGAGGAATATTCCCTTCGCAAATACCCGGTGGCGGTAAGTGGGTTTTTGTGACGGGACCCATCGCAAATACCTGACGGCGGTAACTAGGTTTTTGCGACGGGATGTTGCCCCGTCGCAAAACGTGTGTCAGCAGGTACCTTTTGTGACGAGGCCCATCGCAAATACTCTTTTAACCGCTGATAGCTATTAATGTGGGAAAAGGTATTTGGGATGGGCCCCATTGCAACAAAGACCTTTAGCGACGATATTCCTGTCGCCAAATTTTCCATCACAACTAATCTAACCTGTATATACCCCCACCCATTTTTTCAAATCCTCCTCTCAATTAACATTTTCTCTCTCTTTCTCAACCCTATTTTCAGAGTGAAAATTTGTTTGAGTTAGTTTTTTTGACGAAAAAGTTTTGAAGCCGTCTATATCAATAGATTATCAAGTTTAAAGGTATTTATATTTAATTTTATTTAATATTTAATCTATTTTTTTAATGTTAATTTTAATTATTTTTGATTAGTTTTAATTTAATTAGATTTAAATTGTTTTGTTAACAGTATTTATTTGTAATAATAAATTGAAATTATTAGTACTAATTTTTAATAAATAGGAATAATTAGTAATAAATATGAATAATTAGTAATAAATAGGAATAATTAGTAATAAATAAGAATAATTAGTAATAAATTGGAATAATTAGTAATAAATAGGAATAATTACTAATTATTAGGAATAATTAGAAATAATTGGGAAAAAATATTTATAATTAGCAATAAATAAGAATAATTAGAAATAAATAGGTATAATTAGCAATAAATAATAATAATTTGTAATAATTAGTAATAATTAGAAATAATTAGAAATAAATAGTAATAATTAGGAATAATTAGCGATAAATAGTAATAAATAGGAATAAATAGTAATAAATAGGAATAAATAGTAATAAATATGAATAAATATCATTAAATAGAAATAATTAGTAATAAATAGGAATAATTAATAATAAATATGAATAAATAATAATAAATACTAATAAATATGATTAAATAATAATAAATACTAATAAATATGAATAATTAGTAATAAATAGGAATAATTTGTAATAAATAGGAATAATTAGTAATAAATAGGAATAATTAGTAATAAATAGTATTAAATAGTAATAAATAGGAATAATTAGTAATAAATTGGAATAATTAGGAATAATTAGTAATAAATAGTAATAATTAGAAATAATTAGTAAAAACTAGGAATAATTATGAATAATTAGCAATAAATAGTAATAATTTGGAATAATTACGAATAATTAGTACTAATTAAGAACAATTAGTAATAATTAGAAATAATTAGTTATAGTTAGTAATAATTAGAAGTAATTAGTAGTAATTAGTAGTAATTAGTAGTAGTTAGTAGTAATACGTAGTAATTTGAACTAAATAGTAATAAATAGGACTAAATAGTTATAAATAGTAATAAATACTAATAAACAGTAGTAAATACTAATAATTAGAAATAAATATTAATAAATAGGAATAATTAGTAATAAATAAGAATAATTAGTAATAAATAGGAATAAATAGTAATAAATAGGAATAATTAGAAATAATTAGGAATAATTATTAATAAATATGAATAATTATTAATAATTAGGAATAAATAGGAATAATTAGTAATAATTATGAATAATTAGGAATAATTTGGAATAAATAGAAATAATTTGCAATAAATAGGAATAATCAGAAATAAATAGTAATAGATAGAAATAATTAGTGATAAATAGAAATAAATAATAATAAATACTAATAAATAGGAATAATTAGTAATGAATAGTAATAATTAGTAATAAATAGGAATAATTAGAAATAAATAGTAATAAATAGTAATAATTAGTAATAAATAGGAATAATTAGTAATAAATAGGAATAATTAGCAAATAAAGAGTAATAAATAGGAATAATTAGTAATAAATAGTAATAAATAGAAATAATTTATAATAAATAAGAATAATTAATAATAAATAGGAATAAATAATAATAAATATGAATAAATAGAAATAATTAGGATTAATTAGCAATAATTAGGATTAATTAGCAATAATTTGGAATAATTAGTAATAAATAGGAATAATTATTAATAAATATGAATAATTAGAAATAAATAAGAATAATTAGAAATAAATAGTAATAAATAGTAATAAATAGGAATAATTAGATATAAATAGTAATAAATAGTAATAATTAGCAATAAATAGGAATAATTAGTAATAAATAGTAATAATTAGCAATAAATAGTAATAAATAAGAATAATTAGTAATAAATATGAATAAATTGTAATAAATAGAAATAATTAATAAGAAATAAGAAAAATTAATAATAATTAGGAATAATTAGCAATAATTAGGAATAATTAGAAGTAAACAGAAGTAATTATGAGTAAACAGGAGTAATAAGGAGTAAACAAGAGTAATTAGGAGTAAACAAGAGTAATTGGGAGTTAATAGGAGTAATTGGGAGTTAACAGGAGTAATTTGGAGTGAACATGAGTAAGTAGAAGTTAAAAAGAGTAATTAAGAGTTAACATGAGTAAATATGAGTTAATAGGAGTAATTAGGAGTTAACATGAGTAATTAATATTTAATAGGAGTAATTAAAAGTTAACAAGAGTAAGTAGGAGTTAACAGGAGTAATTTGGAGTTAAAAAGAGTAATTTGGAGTTAACATGAGTAATTAAGAGTTAATAAGAGTATTTAGGAACTAACATGAGTAATTAAATATTAATAGGAGTAATTAGGAATTAACAGGAGTAAATTAGGAATAAACCGGAGTAATTAGGAATAAATAGGAATAAATAGGAATAAATAGGAATAAATTGGAATAAATTGGAATAAATTCTAATAACATGTAATAACTTTTCACAATTTTAAATTTATTTAAGGAACTCCTTTAGCTCGATGACTCTTATGCTTTCAAATTTCACCGACTCAAAGCATTATAAAAAGTATGCTTCTACATATTCATATCCAATATCGTGTGCATGTGTTTGAATATACATTCGTAGGACCACATTTTTTATAATGTTTTCAGGTGGTGATAGTTGCAAGAAGATGATTCATCGATGTAAATGGGGCTCTTTTGTATGAAGACTCATTTACTTGCATCATTCTCACACTGAAATTACAGTGAAGAAACTGCTTGGAGGTACGCTTATACATCCTCATATGCACGAGAATGAATAATCATACCTCTGAGTAGATTCTTCATTGTGATTTTAGTGTGAGAAAGATGCATGTAAATGAGCCGTCGGATAAAAGAGTAGTCGTCAATCCACTAGAAATTGTGTCGCCTATATTTAATGGTAATTATTAAGAAGTAGTTGTAATTATTTATCTTCTTTTTTTAGAGAGTGTTTATATAATTCCAAATTATTCAAAAAAAGTGATGATTTATATTTTGTAGAAAAATATGGAACAAGGAAATCAACATAAGTCATTATTAGATAATCGCGCTTGGATAAATCAGTGCAGAAATCCAAATGCTTCTGGTTTAAATACTTTTTATTTTGAGGGTGGTGAATCTTTCTTATCATTTTTATCATCAAAACCAGAATATGTTTTAGAAGGAAAAATTAAGTGTCCTTATAAAAAATGTTCCCTGAGAACGTTTGACACATTTGACAAGGTTGGGGGACATCTCTTGTGGTTTGGTTTTCAACCAGATTATGTTTTTTGGTATCAACATGATGAACACAGTTCCAGAGAAGATACTAATAACTTGATTCCGAATCCATTATAGTTTCAAAATTTAGTACATGATGTTGCAGGTCTATCAGTTCGACAAATTAAAACTCAATATGATTGTGATTTAACTCCTGAGTTGGAACCATCTGAATTTTATGAGTTGTTGAGGTCTGTTGAGGATGCATTATATCCTGGTTGCAAGATAAGAAAATTATAAGCGGTTGAAAAATTTAGAGCTATTAAATCAAATAATGCAATTTCAAACAACTGTTTTGATCAGATATTTTCTTTGGTCAAAACACTGTTACCTGAAAGAAATGTGTTGCCTGTAAATGTCTATGAGAGTAAGAGGTTGGTTCGTAATCTGGGCCTTAATTATTGGAAGATTCATGCATGTACAAATGATTTCATCTTATATTCTGGTGAAAATGAGTCCTTGGATAGTTGTCCCACATGTGGACAATAGAGGTATAAAGAATCTCAACCAGGGAATTCTAGATCGATTCTAGTAAAACAGTTGATATATTTCCCCCTTAAACCTAGGTTACAACATTTATTTATGTCTTAGAACACATCGTCAATGATGTCGTGACACAAAACCAAGATTTCAACTGATAAAAGATTGAATCATCCATCTGATGGTGATTCATGGAAACATTTTGACCGTCTGCATCCATCTTTTGCTTTAAAATCCCAAAATGTGTGATTGGGTCTTTCTACTAACAGTTTATGTCTGTTTGGTTCTTATTATAGTCAATATTCATGTTGGCCTGTCTTTATAACTCCGTACAATTTACCTCCATGGATGTTGATGAATGATCCATATATCTTTTTGACTCTATTAATCCCAGGACATCCAAAAAAGAATATTGATGTTTATTTGAAACCATTTATAGATGAGTGAAATGCATTGTGGAGTGATGGTGTTAATACATATGATGTTGCTGCGAAACAAAATTTCATATTAAAATATACATTTATGTGGACGATTAGTGACTTTCCGGCATATTTCATGTTATATGGCTAGAGTACACATGGTCTGAAATCATGTCCTTACTGTATGAAAGACAAGAAATCCTTTATGTTCTTTAATGGAAAAAACCTTGCTATTATGACTTTCACTGTAGATTTCTTCCAACCAATTATCCTTTTTGGAGGAACAAATCTCATTTCAAAAAAGGTACAATTGAAAGGGATGATCCTCTAAAGATGATCTAAGGTACAGAGTTAAAATCAGTTGTATTTTCATTACCTCCCATCACATTTGGGCCAATAGTAAACCAACAGAAAATTGATGGCTTTAGGAAAGAACATAATTGGATAAAACGAAGAATTTTTTGGGATCTTCCATATTGGTTTGATTTGTTGGTCCACCTCATATTCGATTTCATGCATATTGAGAGGAGTTTTTTTGGTAATTTATTTCATACAGTTTTGGATACACCAGGTAATACCAAAGATACTGTAAAGGCATGATTAGATTTTGCCCAAATTTACAGGCGACCAGATTTTGAACTATTTGAAAATGTCAGACCACAGAGGTTAATGAATCCAAAAGTAGCTTATACACTGTCAAAAGAGTGTTTCTTATTATTTTTTCAGTGGATTTCAAATTTGAGACTTCCAGAAGGTTGTGCTTCCAATTTGGGAAGATGTGTTAATAATGGTCATATTACCGGATTAAAAAGTCACGATTTTCATGTTATAATGGAAAGAATTATGCTGATTAGATTTAGATGTTTGTTGAATTCTATGATTTGGGATTCAATAATAAACATATCATATTTTTTCAAGACATTTGTGCAGTGACAATAGACTACAATGCCCTAAGTAAACTGGAAGAAGATGTTGCTGTAATTATATGTAAACTGGAAATAATATTTCCGCTGGATTTCTTTGACTCAATAGAACATCTGATATTAAATTTTCCACATGAAACTAAATGTGGAGGTCCCGTACAGTTTATATGGATGTACCTATTCGAGAGATGCAGGCAGAAATTGAAGAAAAAAGTACATAACAAAGCATCAGTTGAAGGCTCAATTGGTGAAGCTTATTTGCAAGAGGAAATTGATTTTTCTGCTCTCATTATTTTGAATCTCAATATCCCTCAAAACAAAATTGCATGGGACAGAATGATGGAAATGTTAACGAAAAAATGAACAATAAATTATCAGTTTTTAATTCGCCAAATCTTGGTTTCAGTGGAGTTCATGAATGATGGATTTCAAATGATGAACATCACATAGCTCATATATATGTTCTGCTCAACTATGAAGAAATAACATCAATTGTACTGTGAGTGCTTCTATCACTTATTCTATAATTTATGTTGTTGTATGTAAACTTATTTTATTTGTAGTTTATATGATAATCCTATCAAGAAACAATTTCCACAAATTACAGTAGCTGCTCTTGATGAACACATAAAAAAATATTTTTCTCAATGGTTTCAAAAACTGGTAACAAAAATTATTGATGGTTTAATATCAATTATGTTTATTATTTATCATATGATAATTGTTTTAAAAATTTTCAAGTGTCTCAACATGCTGATAAAATTGATAAACGACTGTGTATATTGAGTAAGCCACCATCCAAAATGGTTAAATCTTATAATTCATATGTGGTGAATGCTTTTCGATTTCATACACATGCATATGAAGAATTAGAAAACAAAATAATGAATAGTGGATTTTTCTTGAGAGGATCACATCATAGAGAAACTGAAGTAGACTTTTATGGCATTCTGGATGAATTTATTGAGTTGTGTTATCTAGGACATAATTACATAATGATGTTTAAATGTTGGTGGTTGGATACTAAGAGATGCTTGAATGTTCATCCAAATCATAGAATCATCGATATTAACTATTAATGTCTTCTTGCAGTAAATGATCCATTTTTACTGGCTCAATAGGCACATCAAATTTATTACCCAATGTACTGTTCTACTTCAAGAGACTTGAGTGATTGGTGGAGCATAATAAAAATTAATTCTCGAGAAAATCAGTTTACTCAAACTGAATGTGGTTCCACTGAAGTGGAAGGAATTTTAATTTTTCAAGAGACTGATCAATATCCATCTTTTTCACAAAGATACATGAATATCGATGATGACACCCCACAATTAAAAATCAATGATGACAAAGATGTTAATGATGTTACAAATGAATTTGAAATGAAAATAGATGATGAAACTGAAACTCATATGGATATTGATGATGTTGAGGAGGAAAATGAAGAAATTGACATGGTCAGCTGTGAAGATGAGGTTGAAGATGGAAATTAACACAGTTAAATGATTGATATAATCATAACTAATATATATCTATATATAATAGTTATTTTCAACTATCTTCTAACAACAATCATTTTATTTTTCAGATGGATCCTGATATATTTCACGAGTTGCAGGAGGGTGATCTACCTTTGGATTAGGGGGATTTTGGATCATCTAGCCCTTCAGGGAACTGGTGGTTCAGGGGGTACGTGGAGGGGGTGTGGACTTGCACGACTGATGATTCCTAACCCTATCCCCAAGTGACGTCCACGTCTTGGATTCGATCCACGCACATGGAGGTATGGTAAACTGTATATTTTAGTTAGATTTAATTAATTTATTTTTATATATACTAATTGTTTGATTATTTATTCCTTTTTCATAGTTTTGAGCATGTAGCTATTGGATAGGGGATCACTACCTTGCACAATTATTTTTCTCAGCCATGGATCACATGGGAATAGATTACTGTTGATGTGAAGCATGAAATATTAAATCATTGGCTGGTACGTAAATAAAGAATATTTATTTTGAAATTTATTTTATTAATAAGTTGATGTTAGAAGTTATTTGTAGGGTTTATGGTATCCCATCGATGATAGCATGTGTGACACTATTCACGCATCATGGAAGGTGTCTATGCATGACCGTTTCCGTCAGTTTTTTCATAATTTGAGAAGAACATCCATTAAGAAAGCAGAAGTGACAAAATTTGATGAGTCGTATAGAGCCCACTGACCAGAGTAAATTTCATCTCACGTTTGAAATGGATTATGTTTACACTAGTTGGGTGGTGGATTTCAGAGGAGATATTCAGTGGGATGGAAAAATCGGGGGAGACGAGAGGTGACACATAGAGCTGGTAGTCATACATTCAGTAAACATAGAGAGGATCTTGTCAGTATATTTTTTAAATATTTTATATAAATTTAAATATAAGCAGTTTATTTTATATTTTTGTAGACAGTCGAGAATCCCGATATTAAGAAGTTTGACGTTTATCGTAGGATGTACAATGATTCATCCACTCAAGAGATTAGAGGTGATCGCTAGCATCAGATTTCGGTTAGTATTATTTTTTTCAGTTTGAAAATTAACTACTTATAATATTTTCACTATTTTAATTTCAAATTGGAATTGAAGGAGTCATATGAGGCTACGACCCATCAGACACAGGCAGAGAGTCAGGACGAGACGACTGAGCAGACCAGCGACCACTATTTCGATGAGGCAACATGGATGCAGGTGACTCAGTATGTCTTTGAGAAGGGCTAACTAGTTGGTATCAGCTCTCATTTGACTCCTGGTACTTATTATGGTACTGTTGCGATGTCAGCGTCCACCTTGAGAGGAGCCCGTGGAGAGGAATCATCTTATGCCTCATAGTATCAGGAGTAGTTGTGAAATCAGGCTGAGCTTATAGAGAGTTTGCAGAAGTAGAATAAAGATATGTTTTAGTGGTAGTAGCAGTAGCAACAGCAGCACGAGGAGGAGATGCGTTGATGGGAGCATTAGCGACAACAACAACATCATGAGAAAATGAAGTACATGTGTCGTCTGACTCATAGTTTAGGGATGAATTTTCCTCCACCATCTCCTCCACCTCCTCCACCTCCTCCAAAAGACGACCCCTAATGATTTGTTTTTTATGTTAAAAACATTTGAATTCAAGATTTGTAGTAATATGAACTATTTACAGTTTCTTTCTTTTATTTTGGTGCAAATATTGCATGATTTTTTTATTTTTAATACTTTATTATTTATTATTTTTATTATATTTTTTAATATTTTTTTATTTGACTAATAATAATAATATTTTATGATTTTTTTATAATTTTTTGTAAATATTAAGAATTTTAAGAATTTTTTATGTTTTTATTATTTTAATAATATTAATATTAATTTCTTATTAATCATAATTTTATTAAATATATTTTTTTAGTATTATATTTGTTAATTTTTATTTATTTTACTAATAATAATATTTTTTATTTTTTTATTATTTTAATAATAATAATATAGTTTTTTCATTAATCATAATTTTATTTAATTTTTTTATTATGTTTAGTATTTTAGACGAGACCTTTTTCGACGGGATCCCTTCGCAAATAATATAAATATAATTTTCTATTATCATTATTTGCGACAGGATGACAGGGCCATCTCAAATACTATTTGCGACGAACCCGTTGCAAAATGTTTTTATATATATAATGTATATAAGTGGATGGTTATTTGTGACGGGCCCATCACAAAAGGATTATTGATATATAATGTATATAATCGGAGGCTTATTTTCGACGAAAAAGTTTCCCGTCACAAATACCATTTTTTGCGATGGGCCCGTCGCAAAAAAATGTATTTGCGATGCCGTTTTCTGATACAAGAAAAGATACAATCATGGATTTGATTCTTAATTTGATGATACAATTTTTTTTATCAATTTGACCCAAACCACCAGAACCAAGATAGAGGGTAAAAAAACCTTATGCATGCCTTCCTAAAAAAATAGGCTTTTGACGAGTAGAAATAGCTAAAGTCCATCAGTGGGGAGAGTATTCTCTCAATATAATGTCATTATATAATTAATAAACCATAAAAATATATATTAGATTATCAAATTAAACATGGAGAAACTAAATAAATCGCATACATATCATAAAAATAAAATATCTCCCAATTTATAAAGATATTCTATAGTAAAGTTGATTGTAATAAATAAATAAAGAGAAATTGGGGACCTTTATATTCTACATTTTTTCCACATTTTTTCACTCCTCTTCTCAATCATCCACCATAGGGCCCTTTCCCTTAAATGGATCCCATGTAAAATCAATAAGAACATTTAATTATCAGAGTACGATGTCTGTACAAGACTCAACATGACACCACTAGATAATTTTTAACACAATGAACTCAAATATAAATTGTATATTCCATAATGAAAATTAATGCACAATGATCATAAATACACAATCCAACATCAGAGGTTCACGTGACAAACAAACTTCCATAGACCCCCTAATATACCAACATTATCCCCATGTCTAAAGGA
Organism: Viscum album; assembly: GCA_963277665.1. Classification (NCBI taxonomy): domain Eukaryota; kingdom Viridiplantae; phylum Streptophyta; class Magnoliopsida; order Santalales; family Viscaceae; genus Viscum; species Viscum album. Next base: position 54,960,993 of record OY728153.1, on the reverse strand, counting down.
CATTTATGGTATATCATAATAGTAATGGGATCATTCTAATATCTAAATAAATCAATCTAAAATAAAAATTTGTCAAGTCAAATCGGTACTTAAGGACATATTATCCCAAATCATTCATGGTTCAGTCACCAAGTTCATAATACTCATTATGTAAGGCCGATAAGCCATCACACATCATCGATTACTTAGGTTAGGACACAAGGCCATCATTCCCCTTACCCTTTGATCAATTCAATCATTTTCATCATTCCATGCAACAAAAAATCCCCCGATTGTGGATGCACATCACATGATAGTCAACCCACATCATGTACTAACACACAAACACCATATAATTGATATAACAAGTCATTGGGTATGCAATGAAATTATTTATAGAATATAATAATGATAAATAAATTTACAATACATAAAAACATGTGATCATTATAAAACATGGAGTCAAGAAACACTAGAAATTCTCATGTAATCAAATATCATTTTAGTCTCACAAGCCACACACCCACACCCACATGAAATCCCAATCAAACAAAGTCACATGTTTTCCAACTCAACAATAATATTATATCAAACATATGATTCAAATACTAATAGATTAAGTAACATTATTCCTTAAGTCGTCAAATGTAAATAGAAATAATAAACCACCTTGTGTCGTTCAAAAGAAAGAGTGTAAATCTCAATGGCTAAAAAAAACCACCTCACAGAATTATTATCACAATCATGGAATTGTAAACAATTGATGCTGGTTATGGGTTCATAGAAACAAAACTAGATATTTTTTTAAAAAATGTCACATGTGATGATAAATTTCTCATTGTAGATAATATCCAAATTATATTTTAGGTCAACCCATTCTCAAAAAAATATTATCCACTTGAATAATTATAAAACCACAGTTGATACATTATATATATATATATTAATTATATATAAGAAATGATATTTATTATTTAATAAAACCCTAAAATTATGCTTCATAATTAGATGATAATCAATAGATAATTTTATATATTTTCACAAGACAATTCCCCTATAATTATCATTGGATAATTTTTATAATTATGTTCTATTAAATTTCTATAAAAATTATCTATTCACAATTATCTTATAATAATTTGATTCCATAAATTATGTTTGTATAATTTAATAAAATTGTTGATAAATAATTCTTGATAATTATTTTCTATAATTCATGTAAATGTTCTTTATTTTTATTAATAAATTATCCTGTGATAATTATTGAATTATACTTTATTTCATAATTTATCCTTTGATAATTAAATATTTTATTTGTTGATAAATTAGAAAATTGTCCTTAAATACATTCAATGAAATTATCATTTGGAAATTTCAACAAATTATCCCATGACAATTAAACGTGATTGTCATTTTTCTAACATGCCAGAAACCAACATGGGTAACCAAGTATCCTAATAACGAAGGCAGTCCCAACATAGCGTGAAGGGAATTCTCGATCCCTGTGGGTTTGTGAATTCCTCATTGCATCCTAAAAAATGAATGTGAAAACAAAATTTCAACTAAAATTGTAGAATAATGATAACAAATTAGTATGAATACAAAAACAAATCCATTGGGAGAAGGGTACCAAAAGTTAAATAGGAATGAAAACCCAAATTACTATAAAAATTTACCAGAATATAGGAATAAAAACTACCCAAGTCCCAACAAGTGAAACTCTCCAAGTCCATGTATCAAAATATAGATCCACCTTCAAGTTGGCCTTTACCCCTTCTCAAAAATGAAAACAAAATTTCTAAAAACACCTAAAGATACAGGTAGGATGTGAGCTAATATCCCATTAGAGTCTCCCCATGGATTCCATAATAAGATTCCAATATCAAATTAATGATATAAAATGCTTTCAATATTTCAAATAAACATGTTTGAAATTTAAAGAGTATATTTCATCAAATCGTTATTTACATTTAAAAATCATGCTTCAAATTTCAAAATGATTGAAATACTTTCACAAATGTTTCTTTAAACAAATGGATCAGATAAACACTTTTATATGAAAATGTTTTCATAAATTCACAAGGCATGTAAAATAGTTTTCAATGATGGTATAAATTTATATCTCTTATATAAACAAGTGACCAAAGTGGCCATCTTCCAAGAGAAATGACAATTTTATGTTATAGGATCCTCACACACTCATGTGATAAACTACAAAATGTACACATGTACCTCAAAAATTGAAATAGATGACTCATAAATGTCCAAATGGGGAAGAAACATGTGTTGACCATAACTTTTTTAGTATTGTAAAACATCAATTCATTGCTAGGGAAATTACAACATAGGGTTACTATACCAATATATCACTAACAAACTTGGGTTTCATGTTCTCTTGTACAATTCAATGATGGTAAATTTATTATAATAATCCTTGAAATACAATTAAATCCCATTACCAATTTCAAAAATCCAATTTCACTCAAAAAACCAAAATAGGTATTTAATAAAAAACATGTTCCCTCAATAAGATAAAACTCTAAAGTTTCTATAAAAATCATTTGAAGCCATTTTTTACAAATAAGAATTTGAAATGATTTCACAATTATATTTTACAATTCATTTTCTGAATAAAATTAAACAATTTAATTTCAAATAATATTCATAGATTTGACAACAAACACCCAACTCAATGGAATTGAGTTTTTCACAATAATTTCCATCAAAAAAATTTCATAATTTAAATTAAAAAAATTATATGTCACTAATTTCCATAAATTCACCCCAATTCAATGGAATTGGAAGTTTTTCTAATTTCACACTAAAATCCAATTAAAAAAAAACAAATATATTAAATTGGGGTTTTCCAACAATTTAATTGAAATCCATTTAATAAAAACCATGAAATTTCGTTTCATTCAAACAATTGAAATTAAATAAATCAATTGAGGTTTAACAAAAATTGAGCATCATGACACAACCACATACCTCAGAATCAACGGATCTCGTAACACCAACCCCTAACCAACATTTTCAACATATAACAATGACCATGTAAAGTGGGAATAAAAAGTAGGTTTAAGTTCCGAAAAAATATGGTATTAGGTACAAAAAATCAACATGGAGATCCAAAAAACCTTGTCAAAGAGAGGATAGATCATGGGAGATAGAGATTGAGTGGATGAAACTAAATGTGATAAGATCATTGGGCATTCATCAAGCTTTAAATCACTTCTAATAATGATCTAAGGTTCCATGAATTTCTATTAGATGCACCCATGGAAGAAGAACTTATATGGGTTAATTCTAGATCTTTCCAGCACCTAATATGAGGGGTTAATATTATTTTATTGGATTTATGTATTAAATAAATCTCATCTGTTGTTAGATAGTTAGAGATGCAGGTTTAAAAAACCATGCAGACTAACCATGAACAAATTTAAATGGATCACCCGGTTTGTCCTATGAGTGACCATAGATGACTAACCATGAACCAATATTTAAAATTACTACTACCTTGGGATTTATAGTTTTCTATAAGAGGATGCATGGTTTGGGAAAATGGTATGCCAACCATGTATTAGCCCATAATTTTAAATACACTTTAAATTATAACAAAAAACAACACCAAACAAAACCCAAAAAAAGATCAGTAAAAATAGGTTTTTAAGAATATATAAAAATTGTAACATGATATTAGAACCTAACCACCATTGAAACTATCAGCCTACAGAAAGATTACTTCGATGCTTCCATGCCAAAAAGATGAGGCCACTTCTCTCTTTTTAGTGACTCCCTATCCAACATCTCTATATTATTAGAAACATGATGCCATAGAACATGAACCAAAGGTGTAATCCTCCAACTAGGAAACTTGGTTTCAGAATCATCTATCTTGATTGTCCCTTATGTCATGGATAAATAAGTTTCAAATTCAAGAAAACACCAGATCAAACAAGAGATGGATTATTTAGATACATCTGTATATGAGATTCATGGAAGACATTATGTATCAACATTAGAAATACTGGAAGTTTTAAATGGTAGGAAACATTCCCCAACTACAGAAGACCCTCAAATGGTCATGTAAATAAAGGGGAAACATTCCCTTTCCTTCCAAGCAGTATATGACACAAACTGGGTGGAACTATCAAGAACACATATCCATTATCTGAAAACTCCAATAGTCTATTACACCGATAAACATAAAAATTATATATATGCTCCGTTATGTTAACATCCCCAACGAATCAGTTGAATCATTATTGGAATCTCTTTCACCAAACATTTTCTAACCAAGAGAACTTCACCATTATCCTACCAACACAACATAAATCTAGAAGTTCGTCCATACAAGGCCTCAGAAGGATCCTCTCTGATCAAAAAATTGTGACTAATGTTATAAGAAAAAATAACCATCCTAAAATGATCATCTTCAAGTCCACTAATGTTAAGAACACAAGAGAAAATAATATCTTTAAGAACATGTATAACTATTTCTTTCTATCAATCTAACTAAAAATGGTATGCCATGCAAAAAAGATGTGAGATCCTAGTTCCTCCTGAAGGCCTCTCCAAAAATGAAAACTGAACAAAGGATCACTATCAGAGACTATGATAGATGGATATCAATTAAAACAAACAATATATTTAATATATATATTTCCCAACACCTCAAATTTGGATATATAAATAATGGTTATTAGGTGATCCAAAAATTTTCAGTCGATCCATCACAACACATGTCACATTATTCTTTCTATGGGTACATGGAATACTGAACAAATGTTGCATAGATATCTCATTATACTTTAATGTAGGTAGTATAATTGGCTAAGGGAAACTTTATGTTTTATGTTTCTTGGTCTTAACCTATTGGCATGTATAAGAGTGAGAGACAAAATCAGCAATGTCTCATATCATTCCAAGCCACCAAAATTTTTGTCAAATGTTATAAAACATTTTCCAGCTTCCTAGGTTGGACATACCAATGGGAGTTATGGAAATCCACCATCACAGATTTCCAGGTCTCTAATAGAACAACATGACAATTCTTAAAGTATATAATCCCCTCTTTCAAAAATAACAACTCAACAACAGTCTCCCCACCATAAAGAGATTATATAATGGTATAGAACTCATCACCAAGCTACTGATCTAGAAGAATCATCTTGAGAATAGTTGATGTCAACTAAAAAATCATTAAGGAAACCTAGTCCCTGATTCCTAGACTCAAATACAAAAATCTTTAGAGATATCCATCAAATTATACTCTTCTGAAGATTCCATCACTTTCTATGTTGGAGGTTTCATACTCAGGAAATCTATGATGAAATTTCATTCCACAGGGTATAAGTGATGTTAATGTAGAATGATTTTATGAATTTCACCCAAAAACCTCTGGCGGAGATTCATACATTTTTAGAGAAGATATAACTCAAGATCTTGTGGTCAAAAAACACAGTAAACCATTCTTTAGAAAGATAATGCTTCCTACTCATAACCGCATGCATCACAACTATGAATTCAAAGTCATGGGTGAGATAATTCTTCTATTTTCCCCTAAGATGACGTGATCTAAAGAAAAAAACATGATCACCTTACATATTAATGTTGCTCAAACCTGAACTCGAGGCATTACAAAAGACCAAATTGCCTTGCCTGACCTATGGAATACTCAACACCAGAATACTAGTCAAAATAAGATTATGATCAAAAAAATAATTAAGAAAATTTTCCTCCCATTCAATCTTAAATCAATTCTATGTCAGAGTAGTCCTCATAGAATAAAACTTTGAAACGTTCTTAACAAACTAGCCATAATACCTAGGTAGACCCAGGATTCTCTGAATTTTAGAATCATTTTGTGGTTTTCCCCCTGTCATAAACTTTTTAGCTTGTAAGGAAAAACTAATATCCCATGTTTTGACACCACATTTCCTAATAAATTCACATCCCAAATCCAAAAATCACATTTGGAAAGATTGGTATAAAGTCAATGAATTCTTATCTATTCCATAACTATTCTCAGAGGATGCACATGGTCCTCCTCAGACTAAGAGTAAAAAAAAGGATACAATCCACAAATACAAAGACATGGGTATCTAGATACCCATATAAAATCCTATTAATTGAATACATAAGGACTACATGATCTTTGGATATAAAAAAGGTAATAAAAATGTTCTCATAATGGTCATACCATCTATAAAAGTTGGTTTTCAGAATGCATATTTCTTTATCATCAGCTAATTGTAAGAAGATCGAAAGATTAATCTTCAACAACTAATTATTCCTTTTATTTAATAAAAGAGATGATCAATTGATGAAAATGTATACTTGTTCTTTACCATCACCTGATTGAGCTTTCAGAAATAAACATGTAGGTGAAGTGAACCATTGGCTTTGATAGGAAGGAGAACCAGTGCCACCTGAGGTGACACCCTCAGGTATATAAATCCTTTCTATACAAGATCATACAACTGAGTCTTCAACTCTTTTAGATCATCTGGTTCCATGTGGTAAGATGTAATATAAATGGGTTGAGTAAAATGAACTAAATCAAAAGAAAACCCTACCTATCTTACTGATGGAAAACCAGAGTGGTTTGATGGAAACACGTTAGGAAATAGAAAAAAAACTAGAGGGATCCCATTGTTCAAATATTTCCACTCCATATCAAAAGAAAACACTAATATTACACTTCATAACTCAGAATAATATGGTATACCACTACTCGATCATGGGCCCCATTCTCCTTTAATGACACAACACACACCATTGGGTGCAATAACAGAGACCTGTCAAAGATAAATATCATTCCAAGATTTATTAAAAATGATACAATTCATTCTTAATATGACATTTAGAGGTATCATGGACAGAAAAAGAAAACTATAAGAATTATAAACATCTAATATAGAGTGAAAACACTAGAGGTACTATAAATACAGTTCTCTCTCTTTATACCAAGGAGTGCAGTAATATCCATGACATACGATAAAATCTCTATAGTAAGAGTTAACATATCAATAATATGGGTTGAAATAAATGAATAAGTTTCACCGGTATCAAATAAATAAGTCACTAATTTTCAAGGTATAGTGATGGTATGTCTTACTATTGTTGGACCCATATCTTTTTCCTCTAGATACTATTCCACTACATGAAGAAGCTTTGTTCAAGATTACCATGTCTAGAACAATTTTATTCATCAAGAATATAATTTCACCACTGTTTTCGGAGGAGAATATGATCCCGTTCTACCATGCAGAGTGGAACAAACATAGATGAATTTATATAGGGGACCCAAGAAATCACAAGAGACAAATATCATATTTTTCTCAATGAAACCCTCTTTGAATATCATGTCCTTCCACTCTAGAACCATATCAATGGACCTCTTCTAGGTATACTAAGTGGTCAAGAATAAACCGACCATCGAGAACCACCATAGGAATCATCACTCTTTTACATACTTTAAAAGAACTTTCATTGCCATTGGGAGAGAATAAAACTCCTGATAACCCTGACATGATAGCCAGATCCATTAAAACCATTAGTGCTTTATACTTTACATGAATATAAGAATAAAGATTCCAAAATAAAACCTGAGAATGATTATCAAGGTAAATTCCCAACTCAAACCTTCGAGACTTCATATTATCATTTGAAAACATCTTTGGTGATAGAATAATGTGATTATAAAAATGGTTTACATACTCTTTCATGGTCCTGTCAGCCTACTATTATTTGAAAAACAATGTAGCCTTGGACAATAGCATCGAACCTAAATAGAACTAGTCAGGGAAAATAACTTTTAATTATTTCCACACTATTATATAATTCTTCATCATCATCACTATAGTGTCCCACCATTTCCTTCTTAGTCCATCCAGCATGAAGTTGGTACACATCACCTTAATTTATTCATGTTTCCATAGGAACCTAAACTAATATTCCTTTCCACTCAACCACTATTTAGACTCTTGAGGATCAATTTACCCTTTTAATGGTATTGGATTTTGGTGAAGGAACTCTTGAGATAAGATCTTGATAATTTCCCTCTGAAGATCCACAAATTTAGCTTGAACTGGAGTTGGTGGTGGTGTTTTTCCTAGATCATTGACATTACACATAATCACCTTAACTAGATTCAGGTCCATAAGAAGATTTTATCACTTAGGTTTAGAAGAAACTTCCTCTTGGAACCAATTTTCATGTCTTCTTAGATTTATGATGCTCTACAACATCAACATACAACCTAGAATTCATTACATTACACTCAAAGAGAGAAACAAGGGAACATTTAATCCCAATATAAAGATAAATATGATTTAGATTTCACTCATTCCAAATTGAATCTAAGACAAGACTAGAACTAATACTCATGAAGACATTCCTGAACCACCCTTATGGAATTAAGGTTTATTACAGTGAGAGCTGAACATGAACTAAATAACAAATAGCTCCTATGACTCGATGAGAAAACACATCTGCATACTGACACAAGGAAATGTGAAAAATATGTACCATTGGCATCACTTTTTCATAAACCAACCCAGGTACCCTAGTAACATGATATATGAGCTTGTTCTGACATGTCCAAAAGGACATTCTCGATTCCCATGGGTTTGTGAATACCAGCTGGCATTATAAAAAAATTGTGTTGAGCACATTTCCACTAAAATCGGGGAAGAAAGATAAAAAATAAATATGCATACAAAAGAAACTCCACTAGGATAAGTATACCAGAATTAATAAAGGTATGAAAACACAATGTACTATATAAAAGTACCATAAAATTGGAAGAAAAAAATTCCAATGTCCCAATTGATACAACTCTCCATGTCCATGGATCCACAAAAAAACCACCACCAACCAGTGTTTTACCCTTAATCAAAACTAGATGAGGAAAATATATAAACACCCGAAAGAATTGGTAAAATTTGAGCTAAAATCCCCGCATGGTATCTCTAAGTATTACATAAAAAGATGCTAATATCAAATTAACCCAATAAAGTACTTTCTATTTTCCAAATAATCATGTTTGGAATTTAAAAATAATATTTCATCAAATCATGATTAAATTTCAAAATATTGAAATAAATTAACAAATATTTCTTCACATTTCAAAAATATTTAAGTTCATTCACAAATTTTTCTTTACAATAATGACTCAAATAAAAACTATTATATAAAATATTTTATATAAATTCACATGGCATGTGAAATAGTTATCAATAATGGCATACATTTATATATAATATATAAATAGGTGAGAAAAATGGTTATATACCAAGAGATATGATAGTTTTATGTTTTGGGATCTTCACACACTCATGTGATAAACCAAAATGTGTAAACATGCCCCTTGGAAATGGAAATAGAGGACTCATCTATGTCCCAATGGGGAAGAAAGATGTGTTGGAAAATATTTTTTTTTGAGTTTTAAGGCATCTTTCAACTGATAGGTAAATGCCAACCTAGAATGTTTTCCCCAATAACTCACTAACTATCAAGGATTTCATTTGCTCTAGTACAATTCAACGATGGTCCATTTATTTTATGAAACCTTAAAATAAAATTATATCTAATCCCCTAAATCAAAAATCCAATTTCAATTTAATAATAAAAACTATTTTTTAATCAAACACATTCCTTTTTCACCGATTTAAAACCCTAATTTTTATACAGAAATCATTTAATGCTGTTTTTTTACAAATATGAGTTTTGAATCCATTCACAGTTTATTTTCACAATTCACATTCACAACTAAATTCAAAATTTTAATTTTAAAAAATCCTCATCATTTTCACTACAAACCCCCAATTCATTTGAATTAGGTATTATACCAATATTTTCCATAAAACCCATTTCAAAATTTAAATTAAACAATTTAAATTTCACCAATTTCCATAAATTCTCCAGAATTCCATAAAATATGGGGATTTTCTAATTTCATGGAAAAAACCATTTTGAAAACCCCAATTTAATGGAATTGTATTTTTATAAAAAACCAATAGAAATCAATTTAATAAAAATTCAGAAACTGAATTTAATTATAATAATTGAAATTAAATAATATAATTTTAGCTAACAAAAAATGAACATCATGATATAACCCCTACCTCAGAATCGAAGGATCTCGTAATGCCAAACACTAAGCAGGATTTTAATTGTTGAATGAAAAAATGGAAAACTAGAATTAAACATAGGTTTAAGATCACAAAATAGAGGGTATTATATCCAAAAATCCACACGAGTATCCACAGATCCCTAGGGTGGAGTGGAGAGATCATGAGAGATAGAGATTGGGGTGAAAAACTAACTTGGTGAAGATCAAAGGATGTTCCTCAAGAATAGAATTGCTTTTAGGAGGGATATGTGGGGCTAAGAATTGATCCTGTATGATCTAGAGAAAGAAGAATGTGTATGGGTTCATTCATGGTCCATCCGACACATAAATTTTGGGTTCAACATTTTTAATTTGGATTTTTATATTATATAAATTCCATGCATGGTTATCTCGGTTATGCCATACAATTTAAAAAACTGTGCTGACTAACCATGCACTAGTTTTAAATGGGCCACATGATTTATCCTAAGAGGGCATACAACTAACTAATAATTCTCCAACCATGTAAAATCTCACTTCCTTGTGTTGTACTGGTTTTTTGAGAGGGAACATGATTTGGGAAAACCATGCACCAATCGTGCAGTGCCCTATAATTCTAAAAACTCATTAAATTAACAAAATCAACCATAAATAAAACTTGAAAAAATCTTGCTAATAGTAGGGGTTTAATAATACCTAAAAATAGTAATAAGATGTTATAAAACATTAATTTTTTTGATAAATTATTTATAGATAATACCCTTTGAAAAAACTAGTTTCATTATAATCTATCCATAACTATAAATTATTCATTGATTTATTTATAATATCATGTACATTCACAATTAAAAATTATTATCTTCAACAAACACAAGTAATATCTTTTGATTGTTTTTATTTCAAATTTATATATGAGAATATTGTGGAATATTTAAATAATAGATAAACATAAGCCCAAAAAAATGGTACATATAAAGGGGTAATCTCACACCTAGAATGGGGTGTGGAAGCCTAGATTGGGTCATTTTTTTCTCCACCAATCTTACATAAGGTAATATTTGGTTTCCCAAAAACACTATTATTAACCAAGATCAAGGGTAAATTAATTATGTATAACAATTAATCAAAAACATGTATTGAATCGATAAAATTACAAAACCTCAAAATTATATACCAATTCAACCTAATATTAATGTGGATTCATTTATAAATCTCATTTAGTACATTTATTATTTTTTTCATGTCAAAATGGTTTCATATACATGATTTTAAATGACCCACATGCATAAAAATTGAATTATTACAATATGATGGAAGATATGAAAAAAAAGAAATCAATTTATAAATAAATTAATAAATAATTAAAAATATTTTATTCACTTACCATCATGTGTGATATATCTAAATACAAGATTCCCAAAAATTTGTCTCATTCACATGCTTAAACCCATATTATAGACTTAACTTTGGCCTTCTATTTCTTATTTGAAACACTATTTTGGAGATATATATATATATATGTATATATATATATTTGTAAAAAAATGTTCCAAAATATAATAAATAAATTACCATAGCATGCGATGTTACCATAAAATTAATGCAAAGAATAATATTTATTTTTTAGGGTAAACTCTACATCTCAGAGCAGAAATTCATATTGTAATTCCCATATACAACATATTTTTGGATATATTAAATTATTTTGTAAAATTACCACATGTGTGGTATAATATATTTAATAATTTTATTATGTAAGCACCAATTCCCTATGAGCCTCATAAAATTTCACCAACACAACAGCTTACTCCGAAAAAATTATATAGAATATTAAAATGGTATAAATTGTATATTACCCTTACAAAAATATTTTAAATCATATATTAAGTGATTTTTATTGATAAACTATATGTTTTTTTATCAATATAATCTTGAAATATTATCAAAATGGATTTATATTATGAATATTATTTATATTATATCATTCCACTTAATCACCTTGAATACAACTATATAATTGAATTCATGAGGCATATTAAGGAACTATAATGAAAATTATTTCATCATGGCTTATAATTTACATATAAATTATTTAATAGTTCAAAAATAGATCGTAACCATGATCTTGATGGAAAAACATAGATAATGGATGATTTATGGCGAGATAATTATAAGGATATAACTTAAAATGTATGGAGTATATAGGATCATATCAAATTATCTCATAGAAAACAAAATAAATATTCTCATAATTAAAGTAAATAATATGAATATTAAGTGGGGTATCATGAAATCTTAAATTTTTAATCATGTAAAATTGTATAAGAATTGTAATGAAGGGTATGTGAAGCCCTTGGTTTATTTTACCTTTTGAAAATAATGATAGAACATTATTTGTATCATATTGATTAATTATTCCACCAAAACATCTAAATGTATATGGTTTCATCCTTATTTTATTACCAGTGAAATACATTTCAGAACCAATTTGAATTTCAATAAATGATGGAGTAGTGTTTGGACATTACATTTCTTATAATGGAGAGCCTTCCAACATTTTTCATAGTAGAGAGAATTTCTTATCGAATCTGATTGGGGAATGTTACTAGAGAAATAAAAAACTATAGGATAAAACATGGGAGCTGTAATAATATATCAAATTTGACTACTTGAATTTTTTTTATTAATAGTATGTATCTATTTTTAATGAAAAAAATTATTTAGTGGGAGAATGTATAACCTGAGACCCTACCATAGTAGTTAAACACTAAATTCTTAAACTATTAAAAAATGTGCACATTTGAGTGTTTTTATTCAAAAGATTATTTTGACCATAAATTTTTTATATAAATTTTAAAAAATATATTAATTTTGATATAAAATTCCAATATTTTCTTAGGATTAATTTTTGGATTCTTTATAAAATAATTTATTTTTATTTGAGTATTGAAATATACAATTTCTACTAAACCTGTTAATTTTATGACATTTTAAGGATGGTCTAGAAGTGTGTAAAACTATTTTATTTTTCTAAAATGTATTTAAGATGTTAAAAACTACAATAAATAAAAAATGTAGAATTTATAGAACCTATGATAATTTTTTAAGGATATAAGTTATATTTTCTATTACTTTTTTTTGTTATTTTGTTTTAATTAAATGTTACTTAGTAAAAAAATTATTTTTCTGAAGATTTTTAATCTAAAAAAAATTAATAATAATTATATTTATATCATAAAAATAATATATATTGATAATTTATCCCTATATATAACTTTTATGAATTAAGACATAACATTTCTAGAAATGGGTTTTTATGTGTTACATGGGTTAATTTTAGAATTGGTTTCTTATAACTATATAGAAATTATCTACTAAAATTTTGTTCTTATTTTTAACCATTTAATCCAACATACGTAAAATGTTTAATCCTATTTTTAGGCAAATTAAATTTTATTATTTGGTAAAATTTAATAAACAAAGTTAAACTAAAAATTGTATATGAAATTAATATCAGTGTAAAAATATTGTTACGTGTTAAAAAAATGTATATATATTAATGTATGAAATATGATCGACATTATACATCCCCCTAATAAATTATTGTCCAATTATGGTTCCTCGTGACATATAAAACAAGTTCCCTCTTTATAATAAGTTGAAAATTTTAAAAAATTATATTCTCACCACTTATAAAAAGGGAATATTACCTTGATTTAAAAAACACTCATATTTTTCAATTTAAAAATAAAAATAATACCTTAATCCTTCTCTTACTACCACATAATAATTATTTTGATATATATTTTTCTAATAACTCCCTTTTAAATGATTTCTATAAGGGATATCCCAATTCCCCCAACATGAGAACAAATTTTCCTAACTTCTTTTATATTCAATATAAATATTGAAGATTTATTTTTATACATCCTATATAATTTCATAATAATTGGATAAAAAGTAAATTATATTTTAATAATAAAATAATTATTAATAATCATAACTATATTTCATTGAGGATAATAAAAATTGAATACATGTTTGTGTGCGGGATACTACCACCACAAAGAGTTATGCTTCATTTTACCTAACCATAATATAATAATATTTATACAGGTGAACAAATAAAGAATTATGATATTTAAAACTTATTTTATTCTCTAATATGATAAATCATATTATACATTCATCCCATTCATTGGAAAATAAAATTAACAATCATGTGCATATGGGGAATACCACATCAGCAAAATGATAGATTTATAGGGTTTTTCCATCAATTACATTAATTGATTATACTGAGAATGGTTTTAATGTATAAAAATAATTTTTTTATAAAATTATGATGTTCTTTGAATTCCAAACTGGACATCCCATTTCCAACACAATTAATAAACAGTAGTTGAAAATTCAACAATATGAAAATAAGTTGGAAAAATGATTTAGTTTCACAATGTAATAACATTTTGTTGATTTTTATCATCATATCATTATTAAAAAATTAGATATACCATGATAATAAAATGTAAATAAAGTCATTATGATTCAATTATAATGACATTACAACTGCATCACTTCATAATCCTCATTAAGTAGGGAATATTATATTATGGGTTAGTTGAACCAAATATATGAAAAATGCTATGAATTTTTAGCACGAATTAATACTGGACATAAATTTATTATAATATATTATATAAATATTAAAAAAATATATTTAATTTCTTATATAATGGTAACATTATTTTAAACTCATTAGAAATGTAACAAATGTACGATTATTAAAAATAAAAAAAAACACAATCATTGATGATTTCAAATTTAAGGATCCTAAGTAAAACTATAATTTAATTAAAGTGTAATACTACAAATTAAAAAAATAATCAATTCTAGTTCTATGTACGAGCTAGTGATGATGAAATTTTAAATAAGAATAAATAATTACACCAATATTATGAAACTAGTACAAATATATCGATACTTATCACAATAGATATTAAAAATAGATAATAACGTATAAGAAAAATTTAGGGAATAATTATAAATAATGATGAAAAAGGTTATATGTATGAATAATTTCATGTAATATATAAATATTTTATATTTTTTTGAAATATATTAGAGAACATTAAGCTATGCGGGAATAAATATAAAGACTCTTTGTCTCAAATTTAAATTTTTTAAGACATGGTTATGTTATAACCAATTTTTTATATTTTATATTATAATATCTATGCATTAGATATTTTCTATAATTATTCTCTCATTAAAAATTTTATTAAGTGTCCAATTTTAAATTAAAATTTTATGGGATTTTGATTGAGATTTTTCCTATGCCACACAGATTCTTAAAATTCATAAATTTTGGAATGTAATGTTTGTGTGGTTTTCATGAAAAAATCCTCATATTTATACTATAATGTGGATTCAGTTGTGGTAAAAATGATCATAGGGGTAATCATCATGATATTTGTTGGTTGAGAATAAACTCAATCATCACCCAATTTAGGATGAGTGGGCATAAGACTGGAAAAATGGTTATACACTCCCAAGGGATATTATTTTGAAAAATCAAAATAACATTACAATAATTTTGGAAGGATTTACCTAAAATTTCATTGGTTTTAGAAACCCTTTCACTAGAAACCTGGAGACAATGTCTTAATTTATTACATAGGTAGAGGGTACCATGAATCACATCCCAAAGGATAAAATAGTTTAGGATTCCTGGTAAACATAATTCATTCACGATTCACATATTACATTTTAAAAAAAATGACACTATATTTTTTTTTTGAGAAAAAAATTATTCCCTATATCATACCCTTGATTATTAAACAAAGTCCACTTCATAAATTCTGCAGAAATGAAAAAAAATAAAGGTGACCTAAGATTCCTCGTAAGTGTTTAGTAGAATGGCTGATATCATGAATCAGAAATAAAAAAAAATATATTGTTATATTACTGAATAAAAATTCCATTTATGTAACATAAATATCATGATATAATATGGAATATTCAATATAAAAATTTAAATAAATGAAAAATCATTTTATTTACTCAATAAATCGTGAATAAAAAATCATCCGTAGACAATAACATATTTAATATATAATGGACAATAATAACTAAATTCTTAATGAATGCACTCATAATTCATGGAAGTTAGGTCTTAGGAACATGATACCTCTACCATCAGTATCTATCCTCAAGATTATTTAAAACTTATGGGTAGAATCCCACTAAACTGAAGATAACCAACTAATTTACCTCATGAGACTTATCGATGGATTTGGGGGATATCTTTTAGTTTTACCCACCAACATCAGCATGTCCAATACATTCCCCATATATCAAATAATGACTTTATTTTTTTAACTTTGTTCCATATCATAAAAAAATCCATATTGTGTAAAGAATATTGATTTATCAATATTTTCACATATAGAAAAAATAACTTTAAATATTGAAAAAAATATATAGAAAAGACATATGTTTTATGAAATAATAATATTCATGATTCATAATTTGTATTTTTATTATAAATTTAATTTCCAATGATCACATGTAAATGAATATTTCAAGGGATAGTTATTGACTATAAAACGAATCATGAATGTGTATTTAAATACATTACTTAACCAAAATGATTGTAAACCACAAATGGAATGAAAAATTATGTTATCAGTACACCATATACCCATTGGAGTAGGAATAAATGTTTTTTATCATTGATTAATAGAAATACAATAAAATTTTCTTTAAAAATATCTTTGTGGATAATAACTTTTTCATTTTGAAAATAATATTTCAAAACATAAAAATAAACATATATATTGAAAATAAATTTAATTTTTTTTTGAAAATATATAAATGAGTATTTAGTACAATTTAGTAGGAAATTTTTTTTTATGATGTACACATTAAAATAAAGATTCCTTTCATTTTTTTAGTTAAATATAATGGGAATTGTTTTTAAAATGGAATTATGATTGCTTTAATTTTTTTTGTAAACAATCATAATGAGTAAAAATTTAAATGAAAAATCATTTTGAAAATGGTTAACACAATTTTTGAACAGTTTTTGAGAACATGGTTTTGGATGAGATGGATTTAGGACTTAAGAGAGAAATTTCATTGGATATTCATATATATATATATATGTGTGTGTGTGTGTGTGTGTGTGTGTCTGTATATTCTCATATAAATCAAGTAATAAAAGAGAGGAAAATGATATTATTAATTTACAATAACATTAATAACCATATGATTATAAAATAATATTTTTTAGGAAATGGAAAAATAATCTACATTAAATGAAATTCATGAATAAACTTCTAGATTGGAATGAGATTGTGGAATAGAACCTTACAATGATCATAATGTAGACTTGAGGATTAATAAATGAATTGATTATGTGTATTTACTTTAAATTCATAGATTTTTTTAATTAAAAAACAATATATTTACAATACACTTCAAATATAATCATATAATATAAAATACAATAATGGAGAAATATAACCCAAAGCAAAGAAACTGATTTATGAAATTCTATACCACTTGCTAAATCTTAAGTCAAATTCCATTGGATATAATAATTAAAATTGAAATTAAAAATAACATGAATTATTATGAAAAAATGATATTAATTGTCAAATTTTTATTATATACAATATAAAATAAAAAAACTAGTATAACATTACAATATGCCACAATGAATGGAAATTAAAATGAAGTCCCATACCACTTGGTAATAATCAATTCTAATCTACATATATAAAATAATTCTAATTAAAACCTAAAATACCATGAATTATGAATTATTCAGGTTATTATATCTAAAATGGAAAGTTTATAAATAGTATAATAGAAATTGGATTATAACATACGAACGTGGCTCAATGATAGAAAATAAGACAAAATAAATTACCACATGATTCCATTTGGATAAATGTGATTTAACCTCATGTATAGTAATTATTAACATGTTATTAACTTATATAAGAACCATATTAATATTTATAATATCATATATGTTCCTTTTATAACTTCTTATCACCCTTTTTAAATAATATTTCATTATATTCATTATTTATTATGTTAATTGGCTTGTTTTCTCATTAGTGCATTATTATGAATGTTCTGGTTCTTGTGAATATATATACTTCCATCAAATAAAGAATTATAATCATGAAATAATTATAATATTTATATATACCTATTTCCTTCAAGAACTATAATGAATGATGTTTTTGGGAAATGATGTATGTTATGATCATTGAGACACTAGGTCATACTTATGAATGAGTAAGATTATCATTATTCAATTATCATTATGTAAAGAAATAAAGTCATATTTTATCTTTCTGTAATAATAAATATATAATAATTTCCATATTATTTCTTTACATACACTTACATATATATTTATTTTTTGTGGAGATGAAAAGAGAGTGACAACATTTCATAAAGGCAATAATCCACACATACATGAATGATGTTATCATATTTCAGTGAGATAAAAGGTAAGAATGAAAATGATAAAATATATTTTCAGAGTGATAGAAATATCATTAATATATTATTTTTATCATTTATATCACATATTTTTTTTAAAATTTATCCTTATAATACTACCTATAAATAATTAATGATTAACAAATCACATCTCTTCGTGAGGTGGTAGTCCATTTCACACATGAAAAACATTTTTGTATCCCTTACAGAATTAATAAAATGATATAATGACTCTAAAGGTATAATTTTTTTATATATATGAAATATTTGAATCACATCTATCATCAAACACACATGTGGTTGGTGGTAATGAAAAAATGAATGACATTGGTTCATGAGATAGTAATTTTTTGTACATAAGAGTAATTATTTGGTAAATGATTTAATATATATGGAAATGTTTTTAGGAAATTAAACTTACAAAATACCACCATATTAAAAATAAAATGGATTTTATATCATCATGATTTAATAATAATTTAATATGTTTGAGGAAGAAAAACAAAATAAATTATCTCATCAAAGAACAGTATATATCCTCCAGATAACCTCTATAGGTTTGAACAAAAAAATTCATATGATTGATTTATGTCGACACTATGGATTCTAGGAATTGTTTATATAATTTGGGTAGGTATTTAGGTAGGTACCCACCATGAAAAAAATGTTCCATTGTGAGAGAAACTTTGAAGTAGGGGGACTTTTATAAGTTAGGTAAGTGACACAATTGTAATAGTTGAAACGAAAAAGGAGTACCATTTTTTTACAATCCAAAATGGTACATAATAAAGTATTATAGATCCTCATACATAAAAGACCTAATTAATTCTAAAAATATATTTTATACAAGGTTATAGGTCAATCTGAACCTTATTTTTCTTTCTTAATCCTCAATAAATACAATTTTATATCATCTACTATAATTAAATTATACTATTTTCACTATTAATTTATGTTTAAAAATTATGTTGACCTAAAAGAATAATATAAATTATAATAATTATAAATATTGAATATATTTTTCTAAATTACATTAAAATATATTGAATATGTTAATTTACAAGTAAACTCATATTCATGATGACAATGAGGGTTTTTAAAAAGAAAATGTTCAAAAGTTTGTAATGATTTCATATAAAAATTACATATAATAATGATTCCAATGTAATAAATTGGATTAATTAATATTTAATTGAAATAATTTTTAATTTAAAATAAATTATAATTAAAATTTATCTATATTTATAATTTAAATGAAAAGGATGTTTTGATTTACAATTTTTTAGTTTTCACTATTCTTGAAAAAATGAACCATTTCATAGAAATCCAAAAAATTATTCCTTGGCTAATTTTTATATTCTAACTTCGATTATTATGTTATTTTTATCAAATAATATTTTTGAAATTATAAATAATTCAATTTATATTATGTTCATGAAGAGTAACAAAACCATCATCTAGAAAAAAAAATACAATTTTTCCAAAAAAAATTAATTTATTTTTTAGATGGTTTTTGTTTTTATTCTAATTCAAAAGATAAAAAATTTATTTTTCTAATATATATTATTAAAATAATTTATTTAGTCTCATTAATAGATTTAAATTTACTATATAGTTTATAATAGCATACTGTGTTATATTTCATTTAGACATGAGATTGCGTGTTCCCTAAGCTATCAAAGAGATTAAATTTAATAAAATTTATCTCATGGGTTATTTAATAATAGTGTTTCTTTCCACACATTTAATAAAATACATTGCTATTACATTATATTTTTTTTATATTCTATCAACATTAAATAATTTTCTTCTTTATACTTTTAACTTGGTCTCATTAATCCATTTCATGAAATTTAAAAATATCACCATTAGAAATAACACAACATAAAAAGGTTTCACAAAAAATGATCTTAATAAGATATAAAGTTAAGAAATATTATCTAATTTAAAAACACATATTTAGGTCTCTATATAGGTTAACATTAGTGAAATGTGAAGATTTATGCATGGAATAAAAAAATATAATGATAGGGGCTATTGATCACAAGAATGAGAATGATCGATGTACGGTTATGTACCTCAAAAATATTAATATGCGATTATTTAAAATATGATTTGATTCATTAGATATGAATATAATTGAAATTTTTTTTAAGATCAATTTCATAAATTAGATGAATTATTTTATTCTCTAGTAATACATGGAATTATAATTACTTGATATCTTTCTATTTCAGAATAACAATTTCATCCATTGGTTATGCTTTTATAAATTTCCAATTCATTCCGTACATTAAGAAATGGATATCATAAAATCATTTTTTTATTCATTAGAACTAATGATAAATTTTAACGAATCGTATGATCCATATAAGGGTGTCATGTATTTCATTATATATCTAAATATTTTCCATAACCTATATGGTTAGAAAAACTTATCAAATATAATACATTAATCTATAAACCACTAAAGTAACACAAATGTTGCATCAATAATATTTATTTTTCAAATAGTGTATCTAAAAACAATGACATATAAACTAGGAAATCACATAGTCCATTGGATAGTGTTAAACCCTTAATGCTTTTTTGTTATGGGACGAAGCCCCCATGAAATGTTTGTTGTGAAGGGTTGCCACCCAACATGTGGGTTATCCTTTTTGTAAAACTATTTTATTATAATTCATATAAATTTCCAAATAGAAATCTGTTGGGTATAATTGAAATTAGATTTATCATTATATAAAATTTTTACTAATGTTTTCAATTCAAATTAATATTATAATTTTATAAAATATATAATATTCTTATTTGAATATTATTATTATGCAATTGATAATATCCTCAATCCAAAAGGTTACCAATACCATTAAAAATATTACTATAAAATTTACACTAAATATTTGATAAAATAAAATTTTTAGTAAAACATATAGAAAACCAATGGGTTGTTTTGAAATAAATTTCTCCCAAAATATCTTTAATCTTGGTTGACACCCAAATCATAAAACCTAAAAAAGGTGTATTTAAGAATTTTTACTTATAATTAACCTTAATTTCAAACCCATTATGATATCCATAAATATTAATTTAATAAACAAATATATTATTCTGAAATCCAACATATTTTTCATATATTTCATGTTTATGATATCTCGAATAACATTGATAAAAAATACTTCAATAATTTTATTCTTGATTCCCGATATCTAAATACGTTGACCATTTTATTTAAACATTGGTACATCCTTGGTCTATTGGTTAACCATTATAAGAGTTAATTGACTCATATAATTCTTAGGTTCTATAAATTAAAGACAATTAAATATAAAAGAATCCCTAGGAAAAGATTTATTTCCATCCATAGTGATCATCATTTTTCCTCAACAATTATTGTCTTTATGGATTTATTTTTCCATCATAAACCATTTTACCATTGCATTGAGACACTTTCTAAGGGTTATATTACCATTTTTATCACATGATGGAAGTCAATAATTATTTCCTCCATTGTCTCCATAACTAGATCTCTTAACTAATTCCATACTTCAAATCATTAGGTTATTGTGGAGTTATTTAAGGAAATTTTTTTAATCATAAGTCAGGAAAATTTATTATGCATAATTCCAATATCATTCATTTTAGGTGTCATCCCATTTGTTTTCTCATTATCACAAAATTTTCTTTAATGTTAATTATTATCTTGATTTTAACATGTTCTATCCATTGAGTGAAATCAGAATTTATGTTTTGGGAAATAAAAATCATAGTGGGGAAACCATATAATCATGTATAAGAGGATTATACAATGAAAACATTTTTTAATACAATAAACTATAGTTTTAACCAATGTTATTCATTTTTACCATCTATTAAAATCTTTTATACTGGTTTGTAATGAAAATTTTAATTGTCCTAAAATATCTCCTAGGTGTGTAAAATCAAGTGTGCATAAAGGTTTGTTTTCATGCACCATGTGATGATCAGTTCAAGACCAATACTCTATTTCCATATTTATTACTACTAAATACATATATGATGTAACCAAAACCACTTGTAATATTCAGAAAAGGATGTATTACATGTAAAAATACCATATATTCTT
This sequence comes from Viscum album, assembly GCA_963277665.1. Classification (NCBI taxonomy): domain Eukaryota; kingdom Viridiplantae; phylum Streptophyta; class Magnoliopsida; order Santalales; family Viscaceae; genus Viscum; species Viscum album. The sequence continues at coordinate 54,938,272 of OY728153.1, read as the reverse complement.
TAAATTACCAAAAATTATAGAGTTATTATATAAATATCCTTAAATAATAACATAGGGTTATGATCCCTAATATATATTTTTCTAAATATAGTTCTGCATGACTCTATGAAACATCATATGATACTAAATGTATTGACCATATATCTAGAAACTTCGATCTAGTTACTTTATTACATTGGAAAAATATACATGGAATAGAATCCCGATAGACTGAATAGTTTCACAATATTGGTAAATCAGACACATAATTGTTTCACATAATAAATTTGAAAACCGAAAATATAAAAAAAAAATTTAGTTTGATAATTACATTATTCTATCTAGTATATAATTTTTAATTTTTTTGACACTTTATGGATTTCTAGGATAGGAAACCAAATAAGGGTCAGCTTAGATGCTCAAAAGAGTTATGTATAATATAAGCTTTCACAAATCAATAAGAATATTAAAAATGGAAAGATAAAAAACTAAACACACATGCTATTTATGTAAATTGACTATCATGATAAGATACAAAATAATCAATTTATAAAGTTAAATAACTCAAAAAACATTACATCAATTAATAATGTGGGAATAAAATGAATCCATAAATAATATGATTGTGAAAATATTAGGGAAAAGAATAACTAAAATATTAATTAATGGAATGATTATTTATTTGATGTCACACATCAGTAACATAAAATATTTACTATCAAGATATGTCCTTGTAATAATTAAAAACTGATTGGTTGAAACACATTTAACTATGTATGTAAAATATATTCATATTATGTGAGAAGTTGATGCATTGATGGAAAATCTTTATCTTGACCCCACCTGTTTCTATTTTTCCAATTCATTCCTCATATATCGAATAATCAATTTAATTCATGAACAATGTTCCTTACCATCAAATATCCAAATTCAATGAAGAATAAGTTTATCAATATTTCCCTAGAAAATTATATAACATTAAATATAGAATAAATTAAGTAAAAATTATATATGGTTTTGGAAATAAATTTATCAATGATAAATAATACAGATATTTAGGTTAAATTTAATGTCCAATGATCACAATTGAATATTTATTGGGAATGTAAATGAATACAAAATTAATCAAGAAAGTGAATTTCAATACCTTCCATATAAAAAATTATCATAAAACAATAATATAAATAATAAATACTTTATTAATACAATATATACCTATTGGAGTAATAATAATGTATTTTTATAACTAATTAATAGAAATACAACAAAACAATCATTAAAAACATTCTTGAGGAAAATTTCTTTTTCATTTTAAAAATTACTTATTTAAACTAAAATTTCAAAAAAAAAATTAAAAATACATTTATTTGATAAAAATCATTAAATAATATAATTAATTATTTAAATATTTTAGTGGTCATGATTGTAGGAATTTCTATTCAAACTATACATGTTAAAACAAAGAATACATTAACTTTTTGGTAAAAGACAAACAAACAGTTTTGTTCAAATGAGAAGAAGTTTCATTTAAAAATCTATTTTAAAAATTCATATGGGTAATACTATTCATAATAGATAAATTTTAAAATTATTAAAAAAAATTAATTTTTTTATAAAATATTATTTTGGTAGAAAACAAAATTTTAATTGTAGAGTGAAATGAACCCATATTTTAATATGAAAAAATCACATTCATTTTAAGTAATAAACAGTGGAAATAGGGTTATATTACATGAAAATATAATCAATAATATTATTATAATAAAATTAATTGTTTTCATTCATAAATTCTCAAATAATTTTAATTATTTTTAATTTAAGAATAAATAATCTCAATTATAATGACATTTTGAAATAAACCGTTACAATGGTCCTAACGTTGAAGTAAGTACTAATCAATGAATCTATTATGTGTATCGAAATTAAATATAAATAATAAAATTTTATTTAAAATTAATATAATAAAAGTATTTTTCACACTTAATCTCTGAATATCAATTATGAAAAATAAAGAATATAAGACAAGGAATATAAGTTGCATTATAATATTCCTTATGACTTGGAAAAACCTAATTCAAATCCCATTGGATGTAATAATTCAAATTGATCATGAAAATAAAATTATTTATTATCGAATCATGAAATTAAATTTCAATTGATTAGTATATGAATCATATTTGAAAACTAGGTTCATAAGATTACAATATTTTTCAAGGAAGGGAAAATGAGACGATGCCGCTCACCACTTGGTAATATACCAAACAAATCCACTCTAATGAAATTAATAAAATTTAAAAATAAATTACATAGAATAATGAATTATTAATGATATAAAATTTTAAGTGGGATGTGTATACACTATATAAAAGTTATTTATGAATAACTTACAAATTTTCCTCAATGAAAGGACATTAAGACAAAATCCCTTACCGAACTATTTCTTTTGGTTGAATATGATTTAACCTCTAATATACTAGTCTTAATGATGTTTTTAAAGCATATATTGACTGTATTAATATCTATTATATCATATATTATCCTTTTATAACATATGATCACACATTCATTAATAATATTTCATTATTCCATTTTATCGAGTGTTAATTTCCAGGTTTTATCATTTAGACACTGTTTTAAAAGTTTTAGTACTTGTACATATTATATAGTTCCATAATATAATGATTAATAGTCATGATATAATTTTAATATTTATACATCATTTATAAATTTTATACAAATCATTATATATGATTATTCGAAATGAATTAAGTTATGATCCCTGACACGGTAGGGTATACAAATATGTGACATTACTATTTTCCAGTGATCATTATTAATAAGAGGTAACTAATATTTTATCATTTAATAATTATAAAAATATCATAAATATCATAAATATAAAATTATTTATTTAAATACACTTTTTTATATCATCTATGTGGTGTGGTTATTAAAATAGGTTCACATCATTTCGTGATGGTAGTAGTAAACATGCACATGAATTATGTTAGCATCTTTTAGTGAGTTAAATGGTGAGAGAAAAAAAGAAATATTAAGTTTTTAGAAAGATAAATATGTCATTAACATCATAATTATTACATCTTTTTCAGATAAATCCATGAAATAAATACTTATTATATTCCATGTTATGGAGTACTAAAAAATTAATCAAATCACATCACGAGGTGGTAGTCCACGATAAACACATGTGACATTATCATATACCCTACATAATGGAAAGTAAAAAAAATTAAATATATGATTTTATGAATCCATAGGAATAATAATATAATAAATATCATATATATACTTCATATCCATCATCATACCCAATTCTGAGAGCTGGTAATGGAAAAATGAATAACATCAATTCATGAGGTGATTGTCCAATGTCCACATGAATAATGATTTTGTAACATATTTGATGGAACTTGGGATAGTTTTGTTTCATTGAAATATGATAAAATGATATTAGGATATGTAATACACATAATTTATTATGTAATCAGGGTTTAAAAATTCATGAAGGTGGAGTATTAAAAAAATCTAATTGAAGAACGTTAAATATTCTTCAAGTAACCTCATTATGTTTTCACTAAAATAATTACTAGGTTGGATTTGTGTCCAAATTATGTATTATAGGATGAGGTCATATAATTTTTTGAGTTATTTTTATAGTTTATATCCAAACCAAAAGCATCTTATTTTGTGATGAAGACTGAAGAGGGGGAGGCCTTTGTAATTTTGGAATGAAAAAAGTGTACCCATTTTTTTAAAATATTAAAATATCCCAAATGGAGTATTAAAAATAATTATAAATTATAGTTTGTAATATTTATATAAAATATATTTTATACATGTTTTTGTTGAATTTAACCATCCACATTATAGTTTAACCCCCGACAATACATTTTTACCTTATCCAATATAATTAGATATAATTATTTTAACAACTACTTTTTTTTAAATATCAATTTAAGCATATTATATAATATAAATTAATTATATTCTAATAATTTAATCCCTTTTGATAAATTAAATTTATTGAATTTTCAAAATTCAATTTATATTAATCACTCAATCACGAGTAGAATGTAGATTTTTAAAGAAAAGTGTTCAACATTTTAAAAAGTTTTTATTTAAAAATTAAATAAGAAAATTATTACAATGAAATATATTAAAATAATTGATATATAATTTGAATAATATTAATTTAAAACATATTTAAAATATAATTTCACATTATAAATATATCAAACAAAAATAAATTTTTCAATTATAATTAATTATTTTCACTATTCTTTAAAAATATAAAATTTTTAGAAGAATAAAAAAATCACTATAAGATAATTTATAAAAAAAATTTCAATAATTGAGATAATTTTATCAAGAAAAATTCTAAAATATGTAAAAAATAATTTTAAATTTTATGCAGTATGTGTGAAAAATCAATCCTTTAGAAAAAAATTACTATTTAGCAGAAAACATTTCATTTTTATAAAACAATTATAATTTTTATTTCTAATAACTAGATAACAAATATATACATGTCATATATATATATATAGATCATATTTATTAATTACAATTAATAAACTTTAATTTAAATCCCATTTTATAAAAATATACTATTTTAGGTTTCATTTAGACTTGTGGTTAGATGTTTTATAGGATATTGATGAGATTAAATATAAAGAAATATATTTAATGGGTTATTTAATCTTTGGGATGCATATCAAAAATAATTTTGAATAAAATTTTCTTATTTTATAATATTTTAGTGATTCATTGTTCACATACCATATCATAATATATTACTAAAGTACTATCTTCTATTGATAATTGAGAACATTGAAAATATTCACCCCCAAAATATGATTATTTATTTAAAAATGGAACTTATTATTAAAATTTTATTACCCCGAATAATATATTTTTATTGTTTAGATATTCTAATAGATAGCTACATTATTACTTTTATTGGAGAAATAGATGTATTCCATATTTAAATCATCTAGATAGTAATTGACATATTTTTCCTTTAATAATAATTTTGATCATTATATAATGTCTTGAAATGTATTTTTGTCACATTATTTGAATTCATTATACATGATTAGTTATTGGTGGGAAAAAATATAGATATCCCCTTAAGAATTTGGTAGATCCAATGAGAAAATTTTAGATAGTTTGTTGAAAATTTCATCACCTATTTATTTATGATGTCTTTGTAGAAGTCCTTTGAGGTACTTTTAAGTATTCCAGTGTTATTCATTATATAAGCATGATGTAAATAATTATTATCAATGTTTGTATTTATTTTTATGGTTATAGTATTCAAATATTTTTATTCGATTATGGAATTATTTTGATCATCTTCACTTCTTAACCTATTAGTTATCCCCTTATTATGTTTTAATATATTAAAATATAAACTACTCATTACTGAGAATTTGATCTCACACTAAATTCATTCTTTTTCATTTAGAAATATTGATGTGTACTATGTGTAGTGATCAAGGATCAACTAGAATATATAATAATGAACTCATAGAATAATTTATGTTATACACTAGGTTACCATGAGTAATGTGATAATTATATATGTATATGGTATTCCAAGAGTACTAAGTTTTTGGAAACTTCAAGAAATATTCTATTTCATACCAATATTGTAATATAAATACTAACTATGAGTTTCTGGAGTATGTGTTGTTTTATTTAAATACAACATATACCGTCTTGTATTACGTATAAATTTTTTTGTGTTATCTAATGATTTTTTCTATTATAGATAGCGGAACATTTATTATAGGGATTGTAATTGGGTGTGGATTAATTTTATAGGTTTCATAAAATGTTCTAATGTATTAGATATTTTAGTGGGATTTTTTTATTAACATTTTTTAGTTTGGAGTTTATTCTAATGATCATACCTACTTTTAAATTATTGTAATGATATTATAATTCTATTTTTGATATTTATTTTTCGTGATAATTTGATTTATCAATTGTACCTATTTATTAATATTACTTATAAGTGTAAAATAATTCAACATAAAAATATTTTAATCCCATGTAACTTTTTTGTAGTCCTTGGTGATTGGAAACACTCCTAGACCACTATGGATGACTAAAATTGAAAATGCTTTGAGACTACCGTTGATCATATCTCTCATTTGATATGTTATCTCCACGAGTTTAAATTTCTATGGCATTATTTGGAAACCAATTAAGGTAATAATTATCACATATTATAATGAATCTTCTATAGATTCCATTGGATTTAATATATGTGTACATTATTTTTATTTGTGTCGTAATTCGAGTCACATATTATGCATTATAATATTACTCATAACCTTATATCTTATATGTTTCTTAAGAAGAAATTATTATCATAATTATTTAATGAATATGTCAACAATGAGGTAAAATGGACTTAATTTTTCCCCATTAACTACATCATCCTATAAAATAAAATAATTTTTAATAACTTGATATTTTTTTACATAAGAAACTATTTCTATATATTGTTATAGTTAATATTCTTGAGGTAAAACAACATGTGTCATTTCTCCCTTTTAAATATCAATTTTAATATAATTTTATATATGTAATGAAAACTAATAATTGTTAGAAATGTTGAATATTATGTAAATAGTTCTTATATATTACCTTTGAAATTTATTTTTCAAGATCTATATAACTCACCATTATGTTGAAGTATTAATTATTTACTATAAGTTATATATAATTATTTTGTAAAATATCATGGTTAAATGTTATGATTTATACCAAAAAATGAAATAGTAATGAACTAATATTCTCATTCATCTATTCATATTCTTTAGTTTTAGTCTTTCGAATATTTATTTAATGATAACACATAAATTCAAGTTTTTATTAAATACAGACATTATTCAGTCTTAAAAATAATACAAATTCATACTATTTTTAATAATAGTTATATTTAAACCCAACATATTGTATTTTTATTAAATATATTTGAGTTGGGAGTTATGAGTAATCTAATTAATATTTTATAAGGTGATTAATATATTTATTTTTGTCAATATTTTTGTAAACAACTTTAGGAAAAACATGTTGATTTCAAAATATTTTATATGAAATTATATAATATTAAATTTATAAAAGATACATAATGGTAGTACGTAGACATTAGAAAAGAAAAAATAATATTTAAAATTAAAAATATTAACTGAAAAAATAATAATACAATGTATTAAATGAAATTTATAAAATTAAATAACCGGTAAAATTATATTTTACATTAAATTTGAACAATTATATGTGGTGAAGTAGTTTTTTTAAATTTATATTATTAAATTTTTTTATGATTTATTGACAATGAGATAATTAAATTCAAATTAATTTATGAAAAAGATATATGTTGAAATATTAAATATAATGTAATTAAATTTTAAACATAAATTATATATGTCCAAAATATAAATAAATTTCTATAAGTTAATAATTATTATGAAATGAAATAAAATTATTTAAAAAATAAAAAATAATTATAATAATGAGAAATTGCCTAATTTAAAATATTATATTTAATTTCCTCATGATATAAAAAATTATTTAATGTGACATTAGTGGTTGGTATTTGCAAGTCACCAAAAAACTACCATGTTGTGAATATAATTCTACCATGTAAAATATGTAATGGAACTACTAATATTTCATTATTTAACTAATTATGAAAAAGTTTCATAACTCTTAATATATAAGTTATTAATAAATATCGAATGATTATGTTATAATTTTTTATAAAAGATATAGAGATTTCTTAATTTTTAATATGTATAATAATTCATAATATTATATATTATTTTGATTATCAAGAAGCTAAAACAGTGCCACACAGTGTTTATGAATCAGTTTAGTTTAATTTTAATTTTCATGAATTTTGTCATTACTCACTTTTAACATGATATGGATATTTATAAAAATCCTAAAATATTAATAAAATCAAAATATTCATTGATAAGATATATATTAAGGACTCATAGTGACACGATAAAATATAATAAAATATATTCTACATATAATTTGTAGTGTTCCATTTTTTATATAATTTATAAAATAAAAGAAAACATACTTATCACATTGGTTATTAACTAAAAAATAACATAGTTAACATCATTATCCTAAAACACAAACCGTCATTATATTTTCCCTTTTTATATTTTAAATATAATTTAATTTTTTATGTCTTAAATAATGATCCAACCTTTGTCCCAAATCCATTAATTATTTTTCATTTTTTTATTTAAACTACTGTATGATAGTCTGATTTTATGACCATAAAATGATATAAACAATATTAATTTCAAATTTCAAGTAAATAATTATAATTTTGAATTGAAGATAAATACACTCTACCATTGAATAAATATATTATAACTCATGTGACCATCATGTAAATTTACAAAATATAATGTATGGATATTCTTTATGTTCAAAATATTTCCATTGAATTTATACCATATCATTTAACCCTAATAAATACTTCAAACATGTCATATTAAATTGAAAATTTAAATACTTCTTTGTAAAATAAGATATGAGTTACAATTCAACCAGTTATTGAAGATACATTAAATATAATATTATTAATGTTGTTTAACCTATTGTGGTTTTTTATAATCTATACCATATTCTCTAAATATGTCATTATGTTTATTTCATAATTATTCATGTTTAAATTCTACATATTTATGAGTAGATTTATTTCAACATTTAATACTTATTAATACCATATTTTTTATCGGTGATATACCATTCTACTATATTTTTTTATCCCTTATATATTTAAACTATTATTCTATAATTTATTCTCAACATGGGATCCCATAATTTTATTTATGAACATTGGTAATCCAAATCAAGAAATAATAATTTCATAAAATATTTTAAAACAACATTCACTAAAATATATTTTAATTTAACAATATCAAATTGTTTTGAAAAATAAATATCTCATATGACTATAAAAATATATCAACAATATGATATAAAATTTATAATAAAATATATTACCAAAACATTAAATTACCCATCATCTGTAATTGGATGTTTAGTTTTCTCTAGCTTCATGCTAGTATTAATTTTTAATATAAAATTATCAATTTTTATTAAATATTATTTATAATACTTATTAATTTTATGCTAGTAATAATAAAGTATAAAAAATTTTATTTTAAATTCCATGGTCCATTTGTTAATCAAAACAATTATACATAAATGAAAACTATAATCATATATATTTTTATTTCCCATATACGTATCCATATCATTATATAAATATAATGTTTCTATATATTAGGATTAGATCAATTATTAATTAAATATTCATAAGTAAATCACTTCTAAAAACTATAATTTATGAATGAATATATTAATCACATTTAAAGATAGTTTTTATTGTCAGGTAACCATGAATTTTATTTATGGTTAACCATGACTAAATATTCGTTAGTGATTTTTTATTTTACTTTTTTACCATAATCACCGTCCATGTGATAAAATACAATTATTGGAATATGATCAATGACAATATTCCAACATTTCATTTTTGTAAATAATTTTATATCAAACTGGTTATTCAATAAAAATTACTTTTAACTATAAATTTAATTAATTTAATTACAAGTTGTTTTTCATTATCAAAAATTCTGTGTGAAATATGACATTTGAAAAAATTCCATGTCTGAAAAATTTATTATATCCAAATAAAAAACTCTAAATTTTAATTGTTATACATTTATAATTGATTTTTCTTTCATTCAAAATACATATTTCATAGGAAATAAGATATAAATTCATAACCAATATCTGATCAATATATGATGTAGTTAGTTGTTTTCCTATATTATAAGTGAGTTCAAAAAGGAACCTCCTTGATTGGTGATGTCATATTTGAAGCATATATAGAATACATTCTCAATATGTCTCATGATTATATAAACATATCATTATAATTAAAAAATATCAAATATGGGTTTTTATACTTTGTTACAAAATGTATTTCATCTTAATCAGGAATAAAATATTTCATGGATAAGATAACACTAAAAAAATTTGTTGATACTAAAATTGAAATTTTTTACTAATGTGAAATTTCAAGGGATCAATTAATATTGTTTTTTTTAATTCATTTTCCACGTTTAATACTACATTGAAGCATGAAATAAAAGAAATTATTTTTAAAGTAAGTTTATATTTATCAAAATATTCATATAATTCATCAAAATAAATTGGACATTATAGTATAATTATTGTTGAGTAGTTAATTATTATAATTAAATAACCATATATAGTAAAATAATATCATGAAAATGTACCACGTTATTTCCTAAAATTTCATTACACATTTCATATATATATATATATTATGTTCTTGGGGGTACAATTACAATTAAACACACACACATCAAACACAAGCCATAAAGGAAAGCCATTTCTCCCATGGAAATAGCCAACTAATCAATCCTTCAGTACCACAAAACTAGGTTTCCGCAGTGCCACCCATTATCAGCTCTAAAAAAAACTCTGATAAAGGTTACTTTTAACAGCACTAAAAAAGCGTGGTTAAAAGTGACCCTTTATCTGCCATTTTTTAGTGCTAATAAAGGCACCCCCTTTATCATTGTTTTTTAGTACTGTTAAAGGGGACCCCTTTATCAGCGCTTTTTTTAGTATCGTTGATAAAGGGGGCTTTATCAGCACTTTTCCATAGCGCTGATATAGTGTATATTTAAAAATTAATAATTTTTCTTGAAAAATAATATATTGATATATGAGTATATTTATATTGATATAAATATAATATATATATTTTTAATATGTTTTAGATAATTATTAATAGACTATTACATTTAATATATAATAAATTTAGTGAAAATAGATTTAAAATATTTTAAAAAATAATAGTAATTAATAATTTTCTAATTATCATCGACTAATAATCATTTAATAACAATTTGAAGAAACAAAAAATCAAAAATAATAATAAAATATCTAAAATATGTTGAAAATGTAACTCAACCTTCAAGCGGGCAAAACTTTTGATCCAGGTGTCCATTTGAGCTCTACAACATATCAAATCAAAGCCTACGATGATCTCTATGTGTCAATGACATGAGGGAACCTTTTGTCAAATTTTTAGAGGCCAAAAAAGGTTCAGAATCCCTCCAAAACTAATTTTTTAGTCCACTAACCCAAATGTTTTAACATTCGATGGAATTTCAGCCTCGTTTCAGGGGGTCTTTTCACTACAAATAAAACAGTACATTAGAGGGGGTTCTTCACAAACCCCTCTAATCATCGAATTTATAGGGGGTTATAAACCCCCTATAAATTCATTTTCTATAAATATTAAAGAGAGATTATGCACAACCCCCTCTAAAATTTTTAGCATTGTTTTTTTAATATTTGGTTTGATTTTAGATCTGGTTATAGCAAAACCACTGCTAATTTAATAATTAGTGGTAATATATATTCTGTTGGATTTTAGAGGAGCTTTATATATAACATTTTTTTGAATATATATATATATATTCATATATATAATTAATTTTTTAAAAGGTACTAGTGGGGGTTCACAACCCCCTATAATATAAGATATTAGAGGGGGTTCATGAAACACCGCTAATCCCTTAGATTAGAGGGGGTTTTGAAACCCTTCTAATTTAAGAAATTAGGAGGTGTTTTGAACCCCCTCTACTTGATGACATTATAGGGGGATTTTAACCCCCTCTAATTCATGATATTAGACGGGGTTTTGAACCCCTTCTAATTTAGGAAATTATAGAGGGTTTGGAACCCCCTATAATTTATGACATTAGAGGGGGTCTGAATCCCCTCTAATTGACGACATTAGAGGGGGTTGTTAACCCCCTCTAATTTATGAAATTTTATGGTGGTTATGAACTGTTGGAAACCCCTTTGATTAGAGGGGGTTTTAAACTCCATCTAATTTTTTTTTCTAAAATAAATATCATATAAATTCAAAAAAATTTAATATATATGTTGGTGTGTGCAAGTGTGTGTATATATATATATTACATAAAAAAATTATATAAATGCATTTAAATAATTTATAACACATATATATAAGGACATTATATAAATATTTTAAGTAAATACTTATACATATAAACAAAAATGTATACATATATATAAATATAAATATATATAATATAAATGTAATTATAAATATATTTATTCTAATTTCTAAAATTTATATATGGTTTTATAAATACTATACATTTATATTATGATTTATATTATATATATATTATATTAAATACATTTTTCTTGTAGATTTTTGTATAAATACATTTATATTTATTATGTATACAGATATATATAATATAGACAACATTAAATATAAATTAACATAAACATATATATTTTATATAATTATATTATATATATATTATAAATATTTAATTAAATATAAATATATATTATATATTATATAATTATTTTACACATATTGTATCATATCATTTTAATTATAGATTAATTTAGTACATATATATATAGATAATATAATAATTGATAATATTATTGTTACACGCACACCTATATAAATACAATTATATTAGATTATGTATACTAATTTACATAATTTAGAAAAAATTAAATATAAATATAAATATAAATATAAATATATTATTTATTTATATTATATATTATATTATAAATATTTTATTGTAAATAAATTTATATGTATTATATAATTATTTCATGTATATTGTAGTATAACATATTAATTATAAATTAATTTCGTACATATATATATCATATAATAATTAATAATATTATTGTTACACACATTCATACATAAATACATTTGTATTGTATACTTATGTATAAATACATTTATATTAGATTATGTGCCAAGGGGTGCCAAGGGGTGGCATGGGGGCGTCCCAGGATGTCATGGGGGCATGTTGGGGTGTCCCGGGATGTCATGGGGGCGCGTTGGGGTGTCCTAGGGTGTGCTGAGGTGTTAGGGGTGAAGTATCGGGTGCAGCGGAAGCGTGTGGGTGGATATGGCCACTTGGATTTTTGTTATTAGCAATGATCAATTCGGGATCAATATGATGATAAATGCTAGTCTCCATGGATCGATTCCCAGAAATAGACAAAGATGAGGAAAGGTCCTGGAACCACAAAAGTGGATCGTCATAGGTTGATTATAATTAATTTAATTAATGGAAAAGAGGTACCTTTTGGGTATTCTTTCTTCGTTGATATTCTTGATCACGTTGATATTATTGATCACATTCTGATGTGATTTGTCATTGCGTCGCAGAAGCCAAATGTAGACTTCCTCTAGCGGTGATCCACACGTGCATCTCATATCTCTGGACGTTGCCAAAAAAGTCTCCGGGTGCTAGTGCGGAGAAACCTTTGCTTGCGTTGTCTGCCTTAGATCATCTTGATCCGATGGAAGTGGATCTCTCTCGGTCTTGAGAGTGTTCTTGGAGGAAGATGTTCTTTCGACCTTGAAATAATTCTCCAGAATTGTTGTGCACAATGACTCTCTAGTGGGAAAAGAGTTGGGGTTGTAAGGATATTTATAATCACGCTTGAGGTAGTAGAGTTATGACAATAAATAAACACGCTACACATTTTATTTATTTCATTGACTCATATTGAAAACCCCCATGTCGAATAATTAATTCCTTGACATGCGCCCACACTGATTATAATAAATATCATTTGATAAAATAATATTATATCCTCAAAATCTCGACTGGAAACCCACACTGTGTGTAATCAATAATACACAGCGCGTACTTGTTTTCCATAAAACTACACGACATGTAATCATTAATACACGACGTGTACTTGTTTTTCATGTCCATTCCAAAATGAAAACTACACGGCGTGTAATAATTAATACATGGCGTGTACTTGTTTTCCATGAAAAACTACACGGCGTGTAATCATTAATACACGACGTGTATATCTTGTTTTCCATTTCCTTCTTCCTCCATCATTAAAACGATTTAGGCTTCCTTGAATAATTATTAAACCATATACAGAAGTAATATTTATTCTACTTGAGATACTTGGATACATTTAGTGTGTGACCCTCTAGGCCTCTTTCTCATAGGTACTACATCCAACTCTTGGATGAAGCTTCACATCCATACTGCTTCTTTAGCTACCTCAGTAGCTGGGATATACTCAGACATAACTGTAGAATTTGCAACCACAACTTTCTTTGAGCTCTTCCAACTCACTGCACCTCTATTCAAACTGAAGATGTATCCAGTCTGTGACTTTATGTCATCGTGATCAGTCTGGAAACTAGCATCTACATGTCCTCTGATGACCAGTTCCTCATCTTCTCCATAAACCAGGAACATATCCTTAGTACACCTCAGATACTTAAGGATAGTCTTGACTGCCATCCAATGACGGTCTCCTGGATCATCTTGATATCTGCCCACCACACTTAATGTGTCAGCAACTTCTAGCCTTGTATATAGCAATGCATAAATGACTGACCCAATCACGGATGCATAATGGATCCTTGACATTTTATCTCTTTCGTCATGTGTCTGAGGACACATTTTCTTGGAAATATGAATGCCATGTGATACTGGAAACAATACCCTCTTGGACTGTTCCATACTGAATCTCTTTAGTATCTTGTCAATGTATGTACTTTGACTTAGGCCCAGAATTCTCTTGGACCTATCACAATGGATCTTGATCCCAAGAATATATGATTCCTCACCCAAGTCTTTCATAGAGAAGAATTTATCCAACCATGACTTAATTGACTGTAAGATAGGTATTTAATTTCTAATTAGTAATATGTCACCAACATATACTATTAGGAAAACAACTGCACTTACACTAAACCTTTTGTAGACACAAGGATCACATTAGTTCTTAACAAAGCCAAATTCCATTATGGCTTCATCAAAATCAATGTTCCATGACCTTGATGCTTGATTTAATCCATAAATGGATTTCTGCAACATTCATACCTTGTTGGCATCCTTTGGAGTCACAAACCCTTCAGGTTGTGTCATGTAGAAATCTTCCTGGAGGTTCCCATTAAGGAATTTTTTTTGACATCCATTTTCCAAATTTCATAGTCATGGTAAGCGGTAATGTTCAATAGGATTCTGATGGATTTCAGCATCAGAACTGGTGAAAATGTTTCATCATATTCAATTCCTTGGTTCTGTCTAAAACATTTTGCAACCAGTCATACCTTATAGGTTCTGACTTTCCCCTCCATATCCAGTTTCTTCTTGAATACCCATTTATTACCAATAGGATTTACATCAACTAGAGGATCTACCAAAATCTAGACTTGGTTTTGGTACATGGAATCCATTTCAGAATTCACGGCTTCTTGCCACTTGGCAACGTCTGTGCCTTCAACTGCTTCCTTATGGGTAAGAGGATCATAATTGTCAACCAATAATGAGTCACCATACTCGGTGACAAGAAAAACATATTGTTCTGGTTCTCTTACCTCTCTCATGCTCCTACACAGTTCTTGTGTCTCTGGAACAGATTATTCTTCCACAGGGCTTTGTGGAATCTGTTCTTGTACCAAATCATGTGTATCTTGAGCCTCGAATTCATCGAAGTCTATCTCGCTCCCACTATCTCTTTTGGAGATGTGCTCCCTCTCAATGAATATGATATTTATTGCCATTGTAAACTTTCTGTTTGAGGGGTTTTATAGGTAATATCCCCTTGTTTTCTTCGGATATCTTATAAAGATACACTTTGTGCCTCGAGGTGAAAGTTTGTTACCTGAAGAGGCCTCAACAAATTTTTCTCTACCCCACACATTTAAATTCAACAACATGGATTTGCGTACACTCCATAACTTGTATGGAATACCATTTATCGATTTATTTGGTACTTGGTTTAGTATGTGTGTTTTTGTTTGTAATGCATATCCCCAAAAGGATAATGGAAGACTCGCATGACTCATCATTGACCTAACCATTTCCAACAGGGTGTGGTTCCTCCTTTCACCTACACCATTCCACTAAGGGGTGTAAGGAGGAGTGAGTTAAGATAGAATCCCAAACTCCTGTAAGAAATCAATGATGTCCTGATTAATATATTCTCTTCATCAGTCTGAGTGGAGTTTCATAATCTTCTTATCAATCTGGTTCTCAACTTTATTCTTGTATTCTTTGAACCGATCAAAAGAATCTGACTTTTACCTCATTAAGTAAATATATCCATATCTACTAAAATCATCAGTAAAAGTTATGAAGTATGATAACTCACCCCTTGATTCAATTAGAAATTGTCCACACACATTTGCATGAACTAATTCTAGAATATCTTTAGCACTTTCACCATTCCCACTTAATGTGTCTTTGGTTATTTTTCCTTGTAGACACACATGACATACACCAAGTGGTTTTAGTTCGAAAAAATCTAAATACCCATCTTGATGTAATTTTTTCAAACATTTCTCATTGACATGACCTAGCCAGTGATACTAATGTTGGGTGTTGTATGACTCATTTGAATCAACTTTTTCATCGATTTACATTACTTGGTTTGTGTAGTCTAACACATAAAAGCCGTTATATAAATGTGACCTACCAAAACAAATGCCATCTTTATAAAAGTAGCAACAACCGCTTCCAAACTTGAAGATGAATCCATCAGTATCTAATATAGATAATGAAACAATGTTTTTGGTTAAAAAGGGTACATAATAACATCCTTTCAAAACCAGGACCATCCCAGTAGGCAATGTGAGGTGGTAGTCTCTGGCATCTACATTAGCGAGTCTGGCTCCGTTGGATACTGGTAGATCCACCTCACCTCGGTCAATATTTCTGAATATACTTGGTTTTTGTATTTGGATACAGATGTGAGCACCAAAATTAGTATCTAATACCCAATTTGTAGAAACAGATAGATTGCATTTGATGAAAAATGCACCTGAAGCTTCCCCTAGCTTCCTTGGCTGGGTGTAGTTTTTCTTCCAGTGGACCTTCTTGCCACATGAAAAACAAACAGCAACCTATTCTCTTGCCTCCCCTTTGATATTACTTTTTTTGGAAGGCCTTGAAGAATCTTTGGGCTTAAATATCTTTGCCTTCCATTTCCTTTTATTCGCCATAAGGAAAGAATTTTTTTCACACTTCATATCATTGTCCACTTGGCGAATAAGGATAAGAAGATCAGATAGAGACTTCTCAATGTTGTTCATGTTGAAATTTACAACAAAGTTGGAGAAGCTCTGGGGGAGTGACATAAGAATGAGATCCGTACTTAGTTATTTGGGGAGTTTAAACCCTAGAACCTACAAGTGCTCAATGTAGCCAATGAGATTGACTACATGAGCCCCGACTGGGGCACCCACTCCAAGCATGCTCTGAAATAGAGGCTTGGAGATCTCAAACCTTTCCTGACTTGATCTACCCTGGTATAGACCACGGAGGTGCTCAAGCATTCTATAGGCATCCATGTCTTCATGAGACTTCATGAGCAAACTAGACATTGATGATAGCATCAAACATTGAACGTCGAGTGCGTCATTCAAATTTTGATCATAGACCAGGAAATCTTCATCACTCGCCCCTTGGGTAGGAGAATCAGAAAGTAAGGACTCCAGCACGTAAAACTTTCGTTCATGGCATAGGATAACCCGAAGGTTCCTAAACCATTCCTAAAAGTTACTACCAGTGAAGATATTGTATTTATCTAGAATTGATCACAGAGAAAATGTGGTTGACAAGTTTGTCATATTGATTCTATAAATTAAAAGAGCAGATTTATCAGTACATTTTGATTACATTTTATGAAAACTAATAAATGAATTTATTAGTTCTTCCACTATTTTATCATGTCCCAATGGCCCTCACCATTGAACTCAGAATGTCCAGTTTCTTTGACATTCCAGTGGAAAGGATCAATATTCCCTTTCGCATAACCCCAACAAGGGTTGGTCAAGCTATTTGAAGGTATTTAGGTAGGAAGGTTTATTCCAATTGTGAGCCTAAAGATCCTTGATCTATTGAGTGGAGTCCCCAATCCTGAAATCCAGACTTGGATTTCCTCAACTCTGGACTCCAATATTACATCGAGTCTAGAAAGGGCTACTCCTTTTGAGGTAATACGATCAAGTCAATCTGAATCCTTTCATAAGGGATTCTTTTATAAAAGTAAGTGTCCCAACAAGACTTGGTCAAACACATAGTTTTATTGATTCTTTCCCTTAATAAAGTAACGGAAGGCTAGGTATGACTTAATATGGTATTGAGGTATTTTAATCATTCATGCATAGTTTCGCATTATGACATGCTTGTTAATATTAAGTGATGCTTTCTTAAGTTATTAACTATGTTACGATAATATCTACAAATAGTCTGCTTTTTATTTTATTCTATCTTTGCATGCTTGTTCATTTTATTAATTATGTGATCGCAAAGACACATACATAATAAATAAACCATGAAATCAGACAAAAATAAAATAAAATGGCATGATCATGATCTTCTATTGGTTAGCTTATCTATCAGTTTTGAAAATCTAACCCTAACCTAGGGGAATTCACCTTGAACATATGGTTCATGTTTTGCAGCTCCCACCTGTCCACCTTTGTATCTTATTGGGTTGGTTTTTCCTAATCTTAGTGTTTTGAACCATCTCCTCTGGCTTGTGAGATCCTCCATTACATGGGTTTTACATTAAATAAACCATGGGCACACATTCTCTACATTTTATTGGAAGAAGGCTCACAAGCCAAAAAATTTTAAATTAAAAAAATTTAAATGAAACCAAACACACATACAAAGGGTCTTTGTTCTAGCTCATGATCATCCATAGCATGAAATGACCTTTACGTATATTTAGAATTCAAATTCTTTTAATTTTTATATTATTTAAAATAAGTCACGCTTGAAATTAATTAATTATGATCTTATAATTAATCAATTATTTATCTTAAAATCCTTTCTGAATTTCCTTGAGATTCTTCTCATCCATATACCTTTTACAGGTCTTCATACTTTTGGAGGAAACCTGGTAAAACTCCATTTCTGGAAAGAACACGGCATGCAGTTTATATTTACACAATGTGTATTTTTTTCACCCTTTATCCAAAGTACACACTGGGGGCTTTGGAGTGTTTTCACTAATTTGGAAATTTTGGAGTACAAAATGTGTAGATTAATATGACACGGCGTGCACTTTATTGTTACGTGGTTACCGGCCTGGTAATCCCGTGTACGCGGAACACAGCTTCTCCTTGTACACATTTTCACCTGGGCCAGATCGGAGTACACAACATGTTGATTTAACATACACGCCGTGTATTTCAGTTCCATGCGCTATTCATTTCTGGTCAAAACAGGGTAATAAATACTTAGGAATACTCAATTCACATGGCATGGTTTGGCGGACCAGTACTGGTTCATTGAACCTAAGTACACGGCGTGCAGTTTTCACTATGTGCCGTGTATTCTTGTGTTGTACGGACAGAAAGAGCGGCTCCTCCGGATGAGTTCCTCATTTTTAATTTAATAAAAATTAAAATTAAATGGTCATTTCTATGATATAAATCAAGAAACGAAGGAGGAAGAACAGATCTCGTTCATTATTTTTATAGAATGATTAATCTTGAATTGAATCAAATATAAATGTGTAAATTATCAATGAAAATTAAATAACTATAACAAACATTGTAACCTAGCTCTAATACCAATTGAAGGTTCTGTGCGCAGCGGAAGCGCATGGGTGGATGTACCCACTTGGCTTTTTGTCATTATCCATGATCAATCCGAGATCAATACGACGATAAACGACATTCTCCACAGATCGGTTCACAGAAATAGACAAAGAAGAGGAATGGTCCCGGAACCACAAAAGTGGATCGTCATAGGTTGATTATAATTAATTTAATTAATTGACAATAAGTACCTTTTGGGTGTTCTTTCTTCATGGATATTCTTTATCATGTTATGATGTGATTCTTCATTGCCTCGTAGAATCCAAGTGTAGACTTCCTCTAGCGGTGATCCACATGTGCACCTCGTATCTCTGGACATCGCCAAAGGAGTCTCCGGGTGCTAGCGTGGAGAAACATTTGCTTGTGTTTTCCACCTTAGATCATCTTGATCTGATGGAAGAGGGTCTCTCTCAGTCTTGAGATCATTCTTGGAAGAAGAGGTTCTTTTGGCCTTGAAAGAATTCTCCAGAATTGTTGTGCACAATGATTCTCTAGTGGGAAAAGAGTTGGGGTTGTGAGGATGTTTATAATTGGGTTTGAGGTTTTAAAGTTATGACAATAAATAAACACGTTACATGTTTTATTTATTTCATTGAATATTATTGAAAACCCCCATTTCTAATAATTAATTCCTTGACAAGCGCCCATGATGATTATAATAAATATTATTTAATAAAACAATATTATATCCTAAAAATCCCGATTAGAAAACTACACGGCATGTAATCATTAATACATGACGTGTAATTATTTTCCATAAAACTACACGGCATGTAATCATTAATACACGGTGTGTAATTGTTTTTCATTTCATTTCCAAAATGAAAACTTCACGACATGTAATCATTAATACACGACGTGTATATATTGTTTTTCATTTCCTTCTTCCTCCATCATTAAAACGATTTAGGATTCCTTGAATAATTATTAAACCACGTACGAGAATTATCTTTATTCTACTTGATATACTTGGATACACTTAGTGTGTGACCCACTAGGCCTCTTTCTTATTGGCATTAGGCGAGTTTGACTAAAGTCCAAGATTACTGTCTAGCAATGGGTCAAGGCACCCAAGAGAAAGAAGTTGACGCCGCATTGACATGTCACCTCATATGAACGCTTACTATATAAATTAATCCCTTTGTCTCAATATCTCATCAATTAGGTTTCATGGCAGTGTCATAAACCTATATGCTTGATCTATCATTCTTTGACTTCCAAAAATAAACTCGCCATGTCACCATGGAATGTAATTTGTTTGACAGTTCTATTTCAATCAAAGGGTCTGTGATATCTACTTGTATAAATATGGAAGGGAAAAATCCTTCTTCGACTTAGCCATTAACAACATGTCATTCGTGACGCACCCAACATACCCTAATTCCCACCAATTGTCTTCGTGATGGTTTTTGTCAGTGAATCTAAGTGCGCGAGTCATGTCATGAGTTAATGATAATCTTCAAGTCTAAGGACCATTAAACACGCTCTTAGATAGAAATGTCTGATGACACCAAAACATGCAGAATTACTACTGGCGGGTATGTTCTCATAATCTCCCATCTTGGAGATTACCAAGTGCGAACTCCATGAGGGAGAGTCTCATCTTCTTATGAGTACTCGCACATGACAGTTTGTATACTATGTGTCCTATCATAGTATTTAATCCAACCATAAAACTTTATTTAAGAATATTGTTATATCATTTCAAGGTTCTCATCATAGAATAGATCTTCCATGACCTTATTAATGCAAAAATTATTGCAGGACATTATTATATTATAGTCATGCAGAACAATGAACAATATATAATAAGTGTACATTCATGTAAGCAAAGTACAAACAGTTGGTTCCCAGGGAAGAAACTCTAACAAGGGGGACATGCTGCTGTGCCAAGGGGTGCCATGGGGTGTGCCAAGGGGTGTCATGGGGGCGTTTCGGGGGTGTGATACTGGTGTGGGAAGGGGTTCTAAGGGGTGTTAGGGGGGAATGCTGGTGTGCCAAGGGGTGTCATGGGGGCGTGTGGGTGTGTCATGATGGTTTGTGAAGGGGTGACAAGGGGTGTCATGGGGGCATTCGAGGGTGCCAAGGGGTGTCATGGGGGTGTGTGGGGGTGTCATGCTAGTGTGTGATGGGGTCCTGGGGTGTCAAGGTGGTGTCAGGGTGTCAGGGGGGTGTCCGGGTGTCCCGGGTGTCAAGGGGGTGCGCGAGGGTGTCAAGGGGGTGTGTCAATAGGGGGCGTGTTGGGGTGTCCTGGGGGCAGGCTAGGTTGTCAAGGGGTGTCATGGTGTTGCTCTGGGGCATCAAAGGGTTAGGGGCGGTTCAAACCGCCTCTACATCCCTATATATTATAGGCGATTTTGGTTATAACCACCTCTAATGCGGTAAATTTTGATCAACAGTAAAGGGGGTTTAAACCCCCTCTAATGTATCCACCACTAACTCACTATGAATCTAGAAGATTTTTTTCACAACCGCCTCTTCTAACAGTAGGTGGGCACATTGGCATCGGTTTCCCACAACCGCCGCTAATATCTTTAGAAGGGGTTGTAACCCCTTCTAATGTAAAAAATAACCTCTTCTAAAGTGGTAATTTTTTTGTAGTGTTTAAACTTTTTCACTGGGGATCAAATTTATTCTGAGGGTTTACATTTATATTGACATTATGGCTTTAAAATTTTATCGTTTTTCACAATATAATGTCACTTATAATCAATTATATAACAATATATACACATTTTTTTATATATTCACCCATAAAAATTTAATTTTATAAATAAGTAAATAATCATATTTACATAAAAAGTATATTTCTCAATATATAAGGCTTATCTAAATAAAAAACTAATATTAGTTTTATTTAAAATACAAATATATTAATATTTATATACCTATATGATGTGTTTGTGTGTGTGTGTGTATATATATTTGTGTGCGTCTGTATTGGAAAACTAATATATATTATCTATATATTCTAAACATATATATATACATATTAATATATAATATTTGTAAATATATATAAATATGTATAATTATACATACAAATACACATATAATATGTGTGTGTGTGGGTTAAATATATGTATTTATTTATTTATAAACACACCAAAAAAGCATATTTTATAAATGTATTTAAAACCGATCTTATAAATATTTATTAATATATAAGTAAATATATTAATATATAAATATAACTATATATATTAATACATGGATATATATATATATATATTAATATATATATATATATATATTAATATACGGATATATATATATATATATTAATATACCTGGACATATATATATTAATATAAATATATATATGTTAATATATATATATATATATTAATATATGAATGCATATAACTAAATATATATAAATAAATAGATATATTAATAAATAAAGAGAAAAGAAATTTAGGGGAGTGGTAAAGGCTTAGGTGCGCAGACAACAGGTCCTGAGTTCGAATCCTGGGGAAGGCAGGTCGCGTGCAGGGGTGGGAATAATTCCTAGCGTGGTTAAAGTGGGGTGGGGGCACTGTTAAAGGGGTTTGGGCACTGTAAAAGGTTGGGGAGGTGTTTGGGGTGTGTGGGCTCGAGTGGGGGTGGGGCACTATTGAAGGGGACTTCAAGTTCTGTTGAAGCCCCTCCTCAAATTGAAAAAATATTTCTTTAATATTTTTTTAGCTTTTAGCAGCGCTAAAAAAAGTGCAGATAAAGAATGAGGGATTGAGTGGGGGTGGGGAGCTGTTGAAGTTGACTTCAAGTGATGTTGAAGCCCCTCTAGAAATTGAAAAAAAAAATATTTTTTATTTTTTTAATGTTTTTTAGCTTTTATAAGTGCTAAAAAAAGCACTGATAAAATGGGCCTTTATCTGCAATTTTCTAAGCACTGATAAAATGGACCCCCTTATCTTCCCCTCGATTAATAGCGCTTTTCTAGTGATGTTAATTCCCTTTTATAGCACTGATAAAGGCTATATTTGTAATAGTTCTTATTTATTCAATACATAACCCATAAGAATAGTGGAAAAAAATCCCATTACATGGCCCATAGGCCCATTGGGTATGAAGTCCCATTACATAGCACACAAGCTGATAATTTTGTAATAACGGACCATCGGTGAATAGTGATGCTACAATAACTGGGTAGCTATAGTACTTTCTATTGTACTATCACTGCTATAGCTCCTCCTCCAGTTCCAACCACTGCAATAGTTCCAACGCTATTACAGTGCTGCTACAGTACCACTGCAGTGATGCTACTGTACCCGTGCTCCATGGGTTTTGAACCCCCTTAACCTCCATATAGTATTACAAGTTACCTACCACTTAGGAAATCCCCTAATACTCATTATAGATATGTTATGACATTCTAAGATAATAAAATTTCATATTGGGAAAATGAAATTACATATCACCTGATATCAAAGTGAGAGAAAATATTTATTCTACCCATTATACCTATTAAAAATTAGTACTCTTTTATAGATAATAATCATTTGATTTATTTAATTAATTTATGTAAAATAAAAATTGAAAATTCATTATTTATTTATTTTTTGATAATTAAAAAATCAATATATCTAGATATATTTTATGGTGATATAAAATTATAAAATTCTATTAGAATCACATCCATTACCCATTTAATTGGGAATAATTTCAATCAACATCAATTATCTCTTAAATATTATGTAAAAATATTTATATTTAATTTTTTTTTTACATTTTTAAAATCCTATTTTATAGGTGGAGTTAAATTAGAATTTATTATCTTAACTACTTTATCAATATTAATTAACATATGTATCTATAAAAATTGTGGGATGTATAAATTCATTTCCAAATATAGCATAAAAATTTTGATTTTTTATACATTTTATAGATTATATGTTTTTAAATTTTAAGTTGTAATGAAATAATCCTCAATGAGTATTTGTAATACTTCTCATGACTATAAATAATTATGTTAACTATTCATTTTGAAAGGGAATTATTATTCAAATCTATGGTTATTCTATATAGGAATTTTGAATATTTTTAGGTCATCACGATGGGTTTCCATAATAAAAATACAAATAATGAAATCAATAACATTAAATTCTTGAACTATAAAATTAGTACAACCATTAAATGATATTTTATCTCTATATAGTATATTTATTTCATCTAAAATGAATTATCTTTAAATGGATAATATCTTATTGTATATATTTTGTTTTATTCATCACTTATTTAATAATTTATCGTAAATTATTACAACACAAAATGACTCATATTTAATAAAATGAACTTTTATCATTCAATTATTTAAATATATTAATGATTTACATATTTCTAAGAATAGTATCTCCAAAATAAATGAATATTCAATATCCCCTTCCATTTAGAAATAATAAAATAAATAGGAAGATAAATTTTTTAAATTTAATCAATACAACATTTAATTATTCTTTGGGGTATATTAGTTATATATCTATAGTATCAAAATCCACAATATTTGTGCTTAGATTCTCAGATCCCAATTTTTTTTAAACTGTATTAGAAACTATATTGACTATTTTTACTAAATCAAATACTGATTTTTAAATTCTTTCTCACCAACAAATTAGTAAATTATCTAGATAATAAAAGCACTAAAATTTCTTCGTAAATTTATTTATAATTTTTTGATAACTCATTATTTAGTGAAGTTGTGCAAATAACATTATTATTCCTCTTATTTTTAAAGATAAGATTAAAATATTTTAAATATGAAAGAATATTTTATACTTCGTAATGAAAAGGAATAATAATTCTTAACTATTTTAACACCATTATGAATATAATAAAGTATTGTTATATATTTTTTTCTTGTCATTATAGAAATGATTTTATGTGTTTGAATAAAATTTAATTTCTAATTTTATTTTCCAGTTGAATATTTTATTGTTGAGTTTTTAATATAGTTTTTTATTTTCTTCTCTCATATTTACTACTTTAATAAACTTAATTAACCACTATAAAATATTTATATTTTCTAGAAATTTTATCTATTTCATTGCCTTTTTTACCTCTATGATCAACTCAACTTACATTATCTCATGGTGTGTTTTTTTAATTTTAATGAATATTTTACCCCGGTTTATACAATTATTTAATATTATTTCATTAAAACATCATTTTATGGATTTATAATTAAATATTAATTATAAAATATTATTTTAGATAAACTACTAAAATATGAATCATTCATGATTAATATAAATTGAATAAAATATTTATTAAAAAATAATTACATATCACTCTTATAAATAAGTTGAAAATTTTAATTATATTTTTACTCATATTGTTGGTGAATACATAAGGATAGGTTTATAATCACTTAAAATAAAATAAATACTCATTAACATGTATTCAAATATGATCATCCATGTTATATGTAGTGACCCTGATTTTCCTATGTATTTCTTCAGTATGTTATATAGATTTTTTTAGAGCGGCACACTGAGACGACATAACATTCCAAGGCCTAGTGAGCTTGAGATTGATATTTGAAAATGATAAAAATATTACTATACCTAGGGTTTTATTTCTCCTAAAAATTTATAATTACCCCTAAATTGAATCCCAAATCTGAAATATGAGGACACTATGGAGTTTAGAACATTGGATTTATACTATGCATGAAATAACAATTGTCAGCGTTGTGCATTGAGCTCAAGTAAATTTGTGGGATAATAATTAGATAAAATTAAATATAGATATTTATTTATATATTTATGAAAATAGACCTAATAATATCTTATAAATACTTATCTATGGATGATTTGAAGAAGTATTTTCATATCCCTATAAATTCAGATAGAGGGAATTTGGGTAGATCGGTGTGGACTGCATCAGATCAGATTGATATAAAGGATCATTATGCCATTATAGATTGAGGATGTCACAAAAATAGATAATGATAGGACCATTCTTCATTAGTGATAAATCTGAACACCGTGTACTATATTTTATTTATGTGATTTTACCTCCATCCATTATCTTCGTCAAACATGGATCAATTCTAGTAACAATAATTTATGTATACATATATAGTTGATTCATTATATGATTATATAAATTTTTTCATAGTTTGTTTATACCAATATTTTCATATTTTTTATAAACCAACAAATTGATTTAGAAAATAGAAATATATGAGGTTTATTCCTCATATTCATGGTTTATAGTTTTCCCCCATTTCTTTGTAAATATAATGTTGGAATTTTCTTTGGCTAGCGGTTCCACAAATACCTTGTATTAAGTGGATGAGAAACCTTCCTTCGGAATAATAAATTGATATTCATTGCTTGATTATAGATTGAGGGTGAGATTAAGGTACAACAATGGTGGATGAATTGAGGTAGACCAGATCTGATCGAGTAACACTATTCTTCATATTTGATGCATTGTTATGGGATGGGACAACAACAAAATGATTGTTGGGGTCCTTAACAATAATATTAGAAGCCCATAATTATATCATCAGTGAATAGAAGTTCATCCAACCCCAAGTCCATGATTCATGGTAGGTTTGATAGTGGTGTTGATGTGTAAATATTTTCACGACCTAACCCAGGCCAAGGCTTGATCAATAACTACCAAAATATCACCTCCATAGACTAAGGGTTAGAGAAAAGCGCTAAAGGTACAAATGAACTTAGGGATGCCTTTTCCTAAAACCTGTAAACATTCACACAACCCAATCAATGAATTTTTTTGGGGAAAAGTATAAAATGGTGAAACTATTTTAATGTAAAGTAAACATGTATGAACCTCTAGACATTACAGGGGTAAGTGAGTATCAACTGGAAAGAAAATGATAAAAAAAGATGCCCAAACCAGAAACATGTCCCAACATGAAGGAAATAGAAAAAGAGTAACCGCTGAGAGCCCCACTCCTATATCCCAATGACAACCACCATAGGTGGTCCACGTATCCCGTCACCCGTATCCCTAATCTCCTCTGAAATCATGATCTACTTTTCTGTCATCTAAAAAAGACACAACATGTGTGGGAGAATCCCATTTAGGGGTGAGTATATACATACCCATTAGGGAACCTCAAAAAGGTGAAGGGGAGAATTAAGAGATACATTGAAGAGAATTAGTAGAGAGAACAAGGTACAACATGAGTGATTGGAAAGAGTACAACTCAACCTAATAAGAGAGTGAAAGTAGACCCATCCAAACATAAGAAGATCGAGACAGTGAGGAGATGAACTCCTCAACGATTCTTTTCTACCTATATTAGGAGAGTAAACTCACCTAACCATGAGATGATAGACACAGAAAGAACATGGAACATCCCACACATCTTTACCTCTCTAAGAAGAAGAGTAACCAAGACCAAATGAGTGGGTACTATAATAGGATAGATAGATATACATGCTCAGTCAAAGAAACCCAAACAAGAGGATGAGGGGATCTCCATATCATAGATCATACTATGAAAAGTGAGTAGTTATCATTTATTGGGTAAAAATCATTTGTGATGTCCATCATCTCATCACATCTGCCTCGAAGGCACAAGTCAATGGGGCTTAAATCACCACAAATCGATACTATCTTCTTTGGGTGGAACTGACTCTGCCGTATGGTTATGGGTCACGTCACAAGGACGTTTTTTGGTGGGGAAAGTGCCCATATTTCTTATGAGTCCTTACATAATCCAAACTGCTCTTCATAACTATGCTTCTTAGAAAAGGGTCCTACTCTGGTAGTTATCAGGAACACCACTTCCCAGCCCCGCTGGAGGGTAACTTGGAATGATCGTCGAGGAACAACACTACCCAACCTTACTGGAGGGTAATCACAAAAACTACAATTGGGGAGACACCAATATGAATCCCTGTAGAAGGGTAATCTCAGAAGGATCATCATGGAACACCACTTCCCATCCCTGCTGGAGGGTAAACCCAGAAGCGTCATTGAGAAATTCACTTCCCAGCCTAGCTGGAGGGTAATACCGGTACTACTATAGTGATCCTCTATATACACTACCATATTTGGGTTTCATATTTGTACGTGTCTATCTAGAAAACTCACATAATATCTTAAAATCTGCTTCCGAGGGAACCATCATATTTTACATGAAAAAAGACTCAGCAGAGGAATCTCATGACCCAAAACATGAGTTCAAGAATAGGAGATACGAAAGACTTAATATCACTCAATCT
Source organism: Viscum album (assembly GCA_963277665.1). Classification (NCBI taxonomy): domain Eukaryota; kingdom Viridiplantae; phylum Streptophyta; class Magnoliopsida; order Santalales; family Viscaceae; genus Viscum; species Viscum album. The sequence continues at coordinate 54,909,307 of OY728153.1, read as the reverse complement.
AACTCAAGAATTTTTTTTTTGAGGTACACATGGAATGTAACCCTCTTCGTGACTAGGATGTGCCTCTGTCCAGACACAGTTTCCACCCCATGCAGTGGAACATGTTGTGTGGGTGTACTACACGGTGTGTCCTACTTATCTGGGGACCAACCGTGTCTATTGTCCCAATTTCTTTCACATGATACATCCCATAAGGGTAATCAGTACACATCATGTCATGATAGTTTATTTTTTGCCATTTATTCTGTTTTTGAAACCCCAGATCCACCGCTGAAGAAGGTTTACACGTCATCTGTTCTTCATTTAACACGGTGTGTAGTTGGGAATTTCAACACAATTCCAGATACACGTTGGATCTTTTCCCACACTTCAAATATGTTCAAACATCTAGAGATTTCTCTATTTCTTCTCCCTAAAATTTCAGATCTAGCTGAAGGATCCAGGAACCCCTCATAATTCATCGTGAATCGATCATAATCATAGATGAGGGTTTGGCCAGATCTTCTGAGAACCACTGTGGGTTCATTTCTTATTGGATTTTCATAGAACCTCCATATTCACCATCTTCGTGTCATTGTGTTTCTAAAGCTATGCCTCACTCACAATTTCTTCATCATTTGATGAATTCTCCTTGAATCCGTCTCTTTTTGGGTGCCTGATCAAGCTCGGGTCACCCAAAAATCTTCAAACTGCAATCCACAGGGATCCCGCAGTGACAAATGTGAATAAAGGAGGGGGAAATGTATAATAAAAAAGGTTTTAATTCATCATCGGCCAAGAATTCTTGGAAAAAAACCAATAAATGGGACCAGTGTTAGAGCAATTGATAAACAATATCAATCTGGTTCATAGGCTTATGCAATGTTTAAGAGCAAGGGGTGCTGGTTGAAGAATAAATTGAGAACATGCACAATCTTTTAATTAAGGTCCTAGGAATTCTAAGAATGATTCCTACCTAGATTCATGTGTTTTTTGTAGTCATAAAACATGCTTGCCGATGAAGGAGGAGGATCTGTTGTGCTCGCTGCTTCTTGATCCCCTTAGATCCTGAAATCGTCATTAGTTCATCATTCTTCAAAGGGAGGAGATAATGAGAGGGTAAGGGGAAAGATTCATTATTGGAAAAGGATTAGGAGTACAATTATCTAAAAATAGAAATTATATCCATATTTTAGGTTAAGTGACTTTTAATTAATTAATTAATTTTATTTATTTATTTACTAAAACACTCTGCTACTGAGCGAGGGAATAATACTCTCTGTGTGAACTTACTTTATGTCGCACCAAGGGTAAACAAAAAATTCTAGATCGAATCAATGTCCCATATTTATGATCTAAGCAAATATTTGAGAGATATCCCATTTTATTTAATTTACCGCGTACACATAATATAAAATAAATTTAATATTTTATAAAATAATTTCAAGGCACAACAGGCCTCAAAATCACACTCCATATTAGTTCATGGATCTGTAATAATATTCATAAATATTTCAAAGTATTATTGGGAAAAAACCAGGTCTCGACATGATTCCCTCCTTTAAACTATTAATCCCAAAAAAAAACTAAACAAAAACTTGGGATACTAAGCCTGTATCTAGTTCTCTTACTCCCAGGAACTCCCCTATACGTTTCTGTGCTGCCACAACACACAAACCGAAGGAATGGTTCGTTTTCACAGGGTATGCTCCTATTAGTCCTCCATCACCACTGGGTGATTTGATAATGTGGCTCCATCCTCAATGACCAGCTATACCTAGTCAATAATGTGTGTGGGGTCATGCATGCATCTCCTCAACTACGACACATTGAAGACATTGTGAACCCACTTCAACTGTGGGGGCAAGGCAATATGATAGGCAACTTCACCGATATTTCTCATGATCTTGAATGGCCTAATGAAACTCCAGAATAGCTTGTTTCCCTAGAAAAACTACCGCATTCCATGTTGTCGGGTGACTCTCAATAAAATGCGGTCTCCTGGATCGAAATCCAATGGCCTGTGATGACAGTCTATATAGGAATTCTATCTGCTCTGGGATGTCTTCACCCGCTCATGGATGAACTACACCTTTATCATCACCTGCACCATATTTGGGACCATGAGAGAGGAATATCCAGTCTTCATCCAGTACAAGGTCAACCTGCATAGTCTCCAATATAGGGAATCTAAAGGTGCCACACTGATACTGGAGTGGTAGCTATTATTGTACGCAAACTCCAAAAATGGAAGGCGATCCACGCAGATCTGACCGAAATCAAACACACATTCTCTCATCATATCCCCTAGAACATGGATAGTGCACTTGTTCTGCCCATTGGTCTAGGGGTGGAAGGTTGTACTCATCCGTAACTGCGTCCCTATTTCCTTCTACATGCCCCTCCACAATCGTAATGTAAACTATGTTTCACGACTGAAGACAATTTTCCAGGGTACCCCATGAAGTCGAATGATCTCCCGCACATATAGTTTCCCCAAGCACCCTGCGAACTTGGTTCCCTGACGGAATGGATGTGTACCTACTTCATGAGTCGGTCGACTACTACCAAGATAACATCTCATCTCTTCTCTATGCGTGGAAGCCCTGTGATTAAATCCATTCATATGCTCTCCCACCTCCACTCTAGGATATCTAGAAGTTGTAAGAAACTTGTCAAAAATTGATACTCAGCCTTCACCTGCTGACAGGTAAGGCAAAAAGAGACGAACTCAGCTACAACCTGTCTCATGTCGGACCACCAAAACTGTCACTAAAGGTCCTTATACATCTTCCCCACACTATAATGTAAAGCTAAGGGAGATGTTTTGAACTCCCATATCACTTCCCCCCTCATCATTACTGGAACTACTGTTAACCACTAGAATATGATCTCTTGATCCCCTCCTTCAGAATATCCATCAAGCGCATTTCTTATAGACATCTTATCACAAAGAACCACTTAGTCAATGTTTCCCAGAAGGGACTCCTTCACACGGTCAAGGAGCGTAGGAGTTAACGTCATTGATTGAAAGAAAATTTTACCCTCCTTCTCCACTAGGGTCAGTTGTTGGGAGGTCAACTACTCTGAAGCTCCCCGAACAAGGTGGGCCTAGGATTTCTTGCTAAGGGCATCAACACCAACTTTTCCCTTCCCTAGAGTAGAAATGATTTCAATTTCGCAATCATGTAGGAACTCCAAAAATCATCATTGTTTCAGGTTTAGATCTCTCTGAGTGAAGATATATCTAAGAATTTTGTGGGTTTGTAAACCAAAAAGCACTCTCCCAGAATGTAGTGCTACCACATCCTCAAAAGGAAGTCTACTACTGCCATCTCCAGATCAGGTGCCACATAATTATTCTCATGGGGTCTCAACTTTCTTGACCCATATGTGATGACTTTCTGATGTTGCATCAGTATGCAACCGAGCCCTACTCCCAAGGTATCACAATAAACCACAAACTGAACTCCCTCCTTTGGTATCCACCAAACAAGAGTGCTTGTTAGCCTATGCCTCATCTTTTTGAATACCTTCTAGAAGTACTTAGTTTAGGTAAAAATCTATCACTTTCATGTCAGATCAGTCCAAGGGGTTGCAATTATGGAGAAGTGTTCCACAAATCTCATGTACTACCCGGAAATGATGTGCCTATGAAAGTGAACCTACCATATCTAGAACTGGTATTTTAGGAGCTTGTTGTAAAGATGGTGCAGTCGAAGCAAATCAAGGACCCTCCTCAAGTGATCTACATGATCCTCCTCTATAGAAGAGTAGATGAGTATGTCGTCAATGAAGACAATGAAAAACTGATCCATGTGTGGCTATAAGATCTGGTTTATCAAAGCCATGAATATGACATGGTAATTCGTTACACTGAAGGTCATCACTAGAAACTCATAGTCCACACAACAACACTGAAAGGCCATCTTTTTGATATCATCTATAGAGACTTGAAACTGGTGGTAGTCGAATCTGAGATCAATGAGAACCATCTTGAACCTCTCAACAGATTGAAGTGGTCGTCAATCCTCGAAAAGGGGTACTTTTTCTTTATCGTTGCCTAGTTTAGGAGGTGATAATCTACTTAGAGTCATAAGCTCCCATTCTCCTTCTTTACAAATAAAACTTGAGCTGCCAAGGGGGCACACTAGGTCTGATGAAACCTTTCTCGCGAGTTTCCTCTAACTAAAACCTTAGCTCTTGGAGATCAGTGGGTCTGGGAAACTTAGTACACCGGTTTGGGAAGTCTAGGGCCATAGGACCATACCCACAACAAGTATAACATTAGATCTCCCTAGGATACCCCTGGGATCTGCACTATCTTGGTCGTGCATGATCATTCCCCTGAGTTTTCTCACGAAAGGGTCTCCCATCCTGATATGTTTTTAGCTTTCAAGCTACTTAAGAAGACTCAACTCGGTCACACCTACTTCCAGTTCTAGCTACTAGGCATCCCTCAACTAGGAATATATCCACAATGAGTGATCTCTCCATCACCCCAATATTGGTTGGGATTCACATGGATAATACTCTGGCTCGGATATCTCTACGGACCCCCTACTCAAACTTCTGAGCATAGAAGTAGCTATCTTTGACCATATCCAGGGAGTAGCGGGTAAGATCGGTAAACCTCACTGCATACTTTTCTATCATCATACCACCATACTGCAATTCCAAAAGCTAATGGATCTTGACAGAGCTAAAATATGAGGGGAAATACTCCTCATAAAATATCTGTTGAATGTATTCCCACATGAGCATCACCTCATCATGTATCTGGGTAACTAAGCTTTACCAGTGCCCAACTACACCATGAAAGAGGCTAGCTTCCAAACCCACTCTTTGAGCTATTGGCGTCCAAACCAATCCAAACATACAGAAGATTGACTCCAGCTAGTCCTCTACTGCCTGAGGATCGAGCTCTCTATAGAACTCTAATGGTTGTTGTTGTTGAAACTCATGAAGTTCACTCATTCGGAACATGTCATCATCCTATCCTACTGGAACCAACTGCTGCACAATGGGTGGAGGTGCTTCTACTTGTCATCCCGGAAGAAGGGGGTTTCACTATAGGCCATAAACTGAGGCCCCGTCACTCATCAGGTCATATTTATGAACCAAAGCGAGAATCCTAGTCGGCTGTTATCACAAAGGCATCATGAAAATGGTCAAGGTGTACCGCGATCTGATGAGAACATATATATACAGCAACAAATGAGTGTGGAGATGATTCAAGAATAACAATCAAAGACTCGAATCCTATATGATGCATGTACCATTGTTCCCTACAACTAATGTCTATGGATGCCGAGTTGACAAGCGGGTAATCAGGGTCCTGGTGAATGGCTAAGTCTGTCGAGGCACCAAAACTGGATTCCCTGGCCTGAGAGATGCTCTCAAGACACATTGACATCGTTTCCATAATACCAACCAATCATTTTAAGGGGTAACATCCGAACAACATCCTAAGGAATAAAACTCCATCTAATACCACTTTTCCATGACCCGACCCAAGCCAGGGCTCAGGAAACAACTACCCCAAGCCCACCTCTATAGGCCAGGAGTTCACGATAAGCACTAAAGGAGCAACTAAACTCAGGGAGGCCTTTGCCTAAAATCTGTACACATGCGCACAACCCACTCATTGGAAAAGTGCAGGGGGAACTTATAAAAAGGTTCAACTGTAGTAATGTAATTTAAATATGTATGAACTTCTAGATAGTACAAGGTCACAAAAGCGTCAAATGGAAAGCAATGGAAAAAACACACGCCACAACCAAAAACATGTCCCAACCTGAAGGAAACTGAAAAAGAGTATCAACTAAGATCCCTACTCTTGTATCCCAATGATAAACAATGTATGTGGCCCACACAGAATTTATCCATATTATCCTCTAAAATCATGATCAACCTAGACGTCGTCTGAAAAATACACGACACGTGTTAGGTGAAGCCCATGCTGGGGTGGATATATACATACCCAGTAGGATGACCAGAAAAGGTGAAAGGGGAGTTGTAATAGATAATCTGAAGAGAAGCAGTAGAGAGAACAAGGTACACCAAGGGTTATTGGAAACAATACATCTCAACCTGATAAGAGAGTGAAATTAGACTCATCCAAACACAAGGAGCTAGAGACGGTGATGAGAGGAACTCCTCATCGAGTCATTGAGACCTATATCAAGAGAGTAGACACACCCAACCACAATAATCTAGACAAGGAAAGCATGTGTCATACCCCATTCATATTCACATATCGTATAAGTCGAGTAACTAAGAACCAATGAGTGGGTACTGGAATAGGATAGACAGATATACATTATCAGTAAAAGAACCCCAAACGAGAGGGTGGGGGGATCTCCATATCACAACCCATCCCAATAAAAGTGAGTTTCTATAATTTATAGGGTGAATACCATATGTGGTGTCCCTCATATCTTCTCATATTCCAAGGAGGCACAAGTCAAAGGGGCTCAAATCACCACACCTCAATACTATCCACTTAGGGAGGCACTGACTCTCCCACATAGTTTGGGGTCTCGTTACAAGGATGTGTCTCGGTCGGGAAAGCATCCCTATTTCTTATGATTAATTAGGTAAGAAAATCCTCTCATAATAACTATGATACTTAGATGAGGGTCCTTCTCTAGTAGTCATCGAGCAACACCACTTTTTAGGCCCGCTGGAGGTTAACTCGGAAAAATCATTGGGGAACACCACTACCCAGCCCTGTTGGAGGGTAAGACCGGAACTGTTGTCCGAGAAATGCCAATTACTAGCCCCTAATAGAGGGTAATCCTAGAAAGATAATCTGGGAACACCATTTCCTATCTCTATTGGATGGTAAATCTGGAAGGTTCAATTGGGAACACCAGTTCCCAACCTAGCTGGAGGGTAAGCCCAGTACTACTCTACTGAGCTATCTGTACACTGTCATATTCATGTGTCTTCCTTTCACATGACAATATGAAACATTCAAATCATATTTTGGTATCTTCTTCTGAGGTAAACATCATGTTTTATGTGAAAAAACACTCATGATAGGCATATCATGCCCAAAATCTATGTTCAAACGTAGGAGATATGAGGCACAAATATCTCTTAAGCATACTCAAGAAAAACACATTGTGTGAGAGGTCCACATTCCGTGTGGAACCTCTTCACCATGTATCCATGCATCTGTATGTACATAGGTTACATCCCATGTAGTGAAACATTCCATGTGAGTGTACTACATGGTGTGTCCTACTTATCTGGGGACCGACCATGTCTGTTGGAACTATGTTTTTCACACAGGACATCCCACATGTAGAAGTGGTACATGACATGTCAAGATAGTACAAACCATGACATCTATTTGGTTTCCCAAACCCTATAACCACCATTGTGGGAGGGTAACATGCCATGTGTTCTTCGTTGAACAAAACGTGTAGTTGGGAATTTTTCCAGAATTCCAGATCCACATTGGATCTTTTCACATGGTTAGAATCTGCTCAAACGACCTTGGATTTCACTATATCTTTTCTTGGATTCAGTGGATCGTTCCAAGGATGTATAAATCCCTTTTTGTTCATCCTGAATCAATCCTGATCGTTGGTGAGGGCTTGGCCGAATCATCCAAGCCTTAGGCAGGTTCATTTCTCTTCAAATCATCACATCACCTCCTGATTCTTTAATTCCATGTCATGAAATTTCTATAATTATGCATCACTCATGATTTCATCATCGTATGATGAATATGACTCAAATTCATCTCATTTTGGTTGACCCATTGAGCTCGAGTCACCTGGAAATCATTGAACCGTAATCCATGGGGATTTCGAAGTGAAAAAGACAAAGAAATGAGGGGGAAAAGAATCATAAATAGGGTTTTTCATTCATCAGTAGCCAAGAATTATTGATTGATAATCTATAATGGGGGACCGATGTTATATAAATTGATAAACAATATGAATTTGGATCATAACCTCATGCAAAGATTAAGATCAAGGGGTATAGGCTGAATAATAAATTGATAACATTCTCAACCTTTTAATTTAGGGCATTGGAATTCCAAGAACGAGTCCTACATAGACTCAAGAATTATTCATAGATGTAAAAGGATTTTGTTGATGAAGGAGGAGGATCCATTTCACTCGCCACTTCTCAATCCACTTAGATCCTGAAATCATTGTTCCTTCTTCATTCATCAGAGGGAGGGGAGGATGAGAGGGTATGGGGAAAGAGTCATTATTGGAAAAGGATTATTAGGCCAATTCTATAAAAATATAATTAATATCGATATTTTAGGTTAATTTATTATTATTTAATAAATTAATTTATGTCATTAAAACTCTCCGCCAATGAGCAAGGGGCCTAGACTCCGCACGCCAACTTAATTTATGTCGCACCTAAGGTAAACACCGTATTACAAAGCCAACAGTTGTCCCAGATATATGATCTAAGAAACCATTTAAGATATATCCTATTTTATTTAATTGACTGTATTCACGTAATATAAAAAAATATAATATTTTATAAAATAAATTTTGGGCACACCAGGCCTCAAAATCGGACACCGCCTTAGTGTCTAGCTCTCGAATAATATTCATAAATATTTCAAAGTCTTGTTTGGAAAAAACTCGGTCTTTACACATATATCGAGAAAGAGAACCATAATATTTTGTAAAATCATGTGTTATATAGTGTGTAACTTAGAACTACATATAGAGTGAATCCATGGATGCAGTATTAGGGTTACTAAAGGAAAGATTAGGATCATGATCCTTGTGATCTCCACCTTATTCCATGTTAACCCTCCCAAGCGGCTCCACATACATCATTAGGGTGCATGAGTAGTTAAATTTCCTGGAACATGGGTCGACACATGGGCCTTCTATGAGTATAAAACCATGGAAAAAAGACACAAGTAGCATTAATGTCGACAAATAGATGTCATATAACCCTTATGTACATGTATTATATATATAGGGATCTACATGAGATGTTAAATGAAAGAAAAAAGGAGAACCATGGTTTAGAAGACACTCCATTTTATATGAGGAAACACACTATACCTCAATTAAGGATGTTTGGAGCCTTTGGTTTCATTATTTTGGTCCATTATCAGATGAGTTTGTTCCCTTGGACCATTCCCTTGATGGTATAATTCACAATTACATCCAAAACATTGGATTATAATACCCTTCTAAGGATGTTTCTCAAAGAGATTTTGTGGTGTCCCCATATGAGAACAGTGTGTGATAATCTATTATTCCTTATTATGCCCTTACTATTGTTAGTGGGATCGATGTGATATATTTACAAAGTCTAGGGAAAAGACCCTAATGGATCCACCATAACACCAACATATTGATTGGTTTTAACCATGATCACTCAACCTAAAATAACATTATATTTATTTAACTCTATCAATCCATCAATTATGTAAGCTATTGACACTAACATAATGGTCCAACCCTAGATTCCACATGATTGTCCCTAGGCCCACACTCCATGTATCATAGAGTTAATTAGTTTTTAAAATATATTTTATTCTTATAGTGTGAGATGAACCAAGATATAAAATCATATATTTCAAAAATATTTTCGGCACAAACATTAAATATCAAAATAATATTTTAATCTTAATAAATGAACAATTACTATACATGAATATTTTCCATATCTGAATTTTTTCATAAATATTTCTCTATAATTACATCATCCTTGATCTATTTCTAGATATCTTATACATTAAACTCATACTCTTATCTTGATGAATTAAAATAATATTATGGGTTATATAAAATACTATATAAGGTAAAATCCTAATGTAATTATTTATGTGATAATTTACTAGAGTGTGAGAGAAAATAAACTTGGGAGAAATAATGGATTAATATAATTAGGGAAAATATGATCTTTTAAAATAATATTATAGATAAACTTGAAATCACTTATTATCAAACCATATAATAAATTTCGACTATCCAATGACTATAATCATTACCCATAAATCACATCACAATTATGTAATAATAAAATGTGAAAAAATAATATGAAAATGAAATCAAAAAATAGAGAAAAAACCAACTGATGAAAAAATTATAATATGCATAAAAAAATATTTCAATCGATTAGTTTATAAATAAATTTCTTTAACTTGTGTAGTGATAAAATATTCATTTTCATCATTTCCTGAATAATAAAAAATTACAACACATGATATAATCATCTCAAGTGACATGATACTTAAGACAATAAAGTGGATTATAATATAATTCCCCAACCATGAAAAATTATCAACTATACAAATATTATATTAGAATATTTAAAAACAATGAGACATTAATATTTTAATCATCACATATTATAAGGATTTAAATGAGGTGATGTTCATGAAATCATATAATGTTGATTTCAAAAACTGTCTAAATAGAGAATTGGTATTGATGTATAAAAAGTATCTTTAGTGAAACATAAAAATATTGAAGGATACTGAAATAAGTGAAAAATATATAAGCAGAAAACATTGAATTTTAAAACATAAGAGGAGATCATGAATTTTATCATTATAATAAGATTTTAATCCAACAAATGAAATATAGTGTAAAAAAACGTTTAATGTCCTTTATAACAATGAAACCACATGGAAATAAATCATTTTTGATAATGAAGAAAATAGAACATAAACCAAAAATGTGTTGTTATGATAAACTTTTAACGTTATTTTAAAATACAATACTATAGGTCACTTTAGAGTGATATTTTTTAAAAAAAGAAGTGAAAAACATTTGGAAAACATTTTTTTAAAATAGTCATTGACAATGGGTCATTGAAAAAATGGTTATCCTAAGGTGATTTTTAGTTTATACTGAAATTTATGATCTTTAAATGAATTTTTTTTAATAATTCTAAATGAATTTGTTGAAACCCAATTTATAAATTTTTGTAATAAAACATTATAAGGACCTAGCCTTAAACATTACTTAATCTTGAGTTATTAGAAGAATTCACATTGAGGATCTTTTCTGGTTTAGAGTTTTAGAGAATTAGATCATAAATCATGCATTACATTCCACATTTAAACAAGGTGGTTACATAAAAGACAATATTCACTTTTCCCATCAAAGGAAACATATTTAAAATAAAACATGGATTCTTTCTTAAAACTTCCTTGACATTATCATCACATCATGTACCTTTCCCTTGACCTATGAAAAACATTTCAAAAACTTGGGATGAGCATATAAAGTTCAGTAAGGGATATAAAAAATATGGAAAGAAAACCTTAATCCATGTATACATAAGAATCATTAAAAACATACTTTACTCATAAAAATAAGCACTTTAAAATACCTCATGAAATCATAAGACTCATGAATAACTCAAAAAAATCATAAGACATAAAGATAACTTGAGGCATTCATAACATTCTTACGTAGGGAGTAACCCTCATGGATATGTTTGGAATACCCATCACAGTATATTGCCTAAATATATTCGGAGAAACCTTAGAATTTAACCCCTTCGTGTTACCCAATGCATTGGAGAGCTATCACAGGCTCACCCACCCTTAGTTTATCACGAAACCACCCGTCTTCATAAACAATGCCCAAGAACCATAACATAATCGTATCACATAAAACATGCATAAAGGAAACATAACATTTTCATATTTCAATCACAAGATATAAAAAACAAATTGATATAATAAAAAAATTATCAAAACCATTTTCAATTCAAAAATGAAATAAAATTAAAACATGGTATTTATTTTTCATTAAAAAAAGTTATGGCTTGTAGAGGAATCCGGAACTCAAATAATGGTCACGACGGCGGAGAAGTCGTTGTCGCCGCATATGTAAGAAAAAAACATTCCCTTTTGTAGTTTAGTAAAACGCTTCATATAAAAATATTACTTTTGAATATAAGTAAAAGTAAAATGGGTTTATACACCGTATAAAAGAAAGTTGTGTATAAAACAAAATATGCCTCAATGAAAGGAGATTGAGACGAAGTTCATTACCTCGTGTCCGAATTGACTCGATCGTTCTTTAATCTCTTGAATAATAAACTAGAATTAATTTCTACTTTCATAAGAACCTTTTTCTAGTTCATTATTCCTTTTATATCACTTATTACCATGTAATTAACATTATGTAATTATTTAAGTTAATAACGGTCGTTTTGTCGATCTTTGGTACTTGAGTCAAAAATAAACTTCTTATAATTACAAGTTCTTCATGTGGTAAAATATCCATTATATCCAGAATTAAATTCATGATGTAAATATAATATATATAATATATATCATGTATATATATTCATTTATAATATTACATAACATTTAGAGGTAATAAATGAAATGCACCATTCATGGAGACGGTAAGTCGTACGTACGCATGAACACTACTTTCATTTATATTTCATATTTAATGGAGTAAAATCATAATGATATAAAGTTATATTATATTTTAAGTATAATATCATGTATAATATCATATATAATATCATTAACTTCATCCTTTATACGTCCCACATATGGCATTAAAGATTCAAATCACTTTGAGGGGGCGGTAGTCCGCACATCCTAAAATGAAGATATCACATTTACCCATAATGGAAACCATAAAGGTAAGCCATAAATGAAAAATATAGAAGAATAAGGAAAACATAAACATAATATATATCATATATAAATATAGTGACATATTAATGGCCACCATGAAAGGTGTTAAAAGAATATTGAACAATCATCGTTTCGTGAGGCAGTAATTTTCCACTCATAGAAACAGTTTGTTCTTTAACCATTAGACAGATGTGTGTGTAAGTGTAAATAAAATAATTCTCATAAAAACATCCTAGTATATTGAAGATATTGGTGTTGTTACAAAAGAAAGTAATTAAAATAGTTTAGTGGGTTTGAGAAACAAAATAAAACAAAAGGACATAAGAGAAGACATTACCTTTAAATCAGGTAACTCCCCTTGGTTTGAACCAAAAGGTTTTCTTGAAGAGATTTATGCCTAAGGTAAGGCTTCTAGGATGAATAAAGGGATGTGGAGAGATAAAATGAGAAGAGTTTGGCCAATCCAATGGCTTGAGAGGTGTGGGTAAGGGGTAGAGGTGGGGGCATTTTATAAGAGGGAGGAGAGGAACTCTTGGAAAGTCATGAAATGTTACTTTATTATAAAATGAGTATCAGATTTTAAAGGTCCCAAAATGATATATTTAGAGGATAAGGTGATAAGGGTTCGATATCCACCCATAAAATAGGTTTTTGACAAGTTTATGTCTTAGATTTTACATTATATTTTCATTTTATTTAAATCGTTCATTAATGAGGTAATCACTGCATCATCATAATGTCATAAATAAATTTATTTATTTAATGTATAAAAATTATGAAAAAATACCATGATGTAGGAAATATTTTTAGATTTCCAAGGAATATTTATAGTCTAATAGATCATTTATGTAGACAAAATTAAAATTGTTTTACTTAGGTGTTACATACTTTTGTTATATTTAACTTTCTTTAAAAATAAAAAGTTAAAATGTCACTATCACACAAAAGTGATTCCATGGGGTCCCAAAGTTTGCACAAGGCATCCCATGGTCGGCCATGACAAAACCAGTAGCATTAGGAAACAGTTTGGAGTCATTTTATATTATTATGATATTATTTTATTACCCTTTACTACCCGATTACTAATTAATCACTATAATTAAAGATAATTACTGTCATTACTATTCGTAATGTCCAAAAACAAAAGAGTATTAATTAAATAATTTAGACCTTACGATTCCAAATATGGAATCCATTTTACCAAATTAAAAATACATAAATTTTAGAAATTAATTTAAAAATAATTCCCTTTGTCAAAACAAACAGCGGGTTTTTTAGAAACAATATCTATCAAAGGTTTGACACTTGTTTATGAACAATTAGAAAGTAAAATTAATTACAATGACCAAAATTGGATTAAATGGTAAAAATATATTCTAATTAAACTTTAAAACCAATTAAAAGGACAATCTATCCATATAATTAAATTAGATGAAAAAGAAGTTTTGAAGTAAAATGCAGTATTTTTCACTATTCATTAAAAAATGAACATTGTTAGAAAAATACCGAAAATTTATCCAAAGTAAATTTAAATGCCTCAATTCTAAAGAATAAGTTTATTTTTACAAATATATCTTATAAAATTGTCAAAATATAGATTTAAAAAAGGTTCTCCATCAAAAGGCGGTGAAACAATCTTTTAAAAATATTAGAGAATTCTATGCTTAAGATTGGATTTATTCTCATTTTAAGCCTCTAAAACACTATCTAATTCATAAATAGACATAGATATGAAAATAAATAATTCTTTACTTAATTTGGATATTACATCCTTCCCCCCTTTAGAAAATTTCATCCCCACAATTTATTTACTTATCTAATAAGTGAGGGTATTTATCCCTCATTGTATTTTCAGATTCCCATGTTGCCTCTTAAATCATGTGGTTTTTCAAAAAAACCTTTAATTGATGAATCACCTTATTCTTAAATACTTGATCACTATGGTCAAGAATCTGGACCGGTTGTTCCTTATAAGATAGTTTCTCTTCCAGCTAAACTACCTATGGACTCAAAACATGAGATGGATATGGCATGTACTTCCTTAACATTGAAACATGAAAAACATGGTGTACCTGAGATAAACTCAGAGGTAAAGCCACTCGGTGTGAAACTGATCCAACTCTCTCTAGAATTTAATATGTTTCAATGAACCTTGGACTCATCTTTCCTTTCTTACCAAATCGCATCACACTTTTCCATGGTGAAACTTTGAGGCAGACATGATCACCTACCTCAAAAGAGAGATCCTTCCTCCTGTTGCCCGCATAACTTTTCTGCATGCTCTGAGCTGTTCTCATATGTTTCTATATCAGCTGAACTTTTTCTACCAACTCTTCTACCAATTATGGTCCAATCAACTTCCTTTTTCCCACTTCATCCCAAAAATCTCGAGTTCGACACTGCTTTCCATGTAATGCCTCAAATAGTGTCATCTATATACTGGAATGAAAACTGTTATTATAAGAAAACTCAACCAAAGAAATATGTTGGTTCCAACTTCCCTGATAATCTATTGAACAAACATGTAGCATAACCTCCAAAGTCTGAATTGTTCATTCTGACTTCGCATCTGATTGAGGATGAAAAGCTGTACTAAAATTTAATTCAGTACCCAACGACTTCTGAAGGCCTTTCCAAAAGTTATAAGTAAACCTTAGATCATGATCAGATACAATGGAGAGGGGAACTCCATGTAACCAGAATACCTCTTTAAGATACAAATGAGAAAGTTGATGTACGGAAAATGTATCTTGTATAGCAAGTAAATGAGTAGATTTATTCAAGCGATCAACAATAACCCAGATTAAATTATTACCTCGAGGTGTCTTCTATAACCCCACAACGAAGTACATGGATATATTCTACCATTTCCACTATGGCACTAGTAAAGTCTGAAGCATCCCTTTCGGTAACTGCCACTCTGCTTTAACCTGTTGAAAATTCAAACACATCACAGTAAAATCAGCAATATCTCTTTTCATTCAATCCCACCAGTAATACTCCTGAAGATCTCTATACATCTTAGTACTGCCAGGATGAACTGAAAACGAAGTACTATGAGCTTCACATAACAACTCTCTCTTCAACTATGAATCACAAGTCACACACATTCTCTTCCCAAATCTTAAAACACAATAATTATCAATGTTGAATTCAGGTAACATACCCTTCTGAACTAGATCTACCTTTTTCTGCAACTCACTTTATGGCTTCTGAGCTTGCTTAATTCTGTCTGTTAGAGAAGATTTCACTGATACCTGAAACAAAATAGAAGAACTTCATGCACTAAAAACTTTTATGCCAAGTTTCATCAAATCATTAACCAAAGGATCACGTTCTAAACATAACATGGTTAATAAAGCATTAATTTTTTCAACTCAAAGAATCAGCCACTTTATTTGATTTTTCCGGATGGTAATGAATTGTACAATCATAATACTTGATTAATTCTTTCCATCTCCTCTGTCTCATGTTCAATTCATTCTGAGAGAATATATATTTTAAACTTTTGTGATCAGTATATATTTCACACTTTACACCATATAAATGATGCCTCCAAATTTTTAATGTGAAAATAACAACAGCTTATTCCAAATATTATGTAGGGTAATTTACCTCATGAGTTTTCAACTGACGTGAAGCATAAGCAATTACCTGATCATTCTGCATTAGGACGCAACCAAGTCCTTTTAATGAAGCATCACTGTAGATAAAAAACTCACCATTCCCAAAAGGTAGTGCCAAAACTGGAGCATTCACCAATCTTCTTTTCAACTCTTGAAAACAATCATCACATTCTTTTGTCCATATATACTTAACACTCTTCCGAGTTAGCATAGTCATTGGACTAGATAAACATGAATTTTTTTTAACAAACCTTTATTAATAACATGCCAAACCAAGAAAACTATGAATCTCAGTTACATTTGTCGGTCTTGGTCATTCTTCAACAACCTTTGTTTTTGCAGGATCAACATTTATTCCATCTTTATAAACAATGTGACCAAGGAAATAAATTTGTTGTAACCAAAACTCACACTTGGTGAATTTACCATACAATTTATTTTATTTTAAGGTTTTCAAAATAAACCATAAATGACTTTCATGCTCCTATTTAATTTTATAATACACCAAAATATCATCAATGAAAACAACCACAAACTTATCCAAGAACTCATGGAAAATTCTTTTCATAAGGTCCATGAATATAGCAGGTGCATTGGTTAACCCAAAAGGCATTACTACAAATTCATAATGGCCATATCTTTTACGAAACACAGTCTTTGGAATATTTTCTTCCTTTACCTTCAACTGATGGTATCCCGATCTCAGGTAAATATTTGAAAAATACTGATCTCCCTGGAGCTGATAAAAAAAATCATCGATATGAGGCAAAGGGTATTTGTTCTTAACAGTGATGTTATTCAAGGCTCTATAATCAATACAAAGTCTCATTGAACCATCTTTCTTTTTAAAAAATATGTCTGGAGCAACCCATGGTGATGTGCTAGGTCGAATTAAACCTTTCTCTAATAAATCTTGCAATTGCTCCTTCAACTCTAAAAGTTAAATATGAGCCATTCGATAAGGGGATTTTGAAATTGGCTTAGCATCAGGAACTAATTAAACAATAAATTAAACTTCCCGACTAGGTATTATAATAGGCAACTCATCAGGAAAAACATTAGGATACTCATTTACCACTGGCACATCATTAATCTGAACGGTTCCTTTGTTTTCAAAAATATGTGCAAGGTAACATTCATTTTTATATTTTACAAGTTTCTCATCCTCTTGATATTTTATCAACAGTAAGGGTTCATTCTTGTACACAAACTGAAAGTATTTCTAAAAAGAAACTTCTTTAGATTTACAATCAATATTAGCATGGTAAACAGAGAGCCAATCCATACCCAGGATAACATCAAACTTGTCACGACCCGTCCTCGGGGCCCGTGCCGTGACTACCCCAAGCCCGCCTTCCATAGGCCAGGGGATGGCGACTAACACCAAATGCGTAAATCCTGATAACTGGGAAGGCATTGCCTTTATAAAATGTAAACAAAACACCATAGAGTACAAGCAGAAGTAAAACACTAAGTACAAGGAAAGTGCTGAAAAGTAAATGGGCCAGAATACAAACCCAATTGAAAAATACAACTACAACTGAACAAAATCACAACAGAAAAAGACAATAGCTGGAAGAACGAAAGCATCTCTTGGGTCTTCCTCCTCGGATCCTACATGAAGGGTAGGTATAGACAGCACATCTCCTGGAATATCCACCACGGATCTTCCTGATGCGTAGGTACAGATAGCATCCACAACGCTCTCACCCGTCAACCTCCTCCGTGTGTCGTCTTGTCGTGTAGTCCACCTCCGAATACTGACTCGTCATGTGGTCCACCTCCAGGTACTTACTCTTCGTGTGGTCCACCTCCAGGTACTGACTCGGTTCTCGAACACTCGGCCTCCATCAGCAAAGCCCGTCGTCTGCAACCAACACAACGAGGTGCGGGCATAGCCCGTGCAGGGGTGAGTATAACGATACTCAGTAGGGACCCCGAGACCCTCAAGGTCTCACCAAAACCAACAAGGATAACCACAAAGAATATCTCAACATATAACCTATACTTAGGTATATGCCCATACATATACCTAAGTTATCAAGTAACCCATCTCAATTATGAGGAAACACAAAGATCAAAGATTCATCTCAAACTAGGATTTTTCATTATCGAAACCGTAACTGCTGAAGAGCCCCGTCTCTGGAGTGTACAGTGGTCTTATCACGACTCTGAGGTACTGCTCACTAACCTAAGACTTCTGAGGTACTCCTCCTATCGAGTACCGCGGGCCAACCACCCAAACACAGCAGTGCTTCCCGCCGGGGTATGCCACCCAAACACAGTAATGCACACCCCCTAATAGCCTGTAGAGGTACTCTCCGGACGAGTACCGCGGGTCTGCACTATCACACAGGTAGTTCTCCGTCTGTCATGGGTTTTCACCCAACAAAGTAGTGCTCCGTCCACTGGGCTAGTCGACTCACTCCAAGTCAAGTCGGTCAAGAAGTCGTCAGGTCTTAGCCGGCTACACGTTCTCCGTACTCTGAACGCTCGTCTCCGGGAGGGTCCGCTCCACGAGCTACAGGTCGATACTCCAAGTATCTCAAATTCCCATGAATAAGTATCTAAAATGACCGCCTCGTCATAGGGGTATCAACGCAACAGACGGGGCGTCAATCGGACGCCTGGTCTGTGAGTTATTCGCCTTTTTCGTTCCAGGGGCCCGGTTGGTTTCGTGTGCAAACCAACCCAGCCGTATTTCAACTATACCCAGAACTATCATAGGGTATACTCAAAGGGACCGTTTGTCAACAAGATCACCAACGCCGCTAACGGTTCGTCAAACGAACGTCCAGTCTGAAAGTTATCAGCTTTTCCGTTCCAGGGGCCCGGTTGGATTTCGGGTACAATCCAATTTGGCCATACTCTAACTACATCCAAACCTCGGGCAGAGTATGCCAAAAGTTCCGTCTCATCAAGAGGAATTCAACGAGACAGCCGGCACATCAATCAGACGCCCGGTCTGTGAGTTATTGGCTTTTTTGTTCCAGGGGCCCGGTTGGTTTCGTGAGAGAACCAACCTGACCGCACTCCGACGGCATCCAAACGTCAATCGGAGTAATCCAAAAGTTCCTTCTCATCAAGAGGAAACAAACAGAGTCGACGGCACGTGAATCGGACGTCTGAAACTCAAGATATAAGCGTTTCTGCTCCGAGGGCCCGGTTGGTTTCGTATCCGAACCAACCCGGCTGAACCCAAAGTTCTCCGAAACGTTGAGTGTAATATACCAAAACGACCGTCTCGATCCAAGGATCGCATCGCAACTAACGGTGCATCGATCAGAGGTCCGTAGCCCATGTTATGGGTGTAGGACCGAAGAGGTCCGAAAACGGGGGGTCTGGGCCCGGACCGACCCGGCGGGGCATGGCCCGGCCCGACCCGGCTGGGCGCGGCGCGGCACGACCTGGCTGTCCGGCCGGGTGGCTCGGCCCTGTGTGCTGGCTCGCTGGCGCTGGCCAAGCGACCGTGCAAGGGGGGACTGCCACCCTGGACGAAGCCGCAGCCCCCGCGCGGGGGCCGCTCCCTGTCAACGGACACGACGCGATGCCGTGTCCCTCAAGTCCCGCGTGGCCGCGGGACCAGCCGCCTGTCGGCGCGGCTTCAGCCGCGGCAACCCCTTCCCGGCGGCGCACCGGTGAAGTCTTCTGCGGACCACCGGACGCGCTCCGGTGGTCTGTTTTGCTCGCCGCTTTCTCCAACGGTCCTCCCGGGACCCGACCTTTACTACGACGGCTTCAAAACGCCATTTACGGATCACCTCACCATCGTTCGTCGATCCACACTTCGATAAAAAACTGAGGGGTCTTCGAATCGCCTCCGTAGCCCCGACTCCGCCCGTGGTTTCGTTCGGCCTCAACGGCGCGGCGCGACGGCGCCGCGCTTTTCGCCGCGTTCTTTCTCATTTCCGCACGGTGCAACGGCACCGCACTGATTTTCACGTGCTGCAACAAATTCAAAAAAACAATATGGGGAGGAGGGTCGGTCGTGTTCGTGTGGTCCGACCTCCTCCCGTTATTATGATAACAGGCGGCCCAATTGAAACCAAGAAAGGCGACAGATGAGATCACGATCAACATTAAAATAAACCCCCATAACTTTCCGCAATAAAATTGTTCCCAACCCGCAAGGAAAACGTTCGCGGATCAACTAGATAATAATTTGATCCGTGTTTCTTTGTTTTCTTTAGAATGAAAGAATCAAGGAAATAAAATTGTTCTCAAATAATTCCCTACCTCAATGTTGTAGTCGAACGAGCGTTCGTCGCGGAATTAACCGTCGCAGAAGTAGAGGATCGTCACGGAAGAAGAGGATCGCCGTGGAAGAAGAGGATCACCGTTGGCGTTAGGTGATCTCCGAGGAAGGCGTCTATCACCGTCGTCCACTGCCGGAGATTGGTGTTCTTCGTTGGCGGTGGTGCATTCTTCGCGTTCTTCATCGAAGAACGAAGAATCTTCTCTTTTTCTCCCAAAGGTTTAACACAACACAAACCCCAACAATAATAAAATAAGTCCTCCTCTTATTTTATTATCAACTTAAGAATTTGAAATTGAAAAGATAATAAACGAACAATTAATTCAATGAATTAATTGTAACGATTTGACTGCCCAATTTAATGGGGCGTTTCTTAACCAGAATAAACACACTGTTGACTTCATTAAAAAGGGGGTGTGGGTGCGTTACTTAGAAAGAAAGAAACGGTGGGGCTCATGCGGGCCCCACCTCACAAATATCCTACCATGTGGGTAGGATATTATGGGTCCCATCTTATCCTCTTAACTTAGGTTAAGCCGCTTTAAGCATAATAAAATAAATTGTCGCACCACCTTTATTTTATTTCATAACTTAACCCCAAAAAATTAAAAACCACACACGAGAAAACGCAACTCCGGAAAAGGTGTTTCTAAGAAATTACCAGTGCTGCGGTTCTATCAGTGCCCTCAGAATTTGATTCCAAACACCGGTTCAAAAGTTAGAAAATCCCGCTCGTTCGTTCACTGAACGTACACGAGCCTAACTTCGGAAATTAATTCCAGGCACACCGGGCCTCGGAATTTGGCACCGTCAGAAACTGCGTTCTTGTAAAATCCCATAGAAAATTTATAAAAATAAAATTTCTCTTGAATTTTACGGGTCTTTACAAAACTCTAATAGAGGTAAAAAAAATAATGTTTGTAAGTAGGTTCTTTCCACGGATAAGGATATAAAGATTCTTATAAATTATTTTTGCCTCAACATTTTCCCCAGGTGTTTTTACCACAAGTTCAGGAGTCATTTCTTGAGATGGAATTCCCAATTTACTAGAAAATTTTTCAGAGATGAAATAATGTGTAGACCCCAAATCAAACAACACATTGGAATAATCTAAAAAAACAAACAAAGTACCTGATACCACTTCATTTGATGGCCCAAAATTTTCTAAAGTAGTTGCAAAGGATTTCACCACACCTTTCTTCTTGTAGTCTAATTGCTTCCCATCATTTGAGCTCATTGTCGAACACTCATTTGCATAATGACCCATCTCATTTCACTTGAAACATTTCACTAACTATAAATCAAATTTGGTCTTAAGATCACCCTGATCTTTTTCAGTGCAATCACAAGCATTATGTCCCATCTTACCACATCGGTAGCACTTTCCAGGATTCAAAAGACATTCCCTAGCATGATTTTTACAACATTTATCACAAACTAAAAACATAGTTTTCTTACCATCATACCTTTTTGAAGGTTTCTTCCCTTTCTTTTTCCACCTCAGTCTCTTCTTATGTTGGTTTTTATAGAACACTTGATCATCGGAAAACTCAATTTCCACCCTCTCAGCACATCGAACAAGCTTTTCATAACTCTTGAACTCACGAGAAGCTAAAACCCTCCAATATTTTGGCTTTAATCCTAAGTAAAAATGATTTATTTTACTATTAAGGTCACATATAAAATCTGGAGCATACCTTAACAATCGAGTGAACTTTTCTTCATAAGCAGCCATTGAGTCGTCCTCTTGCCTCAATTCTAAGAATTTTTTTCCCATCCTAAGTTGAGCAGCCTTAAGAAAATATTTCTCAAGAAACATACCTTTGAATTCATCCTATTCAATAGCATCAATCTCATCAGCATCCCTGATATTTTTAACCATCGACCACCACTGATTTGCTTCACCCTCTAAATGGTAAATAGAAAGACTAATCTTTTGATTGTCTGGACACCCCATGACATCGAAAATATTCTACAGTGCTTTAATCCACCCTTCATCTAGCACAGGGTCAGATGATCCTCTGAATGATGGGGGATGTTGCCTCAGGAAATGTTCCTCCACTGACATGTTCCTCTGAGATTGATCTAGCTGATCTCATGCATGGATACCACCACCATTTATCGCTTGAGTCAACTACGCCATTACTGCAACAAACTGTTCTGTTCCAATTCCGACCATCTCAGGATGCTGATTCAGAAGGTCATTTCCTTCTGCATGCCTTCCTAGCACTGCTTCCATGTTTGCTATGTGGAAAACCATTCTGAACAAACATGTCTTAGATGAAGCAACATGGTAATCTTCAAATGTTATATCATTTCAATTTTACCCTAAAAAAATATTTTTGGATAATCATTTAATATAATTATAACTCCTAAAGTTATCTAAACCGAACTCTGATACCAACTATAAGGACCCGGCCTTAATCATTACTTAATCTTGAGTTATTACAAGAATTCACATTGAAGATCTTTTCAGGTTTATAGTTTTAGAGAATTAGATCATAAATCATTCATTACATTCCACATTTAAACAAGGTGGTTACATAAAAGACAATATTCACTTTTCCCATCAATGGAAACATATTTAAAATAAAACATGGATTATTTCTTGACAATTCCTAGACATTATAATCACATCAGGTACCTTTCCCTTGACCTGTGAAAAACATTTCAAAAACTTGGGATGAGCATAAAAAGCTTAGTAAGGGATATAAAAAATACGGAAAGAAAACATTTGTCCATGTATACATAAGAATCATTGAAAACATACATTACTCATAAACATAAGCACGTTAACATACCTAATGAAATCATAAGACTCATGAATAACTCATATAAATCATAAGACATAAATGTAACTTGAGGCATTCATAACATTCTTATACAAGGAGTAACCCTTATGGTTACGTTTGGAATACCCATCACAGTATATTCACTAAATATATTTAGAGAAACCTTAGAGTTTAACCCCATCATGTTACCCAATGCATTGGAGATCTATCACGAGCTCACCTGTCCTTAGTTCATCACGGAACCACCCATCTTCATAAACAATGCCCTAGAACCATAACAAAATCGTATCACATAAAACATGCATAAAATAAACATAACATTTCCACATTTCAATCACAAGATATCTAAAACACATTGATATAATCAAAAAATTGTCAAAAAAATTTCAATACCAAAATAATATAAATTTATAACATGGTATTTATTTTTCATTAAAAAAAGTGATGGCTTGTAGAGGAAGCCGAAACTCAAATAATGGTCACGGCGGCGGATAATTCGTTGTCGCCGCATACGTAAGACAAAAACATTCCCTTTTGTCGTTTAGTAAAATGTTTCGTATAAAAAGATTACTTTTGAATAAAATTAAAAGTAAAAGGGGTTTATACACCATATAAAAGAAAGTTGTGTATAAAACAAAATATTCCTCAATGAAAGGATATTGAGACGAAGTTCCTTACCTCGTGTCCGAATTGACTCGATCGTTCTTTAATCTCCTAAATAATAAACTAGAGTTAATTTCTACATACTTAAGAACCTTTTTCAAGTTCACTATTCCTTTTATTTCACTTACTTCCATGTTATGAACATTATTTAATTATTTAAGTTAATAACTGTCGTTTTGTCGATCTTTGGTACTTGAGTCAAAAATAAACTTCTTATAATTACAAGTTGTTCATGTGGTAAAATATCCATTATATCCAGAATTAAATTCATGATTTAGATATCATATATATCATATATATCCATTATATATATTAATTTATAATATTACATAACATTTAGAGGTAAGAAATTAAATGCACCGTTCATGGAGACGGTAAGCCGTACGTACGCATGAACGCTACTTTCATTTCTATTTCATATTTAATGGAGTGAAATCATAATGATATAAATGTATATTATATTTCCAGTATAATATCATATATAATGTCATTAAATCCGTCCTTTATACATCCCACATATGGCATTAACGATTCAAATCATTTTGAGGGGGCGGTAGTCCGCACTTCCTAAAATGAAGATATCGTGTTTACCCATAATGGAAACCATAAAGCTATGCCATAAATGAAAAATACAGAAGCATAAGGAAAACATAAACATAATATATATCATATATAAATATAGTTACATCTTAATGGCCACCATGAAATGTGTTAAAAGAATATTGAACAATCATCGTTTCGTGAGGCAGTAATTCGCCACTCACATAAACAGTATGTTCTTTAACCATTTGACAGAGGTGTGTGTAAGTTTAAATCAAATAATTATCATAACAACATCCTAGTATATTTAATATAGTGGTGTTATTACAAAATAAAGCAATAAAAAGAGTTTAGGTGGTTTTATAAGAAAAATAAAACAAAAGGATACAAGAGAATACATTACCTTTAAATCGGGTAACTCCCCTTGGTTTGAACCAAAAGGGTTTCTTGAAGAGGTTTCTGCCTAAGGTAAGGCTTCTAGGATGAATAGAGGGATGTGGAGAGATAAAATGAGAAGATTTTGGCCAAGCCAATGGCTTTAGAGGTGTGGTTAATGGGGTAGAGGTGGGAGACTTTTATAAGAGGGAGGAGGGGCACTTTTCGAAAGTCATGAAATGTTACTTTATTATAAAATGAGTTTCGGATTTTAAAGGTCCCAAAATGATATAGTTCTAGGATAAGGTGATAAGGGTTCGATATACACCCATATAATGGGTTTTTTACAACTTTAAGTCTTATATTTTACATTATCTTTTCATTTTATTTAAATCTTTCATTAATGATGTAATCACTGCATCATCATGGTGTCATAAATAAACTTGTTTATTTAATGTCTAAAAATTATAAAAAAATACGATGATGTAGGAAATATTTTTAGATTTCTAATGACTATTTATATTATAAGAGATCATTTATTTAGACAAAATTAAAATTGTTTTACTTAGGTGTTACATACTTTTGTAATATTTAACTTTCTTTAAAAATAAAAAGATAAAATGTCACTATCACACAAAAGTGATTCCATGGGGTCACAAAGTTGGCACATGACATCCCATGGTCGGCCATGACACAACCAATAGCATTAGGACACATTTATGGGTCATTTTATATTAATATGATATTATTTTATTACCCTCAACTACCCGATTACTAAATAATCACGATAATTAAAGATAATTACCGTCGTTACTATTCATAATGTCCAAAAACAAAAGATTCTTAATTACATAATTTGGAACTTCTGATTCCAAATATGGAATCTATTTTACCAAATTCCAAACATAGAAATTTTAGTAATTAATTTAAAAATAATTCTTGTTGTCAAAACAAATAGCGGGTTTTTTAGAAAAAATATCTATCAAAAGTTTGACACTTGTTTATGCACAATTCCAAAGTGAAATTAATTACAATGACCAGAATTGGATTAAATGGTAAAAATATAATCTAATTAAACTTTAAAACCAATTAAAAGTATAATATATCAATATAATTAAATTATATGAAAAAAGTATTTTTGAAGTAAAATGCTGTATTTTTTACTATTCGTTAAAAAATGAACATTGTTAGAAAAATACCAAAAATTTATCCAATGTAAATTTCAATGCCCCAATTCTAAAGAATATATTTATTTTGACAAATATAGCTTATAAAATTGTCAAAAGATATATTTAAAAATGGTTCTCCATCAAAAGGCGGCAAAACAATCTTTTAAAAATATTAGAGAATTCTATGATTAAGATTGGATTTATTCTCATTTTAAGCCTCTAAAACACTATCTAATTCATAAATATACATAGATATGAAAATACATAATTCCTTACTTACTTGGGATGTTACAAACATACTTTTGGTAATAAGTATAAAATAAATTCAAAGGTTACATGATATATAATAATTATTTTGTTCTAACATAAGAATGTGAACATTGGACGGAAGAGAATATATATATATATATATATGAAATTAGAATCTTCAAAAAATGTGATTTTAATTATTCTTAAAAAATTTTATATTTTTACGAGACTGAATTTCATCAATGAAAAACGTGATTTTAAAATGTCAATTTCATGAGAAATTTAAGAGTGAATGTCATTTGAAAAGGAAAATAAAAAAATATAGAAAATAGATTAATGAAATTCATAAAGGAACATTATATCCCCAGGTAGGAATGTTTGAGTTCAAAAAATACCATACATATTTTTATATTTTGACGAAAATGGAATTAAATTATAGAACATGATCTATATTTTTAAATGATATGATCTTAAGTGAAATAATGTTGAAGAATATCTATATTATAATATATAAAGAATGATTTAAAAGATAATTTATAATGATATACATCTCAAATAAAATAAATTGATATGGAAAAATCATTATGAGTGGGGTATTATATTATTTATAAGAGAATAAAAGATAAATTATGAAATACCATAATAAATAACATTATAAAGGATTATTTATCATAAAATTATTTAATGTGGTTGTAATCAAACAATTTAAATGTATAGTAAAGGATTAAAAGGAAATCCAGCCTCTATATAGGATAATTGATGTGAAAACACAAAAAAAACATCATATTTCATAAGTAATTATCAAATGAGAAAGATTTTATAATAACCAAATATAAATCAAAAGAGACAAGAAATGTATTGTAGTATAATTTTATAATGATGAAGAATGTAGGAATATTATTAGAATAATGCTCATCAACAATGATAATACATTTATGGTTGAAATATCATCCGAAATCGACCTTTTAAATCATCAATCTCCCATAGGGTAACTCCACCAACCAAAACACATCATGTAATAAATTGAGGTTTTGTAAGATAAGCATAAATTTATATTAAAGCCTTGAATATTATATTTTTTATGTTATAATGCCCTAATATATGAAGTTAATTTATTTCATAATTTTTTCATAAATGGATTCCTTGTCTTATGTAATGACCCAATGAAATGGTAATTTTATTTTAGAAAAAATAATGGTTCATGATGAATGAAAAATTATGAATTAGAATGGATAAAATGGGGTTTAGTATTAGTATATATATAATTTGCAATGGTATGTAATGTAAAGTGATTTGATCTCTTTTTTCCATCTAAAATTGTAAACTGATGAAATATTCATTAATTTTGACAAGCCTCATTTATGTACTATTGATGAAACAATAACGTTGATCTAAAGGGTTTTCCCACATTTAGAATTTATAAAATTATATTTACAACTGTCATTATAAACTAAAATTGATCCTTATGAATTAAAATCTTATATCACAAATTAATATTGATATAAAGATTTGGTAAAACAGATTATAAAATGGGTAATGTATTATATGATTGGATTTTTTAATAATGAATGGATATAAAATAGATAATGTGTAATTGCATATATTTAAATGTGAAATTGGTTTATAAATGGTTAATAAATATGAGTTCCTAAATGGATAATGAAAGGGTAAATTGAGATAACACATTAGGAATTGTTATTGATATAAAATTAGAAAACTATCAAATAGAGTCCTCTATATAGTTTTATGTAAACCTTTTGGAGGAATTATCAATACATTGATATGGTAAACACTATTAGGGAGGTCTTTATACATTGATATGGTAATCAAACCTATGGAATGATGGATACAGTGAATATTAGTAACTCATTGAATGGTTTTCTATAAAACCTATAACAATGTTGATATTTTGAAATATAAATACCAGTGGGGATGTTATCTAAAGTATCTTATAGTGAAATTGATCCAATTATGTTTAAAATTACATTTAAGTTGTTGTGATACAAATGAAATGGTATATTTTTTGGGAAACCCAAATAAGATGAAGAAGGAATGATATTAGATGTTGGATATAAGGTAGGCCATGTTCATCCTATGTGGTTATATTGGGTGGGAATGAAACCTAGGTTTTATCACAGAAATATAACACTAGAAGAAGTAAGTATACCAGATATTGTGTTTCACCTCATAGCTAAAGAATTGGTTTTTGTAATTATTTTATATTTTGTACATTATTTATAGTACTTATGAAAGATATTATATTTTATACATGATTTATAATTACAATATTAGTGGTGGAATACTATGTTTTAATCAATTATTTAATAGGTAACTGGTTCGTACATAAAATGATATCTTGATCACCGGTTTGGACAATATAAAATGTACAATGATTATTGATTTTTTCTGCAAGCTTTGATTGGTCACACTAGCTTGAAAATAGGAAAATAATGAGATCAGAATCATGTTTTTTATAGTTATAACTTTTTGGAATTTTTTATTTGTTATATATAACCAATTATAAAAATATGGATTCATAAAATGTATAAAAAATTTTAGTTTTATATAATGTTGGTTTCATTATTTATTGAAACTTTTCTTGATGATTCACTACTTACTGTTGTATTATATGAATTAATATTTTTTATTTATTATTATTTTAGATATATTTTACTCTAAAATGTGGCTATAATATCTATTACATACCAATATAGACCCTCACTACTAATCGGTATATGGTGTAGTATAGGGTGGCACACCTATGGTATCATGGTGACCCATTCTAGTGAATATTTATATTGAACTTGGGTGAGTATGTGATAATTTGATATCAGATGTCATTCTTTTTGTATCTATTTTCACAATATAGGTAGATGTTACAAAATTTTCCAAACCTGGTATGAAACTTAAGGCTATTAATGGACACAACTTGTATAAATAATTTCCATTTTATATTTTTCAATATTGATTTTTTCTTTCCTCTCACTTTTATTATTTACCATTTTCACCATGACTGATACAAATGATTATAAGGTTATGGATTTATTGGATTTTATAAATTGGAATATATGGAAATAGAAACCATGTAAAAAACATAAAAATAACTTAGGGTTTATTTTTCCATTGAATGATTAAAATTTATTATTACTGAGACTATGAAAATTTTCTATAATTTTATGTATTTGTATACATGTTTTTATAGTTTTACCTATATGTGTATGATCACATCATCATGAACTCACCATATAAATTGATATAATTTATGTTATGCGTCCACATTCATTGAATACTATGTGGTTTCTTATAAATAAAATTTATATTAAAATTAGAAAATAATTTCCCAGAAAAAATGTAATTAAAATACCATATTTTTGAGACTCAATAATGAGAAATTATAATTTAAAATAAATTTCTTAATGTATTACATTTTTAAATATTAATAATTATATTTCACATCACATAAATAAAATTCAAATTACAACATATAAATCATTTTATTCTATTACATTTAATTGGAATTTCAATTAACTAAGCCATAATTAAAAGATTCTAGAAAATGAAATACTCGAAGTGTTATTCCACATACATTATATATCATGGAGAATTATATGATGTTGACCATATATATGGGTAAATTATTCTTTTTATTGCTCAATATTTATGATTTTCCATAGATATGTGATGAAGATAATAGGCATGTGTGTACCTATTATTTCTCTTTCACTTACGGTGTTGAGAAACTAAATGTAAATTTTTATTAATGAAGCTTTTCATATTCAAGAACTAATATTCAGAATGTGTAAATGTGTATATTTAGATTCCCAATGTATTGATTCATTTATGATGTGAGATGGTTAGGGTATTGTGATCTTATTCCTACAGTGAAATTAATTTTGATCTTTGACTTTTAGAAGTGTATGAATTCATTATTGATTATAATGATTTTTTATTATTTCCTACCTGTACAATGGGTATAAATCACTTTACTCAAATTGGTACATGGAATCCAAATATTTTATGGTTTTATAAGTGATCCAAGAAGACATTTATGCTAATATTTTACATCAGTTCAGTATGAAAAATATTTGAGGATGATACCATCTTGGGTATGTTCAGTGTTGAGTTCCCTTGTAATGTTGATTATCATATTGGGATAGTGGTGAGACTGTGGATTTTATGATTATGGTAGGATGTGAGTTTTTTATACATGGAAGAAATTTTATTTTTGAATAAAGGTCATGGTTTAATTCTTTCTCTTAAGAAATTTATGAGGTAAATAATGATAATTCATAATAATGAATGATGAAACTCCTTGAAAATGTTTTGGAAATAGTTTCCCTAGGTATTTAGATTTTATTTTATTAGTTTTTAAAAGGTAATTTTCACTTCCTAAGGTTTCCTTGGTATGTAGTCCAATTTTTGAAGGCATGATTATTTTTATAACCATCGTTATACATTATTAGTGATACCTAAGATTGGATTTTCAATGGTCACCATAATAGTTTTATTCCAGGGTTAATATTCTTTTGATAAATTATTTGGGGTTTTTAATGATTCCCATGTTATAGGTGGACATGTTGATGGTATTGTATTTATGAAATTCTTTGATTTTTATGATTAGACAGTGTGATATTAACTTGACAGAACTAGTATGTTGTGGTTCCATGGATAATAGATTAGCTGTGCGAATATACTTTTGATGTGACATGACTCATAGAAAATTGAATCATTACATTATAATTATGATTCATAGGAGTAGCAAATAATGTAGTTTTTAGGATATCATACAGTAATATAGGCATTGAGAATTTTTTTCCCTTTGTAGTGTTGACAAGGTGGAGAGGAAACATAGTCCCATTGAATTAAAATAAAATTGGAGTAGTTTATTTTGGTTACATGTGTTTCATGATGGGTTGGTAACAGATGAGTAACCATGTCATTATACTAATGATCTATGCGAATCAATGAGACACCTATGGGCATGGAGGCTTATGGTTCTAATAATAGAATCATGATTACCACATGTTGTATGATTTAATAATATAATAATTGAGGTGGGGTGACCTATTTTATCTATGCATGACCCATATGTAATGTTAAGATTGTGGATGATCATGGATTAGGAGGAGTGAAACATGTGTGTTGATGGTGGAACAAATTGAGGAAATGGAAAATGATTTTTAAACATAAGGCCATGTGGTAGGGACTATTCAAATGAATTATTTAGGATATAACCTATAATATACCTACTATCCTAATTGGAGTTAGATGGGAAGAAATTTCTACATGGATTTTGGAGACATCCCCAAGATTCCAAATTCCGGTAGTAGATTCAAAGGTCTTCAATAAAAATGGGAAATTATTTTCTCTTTGAAAACTAAAAGAAAACACAAAAAAGAACACTATAACCAAAACCACAATATTTTTCATGATAATAATGTAATAAAACTCAAACTAAATCCAAAGTAAATACTAAACCCAACAACAACAAAACTACATCACAACCGAAACCAAAGTACCAAAATAGAAGGATAAACCATAAAACTCAACGATTCCCAACACATAGGTCTACAACATATGAAATGCAACTTGTTCCAACTCCACAATATAGATGAATGTATCATGATGTTTCACTAAATAAATGAGATACTTTTCAGTTACCTTTGTTCCAATATAAAATACTTGTAAAATCACCAAGGTTCCAAATTAGGGGGTGAGTAATGAATCTTAGTAGGTTTTCCTCAAATGAATTCCCTAATAACACACCAATATGATAGTAAATGTTAGCACATTTAGATTAAAAAAATATACAAAACATTTTAAAATGGTTTTTCAAAAAAATATAACTATTTCTATGAAGAATTATTTTCCAAACAAAAACAGTTTTCCATGGAATGAAATCACTCATGTTTTTTTAAAACATTTCACATTCAATTTTTCAGTACCCATTCCAATCCAGACATCAACACATCCATATATGCATGCCTAGGTGATAGTTCCATGCATATGGTAAGTCTCTCAACAATCTACCATGTCATAAAATGGTAACCAATATCCCATGTTCCATTACACCTTTGGAACCATGCACCAATTCATATTTCATCAAGGACTTGTAAAATGAAACATGAACACACACCAACCATATATTCCTAAAAAAACATGAAAATAAAATTAAACCAAAACCATTTCAATAAAATAAATTTTTTTCTGAAAAAATTTCTATAAAACCATTGTTGTTGATTTAATATTTTTTTAAGTCAATAGTTTAAAATCATTTTTCAATGCACATTGCACAATAATTCCAAATTTCCACAAGTCATTACTAAATAATATTTCCACTAAACATAGAAGAACAATTTCATAATCAATTTTTATAAAAATAATAAATTCAAAATCAATCCATAATGTTATCATAATAGGATTCTAGAGTGAATCCACCTTTATCAACAATTATGGAGAAAATTGATAACGTCACAATTTCTTCTACAAAATAAGGTTTAATCTTCAAAACATGCATTATATATCTTTCCCTAACATCAACACCTCCATATATAGTAATTATTAGAAACTACCATCATAGATATATCCACAGTGGACTAGATCTTGGATTCCAAAAAATTATGGGTATGCATATATAAGAACAACCACCACAAATGAGAGTTACCATGAAAATTTGGATTTAACACACCAAAAAATGTCTTCATATTTCTTCTGGTTCGAAGGGGAGATACCTCACAACCTTTATGAGAAATAAAAATATAATTAGGGTTTAAATGGAGAAATATGAGTAGATTTGGAGCAAATATGAGTGAGATTCAATTTTTTTGTATCTCATTTTTAAACCATGCATCATTAGTAACATTATTATGAAACCCATTCACTAAACACACATGAAACTCTACATAAATAAGCACCTCAGATAGTTGGGCCATATGTTTAAACAAACTATGCACCAACCATGATGAAGCCATCTTACCCATTTCACACGATTTCTCTTGGGTGGATATACGGTCTGGAAAAACTGTGCACCTAATCAAGTGCCATACTAGATTCCAGCGTTTCACCTTTCACATTTTCTTATAGTATTGTCATGGTTTCCACTATATTATCAAATAGTGATCCTTTATAAAATCACAAAACACATTCCATATATATTCTAAATTATCTAAATAATCACCCAAACACTTTACATAATTAAATTAAATAATTAAAGGTTTGGAAATATGAAACTGACCGCATGATACATTCTTCCCACCAATAAAATTTCCGTCCTCATCAAGTAGAAAACGATAATTTGCATAAACTATTTTGGTCCAGTCCTCAACCATTTCAAACTCTAGTAACCATGCCTCTTTCTAAATCATACCATGTTTCAAAAAAACCCACTCTTGACCAATTCTTTTTCTACACAATAATTTATCATTTCTATCCACATTCCATAATTGCACATGTTCCAATGATGAATCCAACTCTAGGACAACATGATCCCATTGAGTCAAAAGGGTAGAATTAGGATGATACTTTTTCAACTGAGATACAAAATACACATTAGGGACTCCAATTCAACGTGATGGAAAATACAATAGATATGCCACCTCACCAAAACGTTCATGTATCTCATAAGGGCCTATGTATCGAAGATATAACATTCAATTATTCCCAAAACATCATTTCCCATGACTTGGAGAGATTCTCATGAACACATGATCACTCAGCTCAAATTATAGTGATTTTTCGATGAAGATACGCATACGATTTTGACGAATTTTAGCTATCTCCATCTATTTCATAATTATCTAAATATTATTAATTTTTTCCAAGACAAGGCTCGGTCAGTCCAGTGATGTCTCACCTATTCTAACTCAACAAAGTAGATAATGAAATGGTATCCCATACATTTAATTAAAATAATACATATGTATCAAGGAATAATAATTATTGTTATTTAAGAACTCTACTAACAATACATGATCTTACCTTGATCCACCAAAATCCATTACACAAGCCTGAAACATGTAATAAAAAATTTTTATTATCCTTTAGATTTTTAATAATTACAAGAAGGATACATTTTACTCATTGTCTACGGAGTCCCAAGATCTTGTGGAATGAAATTATAGAAATGATATACAAACCTTAGTTCTCTATCTAGAACTATCAAAACTCGGAAACCATGACTCTTTACCACTTCTTGAATATGGATTTTTGACAAGTTATACAACATATTAGACTCATTAATGGGGATAAAATAGGAAAACTTTGTGGGGAAATCCACCCTCAACCATATAGAATCATGTTTATAAACTATCCAGGGGATACCTATTACAAAATCCATGGTTATTGGATTCCATTTACAAGAAATAATAAGTAAATATTGTCTCATAATTGTTGGTTGTTGATGCTATCCTTTAACATGATGACAAGTTAATTATCTTGAAACAAACTCATCTACATATCATTTTATGCAAACCAACCAAAACATAACTTTCAATGACTTATAAATCTTATGTATTCCAGGATAAATATCTCATCTTGAATTGTGGTATGCATGAAGAACTTGTTTCTAAAAATCTATAGGTGTGATCATCTGATATCATAACCATAAAAATGAAGTTTCATCCAGCCTCCATCCCTCAATGGTCTCTCCTAGCATTGTGTTTCAAACTCATAGAAACACATTGTGAATCAGATTAATCTTCCTCTATAATTGTCTCAATCAAACCTGGAAGAAAGAAATATATAATAAATACCAAAAAATAACCTTATTCTTCACATCCCAAGTGCATTCTGGCTTGTTCCAATATAAACTACCACTCATTTGAAGCTTATTATTTTCATATGAACATATGGAACTCTACTAAAGGCATCTGACACTGAATTTCCCTTACTCGGTGTATAAATCAAGTCAATGTAAGAAATTTGTTGATAATCCATTCATATTTTGTCATATATTCAAATCCTATAGTAATAAGATTTGTTTCCAGCTCAGATGATCCATAAACACTATACAATTTTCACCAAAGTGGTAATGGATCAATGTCTTCAAATCATGCACTAAGAAATATAAATCCAAATCATTTTTTGTGTATCTCTTATCATGAAATTGTAACTACTATTATATATAATAAACAACATGATCTCCAGGACTAAGAACCCATCCTAACCAATATCTCAGATCTTTATAATACACTACACACCCTTGTCCTAATTTTGAAAAAATAGAGATATATGTAGTTGTAAGGAAAACATTTGGCTCATTAAATGACTTTTTTAAAATCATTATTCTATTGTAAGGGAACATTTCCCCCTGTCAATGATGTTATTGTAGATGATATTCATGATAAACATTGAATAAAGAACCAGTAATAGTCTGACCGAACAAATAAACATCATATCTCAAAGACATTTTTGGTGTTTTCCATGAGATAAAAACCTCTATCCTCTATGGATTTATAGAAATGAATCTTTTAGAGTTTACATGGCCAATGAAGCATACCTATTATATCCAAAAATTACAAACTTCTAGTTTGGCATACAACAGATGATTCCTCAAGATTCCCAAAACTGTCAAAAATTATTGTTTGAGATCTTCCCTTATTGTTGAAAACACTGATATTTCATCCATGAAAACAACCATAAAGAATAAATATATATAAAAAATTTCATATTAATCAATTACATAAAGACTTTATGTGAATATTTAATATTTAAAGGCATAAACCCATACTCATAATGGCCATATCTACCCCTAAAAGCTATCTTTGGAATTTCCTCCTTCAAAACAAACATTTAGTGATAAACAGAGCACATTTCAATACTAGATAACCATTGGGATACCTTAAATTGATCATATATATCATCAATGTAGGAAATTGGATACCTATTACTTATTGTAACTTGGTTATTCTTCTGGTAATCACCACACAATGGAAGAGTTCCATCAACCTTCTTGAGAATAAAACTGGTACTTCCCATGTAGATATGATCATCCAAATTAACCTTTTTCTATCAATCTATGAAAAAAATTCATTCAATTACCATCACTCTAATGGTTCCATTTTATAATAATGAAGTGAGATAGGATTAGTCCTTGGGATGATATCAATCATAAATGACACTACACTTGTGGGTGGAACCCATGAGAAATTTTCAGAAAAAACATCCTGAAAATTATAAAAAACTATTGGAAAAGATCTATTCATAATCTATTTTATAAATTGAAAAGTAAAATTTATATGAGATCATTCCAAATTAAGGTTCTAACAATCCTATTTAACATTCCTTCACATTTACCTCCCCTAAAAAGAGATTCTCATCATCATCTTTAGTTTTAAAATATACTAGTTAGGTACAACTATTGATTTGATACTTGATCTGCCAACCAATATATACACAAGATTATATTATATAAATAATCTCAAAAAAAGATAAATCATTTCATATTACTTCTGGTTCTTAGTGGAGATACTCCACAGCCTTTGGGAGGAATAAACATCGAATTAAGTTTGAAATGAAGAAAAAATGAGTGATCTGTGGTTAATCCGAGTGAGATGTATTTTTTGGATCATAATTTTAAACCATGAATTATTAGTTACATGGTTAGGAAAACCATGGGCTGACCATGTGCTATTCTCTACCTCAAGAAGCAGCTTGCACGGTTAGACCACACGATTTGGAAGACTGTGCCACAAATATGAAGAATCCATCTATCCCATTTTATATGGTTTCTTCTTACTGGCCACATAGTCTTGCCAAATAGTTGGAGTAACCATTAACCTACCTAGAACACAATATTTCACCCTATACATTTTCTTATAGGAGTTTCACAGATTCCACCAACTATTATCAAAATATTCCTGTTTACAAAAGCCTAAAAGATATTCTAATAGACGTACATACCCTCTCAAACATCACCAAAAAAATTTAGATACATAAATTAAAAAAATAGTATTACATACATGAAAGCAAGGTTTCAACATTACCCATATATTGATTTACAAATATGATGATTCCAAGAATTAAATTTCAGGTATACTAGGAATGGGTGTGGGCTGGTCATTCAAGTTTTTTCTCTAGTATGAGTTGGTTTTTCATGTTTAGTCATTACATGTTATAATTGATTTTGGATGTTCCATGGAGATTGTTATTTTTTGAGAAATGAGGAGGTTACTCTATGATTGGGAATTAGAAAATCAGTAATGAGTGTGTGATCCCATGTGGAAATGATTGTGGATATGGTGACACCAATAAACAAATTATTGAAGACAATATAGGATACTTTTGTGTATAATAATATAGATTAACATAATATTATGAATAATGATGGATTTGAATTTCTATACAACGGTTTTCAAATGTGGAGTGTTAGTATTGAAATCAAGGAATAATTTAGTTTTTTGATATTGACTCAAACAAGTAGTGCATTTTTGTTAATGGTAAATCATTAAAAGATATTTTTTTGGTTGATAATATAGTCATGTAATGACACTAGTAGTCATGATCATAAAAATGATTTCATGACTGGGAGTAATTAATATTCCATTAGGAATAATGGAATCAAAATCAAAATGTTTTATAATGTGTTAGTGGGTAGATTATACATTCTGAGTAAAGTCGACTAGATGTGGTCTAATTACTGATGTGTGTGTTGGAATAAATGAAGATGTCGAATCTACAATTGATATTCAATGGTAATTTAGAAATTATTTCTATTTGATGTAATATTACATTTGTGATGAGAAATGTATTATGGAATTAGATTTTATGTGTATAGCTACCTAGAGGCAGCACAAATGTAAAAGTGATATTTTAGTTGATGTTTTGGCTACACCTTCATTAATCAGGGTTATGTCCTTGCTTCAGGGGTAGTAGTAATAAATAATGATTTTTTATATATGTATTTAAATGTGTACATGTGTTATGGATAGTCTTGAGAGTGAGACACTCTATCAGATGAATTCCAAATTTTGAAATTCTAGGTGAAGTATGAAATCATGATGGAAATGGTTTAAATGATTTTCAACATGTTTCATGGGATGAGTATTGAAATATGGGGCTAATTTTTAAGGTGTTGGAAATTCCATAACATGTGAGTTTCTAGTGAATCAACACTTTTTAGGATCATTCTCATACGGGAGACCTCAAATTGTGTTTAATATATCTTGGATATTCGTGGCGATGGATTAGATTTGGTAGAGGTCATATGAAATTTGGTGTCAAAGAAATCATTATTTTGAGGTATGTGACTACTTTTCCTTACCATATTAATGGATATTGAGGTACAAGCATGTTAAAAATAATCTTTATAAGAAACTTATGTATTTTGAAAATTTTGATAGCTTAGGGTGCAGAATCATACTTGGGGTCAGAGTTACTTGCAAGTGAGGCTTGCAGATTCCTGGGTGTATATTTTAGTTAATAACCATTTTATGGTGGGGATGTCGTAGTACCTATATAATACCATAGTTCATCTATATATCTAAAAAATTTACATTTTCCAAGAAGTGAATTTGGTTTCTAGTGTTATTAGGGGTGTTTCAGGGGGCAGTTGATCAGATGTTCATGGGAGTAGAAAACCTATAGCTGAACTAGTTGAAAAAGGTCTTTCAGCTTACTAATGTGGAGCCGTTGGCTAGCTAGTGAGTTGACCAATTCCCCTACATGTCTTATAGGCTAAATTATGAGTCAATTTCAATTTCTAATGTTTATTTAATTTTGTATCCCAGTAATTTTACTTGAACCCATAGATTTATTCTCAAACTCATGATTTCACTCCCTCCATATCCATAAATGAATAAATCACAACACTAAATCTCATATCAATTATATTTGAAATAAATAATGATTCTATATAATTAAGTCTACTTTTATTAGGAATTAAAATCTATATGTAAGGTTATTATTTTGTTTCCTCCACATAATCATTTACCTCACTATCATGTGATCTATTATTTTAAATTTCATATATATCCAATTTTCCTGGGTTCTGTATTCATGATATATTTCATATGTTTCAACTAAAACAAAATTATTCTATTATATGTGTAGTCTCTTATGATTATATGTAATTTATTCTTAACTATTTTTGATAAATTTTACATAATGTTAAAGTTCATGAATGTTGAAATTATGATAAAGAATTTTGTGTTCACACACATTTATATTGAATATTGAAATATTTAATTTCAATATTTCAGTAAGCTATAATATTATTTTAATTTATTATCTAAATGTTGATGACGATTTTATTCCATCAATGATGTATTAAACCTAATAAATTTTGACTAAAAGTGGGAAACCAAAATGGCTAGTGACGAATTTCAATTTTGAATTTATAAAAAGTAAATTTTGTTAGGCTATTGGTATATATTTATATTATATAATGATAAATGATGATAAGGGGTTTAATTTTTCCCCTATTAAATTCCAAGATATGACATATTCATTGATTATGAAATGCCAAATTATTATTCTAATGAACCTACATGAAGTGTGATCTCAGTGGGAAACCTTAGTGTTGAATTGGAATTATTGTGTGGATAAATTTTATAATATAACATTATATCATTTAATTAAACTAAATGTGATATAATGAATTGAAATTTACATTGTGAGTTGTTAAACATTTTATTTTAAAATTTAAAATTGATCATATGACCAGAAATGATATCTATTGAATTTTAGTGAAATTTGTAAAATGAATTATATAAATTTAAAATCTATAATGTAGTAAATTTTTTAAATTTTAAATGAAAATGTTCTAGTAAAAATGATATGATATTTTAAATAGGAATGTGTCAATATAAACTATTATGGAAATGAAATTGTTGAACACCCTTAGGGTGGTTTGGATAATTTCATATTGAAAACTCCATGTTAGAGTTATTGATTAACGGATATGGTAAACACCATTGAATAGAAAAAGGTAGGTTGATATATAAAACAAACTTATAGAATTGTTGATATTATGTTATAAAAACACTCATGGAGAGTTTGTCTAAACACCCCATGATTTTCTAGATACATGGAAATTTAAAATGTTTTCGAGTGTTCATTTAATCACTATTGAAGTATTCTTGGTCTAATGAAAATTTTAATGTGTTTTAATTGGTTATGATTATAATTAGTAGTCAAATATATTTATATAAATCCACTATTTGGAAAAGGATCTATGATATCAGTTATTGGTTCAAGGATAAGACTTCAACCCGCTTTATATTTACCTGTGGTTGGTAGGATCCTGGTATATGTGCAAATAAATTTGACACTAACCAAAGCTGGTATGACTGACTATGAGTCTCAGCATGTATTCAAGGTATCAGTGTTGGTTTTTTGTTTTTATTTATTATTTTATTTATTTTACTTATTCAAGATATTATATTTCTAGCTTGGTATTTATAGATGTCATTAGTGTTTCACTAATTAGTTGTACTCAGACCCTTCTCATGCCTCCATTTGTTTCCTATGAAGAAATCATGGTTGTATTTCTAGATAGTGTAACTGAGCCAATGCTTAGTAGTTTATTGACCCATCTATGATATATCATGGAACAATATGGTTAAGCATGGACTAAATACTATTTAAAGGTTTTTCTCAAAATTTGGATGTTTTTCTTTTTAGTTTTCATACATATGGATTGTTACTGAAGAATTACAACCTAACATGTAAAACCCTAAGATTTTATGGAGATTTTTTTCAAATAAAATAAAAATAACATTTATATCTTTCGTTGATGTAAGTTGAGTATTCATTTCATAAGCAATACTAAGTTGGAAAATGATACACGCAACACCGAGGTTCTAAAAAACATTTTTTGTTTTTAATATAATAAACTAAAAGAGATAAATATAACCTAGCCATAAAACATAGTTATATGAATAGTAATAAATATATTTCAAATTTTTTTAATAAATTTTCAATATAAATAAAACATATTGATAATAAAATATATGTTTCTTGGTAAAATGATTCTATGTTTAAAAACACTCTTTTCTAAAATGAACCAACTTTAATGTCATTTTAATAAAATAATTTTAGAAACTCATTGAAAATTATTTTAGTAAAATAAATATAAATTTTGAATTAAGAATATCAAAATTATATTAGGGTGAAGTTTTGGTATTTTTTTGGAAAAGTTTCAATTTAGATGAATAGTGAAAAATTCTGTATATTAGTTAAAAACCATCTTTTCATTTAAATAATTATATTTAAATTAAATTAATTTTAAATTCACAATTGATAAATAATACATATATTAATACAATTTAGGTCATTGTAATCATTTTTATAATATAATTAGATATAAAAAAATTATTCAGCTTTTGAACGTCTCTTTTACCCGCCTTCTAGACCCATTGTAAGGATTAACATTAAAGTTGATTTTACCACCTATGTGAATTGAATTTGGAAAATGGAAATACATAGTTGTAATCAGGATGAAAAAAGTGATCTAATAGGATCCAAATAATTTTTCGTGAATAGTATGTTCTGAAATTTATTTACCCCAGTTAATGGTAAATTTGATAATTAATAATAAAATTAAAATTATAATAATATAAAATTACCTTAAAAATTGTCCTAATTTCATTAGAAAAGTTTATTTAGAAACAAATAATCTTTAGTTCAAAAATATTATCCTCTTTAAGCCACCTGTGTTAGAATAACATATTTATTATAATTTATTTAAAGAAGAGTTAAAAGTGTCATATTCAATATTTAGTAACTAAATATTTTTATATATTGGGTTATAAATAAGATAAATTAGAATATAATTTTTAATTTGAAATATAATAAATTTATCTTAAATATGATAATTTATTTTTAATTTTTAGAGAATAATTAACTTAACTAAGGCCTTGTACAATAATTATACCGTAATTGTTTAATAAATTGATATATCAAATAAATGATATTAAAAACATTTAAATAAATATAATTTGACTTAATTAATGACATACACTAATTTTATAGATAAATTATACTTTTTAGTGACATATTTAATGTATTTTTTTGGCTTTATCTTATTGGTTTAATAATTTTTAAAATGAAAATATCGAATAGTATCAAAATTGACATAAATGATACATTAAAATATATAATATTTTATTTAATGTTATAGTATTCTTAAAAAAGGATTGTCTAAATAACTTTGATAGTGTATAATATGTCAT
The DNA here is from genome assembly GCA_963277665.1 of Viscum album. Lineage (NCBI taxonomy): Eukaryota > Viridiplantae > Streptophyta > Magnoliopsida > Santalales > Viscaceae > Viscum > Viscum album. The sequence continues at coordinate 54,866,874 of OY728153.1, read as the reverse complement.
AAATGATAAAATTTGGGTTCTTTTGGAATTTTATTGTAACTCTATTAACACTATAGTGTAAAAAAGACAAGTTGTCACTTTAAGAGTAAAATTGTTTAACTATGGGATAAAGCCAAAAGATAAGGTTACTTTTGTGACATAAACATATCTAGAATTAATTTTTTTGATATTATTTAGACCTATCCTCATCTCATATTCGAAATAACTCACTTGGGATAGATTTTAAATCGAAAATTAGTTTATAATAAATTAATAGATTTTGAGTTTCCTAAAGTGACCCTCCCCCTTATAAAAGAGAACCTATACTTCTATTTTATTCACACATAAAAATCATTTCATCTCAGAAAAACCCAGACCATTTCTCCTACCAAATTCCCTACCATCCTCTTAGAATCCTTACCTTGGTCAAAAGTAAAATCAAGGAATCCTTTTGGAACAATCCAAAATGAGTTACCTGATTAAGAGGTAATGTCTTATCTCAGCCTCTTTTCCTTTATTTTCTTCCTCCACCACATCCACTATATTTATTCCATTATAGTACGACAACATAATTATAATAAATATAATAGGATGTTTTTATGCTTTGGGTTTGACCTAAACTTACACACACTCCCATATAATGGATATTGAGCATACTCTTTCTGTGTGCGGTGAACTATTGCCTCAATAAATGATGATTGTTCATTTTTATTTCACCACCAATCATGGTTGCCATTATGATGGAAACTATATTGATATATATATCATATATTATATTTATTTTGTATTTAAGTGTCTTTATTCATTTTTATAACTCATACCATTTTACTTTCCATTTGGTGTTAATATTTTAATCTTGTTTGAGGAAGTGTGGACTACCACCCACTCAAAGCGATGTGATTCATTCATAGACCACATGGAATGTTTTAATGATGGGTTTAGTTGAATTATATGATATAAAAATGGTACAAGAATAATTATATATATACATACATATATATACATATGACGCTTACACACCATTCAATATGACAATTAAAAACGGAAACAACGTTCATGCGTACGTACGGCTTACCGTCTCCATTAACTGCATATTCCATTTCATAATTATTTATTCTATATATTATTAAAATATACATATAATTTATATAAATGATATTTATTTCATGAACTACATTTTGGAATCATGATATAAGCATAAGGACCAACGATATAAAAAATTATGACACATGCAAAGAACAAAGTGAATATTACCCGAACCTAAACCATAAAATTAGATCATTAACAAGAGGGTAATATATGGTCACAATCAAACCATATATGGTATTATGTATAAGAATTTCCGTCTAAAAAAGTTATATAATAAACTTATATTTATTATACAGGAATATTGTGTGAGTATGAAGAGATTCACGACACAAGGTAAGAGATAATTTTGCAATCTCATTATTATTCGAGATTGTTTATACATGAGAATTTACTAGGGTTTATTTATCATCCTTGTCAAAATTTCTAAAAATTGTTTCATTAAATGTTTTAATATTATCCTATGGGTTTTTAATGTCATTTTTACCCATGTTTTACTTTTTACTACACAGTTTGGATGGAATATTTCATTTGTTTTCTATATGAGGTACTTTTTAATTTTTTTCAACAAAAGTAAAATAAGAATGTTTTTAACTTATACTCCATAAATGGATTTTTACACTTTCATAAAACCTTATTTCTATGAATATAATCATAAAATATTTCAAGGTTATTTTCAAAAAATATTTTTTTTTAAAACTACATGGTGTTTTAATAAAATAAAACATTTTTTTGATGAAGAAAGGATATTTTCCTCAAAAATTAATTTCAATTGTTTTATCAAAATTATTTTCCATATAAAGTTAAAGATATGTTTCAAGTATAATATCACTATTATTCTTATGGTTGATTATTTTTATAATGGAATTTTATTTATGAAATCCATTTGTTTTACATGGCTTATATTATGATGGAATGATGTTTAAGAAACCCATTTTATTCCTTGGGTTATGTTCGTAATAATTGTTTTATGTTTTTGTGGAATATGTAGGAATGATTTAATTATGAGATGAGTGATACCTATACCTCCATCCAAAGCATGTTGTAAATATTTCTATCTCATGAGATAAACTAAGATGGTCTTGGGAGTGAACCTCGACTATTAATATGAACAAGGGAGTGAATGATGACTACTAAGACAGTACAAGAAGTGAACTCATGCTACAATGATAGTATGGGGAGGGAACCCATACTATTAAGAAGTTCTTGGAAGTGATTCTTTTTCTAATATTGAAATCAGTATATGATTATGTGTTTTTCAAACTTCCATGTATTATTCCTATGTTATGCTTTCATGGCTTATGATTTTTATTTATTTATGAATTATTTCCTATGAAATACCAATCCTTATTAAATGATTTATGTTTTGATATTTGATATGAGTGGTATGATCTTATATTTTTAGTACCACATTATCATACTCTTATACTCATATTTATGCTTATATTTCTTCCTTGTTTAACCTTATTGAGAGTCTGAGCTCACCCCTATTAGGTTTATTTTTCCCAGGTTATAGCGATATGTACTATTTTTTATTTATCGAAGAGGGTTTCTAGTCAAGAAGAACCTAGTGGTAGGTTATGTAGTCCATTTATCTATCGGTGTTATGTTTCCATGTTTCCAAAGGAACTAGACCAATTACAGTATTTGGGAGTGTATTTGTTTAATGTTTATGTATTTCATAAAAGTTAAGTAATATTAATGCTTGAAAAGTGAGTTTCTCTATAGTTGGTATCACAGTAAAGGAATAGTTAACCACTATAAGCTAGGATGATAAAAACTTAGTGAGAACCAAAAGAGAATGCCTAAGGATAAGTTTAAGGTTAAGGAAAAGTATAGAAAATGTCATGGAATTTTGGTGAAGGATAGAGTGAGATATTTCCAAGAAATATATCCATGTCTGGATATTACAAGTGGATGTGGCTCTGGAAGAGATATACCTAGGGGTAAGAAATCTGAAAATATGTTGTGATCCCAACTCGAGGTAATCTGGTAAACAAAAATGGGCCTTTTTAGACACCTGGTTTGACACTCCCAAGGTATATGCTTTGGGAATTCAAAAAATCTTCATGAACCACTATGATGGATTTAAATATAATTTTTCTATGAATAACCTAGGATAAACATAAGGTGTACTGGATTAAGGAAGCTTTCATAAGTTATATATAATATAATTGATTTTTTATGATTATGTGTTTCCTCAGTATGATAATTATTTCTTACATTATGATTTTGGTTTTAGTCAATGGATGGAGCCCGAATGAACCTCATCAATGGTGATTGTGATGGAAAATAAAACAAATTTTCTCCTGAGAAACCAAATGATATGGGTGATGGAATGAAAATCCTCATTTCTATACTCTCACAACTTTCTCATTCTATGAATAATGGTATAATTATAAATAAGAAAAATAGGGAACAACATTCTATTGAGTCTTTTATGAGGAAATATAAACCTTCATTTAGAGAGTCTTATGATCCAATTATTTCTGAAAAATGTATCAATACTATTAAAATGATATTCTATGTTCATGATATTTCATAGTATGAGAATGTCATTATAGTTATTTATCAGTTAGACAGTGAATCCGATCTGTGGTGGACTCAAATCAAGAATATGAGGTAGAAAAATGAGATTGAATCCATGGATTGAGACGAGTTCAAGAACTTATTTTTCAATAATTAATTTCCTTATATTCTTTGTACCAATATGGATAATGAGTTCCTTGAGTTAAAGAAAAGGTATGAGGAATCTATTCGTATCAATGAGGCTAATTTCACAAGACTTATAAGGTGCGTTTGAAGAATTATCATCCAACCTAAAAGTAATGATGATAGTTTATTTGATCTCATAAATCCATGTCCCATAAGGGAATTTCCCATAAGAGACTTTAGTAGCTATGAATAGATAGTGGGTTCTGCAATCATGGTTGAAATGGTGGTGGGAGTAACATATCAATATTATGGATTTCATAAGAAGAGGAAGATGGAGATTAAATGGAACTCTAAAAACCATGTAGAAAATAAGATAAACTTAACTTTATGATCTTTGTGTGGGATGAATCATGGATAGAATTTACTTAAGGGTTATAATTAATTTTATAAGTGAGGAAAGGAAGTTAACTGGTAAATTTATTGCCAAAGTGATGGGAAAAAGTTATCTAATTTTGAGAATATAGAAAAAGAATCATAGAATACACCCCTCCCACAATTCAGTGCTACAAGTGTAACAATAAGGGGAATTATTCTAACCATTAAAAAATCCCAAGGTATTTTGATGATGATCGATATCAGTAACCTCTTAATACTAGGGACAAAGGGAAATCCCATGCAATAACTATTTCCAATGAGCGGTGTGATAACAACATGATGAAAGTTACACATACCATCCACTCTGGAATTAATAATGTCATATTTGATTTTTGATCTATCCACTATTTCATATATAAATATTTTTTTGAGGGTGTAAATATTCTACCAAAACTATTAGATGTGGAATTAGCATTGAAAATATCTAATGGTATGATGATTTCATCTCATGTATATGAGTCCTCTCCAGTTGAATTTTATTGGAATGTGCTTCTAGTAAATCTTTTCATTCTTTATTTAGTAGACTTTGATGTCATCTTAGGCATGGATTATATTTCTATACATAATCCCCACATCAATTTTCAAGTAAGTAAAGTTAAATTCTATATTTCAAAACCACCTATGATCATCCATCAATGTAATAATAAGTATAAACATCCTAGAGAGACTACATCCAGTGTATGGGTCTTAATTTCCATTCAAAAGGGTTCTTTATCTTGAATGGTTGGGGATAAGATCTAAATCATTGATATTCTTATTGTTATATATTTTACAGATGTCTTTATATAATACTTTAAAAGTCTTCCACTAAAACGTGATGTTGAGTTTTCAATAAAACTCATACCTTCCTCCACACCAATTTCAAAGACTCCTTAAAGAATAGACCAGATTGAGTTGTAGGAATTGAAGAAGAAAATCCAATAAAACCTTGATAAGGGATTCATTTGTCCAAGTATGTTACCTTGGGGAGCATGAGTTATTTTTTAAAAAATACAGATGGATCAATGAAACTCTTCATTGATTATCAAGAGTTGAAAAATATCGCAATCAAGAATAAGTATCTGCTTCCCTGTATTTATGATTTTTTTGATCAATTGCATGGATCTAAAAAAATTTCCAAGATTGAACTTTATTTTAGATATCATCAATTGAGTTTCACGAATGAGTATATACCCAAGAAGGAATTTCGTTCAAGGTATGGACAATATGAATATATAGTGATGCATTTTGGTCTTACAGATTCCCCTTATATCTTCATGGATTTAAATAATAGAGTCTTTAGAGATTACCTTGACATGTTTTTGTTAGTCTTTATTTAAAATATTATTATCTTTTAAAAGAGAAATTAAGAGTAATAAGATCAATTTATAATAGTACTATAGACACTAAGGAATAAGAATTTATAATCAAAATTTACAAAGTGTGAATTTGGCTGCAAAATTTTCATTTATGGGTCACATAATCTCATGAGATTCTATAATAGTAGATCCATCAGAGATGTAGGATATTGAAAATTTTCCTCTACCAGACATGTTGAGTGAGATCCATATATTTCTTAGTTTATCTTGGTTTTATCGAGGTTTTGTGGGGAATTACTCATGACTATATAATCCTCTAACCAAGTTAACTCAGAAGGGTGACAAGTTTCTATAGATTGATGAATGTGAGGAAAATTTCAAGTAACTGAAGAGAATGTTGGTTAGTGAATCTATGCTTACATTACCCTATAGTGGTGATGGGTTTGTAATCTATAGTAATGAAACCAATATGGGATTGGGATATATTACTATGCAATATAACATGCTTATAGCCTCTGCCTCACGACAGTTGAATATTCATGATAAAAATTACCCAACTCATTATTTGGAGTTAGCAGCGGTAATGTTGGAACTATAGATATGGATGAATTATATTTATGGAGAAAAGTGTGATATATATAATGATAATAAAAGAATCAAATATATATTCACATATAAGGAGTTTAACCTACACCAGAGAAGATGGATAGAGTTGATAAAGGATTGTGACTGCTCATTATATTAGCACCTAGAGAAAGGGAACAAGGTGGATGACGCTTTAGGTCAAAAATATCATCCTAGATTATCCCTTATGAGGATCACAAAAGATTCAATATTCATTTACTTTGAAAGGATGGATCTAGAAATCCTAAAGGAAGGGTAATTATATTATCTTTATCAAATGAATGTTCAACCCTCAATCTAAGTGAAGATTTAGGAGGTGCATAATGAAGACAAAGAGATGCAGAAGAATGTCAAAAATGTTCCATAGTTTAACCTTGATCAGGATGTAATGATGTGGTTTAGGAACCATGTATGTGTTCTTTCCATACTAGATTTGAAGAAGGAGCTATTAGAAAAAAACCATAGTTCTTCATTCTATATTCATCATGGATGTATGAAGATATATATGGATTTTAAAGAATACTTATATTAGGATGTAATGAGGAGAGATATCACGGAGTTTGTATCTCGGAGTTTAGTATACAAAAAAGTTAAGGCTGAAAGAAAAAATCCTAAAGGGATGTCGCATCCATTACTGATACCAGAATAGAAATGGGAGAATATAACTGTGGATTTTGTCGTTGGAATACCCAAAACCTATAAAGGGTTTAATTTTATATGGGTGGTACTCGATCACCTTACTAAGTCATAACACTTCATTTCTATTAGATAATATTTATCTTTGGATCAACATGCTAGGATATACAAGAAGGAAGTGGTATGGTTTCATGGAGTACCACATTCAATTGTATTCGATCAGGATACAAGGTTTACCTCAATGTTATGGAAAATTATTTAGAAACCACTTGATAGAGAAATGAGTTTTAGCACTTCTTATCATAATTAGATAGATTATAAGCATGAAAGAACAATTAAATCTCTAGAGTATATGTTTAGATATTGTTCTCTAGATTTCAAAGGCATTTGGGGTCAACACTTTCCTGTTGTTTAGTTTTATTAAAATAATATATTTCACTCAATCATTCAGATGGCTCTATATGAAGCTGTATATGGGAAGAAATGTCATTCTTTAACATTTTAGGATGAGGTTGGAGAAAGAAATCTATTGAGACCTGAGATTACTGGAGAAATGGTCGAGAAGATTAGAAGCATTCAATATCATATCAAGACGGCTCCAAGTTGATAGAAAATTTGTGATGATAACCATCAATGTGATTTAGAATTTTAAGTTGTTGAAAAGGTGTTTCTAAGAATCTCACCCTCAATGAAAGTTATAATATTTGAGCATAAAGGGAAACTGAACCCAAGGTATATTTGTCTGTTTGAGATTCATGATCTTATCAGGGGAGTAGGCTATCACTTTGAACTTCCTCCAAATAATTCTCAAGTTCATGATGTGTTCCATGCATCTCAATTGAATAAGTACATACTTGACCCTTCACATGTACTAAACTAAGAGGTCATACCGCTGGAACATGATCATTATTACAAGGAGAAAACTGTAGAAATTCTAGACCAATTAGAGAAAATTATATGAAACAATACCACTAACCTAGTTAACGTTTTTTTAAGAAATCCCTAGTTACTGGAAGCTACATGGGACCTTGAGGATATGATTATATAGAATTATCCTCATTTTTTACCCGAGTGATGAATTTGGTGGGCGAAATTCATTTTAAGGGGGGGGGGGGGTAGAAATTAACAACATGAGTTTTTATGGACATTGATTTTGAATAAATTAAAATATTCAATTATATCTTGCATTGAAGTAAGTCAAACATTCCTTTCACATGCAACACTACGTTGGTGTATGACACCCATAACATAATGTTTCTACCAAACATCTTTTTTTTAATATAATTATCTAAATCAGATAAATATAACATAGCAGTTAAACATATTTATATGAAAAGTAGTAACTAATTTTGATACTTTTTTAAAAAATTATTTAATATAAATAAAACATATTTATAATAAAATATATGATTCTTGTAAAAATCCTTCCATGTTTAAAAATACCATTTTCTTGAATGAAACATTATTAATGTTCTTTTATGAAAAACATATCATACACTCATGGAAATTGATTTTGGTAAAATAAACATCATTTTTTAATATAGAATATTGAAATCAGTTTTAGGTGAATTTTTGGAATTTTTTTCAGAAAAAATTAAATTTTTGATGTATAGTAAAAATACTACATAATAGTTCAAAACCAACTTTTTCATTTAAATAATTTTTTACATTAAATTTATTTTAAATTCACAATGGATAAATAATAAATATATTAATCCAATTCAGGTAATTTGATTCATTTTTATAATAGAATTAGATATAAATAAATTATTGAACTTTTAAACGTCTCTTGTACCAGACTTTTATCCACATTTTTGGGATTATCTATAAATGTAATTTTACATCTTTTGTGAATTTATTTTAGAAGAAAATACATTCATGTTTTTAATCTGGATAAAAAATGTGGTCTAATGAGATAATTTTTTTTTGAATAACAACTTTTGAATTTTATTTATCATAGTTAAAGGTAAATAAGATAATTAAAGGTAAGATTAATATTATAATAATATAAAATTATCCAGACACTTGTCCAAACATCATTTGATAAGTATATTTCTAACCAAATAAAACCTAGGTCAAAAATAGGATCCTCTTTAAGCCACTTGTGTTAGAATAATACATTTAAGATATTTTATTTAAAGAAGAGTTAAAAGTGTCATATTCAAAATATCATAAATTAATTATTTTTATATACGGTTATACATAAGATAAATTAGAATATAATTATTAATTTGAAAGATAATAAATTTTTCTTCATCATGATAACCTATTATTAATTTTTAGATAATAAATATCTTAATTAATGTCTTTTACAATAATGATGCAATAATTTTTTAATTAATTGAGATATCAAATAAACGATATTAAATTTTTTAAAATAAATATAATTTGACTTAATTAATGACATCCATAGATTTTATAGATATTTTTTACTTTTTAGTGACATATTTGAAGTATTGTTTTGGACTTATCATGTTTTTTTTGATATTTTAAACATGAAAATATTGAATATTATCAAAATTGAAAAAAATGATACATTAAAATAAATAATATTTTATTATGTGTTATAAAATTCTTAAGAAACTAAGATTCGACCAAATAAAATTTATAGTGTTACATATGTCATAAATTATATAATTGGGGTTTGTTTGGCATTTTATTGTAACTATATTAACCCTTTAGTGTAAAAAGAAAAGTTTTCATGGTAAGAGTTAAACATTTTAACTAAGGGTTAAATCCAAATGATAATGTTAATTTTGTGACCTAAACATGTCTATAATTCATTGGTTCATATTATTTCGACCCATCCTCATCTAAAATTTTACATAACTCACTATGGAGCTATTTTTAATGGAAAATTAGTTTATAATAAACTAATAGTTTTTTAGTTTACTAAAGCACCCCTCCCCCTTTATAAAAGGCATCTCTCCTTCTCTTTTAATCACCACTATAAAGCCTTTTTTCTCATCCATACCTAGACCATTTCTCTACCAACTTCCATAACTTCCTCCTATAAGCTTTTCCATGGTAATAAGGCAACTCAAGGAAGACTTTTTGAAGAAACCAAAAGGAGTTACTCAATTAAGAGGTAATGTCTTCTCTTATGATCATTTCATTTATTTTACTTCTCCACTCCTCCAATCTATTAAATTATGGTATAACAACTCCAGTTTCATAAATATAATAGGATTTTTTCGGATCAGGATTCTACCTACACTTACACACACCCCAATGTAATGAATATTGAACATACTATTTCTGTGTATGGTGAACTACTGCCTTACAAAACAATTATTGTTCATTATTATTTTACCAAAAATCATGGTGTCCATTATGATGAATAAACTCCTTTTATATATAATATATTATACATAGTATTTATTTATTATTTATTAATTTTTTTAAAACTCATACCATTTTACTTTTTATTTAATGTTAATACGATAATATCATTTGAATAAATGTGGACTACCACCCCCTCAAATAAATGTGATTCGTTCAGACACCACATGGAGTGTTTTAATGATGGGTTTAGTGAAAATATATGATATAAAAATGACAATTTTAGAATGATATATATATATATATATTCATATATGTAATCATTACATATACACACCATCTTTCAACATGACAATTAAAAACCAAAACAACGTTTGTGCGCATGTATGACTTACCATCTCCATGGACGGTGTATTCCATTCCATACATCATTATACTATAGATTATTACAATAAAAATATAATTAATATAAATTGTATTTATATAATGATTTACATTTTATAATCTTTCTATTTGTATAAGGTCCAATGTTATAACAAATTAATACACTTGTGAATAACAAAGCGAATATTACCCAAAGTAAAACCTTAATATAACATTGTTAACAAGAAGGTAATATAAGGTCATATTAAAAAATATGTTATTATGTATAAGAATATTATTATGTGAAATATATATAAAAAACTTATATTAATTATACAAAGTGCTTGTGAGAGTATGAAGAGTGTCTATACATATGGTAATTCTCAATCTCATTATTATTCATGATTGTTTATATATAAGCATTTAATGGGGTTTATTTATTATCCATGTCCATGATTTATAAAAATTATTTCATAAAATGTTTTAATATTATCCAATGGATGTTTGACTTAATTTTTACCCATTTTTACCTTTTACTACATAGTTTTTAAGGAATCATTCTTTCGTTTTCCATAAGAGGTACATTGTGAGTTTTCTGAAAAAAGTAAGAGAAGAATGTTTTTTTAATTATACAGAAATAATTGATTTTTTCTCTTTTATAAATCCTTATTTCCATAAATCATATCTTATAGGTTTTCAATTTTATTTTCAAAGAAATTATTTTCCTTAATTTTTTTGGTGTTTTAAAAAAAGAAAACGTTTTTGAAGATGAAATTATATTTTCCTTAAGAATTAATTTCAAGTGTTTTATCATAATTATGTTCCATATAAGATAAATGATATGTTTCAGGTATAATATCCCTATTATTATTTTAATTTATTATGTTTATTATGAAATTCTATTTATTAAATCCATTTTTTAAATGGATTATTTTATGATGGAATGATGTTTATGAAACCCATTTTATTCCAAGGGTTATGTTTATGATAAACTTTTTATTTTTTTGTGGGACATGTATGAATGATTTAATTATGAGATGGGTGGGACCTATATCTCCCAAAAATGAATGGGGAAAATATTTATATATCGTGAGATAAAATAAGATGGTCTTGGGAGTGAACCTTGACTACTAAGATGGCTATGCAAGTGATCCATGACAACTAAGATTGTATGAGGAGTGAACTAATGCTACTATGATGGTATGGGGAGTGAAACCATACAACTAAGATGGTATTGGAAGCGGTGACTTGGATACTATTAAAATTATAATATGTTTATCTGTTTTCCTCACTTCCATTTCTTATTTCTATGTTATTATTTGATGGATTATTTTCTTTATTTAATTTGGAATTATGTCCTACAAACAACCAATCCATATGACATGATTTCTGTTATGATCATTCATATGAATTGTATGACCTCCTATTTTCATGATCAAGTTATCATAACCATATAATCATTTTTATTATGATATGTCTCCCTTGATTACCCTTATTAAGCATCTAATCTCACCCATTTTATGTTTCTTTCCCCAAGGTTATGATGATATGTACTATGTTTAATATATCTAAAAAGGGTTCTAGTCAAGAAGATACTAATTGAAGATTATGTAGTTCATTTATGTACCAGTGTTATGTTTCCATGTTTCCAAAGGCACTAGACCAATTAATGTCTTTGGGATTCTATTTGATTAATTTTTAAGTGTTCCAAAAAAGTTATGTAATGTTAATGTTTGAAAAGTGAGGGTCTCTATATAACAAATTTTTCAAAATTCATTTTGATAGACCATGAGTTAAATTATTTAGTAATAATTTCATTTATATATGTTTATTTACTATTTCTCTAAATATATTTATGTTTCTAGTTTCCTTTTATTTACAGAGTTGTTTTACATTAATATATAGGTATAATCTCCCAACCATATCACAATAGAAAATCTCTACCATTAGTTTTATTTGGCATACTAGGATGCACACTTGATATTAAGTGGTGACCCAGTTTAGTTATTATTCAAAGTGAATCGGGTTGAGGATTTAACATAAATTAACATATTAAAATGAATTATATATCCTATGAATTACTATCCAATGACACATTGAATTCAATATTTGACACATTCATTTTGACAATGATACCATTGTAGAGAGCTATATCACCTTTAGTTTAACATGGGTTGGAAATGGTCATATCGCTATTAGGATCATTAATAATTTTAGACATACTTAGAATCGATGAATTCTATTTTAATAATTTATAATTTTTTAATGGTTAAAAAAATTATAAATGCACACCCCTAGAAGTTTCAAACCAGGTGTGTAAAAGTAGAACTTTTTCATGAAAGGAGTGATGATCAAGTTAATATCGATCAATTTTTTTTGAGGATTACCTCTAGGTTATTCATTAATAGATCATAAATCTACTTATTTGTATCTTAGGATGAATTTTATTTCTATGAACCCACACACAATATAATTCAATTTTTTTTTATAAAATTTTCCATTATTTTGGAATGTACATAAGATTTATAATATTGTTCGTAAGACTAAATATTAAAAATAAATATGTTAATATAAAAAATAGGAATTCAATGATCTAATTTTATGTGAGATAACAGATACCCACACTCTATGGTCTGTAGATAAAAACAATTTCATTAATCATAGGTTATGATTCCAAGAGAGACAACCCATTTTAAACATGACTATATTTAAATCACATTCATAACATTAACATTATATATTAAAACAATCTTAGAGTCTTCAAAACATAATGATTATTTCATTTTTATATCAGGAACATAAATATATTATTGTGAATATTTTTCTATAGTCACACTATACTATACCTTTATATAAATTTTTATTACATTATACTACACATCTAAATATAGGGGAAAAATAATTGGCTATATCAAATGCTCTGTAAGGGAAAAGAATATTAAAATTTCATGAAGGATTAGATCAAATGAATGTGATAATATATGAGAATTATAGAAAAATAAAATTAAATTAATATAGGTAAATATGGGTTTTCATTATGGATTAATTGAATAAAATGTTATCTCAAATGATCATACCATCGAATTATATTTCATAGTCATACAATAAATATCAAGGTAAAAATCATATACTAATACTATTACCAATAAAAATTGTGTAAGGATTATAATAGGGCGTCATAATGTTATGAGATTACCCAATTATAAATATACATTATTTTTTTACCAAAAAACAATTCCCACACTTCATATTTTTAATAAATAAAGGTTCCAGTGAATCTGGTTGTGGACAATAAATCAGGTCCACATGATAGTTTATGAAAAATTAAAATTGACATAGAATCACATTTTTATGAAATTAAACATAAAACATCAACAAAATAATTATAAGGTGATATAGTACCACAACTAGAACATAATAATAAACATTACATATTTGTCCTAATGTAATAAGATAGAATCAAAATTTAAATATCCCATTTATACCCAATGAATAAGATAATAGTTTCATGAAAAATTACATATAATATTTCCTAAGAAATATTGATAAAAAATGTGGATGTCATCATAATGAAATAAATATGGTGATTTTTTAAAAACATAATGATGTTGATGTTGATGAAAAAACATTATAACATAAACACTTTGAATCATTCCACATAATATGGAATCACGATTTTGATTTTTTAGTATTATGATTTTCATCCTATCAAAGAGAAATATTATAAGAGAAATTACATGGGAATTAAATAATAAAATTAATAAATGAAATTAATCCTTTTGATATAATTAATAAAATAAAAGTGTGAAAATTAAAATATTTTTTGAAAATAATAATTAATATTATCATAAAAGATGATGATATGTGTCACCTTATTAAGTCAATTTTGAATATAGATTGTGAAGTTATTTCAATTATTTCAGAAGAAAAATCAATCATGGATATTTGAAAAATGAATAATGTTTTTCCCAAATAAATTTGGAGTTAATATTCATGATATTTTTATGAATAGATTTTTTTTCAAAATACCATTATTGAAAACAATGTTATGGAAAAAGGCAATAAAAACCCATGAAAATGATGTAAAATGGAAATATAATAGTAAAATGAGATATAATAAAAATTTTCATTACCATAATTAGGATTATATTTTTAGGAGTGGATAAAAATAATATGTAATAGAAATCATTATTAATGAATATGTCAATTACTCAGAACAATGTTACAGTTTTCTGAGAATGGTGTTCATGAATGAAGAGTTTTTTAATTTAGAATTTCATTTTACATAGAGATATATTATGATATGTTATATAAAATGGGAAATTATAAGAATATTGGTAATTTGGAAGCTTGATCATCAAGATGAAACATTATAACTAAAATAAAGGAAGTATGAGTAATTTAAATTTCAAAATAAAATTTTAAATTTTGATTCAATATAAAGTAAAAGTTTTAAAATAAAATATATTATTATATGTACCTACTTTTAGAAACATTATAACTAGATACATTCATATGGATGCATATGAATCATAAAACAAGTTAAAAAGTGGATGAAATGACATAACTCTCAAGGAAATGAAATGTATACCATAGTAACTTGTATAACATGGCTAGTATTTGAATTCAAAAAAATTGAAAGAATTAATTTTTAATGGATGTAAAAATAATATTATTAAGGTTGATTTATGATGAAATAAATCAATGGGTTATTAATTTCACCATGTCCCCAAATAATAGTTGAAGACTTTTCAATCATGCCTCAATGCTGGGTAATTTTGAAAAAAAATCGTACAAATATGAATTTTTAAGTAAGAATAATCTGAGTGGAATTATGAAATAAATCAATTTAAATTCATTGAAAAATAATATGTTATTCAATATAGAACAATTAGTATAGGTAATATACCCAAAAAATTTGAATAAATTTGATGAATAACTATTGTAACTCAATAAAAAATTGAGTTAGGAAAACCCATTGTATTTATTGTTGTTATCCATGCATGTTCTTTATCCCTGATCCATTTACATAACCATATTTATAATCCATTTAGAAACCATATAGGAATAATTTTGTTTTTTTACTATATACTTATTTGTTAGTTTTTATTTATTTTTTCATTCGATATGAGTGATTTTGATTGTATCTGATCAGATTAGATATTTTTAAGTGTTATAAAATGATTAAAAATGTATAAGTTATATATTTTTTATGTTACTAGGATAGGAATTCTATTAATATGTTCATATTGATAATTTAAATCCATGATATTTTTAGTTCTGATTTTTGAAGACAATATAATTAAAAACATTATTTCTTTAATTATTAATAAACATGAGGTGATGTGTTGATAACAAGTTTAAATAAAAATGTCATATTTATAAACCAATATTATTTTAATAAAAAAATTATTTAACTATGGAATCAATTTTTATATACACTCATATAAGATGATGATGAAAAATGTAATACATCACTTCATAGTGATGGTAGACCACCCGCACACAAGGAAACCATTTTAATTTTCCATAGAATAGGTGGAAGGTAGAAAATGCTTTATCATTATAGTATCATAATATTATTTTTGATATCTTATTTCTTTATTAAATACATGTCCATAAACTATCGTGTATGGAACTGATCAAAAATAAAACACATCATTCATGGATGTTGTAGTGCACATATACCCATGGATAACTTAATTATTTTCCTATATAAAATGGGGAAAAATATATTTGATGTTCCATCAGTATTATAACACATAACCATACCAATTATATTTATATAATTACATAATTGTGTTTAGAATAAATTGTGAAGTGAATTATAGTGACAAAAAATATTTGGGAGTGGAAAAGTGTCACGATGTGGACTGAAACATTATATTGAATGAATTATTATAAAAGGAGGAATTATGTTATCATTTTTTGAATATAAATTTAGTAAAATGCATTATAATTATATGGGAAGAAATATTTGTTTGTTTTGACAAGAAACTAATTGGATATGTTTGGCCTTGAGTGGGGGGAAGTGATACAATTTGGTGCCCCAAGAAAATTAATTACATGTCTTTAAGTGCAACTCCTGATTCACTAGGGGAGGACTACTATCATTTATGACATAATGAAACTCATGGGGATATAATACCATTTTACTAGAGTATACCAGTACCATAATTCATAATAAAAATTGATATGAAATAATAATGAACAAAAAAACCTCCCATAACATACCCTCAAATAGGGTATGTACAATAATTCATTATTTATTCTAAATCATTAAATTTTCCTTCAACATGTATCCGCCACTTTAGTATTTATAATGTGGTTTCCTCTTCACCTATCTTAAAGACTACCCAATTATCACCTCTCATGTCAGGACTCGTCCCTTGGGGCCCGTGTCATGACTACCCCAAACCCACCTTCCATAGGTCAGGGGATAGTGACTAGCACCGAAAAGGCATATCCCTAAAATGGGAATGCATCGCCTTTTAACCTGCATAAACACACAATCCAAGAACACAACAAGAAGCATCCATAAATTAAATAACTGTATTAAAATTGTTTTAAAATTAATGGGGAAAAATAAAATCCCAACTGAAAAGTAAAAGTACAAATGAAAATTAAAAATACAACTAAAAAGTGAAAAATAGCTCATGGATCATCCACTGAGGATCCTACCTGAAGAGTAGGTACAACTCACGATCAGTAGTCCCTATGTCATGTCACACCAAATAGTCCACCTATAAGAACCATCTAGTCTTAGATCACTCATCCTCGATCAATTTTTTCCATCGTCTGCACAATACACAACAAGGTACGGGCATAACCTTAGTATGGGTGAGTATAAAAATACTCAGTAGGGACCCCGAGACCCTCATAGATCTCCCAGAGTTCCAAAAAGGAAAAATCCAAAAATCAAGACCTACATCTCAATCATGAAGCTATAGAAATCAACTCTTCTTAGGTATATGACCATACATACACCTAAGATATCAAGATATACTCTTCTCATACATAAGTGAAGAATACCACAAAGGTAACACCACGAAGGTAGAAGTTCCACACAGATCACACCACGAAGATAGAAGTACCACACAGGTAACACCATGAAGATAACACTATGAAGGTAACACCACGAAGGTAACACCACAAAGGTAGAAGTACCACATAGGTAAAACCAAGAAGATAGAAGTACCTCACAGGTAACACCACTAAGATAACACCCCAAAGGTAACACCAAGAAGGTAACACCACGAAGATAACACCCCGAAGGTAACACCAAGAAGGTAACACCACGAAGGTAGAAGTAGCACATAGGTAACACCACGAAGGTAGAATTAGCACATAGGTAACACCACGAAGATAGACGTACCACATAGGTAACACCACAAAGATAACCCCAGAAAGGTAAAAGAATCAGATCACACCTGGTATAACTTAAGTATAGAAGTACAGATTATTAGTCGCAAGATAGATCATCTTATTCTGTTAAGAGCACTCCTGCTGACCCACACAGGATCAACAGGTAGTAACCCCCACAGACCCACACAAGATCTAACCCACACAGGATTGGTATGCGCTGACCCACACATGATCGCTGAGCACTGACCCACACAGAATCTGATAGATGTTGACCCACACAGGATCGATAGATGCTGACCCACTTAGGATCGATGTTCTTTCATTAGGTTACAACCAGCCATAAGATTCCTCACACCTGATGTGCTCAAGTTCTGTAGAATCATCTCCTCGTGATACCAGTCTCTCTTAGACCACCACTAAGCCCCACAAAGGAGTAACCCAAAGGACCACCATGTCCTAAGGTTTCCAACATGATAGATGGCGCTTCAATTAGATACCCAGTCTGTGAGTTATAAGCGTTTTAGTTCCAAGGGCCTGATTGGATTCGGGTTCGATCCCAACCCTGTCATACTCCAAATATCTTCAAAACAAAATTAGAGTATACCAAAAGGATCATCTCACTCCAAGGTTCCCAGTTCCGTAGACGGTTCGTCCAATGGGAGCCCATATTTCGAGTTATATCCCTTTAAGAAAAATTGGGGCTGGTTGGGTCGGGGTCCGGTCCGACCCGGGTCGACCCGACCTAGTCTGGGTCCTACCTGGCTGGGCTAGGCCATAGCGAGCTCAACTCACTAGGCCGTAGTCCAGCCCGACCTACAAGGGGGTGCAGCCTGGCCCGCTGGGTTCACGTGGCCCGGCCAGCGGCGGCGCGGCCTTCTGGGCTCACGCGACTAGGCCCACTGAGGCACGGCCCAATGGGCTTGCGCAGAGCAACCCACGGTGGATTGCAGCTCAACCCATCGGCTGGCCCAGTCCACCAAAAGGTGGACCCATCTTCCTAGTTAGCCCCGTGGGTGGATGGACGTTTCGACCAGCCGGTGGGGTGCTGCCCACTAGGTAAAAGTCGACTGTTTTGGCCTACCGGTGGTCCACCAACCGACACAGTGTGAGGGACACTCCACTCTCCACCTACAATGGCTTTGACCATGGCCTCCTCAAGCGACACGCGATGGCGTGATGCCCCACCTCCTCATTCTGCATTCAACTCGTGTCAGCCACCTCCTTCACCCGTCGTGGCTTCGGTCATGACCCCTTGCTCCCCGGCGACATGCGATGGTGTGCCACACCTCCTCTGTTGAGAGCCAGTAGCAACCACTCTACTAGCCACCACAACATAGTGTCACAACCTCCTCTTATGGTGCGTGATGGTGCACCTCCTATTGTGGCATGGGATGACACACCTCCTCTTGCAGCGCATGACGACATGTCGCCTGCATCGTAGGCGGTCGGTACCATCGCACCGGCAGTGTTCCACGAAGAACACAAGGGTAGAAAGGTAGCATAGGGTCCCGGCCAGGTTCATTGGGCCCACACCCTCTGCGTTATCTTGTAATCATGATGGAGGATTAAAGGATTCAATAATCACATGAAATTTTTAAAAAAAAATCCCTACCTCGAGATTGTTGGAGATCCTCTACGCTTGAGGAAGAGTCGGTGTCTGTCGTTCGATGGCACACATCACCGCCTGGTAGAACTGGCTTCGTCCTCCAAGTTGGGTGTCGTGGGACTTTGTCAGTAATTTTTCGCTTGGTGATGCAGTGCTGATACCTCTCCCCAAGATCTTTATAAATCGGAGAGGGGGAGGGTGTCTAACACTCATGGGATTTATGAGGGTTTATTAATTAGAAACCTTCCTAATTCATAATGATGCTGTTACATAGGATTTGAAAGGTCAACCCATTTAATGGCTTGAAACGTCCCTAGTCCCATGCTGACTCTTGTCCGTTGGAGGTAAAGAAAGAATAAAATAACAATGTTATTTTATTTATTCTTTTAAAAGAAGTTTAAAATCTATTTTTTTCTCCAGACCTACTACGGTCTAAGTGAAGCATCCCGTAAGCAAATCCGGACGCTACAGATTCAACGGTGCTTTCAATTTTTTAATCCGTGCACCGGTTAAAAAGTTAGAAAATGTCGCTCGTGCATTTACTAAACGTACCTTAAAAAAGTATAGAAATTAATTCTGGGAACACTGGGCCTCATAATCACAAGCCATCAATTTTCACAGACTCATAGTAACTCCATATAAATAAACTAAAAAAATTACATGGGAAATTTGGGTCTTTACATTCACCCCATCTTAGGTATTTTCATCTCCGAAATCCATAACATAGAATACAAAAACAAAAGGGCATACTGAGCATGAGTCTTAGCCTCCTACTCTAATGTACTCTCCTAGAGGTTCCCGTGATGCCAGCGAATGCACACCATAGGTATCGACCGCCCATGAAGGACTCGCTCCTATCGATCCTCAATCTCTACTGGAACCTCAGTAAAAATCTCCCCATCATCAATGTCCAGCTTGCCATGGTTGATGATGTGAGATGGGTCATGCACGTATCTCCTTAGCTGGGATACGTGGAAGACGTTATGTACCCTATCCAATTGCAGTGGAAGTGTCAAGCGGCATTCCACCTCGCCAATCCTCTAAAGTATCATAAATGGTCCGATAAACATCGGTGATAACTTGCAACCTCGGCCAAATATTAATAGTACCCATTGAGGTGAAACCTGTAGGAAGACATGGTCTCCCTCCTCAAAGTCCAAATGTCTCTACCTCTTGTCAGCATAAGACTTATTCTGCCATGTGCAGGCTTCATCCACTCTTGGATGTTCTACACCTTCTCAGTGGTAGCCTATACCAACTATGGAACCATAAGTGCTGACTCCCCTGGGTCCGTCCCGCATAGAGGTGATCTTCATGGTCGACCGTACAAGGCCTCAAATGGTTCCATACTAATGTTGGAGTGATAACTATTGTTTTATGCAAACTCTACTAAGGACAAGTGATCCTCCCAACTATGGCCAAAATTTAGGACACATGCACGTAGCATGTCCTCCAATGTCTGAATGGTCTGCTCCGCTAGACCATCTGTTTGTGGATGAAAGGTGGTGCTCAAATACATTCGAGTCCCGAATGCCTCCTGTAATCCCTTCCACAACCAGGAGGAAAAATGTGTGTCACAGTCCGAGACAATCATCGATGGCACCCCATGAAGTTGCACAATTTCTTGTATGTAGTGGCATCCCAAACCCTCTATTGATCCCTGATCTCGGTTAGGTAGGAAGTGGGCCAATTTGGTGAGTTGGTCAACGATCACCCAAATGGAATCATGTCCTCCGAATGTACATGGAAGCCCTATCACAAAATCCATGGAGAAACCATCCCACTTCCACTCCGACACCTCTAGTGGTTGTGTTAAGCCATCTAGAACCTGATGCTCAACCTTCACTTGCTGATATGTGAGGCATCAAGAAACAAACTATGACACTGCTTTCTTTATCCCTGGCCACCAATGCTGATGTCTGAGGTCCTGGTACATCTTCTCCAAACAAGGATGTACTGGCAGAGGGGACGTATGGAACTCCCTCAATAGCTCCCCCCGTAGTGCCACTGGTACCATGGTATGTCCTCTGAAGAGGATGACAAGCTCCCCACCTTCAAAAAATCCTTCAGGTGCCTATCTTGAGGATATCTAATCATGTCAAGACCCACATTCAATGTCCCCATGATGTGCCTCCCGAACTCTCTAGATAATTGGGGGAGTGATAATCATAGACTGGAGGTAAGAGGCTCCATCTTTATCGACGATGGATATCTACATCGCGGCTAGCTGCTCTGTCGCCTTATTCAGCAACTGTAGACCAAAAATTATGTTGAGTTCATCTTCTACCAAGTTCCCCTTACTAGGAGTATAGAATATCTCAAAGTCATAGACCTGGAGGAACTCTATCCATTATCATTGTCTCAGATTCAGGTCATTTTGAGATAATATATACCTGAGGCTCTTGTCATCAGAGTAGATTGTAAAACATTCGTCTATCAAGTAATTTCGCCACATCATCTGGGCGAATACAACTACCGCAAAATCCAGGTAGTGGGTAGCATAATTCCTCTCATGTTTCTTCAGTTATTGTGAGCCGTAGGTGATCACTTCTTGCTCCTGCATTAGGAAACACCCAAGTCTAGTCCCTGATGCCTTGTTGCAGACTACATACCCAACACCCTCTTCTGGTAGCCTCAAGATGGAGGCACTCATCAGTCTCTGACTCAGCTTCTGAAAACTCTAGTGGCATCTCTACATCCACACTAAGGGTTATCCCTTATTATTATAATATTATTTTTACCCTTATTTACCAGATTTACCCTTTAACTATGGTATATAAAATAATTACTAAAGTTACTATTTATAATGTCTAAAAATAAAAGGTAACCATTTACACAATTTGGACCTCTTGATTCCAAATAGGGAATCCATTTTTCCAAATTCAAAAAAAATAAGTGGGAAAAAATTAATTTGAAATTAATTAATGTTGTCAAAACCAAAAAGCGATTTTTTAAGAAGTAATAACTATAAAACGATTTACATGTGTGTATGTCTAATTAAAAAGTGAAATCACTTACAATGAACAAATTTTGATTAAATTATAAAAATATAGTTCCATTACACTTTATAACAAATTAAAAGTACAATATAACTATATAAATAAATCAGATGAAAGGACAATTTTGACTTAAAATGCGGTATTTTTATCTATTCATTAAAAATGGACTTTATCAGAAAAATGCCAAAAATTTACCCAAAAATAAATTATGATATTCCGATTCTAAATAAGAATTTTATTTTTTCAAATAGAACATATAAAAGTGTAAAAAACAAGATTTAAAAAGGGTTCTCTATCAAAAGGAGCTAAAATGACATTTTAAAGTATATTAGAGCATTTGATGCTTAAAATCAGTTTAATCCTCATTTTAAGACTATAAATTTTATTGGAAAAATGTAAAAACATTTAAAAAACATGTTTAATCATAATATGGTTTGTTCTGTTCCTTCCCTTCAATACAACGGCTAGGCATTAACTACCATTAAAAAATAATAATATTATATTATTATTTTGGTACCACTCAACGTTGTGTGCAATGTATGGTTTTAGAGAAACCCATTGTTGCATATTGAGTACCATATCAGATATAGAATAACCTTTAAAGTAAAATTATTTTTCAATTAACAAATATTAATAAATATGAAGAGGTCATATTCTTTATTTATGTGGGATGTTACAACAGATCCCCATACATATCCTCCTCATCATCCTATATCATTACCTCCTATGTCGAATCAGCATCTACCATCATCTCCTCTGGTGCATCGGCCCTGCCTACACCTCTGCCTCTACCTTTGAGTTCAACTCCACCTCTACATTCACATTGTCTCCTCCACCTCTTCTTCCTCCATATCCTTATCTACCTCGATCTATGACTCCACCTCCCCTCTACCTTCACCTATCCTTCTCCCCCAATACAGTCATGATTCCACCATCCACCATAAATTTTCATCGTTGATGTCTACCCCTTCAATATTAAACATCTATACCAAATCATTCAATCAAATTATAATCTCTTTAGTCCCCACCACTTTCCTTTGCACCATTTCACTACATCATAATTCATCTTCAATATTGAGTAATCTTGTTGTAGTGACACTTTATTGGTCAAAATAATTGGATTTACATGCACTCCTATCAAGATATACTCTATTACTCACCCTAAAATACATGATATTTTTCATTATAAATTTAATTATATATTCATAAACCATAGTATTTGGTCTTATCCACTTTTCCTAACTAGCATTTCATTTATGTTCATGTCCTCCTTCCTTTGTTTCACACCTAAAATTATTTTCATAAATTCACCAGTATATATGATTTTCATGTTCTTTTGTATTTATTATATGTATTTTTGTGGAATAAATTTATTCATATCAGATCCATCTAATTCCAAATTCCAATCCAACCGAGTGTATTCTTTTGATCATAATGATATCTTTTGGTCTCGCACCATCATCAGAATTCCAATCCCCCTCATTTTTAATTCATCTTCTATAACCTTCTTATCTTTAATTCACAATCCATATTTCAAGAATTAATGTTGTGCGCATTTAATTTATTGTTTTCATGTATACTGAAGTTTTATTAATGTTTAATTTTACATTTTACTCCATGTTAATATTTATATTATTTCCTTTTTTATCAAGTTTCATTTTTTTTTGTAATTTATTCTATTTTCATTTAGCCTATTAAATTTATGTTATTGGTTTATTTTATTATTTTCCTCCATATGAATATTTTAAAATTTAAATTTTTAGGTGATTGTTTCTAATATATATTATTTCATATATTATCTCTATTTGAAATTTGAATGAAACATACTGTAATAAATTCTCATAATCCCATGCAATATATTATGTGTACAATATAGAATCATTTTTTGTGAAAAAATAGTGAGGAAATTATTTAAAAGAATTTATCATGGATGATAATTTTTATAATCATTTTTCATATATGTTTTTACCTTGGAGTCATTCTTATTGTTATTGAATAACTATTTTTTTTGTGTTTACCATATTTCATAGGCTATAGAATCTGTTTTTGGTATTCTTACATACATGTGTCTAGTAGAACAATAAAATACTTCTACGGATTCAACATTGTATGAACTATTTAATAAAATTACTGACATATAAGTTCAAAAAGATTTTATATAAGTTTCATGTAGATGGGATTCATGAACAACAAGACATAATATGATAATGTATAAAAAATGGTACCATGTAGAAATATTATTTTTTATATACTATATTAGAATTCCATGTAGACTATAATATCATGATATCATCGGTTAATGTTTGAGTATCTTGGATGTTGATTTTTATTATAGTATTGTTTTTATGTGGGATTTTTTTTCTACAATCATATTAATGAAGGATTGATATTTATGGTCACCATATTATTGGGTCCTCCAGTTTTGCTTCTCAATAGAGAAATTATTAATGGATTATCATTTTATTTAGATTATATATTATTTATGATTGATTGGATTAAGTGATATCCATGGCTTCATATCCATTATCCATTTTAATTTTGATTACAACAATGGAACATATATCCTCACCAATTCTTGATGTTTTAATTCCATATCCGTTGAACAATTACAATCATCAGATTGGCCTAAAATAATCAATTTAACCTTCCATACTCATTATATTTTAGTTTTCCTACTGATTGGAATCAATAATCATTATTTAATATATATATAAAATCATAAATTTCTATGAAAATTTGTGGACCTATCTCAAATCAAGTTTTTTTTGAAAAAAAATTAAATTCATTGGTGACCTAATTTTCATCATGTAGAGTTATTTTTCACTAAAAATATATATGTAGTTAAAATATGTTTCTATTTTCTCAAAGAAAAATGTATTTATAATATCATTTTATTCTATCAATGGTAATAGTTTTCATTAAGTTGAATTAGTAGTCAAAAAAATCTAATCTATTTATTAATGAATGTGACCTATCCAACCACATGTCTCTACTAAATCGATTTAACTAAATGTACCTCCTCTATGTGACTTTTGATTCACTCACATTTCTAATATCTTTACTCCTCCCACTATTCTTATCCAAATACACCTTCATGTACCTTTTCTCCTCCTCATCCTCGGTATACACCTCCAACTCAATGTATGACTCCACCCGGACCTTCGTCTCCACTTCTGTCTATGCCTTCATCTTCTCCTCCATCTATGAATCCATATCCTATTCCTTCATCTCCTACACCTTAATCTCCAACAACAATTTAATCTCCTTTACATTCATCACCTCCTCATACTGATTCATCGCCTCTGCCTTGGTCTCTACCTAAGCCTCATTCTCCACCTCGGCTTCTGCCTTAGTTTCCACCTCTACCTATACCACCACCTATCCTTCTTCTCCAATATAGTGTTAGTGCTGATGTCAAATTATTTTTTTTATTATTTTAATTTTTTAACTAAATTCTATAAAACCTAATTTCTAATTATCTAATTCATTTTATATTTTACAATTTTTCTTATTTTCCCTTTACTACATATTCTTCATTAACATCATATACATACTCAATGACTCTCTATAAGTGGATTATTTCTTGAAATCTCATCTGTATGTGACATTTCATCCTAATTACGATTTTGTTTTATTTTAAATTTGTTTAGACATTTTTACATCATTTTGTGCTTTATCATTTTCAAGTAAGTTGATTTTCATGAACCTATAATTCATTTATCATAAATCACATTCTAATCTATTTATCTTTTTAGGATTTACCTATTTATATCAGTGATGAAATAGTTTCTTCAATCCCTATCTACATCCCAACATAATTTCATCACCTCCATGAAATCCAATCTGACACCCCTACTTCAGGCTATCTATGTTTGAATCAGTGAAAATAATCTTGTATATTTCTGGTTATCCTATATTTTATGGAACAAATAAAATCTTTTTCAATATTGTCTCAAGATTTTTTAATTTCTTCATTCACTCACAAAAATCACCTCCTTAACTCAATATAAAATTCTCTAAGAATGTCTCATTGACACAACATCAAATTTTATGCTTCATTTTTTAGCACTATTTTTCTTATAATATTTTCAATTTAATTTTTATAAATATAATAATATAATTATATCCTCCCCTTGATCACCATGATTAAATTAAACTAAAATAAATATAGTTTTATAATTACATATATCTAATGTAGGTGTATGAATTCCTAACTAATGACAATATGTTATTTTTATAATAATATTAATTTTATTATATATTATAATTTTTATTCATCCACTACATCGGCACAACATATATAAATGATAAATATTTTAAAATTAATGTTTCATATTTTTATACACACTTGTTATATTTAAAAAAATTTAGGTTCAATGATCTATCATTTTTTGATACTTTGAAGGCAATTTTTATTGATATGAATTGTCAATTAATTATAAATATCTATAAGAATGGTATCATTATAAATATTTATTACATTGTTTCATTATGAATTCACAATTTACCATAAATATCCAACTTTTTTAATTATTAAATAACATTTCCATTTATTTATTTCTGAACCTTTTTTAGGATTCAATTTTCATGTGTATTATGCATTATTCATTCACTCAATTAAATATATTATATATTAACTAAATATTTGATCCTCTATAATATATCACATATAAATTAACTATTTCATTATTGTAGTGTTCCCGTCTAATGATTTATGAAGAAGCACTAACGATCACATGGAAATCCCAATTTTATATTATATTATAAGTTTCCTATTTTACTTCTATTGTATGAAATAAGAATATTTATTATGTAATGATAAATCTATAGTTGCGAGTTAACTAATTTCTGAATATTTTAATATATTATTTTGTTATTATTTTATCAAATAAGAGAATTTTTTGATGGGTAGTATTTTATATAAAAAATTTCATAATCCCATCTAATTTTGTTTTTTATTTATATTAATATAGTTCGATGCATATTCATGTTTGATTAAATAGTTTATTTTGGTTATTCTAACAGTTCACGGTGAACATATTGTTGGGGGAAAATTCGTCTGAGAGTGTGTACATGATATTGTAGGAATGTTTATTTGATTAATATCAAAATAAATTTATATTTAATCATGTATTTTTCATATTTTTTGTTTTTTAAAATACACTTCCCATATCAGGCCATGTTTTTAAGGATTTACCTTTTCATATCATCGAGGAACATCTTTCATGAATCACCACCCCTATGTAATCACAATCCCATTGACTCCCATCATAATCCCATTACACTAAAAATATCTCAAGGTTTACTTCAATTGTTTATCACAAGATTTCTTCTTACCTCCACCTCTGCGTACACCTCCTCCACCTCCACCAACACCTTTCATTTCATCTCTATCTCCAAACTATGCCTCTCCCATTTTCTCTTGTACCATATTCAACTCCATGTAGATCTCCCTTATATTTTTCAGTCTCAGTATCTCCACATATTATACATATCTGTTTTTTATTTCATTCCATTCATTTGATTTAATATGGGAATTTTAACTTTATATTTTCACTTCCTGAAAAAATAATATATTTCAAATCACATTAACTCACTAATATAATTATCCTTAACCATCCATAATTTTTGATTTTTGGTACGTTTACTTCAAAATAGGAATAGCATTAAAAAACATGATTCGTGAATGAATGATACTTCAAACATCATATGTTGGTTTTGTAACACCTGATATTTTTATGAGAAATATTTGGTTTTTATGTTATATACATCATCAAAGGAATATTTCACTACAAACAACACTAACTTGGCTTGCTTTACACGCAATCACGACCTTCCTCGATAGCTTGCGTTGTACGTAATACTGAGTTTCACTAAACAGTGATATGCTATTAAAATATTATTAAAACTAGCCGTTATGAATAGTAATAACCACTTTTTGAAATTTTATAAATTTTATCATTCCAAATTGACTTCGTTTTTGGATTCAGAATATTGAAATTAGCCTATGGTAAAATTTTGGTATTTTTCTGAAAACTTTCAATTTTTGTTGAATAGTGAAAACACTATGTTACTATTTAAAAACTGACTTTTTATTTAAATAATTACTTATTTTATTTAAATTTATCTTAGGTCAAAATTGATTCATAACACCTATATATGTTCAATTTAATTCATTGGAGTCATTTTATAATAATTTTAGATATATAAAAAGTTTATTGAACTTTTCACCGTCTTTTACCCACCTACTAGGAGAATTTGCAAATTTACATAAAACAAAATTTTACCGCTTCTGTGAGTGGAATTTCAAAAATCCGAGAGACATGGTTAATATCAAGGAGTAAAATGTGGTTCAATAAGATAAAAATAATTTTTGGTGAATAGTAACTTTTTTCTTTTTTTTTACCATGGTTAAAAGTAAATAGGGTAATTAAGGGTAAAAATTATATTATTATTACCCTAACACATGTCCTAATTCTATTGGATAAGTTTGATTCAAACAAAAAAACCTTACGAATAAAATATGACCATTTAGGTCCACTTGGATTAGATTAGTACATTTATTATTATTTTATTTAAAGAAGAGTTAAAATAGTTAAAATCAATGTTTAAAAAATAAAACATTTTTAATATAGGGTTATACATAAGATAATTTCAACTATAAATAATAATTAGAAAGCTACATATCTTTCCTACATAATGGTAATTTATTTGTAATTTTTATACATTAAATAAGTTAATTTATTTTTGACACAATGATGATGCAGTAATTACCTTATTAATGAAATTTTAACATAATTGATGTTATAAATACCCAAATAAATGTAATTTGAGAATTTTTATGAATTAAAATAATTTTAAAAATTAATATGACATGTTATTATTGGTCAAATTAACTTTTTTCGAACTAATAATGCTGTTATGATTTTCACAAAAATAAATTACCAAATAGTGTCAAAATTGAAATAAAATAGTTTTTAAAACAAATATTATATTATTAATTGTTATTTTATTCCTAAAAATATAAGGTTCGGCCAAATTACTTAGATAAGGTTATATATATTAATAATGAACAAATTGGGGTTAATTTGTCTTGTTATAGTAAGTTTATTAAACTTATAGTGTAAGAAAACAAGAAGACACGGTAAAAGTAAAATTATTTAACTTAACGTTAAATCTAAATGATAATGTTAAAATAGAAAGATAAAATTGTGTAAATTCTATTTTATGAGATGATTTAGACCCATCCCCACCTTATCTTAGAAATAAATCAATTTGGAGCTTTTAAAAACCGTATATGAATTTATAATAAAATAATATTTTTAGTTTTTCCAAAGGTGCCCCTCTCCTCCCTTATAAAAGGGAACCTCCTCCCCCTCCTCCTCACACCACATTGAGCCTTCAATCTCAGACAAACCCTGCCAATTGATCTTCTCCAATTCCCTAGAAACACCATAGAGGTCCTGGTCTTCTTCAAAGACCATCTTTAGTGCCCTAAGAGGAGGTTAATAAGAGGCGCTTCAAAGAAGAGGTAATATTCGTTACCGATTCTTTCAACATTATTTCTTCTTCTACTTATTCTTATTTAGTTGTTTCATTATGAAGTAATAAAATCAGTATCAATCATATACTGATATGTTATTTTAATATGAAACAACCCTATTTAACCTCCTATCCATCCTACGGAAAACAAAATCACTGCGCGTGCGTACGTACGGAATACCGTCTCCACGCCGTGGTGTAATCTGTTTTCCACCACCACCATACTTGGTTGGGTATAATGGTGTAAATAATTACTATATATTATTATTGAAATGTGATATAGATTCTTAAATAGTATACATACACTTCAATACAATTCCACGATCATGGGAACGATATCATCGCTCGTGCGTACGTACGACCTACAGTCTCCAAGATGTGATGTGACTCATTCTACATGATCTTTATTGAATAATGATTATATAAATGAATTTAATGACTAAATATGATATATATTACACTAATAACATTCTTAAAATGAAGTTTCTATAACCTAAAAATAAGAATAAGAATTTATTCGACAAAACACGCATAAGAACAAAAATCAATAAACACCCAAATAACAAGTAGCAATGAAATATTACTAATAAGAAGCTAAGAATATGACCATATATGATATCATAACAATGATTATGATTCTGGAATAAGTCAATAAAATTATTTAAATCATTATACAGGAGTTTCAGACACGTACGAAGCAAATCAAACCTAAGGTATGGGAAAATCTCGCAATCTCATTTTTATCCGAGATTGTTTATAATTCAGAATTTACTGGGGAATATTTATCATCCACATCCATGTTTTGTCAATATGTAATATTATTTCTATCCTCCTATAATTTTTTAAATCCAATTTTACCCATTGGTGAGTTTTTAGTAAAATATATGAAAGGAATCTTTTTTCGTTTTTAGTATGAGGTACTTTTCGACTTTTCCGGCCAAAGTACAAGAAGAATGTTTTTTTAACTAATACGGCCTGAATGGATTTTTATAACATTATTTCCATGAAGCTTCCTTTACAAGTTTTCAGGTCTATTTTTAATCAACTTATTTTATTTTAAAATTACATGACATTTTAAGAAAGGAAAATGTTTTATATGTAGAAAGGATATTTTCCTCAAGAATGATGTTCAAGCATTATATCAAAATTATTTTCCATCTAAGATAATATAGGGTTCTGTTTATATCCCTATTTTTTTCATTGATTTGATTATGTTATGATGAAATTATTTTTATGAAGTCCTTTTATCTTATATGATTTATGTTATGATGGCATGATGTTTAAGAATCCCATTTTTATTACATGGGTTATGCTATGATGTATGATTTATGATCTTGTGGAATACATATGAATGGTATCATTATGAGATGGGTGGGACCTATATCTACCTCCAATGCATTTGGTAAATATTTATATCTCATGAGATAGACATGGCTGGAACGACAGGTTAATCCGGTTCAGTGAAACAGGGCTGAAACGAGGAGTGAACTCGGTTTAGAAATGGACTTTATCCGCTAAGATAGTCTTGGCAATGAGTCTTGACTAATAAGAAATGATTCTCTATGATTATGTGTGTATGAAACAAAGTTTCATTTTTATGTTATGATTTTTTGGATTTCATTTCACTATTTTGATTGATCCCATGTCATGATATTATGATCACTTTTGCGGGATAAGATTTTCAAAATGTTATGTTCTTAAGAATATGATATGATTGATATTTCTTTTGTTTACCATTACTGAGCATTTGATCTCACCCTTTTTTATGTTTCCTTTTCCCCAGGTCTAGAAGAAGGGTATTAAGTAGAATATTCCAAAAGGGACTCTAGATATGATGAAATAAATAGGAGACAACATAGATGATTCATGTACCAGTTTTTTATGTTTCCCAGTTTCTAAAGACACTATACCTATACTGTCCTTTCATGTTTTTGTTATATGTTTTAATAAGTATGCTTCAATTCTGAAGTAATAACAATGTATGTAAAGTATGGGTCATTATAGTTGGTATCAGAGGAAAGGTATAGTCAACCTTTGGAAACTTGGATGCAAAAGCCTTAGTAAGAACCCTATGGATATATCTAATCATAGAACATAATCTTAGTGCTTTAGAAATGGCCATGAAAAACCTAAGATAAGACCTTAAATGTAAAATTTTATTCTTGATTATGTGGTTTTCCTGTTATAATTAGTATTGCTCACACTATTCTTCTTGGTTTCAGTCAATGGCTGGAACCCGAAGGAACCGTGTTAATGCG
The DNA here is from genome assembly GCA_963277665.1 of Viscum album. Classification (NCBI taxonomy): domain Eukaryota; kingdom Viridiplantae; phylum Streptophyta; class Magnoliopsida; order Santalales; family Viscaceae; genus Viscum; species Viscum album. Next base: position 54,834,746 of record OY728153.1, on the reverse strand, counting down.
GAATGTGATGGGAAACACAATGATTGTCCCCCTGAGCAACCAAACATTATGGGATATGGAATAAAAAATATTGTTTCCATGATCACACAACTTTCTCAAGCTATGAATCATGTGGGGATTACAAACGAGAAAAGGAAGGAGAAAAATTATGTTGAATCCTTCATGAGGCATCGTCCACCCTCATTCCGCAGGTCTACTGATCCATTAGTTTCCGAACAATAGATCAGTACTACAAAAAAGTTATTTTCAGTTCTTCAATGTTCTGAACATGACAAATTCATCTTAGCAGTGTATCGTTTGGAAGGTGATTCTGATCAATGGTGGAATCTTATCAAGAATACGAGGCAAAGAGATGAAATTGAGTCCATGGAATGGGATGAGTTCAAGAACTTATTTTCCAACAAGTACTTCCCTCGTATTCTTCGAACAAAGATGGATAAGGAGTTTCTTGAACTGAAGAAAAAGGATGATGAATATGTTGGTACCTACGAAGAAAATTTTACAAGACTTGAAAGGTACGCTTCCGGGATTATTATCCAACCTCAGAGTAAGATCGATTGATTATTTATTAGATTAAAAACAAGTATTTGAAGGGCGTTAAACATAAGTGACTTCAATAGCTGCGAGGAAATTGTTCGATGTGCTCTCAAGGTTGAGATAGATATTGGAGTAACTCATCCGTCATATGCGTTTGATAAGAAGAGGAAAATGGTATTCAAAGGAAAATCTAAAGAGCACACTGAAAAGAAGATGAGTTTTTCCTTATTCTCAAAGTGTGGAAATAAACAAGGAGGGAGTTGTCTTAAAGGGACAAGTAAATGTTTCAAATGTGGAAAGGAAGGTCATCGGGCATTTGAATGCCGCAATGATGGGAAGAAGATGTCTAGTGATGCGAACAAAGAAAATGCTACACAGAGTTCACCTCCAACACTTTAATGTTACAAGTGAAAGGAAATGGGGCATTATGCTAATCAATTCTCTAATCCAAGGGTTGTTGATGATGATCGACATCAACAAACTCTTAAGGCTAAAGACAAAGGAAAGTCACATGAATTTTCTATCAGTGATGTGGAGTACGATAACGATGTGGTGAAAGGTACACTTACCAACCACTCTAAAGTATAAAATGTTTTATTTGATTCTAGATCCACCGACTCCTTTATTTCTAAATAATTTACTAAGGGTATCGCTATATTACCTCAACAATTTGATGTTGAGTTAGCTGTGACAACCCCTAATAGTACAACAGTCGCATCAAAAGTTTATAATTCTTCTCCGATTGAAGTTTGTGGGAAAGTGATTCATGCAAATCTTGTGATCCTTCCTATAGTGGAATTTGATGCGATTCTTGGCATGGATTGACTTTCATTATATGGATCTCTTATCAATTACCAAAGAAGAGAAGTCACATTTCATATTCCAGATCAATCTATGGTCGTCTATCGATGCAAGGATGAACATCACCTTCCAGTGGAAATTTCTTCCATCTTATGGGTCTTGATTCCACTAAAATAAGGTTATTTATCTCAAATGGCTGGAGAGAAACTCACGATTAAGAATACACTTATTGTATGGGAGTTTGATGATGTCTTTCCGGAAGAATTGCCAAGGATTCCACCAAATCGTGAAGTTGAGTTTTCAATAGAACTCATACCGGGTGCTATGCCCGTTTCAAAGACACCTTATATAATGTCCCCAATTGAGTTGCTGGAATTGAAGAAGCAACTCCAAGAGAAACTTGATAAGGGATTCATATGCCCTAGTGCGTCACCTTGGGGAGCACCTGTCTTGTTTGTTAAGAAGAAAGATGGATCAATGAGACTCTGCATTGATTATCGAGAACTTGACAAGATCAATATCAAGAACAAATATCATATCCCACACATTGATGACTTATTTGACCAACTACATAGAGTTCAATAATTTTCAAAGATTGATCTTCATTCAGGGTATCATCAATTAAGGTTCAAAAGGAAGGATATACCAAAGACGACTTTCCATACAAGGTATGGACACTATGAATTTATAGTGATGCCATTTGGTCTTACTAATTCCACTGCTACCTTCACGAATATAATGAATAGAGTCTTTAGAGACTATCTGGATCAGTTTGTGGAAGTCTTTATAGATGATGTTCTTGTCTATTCAATGATAAAGGAAGAACATGAAGATCACTTCAGAATTTTATTGAAGACCCTGAGAAAGGAGAAGCTTTATGCCAAATTTACCAAGTGTGAATTTTGGCTTCAAAATGTTGCATTTTTGGGTCACATAATCTCAAAAGAGGGGATATCTGTGGATCTATAAAAAACAGAGGTTATCGAATGATGGTCGAGATGATCAACAGTAACTGAGATCCGAAGTTTTCTTGGTTTGGATGGATATTATCAACGTTTTGTGAAAGATTTTTCACGATTATCTAACTCACTCACCAAATTGACTCGGAAACGAGTTATGTTTGTTTGGAAAGAGGAATGTGAAGAGAATTTCAAGGTGTTAAAAACAAGGTTATCCAGTGCACCTGTGCTCACACTGCCTTGTAGTGGAGAAATATTTGTGATCTACAGTGATTCATCCATGAAGATATTGGGGTGTGTTCTCATGAAAAACGATATGGTGATAGCTTATGCCTCATGACAATTGAAAATCCATGAGAAAAATTACCCAACTCATGATTTGGAGTTAGCTGCGGTAATATTTGAATTAAAGAATTGTAGGTATTATCTTTATGGAGAAAGGTGTGATATTTATACTGGTCCTAAAAGTTTAAAATATATTTTCAAACAAAAGGAGCTGAATATGCGCCAAAGAAGATGGTTGGAGCTGATTAAGGATTACGACTGCTTAATTAATTACCACCCTGGGAAAGCAAACAAGGTGGCATATACATTAAGTCAACAAGACCATGCTAGCTTATACATGATGAGGATCTCAAAAGATTCAATATTTATGGATTTACAAAGGATGGATCTTGGAATTTTAATGGAAGGGGAAAAATATTATCTTTCTCAAATGAATTTTCAACCATCTATACATGTGAAGATTAAAGAGGCACAAAAAGAAGATGTAGAGTTACAAAAGAAGGTGAGAAATGTTACTGAATTCAACCTTGATTGTGATGGGATAATAAAGTTCAGAAATTGGGTTTGTGTTCCTCCCATCCCAGAATTAAATAAGGAGCTGCTGGATGAGGCTCATAGTTCTTCATTATCTGTTATCCTGGAAACACGAAGATGTATAGGGACCTGAAAGAGTACTTCTGGTGGGATGACATGAAAAAAGATGTTGTTGAATATGTCTCTCGATGCTTGGTTTGTCAGCAAGTTAAAGCTAAGAGGCAGAAGTCTAAAGGGATGTTACAACCATTACTCCTACCCGAATGGAAATGGGAAAACATCAATATGGACTTTGTCACTGGACTTCCTAAAACATCCAAAGGAAATAATGATATCTAGGTCATAGATGATCGTCTTACAAAGTCGGTGCACTTCATTGCTATTAGAGAAGATTTCTCTCCGGATTAGCTTGCCAGGATATATGTAAAGGAAGTGGTAAGATTGCATGGAGTACCACTTTCCATTATATCTGATCAGGATCCGAGGATTACCTCAATGTTTTGGAGATGTCTTCAGCATACTCTGGATACAAAGATGAGTTTCAGCACTACTTGTCATCCTTAGAAAGAGGGTCATTCTAAGAGGAAAATTCAAACTCTAGAAGATATGTTGAGTGCTTGCTCTATGGATTTCAAAGGAGGTTGGGATCAACCCCTACCTTTGGTGGAATTTTCTTATAATAATAGCTTTCACTCTAGTATTCAGATGGCTCCTTATGAAGCTCTCTATGGAAATAAATGCATGACTCCAACTTGCTGGGATGAAGTTGGGGAAAGAAAGCTGTTAGGGCCTGATCCTGTTGATGAGATGGAAAAAAGGTACGATCTATTCAACAACACATAAGAGAAGCTCAGAGTCAACAAAAAAGTTATGCCGATAACCGAAGAAAACACCTAGAGTCTGAAGTGGGTGACAAAGTGTTCTTACGAATATCTCCTTGGAAGAGAGTAATGAGATTTGGAAAGAAGGGAAAGCTGAGCCCTTAGTATATCGGTCCTTTCGAAATACTGGATCGTGTTGGGAAGGTATCTTACCAATTGGCGCTTCCACCGAATCTCTCTCAAGTTTATAATGTGTTCCATGTATCTCTCCTGAGAAATTACATACCCAATCCTTCACATGTACTCAGCTCAGAAGTTTTACCGGTGGAGCAAGATCTTTCTTATGAAGAACAGCCGATAGAGATTCTGGATCGTAGCAAAAAAGTTCTACGGAACAGGACCACTAGCTTGGTGAAATTATTATGGAGGAACCACCAATTATAAGAAGCTACATGGGAGCTTGAGGATATGATGAGGGATAGGTGTCCTCATATTTTTGTTAAAAAGTGACGAATTTCGAGGGCGAAATTCAGTTTAAGGGGGGTAGAATGTAACACCCAAGAATTTTATGAGAAATATTTTGTTTTTATGTTATATAAATAATCAAAGGAATCTTTCACTACACACAACACTATCTTGGCTATCTTTACACGCAATAACGACCTTCCTCGATATCTTGTGTTGTACGCAATACCGAGATTCACTAAACAATGATATACTATTAAAATATTATTAAAACTAGCCGTTATGAATAGTAATACCCACTTTTTGAAATTTTATAAATTTTATCATTCAAAATGGAATTCATTTTTGGATTCGGAATATCGAAATTATCCTAGGGTGAAATTTTGGTATTTTTCAGAAAACTTTCAATTTTTGATGAATACTGAAAACACAAGGTTACTATTTAAAAACAGACTTTTTATTTAAATAATTATTTATTTTATTTAAATTTATTTTAGTTCAAAATGGATACATAATACTTATATAAGTTCAATGTAATTCATTGGAGTTATTTTATAATAATTATATATATATATATATATATATATATATATATATATTTTATTGAACTTTTCACCGTCTTTTACCCACCTCCTAGGAGAATTTGCAAATTTACATAAAACATAATTTTACCGCTTCTGTAAGTGGAATTTTGAAAATCTGAGAGACACGGTTAATATCAAGGAGTAAAATGTGGTTCAATAAGATAAAAATAATTTTTGGTGAAGAGTAACTTTTTACTTTTTTTACCACGGTTAAAAGTAAATAGGGCAATTAAGGTTAAAAATGATATTATTATTACCCTAACACATGTTCTATTTCTATTGGATAAGTTTAATTATACCAAAAAAACCTTAGGAATAACATATGACCATTTACTTCCACTTGGATTAGATTAGGACATTTAATATTATTTTATTTAAAGAAGAGTTAAAATAGTTAAAATCAAAGTTTAATAACTAAAACATTTTTAATATAGGGTTATACATAAGATAATTTTGACTATAAAAATTAATTATAAATATAAAAGTATTTTCTACATAAGGGTATTTTATTTTTTATTTTTGGACATTAAATAAGTTAATTTATTTTTGACACAATGATGATGCAGTAATTACATTATTAATGAAATATTAACATAATTGATGTTATAAATACCCAAATAAATGTAATTTGAGACTTTTTATGAATTACACTAATTTTATAGGTCAATATGACATATTAGTATCAATTTAATTAACTTTTTTTGAACTAATAATGCTGTTATGATTTTCACAAAAATCAATACCAAATAGTGTCAAAATTGACATAAAATAGTTTTTAAAACAAATATTATATTATTAATTGTTATTTTATTCCTAAAAAACTAAGGTTCGGCCAAATGACTTAGATAAGGTTATATATGTTAATAATGAACAACATGGGGTTCTTTTGTCTTGTTATAGTAAGTTTATTAACCTTATAGTGTAAGAAAACAAGAAGACACAGTAAAAGTAAAATTATTTTACTTAAAGTTAAATCTAAATGATAAGGTTAAAATAGAAACCTAAACTTTTCTAAATTATATTGGATGAGATGATTTCTACGCATCCCCTCCTATCTTCAAAATAAATCAATTTGGATCTATTAAAAACCGAATATGACTTTATAATAAAATAATATTTTTAGTTTTTCCGAAGGTGCCCCTCTCCTCCCTTATAAAAGGGCACCTCCTCCCTCTCCTCCTCACACCACTTTGTGCCTTCAAGCTCGGCCAAACACTGCCAATTTCTCTTCTAAAATTCCCTAGAAACATCCTAGAGGTACTGTTCTTCTTCAAAGACCATCTTTAGGGCCCTAAGAGGAGGTTAAGAAGAGGCGCTTCAAAGAAGAGGTAATGTTCGTTACCGATTCTTTCAACTTTATTTCTTCTTCTACTTCTTCTTATTTAGTTGTTTAATTATGAAGTAATAAGATCAGTATCAATAATATACAGATATGTTGTTATAAATATGAAACAACCCTATTTCACCTTATATCTATCCTACGGAAAACGTAATCACCGTGCGTGTGTACCTACAGAATACCGTCTTCACGCCGTGGTGTAATCTGTTTTCCACCACCACCTTAATTGAATGGGTATAATGGTGTAAAGAATTACTATATATGATTATTGTAAAGTGATATTGATTTTGAAATTGTATACATACACTTCAATAAGATTCCACGATCATGGGAACGATATCATCGCTCGTGCGTACGTACGACCTACCGTCTCCACGATGTGATGCGACTCGTTCTACATGATCTTTATTGCACAATGATTATATAAATGAATTGAATGAATAAATATGATATATATGACACTAATACCATTCTTGAAATGAGTTATCTATAACCTAAAAATAAGAATAAGAATTTATTCGACAAAACACGCATAAGAACAGAAATCAATAAACACCCGAATAACGAGTAGCAATGAAATATTACTAATAAGAAGCTAAGAATATGACCATATATAATACCATAACAATGAGTAAAATTCTGGAATAAGTCAATAAAATTATTTAAATCATTATACAGGAGGTTCAGACATGTACAAAGCAAATCGTACCTAAGGTAAGGGAAAATCTTGCAATCTCATTTTTATCCGAGATTGTTTATCCTTCAGAATTTACTGGGGAATATTTATCATCCACATCAATGTTTTTTCAATATGTAATAATATTTCTATTCTCTTAAAATTTTTTAAATCCAATTTTACTCATTGGTGAGTTTTTAGTAAATGATATGAAATTAATCTTTTGTCGTTTTTAGTACGAGGTACTTTTCGACTTTTCCGGCCAAAGTACGAGAAGAATGTTTTTTTAACTTATACGGCCTGAATGGATTTTTAGAACATTATTTCCATGAAGCTTCCTTTACAATTTTTCAAGTTTATTTTAATAAAATTCTTTTAGTTTAAAATTATATGACATTTTAAGAAAGGAAAATGTTTTTTAAGTAGAAAGGATATTTTCTTCAAGAATGAAGTTCAAGCATTATATCAAAATTAATTTCCATCTAAGATAATATAGGGTTCTGTTTCTATCCCTATTTTTTTCATTGATTTGATTATGTTATGATGGAATTATTTTTATGATGTCCTTTTATCTTATATGATTTTTTATGATGGCATGATGTTTAAGAATCCCATTTTTATTACATGGGTTATGATATGATGTATGATTTATGATATTGTGGCACACATAAGAATGGTATCATTATGAGATGGGTGGGACCTATATCTCCCTCCAATGCATTGGGTAAAGATTTATATCTCATGAGATAGACATGGCTGGAAAAACAGGTTAATTCGGTTTAGTGAAACAGGATTGAAATGTGGAGTGAACTCGGTTCAGAAATGGACTTTATCTGCTAAGATAGTCTTGGAAATGAGTCTTGACTAATAAGAAATGCTTATCTATGATTATGTGTGTATGCCAAAAAGTTTCATGTTTTAAGTTGTGATTATTTGGATTACATTTCAATATTATGATTGATCCCATGTCATGATATTATGATCTCTTTTGTAGGATAATATTTTCAAAATGTTATGTTCTTAAGAATATGATATGATTGATATTTCTTTTGTTTACCCTTACTGAGCATTTGATATCACCCTTTTGAATGTTTTCTTTTCCCCAGGTCTAGAAGAAGGGTATTAATTAGAATATTCCAAAAGGGACTCTAGATATGATGAAATAAATGGGAGACAACATAGATGATATATGAACCAGTTGTTTATGATTCTCAATTTCTAAAGACACTATACCTATACGGTCCTTTCATGGTTTTGTTATATGTTGTAATAAGTATGCTTCAATTCTGAAGTAATAACAATGTATGTAAAGTATGGTCCATTATAGGTTGTTTTGATTTCATAATTTTTATTTGTTGTTTACAATATGTATTCACATTTATTTTATTATTATAATACATATTTTTCACATCATTTCATATTGCAGTAAGCAAATTTTTTGAGAAAATTTTTCACCACTATTTAAATTAATGGTGCCAATTTATTTTAATTTTCTATGTATTTGTTTGATCATAAAATTCAATATCTATAATTATTTTTTAAATTTCCATTGTATTTTTATTTGTCTTATTATTGACCCTCTATGTTTTTTATTATTATTTAGAAATATTACCACTAAATTTTCTATGTATTCAATTTCATTATATGTATTTTTTTATATATGATTTTTTCAATATTTTATTTCATTTTCCCATTAAATATATTTTGTTTTATAGCATGTCCCTGTATATCAATAATGTTCATAGTAAATTATTTAATTACTCATTTTCAAATACATATAATTATTTTTATCTTAAATATTTCATTTTTTCCCATGTATATGGTTTCACATTTTCCCTAAATTTGATTTCATCTAACTTTACCATACATAATTTATTAGTTTCCCCTTTTAAAATGTTAGGGATGCGATTTCAATATAGGCTATCAAATTTTTAATGATAATTTTTTTTATAATTTCCTTTAAATTATATTCCTGTAGTTAATTCCTCCCTTCATAGATCAAAATATATTTGGTACACACACATATACATACACAGTAAATTTAATTTACTATTCCTTTATTGATTTCAAAAAATGACCACTCTACCCTCGATCAATGCACATATATTCTATTCTTCATATAATATCTATATATTTAGAGTATTTAAAAAAATAAAACACCATCATATGTTTTCTAAAACATCTTATCATAAGTGATATGTAGGATAATGATTTTTTAACAATGATTTTTAATAAAATAGTAAACAATTTTTTTCTAATTTTATGTGTATTATTTGTTTGGAAATAATGTTTATAATGTTTATTTTTATATGTGTTTTTTAACAGAAATAAGTGCACTTATCCAAATTTATGTGAATTTTTGTTAATTTTTTCCAGCATAAGGATGGATAATTAATAGTATTGGTGGTCCATAAGGCATTAATACACACACACACACAAATACTTTCATGATGTATAATGTTGATTGGTAAGAGATAACTTCTCTTGATGAGTATGAAACATTTATAGGATAATTTTATATAATTGAATGCATCAACATAATATTTTATATATATTTTGGATATAATTTTTTTTCTTCAAACATATTTTAGATTAGTTGTAAAATTATAATTTATGGGGAATGTATATAATTCCACATTCCATTAAAATATTTATTAATCATACTCTAAAATACTATTTCTATTAACATTTAATGGATTATAGGTTTTCTTGTTTCTTATAGATATTTTTTAGTAAGTGACTCTGATAGTATAAATGATGATTTTAATGTGATATAATTTTTTTTCCTGCATAAGTTATTTACCAATATTCAGTCTCCTTACATTCACTTTTTTTGATTTAGTACCTACCACTGAATTTTGATGACCTTTTACATATACATTTTTTTACTTGGTGATAAAATATAAAAAATGGTAGAGAGGGGTAACATCCCAACCATTATTGGGTCTAGATACATCAATACATTTAATGTTGATTTTAGTTCCATGTGTAGAAACCCTAACATTGCACTCAAGGAATTAAATCTTTCTAACCTTGCAAAATCTTCCATATTCAACTACTTCAACATCACTAGTGTGAATTTTGTTCATATATAAAATTTCATTGTATATGCTACAGGTGTTGTTTAATTTTATTTGAATTCCTTTTTGGTTTCCATGTTGATGTGAAAGGTTACCTATATGAGTTTCAATTAGAGAATATTGAAATTTCAATCCATTAATTTATCATATGCTCATTTCTTCCATTATAATGGTTTTATCATGTGTATGTGATTCTTTGTGACTTTTTTCATCAAATTTATTTGACTACTAGTACCTCTTAGTGTCATTCCATCATAGATCTATGGTGGTCTTATGAAAAAGTGCTTTATTAGGTGATGGAAACAAGACTGTAACTATTCCTGATAAATTATCATCTTTTTATAAACCAAATATTTTTTTGATGAAGTTTCGATTTTATATTTTGTAATTCGGTAAGAACTTTGGTTGTTTTTTCAACAATTTCCACTAAGGAAGATATCTACACCCCAACCATTAAATATGTGGATGAGCCAAGAACCCTTAATAAAATCCTCCATTATAACCCTACCAAGATCATAAAATTTATTGTGGTCACATGGAGGTGGTTAGAAAGACATTTGAATGGATAAACATTCTATATTTTTTACACTATTCATCCCATATTCCCTAATATTTGTGGCCCTTCACTCTAAATTATAGAAACCAAAAAAAAAATCACCTTTATATGGTCATGTTTCCATAGATTCACTTGTAGGTTCTTTAAGGGATTCCATATTATATAACTCTATTTCATGAATATTCTACTATGTGACTGGCCTACTACTACCAGGGCAAGATATGTTCCGTCAATGAGTTTGGTATTTTCCTTTTTATACTATATATGTTATAAATTCAAAAATGCGTTCATGTACAATAATTATCAAAACATATCTAAAAGTATATAAATTATTTTTAATTTTTTATTATATTTTGTTCAATGATTCATGTTTTTAGAAATTTTCTTTATGCCTATCAACCTAACTCCTTTAGTTGACAATAAATACCATCTAGTGTTACAAGAAATTTCAAATTTTTATCACTGTAGATAATGATTATAAGGAAAACTTTTATGCTTCAATTCAATTTTTTATTTTCTTAATTTTTCATTCCTATATATCTAAAAAATTGTTAATATTTTTTTTTCTACATGAGTTTTCATGTAATGAGATATAAATTTAAATGGTATTTCTATGAGGAAAAAAATGTTGTTTTTATGTGTAATGTAAAAAGATATTAAATTTGTTTTGTCCAATGGATTCATACATGAAAATATGAACATATTTAAATAATAAAAACAATATCTAATCCATTTTTCAAGGAGAAATGAAATGAATTGTTGATGCTCTTACCTACAAAAAGGATATATAATCTTTATCATTAGTTTTTTTATTTAATGACACTAATTTTTTATGGGAATCCCTATTGATGGTTCTTCACCATTTTCTGATATAAGAATATGAGGTTTTATGTTATGGTATCATTACTTTTTAATTCCCACCACCTCGTTTTTCTTAGGTGATGGATTTCATTTTGAATCATCATCTCTTGACAGTTGTGAATCCTTTCCCTATTTTTATAAGAGGCTTTTTTACTTGAAAACCCTTCTGATGTTTCGATTTAATTAAATCTTCTTTTTTCAAAATTTTATTCCTTATAATATTTCCTCCATTATTCAATACTCTGAAAGTTTTTTGGTTTTTGTCTTTCAAATTTCCTTATATCACTGATTCTTTAATGCTTGTTTTTTTATGTTGTTACCATATTTTTAAATGTTTTATGGCTACAAAGTACCTTCCTTTGGCTGTTATCATGGAAGGAAGAAAGTTTTTCCTTATTTTTATTCTTAATATCATCTATTACATTCTCTTTATTATCGAGGAAATATCCTTGGGTTTTTGAACTGAAAAATTAATGTCCTCTTCAGGTTGAAACCTAATAACAACATGATAAAACACTACCATAGAATTATCGGCCTTCATTGGATGTATCTATATTTGATGAGCTTATTCATGGTAATATTTCTTATTGGAATAATTAATTCCATGAAATTGGACATGTTTACTCTACTTCCTTGATACTCTGATGGATCAAGGTTTTTAAGACTACCTTTGGTATCTCTAATTTATGAAAATCTCATAGATGATTAATTAGAGTTCTAGAAACTGGTCATGCCTTCCAAATATTTGACCACTTCAAGGAATAAAATGGGTGTCACCAATGGATTCTCCACATGTTGTGTCCCATGAAAATAGATAACCACATAAGTGCCTAAGAATAGGGAAGAAACACAGGATCTAGTATTCATGTAAACAGATAAAATTTAATTATATATTCTTCTATTAATTCTTATCAATTTCATCACTTTTTTATATATTATTTTACCACCACCATGGAATTAATAAAATTTATACACTAAACTATATATAATATTTCATATGATGTATTACATTAATGTAATTGTTTCCCTCTGATATGAACATAAAGTGTTTTATTTATTTTCCACTTCAGATCTTTCTTAACATTTGATTTTTGTTCAAAGAAACAAAATATATAATTAATAAGATGAGTATAAAATTGTATTTTTCAAAGTATTTAACAATTTTTAGTTACAATCCTTATATTAATTTATATAGAAGGATGTATATATATAATTTAATCATAATGTAACACCTCTACTTTAATATTCAACATTATTTCATTTTTTAGGCAATGGAAAGATTCCTATTAAATGTAGGTTGAAAATATTATTATGTGGGAAATGTATTTTATTTATTCTTATAATTTTTTTGAAAACTATCTTTGATATTGATTAAAAATTCTTCTTTTTTCTCTGATTTAAATTTATTTATATTAATTAATTAAAAATGCATTTTATTATTGATTTAAAAATTATATATATCACATTGAATTGAATAGAAGAAAAGATATGTGTCTTTAGCAATGTTGAGATAGGGATTTTGAGTTTTAGTCCAGTGGTGAATTATTATTTTGGAAGCATTTGAAAGTGTTGGTAGATATGTTAGATTTTTATTTGGGTTATGGTAGTGTTACACTGATTGTCCTTAATTGAGATAATTCCCATCAACTTCTTCAGCTTCATATTTGGTTTTCGTAGAATAATTTATCTATGATGAATCGTAGTTTTTTCCTTTACATATGATTGAATGATATAATCAGGGTTAGTATACTAACACTGAAAATGAGGAACCATGGGATATCATGATCAATTAATTGTATGTGAGGTGATCTTGTTTTAGGTCGGGGCCACCTAGAAATGGTCACTTAAATCATTTTCTATTTTTAGTCATGATTATTTATCATTAACTAATCTTATAACCATATTGACATTGTTAATATTTATATTTCAATATGCACTTTAATATCATTTCAATCCATTATTCATTACTCTATCAACAATATTTTTACACACAATTTTTGTGTGTATTATTTCTTTCAGCTTAATATTCCTCTCATACCACTTTTACATTATCACTTTCCATATATTATTATCCATATACAATGAATACATTATTTTCAATTACATGCACCTTTACTCATACATTATTCATTAAAATATTTAATTTTTATACTCTTGTACACACAAATGCACATATATATTTATTTAGAATGATTCCACCTACATGCTTCACCACCATACATCACTCCATTTCCATTTAACATGATAAATCCACTAACATCATTTATTCTTCCAATTTCCACACCTTCTCCCAATAAGTGTAACCAATTCCATAGATCTTCACCATAATTTTTTGGAGCTTGTGTATGAAAATTCTCAACTAAATGATCAATTCGTTCAATTGCATGGGTGGGGTACTACTTCAATATAATGTGTTTGTAATTAAAAATGGGCCTAAAGTGATGAAAAGAAACCAAAGTAATGAAACCAATGAAAATACACAAAATTTAAACTAGTAACTTGTTTTCCCCCAACATCAATGATCCATACCAATCATACATTTAAGACAAGACCATTTTACTTATCAAAACCTACAAACAATGAGACCTTTGAAGAACCCAATAACAACATGAGTAGTGTGTGAGTAAAGATAAATATTCCACCACCAATGGTGTCTACAATGATATCTATTGAAAGATAAGTTTATGTATAAGTATATATAATTAATACAAAATATAATCAAAATGAATAGAATTTTGATCAAACAATTACAAGTTAGGACTTTTGGATCTTGATTCTCACTATGGAACCATCCTACTAAGCCTACATCAGTTATTCCATAATATTGTACCGTACAATAAGGGATCTAACACATTACATCAAATGGTAATTAATTAATAAATTTAATTAAATAATCATATTTTGTAAATTAAGTCAAGATATAAATATCATTTCTAGAACATATGATTGTTGAGTATCAGTAAAAAAGAAAAATATATAATACACTGGTGGGAACTAGGGCTTTTTCCAATCCCAAATCAATGATGAGGATCCTCAATAAAAATTCCAATCAACTCCACCCATCATTTTTTTTCCAATGTATATATTTAGTGAAATTTTATCATTGAAAACCAAAATCATTCTCTTTTTAATTTAAAATCATTCCAATGATCTGTTATATAAAAAGCATTAATATTAATAAATAAATATCTCAACTTAACATTATTTAGAAACCAAAAACATTAAATATAGATTAATAATACAAAACCACATGGATATCCCCCCTATAAAAAATAATCACCTTTCCACTTAATTATCACATATCCATTTTTCATTCTATATTAAGCCTAATAAGCCTTTATTCAATGATAACATGATAATCATTGTCATAATTAGTGTAATCTAATAATCCATTTAATACATTATATAGAAACTAAATTTCAATGTTTAATAGGGTGGTAAAACCCTTAGGTGAATGTATGACCAGTCTAGTCATCATCAATAGATCCAACAGAGTCCATGAATGGTCTGTAAATTTATTTAGGCACCAAATTTATCATTCCCTAATAATGAATCAATTAACGAGTATAAATACAAAATTAAGAAACTAAAAACAGTTGAATAACCATCAATACTATGAAAAATAACATCTACTCTACCTACCTAAATATTTTATACCATTAATTTCTCATATTTGTCCATTTATTTGAGTGAAAACATCTTCTAAGGAAAAATATAAGATCTTTCTACAAATTAATATTTTTTTGATCTTTCAAAGAATAAAAAAATGTCTTGGATATTCCCTAAATAAAATAACGACTACATGTAGATTCACCTAGGAAATCTATTGACACTATAAAATACATCAAATGACCCATGACCTACAGTTATATTCCCATGAGGAAAGTGGGGGATGAAGTTCTATAGTCGTAGCAGTTGGAGGAGAAATGTGGAAGAAAATTGGATAAGAACCCTTTAATCCTGAGAGAGATAAATGGTAAAATCATCAATTTTAATGTATTACATTGTTTGGACACTTGGTTTTCCAATCCATGTGACAACCATGCAGTTCCCTCTAACTGTGAAGATGATATTTAGTATGGTTTGGATTACAATTCAATGGAGATGTAATATATTATATCCAAGATGATCTTGATCTAAACGAACTAATGTTCCACCATGAAGGGTCTCATAACCATTCTCCACCCTCCCTAAATATATGTTTTTATGGTGAAACATTATTAATAATTGTTCTTTATACATTCACACAACATTAGATGACATATTTTTGACAATTTCCTTGTCCTAATCACCCTGAACACACCCCTTACCAATATAAATTATAAGAGGAATTTCATTATCCATATAAATTGGATTCATCTAGAAAATAAATCAAAAAAATACCTTTCCATACGGTTAGGATCGTAAAACCACCCACATTATAACAACTCATCCATGAGTTGTATTCCCAACCAACACTAATCCTTGAATGTAAAAATATCTGGACACTAGGGCTACATATTTTGTTCCAAATACCTTGTATTATTTTGAACACTACCATTTTACTAAGTATGTTGAAAAACTACAAACCATTTCCCTAGATAATTTCCTCATTGAGATCTATATTATGAATCATACACCCCTCAAAGGATTCATAATCTGCATTCTAAAAATCATTAAAATAAATCACATGAGAAGTGTTGGGTTAAAACATCCAAACCCATCACATCCAAAAAAATATCATGAATTACATTGTACCACTATAGATGATATTAATAATATGATAATGATCGGGTTCACTCCACAATCTCAAAAGACACTACACTCTTCGGTGCCAACTTTCCCATTTCCCGAATCATAAGGTGAACCAATCTCAGCCACAGCCAGAGAAACACATGGTTAACCACTATAAACTATTGATGTCAATGAGTTCTATTAGCATATGACTTCAATCTAATGTAGAAAATATTTATACACTTCTAGATCAACTAAACTAGCTCTTACATTCCTATCATGATACTAAATCCTAATAAATCTTATTCACTTACTTCCATCTATCATAATGTTTTTCTATACGGACTTACAATAAGTACATCATATGATTCAATTTGAATTATATCCTAATAATTATTTTTATAATTGAAATCAAAAAATGATAATGATTTTCCATGCCTATCAAAATATATTCGGTACACATGCATATACATACACAGTAAATTTAATTTATTATTCCTTCATTGATTTCAAAAAATGACCACTCTACCCTCGATCAATGCACATATATTCTATTCTTCATATAATATCTATAGATTTAGAGTATTTTAAAAATAAAACACCATCTTATGTTTTCTCAATCTTCTTATCAATGGTTATATGTAGGATAAATAGTTTTTAACAATGATATTTAATGAAACAGTAAAAGATTTTTTCTAATTGTTTGTGTATTATTTATTTGGAAATAATGTTTATAATTTTTATTTTTATGTGTTTTTAATAGAAAAAATTTCACTTATCCAAATTTATATGAAGGGATCTTAAATTTTTTCAGCATAAGGTTGAATGATTAATGATATTGGTGGTCTATAAGGCATTAATACACACACACACACAAATCCTTTCATGATTTATAATGTTGGTTGGTAAGAGAAAAAATATCTTGATGAGTATGAAACAATTATTGGATAATTTTATTGAATTTAATTCATCAACATAAACTTTTGTGTCTTTTTTAGATATAATTATATTTCTTCAAACATATTTTAGATTGGTTGTAAAATTATAATTTATGGAGAATGTATATGATTCCAAATTACATTAAAATATTTATTAGTCATACTCTAAAATACTATCCTTATTAACATTTAACGGATTATAAGTTTTCTTGTTTCTCATATATATTTTTTAGTAAGTGACTATGATAATATAATTGATAATTTTAATGTGATATTATTTTGATTTCCCATATAAGTTATTTACCAATATTCACTCTCCTTCCATTTACTTTTTCTTGATTCAGTACCTACCACTGAATTTCGATGACCTTTTATATATCCATTTTTTTATTTGGTGATACAATCTCAAAAATGGCATAGATTGGTAACATCCCAACCATTATTGGGTCGAGATACATCACTACATTTATTGTTGACTTTAGTTCCATGTATGAAAACCCTAATATTTCACTCAAAGAATTAAATCATGATTACCTTGCAAAATAAAACATAATCAACTACATCAACATCACTAGTGCCAATATTCTTCATATATACAATTTCATAGTATATTCTACATGTTTTTTAATTGTATTTGAATTTCCTTTTTGGTTTCCATGTTGATGTGTAGGGTGAACTATATGAGTATCAATTAAAGAATATTAAAATTTCAATGTATTAATTTATCATATGATCATTTCTTCTTTTATAATGGTTTTCTCATGTGTATGTGACTCTCCATGCCTATTTTTCATCAAACTTATTTGATAGCTAGTACCACTTGGTGTCATGGCATCATGGATCTATGGTGGTCTTATGAAAAAGTGTTTTATTAGGTTATGGCGACATTACCATAACTATTCATGATAAATTATCATCTTTTTATAAACCAAATATTTTTTTTGATGAAGTAATGATTTTATCTTATGTAATTGGGTAAGAACTCTAGTTATTTTTTCAACAATTTCCCCCAAGGAAGATATCCACATGCAAACCATTAAATATGTGGATGATCCAAGAACCATTAACAAAATCCTCTATTATAACCCTACCAAGATCATAAAATTTAATGTGGTCACATGGAGGTGGCTAGTAAGACACATGAATAGATCAACATTAAATCTTTTTTACACTATTCTACCCATATTCTCTAATATTTGTGGCCCCTCACTCTAAATTATAGAAACCAATATTTTTTCACCCTTATATGGTCATTTTTCCATAGATTCATTAGTAGGTTCTTCAAGGGATTCCATATTGTGTAACTCAAAATCAGGAATATTCTACTATGTGACTGGCCTATTGCTACCAGGGTAAGGTATGTTCTATAAATGAGTTGGGTATTTTCCTTTTTATACTATATATGTTATAAATTCTAAAATACGTTCATGTATAATAATTTTTGAAACATATCTACAATTATATAATTTATTTTTATTTTTTATTATATTTTGTTCTATGATTCATGTTTTTAGATAATTTCTTTATGCCTATCACCTTAAATCCTCTTAGTTGATAATAAATACCATCTAGTGTTATATGAAATTTCACATTTTTGTCACTACAGATAATTATTATAAAGAAAAAATTAAATGATTCAATTCAATTTTTTATTTTATTAATATTTCATTCCTACAAAACTAAAAAATTTGTAAATATTTTTCTTCTACATGTGTTTTCAAGTAATGTGATATAAATTTAAAAGGTATTTCTATGATGAAAAATAATTTTGTTTTTTATGTATAATGTGAAAAGATATTAAATGTTTTTTTCATCCAATAGATTCATACATGAAAATATAAACATATTAAAATAAATAAAAACAATATCTAAGCCATTTTCATGGAGGAATGAAATAAATTGCCGATGTTCTTCCCTATGAAGAGGATATAAGATATTTATCTTCTATTTTTTGAATTAAATAACACTAATTTTTTATGGGAATACCTATTTATAGTTCTTCCTCATTTTCTGATATAAGAAGATGAGGTTTTATATTATGGTATCATTGCATTCTAATTCCCATCACCCTGATTATCTTGGGTGAATAATTTCAGAGTGAATCATTATCTCTAACCAGTTGTGAATCCTTTCACTATTTTTCTAAGAGGATTTTTACTAGGAAACACTTATAATGTTTTAGTTTCATTAAATCTTTTTTTTTTCAAAATGTGATTCCTTAAAATCTTTCCTCTATTATTCTATACTCTGAATGTTTGTTGGTTTTTATCTTTCAAATTACCTTATATCACTGATTCTTTAATGCTTGTGTTTTTTATATTATTACCTTTTTTTAAATGTTATATGGCTACAAAGTACCTTCCTTTGGCTGTTATCAGGGAAGGAAGAAATGTTTTTCTTTATTTTTATTCTTAATATCATCTATTTCATTCTCCTTATTATCAAGGAAATCTCCATGGGTTTTTGAACTGAAACATTAATGTTCTCTTCAGGTTGAAACCTAATAACAACATGATATGACACTACCATGGAATTATCTGCATTCATTACCTGTATCTATATTTCAATAGCTTATACATGGAAATATTTCTTATTAGAATCATTTATTCCATGAAATTGGGAATGTTAACTCCACTACCTTTCTAGCGTGATGGATCAAGGATTTTAAGACTGCCTTTGGTATCTCTGATTTCTAAAAATCTCATAGATGATAAACTTGAGTTCATGAAACTAGACATGCCTTCCAAATATTCGATCACTCCTTATAATAAAAGAGGAGTCACCAATTCATTCTCCATATGTTGTGTCCCATTCCTAGAGATAACCACAGAAGTGCCTAAGAATAGAGAAGCAAAACAGACTCTAGTATTCATTTCAACTGAGAAAATTTAATTACATATTCTTCTATTAATTATTATCAATTTCATCACTTTTTTATATATTATTTTACCACCACCATGGAATTAACATAATTTCTATCCTAAAACATATATAATATTTCATATGATGTTTGACATTAATGTAATTTTTTCACTCTGATATGAACATAAAGTGTTTGATTTATTTTATGCTTCAGATATTTCTTAACATTAAATTTTTCTTCAAATAAACAAAATATATAATCAATAAGATGAGTGTAAAATTTTATTTTTCAAATGATTTCAGAATAATAATTTAAAATCCTTATATTAAATTATCTATAAGGATGAATATATAAAATTTAATCATAATGTAACACCTCTAATTTAATATTAAGCATTATTTCATTTTGTTAGGTAATGTAAAGATTACGCTTACATGTAGGTTACAAATATTATTATGTGGGAAATTTATATTATTTATTCTTATAATTTTTTTGAAAACTATCTCTGATATTGATTAAAAATTATTCTTTTTTTCTCTGATTTATATTTATTTATATTGATGAATTAAAAATGAATTTTATTATTGATTTAAAAATATTATATATCACTTTGAATTGAATGGAAGACAAGATATAAGGCTTAAACAATGTTGAGATTTGGATTAGAGTTTTAATGAAGTGATGAATTATTATTTCAGAGGCATTTGAAATCTTCGGTAGATATGTTAGATTCTTATTTGGGTTATGTTAGTGTTACATTGATTGTCCTTTATTGAGATAATTCCAATAAACTTCTTGTGATTCTTATTTGGTTTTCATGAAATAATTTATCTATGATGCATCTTTGTTTTTTTAATTTACATCTGGTTGAAAGGTAAAATCAGGGTTAGTATACCGACTCTAGAAATGTGGAACCATGGGATATCATGATCAATTAATTATATGTGAAGTGATCTTGTTTTAGGCCAAGACCACCTAGAACTGGTCACTTAAATCCTTTTATATTTTTAGTCATGATTAATTATTATTAACTAATCTTACAAACATATTGACTTTATCAATATTTATATTTCAATATTCTTTTTAATATAAATTCAATCCATCATTCATTACTCTATCAACAATATTTTTAATTTCAGTTTTAGTGCGCATTCCTTCTTGAAGTTTAGTATTCCTCTCATGCCTCTTTTACATTATCACATTCCATATATTGTTATCCATACAATATGAATACATTATTTGAAATCACATACACATGTACTCATACATTATTCATTCAATTATTTAACTTATATACGCTTGAACACATAAATTCACATATATATTTATTTAGAATGATTCCACCTACATGCGTAACCACCATACATTGCTTGAGTTCCATTTAACATGAGCAACCCACTAACATAATTTATTCTTCCAATTTACACACCTTATACCAACAAGTGAAATAAATTACATAGATATTCTCCATAATTTTTATAGCTTGTGTATGAAAATTCTCAATTAAATGATCAAGTCATTCAATTTCATGGGTGGGGTACTACTTCAATATAATGTGTTTGTCATTAAAAATGAGCCTAAATTGACGAAAAGAAACCAAAGTAATTAAACCAATGAAAATACACATAATTGGAACTGGTAACTTGTTATCCCCCAACACCAATTATCCATACCAATCATCCATCTAAAACAAGAGAATTTTACATATTAAAACCTTCAAACAATGAGACCTCTTAAGTACCCAAGAGCAGCATGAGTAGTGTGTGAGTAAAAATCAGTATTTCACCACCAATGGTGTATAAAATTATATCAATTAAAAGATAATTTTATGTATAAGAATATATAATTAATACAAAATATAATTAAATTGAATAGAATTTTGATCAAACAATTACAAGTTTGGACTATGGGATCTTGATTTCCACTATAGAACCATCCAACTAAGCCTACACCAGTTATGCCATAATACTATACCATACTATAAGGGATCTAACACATTAAATCACATGATAATTAATTAATAAATTAAATTAAATAATCATATTTTGGAGAATCAATCAAGATAAAAATATCATTTCCAGAACATATGGTCTTCGAGTATCAGTAAAAAATAAAAATATAAAATACATTGGTGGGAACTAGATCATTTTCGAGTCCCAAACCAATGATGAGGGTCGTTAATCAAAATTACTATCAATACCACCAATAATGTTTTTCCAATGTATATAATTTGTGAACTTTTATCATTAAAAAGCAAAAGTATTCTCCGTTTCATTTAAAAACATTCCAATGATTTGTTACATATAAAGCATTAAAATTAATGAATAACTATCTCAATTTAACATTATTTAAAAACCAAAACCATTAAATATAGATTCATAATACAAAACAACATGGATATTCCCCCTATAAAAAATAATCACCTTTCCACTTAATTATCACATATCTATTTTTAATTCCATATTAATCCTAATAAGCCTTTATTCAATGCTAACATGATAATCATTGTCACATTTAGTTTAATCTCATAATCCATTTAACACGTTATATAGAAACTCAATTTCAAAGTTCAATAGAGTGGTACAACCCTTGGGTCAATGTATGACTAGTCTAGTCATAATCAATAGATCCAACAGAGTCTATGAATGGTTTGTAAATTTATTTAGATAGCAAATTTATCATTCCCTAATAATGAATCAATTTCCGAGTATAAATAAAAAAAATAAACTAAAAACACCTGAATAACCATCAATACTATGAGAAATAACATCTACCCTACCAACCTCAGTATTTTAGACTAATAATTTCTCATATTCGACCATTTATTCGAGTGAAAACAACTTATATGGATAAATATAAGATCTTTTTTCAAATTACTATTTTTTATGATCTTTGAAAGAAGAAAAAAATAAAATGTCTTGGATATTCCATAAATAGAATAATGACTACACGTAGATTCATCTAGGAAATAGATTTACACTATAAAATACATCAAATGACCCATGACCTACTATTAAATTCCCTTTAGGAAAGAGGGGGATAAAGGTTCATAGTCATAATAGTTGGAGGAGGAATGTGGAAGAAAGTTGGTAAAGAACCCTTTAATCATGAGAGAGAGAGAAATGGTAAAATCATCAATTTTAATGAATAACACTTTTTGGACACTTGGTTTTCCAATCCATGTTCCAACCATGTAGTTCTATCTAACTATGAAGATACAATTTAGTTTCGTTTGGATAAAATTTTAATAGAGATGTAATATATTATATCCAAGATGATCTTCACCTACACGATCTGATGTTCCATCATGAAGGGTCTCATAACCGTTATACACCCTCCCAAAATCTATGTTTTTATGGTGAACCATTAGTAATAATTTTTCTCTATACATTCACACAACACTAGATGGCCTTTTTTGGGAAATTTTCATGTCCTAATCCCCTGTAACACACCCCTTACCATTCTAAATTATAAGAGGAATTTTATTAACCATGTAAATTGGTTTCATCCAAAAAATAAATCCAAAAAATACATTTTCATATGGTTAGGATCATAAAACCATCCACATTATAACAAATCATCCTCATGTTATAGTCCCAACCAACATTAATCCTTGAATGTAAAAAGATCTGGACACTAGGGTTGTATATTATGTTCAAAATCCCTTGTATTATTTTGAACACTACCATTTTACTAAGGATGTTGAAAAACAACAAAACATTTCCCTAAATAATTTTCTCATTGAGATCTATATTATGAATCATACGCCCCTCAAAGGATTCATAATCTACATTCTAAAAATCATTAAACTAAATCACATGAGAAGTGTTGGGTTAATACATCCAAACCTAACAAAGCCAAAAAAAACATCATGCATAACATTATACGACTATGGGTGATATGAATAGTATGATAATGATTGGGTCCACTCCACAATCTCAGAAGACACTACACTCTTGGGTGCCAACTTTCCATTTATTGAATCATATGGTGAACCAATCTCAGCCACACTCAGATGAACACATGGTTAACCACTATAAACACTTGATGTGAATGAATTCGATCAGCGTATGACTTCAATCTAATGTATATAATAGTTTTACACTTCTAGATCAACTAAACTAACTCTTACATCTCTAGCATGATAATGAATCCTAATAAATCTTATTCACTTACTTCCATCTATATTAATGTTTTTCTCTATGGACTTACATAGAGTACATCATATGATTCAATTTGAATTATCTCCTAATAATTATTTTTATAATTGAACTCAAAAATTGATAATGATTTCCCTATGCCTATCAAAATATATTCGGTACATTCACTTATATTTCCCTATAACACCTGGATAGTACATTCTAATTTTATATTTTCCTATGAGTGGAAGGATTTTATCAAAAAAATGAGTACAATGTTCCTTTATAAATCCATTCTAGAGTCATGGTGTAAAAAGTGGGCCCATATTTGAAACAATGGTATGAGGAACAATAAAAAAACACTATCTTACAAACATATAAGTCACCTGACTAATTGATGGTGAAAATACACTTGATCTGTATGAAATGTTATAACTGTATGAACTAATCCACTACCACCCATATTACATCATTATTCCAAGGATTCGATGGAAAACCCCAAAAAAAATCTATAATAACATCGCCCACTTGCTTTTTAGAATAGGCAATTGTTGTTAAAGACTAGGAGGAAATTTTTTCTCATCCTTCACATGACAACATGTATAGGATCATGTCATAGATATATGATCTCATTCTTCATTACCCTCATCTAATAATATCTATTAAGGTCATGATACATTTGATTATAACCAGGATTCTCTTCCCACTTCATGTCATTTAGAATTCACATAAAATCCCTCCAAATACATATAGCCTCAATATCACATCCCTGAAAATATATGATCCCATTTTCATCTATAAACCAATAAAGAGAAATATACCTTCAATTAATGTTTTCCCTCAAATGTAGACACTTCAGATCTATATATATCGCCTTATTAATATGATTTCAAATAAGAGGATATTAAAATAATGAAAAAATATCCATCAATTTTCCTTCATCCTGAACACCTATATGCATCTCTATGAAAAAAATAAAACATTTTCCCCTCAGTACTAGACTCATGAACTAGATGATTCCATGAAATTCAACTCAAGGTATCAACAACATTATTTAGTTTCCATGATGTATATTATATATATATATATATATTGAATAAATACATATACTTGAACCATATCCACTTATAAATATTTAAATCACAACTGAAAAATATGTATTTAAGGTTCTAATGACCAATAAAAATACTAAACAAATCACCTATAAGATAATTCCACCGACACATTATGTCTAATACCAATTTGGAAAACATGATATTATTTTTCGGGTAGTTTCATTCATGATGCATCATCTATCATGATCAATATAAAAAAATAAATCTCGTTGCATCTACAATACACTATATCTGATTCTAGATATATTATAGAACATCATATACTCTCAACCCATATCAGGTAAGATCATATTAGGTGATACTTTTTAACTTCTTTTTAGTTGTTAGATGAAACTCTAAAATTCTTCAAATTACTGAATCCATACACCCATATTGGCCAGTCCCAAAAATGACACATAAAGGAGAGAAAATCCAACGACAAACATTTGGAAATAACCTACCAAAACCTAAAATCATTGGATAAGAAATATGTATTTGGGTTTCTATTCTGAAATAACTAATAGAACCATATCGAGGTCCACATACACACATTCTTATGAGATGAAATGGAACTAGAAATATACCTTGTCATTATAGTAATCACACATAAAAAGCATAAAATATATTTGATTTTCTCTATGTGTACTCACGATGATGTCAAGATGTTAAGAATAACCATCATGAGTCTATGAGTACACTAAGTTTTCATCAACAAAATCTATTAATATTGATCAATATAGTAGTGATGAATTTTGATCCAAAAATACATGACATAGATGGGGTGTTTCTAATCCCAAAAACATCACAACAATCATACCAAAATAATGAATTCTTCTGATTGTTTTCCATGAAACATCATAAGGTATTATACTCCATTTTTGATACCCTAATACAAAATCAATTTTAGAGAACATGTTCCCATCCTTTATATGAGAAAAATTTCATCGATGCGTGGAATACCTTACCAGTTTTTCTTCATCATTTGGTTCATATTTAGGTAACTATCACAAAATCACATGGTTCTGTCACATAACTTATAAAATAAAACTGATGACCCTAAATGTAATGTAATGGGATAGATAAACCCATTATCATATAACTCATAAATATGTGCATGTACCTCTTGATTCTTTTATGGTGGTTATCATTAAGTAGGACTAGAAACATTCGTAACCCCTTACAATAATTCAGTCACGAACTAAAATTCTATCTTTGGTAAAAAACCTAAAAATTACATAAAAATACATCCTATACATAATCCATAATTCAAATAATGATTCCATGTTTCACTCTCTCTCCATCAAGCATCGAGATTCATACCCAGTCTATAATCACACATAATATCCAATGGGATAGACCCACATGTCCTATCAGGATATTTAATTCCCCATGTTAAATAGACACATCACCATTAGGAGACTTTAAAATCACTCTTCTTTGGTAACAATCAATCAATAACTAATAATAAATCTATATTTTAATCCATAATATCTAAATAAAACCTAAATTCTCAAGGATGAACATTTAAAAAGGAAGAAATTTCCCTCATATCTTTAGAGAACACTCCATACATTGTATTATACCATTCGATCATAACCCTATTAAGGTGTTATTAAAACATCCCAAAAAATATATATTTCACAACTAAAACCAATCCATTCACATACCAGACTAATATAAAAGAGGGATAAACCTCAGTATAAACCTGATTATTTGAAATTATAGATGTCACATGAATAATAACATTGATTTTTGATGGTCTAGCCTTGCATCCATTTAGAGTGGTATAAATTACATGCATTTATCCTATTTCCAAAACCTAGGATCATTACTACATTCTATAAACTAAAAAACCTTTTTTTATGGAAATTACATTCTAAAATTACCTTTCCCCCACTCCTAAAAGGTGAGGAATGTAGAACTCTATCAATAAAACTGACATGGGATAAAATATTACCTTATATTTTTTTTGTCATACTAGGTCCTTGATCACCATTGTCATGACCCGTCCTCAGGGCCCGTGATGTGACTACCCCAAACCTGCCTCCCTTAGGCCAGGGGATGGCGACTAGCACCAAAGGCATAAATCTCGATAAAAGGGGAGGCATTACCTTTAGAAAGTAAACAAACACCATAGAGTACGCAAGCTGAAGTAAAAACTAAGTAAACTAAGTACAAAAGTAAGTGCTGGAAAGTAAATGGGCCAGAATACAAACCCAACTGAAAGTAAAGTACAACTGAAAAGAATGTACAGCAGCAGAAAATTAAAGCAGCAACACTGAGCCATCCACTGGAAATCCTAATTGAAGGGTGGTACAAATAGTCTCCTTAGCTCCTCAGTTCCAGCAGTCCGCTCCGTGTACGTCCCGTCCAGTGATCCACCTCCAGGTACCGACCAGCTCCATGAGCCACCCCCTCGATCAGCATTGTCCGTCGTCTGCATCCAACACAATGTAGTGTGGGCATAGCCCGTGCAGGGGTGAGTATACGATACTCAGTAGGGACCCCGAGACTCCCGAAGGTCTCCTAGAATCCACGAAGGATAACCACAAAGGAAAGATACAATCACAAAGTATCAACCAACTCAACTTAGGTATATGCCCATACATATACCTAAGTCATCAATTCTAGTTCAGCTCAAACTGACGATCTCAAGTACAACCCAGTCCACACAGGAAAGTAAAACTCAATCCACACATGAAAATACATCCCAATCCAAATAGGAAAGCAATTTAATCTTATCGAAGATAAAGATCGAAGGTCAAGACTCATCTCACATAGGTATACTAATCACGAAGAGGGGTTGAGACGATTGATGTAGCCTCTCAATAATCTCCTCTTCCGAACCCATATAGGATCCAAGTACAGATGTCATCGCTGCCGAACCCACGTAGGATCCATGTACAGTAACCGTCGTTGTCGAACCCACGTTGGATCCAAGTACAGTCGTCATCACTTCCAAACCCACGGAGGATCCAAGTATAGTCATCCTCGC
This sequence comes from Viscum album, assembly GCA_963277665.1. Taxonomy (NCBI): domain Eukaryota; kingdom Viridiplantae; phylum Streptophyta; class Magnoliopsida; order Santalales; family Viscaceae; genus Viscum; species Viscum album. The sequence goes on along the minus strand of OY728153.1, from coordinate 54,806,506 downwards.
TGCCGAACCCACATAGGATCCAAGTACAGTCGTCATCGTCGTCACAGTCATAGCCAGCTCTAGGGTTCCCACACAAAGCACACTCGATTCCAGGAGGGTCCGCTGCACAAGCCAAGGGCTCGATACATCAACTGTCACGAAGTCTATATTTGATGTATCACAAAGTTCCATCTCGACAATAGGAACTCAACGCGGCAGAGGGCGCGTCAATCAGACGCTCAGTCTGAGAGATATTGGCCTTTTCGTCCTAGGGGCCTGGTTGGTTTTTAAGCTAAAACCAACCCGACCATATTCCATCTACATCCAAACCATGAGCAGAGTAATTCAAAAGAACCTTCTCACTAAGAGGAATCCAACAAAGTCGGTGACACATCAATTGGACGTCCAGAGCTCAAGTTATAAGTGTTTTCGCTCCGAGGGCCCGGTTGGTTTCGTGTCCGAACCAACCTGGATGAACTCAAAGTTCTTCCAAACTGTGAGTGTAATATACTAAAATTACCGTATCAATCCAAGGATCCCAATGCAACTAACGGTGCGTCGATTGGAGGTCTGTAGCCCAAGAAATGGCCGTTTGAACGGATCTGTCTGAAAACATGGGGTTTGCGCCCGGTCCGACCCGGCCCAATACCCCCAGGGTCAGCCCGTTAAGGTGCGCCCCGGCACGGCTGGGGTGACCAGGCCCAGCGCGGTGGCCTGGCCCGGCGCGGGCTGTCCGGCCCAGCGCGGGTGGGCCGCGGCTCGGCTCGAGGCCGAGCTGGACGCGGAGGGGGGGGGGGGGGCTGCTTCCCTTGTTTTGAAATGGTGGACCCCTCTCGGGGCCCGCCCTTGCCAGCTTCTGGGGGTTACAACCACCAGAATTCCTGGAAAACGGCCGGCCGTAATGGCCTTCCGGTGAGCTGTCGCGGGACCCCCACCGCGGGTCCCCCCTCTTGGCGGTGCCGGCGGCCGGCTGAGCCCGGCCGCCTCCTCTCGAACCGCCGCGGCCATTGTCGTGGCTATTCTTCAGCCGGTGCGGCGCGACGGCGCCGCGCCCCTCCGCCGCAGCCCGCTTCGGCAACGGTTCTCTTGTTCCTGCACGGTGAAATGGCATTGCGCCGTCTACGCCACCATGAACAATAAAGGTAAACAAAAAGGGGAAGAGGATCCGCTCTGTTTGTGCGGTCCGACCTCCTCCTGTTGTGACAATAGAATGTGGCCAAAGAACGAGTATACACAATGACAAACAAGCACAAATTTAATTGATTAAATTTGAACTTAACTCCTACCTCAATGAAGTTCGCGGAAGCTAGCATCACGGAGAACGTCTTCGTGGGGTGTGGCTCCGTATACGTCGATGGAGAACGTCCGAGGAAGAAGTGGCATCTCCCTTTCTTTGATGCGGGAAGAAGAGGGAACAACGTGATGGTGTTCTTCGTCGAAGTAGGGATGTTCTTCATCGGAGAAGATGAAGTTCTTCAAGAGAAGAAGAGCCCTCCCTCTCTCAATCTTCCACACAACAACTAACCCCAAAATAAAATAAGACTTGTTTTATTTTATTACTTCAATCCATGCATTTTAATTTTTAAAATTCAAACCCAAATCCCATTTAATTGATTATGTGTGTTTGCTTGAATAAAGAAGAGTGAGGGGAGAGTTACAAATTAATGAGAGTTTTCAACTTAAAGAGGAGTTAGAAAAGTTAGAGGAATTTGAAGGGTTGGGGATCGTGTGGGCCCCACCTCACTAATATCCTATCAAGAGGAGTTAGGATTTTAGTGGGTCCCACCCCAACTCCCATACCTAGGAATAAACCACCTAGAAAAGATAAATAAAATTGTGACACAACTTTATTTCACTTTACACTTAATCCATTGTTAAACAACTCCTCCCGAGAAAACACAACTCCAATAAAGGTCTTCCTAAGTAATAACCGGCGCTGCGGTTTCATCGGTGCCCTCAGATTTTGATTCCGAGCACCGATTCAAAAGTTAGAAAAACCCGCCTGTTCGTTCACTGAACTTACCCGAGATAAACTTCAGAAATTGATTTCGGGCACACCGGGCCTCAGAATTAGGTTCCATCAGAAACTGCGTACTCATAAAATCCCAAAAAAATTAAGAAAAAAAATATTGAAATTTACAAGTCTTTACATTACTCCCACCTCAAGGATTTACATCCACTTAAAGATACATCGCAAACTAGGGGAACAAATGAGGGTACAAGGCATGCATCTGATCCTCCTGCTCCCAAGTTCTCTCCTAGAGGTTCCCATGCTTCCACCTGATGCACACTAGAGGAATCGACCATCCACATAGGACCCGCTCCTGTCGATCCATGATATCCACTAGGACCTCTACAAAAGTCGCCCCATCATCGAAATCCAGCTCCCCATGGTCGATGATATGCATCGGTTCGTGCACATATCTCCTCAGTAGTTGAGTAAATCAATATGTCGTCGATGAAGACTACGATAAATTGATCGAGGTAAGGCTGGAAGATCCTGTTCATGAGACTCATGAACACTACTAGAGTGTTGGTTTTGCTGAGAGGCATAACCAAGAACTCATAGTGGCCATAACGACACTTGAAATCCATCTTCTGCACATCCTCATCTCGAACTCTGAGATGATGATAGCCTAACCTGAGGTCTATCTTCGAGAACCATTGTGCTCCCTTGAGCTGATCGAAGAGGTCGTCAATCCTCAGTAGCAGATAATTCTTCTTCACGGTCACCTAGTTTAGGCGACGATAATTGACACACAGTCACAAGCTCCCGTCCGCCTTCTTGGCAAACAAAATCAGGGAAGCCCAGGGTGAAACACTGGGTCCGATGAATCCATTTCCCTACAAGTCCTCTAGTTGTATCTGTAGCTCTCGAAGATCTGCGGGAGACATCCGATATGATGGAGTAGATATCAGGGCTGTCCCCGGGTACAGGTCAATATAGAAGTCTACCTATCTGCGAGGTGGTAGTCCTGGAACGTCATCAGGACAAACATCCACATATTGATCCACCAAAATAGGAAAACTCATACTCCACACGTCTAATGCTCCTAGGATGAGACTAGCCAACTGATGAGTGATCGGCTGTCCTCTCCTCTGTGTGAGTCCATCCTGCACTGTAAAGGCTCACTTCTCACCAGTGAAGGTGAACCTGCTCCCATCGGTGCGGACACACCACACCTTGCGCCTAATACAGTTGATCTGAGCATGGATCGTAGATAACCAATCCATGCCCATAATGACGTCGTAAGGCCTCGATGCCGCTATGAGAAGATCCCAGTCGAATATCTCACCTCCTAGAGTAAGCTCACACTACTGGAACCAGTGCGTAATCGTCAAGTCTACTCCCATAGGAGTCTCTAGCCGTATGGATCGAGCCAATGGCTCCGTCAGTATCTCCGAGCTCCGAAAAAGGGAATCGACAATAAAATAATGACTTTCTCTTGGGTCTATAAGAACCGCAGCAAGGGTGGAGTAGACACAGATAATATCTCGAATCATCTCAGGTGCACCGTGGTCTTAGGACTCCGCTTCATGAAGCTGAGCCGGCCTCTGTCTGCCAGCTCCCTATGGTCGGGGTGGACCTCCTTGTGGTGGTAGTGGTAGAGCCTAAAAGTGTCGCCCACCACCCGCTGCTTGGCCAGCTCCTCTGCCTCGTCCGGCTGCTCCCTGCGGACCACCACCGTCGGACCTTTGCCTCTGCCTGGGTGGTCCCTCAACCATCTGCTGCTCCTCAGCATGGTGGGTCAGGAAATCACGAGCCATGTGGCCCTGCCCGCCACATGCATAGCACTGTCTACCTATCATATGAATGGCGCTACTACGTGCGCCCCTAACCTCTGAGCAAGTATCCTAAGGTCGTCTGGCTGATGGTCTGGTCCGCTTAGACCCTTGTGACATCCATCAACTGCCAGCTTCAGAAGACTTCTCTACGTACCGCCCTGTGATAGGTCTCGGTGCTGGTGTAGGCTCAGCAAGAAAGCTCTCTCTAAGAAGGGCTCGCTCCAGTAATCCTTCCTGTGTCAGAATACTGAGGGAGATCATCGATGCCATGATCTCATGCCTCAGTCCCTGCTCGAAGGTTCAAGCCTAGAAGAATGGGTCTTGTACCATGTCCGTGGTGTAGCACAAGAGATCGGTAAATCTCGCCGAATACTGGGCTACTGTCATGCTTCCCTACCGTAGCTATAGTAGCTCATGAATGCGCACCGCACGGAGGGTGGATGGAATGAACTCCAAGCGGAAGAGGATCTCAAAGTCTGTCCATAGAAGATATTCCTCATCATGCACCTGGAGCATCAGGCTCCACCATCTACCTGCTGCCGCGTGCAGGAGACTCACTGCAAGGATCACTATGAGGTCTACTGGTGTCCCTACCAACCTGAGGACTCGAACGACAGCCTCCAGCCAATCCTCGGCTACTTGAGGTTCCATCTCCCTTCGGAACCTGGGTGGTCTATGATGGTGAAACTCGTGCAGTGCACTAAGGTGACGTGCACTCTCAGCTAATGGGGCCGGTGGAATCGATGGCTCGGTGGGTAGAGGTACCGCCGGTGCCTCTGCAGTAATGGGGCCTTGCACTGAGGCCTCGTCACTCGGTGGGCTGCCGTTTCACACAAAGCTTGAAACCCTAGCTGGCTGCCGTCGTGGGGCCATACTGAAAAGAAACAGGTGTGTCGTAGTTAAAACAGTATACCTGGTGAGCTGACACAAATTAATCACAAAGAAAACTTTTGAAACACACATGCAATCAATGATTTCATGCATTGAGTTGTAAATCAGAAGGCAGGGTCCTGGTGGATGGATATGTCGGCCGCCGCACCAACACTGGACTCCCTAGACTGATAACCACACTCAATACCCTTAACACTATTGCTTCACATAGAAGAAAGATCAAAGTCCTCATTTCTACAGTAGAACCAAACTCCTCTGATACCAATTTGTCATGACCCGTCCTCGGGGCCCGTGTCATGACTACCCCAAGCCCGCCTCCCTTAGGCCAGGGGCTGGCGACTAGCACCAAAGACATAAATCCCAATAAAAGGGGAGGCATTGCCTTTAGAAAGTAAACAAACACCACAGAGTACGCAAGCTAATGTAAACACTAAGTAAACTGAGTACAAAAGTAAGTGTTTGAATGTAAATGGTCCAGAATACAAACCCAACTAAAAGTAAAGTACAACTGAAAAGAAAGTACAATAGAAAAAAAGTGAAGCAACAACATCGAGCCGTATACTGGAAATCCCACCTGAATGGTGGGTACAGATAGTCTCCTCAGCTCCTCGGTTCTATCCATCTACTCTGTGTACATCGCGTCCAGTGATCCACCTCCAGGTACTGACCAGCTCCATGAGCCACCACCTCGATCAGCGTTGTCCATCGTCTGCATCCAACACAACGTAGTGCGAGCATAGCCCGTGCAGGGGTGAGTATACGACACTAAGTAGGGACCCCGAGACTTCCGAAGGTCTCCCAGAATCCATGAAGGATAACCACAAAGGAAAGATACAATCACGAAGTAGCAACCAACTCTAATTAGGTATATTCCCATACATATACCTAAGTCATCAATTCCAGTTCAGCTCCAACTCACGAGCTCAAGTACAATCCTGTCCACACATGAAAGTAAAACTCAATCCACACAGGAAAGTACGTCCAAATCCACACAGGAAAGAAAGTCAATATTATCGAAGATAAATATTGAAAGTCAAGACTTAGCTCACACAGGTATACTAATCAAGAATAGGGGTGGAGATGATTGATGTATCCTCTGAATCATCTCCTCTGCCGAACCCACGTAAGATCCAAGTACAGATGTCGTCACTGCCGAACCCATATAGGATCGAAGTACAGTAACTGTCGGTGCTGAACCCATGTAGGATCCAGGTACATTCATCCTCACTACCAAACCCACGGAGGATCCAAGTACAGTCCTCCTCGCTGCCAAACACACATAGGATCCAAGTACAGTCGTCATCGTCGTCACAATCGTAGCCATCTCTAGGGTTCCCGCACACACCACGCTCGATTCCGGGAGGGTCCACTCCATGAGAAAAGGGTTCGATACATCAACTGTCACGAAGTCTAGAGTTGATGTATCACAAAGTTCCATCATGACAATAGGAACTCAATGCGACAGACGGCGCGCCAATCGGGCGCTCGGTCTGAGAGATATTGGATTTTTCATCCCAGGGCCCCGGTTGGTTTTTAAGGTAAAACCAAACAGACCGTACTCCAGCTACGTCCAAAACTTGATTGAATTAATCCAAAATAACCGTCTCACTAAGAGGAATCCAAAAAAGTTGACGGAACGTCAATCGGACGTCCGGAGCTCAATTTATAAATGTTTCCGCTCCGAGGGCCCAGTTGGTTTCGTGTCCGAACCAACCTGGCTGCACCCAAATTTCTCTGAAACCATGAGTATAATATATTGAAACAACCTTCTCAATCCAGGGATCCCAACAAAACTGACGGTGCGTCGATCGGAGGTCTGTAGCCCAGGATATGGGCGTTTGAACGGATCTGTCCGAAAACATGGGGTTTGGGACCGATCCGACCCAGCCCAATACCCCCCGGGTCAGCCCGTTAGGGTGCGGCCCGGCCCGGCTGGCGTGGCCCCACCTAGCGCGGTGGCCTGGACCAGTGTGGGTGGTACAGTTCGACACGGGCGGTCCGGCCCGGTGCGGGCCGCGGCTCGGCTCGAGGCCGAGCTGGACACGGAGGGGGGGGGGCACTTCCCCCGTTATTTTGAAATGGAGGACCCCTCTCGAGGCCCTCCCTTGCCAGCTGTCGGGGGTTACAACCCCCTGACATTCCAGAAAACGGTCGGCCGATGATCTGCCGCGGGACCCCCACCGCGGGTCCTGCCCACTGGTGGTGCCGGCAGCAGGCCGAGCCCAGCCGCCTCCTCTCGAACCGCCGTGGCCATTGCCATGACTCTTCTTCGGTAAGCACAGCGTGTCGGCGCTGCGCCCCTCCACCGCGGCCCACTCCTGGCCGCGACCTCCTTCAGCTTCACCGGCATGGCACGACGACACCGCACACCACCTCTGCGGCCCGCTCTGGCCGCAGTTCTCTCATTCTCGCGCGGTGCAACGGCACTGCGTCATCTTCTCCACTGTGAACAACAAAGGTAAACAAAAAGGGGAGGAGTATTGGCCGTGTTTTTGTGGTTTGACCTCCTCCCGTTGTGACGATAGCAGGCGGCCAAAGAACGAGTACACATAATGACAAACAAGTGAAAATTTAATTGATTAAATTTGAAATTAACCCCTACCTCAAAGAAGTTCGTGGAATCTAGCATCGCGAAGAACAGCATCTTGGGGTGAGGCTCCGTATACGTCGATGGAGAACGTACGAGGAAGAAGTGTTGTATCCCTTTCTTTGACGCGGGAAGAATATGGAACGGTGTGACATCGTTCTTCGTCGAATTAGGGATGTTCTTCATCGTAGAAGATGATGTTCCTCAAGAGAAGAAGAGATCTCCCTCTCTCAATCCTCTACAAAACAACTAACCCCAAAATAAAATAAAACTTGTCTTATTTTATTACTTCAAGACATGCATTTTAATTTTTAAAATTCAAACACAAATCCCATTTAATTGATTATGTGTGTTGGCTTGAATAAATAGGAGATATGAGAGAGTTACAAATTAATGGGAGTTGTCAACTTAAAGAGTAGTTAGAGGAGTTAGAGGAATTTGATGGAGTGGGGCTCGTGTGGGCCCCACCTCACTGATATCTTATCAAGAGGAGTTAGGATTTTAGTGGGTCTCACCCCAACTCCCATAACTAGGAATAAACCACCTAGAAAAGAGAAATAAAATTGTGACACAACTTTATTTCACTTTACACTTAATCCATTTTTAAACAACTCCTCCCAAGCAAAAGAAACTCCAATAAAGGTCTTCCTAAGAAATTACCGGCACTTCGGTTTCATCGGTGCCCTCAGATTTTGATTCTGAGCACCGGTTCAAAAGATATAAAAACTCGCTCGTTCGTTCACTGAACCTACCTGAGCTAAACTTTGGAAATTGATTCCGGGCACACCGGGCCTCGGAATCAGGTGCCGTAAAAAACTACGTACTCGTAAGATCCCAAAGAATTTAATAATTTTTTTCTTGAAATTTATTGGTCTTTACAACAATCTATTAATCGAGGTTTCCTACTGAACCCCTCAACATACTCCATCCAACCTAAATATATGCACTATATTGTTGGTAAAGTACATTGAAAAATTATGTGACAATTTATCCCACATAGATATCTAAACACATGATCACTTCCCTGAGTGGATAATACTCTATAATGGATACCCTTTCCAAAAAATACCTAGTGAAATTTATGATAATGACACCTCCTACATTCAGAGGATGTACTAACTAAGCACCAAACTGGAACTATCTACCAACCACCAGAATCCACCATTAGTTTCCCCTCGGAAATTAGATACTATTTAAGTACCACATAAAACATTTCAAATAAAAAGATACTCACCAAAATATTATCTCAAATATATGAAAATCATGAATATATTGGGTTGTATCTTATTCATCACCAATCAGTATTTTAAAAAAACTATTCAAAATGGTGAATCATCCCAGATAATCCTTCACTAACATAGTCCACTGTGTCGACCACATAATCTTAGAAACTCAATAAAATTTCAATGTCTCCTAGTAAATAATATCTATAAAATCTCTTGTAATTCATTCAATTACATAACCTCTATTTGGTCATCCTAGAATTGAATATGAATAAATCTCATTAATGTCAATCAAAACATATATGCTTCTAGCTAGACCATTTTCTCTAACTGTTTCACTAGGTAATTCAATGTTATCCAGATGGACTAAATGATTAAGTCTTCTAACTAATGTAAACCATCTTATGATAACTTCAAAGGGTGTTGTAGCTAAAAATACTACATGATATCAATCATACTCGAGGTTTCCCACCATGGTTGTCTATCCATAAAAATCTTTTTATAAATGATTTTCTCTAAAAAAATACACATCTTCTCCATTACCAAAAAAATTGAATTCCTATCCTAATACTAGAATAACTTCATAATAAATTCCCTCATGTCACCCTATCAGTAAACGACATCATAGTGGAATTATTCCACTATACCAATAACTTATTTTTTGGAACATATCATTTTATTCCACAGTTGAACAAATGAGTGTCCACACAAACCATAATAAAAATACTCTACATACACTATCCTAAATAATATATATATATATATATATATCCTCATCACAATCCCCATCCATCAATATATATTCTATGGATTACTATGGGTATATTATAGTTCATATATATAGACAATCCATTGAAGCTATGTTACATCTTAAAACATTAAAAATAGTTTCAAATATCATTATTCTCACTTTTGAGCATTTTATTTTACATAAATTCAATTTGGAACTAGCCAATACTTATTATTATGAATAAAATATTTTAAATAAAAAATGAAATAGAACAAAATTTTATTTCCTATAAACTGAATGATATTCCATTGGTGAATAACATGATGCACACATAAATACCACACTTCATAAATTGATTCATATATGCATATCCCCATTCAATTATGAATCATGAGTGTAACATAACAATCAATAACTTCACATATAATTTTATTCACCTAATGTTAAATAATACCAAATTGTAACCCAAAAATATCAAGAAAAATAATCACACCTAAGAAACATGGGTTTTCCCTCACACATTAGTTAGCCACTCCCACGCATGAGCTCAATTCCAAGGCCAATAACATATTAGACTCATGTATAAATTTCCCATATAATATTTCAATATAATTGAAATCCTATAATACCACATAGTAATGTCCCTTCCTAGGTGCTAATAAAACAGTGGGGAGAGCCAGTTCCTTAGATGACCACAAGAGAACCACCCCATACACCATAGTCTATCAACTATAAGTGAGGGTATAATGAATAATTTTGGGGACAATACCCTATTTTATAGAGTAAAAAAATTACAGAATACATTATAAACATTTTGATAAAAATTTCATCCCCCAAAAAACATCCCATATCCTACTAAAAAACTAGGTATGTAAAATAATCTAATACAATTAGTATGTATTTCCATGAAAGACTATAGTGTTAGAATAAAAACCATAATAAAGATATTAGTGATGATTCTAATAATTAGTCTTCATAACTTGTATTTTCCCCAATAAAATTACCATCACCAAGTAAAACATATAACAGAGGGTGGTTTCCCTTATCATAACTTAATAAGATGAATTCCATTTGATTACCCAATATTGGCCCAAATAGTCTGTGAGTGCAACTCAATAGGACAACTCCAACAACGTCTACATAATATTATTGTCTAATAAGATTTTATAAAGATGTACATATGTAATTAATTAACATTAAATTTAATGTAAACATGTTTTTTATCAAAAAAATATGAATTATATCTATAGGTTCATAGTTCCCCCTGTTGATGCAACCTACCTAACATGTACTGGTTCAAAAACATGTTTTAAGGTTAGTTTTATTTTCAAATTTTAGCATCAGTTTTTAACTGGTATTTAGAATGGTGAATTAAAAAATATTTTTTTGTGTCATTTTCCTAATAACAAATTCTAAAAATTCTCTCTGGATTTTTTGGAATAGTTTTTAGCATCAGTTTCAAGTTAAAACCAACACCAATGGTCCAATGTTTTTGAATTTTCGGTATGGGTTCAACACAAAATTAATGCATAATTTTTCCCCTATTTATTTTCGATGATATTTTATAAAAATAACTGTCAAAAAAATGAATGAATATATTTTTAATTGTTTTAGTGTCATATTTAATAAAAATAGACAACAAAAGAGAACAAAACATATAGAAAAAACTAAATATCACACCCCAAAAATTCAGAATCCCTGTAATAAAAAAAACAGTATACAAACATCAAATGACATCTCTCATAGATTTAAAATTAATAAAAAGACATAATTTTAAAAAATTAATCAATTAATCATTATTGATACATTTTTATAATAAAATTTAATTAAAAAACTCATACATAATATTTTACAACATAATAATTGGTGTTTATTGTTGAAGCATTCATTCAAGATCATTATATTGAAACACCTATTATAACAAAAAATAACTTGTTAAAAAAATATTATTTGTAGAATGTAATATTAATCATAATCATTAGAATATACAAGCAATGGGCTGAACTACTAAGGTCTATTCCTTTGTGAAAATCATTTTTTTGTGGTGTCCTGGGGAGTCTCAGTGACTCATTTCAAGAGTTTTCCAAAAATCTTGCTTTCCAATGGTAGGTCGGGCGTTGGTAGATCAGGCCTCAGTAGTCCAGGAATTGGTAGGTAGAGAATCGGTATGTAGGGAATCAGTAGGTATTGCATCTGTGAGTGGTGTCAGTGAGTGGTGTTGGTGACTATCTTTGGTGACTGGCATCGGTGATTGGCGTCGGTGAGTGGCGTCAGTGAGTGGTGTTCGTGAGTGGCTTTGGTGAGTGGTGTCAGTGCATGGAATTAGTAGGTGGAGATGGTAGGTGGAATTATTGAGTGAAATCTGTGAGTGTTTTTTGTTAGTTGTGTTAGTGGATTGTGTCGATGACTCAGCCATTGGTGACTAACATCAGTTACTCATCCATCAGTGACTCATTTCCAGTTTTTTCCAGTTTTCTAGATTTTTTTCTATTATGTTTTATTTGAAATTAAATAATCCACCTATCATATTTAAATGTATTTAAATCCATTTCAAAGGATATAAATCATATCTTAAATTTCTAAGGTTTGGTGGGACTTTGTAATAGTCAAACCACATAATCTTGACCACAATCCAAATTTTAAGTAATTTGAAACTGTCTCCCTTCTGTTGATGTAGGATATGGCCTTTTATATAGATTATATCTTCTCTTCTTTAAACCCATCAATTATCTATTTGGGCACCCAGATCCTTTCCTTCATGTGGAGTTGCATCTATGCTGTAGACGTTAGTTGAGTTTTCCCTTGGATTCCTTCCTACTGCTTTTGTGACCAAATATTTTTGGTTCAAAGAGGTTTTGTTTATTTTCTTTAGTTTCACACAGGGATACCTTCTTCTCTCTTTATTTGTGTATCATTCAGGGTGGGTAAGCTAATGTCACTTTGTAAATATGGTTGAATCCCAATTATTTTTTTATTAAGGCTATAACGAAGACAATTGAACCTATTATAAATATAATCAGACATGTTATGAGAGGAGGTTTTTTTACATTAGTAATAAATGAGGGTATGGAAAGATTATGAAGATGCTTGAGTTGTTTTATATATTATCATTGATCCATGATGTGAGATGTATGGGCTATAAGACTTCTATAAATCATGGTTGTTGGTGGTCTTTGATTTCACACTGGTGATTCTTTATACATGTTATCAATCCCCATTTGAATGGATTCTAATATGAAATATTTGATAATCATGTATACTTGGTTAAATCATTAGATTCCCCACCATTGAACTTTTCTGTGATCACCACAAAATTAAAAAAGTGAAATTAAAGAATGATTATTGGTTAAATATAAATACACCTCACTCATTTAGTGTGGCTTTCTACTTGTGTGGTTCTATTCATCCTGGTGTCTTATGTGAGTTGTGTGGGGCTATGGATGGGAGTGTGGATGGTGTATGGGGTGGTATAAGTGGTGTGATATAATCTTAGATGTAGATTTTGATTGATTACAGAATGGATGAACTTATTGTGTAGTGGGATTGCATCTCAAATTTTTTATGGTTGTTTCACAAGGTCTGTTAGTACAGTGGGACTACAACTTGGTTGAGTTGGTTGTTTTGATAGATGTGGTGCTTTTCATGAAGTGGGGATGCAAGGGATGGTTTTTTGGGGATTATTTTTAATAAGTATGGTGTTATCTTGTATGGGTGTTATGCTTAAAGTTTCCAGATATTGATATTTTAGGAATAGGTGTAAAAGTGGAATGTTTTACTCTTGTCATTCTTTCTCTATTTGTATTTGGAAGTGGTTGGTATGGTTTCTTCACCATTATAATCTGTGTTGTGTTTGGTAGTTGGATAGGTAGGTATAGTTTTAATAATTTTGTCCTGTTAAATAAATAATGATAATTGGTTAAATAAATTAGATGGGGCTATCAATTAAGTCTGTGGTTGGCTGTGTGGTTATGCATTAAAAGTGGAAGTCAGGGAAGTTTTTTGTTGGATAGTTGTTTCTTTTTGAAAAACCATAGGTTGGGATGGGTGTTTGGTACATATATATACTTTTAGTTCCCTTTGATTTCTATGAACACCACACCCTAGTTGAGAACTATGTGTCGAACACCCCCAATTCATGGAGATGGTGTTTTCCCATCATCTGGATGGGAGGATTGGTTGTGGGTTATTGGATCTTCTTACTCCCTCTTCTCAGAATTGGTAGCCCAAGACTCTTAGGGTATGTTGGGGTGTGATTGTGGGGACTAAATTTCTGCGGGCAAGGTGTGCTTTCTTAGGTGTCTTTGGGATAAGATATGTTTTGCTTTCATAGGTGTCTTCAGGATGAGGTTGTGGTTTTTTGGCCCATGTGTCTATGGAAGGTATGTGATGTGGTTGTGGCCAAGGTGTTTACTGATGGTATATGGTATTTGGACTAGGTGTGTGTGGTAAGGTTGTGGCCGTGGGGATTGTGGAAGAGCGTGGTAGAGTTAGGACGTTCACTGTTAGGGATGAGTAGTAAACTAGTGGCTAAGTGGTGCTGGGAAACCCAATATCAATGTTCGTACTATATTACTTTACACAACTTTCATTATTTTTTGAGCATTCATTTTTTGAGGTTTGGGTGGATAGCACACCTCATTAGGTGGTTTTGTTTCTATTGTTTCTCATAGGGGAATTTGTATGCTTCTCCCAATTGTACACGAGTGACATTGTATTTTCCCACTAAGTATATTTGTATGCTCACCCTATGTATATAAAACCATTTTCAGGTTTCTAAAGAGATTATGCAAACCATGATGGACCTTACTAGCTTGGGAGTTGGGATAGTTGTTGTTTCAATTATTATATTTGTTCTTTTGAGATATAATTTGGAGCTTTTCATTGTATTTATAGTAGTTTTCATTTAGACATGATTGTGGAATTGAATTTGGATTTATATATATATATATATATATATATGTATTGGAGTTGTTTTGAGGTTCAGTCATCTTATATTTGAATATTTTATTCTATAAATATGGTAATTCATCCCATTTTTTGAGATTTGTATACACTTGGTGCTGCTCACCACCCCGGGGCCTACTGGAGGCGGGGCTCGGCAGACATTATCTCTCTTCCTTCATTACCAGATCAAGAGTGGCATATTTGGGGGGGAGGGGTCATGATAGAATGGTATCAGATGTGATGGTTGAGATATATGATGAAGTTTCGAGTTAGGAACAACAAGGAGTGCATGGTTTGGTAGAGAAAAAGTGCTAGGAGACCTCAGTGCATGTCATATTCTAGGGAAGACTGGCTAGGAAAAAGGATTTTAGGCTCCCTTGTGATACAAGGCAAGGGCTATGATTTTATCGAATGACCAAGTGAGGATACACTATTTACATGGTAGAGACCATAGGAGAGGTACAAGTATAATGATGACTTTTTTTTGAATTGGGTGTTTTAGGTAATTTAAATAAATAACAATTTAAAATGAATCTTAAACAAAATTCCCTACTACTCAGGCTTAGGAGTTCCTTGTTTACCTTTCAACAATGGCACTGAGTCGTCATCCATGAGTGGCTCAGGTAGGGGATCCTCACCGATCCATCCAATCAGCAGAGCACTACGAGAAAAATGGTTAATAGCGATGGGGTATTTGTGACGGGAATAATTCCCGTCGCAAATACCTTTCGCAAAGGAGTATTTGTGACGGGCAACTATTCCCGTCGCAAATATCAGATTATTTGCGACGGGTTTTTTACCCATCACAAATAGTTTGGCGTGAAATGCGCGCTAAACCGCGGTACGTTTATTTGCGACGGGGATAGAACCCCGTCGCAAATAACCGACGGCAGTTAAAGACTATTTGCGACGGGACTGCAGTCCCGTCGCAAATACCCAGCCGGCAGGAATTATTTGCGACGGTACCCGTCGCAAATAACTGTTTTAATGCCGCCCATAATTAAATGCGGTCATGGTTATTTGCGACGGGCATGCAGTCTCGTCGCAAATACCCCGGCGGCAGGGGCTTTTTGCGACGGGCCCCGTCGCAAATAACCGTTTTAATGCCGCCAATAATTAAATGTGGTCAGGGTTATTTGCGACGGGCCCCGTCGCAAATATTGTTATTTGTGACGGAAAACCCGTCACAAAAAACCCCGTCGCAATTAATCCAACCTATAAATACTACCAACCATTACAATTTCCCCACACTCAACTCTCAACCGTTCCAATTTTTTTACTCTGAATCTTTTACGACTTTCAGTTGTAAATTTTTTTTTTCCGATTTCGAGGATTCAGTTGGTGGTGTTCTACAATTAAAGCGACTCGACATTGACATCAAGTTTAAGGTTTTTATCTGAATTTTAATTTAATATTTATTTTATTTATTATATTTATTTAGTTTAAATTTTTAGAATTTTTTTTTGATTTCTAATTAGAAATAATTATGAACTATTAATAATTAATAGTAATTAGAGACAATTAAACACTAATTAATTTAAAATAGTTAGTTGTAATTACTATTAATTAGCAGTAATTATGAAAAATTAAAATTAATTAGGAATAATTACGAATAATTAGGAATAATTACCAATAAATAGGAATAATTACCAATAATTAGGAATAATAATCATTAATTAGGAATAATTACCAATAATTAGGAATAATTACCAATAATTAGGAATAATTAGCAATAATTAGGAATAATTACCAATAATTAGGAATAATTACCAATAATTAGGAATAATTACCAATAATTAGTAATAATTACAAATAATTAGTAATAATTCGTAATGATTACCAATAATTACCAACAATTACCAATAATTAGTAATAATTTCCAATAATTCGTAATAATTTCTAATAATTATTAATAATTACCAATAATTAGTAATAAATACCAATAATTAGTAATAAATACCAATAATTAGGAATAAATACCAATAATTAGGAATAATTACCAATAATTAGGAATAATTAGTAATAATTAGGAATAATTACCAATAATTACCAATAATTACCAATAATTAGTAATAATTAGTAATAATTAGCAATAATTAGTAATAATTACCAATAATTAGTAATAATTACAAATAATTAGTAATAATTACCAATAATTAGTAATAATTAGTAATAATTACCAATAATTACCAATAATTACTAATAATTAGTAATAATTACCAATAATTAGTAATAATTATCAATAATTAGTAATAATTACCAATAATTTGTAATAATTACAATTAATTACCATTAATTAGGAATAATTACCAATAATTACCAATAATTAGGATTAATTGGCAATAATTACCAATAATTACCAATAATTATCAGTAATTACCAATAATTACCAATAATTATCCGTAATTCGTAATGATTACCAATAATTAGTAATAATTTGTAATGACTACCAATAATTAGTAAAAATTACCAATAATTACCAATAATTACCAATAATTTGTAACAATTTCAATAATTAGTAATAATTACCAATAATTCGTAATAAATAGTAATAATTAATAATAATTACCAATAATTAGGGATAATTAGTGATAATTACCAATAGTTACCAATAATTAGAAATAATTACCAATAATTAGGAATAATTACCAATAATTAGGAATAATTACCAATAATTACCAATAATTAGTAATAATTGGTAAAAATTATCACTAATTACCAATAATTAGTAATAATTAGTAATAATTAGTAATTATTACCAATAATTAGTAATAATTACCAATAATTATTAATAATTAGAAATAATTACCAATAATTACCAATAATTAGTAATAATTACTAATAATTACCAATAATTATTAATAATTAGTAATAATTACCAATAATTAGTAATAATTAGTAAAAATTACCAATAATTAACAATAATTACCAATAATTAGTAATAATTAGTAATAATTATCAATAATTAGTAATAATTACCAATAATTCGTAATAATTACCAATAATTAGTAATAATTTTTAATAATTACCTATAATTAATAATAATTACTAATAATTAGTAATAATTGCCAATAATTAGTAATAATTACCAATAATTAGTAATAATTACCAATAATTAGTAATAATTAGAAATAATTACCAATAATTACCATTAATTAGAAATAATTACCAATAATTACCATTAATTAGTAATAATTACTAATAATTACCAATAATTACTAATAATTGGTAATAATTACCAATAATTACCACTAATTACCAGTAATTAGTAATAATTACCAAATACTAGTAATAATTGCCAATAATTACTAATAATTACCAGTAATTACTAGTAATTATTAATAATTAGTAATAATTAGTAATAATTTGTAATAATTCGTAATAATTTCCAATAATTACTAATAATTACCAATAATTACCTATAATTAAAAATAATTAAAAATAATTAATAATAATTAGTAATAATTAGTAATAATTAGTAATAATTAGTAATAATTAGTAATAATTAGTATTAATTAGTAATAATTAGTAATAATTTGTAATAATTAGTAATGATTAGTAATAATTAGTAATAATTACCAAAAATTAGTAATATTTAACAATAATTACCAATATCTAGTAATAATTAACAATAATTACCAATAACTAGTAATAATTACTGATAATTACCAATAATTACTAATAATTACTAATAATTACTAATAATTACCAATAATTACCAATAATTACCAATAATTAGTAATAATTAGTAATAATTCGTAACAATTACCAATAATTACCAATAATTAGTAATAATTCGTAATAATTAGTAATAATTACCAATAATTACCAATAATTAACAATAATTACCAATAGTTACCAATAATTAGTAATAATTACCAATAATTACCAATAATTAGGAATAATTACCAATAATTAGGAATAATAACCTATAATTAGGAATAATTACCAATAATTAGGAGTAATTACCAATAATTAGAAATAATTACCAATAATTAGGGATAATTACAAGTAATTACCAATAATTACCATTAATTAGAAATAATTTCCAATAATTACCATTAATTAGTAATAATTACTAATAATTACCAATAATTACAAATAATTGGTAATAATTACCAATAATTACCAATAATTACCAGTAATTAGTAATAATTACCAAATATTAGTAATAATTACCAATAATTACTAATAATTACTAATAATTAAAAGTAATTACCAATAATTATTAATAATTAGTAATAATTAGTAATAATTCGTAATAATCAGTAACAATTACCAATAATTTCAAATAATTACAAATAATTAATAATAATTAGTAATAATTAGTAATAATTAGTAATAATTAGTAATAATTAGTAATAATTAGTAATAATTACCAAAAATTAGTAATAATTAACAATAATTACCAATAACTAGTAATAATTAACAATAATTACCAATAACTAGTAATAATTACTAATAATTACCAATAATTACTAATAATTACAAATAATTACCAATAATTACCAATTATTACCAATAATTACCAATAATTAGTAATAATTAGTAATAATTAGTAATAATTCGTAATAATTACCAATAATTAGTAATAATTCGTAATAATTAGTAATAATTCGTAATAATTGCCAATAATTAGTAATAATTACCAATAATTACCAATAATTACCAATAATTAGTAATAATTACCAATAATTACCAATAATTAGGAATTATTACCAATAATTAGGAATAATTACCAATAATTAGTAATAATTACCAATAATTAGGAATAATTACCAATAATTAGGAATAATAACATTATTAAATTATTAGTATATTTTATTATTAATATTAAAATAATATAATTTTCTATATTATATACAATTCTCCTTTCATCTGTGTGTTTTATGTCTCCACATGTAATATTTGCATTCTTTTTTAAAATTATCAACCTACTCACCAATGGAGAGGTAAAAGTGAATGCAAATATTACATGTGGAGACAGAATGTTAAACACACAGATGAAAAGAGAATTGTATATAATATATAAAATTATATTATTTTAATATTAATAAAAAATATACTAATAATGTAATAATGTTATTATTATATAATTAATATTTATGAAAAAATAATATTAGTATTATTAAAATCATAAAAATTATATAATATTAAAATTATCAATATTTGTAATAGGTTTTGCTTTATTCTCAACATATTCAATTCATAAAGGGTAAATTTTTAGGTCTATCTCAATAAAAATTTTGCATCAGTCGTGTATGATGTAAACTCTATAATTATCCTTGCTTGAGTGTTTTTTCTAAAAAATTATTCAAAACCAGTAATGCTTTTATATTTTATAGAAAAATATGGAACAACGAGGTCATCAACAGTCATTATTAGATGACCGCATATGGATAAATCAATGTAGAAATCCAAACGGTTCTGATTTAAATCCAGTATATATAGAGGGTGTGGAGACATTTTTATCATTTGCGGCATCAAATCCAGAATTTGTTTAAAAGGCAAAATAAAATGCCCTTGAAGAAAATGTGCATTGAGAACGTTTGACATGTTTGACAAAGTGGGGGGACATCTCTTGTGTTTTGGTTTTCAACCAGATTATGTTTTTTGGTATCAACACGGTGAACGCAGTTCCAGAGTAGGTGATACCAACTTGAAGAGGAATATGAAGATGACATTGACATATATGAAGATGATGATGAAGATGAACACTGATAGAATTCCATGGTAATTATATACAATCATAACTAATATATATGTATATATAATAGTAATTATCAATTATTTGCTTACAACATTAACATTTTCTGTTTCAGATGGACGGCGACACATTTTGTGCGTTGGCGGATGCTGACATGCCTTTCGATGCGGATGAGTTGCTGGAAGATGACCCTCAGCCTCTAGGCGCTCCAGGGAGTACGCAGAGGGGGCGCGGTCTTGCACGATTGATGATTCCTGACCCCATCCCTGAGCGACGTCCACGTCTTGGGTTTGATCCACGCACACGGAGGTGTACTAACCTGTGTGATAACCTGTTGATTTGACTAAGATTTCATTAATCTATTCACATAATAAATGTTTATTATTTTTATAGTTTTCCGCATATAGCAGTCGGACAGGGCAGCGCTATTTTTCTCAACTATTTCCATCAGCCTTGGACCACATGGGAGCAGATTCCCATTGATGTGCAGCAGGCCATGTTCGACCATTGGTTGGTACGTACGTATATAAATAATTTTTATTTTGAAAATTATTTCAGTTCAAACATGATATTTTGATTTATTTGTAGGGTTTATGGTATCCGATCGAGGATACCATGCGTGACGCCATCCAAGAGGCATGGGAGGTGGCCATGCGTGATCGCTTTCGTCAGTTTTTGCACAATTTAAGAAAAGCTGCCACAGAGAAAGCCAGAGTGTCAGATTTTGAAGAGTCATGTAGAGCACACCGACCAGAGTACATTTCATCCCATGTATGTGATGGATTATGTGCGCACTGGTTGAGTGATGCCTTTCAGAGGAGATCATCGGTGGGGAGGCAGAATTGGGGGAGACAGGAGGTGACTCATTGAGCGGGGAGTCGTATTTTCAGTACTCATAGACAACATCTAGTACGTACATTATTTATAAATATTTTATATAACTATAAATATTAAAAGTTTATTTTTTATTCTTATAGGCTGTCGAGCACCCCGATATTACGGAGTACGACGTATATCGGAGGATTTATAGTGATCCTGCTACTAGGGAGCTCAGAGGTGATCGTCAGCATCACATCGTGGTCAGTATTATTTGTTTTCAAGTTTAAAAATTAACTGCATATAATATATTCACAATTTTAATTTTAAATTGCAACTACAGGAATCATATGAGGCCACAGCGTCACAGACCCGGCCTGAGAGTCAGGCCGAGTCATCAGATCAGACCACTGGCCGTCAGTTTGATGAGGCGGCATGGATGCAGGCCACCCAGTATGCCTTCGAGAAGGGCCAGGTAGTTGGTATCAGCTCTCGACTGACTCCCGGAGATTATTATGGCAGTACTGCGATGTCAGCGTCCAGCTCAAGAGGATCTCGTGCATCTTCTTCTACTACACAGTATGAGGATTAGTTGCGATCTCAGACTGCACTGATAGAGTGTTTCCGACAGGAGCAGGAGCAGATGTGTCAGCAGCAGCAGCAGCATGAGGAGGAGCGTCGATGCCAGCAACAACTGTACGAGGAGCAAATGAGTCAGTGGCAGCAGCAGCATTCGGAGAAGATGGAGTACATGCGCCGACTCACTCATGCTTTAGGGATGGAGTTTCCTCCACCAGCATCAGCAGATCCCCCCTCCCCCCTCCTTCAGATTAGAGTTTGTTTTTATGTTATAAAGTTTGTTAAATCAAAATATGATTTTTTTTCTATTCGTAGTTTCTGCCTCATTATAAAATATTAATAATATTATACTTTGAAAAAACAATATTAATATGAAAAATAATATTATTTATATATTATAATATTAAATTATATATATATATATTAAAATTTTATAATATTATAATTTAATTATATTTTTTGTAATATTAGAATTATTTTAATATTTGAATGTAAAATAATTCTATTATTTTTATATTAATTAAAATAACTTATTAATATTTTTTATTTATGAATTATAATTCTAATATTATTATATTAATTAAAATCATTTATTAATATTCTATTATTTTTTATTTTTGAATTATAATTCTATTATTCTTATTCTAATTAAAATAATTTATTAATAATTTATTTATTTTATTTGTGAATTATAATTATATTATTATATTAATTAAAATCATTTATTAATATTGTATTATTTTTTATTTTTGAATTATAATTCTATTATTATTATATTAATTAAAATAATTTATTAATAATTTATTATTTTTATTTGTGAATTATAATTCAATTATTATATTAATTAAAATCATTTATTAATATTTTTTTATTTTTGAATTATAATTGGATTATTATTATATTAATTAAAATAATTTATTAATAATTCATTTATTTTTATTTGTCTATAGTATTTGCGACGGGATACTATGCCCGTCACAAATAGTATTATTATTATATTCATTAAAAAAATTTATTAATATTTTTTAAATTTTTTAAAAAAAATTGTATTTGTGACGGGCCCGTCGCAAATACGATTTTAAAATTTTTTCACAAATATACGGACTAATATTTGCAACGAGAAGGATTGTCGTCGCAAATAATACCTTTAGCGACGGGCCCGTCGCAAATAATTGTTGTTGCGACGCCGTTTTCCGCGACGGGCTATTTGCGACGGGTCCCAGTCGCAAAAGCCTATTAGCAACGAGATCCTGACGCAAATGCCCCATTGCAAATGCCATTATTTCCAGTAGTGGAGGGTTGATCCAGAGGAGGAGGAAAACTAGTGGCAGGTAAAATTACATTCTTTCTAGTGGAAGACATTGGGAACGTATGAGGGTAGTTTCTTGGACTTGGAGACTGAAAGCTGGATCAAAAATAAAAGATAGCCTTCAGCCTAATCTGGACTCCAATGAAGTAATGGGTTCCATTGAAGGTTAGTTAGATGAGGGGATTTTCACATCAGTGGTGGAAGTTATACCTGGGGGAGATAAGTGAGGATGATGTTCTGTGGTTCGATTTCAAGAAGGAGTTTCAAGAAGAATTCCTTTCTCTGACCATGAAGGAGGAGAAGCGACAGAAGATACCCTCCCTCCAGAAGAAGAGTATGTTGGTATGAGAGTTGGGGATAATGTTCATGGATCTCCTTCTCTTCTCTCTAGATCTCAATTCATGTGAGGAGTCTCGGGCGAGATTCATATGGGAGGCACTTCATCCTTATCTCTAGTATGCAGTTACTCCCATCAACTTGCCGACATATCTAGAGGTCTAGAAGAATGTGGAAGTGTTTGATAGGAATCACTCATGAGGAGGTATACCATGAGAGGGGATATAGTAGGATTATATAAATAGAAATTATTCCATTAGTAGGTCTCAGGGACAAGGTCCTGTGACATTTTGGCCAGTAGGGATTCGACCTCATCAGTTTTAGTTTCGACCTTTTGGTCCATGTGCTTTTCCCATAGGCTTGGGATAAAGGTGTTTCTCTTGTGGAGGCTAATGGAACCAATAGAGTCAATTCCAAGTTAATTCCCAGTATGGTGGAGGTGGGTAGGTTCATCACCTATCTCAACAGTAGTTTTCAGATTTACCATTTCATTAGTAGGGAAAATAGGATCATGCTCCACCTATGGGATATGGAGAAGGTGAAGGACGACCTCAATGAATTCTTTGGGGAACTCGACCTAAGCATGGTAGGGGAGGTGGTCTTTAGATAATGGGTAGAGGAGCTGGGTGTGGTCAGCTGCATGCCACAGAGGAAACAGTTCCAATAGGCCTCAAGATTGTTTGAGGCATGATTAGCCTATTCAGTACTCTTTCTTATACATTTTTTGATTTGGGAGCTTTTAACTTGTCCATTTCACCCACTCTAGGCTATTATCTAGGACTAGACATATATAGGATTTATGTTCCCCAGGTGTTGAGTACAACATTAGGTGTTCAGACCAACTTGATTGATGTTTTTTGGGGATGTAAAATGATGTTGGGGCCGCATCAATCTAAAGGAGACCTCTTTCTTCTATAGATTAAGTCATACGATGTTATACTTGGCATCGACTGGTTGATTTCTGTGCATGATATCATCGAATAAATCTAGAGAAGAGTCATTTTTCATACATGGATGGATATCATGTAGCTTTTTTTGGCAAGTAGAGTCACCATTTGGGCAACTACCATATAGAGCCTCTTCATTCCTTGTTGGCCGAGTTGTTAGTGGGATCAGTGAAGGATGAGAAAAGGTGGTTCCAAACATTTTCGAGGAATTCTTGTATGTTTTCCCTAAAAAGGTTGTCACTCTACCACCTTGATGTGACATTGATTTGGGATAGATTATAGCCAGGTGCTTGTCTGATTTTGATGGATCCTTATCGGATGGTGCCTTCTGAGTTGTGGGAGCTACAGATCAAGATTGACGATCTGATGAAGAAGGGATTGACCTATCCTAGTGTGTCACCATGGTGTGCTCAATTATTGTTAAGAAAAAATGATGATGGTGGTTTAAGTATTCGTATAGACCAATAGTGGTCTAATCAGGTGATTATCGTGAACTAATACCATCTCTTGACGATAGATGATCTTTTCAATCAGATGAGGAGAGCATGTTGGTTTTCTAAGATTGATATGCAGTCTGAGTATCACTAGTTGAGGGTGAGGGAGTGTGAAATCTCAAATACATATTTTTGGTAAAGGTATGGTCACTTCGAGTTCATGGTCATTCCATTAAGTGTTACAAATACACTAGCTATTTTCATGGGGCTCATGAACTCTGTATTCTTTGAATTTCTAGGTAGGCTCATCATCATGTCTATCAATGATATCCTGTTCCAGTCGAAGTCAGAGGGGGATTATACTGAGGATATCAAAATTGTCTTGGTTGTTCCTTGATGCCAACTGCTCTATGGGAATTTGTGAAAGTGTATATTTTAAGCATGGTATGTGTACTTCCTTAGAAATGTGGTGTCTCAATAGGGGATAACAGTTGTCTCATTGAAGGTCTAGGTAGTTGTTTCTTGGGAGGCACCTACTAATGTGGCAAAGGTTCACAATTTTATCGATCTTGAAAACTATTAACAAAGATTGTAACCTTAATTACATTGATTTGAATCTCTATTGAAGTATTTGACAAGAAAGTACAAGGAATTTTTGTGGAGTGGGAAGTGTCAGTATTCTTTTAGCTAACTAAAGGGTAAGATAGTCAGTGCTCTAGTGCTTTGTTTTCTAGAGGAAGGGGCGGTGTTCAAGGTGTTTTGTGATGATTACCATCTAGGATTGGGTTGTTTGTTGATGCAGCAATGGGGATTGATCTCTTATGGGTATAAGAAGTTACAACCCCATGAACATAATTATTTCACCCATGATCTAGTGCTAGCAGTGGTCATGTTTGTTCTGAATTTTTGGAAGAATTACCTCATTAGGGAGCACTTTGTGGTCTTCCCAAATCACAAGAGATTGAGGAATATATTTTCCCATAAATATATAAACTTGTGACAATGGAGTTGGATGGGGTTTCTTCAAGATTACAATTTTGAGATATCATACACCTCAAGAAAGGGGAATGTTTTGGAAGATTCTTTGATAAGGAAGTTGCAAAAGGAGGTTGTTCAGGAATTTGAAGATTCTTATATGGAACTGGAAGAGTTTACTACCTTGCACTTAGATCCAAGAATGGATGGTGGTAGAGGCTATCTCTTTCAGATGATGGTTCATATATCTATGAGGATATTGGTGGAATATTATTAGCAGGGAGACTCGGAGGCGAAGGTGATGCATGATCGTGTTAACCAAGGTGATGATTTTTGGGGATGATCATAAGATATAAATAATTAGATGTTGTTCCATGAGAATCTATTATTTCTAGTGGAAATGCATGAGGGAGTTCTCAGTGAGATTTATAACTCACCCTTGGCAGTACACCTAGAAGTTTCCAAGATGTACCATGGATTAAGGGAGCTGTTTTGGTGGCCCTAGTTGGAGAAAATAGTTGGAGAGTTTGTGGAAATATTCCAAGTGTTCCAGCAGGTGAAGGTTGTTCACCATGTTCCCAGTGGGTTGTTACAACCCCTATCTGTCCCAGAGTGTAAGTGGGATGTCATCTTGATGGACTTTTTTGAAGGGAGACCCTGGGACTAGGGAGGCTATGATTCTATCTTGGTAGTGGTGGACCGAATAACGAAATTGGATAACTTCATATCCATTAAGGATATCAGTGTTGCGGATTCCTTGGTGGGAAGGTATGTGGATTAGGTGGTGTGGTTGCATGGGGTTACAAGGTCTATTGTCTTAGATCGGGACGCATGTTTTACCTCCCGAGTCTATAGGGGAATTCAACATGATTTGTTCACATAGTTACGCAAGAGAAATACTTTCCACCCTCAGACAAATTATCAGATAGAGTATACAATCTTGAAACTAGAGGACATGTTGATGGCATGTGTTCTAGACTTTGGAGGATCATGGGTATGAAACCTTCCCCTATTAGAGTTTTATTACAAAAATATATATCACTCAAACATTGATTTTAATCAGTTTAAAGTTTTATATGGAATACCTTGATGTTTACCTTTGTCACAAATAGAGGTTGGGGAGATAACTAAACTTGGACTCAAGGTAGTGTAGATAATGATAGAGAAGGTTCAGCTGGTTTAGGAAAGGATGAAGGCGACACAAGACTGGAATAAGTCTTATTCCAATCGTAGGTGGAGGCCCTTGGAGTTTGAGTTTGGAGACCATGTGTTCTCGAAGGTTTACCCTCAACGTCAGCAATAGAGGTTTCGTTGAGGGAGGAAGATTACATTGAGGTTCAATAGACCCTTTGAGGTGTCGAGATGAGTTGGTGAGGTGACATATCACCTGGCATTGGCACCACAGTTAGAGAGGATTCACGAAGCCTTTCACATCTCATAGATTCATATATATCTTCAATATGACTCCCATGTCATTCACTGGGGAGAGTTGGATATCGAGGATTACATGACACTCAAGGATCATCCAATAAAGGTACAAGATCATCAAGATAATGTGTTGTGTGTATGGAAAATTCCTTTGGTTCATATGTTTTGGAGTCATTGTGTCATGGAGGAGAGTACTTGGGAGCGAGAAGCGCAGATGCGTGCCGAGAAACCTGAGTTTTTTTTAGTTTTTCTTTGTCATTTCTTGTTTTATGATGTGATTCTTGAACCTTGTTTTCTATGAGATGAGTTGCTTACTCATTCCGTAGTGTGTGATAAATTCTTCACACAAGCGGAGGGGAGGACCCAAATTCCTAATCAAGATGCATTAATGAGGATGCAATTAAACCTATGCAGTAGAGTCAATGTCACCCATAGCGGATAGTATATCGACATAGAGGATGGAATTTCCGGGTTCATGTGTCTGAAAAGAGTGGTTAATATTCTTGTGTGGTGGTTGTGTGGCAGTTTTGTTAGTATATTCTGGAGGAGGTGTTCCTAGATATTTAGATTTCAATCTTTCCTTCTAATAATATAGGGTGGTTTCTTATTGAATTTCAGCATGTCCAAAATATAGTAGTGTTTCAAGGTTATAAATTTACTTGAGAGGTATCTTATGGGGTGGTTGTTTAGACCCCTTTTTCATCTGGGTTTGGTTTTTAATTCTTGAGGGTGAAAATAGTTTGATAGGTATATGATGCAATGGTATGGTAGGATGGGCATCGGTAGGTAGTGCATCGGTTGTACATGCATCAGTGAGTGTCGTTAGTGAGTAGTGTTGGTGAGTGGCATTAGTGAGTGGCATTGGTGAGTGGTGTCGTTGAGTGGCATCGGTAAGTGGCGTTTGTGTGTAGTGTCGATAGGTGGCTGTGGTAGGTGGCATCAGTGAGTGGTGTTGGTGACTGTAATCAGTGAGTTAGGTTGGTGGATTGCATCGGTGATTCAACCATCAATGACTCACGTTAGTGACTCAGCCATCGGTGACTCATTTCCCGTTTTTTCATTTTTTTCTATTTTTTCCCTCTTACATTTTATTTGATGGAAAATAAGTTACCTATCATATTTATGAAATTTTAAATATATTTCAAAGGATAAGAATCATATCTTAAATTCCATAGGTTGTGGGGGACTCTAAAATATTCAAACCATGTAATATTGACCACAATATGAATATTAGGTATATTGAAACCATATCCCTTCCATTTATGTTGAATCTGGCCTTTTCTAACGCTGAGATTCTCTCTTCTTTGAACCCTTCAATTTTCTCTTAGTTTTCCTGGAGCCTTTCTTTCTCGGTGAGTTATATTTGTGCTATAGACGTCAGTAGAGTTTTCCCATTGAGTCTATTCTTCTTCTTTTGTGGCCCCCTATTTTTTTCATAAGGCTAAGTTTCTAATCCTATATTGTTCTAAGTATGGACCCCTTTGTCTCTCTTTATTTTTATATCATGTATGGTTGGTAAGCTAATTTCACTTCGTGAATATGGTTGAATCAAAATTATTTTTTCGTATTAAGACTATTATGAAGATAATCGAACCATTTATAAATATAATCAGACTAATTATTTGAATGGGTTTTGTTACTTTATTAATAAATGATGGGTGGGGAAGAATGTGGTGATGCTTCACTTTTTTTTATTATCCTTTATCCATGTTGTGAGTTGTATGGGTTGTAACACTTATGAAAATCATGGCTATTTGTGGTCTTTTCTTATGAACATGTGATGATTTATAATTGTTATTGATCCTTCATTGAATGACTGCTAATATGATAATCTGGCTAATCACATTTACTTGGTTAACTTAATAGATGCTTCAGGATTGAACTATTATGTGATCACCCCTGAATTAACAAAGTGAAATTAAAGAATGATTTTTGATTAAATATGAATACACCTAACTCATTTTGTGCGATTGTGAGAAGTGGATGGTTCTATTTGGTAGTGTGTCTTGTGCAAGATGTGTGGTGTTGTGGTTGGAATTTGGCTATGTGTATAGGGTGCTGCAGGTGGTGTAATGGAATCTTTGATGGAGAGTTTGATTGATTTAGGAATGGATGAATTTGTTGTGTAATGGGGCTGTATTTGGATTCTGTTCTGGTTTTTGTACATGGTCTATTTTTGTAGTTTGACTATAACCTAGTTGAGTTTTTTTATGGATGTGGTACTTCTCGTGAAGCAGGGCTACCAAGGATGGTTTGAGATGGATAATTTTGAAGAAGGATGGTGTTACCTTGTGTGGGAATTTCACTGGGAGTTTCTAGATATCGATATATTAAGAATGGGTGATAGAGTGGATACTTTTTCCCAAGTCCTTATTTCTCTACTTAGATTTGTAAGTGGTTGGTATAGTTGCTTTGCCCTTATAACTTGTGTTATGTTTGGTAGTTTCCCGGGTGGGGATGGAATCAATAATTTTGGCTTGTTTAATAAAGAATGACAATTGGATAAATGAATTGGATGTGGTTATGAATTAAGTCTATGGATTTCAGTGTTTTTATGTATTAGAGGTGATAGTAAGGGAATATTTTTGTGGGTTTGTTGTTTGTTTTGAAAACCCATCGGTTTGGCTGAGTGTTTGGTACCTATATATATGCATGTTGTTTTTTAGTATTTATATGAGCACCCTAACCTAATCAAGAACTATGTGCTGAACAACCCAACTGTAAGAACCCAGATTTTGGCTGTAAAATACTTTGGAATATTATTGATATTATTCTAGAGCAGTTCCTTCAGACGGCATGCGATTCCGAGCCCCGAAGAGGCCAGAATTAAATTTTCAGTGCCTTCACACTAGGCATGCCAAATAAATAGGATAACTCCTAAATGGTGATCCGGATCAGAGATCCGAGTGTACGGATAGGTCCGGAATGGGGTTTTTACCCTATTAACGACATAAAACTTGTTAGCGCGGGACGTTTGGACCCCTCACTCACTTTCGGTGTGTGGAACAGATAAATTAAAAAATTATTTTATTAGTTTAACGGATTAACTCGAGTATCTCTTAAACGGTGGCTCGGATTGGGAAACTAAGGGCACCGTTGAGTTCGGAGCGTTCCGTTTACCCTAGGAGGGGTGTAAGTTTTGCGGGCATGACCCGTCTGTGAAAAATGGACCCAGGGGAATTTTTGTAATTTGGTGGCCACAAGCGCAAAGTTTAATAACATTCAAGCGGGAGCTCAGAATCAAATTTTGAGACCACCGTTGTCCTCTAGAGGGGGTGTTTACCCTAGGGGAGGCTTAACCTTGACCCCGTCATATGTTTCGGACGCGGGATAAATTTGGGGGTTTTTAATTAATTAAAATTTAATTAATTTTCTTATTTAAACACTTAAACACCCATCCTCCTCCCTTTTCACCCCCTGGAGAAACCCTCAAGCTCCCTCTTCTCCTCTACTCCGGCGAAGTAGCTCCGGCAAGGTGGCGACACGGCGGTGGATTCTTCATGAAGTGTCGGGCAACACCCTTCGAGGTAGGAGGTTTTTGTTGCGTTTTTATTCCCAAACCTCATTTTAATCCCAATTGTTAGTGTCGAATTGTTGTTTTATCCTCGAACCAAGCCCATGATCGTGTAGTACATTTCACGAGCATTCCATTTCCTTTTTCAGTTTGTAAATCGGAGTTCGGGGGAGGCTGCGGTCGTCCGGCGAAAGTTGAGGGTTTTGGGGTTTTTCCGGCCGGTTTTGAGGGCTTCTGGCGGTCCGAGGGCGTCGGCAGGCGGTGGCGCGCGTGCGGCTTCAGGAAGGTGTCGCATTGAGCGGGCACCCTCAGGCGGGTGTCGTGGCGTGAGGCGGCGGCAGGCCAAGGCAAGGGGGAGGCTTCAGGAGGAGGCCAGGGCTCAGGTGGAGGGCCTCGACGCGGCGGCAGGTCGCTAGGGTGCGGCGACCGTGGTGTCGCGGCGCGCGACCCCCCGTGCGGCGACAAGACCTGAGGGACGCGGGTCTTCACGCGGCTGCCGCGACCGGCCCTCGTGGCCAGTCAGCGCGTGGACCGCAGGTCCACGGCCGGCCCGCGCGGCCAAGCTGCGGTCCGGCGCAGCAAGCCGGGCTGGCCGGCGTAGGCCGGCGCAGGCCGGGCGGAACGGTTGGACCAGGCCGGTCCTGCCCAGGGGGCTTCGCCCCACAATTTTCGGATGCCCGTAATTTTCACTACGGGTGCCCGTTTTGCTTTCCATCTTCGGCAGTGTACTCCAGACGCCGTGACAGACTTTTTGAGATGGTTTCATGAATTTTTAATTCCTGAAATGAGGGGCCTCAGAGGCGCGACACGTCTTTAAGCGAATTGACATTATTTTCTGGGTGATCTTGTTTCGGACGGCGCGGATGCGTCTGCCGTCCATTTTGAGCACTGTCAGTGGTGTTGGGACCCTGGCTCCAGGGAAATTTTTTCCAGGGAGGTTCCGGGCGTTGACTCCGGAGTTGAGTCATGGACCCCACGACCCGTCTTTTGAGCTGCATGCAACTTTTAGTGACTTTTTCATTGGACGTCCATTCGGGGCGTGCAAGTAGTCGATGTTGGGTGTTTTTCTGAGGGCATCGCATTGGCTCATTCTACCTACGGTAATTCCGCATGATGGTGTGGGCCCCGTGAGGGCCATTTCGGGAGTTGACAGAGATTTACAGCTTTATCACTAGGTGTTCGTTTTGGACAAGTGATTAGTTGAACTGGTGTACTTTTTTGAGAGGATCTCAATGGTGTGATCCGTCTATTGAGTTTCCGGACTGGGATGTGGGTCCCACGTAGCACCGCTTGTGTGCGGTGTTCCGGAATGCATCTTTTTCTCCGGATATCTGTTGTTCTCAAGAGAGAAGTATTTTGATGTGTTTTCCCAAGGGGATCGCAATAGTGCGATGCGCCCGACTGTTTTCGGGGTTGAGGCTCAGGATCATGGGATGCCGTTCGGGCGTGAGGCGGTGTTGGTGAATTTTTCGTCGGATATCCGTTTGAGGCGAGTAATTAGTCTATCTCGCATGTCTTTTCACGAGGATTAAAACAGTGCGATCCGTTTGGTTGTGCGGAGCCTCTTGCGCGATCTTATTAAATGTGGAAATGTGAAAGGCGCTCTAATGGCGGTTCATCTCGCCGTGTTTGCAGAGAACCCTTGGCGTGTGATCGCGTGCACTCCCGTGTGAGTGATGATATGTGGTTGGCTGTGCCTCAGCCGATGAGGTGGCAGGTTGGATTTGTTACGTCACACCTTCGCGTTGACATTAGGTGCCATGTGTATGATAGACTTTGGGCTTGAACATGGTATACTCTGGGAGTATACAGGAACTCTTGGAGGTACATGTGGTTATTTGTACATGAGGACGTTTGTGCGCTCAGTTGGGGTTGACTTGGGGCCGCACATTGTGTGGGCCCCATGTGCGTGTTGTGTCCTGCTTTATGTACTTTTGACATCTCACGATGTAGTGGGTTCCTCTGTTCTTGTTTGTTGACCAGCAGGGTTGAGTCTTCCCCTATCTTGGTGCTCGTTTGTTTAACCAGCAGGGTTGAGTGGTCTCCCACTGGTTTCATTCATGACAGTTTGGTAGGCAGAGATGGTTTGTTCCTCTGTTTCTTCAGTTGTGAGGGGTTTCAGTACCGTGCCCTTTCATCGTACTACGGCACCGTTTGCAACTACGTGTGCTCGTACTGCATGGGTGTATTCCCACTTTCTGGGATGATTTGTCTCAGTCTGCTTCGATAGCAACTTAGCGAATTAGAGCGTGATCGCCTTGAGAGGCCTGGGGAGTTTCTCCCATTCTTCCATGATCCCTGGCAGAGTTCTTGTGGATTCGGTGTGACCAACACTTTACGCGGTCACCGATCCTCTACCCATGAGGTTTTTTCCAGCAGGGTTGAGGTTGTTTCGAGCTGGGCTCGCCAGTTGTACCATCCAGCAGGGATGGCCAGTACAGCAGTGTTCACCGAGCAGTACCATCCAGCAAGGATGACCAGAGCAGTTTTGGGCTTACCTCCAGTGGGGCTGGGTAGTAGTCCCCGATGCCGGGCTTACCTCCAACTAGGCTGGGCAGTGGTCCTCGATGCCGGGTTTCCACCAGCTGGGCTGGGCAGTGGTCCTGTCGCCAACTTTAGTCTGGTCTCCCTCCAGTGGATTACCCTGTTATGGGACTGGACAGTGTGAAACCCATTGACTCTTTCTGGGTCTCCCTGTAGTGGGAACCCGTTGACTTCTAGGGACCCTCTAGTAGGGTTGGGCAGGGGGTCGCCTGTCGACTTTGAGGAGACCTCTCGACTGCGGGGCAGTGACGAGTTGTGGTTTGAAGTTCCCTCTGAACTCTCAAGTATGAGGGTTGCTTTCCCCCACCGAGAAGCGTCCTTGTGACGTGACCTAAAACCGTGCGGGAGAGTTAGTGCCTCCCAAAGCGGATAGTGTCGAGGTGTGGTGGTTTGAGCCCTTGACTTGTAGTTCGGGGCAGACGTGTGGGATCCTGGGCATCGATGGTGTTACTTCTGGGACTGTTGGCGACTCACTTTTCTGGGGCTGAGCTACGGGATGGGGATCCCCTTATGACCTTGTACATGCTACTTAGTGAGCATATGAATATGTATATACCTTGTTTAGGTACCCACTTCTTGGGTTTGGTTACTCTCCTTCCAGGAGATGAAAAGACACGCGGGGTATGCCACGTTCTTTCCGTGTCTAGCTTCTCATGGTTGGATGAGTCTACTCTCCTACTATAGGTAGAGAAGACTCGATGGGAAGTTCACCTTCTCACCATTTCCATATCCTTATGTCTGGATGAGTCTACCTTCTTTCCTCTTTTTGGGTTGATCTGGACTCTCTACTGTACTCTTTACTGCACTTTCGGTTGTACTCCTTAACTTTTCCCTGTTCGCTCTACTGCTCACCCTTCAGTACCTCATTTGTTTCTACCTTGAGCCTTCGGGGTATCCTACTGAGCATTTTTATACTCAAACCTTCTTGGGCTTTGCCCGCACTTGGTGTGCCCTTACAGACGACAGACAGGTTGGTCGTGACTTCAGAGGAGCTTAGGAGCTTGGTAGCTTGGACTGCGTGCAGTGGTCAGAGTCGGGTTCTAGGTGGGGGACCCTTACAGCTATTTAATTTTTGTTCACCTGTTTCCAGGTTGTGGCACTTTTCTGGTTGGGCGCGTGTTTTCCCCTTTTCCCTTTCAGTTTACTTTCAGTACTTGCTTTATACTATTTAGAGGTTGATGCACATTTGTGGTTTATATATAGTAGTTTCCCTTTTTCTTTACTTGTCTTTTCTTTTACTCTGCACTTTTTTGTTGAGTGTGCTACGTGTGTGTGTGTGTACAGGTACTTCGGAAAAGGCCTCCCCAAGTTATTGTGCCTTCGGCGCTGGTCGCCAGCCCCTGGCCTTTGGAGGCGGTCTTGGGGTAGTTGCGGCTCGAGCTCGGGTAGGGTCGGGTCGTGACACCATTTCATGGGGTTTTTTCCAAAATCTCAGTGGGAGGATGGATGGATGTTTATTATCAATTATCTAATCCCTCTTCTTGGAATTGGTATCCCAAGACTCTCCAGCTTTGTTGTGGTGTGGTTGTGAGGTCCAGGTGTCTGTGGGTGAGGTGTGCCTTCTTAGTTGTCTTAGGTGTGATATAAGTTGTGATTTACCAGGTTTATTTGGGTTGGGGTTATGGTTTTTTGGCTTAGTTGTATTCCAGTGAGATATGATCTAGTTCTGGCCCATGTGTTTGTGGGTGGGATGTGGTATGTGGCCTTTGTGTGTAAAGGTAGGTTGTGGAATTGAGGATTGTGAATGTGCGTGGTAATTTCAGGATTTTTGTTGTTTGGGATAAGTAGTTAACCAATGGGTAAGTGGTATGGGATACCCAAATATTGATGTGATTACTATATTACTTTACTTTACTTGAGATATTTAGTGAGCATGTCTTTGGTGAGGTTGTGGATGATTGTATACCTTTTTAGATTCTCTGGTTTCTACTATTTCTCAGTGGGGAAATAATATGCTTATCCCACATGTGAACGAGTGACATTGGATTTTCCTTCAGTGTATACTTTTATTCTATTCATATGTATATAAAACTATTTCTAGCCTTCAATGGAGATTACATGGACCTTGAGAGACCTTACTAGCTCAGGCGTTGGGATAGTTGTTTTGTCACTACTTAACTCTACTCTTTTGGTATTTACTTTGGAGTGTTTCATTTTTTTTCAAGCAGTTTTACTTTAAACATTCATTTGGGATGTATTTTGTTTTATTTTATGTATATTTCATGGATTTTTTAAGGTTGATACATCTTATCTCTCAATCATGGTTACTATAACAAGGGTAATGCCTCCCATTTTGTGAGATTTGTATACCCTTGGTGTAGTTTTCCACCCTAGGGAATACTGGATGTGGGACCCATGGGTCATTATCTCTTTTCCTTCATTTCCAACTCATTAGGGGAATCTTTGGAAGGAGGGGGTCATGAAAATACATACCTTAATTCATAATCATACTTAACAAATATTTCCCAAATAATGATCGAATATGGCTATGTTCATCTTTTGTATAATACTCGAAACCATTTAATGTCTACAATAACATTGAATGATATAAGATAAAAAAATAGAATATTATAACTGAAAATATAAAATTATTAGTATAACTAACCTTATCAAATTCAGTAGTTACCCTACTTGTTATTATCTTATACATGAATCATAGAACATAATTAAAACATTTAACATATCCTTATTGATGATGACAATGTGATAATAAAACAATAAATTGAAAATAAAAACCAATATGTATATATATATATAAATCAAAAATAAAAAAATATATATTATTTATAAAATAATTAATTTTACTTTAACATATTGGATTGCATTTGGGTTTTTTATCCAAAAGCGATTTTTGTTAAATATTTTCCATGACCTGAATTTTCATATATATCAACTAATAATACATGTGAATAAAATATGAATTATATATAGTGAACCTAGAAAAAGGAAGAAAACATTCTTTCTTAATAAGGTAGTAAATATTTTACAATTATTGCATAATAATGTGAAAAACCAATATTAGGTGCTTTCACATGGGTAGAATAATCCTAAAACCCAATGCCCCTATATGAAAAATGATCACAATTAATGAAAATATAATGAACATTAGTTCATAATTATATATTTTTTATTAACCATCATGAAATGGAAAACCCCAAACCCCAATCTATGTCTTTAATAATCAATCACATATATATGTAATTATATCAATAGTATTCACATATTTTCATAGTCATGGAAATGAGTTACAAATCAATAAAACCATAAACTCTTGTGGTTTCATTTTGAATAAGATTTATTTATAGATACCTAATATAAAAATTGATATAGTTATTCAATTTCTACTATCTTTAATTAAGGAAATAAAAAATGAAATGTCAATTAACTTGCATGGAAAACAACTGCAACATATGAATTATGATCTCTTCAAAATCTTTTAGATCCACAATATCTTTTATAAATATTCTCAATGGATAGTATCTTATATATATATCATATTTCACTCAAAACTCATAGATATTACCCAAGGAGAAAGATTCCTAATATAATATTTTTATCCCATTCGAAATAACAGAAGTATCTATAGTTTTTTATTCCCTTTTGTTTCATTTATTCCATTTCAGTTGATTTTAGATACTCCTATATTAGATAAATGTCAGAAAACATTATATATAATTCTCAATCATTTGTAATTAATATTATAAAAATGAACACCTCATATAAAAGATAATGAATAAGGCCATATAGAAATGTAAAAAATTACCCATTCATTCCCAAAATCTAGTAACCTAATCATTAATAAATGGTAGTATATTGTTTGGATCAATAATATCATGAACTTATACTCTAATCTAACCCATCTACATTGTATGGTGATGAAAATAAGCCCCCCAAAAATTAACAACTATGAAGGATACCATAAGTACATGAGGATCTTTATCATACAACTCACAATATAAATTTTTATCCAAGAAAGGTGGTAGAGGATTTGAGTAGGAAGACTGGGAAGGCTGGTATGGCAAGGAGGTATGTATAAGTAGTGATATAGTAGGAAAGGGATGGAAACACTAGGAAGGCTACACAAACTATGATTGCCTCATAAAGGTTTCTCATATAGCATGCATAGTTGATTAAATTTGATCTCTCAAGAACTATTTCATATCATATAGCATAACTTATAAGGATTAAGTTTTTGGTCACTTAATTTCTTAATTTTAGCATGAAAAAAATCAAAATACTAACACCCACCACAAATATTCTTATCCTTCTAGAATGCTCTAGCTTTACTAAAGTATTGAATGTTATGTCCATCATAGCCTTATGGATAAAAGTTACATGTGTCTGTTGATCATGAATTTCATCCAGAAATGAAACATGAAAATGGTATATTGTTTTTGTTAATTTATATAACAAAAACAAATTCATAAAAAATTAAAAAATATTTGTTTACAATTATTTTAGAAACTTCCTTAGATTTATCAATAAGATAATTTCCATTTTTTATTCTTCTCACTCTTTACCATTTTTCATGGTGACTAGGGGATATGGATGAATGAAATGGACCTCATCTGAACCACTAGTATACTTAGCTCTTAATGCTTCAATATTTTCATCAATAAATTTTTCTTCAATAATTTATAGCCACCATGTGAAAAAGTATGAGGGTATACATTCTTCAACGGGATGTATTGATGGATATCCTAGAATCCTATTATATAAAAATAAACTAAAGAGTAATTAGGTACACATATAATAAATTTTACAATATAATATAATTATCATACCAGAAAGGCTTCATCAAGTTAGCTGGAAACAAATTTTTCCATTTATTTCA
This sequence comes from Viscum album, assembly GCA_963277665.1. Classification (NCBI taxonomy): domain Eukaryota; kingdom Viridiplantae; phylum Streptophyta; class Magnoliopsida; order Santalales; family Viscaceae; genus Viscum; species Viscum album. Next base: position 54,768,943 of record OY728153.1, on the reverse strand, counting down.
ATCTAAAAACTCATACTTGAGGAATGGATTTTCATTTTGACTCTTTCTAAAAACATATTTCTTCAACTTTGTATTGAAATCCCTCCACCAAACCACCTCAAAAGAAAGATATATTTTCTTAATTTCTTTACCTTCTCCCAAATGGAATGTATTCTATAATTGAATAAAATAAATATTAGTTACTTAAAATATATCATATTAGAAAATTGATAGAAAATTAATCAATTGAGATATTATATCGTTATATCCCCCCATAGTTGATATATATCCGCATTTTAGAATTCCTTCCTATTGGGATATAAAATGAAAATCCTGAGATGGATCTGTATGGTGATATATCTGGTAAAATGCATTGAATTTGGTAATGTTGTGTTATTATTATCATAAAATGTAATATGTAATCACCTGTCTCCATGATAAGGTGATTGTTTTGGTAAACAAGTGATGCCACATTTACCAACTCAAGATATCAATTTCCTAAAAGTAAAAGAAAAAGACTCCATCGCTGAAGTACCATTAGTAGTCCAGCAATTATTATTTTTTAAATTAAAACTTTTCTTACATAAAATAATTATATTACCGTGTTATTAATAATATGAAAAAATAAAAATACATTTGTAAATATTCCTCTATCTCTGTATATGTATCCATAACTGAAATAGGAAATTGAATTTAAATTCTTTTGTAGCTGAATATTATTAGATAATTTAATAATTTCAAAACTGGTAAATATAAATATGTAATTAAGAAAAGTGGAACACAAGTTTAAGTTTAAACAATATAATGATGTTATGATTATAAACCAAACAAAATATACAAGGTAAACTATTAAATATAATCCTTAATTCTAAAATGATATCAAAATTTATAAATTTAAATATCAATGTTTGAAAAAGTGTTCTCATATTCATAACTTTATCCAATATATAATAATTTATGTCTTGTATTTCAATGAAAAATGTTTACCCATAACCGTAGAATATAAAAATTTCACACACAAAAACATACAAATAATAAAATGTATATAATTTAATATCCAACATTTATTAAATAACACACTTTTTACACATGTAAATGTTAGAAAGTAAATGTAATGTAAATAATTACGAGATTAACTACGATAGTAATTTATTGTTTTCACATATCCCTTCAACATGATCATTTTGTACTATATAAAACATGTTTGAGTTATAGTGATTTTTATTTTGAAATCTGGTAATAGATGAATCCGACTCATATAAATCAATAACATCACCATCATATTCATTATTCAAAAAAATTCCTTTCCCCTGAAAAACGATATACCATTGTTCATTTAATGGGTCAATGTCATAAAATATTTTCTTTTCATTTTCTCTATGATAAATGGTTCCTCATTATAACAAAATATATTCAAATCAACCAGTTTAAACTCATATTTATCATGTTTCACACCTCTATTACTTTCCATCCAATTACACATAAAGAACATGACTTGAAATTTAATATTATAAATTTACCATATGTCTTAAAGAATGTAAAAATATGGAATTGATGAAGAAATTGGGTTTTTATCTTTTCAATATAAAAATTTAATTCTTCATTGATGACCATTACACCACTACTTTGAATGGTACTCCATTCACACAAATTTTTCTATAAAATGTGTACCCATTAATATCAAAACCAGACCATATAATCACATTAAGATATGCTCCCCCATATAACCATTTCAATGTTTGTGATGAAGATATATCTTTTATGACTATATCTTTAAACCATGAATCAAATGTCTTTTTATGCTCACTAATCATCTAATTTTCATTTCTTTTCAGATATCATAACTTTAATATAGTAATATGTGATGATATATATGATTTAACCTCATACTTGTTGGTAAAAATTTATAAATGTGCCTACATCACATCAACACGTTGAGTGAAATTTACCTTTAACCCTTGAATCCCTCTACCTTCACTATAAAATGTCATATGTTGAGATATAGAGAGAAAAATATACTCCACTCCATAAAAATAATCATTAAAAAACTTAGTCACAAAAAACATTGTATATTTTTGAATATTATATACCTCATTTCGATATATATTTTTAACATATCCATTTATGTTGTTCATATAACTTTCAATAGAATACAACCATCATAAATAAACAGGTCTATGTATTCTTATCTCAGGCACAAAATGAATCACCATAGGAACCATTATATAAAAGAACATAGGTTGGAAATACATTCCTTGTTGAAAAATTATAAGAGAATATTCATTCTCCAACACTTATAAAAAATGTGGATCAATGACTTTTCTACAAATGGATTTGAAAAAATTACATATCATGATGACAGACTTTATGACAGTTGTCAATAAGATACCATGTAGTACGACTGGTATAATTTGTTGCATCAACATAGGGAAATCATGATATTTCATGCCTATTAATTTAGAATCCTTCAATGAGACCAAATTTTTCACATTTGAAGAATAAACATGAGATATATTAATACCATGAATAAAATATTTAAATTTCATCTTCTAAATCATTCTTAATGTCTGAAAATCCATAGGTAAAAATGTTTTATTCTCTTTCATAGTTTCATGCAACTCTAAATGTATTCTAATTTATATCAAGTCCAATCTAACATACAACCCAGTTTTTTTTCATTTTATATCAAACAATGTTCCAATAAATCTTTCACATGTGTTTTTATCAATATGAATAACATCAATGTAATGTTCTATCTATAAAAATCTCCAATAAAAGGGTTTAAAAAATTCAGATTGTTTCTTTAAAAAAAATTCTCGAAGACCAAAACTTTTTTTCATTACAAATATCAAATAAATATTTTTCACACTATCATAATATTATTTAACTGAAAATGATCATGGGAGAATATTCTTTTCCTATAAACTATAGAATTATTTTTTCTATCTATGATAAGCATGGTTAATTCACAAAAATATTTGATGCCCCATATTCATTATCTATCTTCGATTCTGCAATTCATAATATGAAGTCTCTTCTTCAGATATTGGATATGATTTTTATCCCTTAACACTATATCAATAAAGGTTTCCATATGAAGGAATGTAATTTATATTGATCATTATTATTTAATGTCAAATAAAATAATATTTATTATTTGAATCGAAAACATTAAAAAATGCCTCTTATAGCAATTTGTAATCCTCAATAAATTGTGAAAGATACACATCATAATTATTTCCTATATTTTTTCGTCTAAAAATTATCAAGATGATCATAATATTTATTTTCTTCATAAATATATGTGGGTATAGTTTGTGAACTACTAAAAAAATTAGCAATGAGCTATGTTGGATACTTTGGCACTGATATGGATTCATTCTATTAGTACATAATCCCATTTTGATATTTTTATAATTCACTTACAAAATCACAAAATTGTTTATCAAATCTCTTAAAATATGGTGAATCAAAAGGGTGGCATATCTTACAATCATAGAGTTGATCATATAAATTCCATTTTAACATTTTTTGAACAATTAAATTTTCATATTCTCACATTAAACAAGAAACAATTGTAAGGTACAAAATTGATTTATAAAGAGTTTTGAATCTAGTACATGGGAATGAATCATTGTTGAATTATATAGTTTATATAAATGAATTAGTAGAGTTAATTTTTAGAAAGTAAAAAATTTATTTTTCATGGTGTTAGATACCAGAACCTAAGAATGAATTTGATTTGACATTTTCATCCATCTTATAACATGACCTCCCACATGTTGGACATTTTGATAAATATTAATATTATTTCCTATACAACACACAATAATTGGGGCAGTCATGTATCTTTATATACCCCAATAAAATTGGGAATAATATTTTATTCTCCTCATAATTGGAATCTGGAAGCCTGTTGGCTTCTGGAGGTCAGTCTTTTAAAATCACAAGTAAGTTAGTGAACTTTTATCACTCAACCCATTTCTTTCTTCCATGTTAACCAATATTCAATATATTGATATAACTATATATTTATTGTATCGGGGGAATAATGGTTTCTCATAACCTCCATAAAATTGTTCAAAAACTGATCTTTTTAGATCGCTTCAACAGTAAAATCATAAATTTATTCTTCAATATGATCATCAACCCCATTAAGAATTTTTTCATCAACATTAGATGTTTAAGTTTAAATTCTTTATCCATAGTAGATCTAATGTGTATAATTATGGATAAAAAATAAAAAATGATATTGTTCGTAAATTATTTGGAATTTTACTTTCTCATATTCAAACACTTAACACATTGACAAAAAATAAAATCTTTTAAAAAAAACTTCATTCAGAAAATTCCAAACAATCACCAACTACTTGTACTCATTAGTGGATATTCATAAATTTACCTAATTAAGGTCCATTAAATACCAAAGGTTTCAATATAATTGATGAACATATTAAAACATATAAAAATTTAAATATATATATATAAATATATATATATATATAGATAAACATTAAAAATAAACATGTAGAATAAAAATTATTGGTAATATGATAGGAAATACTAGCGATTATTAAGAATAAAATAAAAAACAATATAAAAAATTTATTTATTTTTCATGATGTGTCTCATGCTAATCCAAAATTACATAATTTATTTACAATAAAAAATAAAAAATATCATAGGTAATAATTTCAAATAAAATTTATATACATATATATATACATACATATATATATATCTCCATCTATACAAATAAAAATATGTAGATTCTATTTTTTGGAATTTTTCTTTGATGATTTCATCAAATAAAAAATTTATCAAAACAAAACAAACTTTCACAACAACATTTATAATTAACAATCAAATATAGACAAAAAAAAGAATCAATATCTCAAAATTATAACTAAATGATAAATATTTTATCTTCAAAATAAAAAAACAACTTTCAAAATTGTGTGACCATCAAGAAACATTGATCCACAATCTAAATTTTCTCCCTCAAATTTATTATAAAAATAAACTCTAGAATATTTAACAAAATATTTTGTAAAAGAAATGAATAATCAAGAACAAACCAATAAAACTGAGAAAAATGATTTCCAAACACAAAATACTTATGTGCACAATCAAAAAAAATATAAAGGTAGAAATATTAAAGTCCATTGATCATGAAATGATTATTAAAAACTAAATAAACTCAATAAAAATCACTTTTTAGGATCATAATATTTCTTTCAAAGTTTATATGATTAGAGACTGAATTTTTTTATAGATTTCAAAATGATGGTTTTGCGATAAAAAGATTTATTTGAAAAGGTTTTTGGCATCAGTTTTTACAAAAAATGTCGCAAATGTTTTTCTTAAATATTTGAAACCATTTTTAAAGAAATAGATGCCAAAATGAATTTTCAAGAAAAAAAGAGATAAGTATTTTATAAAACCAAAGTATAAAAAGACATTTTTGGGGTTAGTTTTGTAAAAAATCACACTAAAACGTCAACATATCAGCCTTTTGGAATCTATTTTTGACAAAACCAATGCCAAAAAATATCCCCAAATTTATTTTTGTGTTAGTTTCTTATAAAATATAGTCATATTTGGGATGTTATATCAAAAATTTCTACTAGTGATGTTTTTGACACACATGATGTATATACTATATACTATACAGATTATAAACAATTTCATGAAATTAGAATTCATCGATCAATTTAATTAAACTACTTTTCATCAAGGAATCAATCTAAGTATCTACATCATTTACATATTATAAGAGAAGAGAACCTTTTGAAAATATATATAATAAATGTGGTCCCTTAATCCAACATCCCAACCAATCCATCAATCATGTTTTCTATTGAATATCATCAGTGAAAATTTAAAAATCAATATAATTGGGGTTCCGCATTCATTTTACAACATTCACATTATTTTTTATATAAAATTATCTCAACACATAACTGTACCCTATAATCATTCATTCATATTCACTACCATTAATTATATATTAATACCGTTTAACAAAACAAACATGTCCCCCTTTATACATTAATCACTTTTTTCCTTTGTTATCTCAAAACCATTTTTCATTCCATGTAAATATATAAAAGTTTTATTAAATGTTAATATCATAACCACGATTGAAATTTATTTAATCTAATAAACCATTTATCTTATTAACCAACAAAACAATTTATATTTTCAAGAGAGTGGAACACACCATCTGTTACCATAGTCCCATTCTACTCATCATAAATGGATCCAATGGGTCCTATAAAAGGTTAAACTCATTATTTAGACAATAATTTTATCATCACATGAAATGGAATCAATTTCTAATAACAAAAATAGAAATGAAAAACAATCATACACATTAATCAAAAATAGTAAAATGGAAAATAACTTGTTGAACATATAAAATAGGTTTTTATTTAACAAATGCATGATCAAATTTGATCCGTGAATTTATCTAAAACAACTAAAAATTCCCAAGCTAAATTTTTTCCATAAAAATATGTTTTTATTATCATTTAAAAATAATTAAACAAAAAATCATGGCTATAACAAAAAATATAATAAAAATAATTCATATAATGAATTAGATAATCTATTATCACTAAATTTCAGTTCAAATGACCCAGGTCAAAGGTTGAATTCCCTTGACAGTGATGGGAGTTACTGATTCAAACTCCTATATTTTGGAGGTGAAATGAGGAAAAAATCATGTAATTAACCATTATATATGAGGGGGAAAATGATAAAATCCTTATTTTAACATAGGTTAAAGGTTTTGGTTAAATTTTTCTCCAAATTCAGTGCATATTGTGCTTTTCCCCTATCAAAGAAGAAACTTTGGCACACTGTTTTTATTAGTCACAAAGATAGTGTAAAATCACTTGAGGTAGCCATGCAATATACTTTTTTTAAGAGGGGCTCAAGACACTTGGTATTATGGGACACTATTCATGATTTGGTAACCATGCTCCACCCTAAAAAAGGATGCATGGTTATGGCACAAATTTAGTAATATTCATGAACCAATAATTCCATATGATCTGGATTGACTTCTTCCATAATTTTCGAGTCAAAAATACATGAAACACTCTAATGAAAATTACCTCTCCTGGGAGTCATTATATTAAAACGATTTATGGGTGTAAAAAAGCATTTATAATAAAATATAACTCATTAAAAGATTTGGATAATGTATAATTAATGTTAGGTATTGTTTATGAATATAATTTCACAAGATTTAGGAGAGTTTGGTGACGTATGGTCAGTGAGATATGTTGGTATTTTATTCATTACTAGAATAATTATTCTAGTCAGATTTGGGTTATGTATATTTAATAAAATATGAGCTATGTAAGATTATCTCTTTCTAGACCTATTAATTTTTATTAATTATAATACATTTTAGTTATTTTTTAAGAAACATTATTATTATTATAGAGACCCAAACATTTCATATATAGATAATTCATCCTTTTATATGAATACTAATTAAAGTATAAAATAAAATTCCCAATGATTGTAAATTTATTGTACCTTTGGAAGCATTGTAATTGAAAAAATTGGTTTATAAGATCTCTACATCATATATCACTATGTTATTTATAACTACCATCCTTCTTTGAAATATCACACACAATACCATTATTCATATCAAGGGGAAAGGAGCCACAAGAAGATCTGAGATTGTAGGTTCAATAAGGGTAAAAAAGAGAGATAAGAATGTAACTTGAGAATATGGGTATGAGAACATGAGAATAATATTTGAAACACATAATCTACTTATCGTAGATATTAACATGATTCATTGAATAATTTTTTGGTATTTCTTATGGAATTAATCATATTATAATAAAATAACATGAGAAATGAGAGAAGAAAATTGGCATAAGACATAGATTTATTGCATAAAAATTTGCATATAAATCCTTGGGTGAAGAATATCCCCTGAGAAATTAAAATACTTGTTAATATTGGGAAAACCACCAAAATTGGAATAGCCTCCCATATATCCTTATACAGTAATTGGATAACCTCCCATGTACCCTATTTCAGTTTTTGGATAACCCCTCATGTACCCTATAATCTCATATAATGTTAATAATTATTATGTTTATTGGAGGGTGATAGAGGCCCCAACCATCACATAATGAAAATCATATATACATGTTACACAAGACCATAAAATATTCCTCATATCAGAACCCATGGAATGAAATATGTTTCATAAAAATTTCATTATAAAATAACGTATGTAAATGAAATATGTTTCATACTCATTTTAACATTTCATCTAACCCATGGAATTGAAGTGAGTTTCTTAATCTCTATATGATGTTGTATTCTATTGAAGATGAACAAGTTTCTTAAAAAACTTGTCATCATAAACATACAACATTTTTAGGAGGAATAATTATGGTATCATTGGATCATATCACCCATAAAGCTTATGTAACATAAAAGGATTCCATCATATACGAAAAAAGGATTTTTCAAGAAAAATAACACTGAAAATATCTGGACAAAAATTAAATTTATTTGAAAATATTTATTTTTTAAACTGGAATATCATAATGTATTGTGGATAACCATTTATTTGGAAAAAAATAAAAATCATATAAAGAGTTTTTTATAATATGAGTTAAAAAATATCACGATGACAATAAAAATTCAATGAAAAATAATTTTTTAAACTATGATTTCTTATTGTATTGTGATAATATATTAATTTTTAAATAAATATAAAAACATATAAATGAAGATTTAAATTATTATTTAAAACATTTCATGAGGAAGATAACATTTCTTTCAAAATCATATTAAAAAAAATTTATAAAAAATTAAATCCTTTTCTTAGAAAGTAATATTTTAAGTATATGAAGTAAGAAGTAAAAATTTATTGTTAATGATCTTAGTAAATTCATTTCCATAAATACACATTAAAATAAATATTACATTGACATTATTTTTATAACCCAACCATGCGTTGTTTCAAAAAAACATGAAATTTCATTCGAAAAACTTTTTAAAATTTCAATCATGAGTAAAAATGTCTTTAGTAAATCATTTTTATAATGAAAAAAATTTGAAAACATTTTTAGAAAACCGATATATAGAGAAAAAATGGGTTTTTATCGAATAGATAAATAAAGAAAAAATTTCTTCAAAAAATATTCTTTTGGAATGATGAGTACATAAATAAAAGTAAATGAAAGGAAAAAAATATTATCAGAAAATAAATATAAGAGAATTAAATTATTTAGTTTGTTATAGTTAGTTCATAATAATTTATCATTGTAATAATAAATATACAAAACCTTGATAGATGATATGATTGTATCATAATACCATTACCATATTGGAAACATTGAATCTCATTCCACATGAAAGAATTAAAAAAATGAAACACAAAATATAATGAGAATAAATAAAATCATGATATTATATTTCACTATGGTTTTATATACACATCATAAAATATGATAGGTTTATAACATAACGTTTTTTTACTAAGAATAAAAATCAAGAATAAATAACTTACAACATTAGTAATCTCGTGAATTGTAATATATATTAAATAATAAAATAAAAGGAGGTAAAATATCATTAAAAGTAGATGATTGAGAATATAGAAATTATTATTTTCAGCTATCCACCTCAAAAAATAAATAAGTGGTGATAGTATGATAAGTATCTATAGAATTAATGAGAGAGTAGAAACATCTTATATTAAGTCTCGACTTCCATCATACATGTTCAACCTCATGTTTAAAAAATATACCATTATCATAAATATATTAAATAACTAAAATTATTTATATATATATATATTGTCATAATGTTATACTTATGGAATATTGTTAAATATTTATTAATTATTTGTTTCTAAAATCATGTTCTTGTAAATAACTAATTTTTGTATGTTTTGATTTTAAATTTTTGGTCAAATTAATTTTATCATTGTTCCATCTTATCAAGATTATTAAACAAGACACTATAGGTTTCGGGCACAGTGGAAGCGCGTTGGTGGGTTTTACCAACTTTAATTTTAGCATTAAACAATGTTCAATCCAAGATCCTTCATGATAATAAAACTTCAGATCTTCGGAATAGAATGAAGAATAAAAAGAAAGATTTCTCTCAGCCTTAAGAGCATTCTTGGAGGAAGGATTTCTCTCGGCCTTGAGAGAATTTTCCAGAATTGTTGTGCACAATGATTAATTCTAGAAAAGTCTTGGGGTTGTGAGAATATTTATAATCGAGTTTGAGGTTATAGAGTTATGACAATAAATAAATGCATTACGCATTTTATTTATTTCATTAGCTGTTATTGAAAACCCACCATGTCGAATGATTAATTCTGTGACATGCTCCCATACTGATTAAAATAAATATCATTTAATAAAACGATATTATTTCTTCTAAATCCCGACTAGAAAAACTACACAGTGTATAATCATTAATAGACGATGTGTACTTGTTTTCCATGAAAACTACACGGCGTGTGCATTCAATGTACATGGTGTGTTTATCTAGTTTTCATTTTTCTTTATTTCCCCCACCACATTTATTAGACCTTGAGTAATGGCTAATTATTTCTTAAATAATTGTAACTGCATTACTCGCTATATATTATTTATCCCAAAATATATTCTCTCGAATAACTAATGTCGAAATAAACTAGATCAAGCATCCTTAAATAATTATTAAACCACAGTCAGGAATAATCTTTTTTAACATGTTAAATTAATATTTAACTGAGATACATGGACACACTTAGTGTGTGACCCTCTATGCCTCTTTCTCAGTGGCATTAGGCGGATCCTGACTAAAGTCTAAGGTTAGTGTCTAGAAACATGCCAAGGAACCCATAGAGAAATAATTTAATGCTGCAATGACGTGTCACATCATATGAATGCTTTCCGTGTAATATAATCCCTTTGTCATGATATCTTGAATCAAGTGGGTTTCATGCTAGTGCCATCAACCCATGTGCTCGATTATTCTTTCTTTAACTTTCTTGAATTGAACTCGGCCATACCTTACTGTAGCCATGGATTTATTTAGGCTATATCAATTCCATTAAAGGGTCTGAGTTATCTACTTCCATTATTGAACAGAAGGAACAAATCCTTTCTCGAGTTATCTATTAATGAAATATGACTCGTGACGCACCCAACATATCCTACCTCACTGTGAATAGTGTATCGTCACATTTTTTGTCAATACATCTAAGTGCATGAGTTGTAATACCCATTAATAATAATCTTAATGTCTAAGGAACAATACACACATCCACAGAAATGAACATCCAAGGAAACTATGAAATGTGGATTTCTGACTGGCGGGTTTTGTTCTCATAATATCCTTTTGGATATTACCAAGGGCACACACTATGAGAAGGCGCCTCAAAGTTTTATGAGTCCTGAACCCTAATGGCCTGGAATATTTGGGTCCCTAAAATAACATCATCCAGCCATATAACATATATTCAAGAACAATGTTATGGCACTTCCAGGTTCTCATCATAGCATGGATCTGGTATGACCCTTTAATGCAACAGCTGTCCTTAGGACATTATCACATGCATTGTCAGGTAGAAGAACACTCAATATGTGATAAGGTATTTATTAATGAATAAAGTAAAAACTAGTTGGTTATAGGCCACCAAATCCAATAGACTCCCACTTGGACTAGATCCAACTGCTAACAACCTTTAACCCACTAGCTCTCACATGATATTCATGATTCTGCTGAGATAGGCCTTTAGTCATGGGGTTCACCACGTTCTCTTTCGTGGACACTTTTCTCACTGAGAATTCACCCCTTTGATATAAATCCCTCAAGAGGTGATACTTCTAGAGTATGTTCTTTTTTTTGTTGATGTGACCTTGGTTCTTTTTCAAGAGCCACCACTGTAGTATTATCACAATACAACGTGATAGGATCTTTACTGATAGGCACCACATCAAGCTCATGGACAAAGTTCCGAATCCAAACGGATTCCTTGGATGCATCAGAAGCCTCTATATATTCAGACTCCACTGTAGAATCAATGAAAACTGGCTACTTTGAACTATTCCATCTCACAACTCCTCCATTGAGACAGAAAACATATCTAGATTGCGACTTTAGATCATTCTGATCTGTCTGAAAACTAGCATCAACATACCCTCTGATGAAAAGTTCTTCTTCTCCTCCATACACTAGGAACATATCCTTAGATCTTATCAGATACTTAAGGATAGTCTTAACATCACTCCAATGATGTTATTATGGATCTTCTTGATATCTGCCTACCATGCTCAGTGCATAGGAAAAATCAAGCCTGGTACATAACATAGAATACATGATAGATCCTATAGCCGAAGCGTATGGGATCTTACTCATTCTATCTTTCTCTTATTTTGTTTGAGGACAAATTTTCATAGAAAGATGTAGGCCATGTGACACTGGAACCAATACACTCTTGGATTGTTCCATACTAAATCTCTTTAGTATCTTTTCAATGTATGTACCATGACTTAGTCCAAGAAGCCTCTTGGATCTATCACGAATTATCTTGATCCCTAGAATGTAGGCTGCTTCACCCAAGTCTTTAAATTAGAAACAATTTTTCAACTAGTCTTTAACTTACTGTAAGACTGGAACATCATTTCCAATAAGCAATATGTCATCAACATATACTACTAGGATAATGATCACATTCCCATTAAACTTATTATAAACACATGGCTCATATTCATTCTTAATAAAACCAAATTCTTTTAAGGATTCATAAAATTGAATGTTCCATGACCTGGATTCTTTATTTAATCCATAAATGGATTTCTGCAACTTAAAAACCCATTTGGCTTCACCTGGGGTCACAAACCCTTCTGGTTGTTTGATATAGACATCTTCCCGAAGGTTCCCATTAAGGAATGTTGTTTTAACATCCATCTTCCAAATCTCATAGTCATGGTAAGAAGCTATGGAAGGTATGATTCTTATAGATTTAAAAATGACAACAGTTGAGGTTTCATCATAGTCAATTCGTAGATGATGTCTGAATCCTTTATCCACTAGCCTTTCTTTATAGGTGCTAACTTGACCTTCCATGTCATGTTTTCTCTTGAATACCCATGTGCATCTAATAGGCTTTACATCAACTGGATCATTGACCAATACCCAGAATTGGTTCTAATACATGAAATCCATCTTAGAATTCATAGATTCTATCCATCTTGCAACTTCTCATCATTATACTACTTCCTTGTGAGAGATAGGTTCATCATTGTACAAAAATAATGATTCACCATCCTCAGTGACTAAGAAATCAAATCTCTCTGATTCCCTTAACTCTCTTGAGATCCTATGTAGTACTTTTGTTTCTAGAACCTCTTCCACGAGGACATGTGGAACTTGTTACTATACCAACTCTTGTGTATCTTGAGCATCAACTTCTTCGAAGTCAATCTTTATCCTAATATCCCTTTTGAAGATGTGGTCCCTATCAATAAAGAAGGCGTGTTTGGTGAAAATAAATTTCTTATCTTGAGGGTTAAATAGGTAATATCATTTTGTTTCCTTGGGGTATCCAATAAAGATACACCTCATTCCCCGGGGTGCTAGTTTGTTTCCTGAGATGGCCTTAACAAATGCCTCGCATCCCCATACTTTTGTATGCGACAAAATGGAATTATCTACATTCCATAACTCATAGGGAATTCCATTTTCCACCTTATTTGGTACTCGGTTTAATGTGTATGATGTAGTTTTTAATGCATATCCCCAAAAGGATAATGGAATATCTTCATGACTCATCATCTACCTCACCATGTCCAACAAGGTGTGGTTCCTCCTTTCACTAACACCATTACACTATGCTGTATAAGGAGGAGTGAGATGAGATAGAATTCCAGACTCCTGTAGAAGATAAATGAACTCCTGATTCATATATTTTCCACCTTGATCCGATCAAAATTTCTTTATCTTCTTACCAAGTATATTCTATAATTCATTCTTGATTTCCTTAAATTTCTCTAAGGATTTTGACTTATACCTCATTAAGTAGACATAGCCATATCTACTCAAATCATCGGTAAAAGTAATGATGTAAGAATATCCACCTATAGCTTGTACTAAAAATGGTCCACACACATCCGTGTGAACCAATCCTAGAAGCTCTGTGGACCTTTCACCTTGTCCACGGAAGGGAGGCTTGGTCATTTCTCTTTGTAAACAAGAGTGACATCTATCAAGTGGTTTTAGCTTAGTAGAGTCCAAATAACCATCTTGGTACAGATTTTTCAAGCGCTTATCGTTTACATGACCGAGACGGTGATGCCACAATTGGGTGTTGTATGATTCATGTGAGTTTGTTTCTTTATCGATTTCCAACAATTGGTTTTCCTAATATAATACATAAAAACCGTTATTTAAATGTGTCATACAATAACAGACGTTGTTCTTATAAAAGAGATAACCCTTATTTCCAAATTTGAAAATAAATCCATCCATATCCAAAAAAGATACAAAAATTGTGTTCTTGGTAACAATAGGTAGATAATAACAGTTATGTAAAACCAAAATCATCCTAGTTGGCAATGAGAGGTGGTAATCACCAATAGAAAATGCAGCCATCCTTGAGTCATTGGCAGCTCGAAGATCCACCTCTCCTCTGAAAATATTTTTAAATCTACTTGGTTCCTATATTTGAATACATATGTGAACCCCACAAGTAGTATCTAATACCCAATGTGTAGAAATTGAAAGATTACACTCAATAAAGAATGCACCTTTAGCGTCCCCATGCTTCTGAGTGCAGTTCCTCTTCCAATGGCCTTACTTGCCACATGAAAAACATACTACATCCCGTTCCTTTCCCGGACTTTGGATCTTCCCCTTCTTTGAGGGATAACACTTGGGGGCTTCAGACTGTTTATAAGTCTTTGGCCCCTTTGGCTTTCCCTTCCTTTTCTTATTCACCATAAGGACTGTAGGTTTGTCACGCCCCATGTACTTATCTACCTAGAGAATATAGATCAAAAGTTTGGATAGACTCTTATCATTTTTACTCATGTCATAATTGACAATGAAGCTAGAGAAGGTCTTGGGCAGTGATGATAGGATGAGATCTGTATACAACCCATCCGGGAATTTAATCCCTAAGATGTCCAAACATTCAATGTAGCCAATAAGCTTGACTTCATGAGGCCCAGCTGGTGCAGACTCTCCAAGATTAGTTATAAAAAATGAATTGGAGATCTCATATCTCTCTTGTCTTGCCTTCTCTTCGTAGAGATCCATAAGGTGAGAGATCATGCTATACACGTCCATGTTTTCATGTGGCTTTAAGAGCTCATTAGTCATGGATAATAGCATCAAAAACTGGACATCTGTTGCATCATCTATATGTTTCTCATATAGAGAAATTTCCCCATCACTAGCCTCTTTCCCAGGTGCAAATAGAATATGCTCTTCTAGCACATACAATTTCCTCTCGTGGTGAAGGATGACGCGTAAATGCCTCTGCCACTCTTGGAAATTAGTGCCAATGAGAAGGTTTTCCTTCTCAAGTATGGTTCGTAATGATATTTTTGAAGTCATTTTTCTTGTTGTTTCTACAAATTAAAATGATAAAAAGTTTTAGGTCTTTATAAAACCGAGAAAAATAAATAAATAAATACTTATTGGTCTCCCACTATTTTTTTGAAATCCAATAGCCCTCACCATTAACTTCAGAATATTATATTTCCTGAATATTCTAGTTTCAAGGATCCATATTGACCTTCGTATTACCCCAACTAGAGTTAGTCAAGAAGCATTAAGGGTTTTAGGTAGGCATTTAAAATGCCAACTACATTAACTTGTAGCTCCTTGATCCAATGAGTGGACTCCCCAATCCTGAAATCCTTTTATTTTGGGTTTCCTCAACCTTTTCCTCTTGGTCACACCAAGTCCTGCTATGGAAGTCAAACCTTGATGCAAACTAAGTCAATTCAACCCAAAACCTTGAATTATAATTCCTTGATATTTGAAAGCACCCCAACTAGGGTTGGTCAAGCACTTTGAACTATGGTTTGATTCTAACCAAGATTATGGAAGGCTATACCGACTTAATATTTCTTTGTGGAATTTTATCCTTATACGTAAATTTCCATTTTATTATCATTGATTACATGCTTGTTAATATTAAGTGGGATATACTTAAGTGATTAACCAGGTCTAAGATAATATTTATGCATAAACTGATCTTATTTTAGTTCCATCTTGCATGCTTTTTTAATTCATTAATTGTGTGATCATGACAACACACCCACAATAAATAAACCATGAAACTGACAGAAATAAAATAAAGGGTATGATCATGAGCTTGTTCTATTGGTTAGTTTATCTAGAAGTTGTTAAACTATCCCAAGACCTCAGGGAGAAACACCTTGAACCTTTCAGGTTCATGTTTACAGCTTTCCACCTGTCCACCTTTGTATCTCCTTGGATTGGTTTCACCTTGGATCCTGACCTGAGCTGCCTACACTAGTTTGGGATCTCCATCCATTACATACGAATTTTTATCACATGTATGTGAGGGGTAAAATGGGTTTTTACATAAAATAATCCTTGGGCGCGTAGGCCCTACATATTAATGAGGAGAAGGCTCACAGGCCAACAAATTTAATTTTAATAAATAAATTAAAAGAAACCATTCACATAGAATGGTATTGGTCTAGCTCATGATCGTCCATACATGCAACAATATTTATGCCTAAATAAAACTAGCATTCAATTCTTTAATCGTTATTGCTTAAAATAAATCATGCTCAAATAAATTAATTATCTTTAATTAATCAATACTTTTATCTTAAACCATTTTCTGAATTTCCTTGAGAATCTCATCCATAAAAATTTTAAACAAAGAAATTCATTTAAAATTATCTTTATATGTAACTTTTACCTT
Organism: Viscum album; assembly: GCA_963277665.1. NCBI lineage: Eukaryota > Viridiplantae > Streptophyta > Magnoliopsida > Santalales > Viscaceae > Viscum > Viscum album. Next base: position 54,752,010 of record OY728153.1, on the reverse strand, counting down.
AGAGGCAACCCAGTGAATTCTTGTTCATTGCACATATGTTAAATTAAACACATATATATAAAACACACATCACATGTTGTGCCTCAGCTTTATCCCTACAATATGGTACATGTCTCAAGGGTTTGTATATTATAAAAATAAATTTTAATAAATCCGCGTAATTCAGATGAGTACACGATGTGTAGTTTCAACTACACAATGTGTACTTTTGTTCATCTTCCATCCAAAGTACACGCCCTGGGACATGTCATGTAGATATACTTCAGAAATTTTTGGAGTACATGGTGTGTTCTATGGGACACATGCCATGTAGTATCCATGTTACACGGTTTCCAGCCGGGCAAGCTGTGTATGGGGTTCATGGTCCAACCGTAAACCGAAGGGACTACACACCGTGTTCAGTGGACCACACTACATGTAATCTGGAAGCCGTGTTCTACCGATTCATGGTCAACACACAGTGTCATTTATGACTTAGGTATACTCCAATACAAGGCCTGATTTGGCAGACTAGTCTGATGAATTGAACCTAGACCAAACAACAAGTACTTTCGAATACACGCTGTGTATTCTTGTGTTGTATGACCAGAAATGGTTGTAACATCTAGATGAGATCATCTATTTTATTTTAATCAAAGTTAAAAGAAAAATTTGTTTCTGTAAGGTGAACGAGAAACGAGAGAGGAGGAACAAATCTCAAGATTCAAATTTAAAGAACGATTAATTGAATAGAAACAACTAAATTATTAAATGTGTAAATCACCAAAAAAAACTAAAAAATTATAATCAACTATATTACTCCTATGATACCACTTGTAGGTTCCGGGTACAGCGGAAGCGCATTGGTGGGTTTTACCAGCTTTAATTTTTAGCATTAAACAACATTAATCCGAGATCCGTCATGATAATAAAACATTGGATATTCGGAATAGAATGAAGAATGAAAAGAAAGAAAAGGGTCCCAGAAAAATTAAAAGGATCATCATATGTTGGTTATAATTAATTTAATTAATTTACAAGAATTACCTTGATGGAATTCTTTCGTCGTTGATGTTTTCTGGTCATGTTTCGATGAGATTTGTCATTGCGTTGCAGTAGCCAAGCATTGACTTTATCTAGCAGTGATCCACACGTGCACCACGTATATATGGATGTCGCCAAAGGAATATCTGGGCGCTAGCGTGGAGAAGACTTTTTTTGAGTTGTTCGCCTTAGATCGCCTTGATCCGATGGAGGAGGATCTCTCTTGGTCTTGAGAGCATTCTTGGAGGAATGAATTCTCTCATCCTTCAGAAAATTTTCCACAATTGTTGTGCACAACTATTCATTCTAGAAAAGTGTTGGGGTTGTGAGGATATTTTTAATCGGGTTTGAGGTTGTAGAGTTTTGAAAATAAATAAATGCATTACGCATTTTATTTATTTCATTAACTCTTATTGAAAACATCCCATGTCGAATGATTAATTCCTTGACATGCGCCCACGCAGATTATAATAAATATCATTTAATAAAATGATATTATTTCCTCAAAATCCCTAGTAGAAAAACTACCAGGTGTGTAATCATTAATACATGGCGTGTACTTGTTTTCCATAAAAACTGCATGCTTTTTACATTCAATGTATATGATGTGTTTATCTTGTTTTCATTTTTCTTTATTTCCTCCACCACATTTATTAGACCCTGAGTAATGGCTATTTATTTCTTAAATAAATGTAACTACATTACTTGCTATATATTATTTCTCCCACAATATATTTCTCGAATAACTAGTGTCGAAATAAATGAGATCAGACATCCTTAAATAATTATTACACCACAGTCGGGAATAATCATTATTTAACTTGTTAAATTAATATTTAACTGAGATACATGGACACACTTAGTGTGTGACCCTCTAGGCCTCTTTCTCAATGGCATTAGGCAGAGCCTACCTAAAGTCCATGTTTAGTATCTTGCAACACACCAAGGCACACATAGAGAAATAATTTAACACTATAATGACGTGTCACCTCTTACGAATGCTTACTGTGAAATATAATCCCTTTTTCACGATATCTCGAATCAAGCGGGTTTCATGCTAGTTCCATCAACCCATGTGATTGATTATTCTTTCTTTGAATTTCTGGAATTGAACTCACCCATACCTTACCATGGCCATGGATTTATTTAGGCTATATCAATTCCATCAAAGGGCTTGAGATATCTACATTCATTATGGAACAGAAGGGATAAATCCTTTCTCACATTATTTATTAATACAGTATCACTCATGACGCACCCAACGTATCCTACATCGCTGCGAACAGTGTGTTGTCACAGTTTTCATCAATACATCTAAGTGCGCGAGTTGTAATACCCATTAATAATAATCTTAAAATCTATGGACCAATACACACGTCCACAGATAGGAACATCCAATAACACTATGAAATGTGGATTTCCTACTGGCGGGTCTCGTTCTCATAATATCCTCTTGGATATTACCAAGGGCACAAACCATGAGAAGTTTCCTCAAAGTTTTATTATTCCTCACCCCTAATGGACTGTATTATTTTGTGTCCCTCAAATAACATCATCCGACCATAGAACATATATTCAAGAACAGTGTTATGGCACTTCTCGGTTCTCATCATAGCAGGGATCCAGTATGACCCTTTAATGCAACCACTATCCCTAGGATATTATCACATGCATTGTCACACAGAAGAACAATCAAGATGTGATAAGGTATTTATTAATGAAGAAAGTACAATGTAGTTGGTTCTAGGCCACCAACTCCAACAGATATATATTTTAGATAAATTATTTATATATTTATTTATCATAATACATTATAATTAGAGGTTGAAAATTAATTACACTGCTCATGGCGTTGGTAGGCCTTACATATTGATGAAGCTCATCTCTATTTTCTCTATGGATAATTGAATGAACTTTTTATATCCCCCATGGAATGAAAATTATTTATATTTATGTGATATATTACTTAAATGATTATCATAATTTTACAAATATAATATATTTTTATTTAATATATCAGTTACTATCTGTGTAAAACAAAAATGAAAGAAACAACACATCGGTTCATGAGGCAGTAGTCCGTTGTACACACAAGAAATATTATTCATGTAAAATGGGTTGGGTGGTAAGAAGGTAAATGTGGTAATAAAATAAAATAGGTATAATAATATCATAAATATCATAAAAAAATTAAATCCATCAATAAATCTCACCATGTGAGGTGACGATGGAAAATGAATGGCATCGGTTCCCGAAGCGGTAGTCCTCTATAAAAAAATGATTTTGTATCCCATTTAATGGAATTGGGAATGTATTTAGTTTTATAGTATAATATAACATAATATATTTATATTTCATATAATGGTTATATTATATGATCATATTTTAAGGATATTTGGAGGGGGTGGATGTTGAAATAAAATAAAGATGTTAGGTCAAGAACGATATATATTTTTCGCACAACTTCCTTAAGAAAGAAAGAAAATGATTTATAGTATGGCTTAAGGATAAAATTAAGGGATATATGTTTTAGATAGGGAATTACTGAATATATATTTATAGGTTTTTCCTGATAAAATGTGATTTTATGATGTGAATAGAAAATGATTTCGGGTGGCCATTTATATGTTTGGAGAGTGGAAGAAATGTAAATTGTGAAAATAAAAAGGTTTAAAAACATTATTCAGATTCCAAGGGGATCCATAATGGGATATTCTTGATCCTTGGAGACTATAAGGTCTAAATATTTCTATAAAATAGATATAGGATATGTTTATTTTTACTTTTACCCATTATCTCTTTACTTTAACCACCCTGTAAACCCATCTTATCCTTAACCATAGTTATTAATGTTTACCACTTTGACTATTAACTAAGATCAAAATTAATGTTAAAGACATTATATAATAATAATTGTTTTTTAAATAATAAATATATTTTCCATTATTCCATTCAATGATGATTAAAAATTTATTTTTAAATAAACCCATAGAGGTGATGAAAATGTGGTTTTACAAAGAAAAAATATTCAAATGTTTAAAAATACATCATATGAATTATTAACATCAATTTTTTTTCAAAATAATTAAATTGGATTTATTAAAATTTTATTTAAATAATTAAAATTTCAAAACCATATTATAAAATAATTATTTTTATAAATTCTTTAAATGGAAAGATTATTCTTAATAAACTCTAATATTTTTCGTCTTTTATTAAAATTTTTACCTCTTCAGAAAATTCTAAAAAACACAACCAATGTTATTTTTAAAATTTTGAATTCAATAAAATATTTAATTTTAGAAATTATATTCTCTTAAATTGGAATAAAAATTTAAATAAGTTCACAATATGAAAAAGAACTATATTTTAGGAAAAATCAATTTTAAGTGTAAAATTGAAATTATTCTTATCTATTTTTGAGAAAAAAATAAATGAAATTTTTTATTTAATATATAATATATAAATTAAACTAAAATAATTCATGTAAATTGAATTTCATTATTTATTTTGGAAAATTTAATTTTTCTATATAAATATTACCTTTTTAAAAATATTTCATTTATTTTTAAATGGTTCTTATATTCATTACCAATTAATTTCTAACCAATGAATTCCTTATATATACATGTGTAAATAATTATTTATATAATTTAGTTAATCAAATCCATACTCTACATTATAATTAATAAGTGATAGCATTAATATCAAATAATTATATATTATTAGTGTGTCACACTTTTTTAAAACTCATTATTTCTTATAGGAAAATATTTCAATGAAATTAAAATTATTTTATAAAAAAAAATTGATAAAATGTGTTGGGTGTTACATTCTACCCCGATTAAAATATTTTTCCCTTGTAATTTAATCATGACTTGGTAGTCATGGTTTTGATATTTAAAAATTAACTATCATAAATGTCAAAAAAAGGGATGATAAAGTATTATCTTATAAATAATGGGAAAGGGAAATTCAAGGGTCATATAGAGTGACCCATAAACAGTTTTCTAATGATTAAAAATATAGCGGAAGTAAAGATATGGACATTATAAAGTTTATTTAAATAGATAATTGATAATATGAAATTGAATGCAAATAAGAATTCTAAATACCTAAAAACATAAATCAGTGATGAGATAACAGACCACTAATTTGTCATAAATGATGTTAACTGTTTAAATTATTTATTTAATGATCATCATAAAAAAGTCTCCTAATTTTAGTTAGATGATAGACTTACATGATTTAATTAAATTTCCTAAGAATATTCTAATTATTTGGATGCATTTTAATCATTTTTCTTTTCAACTCTTACATTAGGAAATATATATGAGTTTTTTATTCTAGATGAAAGTGTGGTTCATATGATCCATTAAATAATGAAATATTATTAATTCTATATCTATTTATCACCATAAAATGTTGATAGAAGTGGTTATCCAATATGTACAAGTCTTTATATCGTTAGACAATACGTTAATCTCTAAACCCTCATCCAAAGTTCAACTTAAACCATTCCATAATTTTTTAACCTTATCGCCCTAAAAAATTGAAAATTTATAAAGAAGGTCACTAAAATTCACATATCCATCTTAACATTAGTCCCATAAATATAATTAGTGATATCATATTGGTCACATTTCAAATATATGAATAAAATGGTAATATATTCTTCAGAAGAATGGAATGTACTATAATTACCATTAAATATCTATGAAAACACACATGATTCCTCATTATTTAAATAAAACCACATGTTATGGAATTTATTTGAAAACTGAAAAACATTATAAAAACCATCAACGATAAAATAGAACACTTTATCAAAAAATCATTAATCCTTTCTATGGTCATCAACATTATTCATTTTGGAGAATCCATATAAATCATCTCTTTATATAAAATCAATTGTATTTTCTCAATATCATTAACATATTAAGTGTTCTCTTACTTTAATCATCCATTTTCAATAAAATATTACATTTCCATTAAATCAAATGTCAATTTCCTTAGTATAATTCCACACATTCTTGGAAATAATTAATCCAAATATTATACATAACAATCCCATATATTTCATCTTTCAATTAACATAATTGTTAAATTCCCATAAAAAAAACACATTTATATTTCTACTTGATTCTTATATTGTTAACAAGGCCTCATCATCTTATACCTTACTACATATGTACAACAATATTTAATATTAATCATATCTAAAAATTAACCAACCTCACTTTAATTAGTCTTTTATGTTAAACATAAAAATACTATTAGGATATGCCATACAATTTATATGTGTTTTTATGTATCCTCATAATATATTGTACAACCATTACTCTTAACACTATTATGTTTCTCTTCATGATTTACCCCCTAGGAAAATAATTAGTATAATTACCATTAATTCATAATTTATAACATTTATCCATTTATGATGTATTAGGGAAAACCAAATTCTCATCCACTAATTAATCATAAATTTTCATTTTTCATAGAAATTACATTCTTTTTTTATCCATTTATTCCACAATCAAATCATATCGTTAGTCCATTGAGTCACTCCCTATAATTATTTTTCCCCCATTCATAAAAAATGTGAAATTGAATCTTTATTCCATCATGGTCTCAACTACCTAGTCTCCTAGTGAACTATTATATTATCTTTTTTGGGGATCCTGAGAGATGAGAAATGTTCATTTTTCAACCATATATTGTGAAACCAGGCTGGATATAATCCCAGTTTCATTCACTCTAATCATTATCCCATTCAGTTTATTATAAAAAATTCTTTATAACACATTAAATGTTATGAAAGTTACTTATGGACCCCCCATTGTATAAAAAAGGAATAAAGTGGGAAATAATATTCAATGTGGAAAAACTAATAATCATGAAAACCACTTATATGATTCATAAATCATTACAACTTATTTTAAACATATAACACCATAGGCCTCACGTAGGTTATTGATGGTCATTATTAAAATATAGAATGATGGTTCTTGAAGAGTTTATAAATTAAAAAATCATGTCAAATAGGAGTGTCAAACTAGGTAAAATGTAAGTAACTTAATTAATATGAAATTTAATACTCGAGTCACGCCTATCAATTATTTTTCTTATTTATTACCCCTTGGTAAATCATTGTCAGAAACATGTCCCCTTGTATTATCCAGACATGGATATAATGTCATGGAAGCCTCTCACTAAATCCATTACCAATATTCTAGGATATTTTCATATACATAGAGTAATCCATAGACATATACTTAGATATATCCATCGAGACATAAATAATGTTCTCTAATAAAAGTTTCAAATAATTAAATAAAGGTATCCCCTGATATAATCACTATAGACCCAAACTTCTCATACATTGATATTACATCATAGTAGATGAATATTTATTACATTACATAAACAAAACCCAAAATAACATAAGTGTATAGTGTGTTTGGAAACATTGTGACATAAAAAATCATTTATAAGAGTTCAATATCATCTCCCCCAATGATCTTCATAACTTGATTTTGTCTTATAAAAATCACATATATTACATTACTTTATATGTTTGTGAAAAGAAACATTATGAGAGGTTATTTTAATTTTTTTGTATGGAAAAAATTGGTATATATTAATATAACTTGTGTATATGGGTATGAAAACCTAATAATTACTTTTAAAACCCATTCCCTACAAATATAGATCATAAATATGAGTTGCATCATAAATCATGGGAGTTAATAAGAAATTAACCATAATGGAATTAAAAAACATGAGACAAGACAGAATGACATTAGAAGAAGAAATATATTTTTGGAATGACCATAGTCTAAGAAACCCATATCTGAAGGTTATCCACTAATACATTTATAACACATTAGTATTCCTATAACCACTTGTGTAACTAATTTAGGAACTGTACAACCACCCATGAATCCAATTTTTGGAAGGGTATAACATCTTATGTACCCTCTTTATGTCTTCTTATATCCTCATGTCTATATTCTGAGATTATAGAACATTAATCATTACCCATTAAATTTGAAGGGTATATATTTCCCATTGATCACATAATTAATATCATATGTTCATGCGATAAATGTCCAAAAATAATTTATCATATCATGACCCATGAAAAGAAATACATTTTTTAATCATTTTATCTTTTTCATAACATTTTTATGGAATAATTTTTAATAATTATTTCATCAATTCATCAAAACCAGTGGGAAATAATTGGTCTTGAAAATCATTCTATCATTGTATAACCAATAGAAGATGAATTCATTTCATACTATAATTTTCCAAACTAATAATCTATCTAGAAAAAGATTAATGAAAGTATCATTAGATTATATCTACATTATATCATATGTAATATCAAAAGTTTTCATCCTTTACTGAAAATGTTTTTAAATATACAATCACATGGAATATATCTTCACTAAAATAAAATTTCATTAAAAAACATGAAAAAAATATAATTGAATTATTTATTGTGTAAATACTTTTCATTAAAAATAACCATAAAAACATATAATGTGATATTTAAAATAATAATTAAATAATTTATTAAGAAATATAACCATTCCATATAAAAATACTTTTTCATCTATAATTTCCTAAAGTATTATATAAATAATTTACATTGAAAATAACCAAGAAAGTATACAATGGATTAATTAAAATGCCATTTAAAATAATTATTGAGGAATATAAACTTTATTTGAAAATAAATATTTAAAAAGAATAAATTCATAAAACATTTTGGATATACTACTATTTGAAAATCAACATTAAAAATTAAGAAATATCTAAATCATTGAGTGGTCACTATAAAGGGAAATTACATTCATGGTTTAAATGTAAAAAAATTCTTTCCACATTTCAGTAAAATTGAAAACAACATTGTTTGGAAAAAAATATAAAGATTCCTTTTAAAAATAATTTTTAAATTTAATTAAAGTATAAAAATATAATTACTAATTCCAATAGATAATGTAAAATATTCCTAGAAACATTTTTAAAAAACAACGATATTATGGAAAAAGTGTTTTTGACCAAATATAGAAATAATGATGATTTTTTATAAGAAGAATATTTTGGAATATTGACATCATAAAGATAGAAAAAATGGAAAAACATATTTCCAAGAAATAAAAATATTAGAATAAAAATTGGGATATTCTTGAGATATTTTTAATAGTATTGTATTATCATATTTATAAATATAAATAATATTGATAAAAGATGATATTATATTGCAAAGAAGTTACAACTTTTTTAAATTTGAATCATAGGACAAATGGTGGAATAACATTAAATGAAATTGAAAATATCATGTGGATATATAAATAAATAATATTAAAATTTAAAAATGTATTTTTATTCTCCTGATAAATGAAGATAAGTTTATAATATAACATATGTCCCAATGAATACAAACTGAGACAAAAATCACAAATAAATTTTGTAATCTATTGAATGGTAAACGCCATTAATTAATAAAATAAAATTAAACATTATATATCATGAAAATAATTATATTAATTATATAAAATATTAATTATGTAGTATAAAAACCACATAAAATAAATTGAGTGGTCAATATAACATTACTATCGTAGAAATAAAAGAGTGACTAGAAATTCAAAACCTTATGTCATGGATTCCATCATACAAGGTTAAAAATCCAATATAATAGATATAATTTTATAAAAAATTTATTAAATTACCATACTTATATATATTATACCATTAATGATTTACTCATCACCTTTTACTACCCATTTATTTAAAATTCTATGTTAAAATCACATTTCATGAAATAAGGGATTTATGTATATTTTGATTTGTTATTTTTTTGGAATGTTAATTTTATCATATTTGACCATATATATAATTTTATCCATGATATAGATATCATATGAATTCAATATATATATATATATATATATATATTTATAGTTCATTAAAATCAGAGATAGAAAATGAAATACACTATTCATAGAGATAATGTCTTATGTACACATGAACATCATCTCCATTTCTCAGTAGGTGAATAAATAGTATGGTAAATAATATATTATCATTTGTTAATAAATTTTATATAATATATACTAAAAATATTTATCAAATTTACCATAATTACATTAAATATAATGTGTTGGTACACTACTGGAAATAATGGCACTTTCGACGGGACATTTGCGTCAGGATCCCGTCGCTAATAGGCTTTTGCGACGGGACCCCGTCCCAAATAGCCCGTTGCGGAAAACGGCATCGCAACAACAATTATTTGTGATGGGCCCATCGCTAAAGGTATTATTTGCGACAGAGATCCTTTCGGTCGCAAATACGAGTCTGTATATTTGTAAAAAACTTTTTAGAATAGTATTTGCGACGGGCCCGTCGCAATTAGTATTTAAAAATAAAAAAAAAAATATTAATAAATTATTTTAATGAATATAATAATAATACTATTTGCGACGGGCATAGTATCCCATCGCAAATACTATAAAAAAATAAAATAAATAAATTATTAATAAATTATTTTAATTAATATATTAAAAATCCAATTATAATTCAAAAATAAAAAAATATTAATAAATGATTTTAACTAATATAATAATAGAATTATAATTCACAAATAAAAATAAAAATTTATTAATAAATTATTTTAATTAATATAATAATAATAGAATTATAATTCATAAATAAAAAATAATAAAATATTAATAAATGATTTTAATTAATATAATAATAGAATTATAATTCACAAATAAAAATAATAAATTATTAATAAATTATTTTAATTAATATAATAATAATAGAATTATAATTCAAAAATAAAAAATAATAGAATATTAATAAATGATTTTAATTAATATAATAATATTAGAAATATAATTCATAAATAAAAAAATATTAATAAGTTATTTTAATTAATATAAAAATAATAGAATTATTTTACATTAAAAAATTAAAATAATTCAAATATTACAAAAAAATATAATTAAATTATAATATTATTAAATTTTAATATATATATAAAATTTAATTTTATAAAATATAAATAATATTATTATTCATATTAATATTGTTATTTCAAAATATAATATTTTTAATATTTTATAATGAGACTGAAACTACGAATAGAAAAAATTTCATATTTTGATTTATCAAACTTTATAACATAAAAACAAACTCTAATCTGAAAGAGGGGGGAGGGGGGAGGGGAGGATCTGCAGATGCTGGTGGAGGAAACTCCATCCCTAAAGCATGAGTGAGTCGGCGCATGTACTCCATCTGCTCCTGGTGATGCTGCTGCCACCGACTCATCTGCTCCTCGTACAGGTGCTGCTAGCGTCGACGCTCCTCCTCATGCTGTTTTTGCTGCTGATGCATCTGCTCCTGCTCTTGTCGGAGACTCTCTATCAGTGCAGTCTGAGATCTCAACTGATCCTCATACTGTGTAGTAGAAGAAGATGCATGAGCTCCTCTCGATCTGGACTCCGACATCGCATCACTACCATAATAATCTCCGAGAGTCAGTCAAGATCCGATACCAACTACCCGACCCTTCTCGAAGGCATACTGGGTGGCCTGCATCCATGTCGCCTCATCAAACTGACGGCCAGTGGTCTGATCTGATGACTCAGCCTGACTCTCAGGCCGGGTCTGTGACGCTATGGCCTCATATGACTCCTGTAGTTGCAATTTAAAATTAAAATTGTGAATATATTATATGCAGTTAAATTTTAAACTTGAAAACAAATAATACTAACCACGATGTGATGCTGATGATCACCTCTGAGCTCCCCAGTAGCAGGATCACTATACATCCTCCGATATACGTCGTACTCCGTAATATAGGGGTGCTCGACAGCCTATAAGAATAAAAAATAAACTGTTAATATTTATAGTTATATAAAATATTTATAAATAATGTACGTACCAGATGTTGTCTATGAGTACTGAAAATACGAATCCCAGCTCGATGAGTCACCTCCTGTCTCCCCCAATTCTGCCTCCCCACCGATGATCTCCTTTGAAAGGAATCACTCAACCAGTGCTCAGATAATCCATCCCATACATGGGATGAAATGTACTCTGGTCAGTGTACTCTACATGACTCATCAAAATCTGACACTCCTGCTTTATTCGTGGAAGCTTTTCTTAAATTGTGCAAAAGCTGACAAAAGCGATCACGCATGGCCACCTCCCATGCCTCGTGGATGGCGTCATGCATGGTATCCTCGATCGGATACCATAAACCCTACAAATAAATAAAAATATCAAGTTAGAAATGAAATAATTTTCAAAATAAAAATTATTTATTTACATACGTACCAACCAATGGCCGAACATGGCCTGCTGCACATCAGTGGGAATCTGCTCCCATGTGGTCCAAGGCTGAGAGAAATAGTTGCGCAAAATAGCACTGCCCTATCTGACTGCTATATGCGGAAAACTGTAAAAATAATAAACATTTATTATGTGAATAGATTAATGAAATCTTAGTCAAATCCACTGGTTATCACACAGGTTATCACACCTCAGTGTGCGTGGATAAAACCCAAGATGTGGACATCCCTCGGGGACGGGGTCAGGAATCATCAATTGTGCAAGACCGCGCCCCCTATGCGTACTCCCTGGATCGCCTGCAGGCTGAGGGTCATCTACCAGCAACTCATCCTCATCGAAAGGCAGGTCAGCATCCGCCAACTCCTGAAATGTGTCTTCATCCATCTGAACCAGAAAATGTTAATGTTGTTAGCAAATAATTGATAATTACTATTATATATACATATATATATTAGTTATGATTGTATATAACTACCATGGAATTCTATCAGTGTTCATCTTCATCATCATCTTCATATATGTCAATGTCATCTTCATATTCCTCTTCAACATCATCAATATCCATTCGAGTTCTAGTTGCTTCATCTCTTACCATTTCAAATTCATATGTGACATCATTAACATCATCGTCATCACCGACTCTTAAATGTGGGGTGTCGTCATCGATACTCATGTCTCTTTGTAAAAATGATTGATTTTGAGTACTCTCTTGAAAAACTTCAATTCTTGGCACATCAGTGAAAGCACATTCACTTTGACTAAACTGATTGTCTCAAATTTTGATTTTTATTATACTCCACCAATCAGTCAAGTCTCATGATGTAGCATAGTACTTTACGTAATAAACTTGATGTGAATGTTGATCCAATAAGAATGGTTCATTTACTGTGAGAACACTTTTACATTTAATATCGATGATTCCATGAGTCGGATGAACACGTACGCCTCTATCTATATCCAACCACCGACATTTGAACATGGTTATGTAATGTTGTCCAAGATAACATTGTTCAATGATTTCATCAAGTATGCCATAAAAGTCAACTTCATTTTCTCGATGATGAGATCCTCTCAAGCTATCTCCACTATTCATTGTTTTTTTTGATTCCCCATATGCATGTGTGTGAAATCGAAATCCATTCACCACATATGCATTATAAGTTTTAACAAGTTTGGAAGGTGGGTTACTCAATATACATAGTCGTTTGTCAATTTTATCAGCATGTCGAGACACCTGAAAATTTGTGAAATAATAATCAATATAATAAACTATACATTGAATGAGTTTCTAAAAGTTAAAGAATTTATGTTACCAGTTTTTGAAACCACTGAGAGAAATTTTTCTGTCGGCGTTCTTTGAGAGATGCTGCTGTAATTTGTGGAATTTGTTTCTTGATATGATTATCATACAACCTATAAAAAACAAAGTTATTTACTGTAACATAAATGATAGAATAAGTGATATAAACACTTACAGTACAACTGATTTCATCTCTTCACAGTTGAGCAGAACATACGTATGAGCTCTGTGATGTTCATCATCCGAAAGCCAGCATTCATAAACTCCACCAAAACCAAGCTCTGGCTAGTTGAAAAAAGATAATTGATTGTCGATTAAATCGATATTCCTCTCGTTCCGTCCCATTCGGTTTTGTTTTGAAGGATACTCAGATTCAAAATAATGGGAGCAGAAAAAAAGATATTTCCTCTTGCAAATAAGCTTCTGCAATATATCCTTCAAAAGATGCTTTGTTACGTACTTTTCTTTTCAATTTTTTCATGCATCTTTAAAATGGGTACATCCATCGAAACTGTACTGGACCTCCACATTTGGCTTCATATGGAAAATGTAACATCAAATGTTCCATTGAGTCGAAGAAAGACAGCAGAAATATTTTTTCCAGTTTACATATAATTACAACAACATCTTCTTCAAGTTTTCATAGAGCATCATAATCTCCTTTAGCCGCACAAGTTTCTCGAAAAAAATGAGACATGTCTGTTATGGAATCCCAAATCACAGAATTCAACAGACCTCTTAATCCAATGGGTAGAAGTCTTTCCATTATAACATGACAATCATGAATTTTTAATCCAGTAATATAACCATTATTTACACATCTACCCAAATTGGAAGCACAGCCATCTGGAAGACTCAAATCTGCAATCCACTGACAAAATAATAAACAGTTTTCTTTAGATAGTGTATAAGTTTCTTTTGGTTTCAGTAACCTTTCTGTTCTGAAATTCTCAAACAGCTCCAGTTCTGGACGCCTGCAAATTTGGGCAAGATTTAAACGTGCATTACATTGTCTTTGCTCTTTCCTGGCGTATCCAAAAATGTATGAAACAAATTATCAAAACAGTTCTTCTCAATATGCATGACATCCAACATGTGGCGGACCAACAAATCATAACAATATGGAAAATCCCAAAATATGCTACGTTTAATCCAATTGTGTTCTTTCCCAAAACCAGAAATTTTCTGTTGGTTTATTGTGGGACCAAAAGTGATGGGAGGTAATGAAAATACAACTAATTTTAACTCTGAACCTGATAGCATTTTTGGAGGTCCATCCCTTTCAAATGTTCCTTTCCTGAAATGAGATTTGTTTCTGCGAAAAGGATGACCAGCTGGAAGAAATCTACGATGACAGTCAAAATAACAAGGTTTATTTCCATGAATGAGAATAAATGAATTGTTCTCTCCAATACAGTAAGGACATGATTTATGACCATGTGTACTCCAGTCAGATAACATCCCATAAGCCGGGAAGTCACTAATTGTCCACATCAATGCTGCTCTCAGTATGAAATTCTGTTTCCTAGCAACATCATATGTACTGACATAAGTACTCTACAATAAACTTAATTCATCAATCAATGGTTTCAAATAAACATCAATGTTCTTCTTCGGATGTCCTAGAATTAGTAAAGTCAAAAAGATATATGGCTCCTTCATCAACATCCTTGGAGGTAAATTGTACGGAGTTAAAAAAACATGCCAACATGAATATTGACTACCATAAGATCCGAACGGACAAAAACCATCAGTGGAAAGGCCTAGTCGAACATTTCTAGCTTCTAAAGAAAAGGATGGATGCACTCTATCAAAATGTTTCCATGAATCACCATCGTCTGGATGATTCAAGATTTTATCGGTTGAAATATTCTCTTTATGCCATGACATCATTGTCGCTGTATTCTTAGACATGAATAAACGCTGAAGTCTGGATGTAAGAGGAAAATATCTCAACTATTTTACAGGAATCAAACCAGACTTCCCATGTTGCCCTTCTTTATATCTCAGTTTCCCACATGTGGGACAACTATCCAAAGACTCATTTTCCCCAGAATATAAAATGCAGTCATTTGAACATGCATGAATCTTCTGAAAAGTAATTCCCAAATTTCGAACCAGCCTCTTACTCTCATAGTAATTTGCAGGAAAAACATTTCCTTCGGGTAACAGTGTTTTAAGCATAGAAAATATCTGGTCAAAATAGGTGTTTGACATTCTGTTATCTGATTTGATAGCCATAAATTTTGCAACTGCTTCTAATTTGCTCATCTTGCAGTCATGATATAATGCATCCTCAGCAGACCTAAACAACTCATAAAATTCAGATGGTCCCAACTCAGGATTTGAAGCTATATCAGCCGGAGTTTCTGTATGTTGAAAAGATGAGCCTGAAACATCATGTACTAATTCTTGAAACCGGGATGGATCTGTAATCAAGTTGGTATCACCTACTCCGGAACTGCGTTCACCATGTTGATACCAAAAAACGTAATCTGGTTGAAAACCAAAACACAAGAGATGTCCCCCCACTTTGTCAAATGTGTCAAATGTTCTCAATGTACATTTTCTTCAAGGGCATTTTATATTGCCTTCTGAAACAAATTCTGGATTTAATGCCGCAAATGATAAAAAAGTATTCACACCCTCTATATATACTGGATTTAAACCAGAACTGTTTGGATTTCTATGTTGATTAATC
The DNA here is from genome assembly GCA_963277665.1 of Viscum album. Lineage (NCBI taxonomy): Eukaryota > Viridiplantae > Streptophyta > Magnoliopsida > Santalales > Viscaceae > Viscum > Viscum album. Next base: position 54,735,610 of record OY728153.1, on the reverse strand, counting down.
CATATGCGGTCATCTAATAATGACTGTTGACGACCTCGTTCTTCCATATTTTTCTATAAAATTTAAAAGTATTACTGGTTTTGAATAATTTTTTAGAAAAAATACTCAAGTAAGGATAATTATAGAGTTTACATCAGACACAACTGATGCAAACTTTTTATTGAGATAGACCTAAAAATTGACCCTTTAAGAATTGAATATGTTGAGAATAAAGCAAAACCTGTTACAAATATTGATAATTTTAATATTATATAAATTTTTTATTATTTTAATAATACTAATATTATTTTTTCATAAATATTAATTATATAATAATAAAATTATTACATTATTATTATATTTTATTATTAATATTAAAATAATATAATTTTATATATTATATATAATTCCCCTTTCATCCGTGTGTTTAACATTCTGTCTCCACATGTAATATTTGCATTCACTTTCACCTCTCCATTGGTGAGTAGGTTGATAATTTTGAAAAAGAATGCAAATATTACATGTGGAGACAGAAAACACACAGATGAAAGGATAATTTTATATAATATAGAAAATTATATTATTTTAATATTAATAATAATATATACTAATAATTTAAGAATGTTATTATTTATAATTATTGGTAAATATTGGTAATTATTGGTAAATATTGGTAAATATTGGTAAATATTGGTAAATATTAGTAAATATTGGTAAATATTGGTAAATATTGGTAATTATTACTAATTATTGGTAATTATTAGTAATTATTGCTAATTATTCCTAATTATTGGTAATTATTCCTAATTATTTGAAATTATTACTAATTATTCCTAATTATTGGTAATTATTACTAATTGGTACTAATTATTGGTAATTATTACTAATTATTACTAATTATTGGTAATTATTGGTAATTATTTCTAATTATTACTAATTATTGGTAATTATTACTAATTATTACTAATTATTGGTAATTAGTGATAATTATTACTAATTATTACTAATTATTGGTAATTATTGGTAATTATTACTAATTATGGGTAATTATTGGTAATTATTACTAATTCTTGGTAATTATCGGTAATTATTACTAATTATTGGTAATCATCACAAATTATTGCTAATTATTGGTAATAATTGCGAATTATTACAAATTATTACTAATTATTGGATATTATTTGTAATTATTACTAATTATTCATAATTATTGATAATTATTACTAATTATTACTAATTATTACTAATTATTGGTAATTATTACTAATTATTGGTAATTATTACTAATTATTAGAAATTATTACTAATTATTGGTAATTATTGGTAATTATTACTAATTATTGGCAGTTATTGAAATTATTACTAATTATTGGTAATTATTACTAATTATTGGAAATTATTACTAATTATTACTAATTATTACGAATTATTCCTAATTATTGGTAATTATTCCTAATTATTATGAATTATTACTAATTATTGTTAATTATTACTATTTATTGGTAATTATTACTAATTATTGGTAATTATTGGTAATTATTGGTTATTATTGGTAATTATTGGCAATTATTGGTAATTATTACTAATTATTACTAATTATTAATAATTATTACTAATTATTACGAAATATTCCTAATTATTGGTAATTATTCCTAATTATTACGAATTATTACTAATTATTGGTAATTATTGGTAATTATTACTAATTATTGGTAATTATTTCGAATTATTACTAATTATTGGTAATTAGGGATAATTATTACTTATTATTCCTAAATATTGGTAATTATTGGTAATTATTACTAATTATTGGTAATTATTGGTAATTATTACGAATTATTGATAATTATTGGTAATTATTACTAATTATTACTAATTATTACTAATTATTACTAATTATTACTAATTATTACTAATTATTACTAATTATTACTAATTATTACTAATTATTACTAATTATTACTAATTATTACTAATTATTGGTAATTATAACAAATTATTGGTAATTATTACGAATTATTGGTAATTATTACTAATTATTTGTAATTATTAGTAATTATTGCTAATTATTCCTAATTATTGGTAATTATTCCTAATTATTGGTAATTATTACTAATTATTACTAATTATTCGTAATTATTACTAATTATTGGTAATTATTACTAATTATTACTAATTGTTGGTAATTATTGGTAATTATTTTTAATTGTTACTAATTATTGGTAATTATTACTAATTATTACTAATTATTGGTAATTAGTTATAATTAGTACCAATTATTACTAATTATTGGTAATTATTGATAATTATTACTAATTATGGGTAATTATTGGTAATTATTACTAATTATTGATAATTATTGGTAATTATTACTAATTATTGGTAATTATTACTAATTATTGCTAATTATTGGTAATTATTGCTAATTATTACTAATTATTACTAATTATTGGTAATTATTAGTAATTATTACTAATTATTCCTAATTATTGGAAATTATTACTAATTATTATGAATTGTTACTAATTATTGGTAATTATTACTAATTTTTGAAAATTATTACTAATTATTGGTAATTATTGGTAATTATTACTAATTATTGGTAATCATTACGAATTATTACTAATTATTGGTAATTATTGGTCATTATTGGTAATTATTTGTAATTATTCCTAATTATTGGTAATTATTACTAATTATTACGAATTATTCCGAATTATTGGTAATTATTCCAAATTATTGGTAATTATTCCTAATTATTGGTAATTATTCCTAATTATTGGTAATTATCCCTAATTATTGGTAAATATTGACAATTATTTGCAATTCTTGGTAAATATTGGTAATTATTGGAAAAAATATTGACAAATATTGACAAATATTGGCAATTATTGAATATTGGGAATTATTAGTAATTATTACTAATTATTAGTAATTATTACTAATTATTGGTAATTATTATAAATTATTACATATTAATGTTAATTATTTCTAATTATTAGTAATTAATTCAAATTAATTTTAATATTTCATAATTTCTGCTAATTAATTGTAATTACAGCTAACTATTTTAAATTAATTAGTGTTTAATTGTCTCTAATTACTGTAAATTATTAATACTTATTCATAATTATTTCTAGTTAGAAATCAGAAAAAAAATTCTAAAAATTGAAACTAAATAAATATAATAAATAAAATAAATATTAAATTAAAATTCAGATAAAAACCTTAAACTTGATGTCAATGTCGAGCCGCTGTAACTGTAGAAAACCACCAACTGAATCCTCGAAGTCGGAAAATTTTTTGTACAACTGAAAGTCGTAAAAGATTCAGAGTGGAAAAATTGGAATGGTTGAGAGTTGAGAGTGGGAAAATTGTAATGGTTGGCAGTATTTATAGATCAGATTAATTGCGTAGGGCTTTTTTGCGACGGGTCCCGTCCCAAATAACCTTGACTGCATTTAATTATTGGTGGCATTAAAACGGTTATTTGCGACGGGGCCCATCGCAAATACCCCCTGCCGCCGGGGTATTTGCGACGAGACTGCAGTCCCGTCGCAAATAGTCTTTAACCGCCGCCGGTTATTTGCGACGGGGATAGAACCCCATCGCAAATAACCCTGACCGCATTTAATTATGGGCGGCAATAAAAACGGTTATTTGCGACGGGACCCATCGCAAATAACCCTTACTGCCTGGGTATTTGCGACGGGCCTGCAGCCCCGTCGCAAATAGTCTTTAACCGCCGCCGGTTATTTGCGATGGGGATAGAACCCCGTCGCAAATAACCTTCGCGCGGTTTGGCGCGCATTTCGAGCCAAACTATTTGCGACGAGAATAGTTGCCCATCGCAAATACCTCTTTGCGAAAGGTATTTGCGATGGGAATAATTCCCATCTCAAATACCCCGTCGCTATTACCCATTTTTCCCGTAGTGGTAAAAAAGGAATCATTTCGATTTGTGATGCACTATTCCTCCTTACAGATGAACAACATAACTGTATCCCCCACCGAATGAAAAGTAAGAATGTTTTTCTGATATATTAATTAGATAATTACAATTATGTATCATATATATATTCATTTAACCTATATTTATTAAAATCTAATTAAAATATAAATTAAAAACATATAACATTGGTTTGTGAGGTGGTAGTATGTTGTAAAGAAAAGAGACACTATTGTTTTCCATTGGGTTTGGTGGTATGAAGGTAGATGTAGTACAATAAATAATAATTTATACCAATATTATATATATATATGATATATATACCCTATATCAAAATTAATATCCATTTTTGGGGGGTGGTGATGAAAATAGAATAATATCGGTTTGCGAGGTGGTAATCCACTATAAACATGAATAATGATTTTAGATCCCATTTGATTTAATAAGAGATGTATTTAAGGTTTTACATTAAAATTATAAAATTTTATTATATGATAAATTTGTATTCTATATATCATCAAAATTTCAGGAAATTTTTTGGAGGTTGAATAAAAAATAAAATTATGATGCTTAGTTAATCACGATAGGTCTTCATCGAAAAAACACCTTTGGTAAGAACCACAAGGCTTCATATGATGGTTTTTTATAAAACAGCGTGATATAGGTCATCTGTATTGGAATACTAATGATATTTGCATAGTTATTGGACAATAAAATATTATTTTAAAGGTTCGAAGATGATTCGAGTGTGGTGGCCTTTTTTAATTGAGGTGAGTGACACAAATTTTTTAAACGAAAACATGTAATCACATTTTTCCCATGACACAAGGATCAAAATATAGAAATTATCTAAAATTGTAAATTATAACGTCAAAAAATTTCCATATAATGTGTTTTTTATATGTTTTGATGTATTTTTACCTTTTATGTATTGACTTTAACCCCCGATAAACTCATTTTAACCTTAACTACAAAAATTATTCTTTACATATTTTAATATTCATTATGGTAATAAGTTAAGTTCAAATCCTTAGATAATAATAAATATAATGATTGCTAATGTCTAATAATTTTTCAAATATTCCATCCACGTATATAAAATATTTAATTTAAAATTAAATCATAATCTCAAAAGGGAAACCTGTTATCCAAAGAGAAATTCATCGAATATTAAAATAGTCTATATATTCAAATTAAATATTAAATGGATTATAGTGACATGAATTTTAAAAATAAATATAGAACTAAAATAAAAAACATTTAGAGACATCTTAAATGTATTTTTTAAAATTATTTATATAAAACTAATTTTTTTACTAAAACCCATTATTTTTCACTGTTGACTGGAAATTTTATCTTTAATGAAAATTATCAAAAACTACCATCCATATAATTTTGAAATTATGATTTGAAATATTAAGCTCACTTTTTCATATAATTTTTATAAATCTTATAATAATTAATTTTAAAATACGTTACTAATATGAGAAAAAACTACATTTAAAAAAATAAGGTTTTTGAGCGTAGAATTTGAATTATTCTTATCTTCTATCTATAAAACACATAACATGAATGTCAAGAATTTGACTGAATTTATGATATAAAAATTTAATAAAAATCTATAAAAAATGGTGATTTTCTTAATTTATTGAGGTAAAAAATGTTTCTGAGAATGAAAGTTTTCTCTCATAATTTAAATTTATTTTTCTTCCATTGTTTATTTTTTAAATTTATAATTAACTGGTCATTAAAGAATTAATTTTTTAAACTTGTGTAAATCACATATTTTCATAATTTGGTTATTCCTATTCATACATTCAATTCTAATGGCTAGGAAATTACTATTATATTAAATAATAATATTTTAAAAGTATGTATTGTTTCATTGAAACCCTATGTTCTTTATTACAAAAGCACTCTCGGAAATTAAAATTATATGAAAAAATATTTCATCAAATTATGTGGTGTAAAAATGAGGCCACATAAATGTTTTATTATGTGTTGAATCAAAAATCGGCCACCATATAACTTGATTTAGCTTATTAATTGCGTAAAATTATCTTGTTTTGAAAATATATGAAAATTAGTGAAAAAATGTTTTTTATAGAAAAATGAATTATCAATCATTACATGTTCTCAATTTAATTTAAAATTAATTACTAATTAAATGAATTTTAATATATTTTTTATTTCTTAAATATAAATTTATAGAAATTCTTTAAAGTATATTCATATAAATTTTTAGATTAAAATTACTCACAATTTTTTGAAACAATTCATTGAAAATAATCCTATTTAAATACTCATGGAAAATAAAATTAATCTCAATAACATATTTTTATTCCTAAAATATATGTTTTCCTTATTAACTAATTTTTAAATTATGACTAAAAACATGAAAATTAGAATACATGAATATATTTCGGAAACACGTAAAAAATAATTTTAATATAATTGTGCTTAATTAATTAAATAAAATCTTGGAAAATTATATCTTTAATTTATAAAAAGATCTTATTTTTTACCTACTAATAACTATAGGTAGCATGTTGACATATTTTATTATATATATTATCAACATATTTTTTTGAAAATAAGTCATTAGAATTGATTAGTTATACAGAGGTAAAATATTAAATACATTTATAAAAGTTGTAATTTCAAAAATATATAATTTATAATAAATAATTTTTACTACATACCATCAATTTAAATAAAATATTTAATATTTAATTAATTTCATTAGTCTATTAAACTATTTAAATGAATTTTACTAATTAATCAACATTTTTTAGTAGAAAATAAACTTAAAAAAATTAATGCTGAAAAATATATATATATATATTCAAAATGAAATATAATATTATTATTTATTTATTTCATTATGGGATTCTCATAGTATATTTTTATTTTTATTTTACTATAAAAATTTATATAATAAAATTTATTGACATATTTATTATTTAGGTGTAACCTAGGGAAAATGTATAATGATATATATATATATATAATGATAATTCATATAAAATCATAGTATGTTTTTAACATTATCCCCACCCCCAATACATTTTTAATATCTCCCCACACTATAGGGGAATCAAACACAACTATTTAAAACCATGGGACACAATGACCGTGACTTGGTCGTTGATTATCAAAGGAATCCCAATCATTGTCTAACCCGTTAACTAATTTACACTAAGGAACCAGGACCCTCCACTGAGAAGTCATAATCCAGGATACACATCATTGAAATCCTAACATTGCATCACTCATGTTCCTCCATATCCTAAAAATTTATCAATTGAACCAAATATTACCCTTCATAGTTTTTCACAAGATGTAAATTAGCCTCACATTGAAATCATGTCCATTATCTCATGTAATGATTCATTTACCCAAAATACTAGAAATTTATCACTATCATATCACAGTGAAGAATCATTATCATTATTTCAACATAATAGGTACATTTCTGTAACACCCCAATCTTCCACGGTACGTTTCCCTTTGAATAATGCAATGACGTGCATTGTACGCAACTTCGAGATTCTCACACACCACAATCAATCAAACTAGCCGTTATGAATAATAATACCTACTTTTTTAAATTTTAGAAATTTTATCTCTCAAAATGGACTTCATTTTTTGATTTGGAGTATCGAATTTCGCTTAAGGTGAAATTTTGGTACTTTTCGGATAACTTTAATATTTTGATGAATAGTGAAAATTACTAAATTTTAATTAAAAACAAATTTTTTAATCAAAATAATTAATAGTGATAAATTATGAATTTGAGTGGTTTTAAAGTATAATTAGAATATATTTTTACATTTTTATCCAATGGTGTTTATTAGAATTAATTTCACTTTGAAATTGGACATAAACAATTGTCAATCTTTTGATATATATTGTTTCTTAAAAACACGCTATTTGTTGTGACAGTGAGAATTAATTATAAAATTAATTAATGAAACTTTTATGTTTGGAATTTTGTAAAATAGATGTCATTTTTGAATTCGGAATATCAATTATAGCCTAGGGTGAGATTTTGGCATTGTTTTGAAAAACTTCAATTTTTGATGAATAGTGAAACTACTAAGTGGTAGTTAAAAAGATGAATTTTTCATAAAACTTAATTTTACTGCTTCTGTGATTGGAATTTCGAAAATCCAAGAGACACGGTTAATATCAAGGAGTAAAATGTGGTTCAATGAGATGAAAATAATATTTGGTGAATAGTAACTTTTTACTTTTATTTACCACAGTTAAAAGTAAATAGGGTAATTAAGGGTAAAAATGATATTAATATTACCATAACACATGTCCTAATTATATTGGACAAGTGTATCTCAACCAAAACCAACCTTAGGAATAAAATATTATCATTTAGATCCACTTGGATTAGATTAGGACATTTATTATTATTTAATTCAAAGAAGAGTTAAAAGAGTTAAAATCAAAGTTTATTTACTAACATTGTTTTAATATAGGGTTAAACATAAGATAAATTCGATTATAAATATTCATTAGAAAGATAAAAAGATTTCCTACATAATTATATTTTAGTTATAATTTTTAGACATTAAATAATGTAATTTATTTATGACACAATGATGATGCAGTAATTACCATAATAGTGAAAAATTAAAATAATTGATATTATAAATACCCAAATAAATATAATTTGAGACTTTTATTGAATTAAAATAATTTTCAAGGTTAATATGACATATTAGGATTGATTTAATTTACTTTTTTCGAAGTAATCATTCTTATATGAGTTTCACAAAAATCAATTATTGAATAGTTTCAAAATTGACATAAAAGAGTTTTTAAAACAAATATTATATTATTAATTGATATTAAATTCCTAAAAATATAAGGTTCGGCCAAGAGACTTATATAATGATAGGTGTATCATTAATGGACCACTTGGGGGTCTATTGGATGTATATAGTAATTTTATTAAACATATAATATAAAAATACAAAGAGACATTGTAAAAGTGAAACTAATTAACTAAGAGTTAATACTTAGAGATAAGGTTAATATAATGCCCCAAACCTGTCTAAATTCTATTGGTTGAGTGGTTTTCTACCTATCCCCACCTTAACCTTTAAATAATCCACTTTGGAGCCATCAGAAACCGAATATGAATTTATTATAAAATAATATTTCTAGCTTTTCCAAAGGTGCCCCTCACCCCTCTTATAAAAGGGCACTCCCCCTTCTCATTAATTCACACCATCAAAGCCTTTTGGTTCGGCCAAAACCTGACCAAATACTCTCCAAACTTCCCTCACTACAAACTAGATGCCTTAGTTTGATCATAAATCCAACCTAAAGATCCCTTTTGATCAAATCAAAAGGAAGAACCCGATGAAGAGGTAATGTTTTTACCACCCTTTTTCAAATTCTTTTCTTCTTAAACTTATTCTTTCCTTGTTATTCCCATTCTAAAATAATGAATCCAGTATCTAATATATACTATAATATTATTATAAATATAGTACAACCATATTAAGTATTATATCCATACTTTGAATGACATGTCACCATACGTGTGTACGTACAGCTTACCGTCTCCACGTCGTGGTGTAATTGTCATTCAATAAATTATTATTTGGATGAGTATAATAATGATGTGTAATTCATGTAAATAATAAATATAACATGATAATTATTCTGTCTATATTATATACCATCCAATTATATATTATTTTAACATCAAAAGAATGATATTGTCACTCATGCGTACGTACAGACTACCGTCTCCACGAACGTGATGAGATTCATTCTCCGTCGTATCCATTCAAGTATAATTCTCATTTGATGATTAAAAATAATGTTTAAGACCTTGATATAATTCTGGATATGAATAATATACAACCTATCCATAACAAACACGACTTACGTAACAAAGAATATAAAGGAAAATGAGTAAGTTAACCCCCGAAATGACGATAATACTAAGATATTATTAACAAATAAATGTTAAAAAATCATATATGATATCATATTAATGTAAATGATTCTTGTATAATTCAATAAAAATTGTTTCACCATTATACATGAGGTTAAACTACCATCTACCAAGGAAAAAAGTACAAAGTAAGGGGTTTCTTATCTCACTTTTAATTCCGTGAGAATTCCATTGTTCACCACTTATTTATTACATGTGGTGTGTGTACTGCCCATGTTTGTATTCATTGTGTAATATAATTTAATTTATGTATATTTACATCAAAATTGTATTATACTTCTTTCATGGGTGCATGTTTCATAAGTTACCAAATCGATAAGGGAATTTGAAATTTCAATTTCCACTCATTCGGCTTTACGCATACTTCATTGATTATTTTACTTAAAGATTATGTGTGGAATCACTATTCATTTGATTATTTCATAATTTACAATCCCCTTTCTATGTATATACTTTTTATACACATAATCACTCCATTGATAAATTCTCAAGTCATCGATTTGAACTTGATAAGAGTAATTTTAACTCAATCTCCATTTTTTGAGTTAAATATCCAATTCATAGGTGTTGTTTTTATAAGAATATGTGTAAATTTCCTCTGATTGATTTACACTGAATATCCAATAATTTTGAGTGTATTTATATTTGTCACACATAATTATACCATTGATATATCCTTAACCTAAGGATATGGTCTTTATAAGAAGTTTCATCTCAAATTACATTCCATTGAGACTCCTTTGTTGTTATACACCAAATCACTTTTACATGGTGTATATAATACACTTTGATATAGTATATCATGAATCCCTTTATTCTCATGATATTACAAAGTTTTCATTACCTTAATTATTTGTATTCAAGTGTCTCTATTTTGGTTAGAAACTCTAACTAAAATACATTTTTAAGTGTTTTAAAGATTGATTATTCTAAATCTTTCTAATTAATGTCCTTGTTTTCAAAAAGGTTTTAAGGATTTATTTATTTGGAAATTAAAGTTTCCAAATCAAAATTCCTTTTAAAATTTTCAAAGTGGTATGGTACACTTTGATTCAAAAATCTATTTTAAATTACTTCTTAAAAAATAGCGTGACTTTTAAATGTTTTTAAGAAAAAGGGGGATATTTTTCTCTAATAGTTTTGATGATTATTTTCATCTATGTCAATAATCCTTCATCATTCTCGATTGAGGTTATTATGATACAATAAAATCTTCCATATTGTATCGAATGAGTTATGTTTGACTGTGGATGTGCTATTTTTATACCATTCATGGTTTGTGGATAAAGTATTGACATTTTGTATGATAGTTTTAATACAAATGTTTATGTTATATTTAAAACTTTTCATATGAGAAATGAATTGGACTTAATAAGTGACCGGTGGAGCCCGCTATAGCTCCTCGATGCATCGGTAGGTCTCATGAGACAAACTAGTGTCTTGGCACAAGGCCTTGACAAAATCTTATTTATAGTCTTGGCACAAGGCCTTGCCTATGTGGTTATGATAGTCTGGCATTATGCATTCCATCATTATGAACGTGGTTATTAGTATTGCATGTGATTATTTGATTAGTAGAATATCCATGTGAATAAATAAATGGCATTATTTCATTTTATTTTTCCATACTCTGTTGAAGTTCAAGTTTAAAAGCCTTTTGTTTTAGTTATACATTGCCTTAAATGTTTATGATTATTTATGAAAGTTTCCGCTATATTGTTATCCTTACTGAGCATCTGAGCTCACCCCTCTCAATGTTTTATTTTTTCCAGAATGTGAAGAAGTAATTTATGAATGACCTGTAGGGATAGTTTGTGGGATAAGAGTGTGGAATATGAAGAAAATATGTTGTTGTAGTTTTCATTTTTATGATGTAATGTAAGACTTATGAATATATCTAGTGTTTCCAAGGCTACTAAACTAATCGGTCTTTAGAGACTTGATCTTTCTTGTGATCATGCCAATGTTATGTAATAATGCACAGACTCTGGGTAATTGGGGTCGGGGAATTACAATTTCTATACTTTTATCATTATTTCCATATAATAGGTACATTTCTATTCTTATTTAACAAATAAAAACTAAACAGGTTCATTAACCCTTACAAATCAACCAACACAACTAATTGTCCAATCATTTTATACTGACAATAAAAGGCTCAAATTACTACACCACTAGCTTTGTCTCATATGAATAAACATTCAACTATGGAAATTCTCCCATGAAACTCCTTTTTGTTGTTATCCACCATCACATTAGTAATGGTCTATTGAATTTAAACCCTCTACATATACATTTTTTAAAACCATGATCATTTACCCATACTCACTATATAATATTTATCAATTGGGTATCACCACACTCAATTAAATTTTTAATACACACCCCAAAAAAATGGTTTGAATTTAAAATATCATATCCTCCATAACATATTTTTATTATCATAGTAATAAAATATGATGTGATATACCTAACTAATATAAAGTTAACCTAAAGTCATTTTTTCAAAACTCCTTTGGTATTAAAAATCCATAGGTAAACCACCGCCCAATACAAACCTGGTTCCCCCATCCACACTCTCACTACACAAAATATCCTTAATGAATCTAACAAAAATATATTAAATACCTACTAGAAATTATAATGTGAAAATATAAAATATGGAATTTTTTTTGAAATCTAAAGAAAATAATAGTATAATGAGACAACCATAAACATTAAATAATCATAACTTTCATGTCATGAATTCGTTCTCTTACATTGGAGAAAATTTTCATTTTTAGAATTTTTGAGAATTAGATAATAACTCATTCATAACAAAACCATAAAATAAAATGTTGAAACATCATATTAGTGTACATTTTTCCCAAATTGTTTTTAAAATAAATGATGATTTTTTAATGGAAAATATCAATGACTTTAAATTTGACATTCTACTATCCCATATCATTTCTTATAACATGATATAATTAATTAAAATCTCTGGATGATCATATAATCTCAGTAAGGGATACAAAAAGAAGAAAACAATTTGTCCAATAAGCACATGGAAAATCAAATTAAGCATACCATTATCATAAAAGTATATTAGAATATAAAATAAAACATTTTACAATAAAAAAACATTTTTCCCAAATAAAATTATTGAAACTTTTATTAATCAATTAAAACTCTTTTACGATATATAGAGATATATATCCATCAAACCACTTAAAACCCCTTTTTAATTTGAATAACCATATGTCCACCTTGTACATTTTTATTAACCAATGAATTAGAGCTATTGAATAGGGATCACCCTTTGTAGAATCTATATTCGGATCCCTAGGGAGCTATAATGAGGCTCGAAATCTCATTAATGATATATATGGACCACCCGTTTCTCATGAGACAAAATGTGGCTCAACCCTTCATATAATCTATATCGTGCTCCCTCGTGAGATATAATGGGGATCAAACCTTTTTATAAGTTATTTGGGGCTCACCCATTTCATATAATTCTCATGTACCATATCATTAATAAAATTCATTCATCATAAAACCCTTTGAAATAGTCTTCTTAAACACATATTTCAAACAATATCAGATAAAAACAAACAATTTTTAAAGAAGATATTTTCAATACAGAAATATTATTTTCCTTGGAAAACTATTTTCAATAGAAAAATACCTTCAAACATAATGTGGGTTCTTCATTTAAGGAAATATAAAATCATGCAAAGCAATCCAAAATAATCTAATGGCCATAGAGGCATGATTTTTTTTCATGTACATCAAGAATAGAACATTCATTTTGATTTTTTTATAACATTCTTTATAAAACACAAAAATTGATTAATTTTAAAAGAGTTTAAAAATAAATTAAAAATAAACATAATATTTAATAAATAAATTTCTTATGCGCATATAAAAAATTAATAAAATAATTTTTCAAACATGGTCATGGAAGATGTTAGATCAAATATTTTCTTAATGTATGTTTTTCTTTATGTTTCAGTTTACGTTCCTTATTTTGGTCAAATAAGTGTTCCCCAATGATAAAGAGAAGTCTTGGGGGTGTTTCGGGGGGTTTTGGGAAAAAAGGGGAGGCCAAAAAGGAATTTATGGGGATGTTTCATGGTTTTCGCATGGTTAGTACAAACTATGTGGATCATCCTAGGTAACCGTGTGGCCTTGGATAGAGGATTTAATATGGATACTACATAGTTAAGTTAACCATACAGAATTCCCTGGAAGCCTTATGAAGGGATGATTTTGGGATAGTAGCTCTTTCATGGTTTAGAAAACCATGTAGGTAAACTGTGAAGCCCTATAAAATTGAGAAATTTACAAATTTTACACTATGGGATTTTTAACCCCAACGTTGGATTTGTATCCTTCTTCCTACTTTGAACCCTAGTGAAGAGACAAGGTCCAAGATATTCCAAGATGTGATTCTCCTTCGATCATAGGCTGTTTGGAGTGTCGTCAGTTGCAGATTGATGATTCGGGTTGAGGCTTCAAAGGGTAGTTGAATTAAGATTTATGGCTTTGATTAAGAGTGTGTTATCCAATGAATTCAGGGTAGTTGGTCTAAAAGATATATCCCATATTTTATATTTAGATTTTCTAGGTAGGATATTATTCTTATTCTCATATTGATGTGTTCTTGGTTCCGTTGGTAAGAAGTGGTATATTGAGTGTGTAAATAACCAAATGAAACCCTCATGATCCTCATGGGATGCATGGAGGATGTCGTGATTATTTTTAGGGACACCCATGGGGTGCACTAACCCTTATGAATGGGTTAATGGGAATATAATGTGTGAAATTAACCCATGATGATTTAGTTCCTTAGTGAATGTGTTAAATTGGTTTATATAGTGATTTAGGATGAATTGTGGTCAGTTGTGTCTAATGTGGTTAAAAGATAAGGTATTATTTGGTTGGCATGTAAATGGGTTAAATGGGATTAATGGGAATAAGATAAGGAATTATGTCTACACATGAATATGATTAATGAGATAGGCATGGGGAATAGGAATTGGGGTTAAATAGTTATGTTTTATAAATGATGAGTGTGTTAATATATTATGGAATAATGTTAAATTACCATTTATTGATATTTTTTTTGATTTTTCTAATGATATTGTCCATGAATGGTTGTAATATGGTTACATGTGGATGATGATAAATAATCATGTGCACATGTCTTGGTAGAGTGGGGGTATAGATATGAAGTTCTTTCCCATGGGTAGAGTTGGATTGAGGCTATAATACCCACCCTTTAAATGCACGGGTTAGTTAAGGAGAAAGAGTTCTATTACCCTAATAGTTTCATTCCACCCAGACTGAGGCTTTGATGTGAAGATAATGTGGTTATTGTGATGTGACACCTAGATATATAGGATTGTATTTATTTCCATATTCTATAAGAACACTGATCATGCCTAACCCATTGAATACATGAAAAAGGGTGAACTAAACCATGATATTCTCAAGTAGTGAATATTGATTTAAGGATATAATAACTTAAAGGAACATAATATAGAATAGATAATGAACTATTTTCCATTACTACCATTATTTAACACTCACATGATCTGTCTACGTTGACGTGATATTTTTTAGACATCATTGGTGGTGGCCTACTAAGTTGTACTGACACCCTTATCTAACTTCCATTGGGTACCTATGTAGATTTCATGGTTGCAGTTCAAGAAAGAGGAAAGGGCCTTATGCTTTATAAGTGAGTCAGGTTCTGTATGTGCATGGAAGAGGTTCAGGACTTGGTACCTGGACTATTTGCAGGATTCCATATTTTTTTTTATTTTTGGGTTTTGTTCACCTGACATTGTAGTATGGGATGAAATATTTACTATTTCTTGTGGTTTGTATCACATTTGGGATTTCTTTGAGTATGCATATTATTTGATGTTTCCTATTATTTCTGCTATGTATATTGCGTTGTGTTGTGTCTTACTCTGGTAAATAGGTTATAGTATCCCCACATGACCTATTTGTCTCTTGTTTCGAGTCAACAACCTATGGTGTATGGGGAGGCACGCTTAAGGTCTTATGGTGACCTGAATTAGGGAACGTATTTAGTGTCACCTTGGTTGGGGAAAATAAAAATTTGTATCATATGAGTTATTTTCTCTATATTAGTATTTGGTGATGGTAGATTGATGATTAGGATAATTCTAGGCCTTGGTAATGAGCTCATTCCTGAGAGTAGCTTGCCCAATTATGGGGAAAAACCCAAGTTTCCCAGGGTGGTAATTGTTGTTCTTGTTGTGTTTTGTTACATTTGATGATATTTACCCATTGGCTGATTCACATGTGGTTTTATGTGATAGTTTTATGATATTTTACTCATGGATGAAATGGAACGAGGTTGTGCATTAATTTTTTATTCTAGGAACCAATGTAAATATGTGACATGCATCATATTAGGCACATGCACTGAATGGGTGGGTGTGGAATAGAGAATAAGATGCATTAGATTTCATGAAAAGAATTAAAATTCTTTCTAATAAAATGTTTTGAATAATGTTGAATATATAGTTTGTAACCATGTGAGTTTGTTGTCAAATTAGCCTTGACCTTGGTGGGGTGGCTAAGGGTAGTGATCCAGTTGTGACTATGCATGTTTGGGTAGTCTGTGAGAAATTATTTGTTATGGATAGTGATGAACCTTCCATTATATGTTATGTGAAATATTTATGGTATTTGTTCTAAAGATTGTGTTTGGTACTGTAGATAGATGCCACCATAAATACGTATCCCAGTTGGGTGACATGAGGATGTTTCTGAGAATGTTCCCCTAGTATTGGAGAAAGGGGACCCAGTTGTTCAAGATTATAAGTAAGATAAGTTCCTCAATAACTTCAGTCATTTTATGTAGATGATGGAATGATACCCAAGGCATGTTTCATAGAGTATGTTTGAGCTGACTAGGGAGTCTCAGCAGCAGCACCCTCTGACCATTACCAGAGTGGGTGGGCCAAAGGAATTAAATTTTGGGATAGAGTCTATATAGATTATTCTTGACAACCTAGAAGCTCCTCTTGATATGCGAGTCATTTTAGCGGCCTATATACTGAGAGGCCAACCAAAGAGTTGGTGGGACATCATGTTTCAAACTGAAGAGGCTAAAGGAATGATGTGGAAGGATTTTCAGGAGACGTTTCATGAAAACTATTACCTAGAAACTTTGAGGAAGGATAAGGGTGAGGAATTTATGAGATCAACCCAAGGGACAATGTTAGTAATGGACTATGCTAGTCGTTTCACCAATTTGCAATGCTTTGTTCCAACATTGAATGGAGAAGAGGCAGTTTGGATCAAATGTTTCCAGGAAGGTTTGAGACATGATGTTAGATATTAGGTGAATATCTTCTATCTAAAATGGTTTTTTGATGTTGTGGATCATGATATAATTTTAAAAGGGAACCTTAAATGAGCTTCAGGTAGTAAACTTGTGGTGCCATTGGGAAAACATGTGGTGCAACTTCTGAGTGTAAGAAGCACAGTTTTGAAAACATCCAACAGGGAGGAAGTTCACAGAGCAGACAGAAGAGGGGACCAACCTATTAGAGTGGTGAACATATTTTCTCTTATGAGTGTGGTAAGGCAGAGCACATGTGTGGCCAGTGTCCCCTACAACCAGTTGAGTACTGAGAGTGTGGTAGGCTAGTCCATGTGCAGAGGTTTTGCAAGAACCCGTGGCAGTCGGGAAATGAGGTAAGTTCGAGTCAAATGTTGAGTGTATATAAGGGGTCAGTTACCCCATATAAATAAGGAATTTGGATCTCCATGGGTTGTACTGGTAGAGGTACTGGATGTGGAACACCGGGCCAAGATCTCCCACACCAACAGTGCAGTATAGTGTAGGGTATTCAGACCAGAGGCTAGGGTAGAGGGGTAATTCATCTCTATGAATTTCATACTATGCCCAAATATAGTGAGGTAGGACCATATTCTATTGGAGGAATGATTCTTGTAGTTTCCATGCTCACTAGTTCATTATTTATACAGGTTTAATGCATTCTTTTATTTTTTTCGAAAATTTGAAGTTGTGGTGTGTTTAACCATGGATATCACATGTCGGTTAATGTCAATTGATACTTCATTGGGGATACGAGTTGAGAACATCAAGTAGTGTAAGGGTTGTGCACTGGAGGTTTTTGGATATCAATTTCCCTAGGATATATTTGTTCTATAGATGTTAGTTTTTGACATAATATTTGGTATAAATTGGTTGGTGTCGTATCAAAACCATATCGATTGTTACCAACATCGAGTAATGTTCACATATCTCGATATAGACACTTATACACTCCTTGGTGAGTGGAATACTTGAGCTGGCCACGTAGGGATACTTTGACAACAATTGTGAGAACTCACAACCCATGTAGCATGACTTATGTTAGATGGGGGGATAAAGAGAATATAATATTCTCTTATATTGTGAATTAGTTTCAAGATGTGTTTCCTAAGGAATTATCAGTACTACCACCAGAGAGAGGCATCAAGTTTATCATTGTGTTTTTTACTAGGAGGAGAGCTATTTTCTATTCCACCATATCGAATGGTTCTAGTAAAGCTCCCAGAACTGAAGGTTCAGCTAGAGTAGTTGGATCATAATGGGTTTATTCATCCTAGTATATCTCCCTCGGGGTCTCAGTTCTATTTTATTATAAGGATGATGGATAAATGAGGTTATGTGTCAATTATTAGAAGCTGAGCTAGATGACGATGAAGAACTGATACCCTCTTCCTAGAATCGATGACATGTTTGACTAGATCTGGGGTGCCTCAGAGTTTTCTAAGATTGAATTGAGATCAGGATACCATCAGTAGAGGGAGAGAGCTTCTAATGTACCATGGATAGCTTTCTGAATTACGTATGGGTTGTATGATTTTTTGGTGAAGCTGTTTGGGTTGACTAATGCACCCACTATGTTCATGGATTTGATGAACTGGATATTTCACCTGTATCTAGATTGTTTTGTGATTGTCTTTGTTGATGACATCTTGGTGTACTCTAGAACTCGTGAAGATCATAAGAAACACCTTAAAATCATCTTGAGTAAACTAAGGGAGCATAGGCTTTATGCCAATCTATCAAAATGTCAGTTTTGGATTGATAAGGGGAACTTTTTGAGAGACATCATTTTCAAGTCAGGTTTGTTAGTGGATCTAGATAAGGTGCATGATGTGGTGTCTTGGGAGAAACCCAAGAACGTTTTTTATGTTTCAAATTTTATGATTATGGAATATTGTTACTGAAGGATTATTAGATATTTATATCATTTGGCAGTACCACTCTTAGGAATAACCAAGAAGGGGTTATGTTTGAATGTTCATAGGATTGTGAGAATGGTTTTAAAGAGTTGAAGAAGTGGTTGAATACCGCAACTATTATGATCTTACCCGAACCAGGTAAGAGGTAAACCTAGTTTTGTGATGCATCCAGTGTTGGACATGGGGCAATGTTGATGCAGGAAGAAATAGTTGTAGCTTATGGGTCAATACAGTAGAGAACACATGAAATAAATTATCTTACTCATGACCTTGAGAATGCTAATATGGTTCATTCCTTGATGTTTTTGGGGCATTACTTGTCGTGGGAACCCTTCATGGTGTTTTCTAAAAATAAAAGTCTTAAATACATCTTATCTAAGTGGTATTTGAATATTTAATAGTGAAGGTGGGTGGAGTACCAACAATCCTTCAATTTTGAGTTGGTTTGTACACTAGGGAAGGGAAATAGTGTGGCTGATGATCTGAGATAAAAGACTGAGAATCATGTGGTTTAGGAATCCATTTCAGAGTGGAATATGATGGCCTTGTTTGCTGAGATGAATTTGGAGGTACAAGATGGGCATGGTTGGATGGCTCTCGCATCCATATTAGTTTAATATATGCTTTTTAGCTAGGTCAAGTAGAGTCAGCAGGTGGATGTGTAGTGTTTTAATATGAAGGAAATTCATAATGGTGGGGAGTCACCTTCTAGTTATTCAGTTTCTTATGTTCATGGTTGTGTTTTAGTACTGATAGGTGTACATGAAGATTTTATGTGTGAGTTCCACGAACCAAAGTTGGAAGTGCATCATGGATTAACTAAGATTTACTGAGAACTTTTTAGGAAGTATTGGTGGCTGGGAATGAAGATAGAAGATGCGGGTTTTTATGGCATGATGCCTTACTTTTCAGTAGGCGTAGGATGAACATCATCATCCAGGTGGGTTGTTGCAGTCAATTCTGTAACACTTCGACCCCAGTTACCCAGAATCAGGGCATTATTATAGAACATTGGCATGATAAAAGGAATCATGTCCTGAAAGACCGACCAGCTTAGTAGATTTTGAAGTACTAGATACATACATAAGTTTTACATTACATCATGAAATAAAAAAACAACATTTTGTCCCCTTTGAACACTATTATATCCCTTATCCTATTACTACAGGTTAATTGAAATATACTTATTTGAATCCTTGTAAAAATAAAACATAAGAAGGGGGTGAGCTCAGATGCTCAGTAAGGATAACAATATAGAGGAAACTATCATAAATAATCATAAACATTTAAGTCAATGTATACGACTAGAACACAAGTCTTTTAAACTTAAATATCAGCATAATATGGTAAAGATAAATCAAATAATTCTATTTACTTATTCACATGGATATTCTACTAGTCTAATAATCACATTTAATATCAATAAACTATTTTATAATGATGGAATACATAATTCCATAATTCATAACCACATAATCAAGGCATTGTGCCAAGACTATAAATAAAATTTTTTCAAGGCCTTGTTCCAAGACACTAGTTTCTCTCATGAGACCTACCAATGCATCAAGGAGCTATAACAAGTTCTACACACCACTTACTAAGTCAAATTCATTCCTAATATGAAAAGGTTGAAACATAATCTAATCATTCATATTAAAACTTGCATACCAAATGTCAATACTTTAACCCCAAACCATGAATGGTATAAAAATAGCACATGCACAGTAAAACATAATTCATTTTATATAATATGGAATATTTTAATATAATAAATTAACCTCAATTGAGAATAATGAAGGATATTGAAATAATCATCAAAACAATTAGAGAAAAATATCCCCATTTTTCTTGAAATCATTTAAATGTCTCACTTTTTATCAAGAAGTTGTTTAAAAAATATTTTTGAATCAAAGTGTCCCATACCAATTTGAAAATTTTAAAAGTAATTTTAATTTTAAAATTTTAATTTCCATATAAATAAATCCTTAAAACTATTTTTTAAACATGGACATTGATGAGAAAGATTTAGGAGAATAAATTTTAAAAAATTTAAAATGATATTTTAGAAATATTTCCTAACCAAATGAGATACACTTGAATAAAAATAATTGAGGTAATCAAAAATTTATAATATCATGATAATAAAGGGATTCATGATATACTATGTCAAAGTACAGTATATAGACCAAATAAAAGTGAATTGGCGCATAACAACAAATAAGTCTCAATGGAAAGTAAGTTGAGATGAAATCCCTTATAAAGATTGTATCCTTAGGTTAAGGATAAATAAATGACATAATTATATTTGAAAAATATAAATACACTCAATATTATTGGATATTCATCGTAAATAAATTATAGGACATTCAAACACATTCTAGTAAAAACAACACCAATGACTTTGATGTTTAACTCAATGAATAGAAATTGAGTTAAAATTACTCTTATCAAGTTCATATCGATGACTTGAGAATTTATCAATGGAGTGATTATGTTTATCCAAAGTATATACACACAAATGGGAGTGTAAATTACTACATAAGTAAATAAATTGTGATTTCACACATAATCTTGGATTAAAATAATCAATGAAGTTTGCGTATAATAGAATGAGTGGAAATTGAAATTTGAAATTCCCTTACTGATTTGGTAACTTACGAAACATACACCCCATGAAAGAAGGATTATACAATAATGATGTAAATACCCATAAATTAAATTATATTACACAAAGATTATAATCATGGGTAGTACATACACCAGACAAAAGGTAATAGTGGAAAATATAACAGGAATATCACGAGAATAAAAGTGAGATGAAAAACCCTTAGCACGTTGTAATCAATCAAGTCATATGAAAAAAAGTTAATAAACACGAAATGAATCACAGAATACCATGAATATAAATAGAATCATGATAATATATATCAAATGGAAGTACACAATACACCACATGTAATAATAAGTGGTGAACATTGGAAATCTCACAGAATTAAATGTGAGATAAGAAACCCCATACCTTATACATTACCTTAGTATAAGGTAGGTTAAAATACTATATAATGGTGAAATAATTGTTATTCAATTATACAATAACCAAATATGATATCATATATGATATTCTAATATTCCTTTGTTAATGATATTTCAGTAGTATCATTGTTTTGGTTGTTAACTGATTTGTTTTTCTTTATATGTTTTGTTACGTAAGTCATGTTTGTTATGTATAGGCTATATTTGATTCATATCTAGAAAAATATTAAGTACTTAAAAATTAATCATAAAATGAAAATTATTCTTTAATGATTATGATGGGGAATTAATCTCATTGCGTTTGTGGAGATAGTAATCCGTACGTACGCACGAGCGACAATATCATTATATTGAGGGTGAAATCCTATATAATTGGATGGTTTATCATCTATATAGAATCATTAACATGTTATATTTATTATTTACATCAGTTATACTCATTATTATACCCATCCAAATAATGAGTTTTTTTAATAAAAAACTACACCACGACGTGGAGACGGCAAGACACACGTACGCACGTATGGAGACTTTCTCATTTATAGGATGGATAGAATAACGAATATGGTTATACCATATTTATAATAACATAATAGTATATAGGAGGTACTGGATTTATTATTTTGGTATGGAATCAACAAATAAAGAGGAAGTGGAATATGAAAAGAACTTGAAAGAGGGTGGTGAAATTATTACATCTTCTTCGGGTGCTTCATTTTGATTTGATCAAAAGGGCTCCTTAGGTTGGCTTTCTGATCAAAGGAAGGACTCTACGATGTAGTGACAGTTGTTGGGAGGATATTTGGGCAGGGTTTGGCTGTGAAAAATGGCTTTGGAGGTGTGAATTTAAGAGAAGGGGAAGTACCCTTTTATAAGAGAGGTGAGGGTCACTTTAGGAAAACCTTTAAATATTATTTTATTGTAAATAATTTCCATTTTCTAATTTATCTAAATTAATTTATTTTAATGATACGGTGGGTATGGGTAGAAATCCTCTCAACCAATAAGTTTTAGACAAGTCTAGGTTCCCATATTAAACTTATCTTTTAGATTTAACTATTAGTTAGATAGTTTAACTTTTATCGTGTCTTCTTGTATTCTTACACTATATGATTAATAAACATACTCTAAACTTCCAAGATAAAATAGAGTGGTTCATTAATGACATATATAATATTATTTAATACCTTTGTACGAACCTTTGTTTTTAGGAATATTATACAATTTAATAATATAATATTTGTTTTAAAAACACATTTATGTCAATTTTGACACTATTTAGTATTTGGTTTTTGTGAAAGTCATCACAACTTGATTACTTAGAACAAGATACAATGAATCAACCCTAAAATTTAATATTTATCTAGAAAATTCTTGTACGCCATAAAAACATTGAAATTATATATATTTTAATATTTAAAATACGATTTATTTGATTCTTTCATTAATAAGGTAATTACTGCATCATCATTGTGTCATAAATAAATTTCAGTATTTAATTTCTAAAAACTATAAATTAAATACCATGATTTATCAAAATATTTTATCTTTCTAATGAATATTTAGTCAAATTTATCTAAGTTATAACCCAATATTAAAAATGGTTTAGTTATTAAACATTGAATTGAACACTTTAAACTCTGCTTTAAATAAAATAATAATAAATTTCCTAATATAATCCAAGTAGAACAAAAGGATCATATTTTATTCCTAAGGTTTCTTTTGGTCTAATTACAATTATCCAATAGAATTAGGACATGTGTTAGGGTAATTATAATATCATTTTTACCTTTAATTACCCTATTTACATTTAACTGTGGTAAATAAAAGTCAAAAGTTATTATTCAACAAAAATTATTTTCATCTTATTGAACCAAATTTTACTTAATGATGTCAACTGTATCTCTCAGTTTTTTGAAATTCTACTAAAAGAAGTGGTAAAATTATGTTTTATGCAAATTTTCAAATTCTTCTTGAAAGTGGGTAAAAGATGGAAAAAAGTTCAATAATAATTTATACATACAATTTTTTTTATAATATTACTCCAATGAATTAAATTTAACATATATTGGTATTATATATCTATTTTTACTTAAAGTAAATTTAAATAAAAAGTTTTTTTAAATAATAACGTAGTGTTTTTCACTATTCGTAAAAAATTGAATGTTTTTAGAAAAATACCAAAAAATCACCCTAAAATAATTTTGATATTTTGAACTAAAAAATTATTTCTATTCTACCAGATTAAAAACATATAAGTAGCATTAATTAATCAAAAATTTAATTCATATTTTCAAAACTAAAAAGCGGGTTTTGAAAAAGTAAAAACTACCAAAAGATTGACAAGTGTTTATGTCAAATTTAAATGTAAAATTACATATCATGACCTAAATTGTATTAGATGATAAAAATATAATCTATTTTAACTTCCAAACCATTACAATTCTTAATTTAACACTATAAATTATTTCTATTAAAAAAATGTTTTCAATTAAAATTTAGTATTTTTCAGTTTTCCTCAAAATATAAAAGTTATCAAAAAAGTACAAAAAATTTCTCCAAAATAATTTTCTATGTTCTAATTCTAAAAAAGAATTTAATTTCATCAAAATCGAATATATAAAACTGTAAAATATTGGTTTTAAAAAGGGGTTTCCATTAAAAGGTGGTAAAATTTCATTTTTCAAAAAATACTTCTTTTATCTGAAAAAATGAATTTGATCTTATATAATGTCTAAGAAACACATAATATGGATTCTAAAATTCTATAGAGTATATAAAATTTTAAATTTAGTTAATACTATTCATAAATTCTTTTTGAACGGCTATTTTGGTATGTTATGGTGTTCTCGAACTCAGTATTGCGTGTAGCAAAAGCTATTAAATTACTTTATAGAAAATCACTTACTATAAAATCTTGGGCTGTCGCATTCTTCCCCCCTTTTGGAAATTTCATCCTTGCAATTTTAAAATTGGGCTTGGGAACTTCATTTAAAGTACCACATCGTAAATAGAGTCAATAAAACTATCACTTTATAAGAAAGAAAGAGAAGTAAAAAGGTCAAACAAGATAACCCATACTAGGATTCCATGTAGGAAAACATGGATGTGCAAGATAAACTATGTGTCATGTTCTGATAGAGAGTGATAGAAAACATGACCAGGAGAAGTTAACAACATGAAAACCACATACCTGTGATGGGATAAATGGTCATTAGTTTCCAAATTGGAATAGTAATCAGACAACATTTTTTATTTTAAGTTTCATTTCATTAAATTGAGGAATTTATTTACAAGATTGACTAAAATCAGAAAGAGATATACTTACATTTTAAGTATATTTTCATCCTTTAATAAATTTCTACCACTAACTCATCTTTTTTTTTTCAAACGATGAGTATTCAAGATGACTTAGTCACACCTGAAGCGCTAGAATCAACTTCTAGAAAATCACATAATCCAAAAAGAATAATCTATATATTTACCTTGTCATTAGAGATTAACCAAAACCAAAATGGTTTGTACAAGATCAGATGATCCCAAAAAAGGATAATCCTTTAGAGAATGAATACTGATCTTAATTTCTAAAATTAAACCAACAATACCCAAAGTTTAATGAATACCATTAAATAAACAATTTTCCTTAAAATCCTTCAATATAATCCAAACTAATATTGAGACCCAAAACATAAAAGAATTTGATTATGTAGTCTTCTGCGTTAAATTGAATCTCCAAATAACATTTACTACTCTTAAATTCAAATACTAAAAAGTAATTTACCTAATCACATATTCTCTATGATAGGTTAATAATTTCCACAAATAACCGAAATCTCTATAAATAAAAAATAAAAAAGAGATAAAAATCCACCATTGCTCTTCAAATGAAATCCCATAGTATTCTATTTTCCTTAGGCATATAGTGTTCCCCAAAGAGAGAACATCTTCGAAAATAACATTTATCACTTAATCACCAAATCATATTTCTATACTAAGGTTATCCATTTGATAAGATATAATATCCCAAATCAACTTATTATTGATCAATAAAATCATTTAACTAAAAATAATTAGTCACACTAACCAGGGACTTCATGTAGTCCAGTGGTAGGTGATAAATCCCAATCGCACTCAAGTTGTGGGTTCAATTCCTGCAGCTTTTCCCAATGCGAAGGGTTTTCACATAGTCTACGTGTTGTATTTTATCAAAAACAATATTTTATTACATTCCCAAAATGAGATAAATTCCTCAAAATAACAATAACATAATTTCACCAAAAATGTTATCTCATTCCTTACATTTTTATCCCAAAATTTAATAACTTTTAACTGACTCAAATTCAAGGATCTTATAAACACAAATGGTTATTTATAACAATATCAACAACAGAAAAGATAATTATCTCATAAAATTTCATTTTCACATAAAAAACTACAGGGTTACACATACAATAAAAAAATCTTCCAAAGTAATTCCATCAACAAAGATAACTAATAATTTTAAACATTTTACCATCTATTTATTTCAATATAGGTTCTCCCTTGACCTAGAGGTTATCTTATAGAATAGGGCATTCACTCAGGTAATGCCTAGGTCCCCTACATTTACAGAAAATGATTGTAAATTAATTCTTGGGATCATTTTTATTTTCTTCCATAGTAATATTCATTTTTCCTTGGAAATTGATTACTTTATGTCCTTATTTCCCACACATAAAGCATTTATTTGTTCTATTGAGAAACTTTCCAAGGTGTCTCCTTCCACATTTACTTCATGATGGAAATTGAGTTTTCTTTTCTCTATGGTCTCCACTGCTGGAGCTCTTATCATTCACCGTCTTTCTCTTCTTTGTTGAGTCCAAGAGTTGGTTAATATATATGTTGTTGATCATATTCTTGGTAAAATGATTCGTCATGAACATGATATCTTTTAAACCTATAAACATTCCATTTTTTTTCTCATTTCTACCATCAATTCCCACCTTGTACATCTTGTTCAATGTTACTATGAATTATTTGGAATACAACCATTGACTAACACAAGAAAGCATAGTGTGAGTCATAAAATAATTTACAGAATATCATAACACCTTATTTTCAACCTATAACACCTTAGGATTAACCAAGTTTATTTATTCTCATCATATATTTAATCCTTCAAATAATTTTTTAAAAAGAAATTGAACTATCCTAAGCATATCCCCCGGGAGTGTCATAACCAAGAGTGCAACAAGGCTCGTTGTTGTGTAACAGGATACCCCGGGTCAAGCCCGAAACATCTTGTCAGAGTTTTCACTACTAGGTACATATGTGCCAGATCCACCTCTACCTGCTCGTATCTTGACGTGGATGTATTTCTTAGAAAACCCACATAATATTTACATTTCCAAATTTTTTGGATGTTCTTCTATTCTAATACTTAATGTCTATCTTAGGGTAGTGTTTCTTATAAGAGTTTTTTTAATAAATATAG
This sequence comes from Viscum album, assembly GCA_963277665.1. NCBI lineage: Eukaryota > Viridiplantae > Streptophyta > Magnoliopsida > Santalales > Viscaceae > Viscum > Viscum album. Next base: position 54,707,902 of record OY728153.1, on the reverse strand, counting down.
CTTCCAAAGTTTGTACTAAACTTTATCTAATACCAACTGTAATGCCCTGACCCCAATTACCTATAATCGGTGCATTATTACATAACATTTTCATGATACAAGGAATCATGTCCCAAAAGACCGATCATTTTAGTAGCCTTTGAAGTACTAGATACATACATAAGTTTAACATTACATCAAGAAATAAAAAAACAACATTGCATCCCCTTTGAACACTCTTATATTCCTTATCCTATTCCTAAAGGTTAATCGTAATATACTTTTTCACATCCTGGGAAAAATAAAACATAAGAAAGGGGTGGGCTCAGATTCTCAGTAAGGATAACAATATAGCAGAAACTATTATAAATAATCATAAATATTTAAGGAAATGTATAAGACTAGAACACAAGACTTTTAAAATTAAACTTCATCATAATATGGAAAATATAAATCAAATAATTCCATTAACTTATTCACATGGTTAATATAATAGTATAATAATGACATGTAATATCAATATCCAATATCATAATGATGGAATGCATAATTCCAGACTTCATAACCACATAATCAAGGCCTTGTGCCAATACTATAAATAAACTTTTGTCAAGGCCTTGTGCCAAGACATTAGTTTGTCTCATGAGACCTACCGATGCATCGAGGTTCTATAACGGGCTCCACCTGTCACTTACTAAGTCTGATGCATTCCTCATATGAAAAGGTTGAAACATAATTTAAACATTCGTATTAAAACGAGCATAAAAAATGTCAATATTTTAACCCCAAACCATGAATGGTATTAAAATAGCACATCCATAGTCAAACATTATTCATTAAATACAATATGTAAGATTGTATTATAATAAATTAACATCAATCGAGAATAATGAAGGATATTTAAATAATCTTCAAAACTATTTGAGAGAAATATCCCATTTTTCATGAAAAAATTTAAAAGTCTCACTTTTTATTAAGAAGTTGTTTAAAATAAATTTTTGAATAGAAGTGTCCTATAGCACTTTGAAACATATAAAATTAATTTTAATTTTAAAAAATTAATGTCTATATAAATAAATCTATAAAACCATTTTTAAAACATGGACATTAATGAGAAAGATTTAGAAGAATAAATTTTTAAAACATTTAAAATGATATTTTAGTTAGAGTTCTTAACCAAATTAGGTACACTTGAATACATATAATTGAGGTAATATAAACATTATAATATCATGAGAATAAATGGATTCATGATATACTATGTTAGAATACAATATATACACCATATAAAAGTGAATTGGTGCATAACAACAAAGAAGTCTCAATGGAATGTAAGTTGAGATGAAATCCCTTATAAAGACTGTATCGTTAAGTTAAGGATAAATCAGTGACATGATAATGTGTGACATATATTAATACAATCAATATGATCACATATTTAGTGTAAATCAATCAGAGTACATTCAAATATATTCTTGTAAAATCCACTCCAATGACTTGGATGTTTAACTCAATGAATATGAATTGAGTTAAAATTACTCTTATCAAGTTCAGATTGATGAATTGAGAATTTATCATTGGAGTGATTATGTGTGTCAAAATTATATCCACACAAATGGGAGGGGAAATTACTACATAAGTAAATATATAGTGATTTCACACATAATCTTTGATTAATATAATCAATGAAGTTTGCATAAAACCTAATGAGTGGAAATTGAAATTTGAAATTCCCTTATCAATTTGGTAACATACAAAACATAAACCCCATGAAAGAAGGATCATACAATGATGATATAAATACCAATAAATTAAATTATATTACACAAAGAATACAATCATGGGTAGTACAAACACCACACAAAAGTTAATAGTGGAGAATATAACATGAATCTCACGGGAATAAAAGTGAGATGAAAACTCCTTACCACATTGTAATCAATCGAGTCGTATGAACAAAAGTTAATAACCACCAAATTAATCATATAATACCATGAAAATAAAGATAATAATGATAATATATATCAAATGGCTGTACACAATACACCACATGCAATAAATAAGTGGCGAACAATGGAAATCTCACAAAATTAAAAGTGAGATAAGAAACCCCTAACCCTGTACTTTTCCTTAGTATGTGGTAGGTTAACCTCATTTATAATAGTGAAATAATTGTTATTAAATTATACAAGAACCAAATATGATATCATATATGATCTTTTAATATTTCTTTGTTAATGATATTTCAGTAGTATCATTATTTTGGTTGTTAACTGACTCGTTTTCCTTTATATGTTTTGTTACGTAAGTCATGTTTGTTTTGTATATACTGTATTAAATTCATATCTAGAATGATATTAAGTTCATAATAATTAATCATTAAATGAAAATTATCCTTGAATGATTGCGATGGGGAATGAATATCATCGCATTCATGGAGACAGTAATCCGTACATACGCACGAGTGACAATATCATTATATTGATGGTGAAAATGTATATAATTTGATGGTATATCATATATAAATAATAATTAACATGTTGTATTTATTATTTACATAAATTATACTCATTATTATACCCATCCAAATAATTATGTTTTTTAATAACAAACTACACCACAACATGGAGACGGTTAGCCGTACGTACGCACGTACAGTGACTTTGTCATTTATAGGATGGATAGAATAACAAATATGGTTGTAACGTATTTATAATATTAGAAAATTATGTGGGAGGTACTAGAGTTATTATTTTGGTATGTAATCAAAAAAGAAAGAGGAAGTGGAATTAGAAAAGAACTTGAAAGAGAGTGGTGAAATTATTACCTCTTCTTCGGGTGAGGCCTTTTGATTTGATCAAAAGGGCTCCTTAGGTTGGATTTATGATCAATGGAAGGACTATATGATTTAGTCACAGTATTTTGGAGGATATTTGGGTAGGGTTTGGCCGAGTCAAATGGATTTGGAGGTGTGAAATTAAGAGAAGTTGAAGTACCCTTTTATAAGAGAGGTGAGGGTCACTTTATATAAATCTTGAAATATTATTTTATTATAAATCAGTTTTGCTTTATAATGGATCAAAATTGATTTATTTAAAAGATATGGTGTGTATGGGTAGAAATACGCTCATCCAATAGGTTTTTGACAAGTTTAGGTCACCATATTATCCGTATCTTTTAGATTTAACAATTAGTTAGATAGTTTAACTTTTACCGTGTCTTCTTGTATTCTTAAAAAATATGGTTAATAAACTTACTCTAAACTTCCAAGAGAACCTCAAGTGGTTAGTTAATGAAATATATAATATTATTTAATCCCTTTGGTAGAAAATTATATTTTTATAAAAATTATATAATTTAATAATATAATATATTTTTTAAAAACTCATTTATGTCAATTTTGACACTATTTAGTATTTGGTTTTTGTAAAAGTCATAAAAACATGATTACTTTGAACATTATACATTTAATCAACCCAAAAATGTCATGTTTTTCTATAAAATTCATGGATTTCATAAAAACCTGAAATTATATTTATTTTAATATTTATAATACCATTTATTTGGTTCTTTCATTAATAAGGTAATTACTGCATTAATCATTGTGTCATAAATAAATTTAATTATTTAATGTCTAAAAATTATAAATAAAATACCAGGATGTAGGAAATATTTTTAGCTTTATAATAAATGTTTATAGTTTAATATATATTGTGTGTAACCCTATATTAAAAATGGTTTAGTTATTAAACTTTGAATTTAACTCTTTTAACTCTTCTTTAAATTAAATAATAATAAATGTCTTAATCAAATCCAAGTGGACCAAAAGGATAATATTTTATTCCTAAGGTTTTCATGGTCGAATTACCCTTATAAAATAGAATTAGGACATGTTTTAGGGTAATTATAATATCATTTTTACCATTAATTACCCTATTTACTTTTAACCGTGGTAAATAAAAGTCAAAAGTTACTATTCACCCAAACTATTTTCATTTTATTGAACCATATTTTACTTACTGATGTCAACCGTGTCTCTCGGATTTTTTAAATTCAACTCAAATAAGCAGTAAAATTTTGTTTTATGTAAATTTTCAAATGCTTCAAGAAGGTGGGAAAAAGATATTAAAAAGTTCAATAACAATATATACATCTAATTTTATTATAAAATGACTCCAATGAATTAAATTGAACATATATAGGTATTATATATCTATTTTGACTTAAAATAGATTTAAATAAAATAAATAATTATTTAAATAAAAAGTTAATTTTAAACAATAACACAGTGTTTTCTACTATTCATCAAAAATTGAATTTTTTCAGAAAAATACCAAAAATTTACCATAGCATAATTTTGATATTTTAAATTCAATAATGAATTATATTATACAAAATTAAAAACATCTAATTTTTATTAATTATTTTAAAATTAATTCCCGTTGTCAAAACCAAAAAGCGAGTTTTTAAAAAGTAAAAACTATCAAAAGATTGACATGTGTTTATGTAAATTTAAATGTGAAATTAATTATAATTACCTAAATTGTATTGAATGATAAAAATATAATCTAATTATACTTCCAAAACATTCAAATTTATAATTTAACACTATAAATTATTTTTATTAAAAAAGTTGTTTTCAATTAAAATTTAGTATTTTTCAATATTCATCAAAATATAAAAGTTATCAGAAAAGTACAAAAAATGTATCCAAAAAAAATTTATCCCCTGATTCTAAAGAATAATTTAATTCCATTAAATTTAATATATAAAAGTTTCAAATATTGGTTTTAAAAAGGGTTTTCCATTAAAAGGTGGTAAAATTGATTTTTTTTGAAAAATAGTTCTTTTATCTAAAAAAATGAATTTGATCTTATATTATTTTTAAGAAACACATAATATGGATTCTAAAAATATATGGGTTATATAAAATTTAAAATTCAATTAATACTATTCATAACTGCTTTTTGAATGACTAGTTTGGTTAGTCGTGGTGCGCTCGAACTCGGTATTGCGTTTAGTGCAAGCTATTGAATTTCTTTAAAGAAAATAGACTAATATAAAATCTTAGGGTGTTACAAATTCCAATTATGGAGTGGAGTTGTAATGAAGTAATGATGGAATTCACATTATTTCTTCTATGGATGCCTCAAAAGAATGATGTGATCAGGGTGGTTGTGGACTGATTGAAAAAATTAGCTCATTTCTTACTGATCTAGGAGGCTTATACAGTGTACCAATTGGGTGATTTATATGTTCGAGAGATAGTGTAGTTGCATTGTGTGACTAGGACCACTGTTTTAGATCATGATCCAAATTTCTTCTCACATTTCTGGCTAGGATTGCAGATGGCACTTGGTACCTAGTTGTTTTTTAATACAGCTCATCACCCATAGACTGACAAATGGTCGGAACATATGTTCTAGGTATTGGAGTATAAGTAGAGCGATTGTGTGTTGGATTTAGGGGGATCATGGGAAAGGAACTTGTCACTTGCTGAGTTTTCTTACAAATATAGTTTTCAAGAAACAATTCAGATGACTACATTTGAGGCTCCTTACGGGAGACTGTGTAGATCTCCACTATGTTGGTTAGAGGTTAGGGAGTCTAAGCTGTTAGGACTGAGTCTCATGTAAGAGATGTCGGAGAAGGCTCAATTAATTCAAAAGAGTATGGAAACGACTTAGAGTAGGAAGAAGTTATATACATATCAGCATCATAGACCTCTCATGTTCTAGGTGATTGATAGGGTGTTTCTTTGGGTGTCGATAGGGTTGGGACACCGAAGAATTTGAAAGAAGGGATTTTTGGTGCCTAGGTAAGTGGGGAAATTTGAGATTGTGAAGAGGATTGGACCAGTGGCTTACTGATTAGCTCTTCCACAGTGGTATAATGGGATGCATGATGTTTTCTATGTTTCCCAACTCTGATAGTATCACCATGATCCATCTCATGTGATAAACACCGATGATGTTGAGCTTGAGGATGATGAATCATTTGAGGAGCATTCAATTATTATTGTGGATCATAGTGATAAGGTCTTGTGGGGAAAGTTTGTACATTTTTTCAGGTTCTATAGAATCATGGAAATGTTTAAGAAGAAACTTGGGAGCGAGAATCAGATATATGGGTCTAGTGGCCCAATCTCTTTTCTTTGAATTATCAATGATTCTCGGGAGGAGAGACTTGAGGGAGATTCATCCTACGGTGGGGAGGTTGTGTGATCCAAGATTTTATTAAGGTATGTTTTGGTTTATGTCTCAAATTATTTACTTTTTTTTTGTCAAATAAGTATTTCCCAATGATCTTGAGAAGGCTTGGGGGTGTTTTGGGCGTTCGGGTAACAAAAGAGGAGGCCAAAAGAAATTTCTAGGCATGGTGCATGGTTTTCACAAGGTTAGTAAAAATTGTGCAGAACATCCCAGGTCACCATGTAGCCTTAGATAGAGTCTTGTGCATGGTTATCGAATGGTTAATCTAACCATGAAAAATTCCCTTCAAATCATGTGAAGGGATGATTTTTGAATTGTAGATCTCGCACAGTTTGTGTATGGTTTGAAAAGCCATGTGGATAAATCGTGAAACATAGTAAAATTGAGAAATTTACAAATTTTATACTCTATGATTTTTAACCCCAACTCGTGATTTTTCTCTTTCCTTCTCCTTTGGACCCTAATGATGAGCCAAACTTTCAAGATTATCCCATATGTGACTCTCGTTCGATCTTAGGCCGTTTGGAGTGCCTTCAGTTGCGGATGGAAGATCCAGGTTGAGGATTCAAACGATGGTTGAATTGGGATATAAGGCTTTGACTAGGAGTGTGGTAAAAAATTGATTCAAGGAAGGTGGTTTACAAGCTATATCCCATAGTTTATATTTAGATTTGTGGATGTTGGGTTTTATTATTCTCATGTTGATTTGGTGTTGGTGAAGTTGGTAAGATGTGGTATATTAAGTGTTTATATAACCAAATGTACCCCTCATGATCCCTATATAATTCTTGGAAGATACCATTACTATATTTAGGGCCACACATGGGGTTCTCCGACCCTTATGAATAGGTTAATGGAAATGAAAGTTGTGAAATTGACCCATTGTGATGTAAATTCCTAGAGAATGTGTTAAATTGGTTTATGTATTGAGATAGGATGGATTGTAGTTAGTTCTGTCCAATGTGGTTAAAAGACAAGGGACTGTTTGGTTGGAATGTAAATGGGTTAAATGGGATTAATGGGAACATTATAAGGAATTATCTATAAACATTAATATTCTTAGTGATATAGGCATGGGGACTGTGAATTGGGGGTAAATGGTTATGTGTTATAAATGATGAGTGTGTTAATGGATTGTGGCATAATTTTAAATTTCCATTTACTAATATTTTTGTGATGTTTCTAATGATATTGGATACGCATGGTTGTAATGTGGTTACTTGTGGATGATGATAAATAATCATATTCACATGCATTAGTAGAGTGGTGTATATACATGAGGTTCTACACCCATGGATTTAGTTGAAAAAAGGCACTAAGATCCACCCTCTAAATGAATGGGTTAGGGAAGGGGACAAAGTTTTATTCCCCTAATGGTTTCATGCCACCCAAAATGAGGCACCACGGTGAGGATAATGTGGTTATTGTGATGTTATACCTAGTGAGATAGGACTGGATTTATTTCCATATTCCGTAAGAAAATTGACCATTACTAATCCATTAAACACATAAAAAGGGTGAACTAATCCATTATATGCTTAAGTAGTGAACCTGGCTTTAAGGGTAGCATAACATAAAGGAAAATAATCTAGAATTGATTATAGAACTATTTTCCTTAACTGCAATTATTTAGCACTTGCCTGCATAATCTACCTTGACTGGATATTTTATAGACACTGTTGGTGGTGGCCAATTGAGTTCTAATCACACTATTATCGGGCCTCCATTGGGTACCTTAGTAGAACTCATGGTTGCAGGTCAGGAAATAGGAAAGTGATTTAAGCTTGAGAAGTGACTTGAGTTTGTTATGTGCACAGATATGGTCCGTGGCATGGATCCATGACCATTTTGGGGATTCCTCTTTTTGTCTTTATTTTTGGGTTTTGTTCACTTGGAAATGTAGTATGGCACGACATATTTACTATTTCTTGTGATTTGTATCCCATTCGAGAAATGTTTGAATATGCATATTATTGTTTTTTTCCCTATTGTTTCCGCTATTTATACCATGTTATAATGTGGATTAATCTAGTAAAGTGGGTATAGTGTCTCCACATGACCTATTAGACCCTCACTATTAGTCGGTAACCTATGGAATATGGGGAAGATTGCTTGAGGTCATGTGACGAACCGTCTTGAGGCACTGGTTTAGTGGAACCTGGGTTGGGCATGGTATAAAAGAGATATATTTTTAAGGAATATACTAGAAGGTTATTATTTTTAAAATAAAATCCCTTTATCACATGATAGAAACATGAATGATAAAAAAATTAATGAATAAGATTGAAAAAAATTAAATACCAGGATAATTGATAAATTCATGATATAAAATTTAAAATGGTTTGTATATAAACATTATAAAATAAATAATGGTTCATAATATCAAGATATTCCTTAATGAATAGGATTCAAGTTATGTCCCTTACTGTTATTATGATTATTCATGTTAACATTTATCTTCAGGAATAATAAAATTAAGTTAATTATTTAGTTTATTGAGATACATTTTAATGTTTATTATAAATTTTACTTCACTTATTAACATGTTATTTATAGTTACATGATCAATTAATATTATGAAAAGTGTTTTGACCATATTTAGATTATGTGTCAGAATGACTGTTCTAGTATGACTATGGTCAAAGTGATCATTATTTAAACATATCCAGTTTAATACTAATGAAATAATCATAATATTTTTTCATCAATTATTATTTTAAAACGAATCATGGAATATTGTTTTTAAAATTGAACCAACGTTGCAGTCATAAAGATTGTAGGTTGTATCTATGCATTAGTAATAATCCCATTTTTCAATGGTAATAATTGAATGCAGGTAAGTAACATTTATTATTAAAGAATGATAATTATATAAAAAATACCAAAATATATACATTGATATATAGTTATTGTGATATGTTTATGAAAAAAAGGAATCACATAACTTCTAAGTGGAATTATTCCACACGTCCACGAATAATGTTATGGATTTTTCATTGATTGAGAAGCTGAGAAGACAGTTATAAATTATATATACTTAAAGGTAGTTATTTCATGAATATTTTTTTTATATTATATCATATATATTCATTATATATACCCTTATTACATTCCATGTGACACGTTAGTGAAAAACTCTTCACATCACTTCGTAAGGTGGTAATTTATTGTACACATGAGCGACACTATCGTATCCCCTACGGTTTGAAATGTAAAATGGTTGTATATGATATAATGATTATAGATGTATTTTTTTTATAAATTTCACAACTATCTTATATGAATAGTATATCCATCTTATATACCAACAATATGAGGTGTTAAAGGAAAAATGTGTGACATCACTTCATGAGGCCGTAGACCACTGGCTACATTAATGATAATTTAGTAACCCATTTTATTTATGTGTGTGTGGTTTTAGGTTATAAAATTTTAAAAAAATATATTTACATTTTATATTCTTCTATTTTTACATATTTATTCATATAAATAATTTTATGGGATTGGATTTAGAAACAGAATAAAAATGCATGTTGATGAACATTGCCTCTTCTTCAGGTTACACTTTTTTGATTTCACTGAAATAATTCATTGGATGGATTTATAAAAAAAAGTGATGAACCTATAAAAAGGGTATTTATATTGGATAATTATTATGTAATGTTTTTTTCTATCACAAGTGGTTTGATGGAGTGAAGAGAATGGGAAAGGGGTGGTTATTTATAAGTTTGGGAGAGGAAACACTTGTAATTTTTTAAAAGAAGTTTGGTGAAACCAAGTTTTCACATAATGTGACAATTTCATAATACGTATAAGTCAATACTAGAGGATTAATGGTAAAAATTTTAAAAGAAAATCAATGTTAGAAAAGTTTATATTTAATTCTCCCCATAATATTGACGATTTTCTTTTAAGTAAACTTATTTTTCTCTTAATTACTGAAATGAATTATAACTTTTCCACTAATCATTTTCTTGAAAAAAGAAATTATAAATTATTATAAATTATGAATTATTATTCCAAATATGAAATGAATATATCTAAAATCATATCACAAAATAGTCTAAAATTAATTTAAAATTAATCTTGCAGACAGAACAAGAAAGGAGGGTTAAAAAATTATTCAAAAGCATACTATGTTTTTATATCAAAATTCAACATAAAATTAATTCAAATATCATAAATATGTTGAATATTTGTAAAATTAATCAAATTTTAATTTAAATATAATTTAAAATATAATATATATTTATCATTTACATAGATAAAAAGTAATTTCTCAATTACAAATCCTTATTTTTCCTAATTTGTCAAAAATGAAATTACTTTGGAAAATACCTAAAACTAACCATAAAATAAATTTGAAATTAATCATTAAAAATGAAGTTTATTATGTCAAATAAAATTTATAAAAATGTAAAAATTTAGTTTTAGAAACATTTCCCCCATTAAATGGGGGAAAAGTTCCTTTAAAAAAAATACTTTTATTCATTCTTAAAATCTGATTTCTTTCTTACTCTATGCCATTAAAAAGTATTTGATAAAGGTAAGAAAATTTGTTTAAATATATAATATCTAAATTTAATTAAAATATATAACTGATAGTGATTAATTTAAATTATTTATCTAAAATACCTTTATGGAAATAAGATATGGTTTTTTGTGAATACATTTACTTCATATTATATTGGATTTTTATTTTCATTTATAATTAATTTGTAACCAATGAATTAATTATATATACATTTTTGAACCATGTTTTTTCAATTAATTTATTCTTATTCAGTCATTCCATTCATACAACATGCTGATTACTATCATATTAAATAATATTATTATTTTGTGGTTTGTTGAGGCTCAGTGTTGCCTGTCATGAACACTGTTTAAGAAACTCAACATTTAAAGTAATAAAAGAGGAACATGGTGTTTTGTGTAATGAAATATAAACATATTTTTACATTTAAAAAATCTATCTATTAATTTTAATTAATTTTAAATATGATATTTCATAAAATATTGGGATGTTACATCATACCCCATTTAAAATTACTTTCACCCTCAAAATTCACCTATGTTATCATAGGATTATCATTTTGATAATTCCTTCACAGAAACGAGCATCAAAAAATGGGTTAATAAAACATCATATTGTGAATAATTAAATGAATGTATAAAGTTCATTAGAAATAACACATTACATTTTTCTAAATATGAGAAAATATGTGGGATGCGAATATTTCTATTTATAGGAAAAGTATAAATAATTATTCAGATTCATTGAGGTCATTGATCATAAGAAAGTAAATAATCAATGGAATGTTAAAGACCTCACAACCAAAAATCCATGGTGAGTGAAAAGACCATTTGGTTTATAATAAAAGAAGGTACTATGATACTGTTTTTTCAAGATCCTTTTCCTGGAGTTGAGGAATTCTCGTACCATCTAGACTAAGTTAATAAGTAAATATACATACTTGATTATAATAATTTCATCCGTTAACAAATTACACAACCAACTCAACATTTTTCTCCAAAAAATGTGAATTTAAGATGCTTTTTTATTCCTAAATAACTATAATTAACTTTTAACTAATCACATAATGTTTCCTTCTATCATTAGATACTAAAAAACAAAAATGGTTATCATATAGTAAGATAATTCCCTAAATTACCAAACAGTCATGTGATGTGATTAGAAATTAATCTTCCAAGTTTAATATCAATACCCAACTTTAGAACTAAATCACTCCATAAATATATATCAATAATGGTCACCCAATTCCATCATTGTTTTTTAAAAATGTAATGGTATTCTTTCTCAAATAATCTTTTAAAAAATACCTGATAAAACTATAAAAATTAAATAAATATCTCCCAAGAAATTTCTATTATTTATAATATCAATAGAGTGAACCGTAATTAATTGGGATTATGATGAACCTTTAAAAAATAAAAAATAAAATCTAGAGCTATCACCACATCACCAGATGGCCCAACATCAATTATAGAATTAGAAAATAAATTTTCCAACCCGTTTATCTTCTAATCATGATGATTTCAACCATGAGTAATTATCATTAGACACACACACAAAAAATACCCAAAACATTACAGCTAAATCATATCAATTTCTATTATATCATTCTTGGATAGATATTATACTTTTCATTGTAGTCACAAATAGTTCAGAAAAACTTTTGACATTTTTAATAGTTTTACGATTCAGAAAAACATTCCCCAAAATGTATTTTACTAAACATGTAAAAAGTTTTCAACTTAAATCTAGAATTCATAGTCGATTTTATCTCTATTTCCTACAACATTGACTATAAATTACTATTCTCTTATCATGGAATTTATGAGTTAGAAAATTCAATCCCAAATTTCTCAACACAATGAAGAACTTTATAAAATCTTTTAAATTATTATACAACCCAAAATATTCATAATAATGGTTTTAATATTAGGTAAAATCTATTAATTTTACAATCAATGTCAAATATAGATTCTATCACATACCTGGGCAATATTATGATGTTTTCTTCATATACCGCTACAGAATCGTAATTTTTTTCCTCAATTGTAGTAATTTTTTTCTCCATGTTAAGATGAAAAACCTTAAGGAAATATTTATAAAGGAAAATATTATTAATTTTGATCCATTCCATAGAAAAAAGATCACTATTATCTCTTATCTTCATAACCAAAGACCACTGTCTATCATATTCCCCATCAAATGATCGATGATAGGTTTTACATGTTGACATTCTGAATATATCATGACCCCAAATATATTCTTCAAATAATTGATCCATCCATTATATACAATTGGGTCAAATGGTCCATTGAGTGATGGTAGATGTTTTCAAATGAAATGGAATACAATAGACATGTTTCATCATGGTAGATCATGTTACTCTCTTACATCGATACCAACACATCTTATAGCTTGTTTAAACATAACCATCACTACTACAAACTATTCTATTCCAACTCCAACCATCTGGGGATGCTGATTTGGAAGCATATATTCTTATAGACTCCATCCCACTATTGATTTACATTTTCTTATGTGGGAAACCACTATTAGGAGACACAATTTATATGAAGAAACATTAAAATCATAAAATACTATATCATTTCAACTTGAACATAAAGTAAAATTTTATAATTGCATGTTATTAACCCTATCAAAACCTCTAATGTTTTCTAAACCATCCTTTGACACCAACTATAATCATATGGCCTCAAGCATTTCATAATATTGAGTTTTACATCCTGATTTAATTATCTTATGTTTTAGTATATTTTTAGGTTTAGATTTATATATAATTATTCCATAAATCATACATACCAATAACATAAAATACAATGTGGATAAATCCAATTAGTATCCATTATTTCCATAATATAAAAATATTAAAATAATGAATGATTTATTTTCATTGAAAAAATCTAGGACTTTCAAAATTACTTCATTCATTCACTTACCCATCATTAATTACTGATAAACTCTATTAAACTCGTGGGTTCAGCATAAAATTTTAGTATTGGATACTAAAATAAGGAGAATCTTAGTCGATTTAAAAAACTTTTATAATGTTTACCATTATTTTGAATGTTTTTTATTGTATTTAACAAAACATTTTCACATAAAAACGAATAAAATTATCAAATAAAATCATTAAAACCCATATAAAACAATTAAAACACTATTAGAAGACATAGATAATCACATAGATAAAACCCTCCCAAATCTATTTTGTTAGAATAATCATAAAGTTGAATTCTAACATTATCATCACCCAATGATTTATAAATCTATAATGGGGATCACCATTCATAAAAGCTATATTGTTCTTAACTATGAGATATAATGGGGCTCAAACACTCTTATAAGATATATTGGGATCACCTTTCTCTCATTAGTTACAATAGATCTCACCCTTCATATAAGCTATACTATTCTCACCCATGAGCTATAATAGATCTCAACCCTTTGTAAAAGTTTTATCAGGATCACTTTGTTAATAGAATGGTCAAATATCAAACCATGAATAAAATAATTTCATCATAAAATTCCTTAGAGAATATTTTCAAACCCATATAAAAATATCATTCCTATAAAAATAAACATTTCTCTTAAGAATCCATTTTTAATACCAAAACACACTATTCGTTTAAAGACAAATTTAAATAGAAAAATATCAAAAAATAATTAATTTTTTAATTCAAGGAATCTTGAATGCATGAAAAGGGAGAAAAAAAATAAAATAATGGTTAGGGTGGTAGAGAATTCATTATCCTCATCTATTTTATAAATAGAATTATCCTATTTCTATTTATCAAAATATTAAATATAAAACACATACAAATATTCCTTTTAGATGATTTTTAAAATAATATAAACACACACATATATATATATATAATTTAATTTACAAGGATGTTAAGTGCTTTTAAGGGCATATAAAATCATTTTAAAAGACTATACATGGAAGAGAAACAATTGGAATGAAAAATTTCAGGACCCAACCTTAAACATTACATATTCTTGTTATTTTGAAACTAGAAATCAAATTCCTTTACAAAATATCATTTAGGTTGATAGTTTTGTTGATGTAGGACAAAGTAATTATTTGTAAAACATAAATTACAAGTGGAAACATATAATAAATATCCATTTTTTATATAAATAATCATTTAAATAAAACATGGTTTCATTATAGTGATATATAATTAAAAATTTCCTCTGATCTCATCCTTGAATCAACTCTTCCATAATCACAGTGAAAAAATTTTAAAATTAGGGATGAGCTCAAAAGCATTGAAATCGAATTAAAGGAAAACAAAAAATTAGCCCAGATAAAACCTATATATAATTTCCTTAAAACATAATTTTTACATTTAAAATTAGATAATCATTTTAAAAATATCATTATATTACCTTTTGAAAATAAAACAATTTTCTGGAAAAATAATAAACAAAAATATAAAAGATAAGTTTGTATATTGGGGAATAATTATAATCAAATGTAATAACCCGAAAGTTAAATTCCTCACATATCAATCATACAAAGTGAATAACTATGTGGTCAAATTCCATAATCCATGAATTGGAGTTTATAATGTAACCACACATCCTTACTTTATCATAGAACCACCCATCCGAGGTTTATTACATAACCACCCATACAATTTCCATGTATCATTATATAATAATAAAATATAAAAGGTTGTAATTTTAAACATTTCACTCTTTAAATTTTAATTTTACTTATAGAAAAATATTTTGGGTTATATAAATAATCAATACATTTAGAAAAAACACAATTTAAATATGTAAAAAAATATTTTTAAGTCAATGTTCCCTATACCACTTTGAAAATTTTGAATGAAACTAAAAAATTTCCATTTCAAATAGTCATTTTCATATAAATAAATTAATAAAAAAATTAAAAAATAGGCATTAATGATAATTATAAAAAAATAAATCATTAAAACATTTAGAACAATGTCTTAGTTAAAGATTCCCTTACCTTGTATCTGATTCTTTGTATATGTCATTTTTATTAATGAATAATGATCATACATTAATAATTTAATTTCATGGGAACCATTTAATTTTTATTATTCCTTATCTATCACTTATTTCCATGTTATAATTTTATTACAATTACTTAATTACTTAAGTTCATGTTGGATGTTTTGATGATATTGGATGATTAGGCCCTAAATGACATTATAATGATGTCAATAGTCAAAGTTATCATTATTTCATCATATAAAAAATAATATTCATTATATAAAAATAAATTTTATTTTTCAATTATGGTTTTTTATCCATCCATTACATATGGATATGAAAAATGGACTACTTTTCAATCATGGACATAGTAAGCCATACATATGCATGAGTAAGGTTTCAACTTTTCAATAATCTTAACAGAAAGAAGTTAAGTATTATTTTATTTTACTAGAATACAAATAATACAATTAATATTATATTAATAAATTAAATATACTTATACACATCATCTATGTGATGTAGCTTTGAAAAAATGAATCACATCACTTCATGGAGGTGACAGTTCACACGTACGTGCGAACAACATTATCATTTTTATGTGAATGGAATTTTATGAATATAAATCCTATATTATTACTTAATAATGATAAATGTATATTTTTTTATAATATATAATAATTAATTATATCATTATAACATGACTTGACAGATGGTGATGGACACCGAATTGTATTAGTTCATGAGGAGGTAGTTTATTGTACAGAAGAATGATAATATTTTTGACCATTTAATAGAAGTGTTGACGGGTTTTAGTGATCATATTAACATAATAACATCACATTATATTTGAGATACTTCAGTTATAATTTATTTTTGTTTTTATAAGAATTTATGTAGTTGGAAGAAGAAACAAAATAGAAACATGTAATTAAATAAAATACATTTTCTTCAAACAATCTCCTTTCCATAACACCTTTTGATAAAAAGGGTTGGCGTTATACTTAGAATAAGATCTTTAAAATATGGGGAGGGACTCTAGTAAGGCATTTTTGAATATATTGACAAAAAATTTGGGTTTTTAGTGTAATTAAAACTGATTAAGAGGTGACATTTTATTTTAGAGGGGTGGGGAACTCCTGGAATACTAAAAAAATATTAAAATAATTTAAAAATATTTTACAAAGAAAAGAATAAAAACATATTAATTTCGAATATATTATTATTATGGGGCTAAATATATTAATTTAATGAAAATTATACGTGTTTTGACAATTTTTTAATTTGCATCATTCTGTTTTATCCCTTATTTGACCTTTTTAATTCATATCGTGATATCATGTAATTTAAAAATTAAGGGTTATTATAATAACTATTAAATTCCAATAGAAAAATTACTGAGTCATTTATGATATTTTTAGACTTATTCCAATCATTTGGATGAATTTAATATTTTTTTAAAATTTATTTCATTTAATAAAATTTCATTATTTTTAAATATCGTTAATGTCAAATATGAAACTATTCATTGGTTGACTTTTAAAAAAATATCATAAAAATATGATGTACTATAAATAACTCTATAAAATAATAAATAAAATTTCAAAGTCATCCAAAAAAATTTTCGATGACAATAATTCTCTAAAATTGCATTCATTGTAACATTTTTAATATAGTTTATTTAATATTTTCATTAATTAAACAATTAATGTGTCACCATTGTGAAATAAAGAAATTAATTTATTCCATCCCTAAAAAATGAAAATAGATTATCATGATTAAGGTAAAAAATTTATATTTGGAAAAGTTTTTTATTTTCAAACATATCCTCTATATAAATAAATAAATAAATATTTCACTTGTTAAAAACAAGGGTATGACAAAATTGAATTTTATTTGAATTAAATACTAAAAATGGAATAATGTTATCCAAGTTTCTACAAGGGCTTATAAAATTGATCCAATTATGATTTTGGATGATATTGACTCATACTATAAAATTATGACATGTTTTATGGTAATTTCCTAATATTTATAATATAATATTTACCTTTAATTATCTTATTTGCACTTAAATGTGGTATCAAAAAATATTATTACCTTTAATATTTATAATGTCCAATAATTAAAGAGATGTATTTAGAAATATTGTAACATATGATTCCAAATATGGAATTTATTTTTACAAATTCATAATATATAATTTCTTAACAATAATTTTAAATTAATCCCGTTGACCAATTGAGAAAACAGTTTTTTAAAGTAAAAACGTTCAAAAAATTGAAATCTTTTTATATCGGAATAAAATGTTAAATTGTTTAAAATAAACTCAATAGGATTTAATAATAAAAAATTTATCTATTTATAATTCTAAACAATTAAATTATATAATTTTTCACAATAAATAAATTTGCTGAAAAAATAGTTTTCAATTAAAATGAAATATTTTATCACAAATCATCATAAAATTAAACTAATCAGAAAATTTTAAAATTTTCATGAAAATTAAATTTTAATATTACTTTTTAAAATAATAACATTATTTTTTCAAATATAATTGGTAATTTTTTAAATAACTATATTTAAAATGAGTGATCCATCAAAAGACGTCAAAAATGCCTTTTTCGAAAAATACTTTGTTTATCTGTAAAATTTGATTTTTTCTAATGTAATGTCTTGAAAACACATAATATAGATTATAAAAATTATATTAGATATTATTTATATAGTTTATTAATATAATCCAATATTTTTTATTTTTTTATTTATTGGTAAAAAATACACTTTTCTGCATTAAAATAATTTTATAGAAAAAAATTACTTATATATTAAAATTGGGATTACAATTATTTATAATAAATTTTCCCCCAAATAATTAATTTTATGTACATGTGTAAACCATATATTCATAATTCATTTAATCATGTTCATTCTCTCCATTCTAGAGGCTAGGTTATAATAATTTATAGTTGTCAGTTTATGCTCAATATGGAGTATCATGTATGCTATCGAAGATATATTTATTTTAAAAAAGATATAAATGTGACATTGAATTGTACTTTTGGAAATTACATCCGAATTTTTTTAAATTTTTTCTTTTTAACTAAGTATTGAAATTTCAAATACCATTATTGAGATCTGACATCGAATAAAGGATTAATAAAACTTTCACATTAAAAGAAAGAATGGAAAGCATGAATGTGACATGAGATAACACATGTTTGGTTTCCATGTTGGAAAAAATGTAAAAGGAAAACAAATATAACTCTAAAATAGTAATACATAGTGATATAGAAATTATCATAGGAATGATAACCATAAAAATTTGATAGTTCTAAAGACAATTGTTAAAAGTAAACAATTAACATTTTTGTTTCAATAAATATTTCCAAGATTTGAGTATTTTTTAGTACATTTGTAAAAAACATAAGGAAAGATACTTACTTGAAAAGTATATTTTCATCCTTTAATCAATTTCCACAAAAAATGCATCTTTTCCTCTAAATGATGATTATTCCAGATGCAATTTCCCCCTTAAAGCATTATAAACAACCTCTATAGAATCACATAATCCACAAAAGATTAACTATTTAGTTCTCATGTAATTAAAAATTAAACAAAACCAAAATGGATTGTACATGATATGATAATTCACCAGAAAATAATAAACTATATATGTAGAAAAACTATTTCAATCTCTAAAATTCAATATTAATACCCAATGATGAACATAGATAATTCAATAAAAAATATTCTTAAAATTCTTCCAAATAATCCAAACTAATATTGAAAAAAATCATAAGGATTTGGTCACATATAATTCCATGATAAATGTTAATATTCATATCCATAAAGCATTAATCCCTCATAATGTATCAACCAAAAATAAAATTTCCTAAATCACATAATCTCAATGATGTGATACTTTTTTCCACAAATACTCCAAATAACCTTTAGTACATGGTAAAAATCATATATTAAACAAAAATATAAATCACCCATTATTTTTAAAATAATGATTCATATTATTCAGTTTAAATATATTATATAGGGTTCCAATAATAGTGAACATATTCTTGAACAATATTAATCACATAATAAACATATCATTTCCCAATTCAAATGTTATCTATTCGATAAAACATATATACCTAAAATCAACATATTATTATTTTATGCACTATTTTAACTAAAAATAAAAAGTCACACTAACCTAGGACATCATGTAGGCTAGTGGTAGGCGATACTCCTTTGTTTCCCTTCAGTTGTGGGTTCGATTATGACGACCCTACCAGATGCGACAGACTATCACCCATCCTGCAGGTTGTCATTTTTCAAAAACTATATAATTTGTGTAAAATTTTCTATATAGGATAAAATCATAAAATATAATCACAAAATGTTTTAACTTGAATGTTTATCTCATACCTTTCATTTTTTATCCCAAAAATTAATAACCCATAATTACCTCAAAAATAAATATTTAAAATATACAATTAATCGACATAAAATTTCATTAATTAAAGCCTAAAAAGGAGTTTCACAAGAAATAAAAAATTATCAACCATAAAATTATAAACTCGTACTAATATTCACAACTCCTATGAAAACATCTTAATCTCTAATATTTTCTAAATCCTTGAATGATACCGACTTTAATGACCTGACCTTAAACATTTCATATTCTAGTTTTTCTAAAACTAGAAATCAAAATAGTTTCCAAAAGTTATTTTAGGTTTAGAGTTTAAGATAATAAAGGAAAAATCTTGCATATTAAACCCATTCATTAAAAGTGGACACATACACTCAATGTCCATTTTTTACATAAAACAAACATATTTAAAATAAAACATGATTTCTTATACTGATATATGTTCAAAATTTTATCTTAATCACATCCATGAACCAACTCTTCCTTAAAACCTATGAATAAATTTTAAATATTGGGAAATTTTCAAAATCCTAGTAAGGGAATTTTCTTAAATGAAATATTTTTCCTAGTAAAAATCATAAAACATATCCTAAAAAACATACCATTTTACCTTGAAAAGGGGATCATCATTTTACAATGATCATTATCTTAGCTTTTGAAAATCAAACGATTTTCTTGAAAACTCATAATATAGAATATAAAATAAATATTTGTGACATAAGACATAATAATACTCAAATGGAACAACCATGCCGTCAAATTCCACACATATTAGTCTTAAAAATGGAAAAACCATATGGTCAACTTCCATGCCTAATTCATTGTAGGTAATAGAATAAATATCCGTCCTTGGTATATCATGGACCCACCCATCCTTATTTTATCTTGTAACCACCTGTAATATCTACTTATAAATATATATATTCATAACACATATAATATTTAAATTTTCATAATATTACTCTTTAAATTTAATTTTCACTCGTAAAAAAAATTTCACCTATATAACTAATCAATCCTTTATCAAAAACAATTTAAAACATTTAAAAAGTTATTTTTTAAATCAAAGTTTCCCATACCACTTTGAAACATCAGAAAGAAACTAAAAAATTACCATTTCAAACTAATCATGTCTATAAAAATACAATCTTGAAAACGATTTTGAATATATATACATTAAATAGAATGATTTATAATACTAAATCATTAATACATTTCAAAATATTTTTTAGTTAAAGTTTCCTTTACCATGAGTTTGATTCGTCATGTATGTCCTTTTTTATCTCAAATAATAAAATTATGTTGCTAATTAACTTTATTGAGGATAATTTTGAGTTTATTAGTCCTTTTATATTAATTATTACCATGGTTTTAGGTAAAGAAAGTAAATAATTATTTAATTTCATATTGGCTATTTTGATGTTATTTAGTGCATGATTCCAAAATGAGTTTTCCATGATGTCAATAATAAAAGTGTTCATCTATACATCATATCCAGCAAAATATTCCTGATATAGTAATAAAATTAATACATAAACACCAATTGTCATAGCCTATCCCCCAGGGCCCATGTTTTGACTGCCCCATGCGTGCCTCCCACAGGCCAGGGGCTACTGACTAGTACTGAGTAAGAATATCCCAAACAAATGGGAGGGATTTTTCAAAGTACCTGTACACACACACAACTCCAAGCCGCATATACTGGAAGGTAAGTAAACTAAGTAAACAGAAAAAAGGTACAGGAGTAGAAAAATGAAGGTAAATAGGGAATGAATATTAGCCAAACTAAAAACCAAAAACTAAAAGTACACATATCTATAACTCCTTTGCATAAAATCCTACATGAAGGTTCATAGAGAAATAGATGTTTGAATCCATAGGAGCACATCTCATCTGTCGGGTCACTCTAAGAACCACCTAACCCGAGCCTACCAAGGACTCTGTCAAAACGTTGATCGTCGGCACAAGACACGACACATGTAGGCGAAGCACATGATGGGGTGAGTAAAACAATACTTAGTAGGGAACACAAACACCAATGAAATACCACAATATAATACACAATGCAGACTGCCGAAGAGGTACATGAAGTGTAACCTCTAAGAAGTATATTAAAGAGAGTTACATAAGTCATCTTACACCAGGTATAAATAAAATTATAGAAAGTAAGACTATCAATAATAAAGTGGAATCATCTAGTACTACTGAGGGTCTCATCACTAATTCGTCACTAAGGTTCACACAGCTACTGGACCACTATGGTTCGCTTAGCTGTTTGACCACTGAGGTTCACTGAGCTATCAGACTACGGAGGTCCGCTCACCTACTGGACCATTGAGGTCTGCTCGGATACTAGACCACTAAGGTCAGTTGATCTACTGGTCCACTAAGGTCTACTGATCTATAAGACCTCTATGGTCCCATCAGCTACTGTACCATTGAGGTCTACTCAAATACCACACCACTGAGGTCCGCTAAGCTACGGGACCACTAAGGTCCTCTCGGATATTGGTCCACTAAGGTCTCACTCGTCATATCCTTCGTGTCACAACCAGATGTAGGATTCCCTCTCTCCATCACTCTTGACTCTAGGAGAATCTACTCCTCAATAAATCTCCCATATCTCAACTACCACAAAAATCTCACTTAGAGTATACCTGAAGGTCCATCTCATTGCAGGGGTCCCAACTCCACAAATAGCGCATCACTATGATTCCCTTTAAAAAATATATTGGTGTTTTAGTAACTAGGTAATGGTTTCATCTAGACCCGGTCCAACTTAGTCAGATTGTCTCGACCAACCCGGCCTGGGGGTCTCACATGACCCAACACAGTTCAGCCAACACGACCAAACCCATTTGGTTCTGGGATGACCCAGTACGACCTGGCCCATTGTCCAAGCCTAGTGGTCCTTGTTGGACCCGGTCTGGTTTGGCCGTAGGTCCCACATGCCAAGTCACCTAGCGACTGAGCCTGTATTCTCTAGACCAATCTGACTTAGTTGGACAAGTTTCTTTTCAGGTGGGGCACACAACGGCCTGGTTTCCTATCTGGCTCGACCCGTATGGAGGGTCGATTCTCTTCTATCCTAGGAGGCCCAGCGGCCTGGTACACTCCATCATCCCAGCCCGCATTCACTGGAATGCTGACTTGGGATCATCCTGGACATCATGTTGGGGTTCGGTTCGCGTGACCACATGGCCAGCTATGGGTGGACGCCTCCCCTTTGCACATGATCCATCATGGATTGTGTGGACATGAATGCCATAACCCACACTGTGGACCCCTCGAACCGACATGGAACCTGACCGAAACTACCACCCTCCACCAGCGCGGCACCTCATAGCCATCGCCTCGGACACCTAGGCCCACTGTAGGGGCGCACCGCCTCCTGTACACAGTCACCGCCGACAGTCTCCTTTGCAAGCCACCAAACGTTCTTCGGTGGTTCGTTTCCCAATTCGTCAGCGCTTCTGGGCTTCTTAGGGCATCATCACCACTACTACATACTCCTCACCTTTTTCCATTTCTCTGAGGGTCTGACTTAATTTGTAATCCCCCTAGAAAAGAACTGATGCAACCTCATGGGTCTATCAGTGACGAACAAGGAGAGAGGGAGAGAGCGGAGGGATCACAGATAACACCCAATGAACAAACCAGCCTTCATTCATGTCAACCGAGAATTGTTCTTATCAGAGGGATAACAAATCATGAATGTAAATCAGTAAGATTTAATCCCTATAATGAATACAATAATAAAAATTATCTAATAACGCAAGAAGAATACATCCACACGTCGACTTGTTAGAGAGTTGATCCGCGTTCTTTGTTTAGAAGTAAGAACAAGGGGGACAATCACTAAGATTTAAACCCCTGCCTGGAATCAGATCACTCGTCGATGAAGAATGGAGTCTCTCCAACGTCGTTCATCAATTATCGGTTCTCAACTCTCATTGATGATGGGATCCTTCTAAGGGGAGGTAAGGAACTTATGGAAATCCTTCGTTCATCACCATTCATTGCATGCCAACGCCACTCCTCCAGAGCCTTAGATCCAATCTAGGATTGTGCCAATGATCCCATATCAATGTTAAACAATTAAATAGAGGAAACACGTTTCAGTGTTTTTGTTACGCTGAGTCACAGTGTCATTATGCTGTTTCATTTATGAAATAAAATAGATGGATCGACTGCATTGCAGTGGAACATTTTTGGATAAAATAAACATTCTTAAGTTTGTTTTATTTTTATTTATAACACCAACAATTTAAATATTACCCTTATCCCACACCAGTCAAGTTTAGGACCCTCATAAAGAAACCACACCCTCACCTGATCAATGGTTCTCTCAAATTTCAAATATGAGTTACTATTTATGTATTATAAGGATTTTAAAATAAAATAATTTTTAATTAATTATTTTCTTTATAGTCAAGTCCCAAAAACTACATTCCACAATTTTTCCATGTCGGCCAATGTTAGTCTCTACCTAAGGAAAGCATGCACTCACGAGCTCAACAGTGGTCTCAAATTTTCAATACGAGTCATTGTTCATGAGTTATAAGGATTTAGAAAATAAATTAATTTTATTTAATTTTTTTATTGTTATACCATTTTCAGGTTTTCATGCTGGAGTCCCACATAAACTAAATTTAAGTCACACCTAGGGTAAACCTGTCATCTTGAACATAATGGTTCCCTCATATTTCTAATCTGAGAACCCATTTAATTGTTATACCACATTTTCAGGAAAACTGCTCATGCGCTCTATTTAAAAACATATCATTCTTTAACAGACCATTCCAGGCACACCGGGCCTTGGAATTGCGAGACATCTTAGTGCCTAGTCTTGTAATTTTCCTAGAAATATTCTAAAAATAAAACCAAGAAAATCAAAGTCATTACATCTTCCCCACCTCAAGACTTTACGTCCCCAAAAGTTAAACCAAGGGGTTCCAAAATAGATGAGAGTACGAGAACGGACCCGAGCCTCCCGCTCTTACATGCTCTCCTAGATATTACTGTATTTCCATCAAATGTGCACTAGAGGAATTGATCACCCACTGAGGGTCATCTTTTTTTGATCCTCAATATCTATCAGAATATTTTCAAAAGTTGTGTCTTATTCAATGTCCATCTCGTACCAGCAAAATCTCTATATCCCACGTCAAGGAGAGACTTGAAGAAACACATGGTCTTCCTCCTCAAAATCCAATTGTTTCCATAACCAATAATTATAGGACTTATGAAAGATATATGCAGTCTTCATCTATTCCTGGATGACCATATCCTTTTATATAGTAACCTGCACCAACTTTGGGCCCATGTGCACTGACTCCCAAGGCTTTTTCCAACAAATTGGCGACCTACAGGGTCGCCCGTACAAGGATTTCAAAGGGTTCCATATTAATGGTGTAGTGGTAGATTTTTTATGTGTAAAATTCTACAGAGGTAGGTAATCCTCTCAACTATGGCCAAAATAAAGGACATAAAAATGTAGCATGTTCTCAAGGACTTAAACGGTCTACTCCATCTAGTTGTCTGTCTGTGGGTGGAAAGTTGTGCTCAAGCACAATAGAGTACCAAATGCCTCCTGTAATCCCTTTCACAACATGGATGAAAATCATGCACCTCGATATGAGAATATCATTAATGTGACTCTGTGGAATCTAACAATATCCTACACATAGAGGTATCCCAAGCTCTCTATGGGACACCATTCCCGAAAAGCTAAGAATTGACCAACATAGTGAGTTGGTAAATGATCATCTATATCATACCGTTTCCCCTAAACATACGTGATAACCCCATCATGAATATAGTCAATATACTTCCTCACTCCCTTCTTGTCACCCAATATAAGAAAATAGAAACCCATCCCAATAATAGGGCTTGACATGGTGTGTTGAAAAACCATGAAACTGATTAAAAAATTGCTCAGCTTTTATATCAATAGGTAAGACCACCTTCAACCTGTTATGTCATCCCTGGTATCCACATTGACACCCACATGCATATCCTTGTGTGTAACTTCACTCTAGGAATCCAATTATATTACAATGCGTCCTCTGAAAGGAACGACATGTTCACCATCTTTTGAATATTTATCAAGGGTATTACCTGTAGACAACTCAACACTTAAAAACCGACAATCAAGATCATCGAGTTGTGCCCCCTGAATCGCTTTAAGAGTGGATGGGTAACAACCACTGATTAGAGTTAAGATTCATCAACTCTATCCATGAAGGATAACTGTAACGAGGACAACTTCTCTGTTTCAACATTCAGAAACTTTGAATTGGATCTCCTGCTGAGAGAATCATCTTCCACGTTCCACTTACCAGGAGTATAAACTATGTATAAGTCATTGTTCTAGAAGAACCCAAGCCATCATATTTGTCTCAAGTTCCAATAATTATGAGAGAACATATACATGAGAGCCTTGTGGTTTGAGTTGATGGTAATCTGTTTTCCCATAAGGTAGTGTTGACATATCTTCAATGCAAATACTACCGCTTCCAACTCAAGAATAGGGTCTTCAAACTCTGTCTCAATATCTGAAAAGACTATGGTCACCTTTACATCCACACAAAAGGCTACCCCTTTCAATTGATCAATTCTTTCATCATCCCTTTTCTTGTGGGTACTCATTCTCTATGTCACTTGGTTATAGTGCCGACAATCCATACATAACCTCGAACATTGGGTCTTACCAAGCCCTGCCTCTGAAAGTTCCCAACACCTACACCCTCATCTCATGATGCTCTGTGAAATCCATCTGTTATATTGATGCTGATATTGGTTCCATCTTGGGGTGTAGAATGATGCGTAATTCCATATCCCTATAAGGAGGTAATCCTATAAACATCTTCTGTAAATATTTCCTCGTACTCCACCAATACTTTTGTAAATTGAAAACTCAAAACATCCACTACCAGGAGGGTAAGGTTGGATGACTCAAGTGTTATTGGTTGAACCCTTCTATGCATGATTTCATCATGTGCTTCCTAGGTTTCCTTTATCACTGACCAAGGAAAACAATATTCCAACACTATGGACATACTGCATCCTTTTTCCCTAAAAGGTCAATATAAACATGAAATTTGGATGACCAATCCATACCCAAACTATCATAGTAAGGCCTCGACCCTTCCACCAAAAGGTTACAACAAAAACTTTCACCTCAAGGGTTAGATCAAACCATCAGTATATGTGTGATTATCAAGTCTTCTACCATAGGTATATCCCAACGTAAGGGTTAAGTCAACGGTTTAACCGAAACTCTTGTTCTTGAATGATATTAATAACAAGAAGGATTTATTAGAACATGTGTCTATTAATATGGCAGCTAAGTGTATACACATACCATACCATGAATTGTTTCCTATATCCCTTGGTCCATAATCCTTGATCGCATGTAGTTACCCCTTCCCATGTCCTCCAAATCCCTTAGCATGTTGTGGACCACGTGGGGTGGTAGTGGTAAAATGTTGAAATGTATACCACCTCCTAATTCTCTCCTAGATCCTCTGCCACATCTTCCACCCTAAAGATTCTTCTGTTTCTATCACTATCTATGCCACAATGGTCCATCCAAATTTTTATATTCAGCACGACGGTCTGTACAATCTCTAGTGAGATGTCCCCTTCCATCTTTTGAAAAAAATTACCTCTTTCTAGAATGATTGGACCCACCCTATAATCGTTGATCTGTAGATCCCCTGTCTTGGGACCTCTTCTCAGAATTTCTCACACATTCAAGTCTTTGAAACTAACGTTGAATTCCTACTTTCCCACGGCTTACATCCACTGGCTATATCTACTTAACTAAAGGATTTTAACCACAAAAGTTCTCTATATCACCCTAGCATAAGTAGGAATTAAAAAAGGAATAATATTGTCTTGGATGTTCTTAAACACACCTCATTTGGAGGTCTGAGCCCTGAATCACTGGTCATATCATATTCATTGAGTACCTGGAAAGGACGGTACACCTCGATGAATACTTGGCTACTGTCGTGTCATCTTACCGAAGTAGCATAATATCTTATGAACACATAACCCTTATCATTTATGGTGAGATACCCTTATTTGAGAAGTTTTTTAAGATATTTCCATGGAAGAGTCACCTCATATTATGATCGGGTAATCTAAACCCCACCATCGCCCTAATGAGCCAGGAAGAAGGCTCACTTCCAGGACCACCATCTACGGTGTCCTGACTAGATGAAAATATCAGTGTATCACCCCCCAGTTTGAGGTATATAGACTTTTTATGACTTTTTATGTGTTTAAAGTGCTTTGGGTGAGTTGGGAATAGGTTGAGAGAGTTTGGAATGGTTTTTAATAATTTTGGGGTGATTTTCTAGGGGAGCACAATTTGAGCATGGTTGGGAAAAACCATGGGGTTTCTTTAGGAAACCGTGAAGGGTTAAACAATGGGCTTCACATGGTCTGCACACGGTTTTCCAAACCGTGCGGGCTAACCGTGTGACCACATAAAACTAGGGTTTTTTAATCTAGTCTCCCTCAGGGTTGCCTCATTTCATTCCAAACATCCTTCCACTCGATCCTCAATCAATATTTTTGTCTATTAGGGGTTGTAAGGGATCCACCACATGTTTTGAAGAAAATATAAGGGATTTTTTGGTGGTTTGAAGGTATTTCTTCTCGAGTAAGTCTCCTCTCGTGATTCTTTGTTGTTTACTCTAGATCTACATCTCCTTATTTCTTGGTTTTCTAGGTATACATCCATTGAATGTAGATATAGGGATGTGGTTGCCTTGGTTATTGATTTTATGGATTGTTGTAGATAGGGATTGGGATCTAGAGTAGTTTTGGTGGTGTGTTCTCTCAGATTGGGGTGTAGTTGCATGTGAGTCGAATTCTCCAGAACCCTATAGGCATGTGGATTCTCTCTCAACTCCACATGGTTTGAACTATTGGTTTTAGTTGAAATTACATTTTTTTTCTTGATATTAATTTTAAATATGATGTGGGAAATCTTGTTGGAAACCCTTTGGGTGAAGATTTTTGGATTTTTAGGTGGAAGGGGATATTGTTGAAAGAGGGATTTCATTGTGTGATTTTAAAATTTAGATTTTAAATTTGGTTTCTTGGTTTGTATTATGAAAAATACATTGTGAAAAATATTTTATATAAATATGGTGTTTATTGAAATATGGTGGGACATGGAAAAACTGGTTAATGGGGTTTTTCAATAAATGGGTGATTTATTAAAGTGAATTGGCATGCGATGGGAATGAGGGTGGGCCTTTGTGTGGAATTGGTACTTTATGTTTGTTGGTTGATTAAATTTTATGTCTTGTGTGGATTGTGTGGAAGTTGGAAGAAAGTACAACTATAATAAGGGGATGGATAGTGGACAGAAGGTCCACCATCAAGGATAAGTGGGAGGGAAGTACCACTACTTGGGAATAGGTGAACAGGTTGGATGGAAGCTCTACCATTTTGGTTTCCTTGTTGTGTGTTGCTATGCAAGATGAGAATTTTTTTGGTAATGTGAAATGGTGAAATGGATGGTGGAATGGTTGTTTGGATTTCTTATGTGTTGTGGGAATTTGAGTGGAAATGGATTGATAAAGAGTGTTTTGATTGTTATAAGTTGTTGTGCTATTGAATGTTTTATATAAACTATTTTTTATAAGTGTGCTAATGGTTTTATCCTAGTGGCGTGTGTAGGGAAGTCATTTGGAAAAAACCTACTGAGTATTTGTACTCACCCCCTACATTGGAAGTTGGGTGCTTTCACAGATATTGTATTTCAAGACACAGGTATGAGTAAATCATCTCATTTTTCTAGTGGTTCAGCATGGTTCTTGGTGATGTTGTGGTTCATGGAGCATGTAGCTTGGTGTGGAGCTATGGATAGTGTCCTAGTTCTATTGGAGTCTTTTTCTAGTTTTCTGCTTCGTACTCTGTTTTTTTTTGTATTTTGGCATGTGGGATTATTTCAAATTAGTTGGTTGTATTTTGGTATTGTATGGGTTTGGTTGTTTTTTCAACATGCATCATATAGTTTTTTTTTATTGGATTGTTTGGTTGGTCTGTTGTATCTCAAGGGAAAATCGTTCCCCAATTTATTCGTAGGTCCCTCAGGATTTATTTCCAGCCTTTAGAACCTTGGGGACATCACTTAAGGCCAAGTGGAATTCCTCCACCCTCTAAAGCCAATGAGATGGGGTATGATTTTACAAGTGGTATCAGATTGTTCGGTCCTTATATTTCATGTTAGAGTAGTTTTTCAATCCCTGGTGTTGACATTCGTTCATGGACTATTCCTTGAGTCAAGATAAGAGCAAGACGTAGGATTTTCAGAACATAGAATGTATAGAATAAAAGGATTTAGCTAGCCCTTTTATACTAAACTTCAAGTTACCAGGGAGTTGGGTACATAGGTGTTTGTAGACACTTATAGGGAATGGATATCTCATTGTTCTGGCTGTAGCCAATGAGATGAGCATGACATGCATAGTCGAAATGACTTCCCACTAGGATGTGTATTTTATTGGGGTATGATTATCTATGGTGTGATATGAATGTTTTGATTTTGAAAATCTATATTGTGTTTCAAAATGGAAGGATTTTAAACATAAAAACTTGTGGTATTTTGAAAATAAGTTGATTTTCAAAACATGGTGGATTTTTCAGAATAGTGAAACATGGAAATGTGATCTTGTGGAAATCCTGGTTGTGATAGTTGTTATGTGATTGAATTTAAAAATTGTGTACCCTTTATTGTTAAGAGATTGAGACTTATGGTAGTTTCATGTTTATATAATTGGCACCAAGTAGGCATCGTAGAGAACAACCAGAGGAAGCTACTGAAAATGTGGTTGCACCTGAGCCCCATGTGAACAAGCAACTAGTTCAGAGTATAGTGCAAACTTTCCAAGCTGTGGAAAGTGGGAATATGGTGGATGAACAAAATCATTTGGATCATATGGTTCATTTTCAAAGTTATAATCCACCCGTGTTTAGGGGTGATTCGGAGCCAAAAAGGGATGAATCGTGGCTGTTCATAATGAATAATATTTTTGACTTTTTGGGAACAACAACAGGGTTGAAAGTGAAATTATCCACTTACATGTTGGAGGATCTTTCCCTTTGGTGGTGGGAGCTAGTGGTCCAAGCCGGGATGGACCAACATGTGATGTGAGAGGGGTTTGAGGAATTTTTTAATAAACAATTATACCCTCATACGTTCATAATCTAGTGTATAATATATTTATTTAGTTTGAAGCAAGGGAATAGGGCAGTGACAGAATATGTGGCTATATTTATGAACTTAGTGTGGGTTTCACCTGAGGTGGAAGGTAGTACATTGTTGAAGGCACAAATTTCTAAATTTGGGTTGAACCAAGAGATTCTTTCAAAGATATCAGTGCAGTGTATAGATGAATACAAAGAAATGGTGAATAAAGCTATGGTGGCTGAGAATGATTGGGGGGGATATAGGTGGGGGAATTATTTTGGTACCAATGGGAAATAGTGGGAACTCGAACACTATGATCAGGAAAAAGAGGGACACTTATTTCCACTGTGGGATTATGTCTCAGAATCTAACAATAGGATCGATGAATCATCCTCTGAAGCCTCAGAGTAATCTAAGAGGGTTTTTAGTGTGCATATACATGGAATATCAAAAGGGATTGTACGGAACAACCTCGATCATGTCATAATTATATGTATATAAGGAAAATATAGTGTTATTGTTGGAATACTCTTAGATCGGGTGTATGTGACACTCATAAGGGGTTGCAGGGTTCTTATGCCTCAATTGGGAGAGAGCAGTAGCAGACCCCTTGACATTTGAGTAAAGTGGGTCATTATGATTCTCAGAATACCAAAATGCCTTAGAAGGGTAATAAAGAGTAGAGCATGGAAATTAAGCAATTGTTTAGTGCTGATCAGGCAGCGATGGATGATCAGTCAGGACCATCCATGATGTGAGGAACAGTTCTTTTAAATATCACGTTGACGCAATCTTTTTTTTGAAATGGGTGCTTTGTATTCTTTTATTTCTTCTCACATCGTTGATTTGAGGAGTTTACACATGGAAATAATGCCTTCTATTTTGAAACTAAAAACCCCTCTGGGTCAAAGAGACTGTCGAGCCATCCTATGTTGAGGCTTTTGTTTTGTTGTGGATGGAATTAAAATTATGTGGGATTTCTCAGTGCTTGAGATGGATTATTATGATATGATCCTGGGAATGGACTGGTTAGAAATGTTTAAGGCCCACCTCGATTTCTATGCGTGAATGGTTAGTTTTGTGACAAAGGATGAAGTTAGACATCTTTTAAGAGGGGAGAAGAAGGAAAACCTGGGTGCAACATATTTTTTGTCACTAGATCTTGGCACGGTCTCGTATTAGTTGGTGGCATTGTCATTGGCATCAGTTTAAGGTGTTGATCAGAGTGATATTATGATACATTTGGGTTAATTTATAGATATATTTCTTGAATAATTCTTATGGTTTCCACCTGCGAGTGAAGTGGTGTTTATGATCGATCTTCTTCTAGGGACCAATCCAATCTCACTTCCATCTTACTGAATGGAACCAAAATAATTGAGGTAATTAAAGGTGCAGTTGGAAGAGTTAGAAAACAAAGGATTCATCCATCCTAGCATGTCTCTGTGGTTAGTTCTAGTTTTTTGTTAAAAAGGTGGATGGAACCTTGCGACTTTGTGCGGATTATAGTTGACTTAATCAGGTTAAGATTAATAACTGATATCCACTTCCCCCCATTAATGATTTGTTTGACCAGTTAAGGGGAGCTCAGTGGTTCTCCCAGATTGACATGAGGTCAGGGTATCACCAATTTCAGGTGAAGATGGAGGATATTCTGAAAATAACTTTCATAAATAGATATGGCCATTATGAGTATGTGGTTATTCCCTTTGGTCTAACTAATTCACCATCGGTGTTCATGGCATTGATGAATTCGGTATTTCATAGATATCTAGATTATTTTGTGGTGGTATTTTTGGATGATATACTGGTGTATTTGAGGACAAGGTTAGAGCATGAGTAGCACTTGGCGATAGTATTGGGGGTCTTAAGGGATCCTCAGTTGTATGAAAAATTGTTAAAGTGTGATTTTTGGATATAAAAGGTTCATTTCTATAGCCATGTTATTTCTGAGAAAGGTGTTTCAATTGATCCAGAAAATATAGAGTCTATTATCTCATGAAGACCGCCAAATAATTGTTTTGAGATATAGAGCATCCTCAGTCTAGCTAGGTATTATTGAAGTTTTATTAATGATTTCTCATGATTGTATTTTCCAATGACAACTTTGACAATGAAGAATATCCCATTTTAATGGGATTAGAAATGTCATAAATAAATTGAGGAGCTAAAGGGTTTCCTTACATCAGCACCAATCATGGTTTTTATAGAACCAGGGAAAGGGTATGTGGTGTATTGTGATGCATCAGGATTAGGGTTGGAGTGTGTTATCATGCAGGGGGTCATGTGGTTTCATATGGCTCACGATAGTTGACATTTCATAAGGATAACTACCCAACACATGATATGGATTTGGTAGTAGTGGTTCATGATCAAAAAATGTGGCATCATTATCTATTTAGTGAGAAATTTACAGTGTTTACCGATCACAAGAGCTTAAATCATATATTCTCACAAAGATATTTGAATTTGAGGCAAAGGATATTGATGTAATATCTCAAGAAGTTTTATTTCAACTTAATTTACACACCAGGTAAGGGAAATTCGGTGACATATGCATTAAGTAGGAAATCATATGCTCATGTGATGAAACACGCTTTAGATCAGTGGAAGTTGATGTCTGTAAAAACCAAAATGTTGTTAGAATTTGAGGACCGGAGTTACAGAGCAGTCTTCTTTCTGGTTTCGTTGCTTCCATACTTTGATGGTTTGGTGAAACAGGAATTGGCATCAAATTATGAGTGTGTGTCAATGAGGTTGAAACTCAATGGTGGGAAGACCATTGCGAACTGGGAAAAGAATGGGAATTCAGTCTTGTATTTTCAGAATTGGATAGTGGTACAAGTGTCTTGTCAGGAGGAACTTCTCAGGGCTTATCGTCATTCTACGTGGGATATCCATCATAGAATTAAGAAGATATATAAGGCATTGAAAATGCAGTTTTGGTGGGCTGGTATGAAAAGGGATGTGGTTGGATTTTTCTCGAGATGCTTGACTTGTCAGCAAGTCAATGCAGAGAATCAGCAGCCAGCCGGAATGTTGCATTCTTTACCCATCCCAAGGTGGAAATGGTAGAAAATAGAAATGGTTTTTCTGATGGGTTACCCATGAACATTCCAAAAACACGATTCCATATGGGTGATTGTGGATCGGCTAAAAAAGTCAGACCATTTCATTTCAATTCATGAATCTCATGCGGTAGAGGATCTGTCCAAAATCTATATCTTATAGGTGGTAAAAAGGCATGGTGTTATAGTTTCGATTGTATCAAATAGCGATCTGAGGATCACATGTTATTTCTAGAAATCCTTGAAGAAAGCTCTTGGGACACAGTTGATGATGAGCATGGCGTATCATCCTCAGATGGATGAACAATTCGAGAATATGATACAAAACTTGGATGATATGTTAAGGGATTGTGTGATTGAATTTGGTGATTCATGGGAGGATCAAATACCATTAGTGGAGTTCTCCTATAATAACAGTTATCAGGATTCAATACATATGGCTCAGTTTGAGGCTATATATGGGTGTCTGTTTCGTTCTCCACTATGTTGTGTGGAAACGAGTGAGTCTTCGATGATTGGACCGAGCGTTGTCCAAGAGGCTACGTAAAAGATCAAGTTGATCTGGAAGAGGATGGAGATGTATCAAAGTCTTCAAAAATCATATGAAAACCATATTCAATGAACGTTTTCATTTGAGGTGGGTGACTATTGGTTTTTGAGAATCTCTCTAAGGTTGGAACATTGCCAGTTTGGAAAGTAGGTTAAGTTATCTCTGAGGTACATTGGGCCTTTTGAGATACTTGATAAGATTAGAGAAGTGAATTATCATTTGGATTTTCCACCATGGTTTAGTGTGGTGAAAAATGTGTGTTATGTGTTGTAGTTGAAAAATTATCAGCTGGATCATGACCTTGTGATTCATTGGGATCATGTTGAGCTAGAACAGATTGCTTCCTTGGTGCACGTGCCAATGAAGATTTTGGATAGGGAAGAAAAATTATTATGGGGTAAAATCATTAGTTTAGTTCGTGTTTTATAGTAGTATGGTCTAATTCAAGAGGAGACTTTGGAGTAGGAGAAATAGATGGTCAAACAATGGCCTGACCACTTTCGGAAAAGCGATGGTTCCTTACATCTTAAGGATGGAAAGTCCAGTGGTGGGGAGAATGTAGCACCCCTGGTTTGAGGTATGTAATTTTTTATATGGATTTTTATGTTTTTAAAGTTCTTGGTATGTGTTAGGAAGAGTTTGGATGATTTTTAAATGGTTTTGAATAATTTTTGTGGCTTTTCTATGAGAGCACAATTTGAGAACAGTTGGGGAAAACCTTGTGGGTTCTCCAGGAAATTGTGTAGAGAGAGAAAGTGGGCATTTCATGGCCTACGCACAGTTTTCCAAACAGTGATAGGTAACCATGTGGACCCCCTATCTTGAGCCAGTGGTGTGCGCATAGTTATTGCACAGTTTTCCAAAGTGTGCAGGCTAACTGTTCAACCACTAAAAATTAGGGTTTTTAAATCTAGGCTCCCTCGGGGTTGCCTCAATTCATTAAAACTTCCTCCCACTCAAATCTCACTCATTTTTTTAGGTTCTCAATGCTTTTAGGGGATCTTTCATACTTTTTGGAAGCATATATAAGGGGTTTCTTAGTGGTCTGAGGGTAGTTCTTCTCGGGTAAGTATCTTTTTGTGGTTCATTGTGGTTTCCTCCAGATGTACATATCCCACTTTCTTGGGTTTCTATATATACATCGGTTTCATGTAGATCTAGGGTTTTGGTTTCCATGGGTGTTGATTTTAAGTCCTTTTGATGATAGGGAAGGGGATCTAGAATGGTTTCGATGGTGCATTTTCCCAGATTGGGGTGCGGTTGCATGTGGATCAAGTTTGCTGGAACCCTAAAGGTAAGTGGCTTCTATCTCGACTTCACTTAGTTGAAAATAGTGGTTTAAGTTGTAATTAAATTGTTTTCTTGATATTAATTGTGAATATGATGTGTAAAATCATGGTGGAAACCCTTTGGGTGTAGATTTGGGGATTTTTGGGTT
This sequence comes from Viscum album, assembly GCA_963277665.1. NCBI lineage: Eukaryota > Viridiplantae > Streptophyta > Magnoliopsida > Santalales > Viscaceae > Viscum > Viscum album. The sequence goes on along the minus strand of OY728153.1, from coordinate 54,671,482 downwards.
AAAGGGGACATTATTGAATGAAAGGTTTTGTTGTGTGATTTTAAAATTTAGATTTTAAAATTGGTTTCTTGGTTTAGATTCAGAAAAATGTTTTGTAAAATTTTTTATCAATAAATATGTTTTTTTTTGAAATGTGGTGGGGCATGGAAAAATTGGTTAATGGGTTTTTTCAATAAATTGGTGATTTATTTATGTGAATTGTCTTGTGATGGGAATGATAGTGTGCTTTTGGGTGGCCCTGGTACTTTTATTATTATTGGTTGATTAAATGTTGTGTATTTTGGGGATTGTGTGGAAGTGGGTGGGAAGTACCACTATAATAAAGGGATTGATATTGGGCAGAAGGTCCACCATAAAGGATAAGTGGGTGGGAAGTACCACTAGTTGGGAACAGGTGAATGGGTTGGACAGAAGCACCTCCATTTTGGTTTCCTTGTTGTGTGTTGATATTAAATATGATAATTGTGCTGCTAATGTTAAACGGTGAAATTTCTGGTGGCATGGTTATTTGGATTTCCTATGTGTTGTGAACATTTGGGTGGAAATGGATTGGTAAGGAGTGTTTGGATTGTTTTATGTTGTTGCTCTATTGAATGTTTTATATAAACTGTTTTATAAAAATTTGTTAATGGTTTTATCCTAATGGAGTCTATAGGGAAGTCATTTAGGGAAAACCTACTGAGTATTTGTTCTCACCCCTTGCTTTGGCACATCGGTGCTTTTGGAGATTTTTTATTTCGAGACATAGGTATAATAAAAGCATCTCATTTTTCTAGTAGTTCGGCATGATGATTGATGTTGTTCTGATTCTTGGACCATGGATCTTGGTGTGGAGCTATGGATGGTGTCCTAGTTATGTTGGAGTCCTGTTGTAGACTTCCTTTTGGTACTCTATTTTTTGCTTGGTTGTATTTTGGATTGTGGGATTGTTATGAATTAGTTTGTTGTCTTTTTGGTATTCTATGGGTTTGGTTGTTTCGTCAACATGCATCATATATTTTTGTTGTTAGTGGATTGTTTGGTTGGTTTGTTGTATCTCAAGGGAAAATAGTTCCCAAATTTATTCTCAGAGCCCTTGTCATTTATTACGAGCCTTTGGTGCCATGGGATCATTACTTAATTAGATGTATCATTCCTCTTCCCTCTTAAGAGAATGAGATGGGGTGGGATGTTATACTCAGTCACCACCTCAAGATATTCTTTACCGATCTGTGAGTTGGGCTCGCCTTGGAACATGAGGGGTCTCTATCACTGAAACTCAAGAAGTGTGCTCATCCCGCACATCTCATCCACTAGTACAATGAGAACCATGTGCTACTCCAAAGGTGGTGGTATATCAAGTACACCGCATGATTGGGTTGTATCTGGTATGAACCCATGTACACATCTCGTTACCCCATAGGTCATCCTCATGATCACGTTGTGGAATCTTGGATGGCATTCTATGTGGAAGCATCTTGAAAAAAAAAACAAGATGTACCATGTTCAATAGAGTATACTTGGTGATATGACTCAAGAAGGATATGGAAAACTCCACCCATTTCTATACAATGCATGTACCATAATTTTTTCATGCAACCATTGTTTTCATGTACCAAGTCAAAAATTATAATTCAAGGTCCTGGGGTATGGATACGTCGTTCGCTGCACCAACACTGGATTCCCTGGCCTGAAAGACGAACTCGAAACACTTAACATGGTTTACCAAAATGAAACTCATAGACTTTGGGTTCTTAAGGAAGAACTGACCTCCTTTGATAAAACTATGTCACAAACCGTCCCCCGAGTCTCATGTCGTGACTACCCCAAGCCCACCTCCCATAGGCCAGGGGCTGGAAACTAGATCCGAGTAGGAATATCCCAAAAAAATGGGGGACATTTTCTTAAGTACTTGTAAACACATACAAAAATACAAGCCACAGATGATGAAACGTGAATACACTAAGTAAAACATTATGGTATGACAGTAGAAATCTAAAATTAATGGTGGGAATAATAAAAGACCAATTGAAACAAAAAGTACAAGTACAAGTCTTCAAAACTCCTCTATAAGAAATCCTACATAAAGGGTAGGTATAGAAATAGCTTTCTGAAGTCATAGGAGCACATATCATCTTTCAAGTCACATTAAGAACCATTTTTCCATAGTCCACCAAGGAATTCATCAAAGGTTCAATCATCTTCACACGACATGACATGTGTGGGAGAAGCCCGTGCAACAGTGAGTAAAACAATACTCAGTAGGGACCCCAAACCACAAACGTATACCCCAAAGCAATACACAATGAAGACTAACAAATAGGTACAAAAAGTGTATCCTCTAAGAAGTAAAATCAATAGAATTAATAGAGTCAGCATATACAAGGTATTACTCAAAGTATAAAAATTAAGATTGTCTTTTGTAAAGGTTGAATCATCTTGTACTGCTGAGGGACTCATCCCTGAGGAGTCGCTGTGGTTTTCTCAAATGCTAGACCACTGAGGTCCACTCCGCTACTTGACCACTGGGGTTTGTTGAGATACTAGCCCACTGAGGTCCACTCAGATACTAGTCTACTAAGGTCCCCTTGGCTACAAGACCACTGAAGTCCGCTGAGCTACTTGACCATTGAGGTCCTCTTGGCTACTGGACCACTAAGGTTGATGTGGCTACTAGACCACTTAGGTTTGATCGGTTACTAGACCACTGAGGTCTACCGCATTAATGGACCACAGAGGTTTTCTTAGATACTAGACCAACATGGTCCAGGTCATCATATCTTTCATGTCACAAAAATCCATAGGATTCCCGCTCTCTAGAGTGATTTATTTGGAAAGAATATACTCCTCAAGTAATTGGTCGTATCTCAAGTTCTACAAAAACTCACTTAGAATTACCTGAAGGACCATATCATTGCAAGGGTACCAATTCCATAGAATACATGTCAATCAAATTCCTGATATGAAAGATATTGCTGTTATAGTGAACAGGGATAGGTTGCGTCTAGTCCTAGTCCGACTTGGTCAGACCGACCCGACAAACCCGAACTGGGGGTCCCATAAGACCCAACCTGGTTTGACCAACCAGGCCCGACCCAGTGGGTTCTCAGCCGACCCGGTCTGTTATAGCTTCGTAGCTAGGCCCAATGGGCCTTGCTATACCCAGCTTAGTTTGGCAACAGTAAAGCCCACCGGGTCACCCAGTCATGTTGTGCACATTCTGCAGCCTGTTTCGACTTAGTCGAACAAGTTTGTTTCCTATCAGGCCACATAGTAGCCTGGTTCACTATATCAGCCCAGATCACATCAGTGGGATAGCTTGGGTCCAGCCCAGACGCTGCACTGGCATGCAATTCGCACAACCAAAAGGCCAGCTGAGGTTAGCTGCCTCCGGTCGTCATGGGGTCTAGTGTGAACTTCGTGTCATTGCATGTTGCGGCCTAGCCTATGGTCCGCTCAACCAGATTTAGTGCCTGGCCAGCGCTGCTAACAACCACCACCATGGCCACTACTGGCCACAGCCTCCACTGCCTCGGCACGCCACCTCCCGCCTAGAGCTGTCGCCATGGGCCGCATCCGTGTCACCACCGGCGGCGCAGGCACGCTAGTCGTCACCTATGTGGTCCACCTAACTTGCTTTGATGGTCCATTTCCCAATACATTGGTGCTTCTGAACATCTTGGGATGTCTCCATAACTTCCATGTCCTCCTCACCATTTTCACATTTATCTAAGGGTCCAACCTCATTTGGAATCAACCCTACCTCATCAAAGATATGACACGACCTCTTGTGTCCATTGGCGTGAACAAGGAGTGAGGGGGGTCATGAAGAACACCCAATAAACAAACCGACATTTGTTCATGTTAGCCTGGAATTTTTTTTTTCAGCAGGATAATAAATTATAAATATTAATCAATAAGATTTAGTCCCCATAACCAATCCCACAATAAATATTTCCCGATACTGTATGTAGAATTCATCTGTGGATCATCTTTTTAGAGATTTGATCTGTGTTATTCATTTATAGGGGGAACGTTTGGAGAATCAATCACTATGATTTAAATCCCTACATGGAATCATATTTCTCATTGATGAAGAATTTATTATCTCTAATGTTGTTCGTCAATTCTCGATCCTCAACTATCATGATTAATGGGATCCTTTGAAGGGTAAGGAAGGAACCTGTGGTGATCCGTCATTCGTCACCATTCTCCGCTTTCCAATAACACTCCCCTAGTGCCTTAGAGCCAATCCAGGATCATTCCAATGATCTCATATCTCTGTTAATAAATTAAATAGAGGAAATAAATTTCAATGTTTCTATTATGGTGAGTCTCCATGTCCTTATAATGTTTCATTTATGAAATTAAATAGCATTTCGACTATGTTTGATTTTTAGTGTCGTTACACTATTTCATTTATGAAATGAAATATCTATCTCAAAGTTTCATTTCATTGATTTTTTTGGATAAAATAAACTTTCTCAAGTTTATTTTATTTTTATTTAAAATGCACTAAAATTAACTTTTACCCTTGACCCAAAATGGTTGAGGTTAGGACCTAAATAAGGAAATCACACCCTCACGAGTTCAATGGTATGCACTGATTTCCAAACTCAGTTACTGTTTGTGAGTTAAAAGGATTTAAAAATAAAATAATTTTTATTTAATTATTTCATTTATGGTCACGTCCCAAAAAACTAATTTCCATAGTTGGCCCGTGCTGACAGATGTTAGGCTCTGTATAAGTAAAGTACACCCTCAAAAACTCAACAGTGGTCTCTTATATTCAATCCAAGTCACTGCTCGTGAGTTATAAAGATTTGAAAAATAAAATAAAATAATTTTTCTATTTTTTTTATGGTTATTCCATTTTTTGGTTCTCTCACTGGAGACCCGTGCCGACTAAACATAAGTCATGCCTTGGGTAAAACTGTCACCATTAATGTAATAGTTCCCTTGTATTTATGATATGGGAACCTCTTTAAGAGTTATTAAACTTTTTCCTGAAATCTACTCATGAGTTCTATTAAAAAACTTAACATTCTTTGATGGACCATTTTGGGCACACTATGCCCCAGAATTTCACGTCGTCTCAGTGCCTTTTCTCATAATTTTCCTAGAAATTTTATAAAAATAAAACATATAAAATATAAGACATGACAATAATTTTAAATCAATCCATTAAAAATGTATATGAAAAATGAACTATATTACAATCATGGAGGCAGTAAGTCTTACATACACATGAGTAACAATTTTATTTTTCAATGAAAATTATGGAAAGAAGGTCAGTATTATTATGTCTATCCAGAATAGACATAATATAATTAATATAATATTAATCATTTAAATATACTTATATATGTCATCCACGTGATGTGGTGCATAAAAATGAATCACATTGCTTTGTGGAGGTAATAGTACTCACGTATGCACGAACGCCGTTTTCATTTTTATGTGCATGGAAAGTTAATAAAATTAATGATATATTATTATTTAATAATGATAAATATTTCATGAATATAATATAAAAATATTAATTAATTTATTATAATATGTCTTGAGATACGGCGATTGAAAACATATTATATCAGTTTGTGAGGTGGTTGTTCACCCTACCCACGAACAATAATGGTTTTCCTATTTGATGGAATTTTAGATAGATTTATGTGATTATATTAACATAATAACATTTATATATATTAAATATAATAGATATTTTATTCCATCATGATATAAGAATATTTTATGGAGTTGAAAGAAGAAACAAAACATGAACACTTAATTTAAAACAAATCATTTTCTTTGGAAAATCTCATTTTCTTAACAAATTAGGACCACTAAGGGTAATGTTATTACGAAAATAAGAGTTTTATTATATATTAAGGGATATAGTAATTTTTTTGTTAGATCTTGTCTCATCCAAATTGGGTTTGTAGTGTGATGAAAATTAATGAATATATACCGTTTTATAAGAGATGGGAGGGTCACTCTTGGAGTTCTACAGAATATTAAACTACTATAAATTAATTTTGTTATAAAACTATGTTGAAGGTTGTTAATTTCATATATATTATGATTTTGGATCAAAATACGCCCATTTGATGAATATGATACATGTTTTTTATTTTTTTTAATTGTTATCATTTTTAACACTTATTTATTCTTCTAAACTATTATCGTGATATCATAAAATATAAAAAATCGAGGGTTGTTATAATTATTATAAAATGTCATGAGAGAAATAAATGAGTCATTTATAACATTTATATATTTATCCTAATATTTTTTCCAAATTTTATATTTTTATGAATTTTATATCAATTAATAAAATATCATTTATTTTAAAATATCATTAATATCAATATTGACACTATTCATTATATGACTATTTAAAAATATCATAAAAACAATATATATTTGAAAAGAACATTTTGAATCATCACTAAAATATAATATTTATCTATAAAATTTTTGGATGACATTAATTCTCTCAAATTATGTTTATGTTAATATATTTAATATTATTTATTCGATATTTCCTTTAATTAAACTATTAATACATCATCATTTTTTAATCCTTATATTTTATAAATTCATCCCTAAAAATTAAAAATATATCTTGATGAAGATAAAAAATTTAAATTCCAAATTAGTTTTTATAATCTAATATATCCTCTATATAAAAAATTATTAAAAATATTTCAATTGTTAAAAAGAAGAGTATGACAAAAATGAAGTTTTTTATTTAAATACTATAAATGGAATAAAGTCATTCATGTGGCTCAAAATCTCAAAAAATTTGTCCAATGGTTATTTTGGTTGAAATTAACTCCTCTAATAAAATTAGGTCAAATGTTATGGAAATTATAAGATATTTATAATATTATGATTACCTTTAATTACCTAATCTTTCGATAACTTTCATAATATTTTTTTACTAATGTTATAATTCATAATTTTAAAAACTAAAAAGGTACTATTTTATGAATTTTAACCTTATTATTCAATATATGTAATCCATTTTCCTAATTTTAAAACAAAAAAATTTTATAACAATAATTTAAAGTTAATCTCATTGATGGATTGAGAAAACATGTTTGTAAAGTTAAAACATTCAAAATATTGAAATGTTTCTATATCCAAATTCAATTTAAAATTGATTAAAATGAGAAAAATTGGAATAAATGATAAAAAATGATATAATTTTACTTTAAAACCATTCAAATATATAACATTACATTTTAAATACATTTTATAAAAACTAAGTTTTCAATTAAAATGAAATATTTTTCACTATTCATCAAAACATTAAACATATCAAAACAAATATAAAAAATTGAACCAATGATTTTTTTTAATTCTAATTTAAAATGATAAAGTTAGTTTTTAAAATATAATTTTTAAATGTTTCAAAAAACTAGATTTAAAACAAGTGCGACATCAAAAGGAGGCACAACTTACTTTTTTTTTAAGAAAAACAATTATATGTAACATTGGATTTGTTCACATATAATGTATAGAATGTAAATAAAATGAATTAAAAATATTCTATTGAATATATTAAATATATATTTTTATTAATACAATCCAAAAATATTCAATTTTATATTTATTATTATAAAATACACTTGTTCCCATTTTAATAGATTTTTAGAGAAACATTTACTTATATTTTAATAATGATCATACCTTAATTTATAATTCAGTTTACAACAAAAATTAATTATATAAAAATGTGTAAACCATATGTCAAAAATTTTGTTGTTCTAGTTCAATCTGGCCATTCTATCAGCTATGTTGTAATAATTTTTACTTGATTGTTTAAGTTCAATGCAGCATATCTTATATGCTAACAAAAATAGTGTTTCTTTTTTTAAAAAACATGGGATGTTACAAAAAACCAAAAAGAAGATTCATTTTGAAATAAAATTATATAATCACGTGAGAAACACTTGATTCAAAATTATTATTAAATAATAATATTTAAAAACGTTAAATATCATGATAAAAGATAAAATCATGAAAAAAATGTCAAAGGGTATATATTTTGAACCTATAAATTAAATAAAGTTGCATAAAATCACGATATTTATCCACGAAAAGACATTTAGAAGAAATTCCTTACCTTAAGTTAGATTTGTGACATATTTCTTTATCATCATAAATATTTAAAATGTGTTAATTGTTTAAATAATTTAAATAATTTTTTTATATTACATTTATTTCAATTATTAACAACATATATACAATTACATAGTCAATTATTTTTATATTACATGTTTTGACCGTATTCATCTTGTTTCTTGAAATGTTGTTGGTAGGTTAACTATGGTAAAAGAGGTCACTATTTAAACATATCCAGATTACCAATACTGAAATTATAACTATATTTGTACATAAATTATTATTTTAAAAAAAATCATGGATGATGGTCATTCAAAATGATCCAACATTATAATCAGGGAGATGGTTGGTCGTATGTCTGCATTAGTAACATTCCAATTTTTCAAAGATCATTTTCAAAGTAAGTTATATAAAAATTTTCATTATTGAATTATCATTATATCATAAAAAAATTTATATAATTATATTTATAATTATTTTGACGTCTTTATGACTAAAATAAATCACATTTCTTCTACATGGCGATAGTCCGCATGTCTACAAATGGCGTTATATCATTATCAGTGTGTTAAGGGAAAAATAAAATTATATAATATATATCAAGAAACATAATTATGCAAATAATATCATAAATATTTTATTTATATCATATATATATATTCATTATTGTTACCCTTATTACCATCCACGTAAAAAAATTAGCGAAATACCCTTCACATTGCTTCCTGAGGTAGTATCCTGATGTACAAATGAGTGGCACTATCATATAACTTATGGTCTTCATTGTACATGATATTTATATGATATAATGATGTTAGATATTTTATTATGTTATAAAAATCATAAATATATTATATAACCAATATTTAACTATTAATTCCAAACCATTATAGGTGGTAATGAAAAAAATGAACGACATTGTTTCGCAAGGTGGTAGTGCTCCATTCACACAATCGATGATTTTATAACACATTTGATATAAGTGAATGTGGGTGTAATAAATAACCATAAAATAAAAATATATTAGTATATTTTGGATACTAAGTATATTATATAGGAATGGTATAGGTAAAAATAATGGTTTTGATAATGAAACAATACAAAAATGGTAGTTGATAACATTATGAATTATTCGGGTAACACTTTTTTGATTGCACCAAAGGACATAGTTGGATGTATTTAATCATAATTTGAGGATTATAGTATGATTTTTGGAAATATTTGGAGTTATTTGTGTAGGTTTTGTCTGAAACTAATGGGTATTAAGGTCTGAATGGTGTTGGTGAGTGGGTGGCCTTTTATAAGTGAGGGAAAGGTCACATTTGGTATTTTTGAAAAGAATTTAGGGAAACCCATGATTTTACCTAAAAAAGAGGATTTTATAATAAAGACATAGATCCTAGTGGTGTAGTGGTATAACTATGGACATAAAATGTCTTTTTGACAAGTTTCTAGGTCATTTTTTCATATAATTTTGACGTTTAGTTTCTTGGTAAGATCATTTTTCGCTTAATGATTGTAAATAATTTTCAATATTATTTGTAAAAAATTTGGGTAAAAGTTAAAATGAATATAATATAAAATATAAATTTTCTTTATTAAAAATATGTAATCATTAGTTTGAATTTAAAATATCATAATTTAAAAAAATTAATGAAATATTAATCCAACAGATAGAAGGATAAATAATGTTATTAAAGTGAATTTGTTCAAAACTTAACATTTCCTTTATACACAAAATTAAAATAAAATTGATTCCAATGACAAACATTTTTTATTATATTTTTTATTGATATAATTATACATTAAATAATTTTGAAAAATAATTTAAACTTATAAATTAGTTATATGAAAATAAATGTTTTAATTAAAATTTTGTATTTTTTCACTATTTATAAAAAAATAAAACTTCTCATAAAAAACAAAAAATCCAAAATAATATAATTTTGATATTAGAATATCATAAAAAAATTTATTATGTAAAATGAAATTTATAAAATGTCAAAGTTAATTTTTAGAATAATTCTGCCGTTAAAAGGTGGAAAATATAGTATCTTGAGAAATAAAAATTTTCTTGTTTAAAACTAGATTTGATCAAAATTTAACACTAAAACATATTTTATGGATGTAAAAACATTTTTTTTAATATAATATAAATATAATTCATTAATACCTCTCAAATATATTTATGAATTTAATTTACTTAGATAAAATTCTTTTATAGTTATATAAATTGTTTTTTTGTAAAAACATTTCATTTACATTGAATTGGTTTTTTAATTTTCATTTCCAATGAATTTGTTACCAATGAATTCATTATATAAAAATCTATAAATGGTATTTTTATAATTTGGTCAATATTTTTAATTCCATCCATTCCAATTGATATGTGATAACTATTATATTAAATGATATTAGTATTTCATGGTTTTCTGATGCTTGGTGTTGCCTGTCATGAACATGATCGAAGAAACTCAATGTTGTATGTAACACAAGTTAAACATGGTGTTGTGTGTAACATAATATAAACATTGTTTTGGGTGTAACACATTCTATCAAAAAAATTACATTAGATTTAAAAAAATATATTTCATTAAATTTTGGGATATTCAATGTATCCATATTGTAACCCCTATATCAGGATACCCTCACGTATCACATCACACTGAGTCACCCCTATCCTGAATCATATATCAATTAAAACTAGTTGATACCAAAAAAACATTTCACTCATTTGAAAAAATATTTATTTCCCATCGGGATTATCCACAATCCCACCTCAAAACTAAAATGTAAACTAAGATTCAAAAATACTAACCATGTGTCTCTTTCAGATAAAATGGTCATCACATCCTAACAATCGACCAGCTACTCCAAGGGAAATAAACATCTCCTTTGATCCACATATCATACGAACCCTATTGGATAAGTTTACATATATATATATATATATATATATATATCAAAATACATACATGATGACTCGTATCGAGTGATACTTATCCATAATGTTTATTTATGTAGACAACCACTAAGAAACTATATAGTAAAAACCATATAGTTTTCTACAAGCATTTTGTAACTATAAATATATCACATGAACACATGTGGAGTTAATTATAAATGTATCAAGTTCTAATACTTACCTACAAATAGTAAATATAAATCCCATTTTATATAGGGATAATATTTTCATTGTTATAGTACACCTCACCATAAGCAACACATGATCTCTTCTTATAAGAAAATTCATTTTTATTTATATTACATGAATTCTATAGAAAAATTAATATATTACAACTGTATATATGTTTTTATTGAAAAATAAATGATTTTATGAATCTATCATTACTTATAAAAATTACATACATGAAGGTTTAGTTAGTTTGAATCGTATGTTAGAAAATATGATGTAACAAGATTCCTCATACCACTATGAGATAACATAAAAATAGAAAATAAATCAAAAACCAAAAACAAAAATGTTTCATACTTGGTGTAATAATAAAAAATTAATATAGAAAAAATAGTATCAATATTATATCCCAATTAACATGGTCATTCTATCAAAATTGGATTTCATGAACCACTTGCTTATGGACAATCAAAATCACAGAGAAGATCATATTTCACTAGTTTACCATTTTTCAAAACAGTAAGTCAAAAATAATTTTCTATAGTCATTAATGCATTGATTAATTTGTCAAGTCACCATATCATAGTTGTAAACACCCAAAAATTTCAATGAAATTTTTTTCTCAATTTCTTTGGAAATTTTACTAGTGTGCAGTTTTAGACGACACTTGATTCCAAAGCCCGGTGTGCCAGGGATCAATTTCTGAAGTTTAGATTGGGTACGTTCAGTGAAAGAACGAGTGGATTTTTCTATCTTTTGAACTGGTGCTCGGAATTGAAAACCGAAGGCACTAATGAACTCGCAGCACCGGTAATTGCTTAAGGGGACCATTACCGTAGTTGCGTTTGAAGCGAGTTGAGAAGTATTAATTTGGATTTTAGTTAAGAAGTTAAATAAATTTGTTAAAACAAATTTATTTCTAAGGAAGTTTAATCCTTCCATGTGAGGATATATGAGAGGTGGGGCCCACACGATCCCCATCCTCTCATCTTCCCATACCTCTCTCCACCCCCCCCCCCCTCTTAGCACCTCTTCAATTTAATGTGACAACTCCTCTTATTATGACAACCCTTCACCTCCCTAATTAATTTTCCATCATGGTTTTCAAAGCTAAAAGGGCATGATAGTTTAATATATTGGGGAGCCTTCACTCAATTATGGGTTGGAAAACATTTTTGAAAACCTTGTGGGAAACCTCTGGAGAAATTTACAAGAGCTCCCTCCTTCCAAAAAAAGAACGTTCTTGAAGAAGAAAAATGCCTCCGACGAAGAAAACGAAGTCACAGACGACGTGCCTTATCCTCTTCATCCTCAGTGTCAAAGGAGGGGACACCACCACGGGGAATGTCACCATCAATGATGACAGTTCCTCCGATGTCAACGGAATCAGCACCGATCTTCCACAACGTCCGATCATCATGACGCTTGCCTCTTTCCACGGCTCGATGACGTGCATAGTCTTTGCGAGGTAGGTGTTATCTTTTTCTTGTTCAAGACTTTATCATCGTTCTTCGTTTCTTAAAGAATTGGAAACATGATATCGTTGTAACGGGAGGTGATCAGACCGCACGAACACGACAGATTCTCCTCCCCACTACTTTGTTAATTTTTAATGATGTTGGAGGCAGAGGCGCACAGTGCCGTTGCACCGTGTGGTGATCTGTAGGGAACCACAGCCATGCAAGGTCGTGGAAAAGGCGGCACGGTGTCGTTGCACTATGCGGGGACGAAGGGGACAGCGGCCGGAGCGGGTCGCGGCGGTGGGGCGCGACACCGTCGCACTGCGCTAGTCGAACAGAGCCACGACCTAAGGCCGCAGCAGACTACAATGGGGCGGCTGACTATACGGGCCACCAATGCCACCTAGAGGCGGGACCCGAGGGGGTCCCTCAGTTAAACAAAGGACGGCCATCACGACCGACTGTTTCCAGAAAAAGGGGGTTGCGCCCCCTTTGCATTCTGCTCGACCAGTGCCGAGCCGCGGCCAGATTCCGAGCCAGGTCGCAGGCCACACGGGCTGGGTCGGGCCGCACCCAAATGGGCTGGACCCGGACCCGAGTCGGGTCGCCCCAGTTCAGGCCGACCCATGGGGTATTGGGCCGGGTCGGACCAGGCCCAAAACCCATATTTTCGGACGAGGTTCCTACAAACGCCTATAGATTGGGCTAAGGACCTCTGATCGATGCACCATCAGTTGCGTAGAGATCCTTGGATCGAGAAGGATGTTTTGGTATATTACACTCAACATTTCGGTGAAATTTGGGTATGGATCGTTTGGTTCGAACATGAAACCAACCGGGCCCTCGGAGCGGAAATGCTTATAACATGAGGACCATTCGTCCGATTGACGTGTCGTCGACTACGTTGGATTATTCTTGATGAGACGGTTCTTTTGGAATACTCCACCTGAGATTTGGACGCATTTGGAGTATGGTCAGGTTGGTTTAGCGTATAAATCAACCGGCCCCCTAGAACGGAAAAGCCAATAAATTTCAGACTGGACGTCCGTTTGACGAACCGTTAGCGGCGTTGGTAATCTCATTGAGAAACGGTCCCTTTGACTATACCCAGTGAGAGTTCAGGGTACATTTGAGATATGGTCAGGTTGGTTTGTACATGAAACCAACCTGGCCCTTGGGACGAAAAGGCTATTAACTCCCAGACCGGGCGCCCGATTAACGCGCCATCTGTTGTGTTGAGACCCCTGAGACGAGGTGATCCTTTGTGATACTTCTTTGTGGGACTTTATGATACTTGGAATATAGACCAGTAGCTAGCTGAGACTTGACAACAGCTGATCGATTGACTTAGAATGATTCAGATGGCCAAGTGGGGTGCGCTCGGTTGTAGTAGTAGACCCACAGTGAAGGAGTGCTTGGTTTTAGCGGCAGACCCGTGGTACTCGATGGGAGTACCTTTGTAGGCTATGAGGGGTGCGCTTGGTTGTAGCGGCAGACCCATGGTGGGAAATGCTTGGTTGTAGTAGCAGGCCCACAGTACTTGATAGGGGGAGTACTTCAGCAGTCCAAGGTTAGTGCGAATCGCTTGGTTGTAGCGGTAGGCCCACTGTACTCAACAGAGGAGGAGTTCTCTAGCAGCCATGTTTTCGACATCATGAATAAAATCATGGGCTGAGCTGAGTCAATGACCTTTGTGTTTTCCTCATGATTGAGATGGGTTACTTGATAACTTAGGTATATGTATGGGAATATACCTAAGTAGTGGTTATCCGTTGATTTCATATATGTGTGATACCTCATGATTGAGATGTGCTACTTGATAACTTAGGTATAAGTAGGGGCTTAAACGTAAGTAAGGGTTATCTGTTTAGATCCTTATTTGTGGTTATCCTTGTTGGATTTAGTGAGACCTTGAGGGTCTCGAGGTCCCTACTGAGTATCGATTTACTCACCCCTTCATGGGCTATGCCCTCACCTCGTTGTGTTGGATGCAGACGAAGAACAGCGCTGACGGAGGCCGAGTGTTTGAGGACTGGTTGGTACCAAGAGGTGGACCTCATGACAAGTCAGAATCCGAAGGTGGACTTCATGAAGAGATAGTACTCAGAGGAGGTTGATGGGAGAGAGCGTTGAGGAGGATATCTGTACCCTTCAGGTAGGATTCGTGGTGGATGATCCAGGAGCTGCGGTATCTATACCTACCCTTTAGGTAGGATCTGTGGTGGACGACCCAGGAGCTGCTTCTATTTTTCCAGGTGTTTGTCTTTTTTGTTGTACTTTGTTCAGTTGTAGATGTACTTTTTAGTAGGGTTTTTATTCTGGCCCATTTACTTTTCATCACTTTATTTTGTACTTAGGGTATTACTTTATCTTGTACTCTGTGGTGTTTGTTTACTTTTATAAAGGCAATGCCTTCCCAGTTATCAGGATTTACGCCTTTGGTGCTTGTCACCAGCCTCTGGCCTATGGAAGGTGGGCTTGGGGTAGTCACAACATGGGCCCCGAAGACAGGTCATGAAAAATTGGTGTCAGAGGAGTCGGCTCTACCGCAGATCCTAGGAATCTAATAATTCTTCTTTGTGATGCAATAGTGTTAAGAGTATTGAGTGTGGTCTTCAGTTCAGGGAGTCCAGTGTTGGTATGGTGGCCGACATATCCATACACCAGGACCCTGACTACTGATTTCTGACATTGTGCATGAAAACACTGATTACGTGTGTGTTTCCAAAATTTTTAAAGTCAGCTCAAACCAGGTATGCTCACCAGGTATAAATCGTTGACCATGTTGCATCTATTCAGGATGTCCCCACGAAGACAGTCAGTTGGAGTTCTGAGATAGTACACGATAACGACCCACCGAGCGACGAGGCTCCGGTGTAGGTCCCTTTTTACTGTATTGGCACCCTCGGGTGGTGTACTAGAATCACCACCACCTATTGGGAAGTGGATTCCACTAGCCATACTAGCAGACGGTGCATTCCGATAGAGCGCGTTGCACGAGTTCCAGTAGTAGAGGCCTCCGAGGTTACAAGGCGAGGCAGATTCCCAGACAACAGAGGACCGACTGGAGAATATTGCTAGAGTTTTCTGCCTAGTTGAGACACCAGTAGAGTAGTTGATGGAATTGGCTACTAGTGTTTTCCAGTGAGTGACCATGAGGATGGTCCGCATAGTGATGAGGCTTCGGTACGTGGACTGATGCCTGAGATAGTACCTTTGGGTAGTGTGTCAGCTATACATTACTACCTGTTGGCCAGAAGTTACCACCGATGGTACCGGTAGGTGACACATGTAGGATTGCTACCTTACACGTGTTCCAACATCAGATACCCTCAAGTTATGAGGATAGATTGACTCTCAGGCGGTTGAGGACTGGCTTGAGGAAGTGGTTGAGAGTTTTTCTAGAGCTTATATAGCTACGACAGAACGGCGTATCGGTAGCTGAGTATTCATTGAGGCATACCAATCATTCCTGGTACTTGATGAATACGATTTGATCAGTGTTATAGAGCTCGGACCACTGAGCGTGGTGTGTTTAAGGATATCCGAGACAACACCTTATCCTCTATGCATTCCTACCTATGTTGGGATGCTAGAGAAAACCTTTGTGGTTGAATGTTCTTTGGCTGAACAGATACAACTAGAGAATGTTAGCAGTGGAAGAGCATGGAACTAGAACCAGTCTCAGAGACTTGGGCATGTAAAATGTTTCAATAAGAGGAAGTGTTAAGGACAGACAAATCTGCAGAGCAGTAGACGTGGAAGCAGAGCTAGGAGTGCAACATGAGGTGGTTTACATTTCAACATGTTACAACCACCAACTTTTGTAGTCTCCACCAGGCTCAGGGAGCTAGAGGGTAGGGGAAGAGAATAACTGCATATGGTCAAGGAGTGTGACCCAAGGGATATAATAATGATTTGTGGTACGGTCTATGTCTACTACTAGCTACCGTATCAATAGACATAGGTACCAACCATTCCTACCTTCCACGAATCTTGTCCCAGACCTAGAGTTTCCGGTTAAGCCGTTGACTTGAACCTCACATCTGGAGATACCTTTGGGAGGAGACTCGATAATCACACTTACACTGATGATGTGATATGACCCTTGAGTTGAGAGTTTTGGTTAGAACCTCTTGGTGGCAGCATCAAGGCCTTACAACGTTAGTTTAGGTATGGACTGGGAAATCACAGTTCATATACAGATTAAAGGTATTAGTAAAAAAGGTTGTGTTTTATCTACAATGTTGTGTTGGGGTTTTCCTTGTTCGGAGAAAAGGAAAACCCAGGACTCACAGGATGAAATCATTCATAAGAGGGTGCATTCGATAACTCAGGAGATGGACAACCTTACCTTTGTGCCAGAATTGTTCAGAGTTGCGGCACCACTTCCAGCAGAGCTTTCAGGTGCTGGGGTAGAGGTTGACCAATGCATCCAACCTGAGGGAGTTGGTTATATAGTTCACTGCAACGCATCGGGGACCAGAATCGGGTGTGTCCAGATATAGGAGTGGGTAGTGATCGCCTATGGATCACGATAGATGAGACTGCACAGAGGAGACAGGAGACCACTGGAGTTTGAGGATGGTGACCACGTCTTCTTACGGGTCTCACCTCGATGAGGTCTAAAGAGATTTGGCCGAGGTGGAAAGATATCTTTGAGGTTCATCAGACCCTTCTAGGTCCTCACCAGGGTAGGAGAGGTGGTTTACCACTTGACCTTTCTACCACAGTTGCACCGGGTGCACAATGTCATTCACGTATCTCAGATGAGGAGATTTGTGCACAACCTATCCATCATCATCAACCACGGAGAGCTAGACAACGATGACGGGGTGACTTTATTAGGCTTCCAGTAGAGGTTTAGGATCTACAGGATTAGGTCATACGATGACGGTTGATTCCTCATGTGCGCTTTCGCTGGCAGCATGGGAACCTCAAGAAAAGAACATGGGAGCGGGAGGCTCAGTTGTGTGCTCGGTACCTCCTTTAGTTTCCCTAGTTTGTGTTATAGCTTTACGGGGACGTAAATCCCTAAGGTGAAAGTAATGTAAAGACCCAAAAATTTCACAGAATTTTTTTTCATAATTTCTTTGGAAATTTTACTAGTGTGCAGTTTCAGACATCACTTGATTCTGAGGCCTGGTGTGCTTGGAATCAATTTCCGAAGTTTAGCTTGGGTACATTCAGTGAACGAACGAGCGAGTTTTTCTATCTTTTGAACTGATGCTCAGAATTGAAAACTGAGGGCACCGATGAACTTGTAGCGCCAGTAATTGCTTAAGGGGTCATTTACCGCAGTTGCGTTTGAAGCGGGATAAGAATTATTAATTTGGATTTTAGTTAAGAAGTTAAATAAATTTATTAAAACAAATTTATTTCTAAGGAAGTTTAATTCTCCCATGTGAGGATATATGAGAGGTAGGACCCACACTAGCCCTATCCTCTCCTCTTCCCATAACTCTCTCCAACCCCCCCCCCCCCTCTTAGCACCTCTTTAATTTAATGTGACAAATCCCTTTATTATGACAACCCTTCACCTCCCTAATTAATTTTCCATCATGGGTTTGAAAGCTAAAAGGGCATGATAGTTTTATATATTGGGGATCCTTCACTCAATTATGGGTTGGAAAATATTTTGGGGAAACTTGTGGAAACCTATGGAGAAATTTAGAAGAGCTCCCTCCTTCTAACAAAGAATGTTCTTGAAGAAGAACAATGCCTCCGATGAAGAACGTGATGTCACCGACGACGTGCCTTCTCCTCTTCATCCTCTGTGTTAAAGGAGGAGACACCACCACGGGGAATGTCGCCATCGATGACGACACTTCCTCCGGTGTCAACGGAATCGGCATCGATCTTCCCCAACGTCTGATCATCGCGACGCTTGCCTCTTTCTACGGCTCGATGACGTGTGACATCTTTGCGAGGTAGGGGTTATCTTTTCTTGTTCAATACTTTATCATCGTTCTTCGTTGCTTAAGGAATTGGCCGCATGATATCGTCGTAACGGGAGGAGATCAGATCACATGAACAAGGCCGATTCTCCTCTCCTCTTTGTTAAATTTCAATGATGTTGGAGGTGGAGGCGCATGGTGGTGTTGCACCGTGTGGTGATCGACAGGGAACTACAGCCATGCAAGGCCGAGGCGAAGGCGGTGTGGTGTCATTGCACCGCGTGGGGACGAAGGGGACCGCGGCCGGAGTGGGCCGCGGCGACGGTGGTGTGCAGCACCGTCGCACCGCGCCAGAGCTACAAGGGGCTGTGGCCGGGGTGGGCCACGGCGGTGGGGCATGGCACCGTCGCACCGCACTGGTCGAACAGAGCCGCGGACTAAGGCCACAGCCGACTACAAAGGGTTGGCCGGCTGTGCCGCCCGGCGGCGCCACGTAAAGGTGGGACCCGAGGGTGTCCGTTAGTTAAACAAAGGTCGGCCATCATGACCGACCGTTTCTAGAAAAAGGCGGTTGCACCCCCTTTGCATTCCGCTCGGCCAACGCCGAGCAGCGGCCGACTTCTGAGCCGGGTTGCAGCCCGCGCCGGGCCAGGCCGCCAACGCCAGGCCGGGCCGCCAGCACCGATCCGCGCCAGCCGGGCCACGCTGCGCTTAACCGGGCCGGACCCGGACCTGAGTTGGGTCGACCCGGGTCGGGCAGACCGAGGGAGTATTGGGTCGGGTCGGACCGGGCCCAAAACCCCTATTTTCAGACCCGGTTCGTTCAAATGCATAAATCATGGGCTATGGACCTCTGATTGACACATCTTCAATCGCGTAGGGATACTTGGATCGAGATGGTCATTTCGGTATATTACACTCAACGTTTCGGCAAACTTTGGGTACGACTGGGTTGGTTCGAACACGAAACCAACCGAGCCCTCGGAGTAGAAATGCTTATAACTTGAGGACCGGACGTCCGATTGACGTGTCATCGACTACGTTGTATTCCTCTTGATGAGACGGTTATTTTGGCATTCTCACATGAGGTTTGGACATAGTTGGAGTACGGTCAGGTTGGTTTATCTTATAAATCAACCGGGCCCTTGGAACGGAAAAGTCGATAACTTTCAGATCGGGAGTCCGTTTGACGAACCATTAGTGGTGTTGGTAATCTCATTGAGAAACAATACCTTTGAGTATACCCTATGGGATTTCGAGGTACAGTTTAGATATGGTCAGGTTGGTTCGTACATGAAACCAACCAGGCCCTTGGGACGAAAAGGCTAATAACTCACAGACCAGGTGTCCGATTGACGCTCTTTCTGTTGCGTTGAGGCCCCTGAGACGAGGCGGTCCTTTGTGATACTTTTTTGTGGGGCTTTGTGATACTTGGAGTATTGACTAGTAGCTCGTGGAGCGGACCCTCTCGGAGATGAGCGTACGGAGTGCTGAGACCTAGTAGCTGGCTGAGACTTGACGACTGTTGATCGATCGACTCGGAGTGATTTGAATGGCCTCGTGGGGTGCGCTTGGTTGTAGCAGCAGAAACACAACAGAGAAGTGTGTGGTTGTAGTGGCAGACCCGCGGTAATCAACAGGAGTACCTCTGTAGGCTATGAGGGGGTGTGCTTGGTTGTAGTGGCAGACCCATGGTGGGAAGCGCTTGGTTGTAGTAGCAGGCCCACAGTACTCGACAGGTGGAGTACTTCAGCAGTCTAAGGTTAGTGCGAAGTGCTTGGTTGTAGTGGAAAGCCCACTGTACTCAATAGAGGAGAAGTTCTCCAGCAGCCGTGGTTTCGACATCATGAATAAAATCCTGGGTTGAGCTGAGTCAATACCTTTGTGTTTTTCTCATGATTGAGATGGGTTACTTGATAACTTAGGTATATGTATGGGCATATAACTAAGTAGTGGTTATCTGTTGATTTCATATCTTTGTGGTACCTCATGATTGAGATGGGATAGTTGATAACTTAGGTATAAGTAGGGTCTTAAACCTAATTAAGGGTTATCTGTTTAGATCCTTTTTTATAGTTATCCTTGTTGGATCTAGTGAGACCTTGAGGGTCTCGAGGCCCCTACTGAGTATCGATATACTCACCCCTGCATGGGCTATGCACGCACCTCGTTGTGTTGGATGCAGACGACGAACAACGCTGATAGAGGCTGAGTGTTCGAGGACTAGTCAGTACCCAGAGGTGGACCTCACGACGAGTCGAAATCTGGAGGTGGACTTCACGATGAGACGGTACTTGGAGGAGGTTGATGGGAGATAGTGTTGAGGAGGATATGTGTACCTACCCTTCAGGTAGGATCCGTGGTGGACGATCCAGGAGCTGCGCTATCTGTACTTATCCTTCAGGTAGGATCCATGGTGGACGACCTAGGAGATGCTTCTATTTTTCCAGCTGTTTGTCTTTTCAATTGTACTTCGTTCAGTTGTAGCTGTAATTTTCAGTTGGGTTTGTATTCTGGCCCATTTAATTTTCATCACATTCTTTTTTACTTAGTTTATTACTTCCGCTTGTACTCTGTGGTGTTTTTTTACTTTTATAAAGGCAATTCCTTCCTAGTTATCAGGATTTACACCTTTGGTGCTAGTCGCCAGCCCCTGGCCTATGGAAGGCGGCTTGGGGTATTCACAACACAGGCCCCGAAGAAGGGCCGTGACAATAGTTTATGTGTGACCTTAGTCATTAATCCACACATTATAGATTATTAAATATCCTATTGAAGGTTTAGGTTATTAGTTTGGGGATACTATACAGTCATATTAATGTGAGAAAATATTATAAAATGCTAACAAAACATTTGAAAAAAATGTATGATTATATAAGAATAAATAAAAAAACTATTATCTATTATAAATATAACTATAGTATATATAAACATTATCATACCAATATACATAAATTTATAGACAACAGTCCAATCACACATATAAACTAATGTATGGAATAAAATATATATAATATTGTACAACCATTTCCACACATTTTGTCATTCTGCTATCCAAATTCCATTTACTACATTCCTCAACATTATATAGCACTATAAATATTCCCTACATTATCCTATGACCAATTATGTCTAATATATTATAAAAGTTCCATTACCAACCAAGATGTGTCTAAGTATAAAACAGTGGACCTCTAATAATGTGGTCCCTAATATAACTAGTATAATAGGGTAAAGTAATGGGATATTATATTATAGATAAATAATATAGTGATATAATAAAAAAATTCTAGGAATATATAATTTTATTATAAGTTACACCCCTGATCTAGAACTACTACTTTTTTCTAGTGTCTATGTGTCTCTAATCAAAATACCCAGATCAATAGAAATATTTTATTGTATGTAATCACTGACTCTTAGTAGAAAATTGATTGAAATACTGTATTATTAAGACAAAAATATAATTTCAAGGACTAAGTAAATTGAAATATAATAGTATATTTATCAATGACTAATTCATGAAAACTTATTCAATATACACTATTTGGACTAATGACAGATGATGTATAAAAAAGATATACAAACATAGGGGAAACTTTGTGGGACAATCTACCTTGTCAAATCTATTTCTTAATTAATTTCTATCACAAAATCTATCCTCCATGACTATAAATGTATAATAAATTATTATAGAACAACATTATCATCTATATCAAGACATAAAATAAAATTTATTTAATAAAAAAAATATAAAAAAGTATCCAAATTAATTATATTACACATAACTATATAATATCGTATTTCACCCCATTGTCGCACTAAAATTGAATCCCACCACCCAAAGAATGTCCACATTACATCCTCAACACCATATTGGGAATAATATAAACCATGATACATTAACACAATAAACTAATAAATTTTATTTAACAGAATACACCTTGAAATCACATAAGGACAAACACATTCATTAAAATAATGATCTGTGGTTTGTGATTATATTATATGGATTACATCCCACTAAGACACATTAAAACCAATATAAATGGAATTATTCTATCATAATCTAGTATAATCATCAAGAAAAGTTTTATTTTAGATGATTAAATGCATAGTGTAACAATAGTTAAAGCATAATAAAGGAATAATATAGGGTGAATATCTTTAAATAAGTAATGAATGATCGAAAAAACTCAGTAACTTCATTGGAAATGAAGGGAAAATGTGGTTTTGGAGCTTTCTAGGATGAACATGTAAGTTATAGGATAAATTAGTGTTTATTATGCTAAAATATAGATGGGTGAAATTTCCCACCCCTTAAAAGAAATTTTGATGGCTACACATTTTGGAAACATAGTTTTCCAAACCATGAATCAACCATATTTTTATCCTTTTCTAAAATCCTCACATTTAATATGTTTGATCACATGTTTATCTAAAAAAAGATATATCTATCAAATATTTCAAGGAAATATGTATGAAGTGATTCCCTTGAGAAAAACTAGTTAACCTAAATTAATTTTCTGAAAAAATAATGGTGGATTTTTTTAAATGTTAAAGACCATGTAACCCTTAATCTAATATTGAATATCTAATGGTATGATGAATTTTTAAAATTTCTCCACTATATTTTCAATAGAGTTAGAAATTCAATTATTATATCTATAAATTTGGTTTATAATGAAATCAATTTTAATAAAAAAATAGTGTAGTCATCAAATTTCACTACAAGCATCCTAGAGGATGAGAAAATGATAATATTTATGGTTTGAATAATTAATAAGGATTCTATTTCTATATAAATATTTTTCTACAATCTGGAATGATAAATATGAAAAGAAATGATGAAACCACCCATCTCAACTTTATATGGAATATATATATATATATATAAATAATTAAAAAAGTGGTGAATCCCCCATGTGATTTGTCAATGATACCACCTTTTTAAGCTAGACCCATATAAACTATGGATGTTAAATCTATATTGTTCTAGATCTGACCTTATAAAGAGTATTTCAGAAAAAATAGGTTTGAAAACTTTATATATTTGTTATTTTTTTATTCAAATACTTTCATAGATAGATATATCCTTTATTATGTTTTTCCAATCATGCATTCATGTATACAACTATCTATATAGTAGTGATGCTATTAATCATGTCCAGGTTGAGTTGAATATTAAGACAATAAAATCTGTTAACATTTTTCTATAACCAAATAATTTACCATTACTCTGAAACAGATGAATATATAAGATTATTAAATTTCATATAATAATATAATTAATTTAATCATGCAATTAGAGATTCATTATCAACATAATTAACTATTTTGGCCACAATGAAATTGGATATTATGATCTATTGTGTTTTGTAAAATGAGAATTATTATAATTTGTAATAAATAGAGTCATCTTATACACTATTTGTGCTTCACACCAAACAATGATATAAACGAAATATCCTTATATTTTCAATTGCGCTATTTCAAATGTATTAAAATAATTAAATTTTGGTATACCTATATAGGGAAATAAAAGGTTTTTAAAGAGATTGGAGAAGAGATGATAAATCCTAAGTATTTCATCAACTAAAATTATATTACAAATTTATTATTAGGGATCCATTATTAGTAAACTCACATATTAATTATTCACTGCAATGAAGGAATCATAAATAATATATATATATATATTATATTTTATTGTAAAAATTATGAGTTTGGTATATTACATCAATGATTGTGGAATTTAGGTTTAGTTTTTTCTCATTTTCATCATTGATTAATATAGAGTTTGACTATTTTTTATTCAAATATTTTAGTTTTGAGTTCATCAATGGAATCCATATAGATTTTGACATCACTCCTCTATAATCCTTCCAAATTCTCAGATGATTGGAGGTGTGTACGTAAAGATCCATTACATATTTTAGCATGTTATAGATTTTAGTATGTTATAGATTTTATCATTCTTGATGTCTTTTCTATTGGATTATATTAATATTCCCCATATAATATAAACATGGAGAGAATTATTAAAAATTATCATCTTCTGAATCCCCAACCCTTTTTCCTGAAGAGTATTAATGAACATGAACCTTTTTAAAATAATGAATTTACATTAATAAATTCTTTCACTACAAATAAATGTCCTAAAATATTGATTAAAATATTTAATAAATTAAAATATATATTATACAACTTTATTTACTAAACACGGTTGGGAATTTAAAGTAATTTCATAAGGTACTCCCTTAGAGCTATAGATAGGGATATCCACTTCCATGAAATGATTTCATACTTAATATGGTAAAAATGAAACTAAAATTTGTAACATTATGCCTCCCTTATGATAATGGTATACCAAGATAGATAAAATGAAGGGTGAATTAATTTACATATAATATCATTTTAATGTTACACTTCTTATGTATGTTGATGTTGTCACTAAAGAAAATTTGTGATTTATTCCAATTAATAATATTATTAGAGAATGAAACATAATGATCAAGTAATTACATTTTTATATAAACGTTCTAATTATTTCATGGTATGAAATCAATTAATATATTAAAATAGAATAAATGATAGAGTGCCAGAAATCCCCTCTAATATTGAGTGGTCCTAGGAGATATTTTTTCTATTAGTTCAAGGATACATATATAGAGATAACACTGTTCTATTTAAAATACACTGATAGCTATGGGATCCCGCTAAATTATTCCACATAAGCATTGAATTTTTTATTCCAGAATATAATTGAAAATAACAATAATTCATAAAAGATTATAGAATTAAAGAATCATTTTGATAAAGAGTTCACTGAATACAAACATGTGAAGGAACCCCATAATAAAACATAAATTTGAATATTAAAAATCAATCTTTGCAACAAATTTAAGGAACTTACTCCAATTTTTTCAATGAATTTTTAGTATGTTGACACACAATGAAAAATTGCATAGATAATTATATATTATACCTTCATTAAAAATATGTATTGGTTAGTTAAAATAACCTTATTAGTGATATTGGATAATAAGGTATCAAAATTAATACTAATAATTTTATAAGTATTATTGGAAAGGGATATTATTTTAATGAAGGTTAGGTTTCCATTATAATATATTATATGGAATAGAGTTAGATATTAAAATGTGATTCTTATTTTTAGGATTCAATTGATGAAAAATATGTGATTCTATTTATTTAATCAATTTTGAAAATGAAAAAAATACAAATTTAAATAATATTTTTGTAAATTAAACAGGCCATGGAGGACCCATAAGATTAAGAGAGAAAAATTGTACCCTTGATTTGAACCATAATAAAAAACTCGATGAGAATATAGTTTTACATTGTCTCAATAAATCTAGGAATAACATATTTTATGTTATAAATATTGATATATGTTTCATTATTAAAGTGATATATATAAAATTGAACAATATAAATATTGATTTCATTATTTCTATAGATAATATCAATCACATTATTAAAATAGGTAATTGGATTAGATAAATTTATTACCATATACAATTTGATAAGGAAAAAATTATTTTTTAACCTTACCTTAATCATTTGGTCCAAAAATGATTTATTGTAAAATACGATTTTAAATAAATCCTTATTCATCCTTGAGGATAATTCAATGGTATTTTTGAAATGAAATATATCAAATAATTCACTATTTATGTTATATAGTTTTTATACATGGATATATATAGACATTATATCCATATCAATAGAAGATAAAATATCACATATCCATGGTTTCATGATGGATTTCAATGTTATATGTTTCAAAAAAACAATAATAAAACCCATCATAACATTCATGATTATCCTAGACCACTGTTTTAAAACTCATGAAATAATTATGTTTAATCCATGAAATATAAAATCTAAATGTTAGTTATCCACTGTAATGCCTGGACTCCAGTTACCCAGAGTCAGTGCATTATTACATAACATTGGCATGATCACAAGGGATAAAATCCCAAAAGACCGATCAGTTCAGTAGCCTTGGGAGTACTAGATACATTAATAAGTTTTACATTACATTATAAAATGAAAAACAACCACAACATTGTCTCCATTGACCACATTCATATCCCTTACACTATCCCTGATGGTCGGTCATAATATACTTCTTCCCATCCTGGGAAAAATAAAACATAGAAAGGGGTGATATCAGATGCTCAGTAAGGATAACAATATAGAGAATACTTTCACAAATAAACATAAACATTTAATTCACTGTATAAGACTAAAAAAATACTTTTAAACTTAAAATTCATCATAATATGGAAAAGATAATTCAAATAATGCCATTTACATATTCACATGGGTATTATAATAGTCAAATAATCACATGTAATATCAATACCAATTTCATAATGATGGAATGCATAATACTAGACTTCATAGCCCCATAGTCAACGCCTTGTGCCAAGTCTACAAATATTATTTTGTCAAGGCCTTATGCCAAGACACTAGTTTGTCTAATGAGACCTAACGATGCATATAGGTGTTATAGTGGGCTCCACATGTCACTTACTTTGTCCAATGCATTCCTCATATGAAAAGGTTTAAACATAACATAAACATTCGTATTAAAACTAGCATACGAAATTTCAATACATTATCCATAAACCTTGAATGGTGTAAAAATAACACATCCATAATCAAACATATAAAAAAACATTAAACACAATATGGAAGATTTGTATTATAACAAATCAACTTCAAACAAGCTTAAAATCAATCAAAGGATATTGACATAGATGAAATCAAATATTTTTTAATGAAATATATATTTGTAATTTGAAATAATTTAAAATTCCTATAATTATAAAAGAAAACATTTATTTTGAAAATATTCTTATATGCTTGTATGGGAATCTTCGACGTTGTTATAATGGCAAAAAATAGTTGCACCTGCTATATAAGTAAAAAAAATTCATTCTTACCTTAATTTTGATGAAAAGGTCGTAAAGTACCTTGTTTGAAAAATGATGGAAAGATTTATTTCAAAAAATTTATGGTAAAATAAGGATATAAATGACATTAACCCATATTATAGTAAATAGTAAAAATTCCTTGAATTACATTTTTAAGAAAACACAGATATGGATGATAAAGAGGTCCCAGTAGATACTTACGTATTAAAAACCTCGAATAAGTAAAGAGATTGTAGAATTTACCGTTACCTTGTACTTTTCCTTAGTCGGTGGTATGTTAACATCCTGTATAATAGCTAAAACATGGGTATTAAATTATAAAATAACTATATACATAAATATTATATCATATATGATCCTCTAATATTGCTTTGTTAATAATATTTCAGAAGTATCATCGTTTCGGGTGTTAACTGATTTGTTTTCCTTCATATGCTTGGTTATATAAGACATGTTTGTTATGGATAGGATGTATTTGATTCATATACATAATTATATTATTTTTATAAACATTATTTTTAATCATAAAAGGAAAATTATTCTTGAATTATTAGGATAGGGATTGAATCTCATCACGTTTGTGGAGATGATAATTCGTACGTATGCACAAGAAAGAATATCATCATATTGATGGTGTAATCGTATTTCATTCGAAGTTATATCATATATACATAATAATTGACATGTAATATTTATTATTTACATCTGTTATACACATTATTATACCCATCCAAGTAATGAAGTGTCTGAATAACATACGACACCACGATGTGGAGATGGTAAGTCGTTTGTACACACGTATGATGACTTTGTCATTTATAGGATGGATAGAATAACAAATATGGTTGTACCATATTTATAATAACATCACAGTATGTAAAAATTACTAGAGTTATTATTTTTTTATGGAAACAACAAGGAAATATGAAGTGGATAAAGAAAAGAACATGATATAGGGTGGTGAAATTATTACCTCTTCTTCGGGTGTTTCCTTTTCAGTAGATCAAAAGAACTCCTTAGGTTATATTTATGATCAATTTAAGAACTCTAGATTTAATTGAGGGAATTTTGAAAGGTATATGGGTAGGGGTTGGCCGAGTTAAATGGATTTGGAGGTGTGAAATTAAGAGAAGGGAAAGTACCATTTTATAAGAGAGGTGAGGGCCACTTTAGGAAAATTTTGAATTATTATTTTATACTAAACTCATTTTCGGATTCTAATGGATCCAAAATGATTTAATTCGAGGATAGGGTGAGTATGGGTCTAAAAACTCTCAAAAAATCAGTTTTATACAGGTTTAGGTCACTATATTAACATTATCTGCTAGATTTAACTCTTAGATAAATAGTTTGACATTTTCCATGTCTATTTGTATTTTTATATTATATGGATAATAATCTTACTATAAACTACCAAGAGAACCTCAAGTTGTTAAATATTGATATATATAACCTTATCTAAGTTCTTTGGCCTAAATTTAGATTTTTAGAAATACTATATCAATTAATAATATAGTATTTATTTTAAAAATTCAATTATGTCAATTTTGACACTATTTAGTATTTTATTTTTTTGAAAGACATAAAAATGTTATCACTTAGAATAAATGTTATTTAATCAACCTTAAAATTTAATATTAAACTATAAAATTAGTTTAATTCATCACAAGTCTGAATTTAAATTTATTTGGATATTTATAATATCAATTAGTTTAATATTTCATTAATAAGGTAATTACCGCATCATCATTGTGTCATAAATAAATTAAACAATTTAATGTATAAATTTTATAAATAAAATACCATCATGTAGTAATTTTTTTATCTTTATAATGAATATTTATTGTCTAATATATATTGTGTGTAACCCTATATTAAAAATGGTTTAGTTATTAAACATTGAATTTAACTCTTTTAACTTTTCTTTAAATTAAATAATAATAAATGTCGAAATCAAATACAAGTGGACCAAAAGGATTATATTTTATTCCTAAGGTTATTTTTGGAAAAATTACCCTTATAAAATAGAATTAGGAAATGTGTTAGGGTAATTATAATTTTATTTTTACCATGAATTACCCTATTTACTTTTAACCGTGGTAAATAAAAGTCAAAAGTTATTATTCACCAAAAATAATTTTCATCTTATAGAACCACATATTACTTACTGATGTCAACTGAATATCTTGGATTTTGGAAATTAAACTCACATATGTGGTAAAATTATGTTTTATGCAAATTTGTAAATGCTCATAGTAGGTGGGTAAAAGACGATAAAAAGTTCAATTAAATTTTATATATCTAAACATATTATAAAATGACTCCAATGAATTACATTGAACATATATAGGTATTATGTATCTATTATGACCTAAAATAAAATAAAATAAAATAACTAATTACTTAAATAAAAAGTCGGTTTTAAATAATAATGCAGTGTTTTTCACTATTCATCAAAAATTAAAAGTTTTCAGAAAAATACCTAAAATTCACCCTAAGCTAATTTGGATATTACAAATTAAAAAATTAAGTCTATATTGAATCATAAAATTTATAAATTATTAAAAAGTGGGTATTATTATTCATCATGGCTAGTTCTATTGGTCATGGTGTGTTAAAAATCCAAGTTGCGTACAACACAAGCTACTTGATTATTCAAAGGGAATCATATCGTGGAAGTTTGGGGTGTTAAATTCTCCCCACATTAAAATAATGTCATCCTTAAAATTTCTAAAATATTTCTGCATAAAAATATTATGGTTGTTCTTCATCATAAGTTCGTCGGGTTCCCAAGTTGCCTCTTCCATCTTATGATTTCTCCATAGAAGTTTCAGCAGACGAGTCGTCCGGATTCTCAACACTTGTTCACTGGTATCATGAATTCTGATAGGCTCTTCACAATAAGATAGATCGGGTTCCAGTTCCAATTCTTCATAGTTGAGTACATGTGTTGGGTTAGGCAAGTATTTTCTCAACAATGATATGTGGAACACATCATGAACTTTGGAGAGACTTGGAGGCATTACCAAACGATAAGCTACAAATCCAATTCGTTCTAGAATTTCGAAAGGTTTTATGTACCTGGGACTCAATTTACCCTTCTTAATGAGACTTATAACACCCTTCCATGCATATATATTCAAGGAAACATGTTCTCCTACTTGAAATTACAAATCCTTCCTTCAGTTATCAGCATAGCTCTTTTTCCTACTTTGGAATACTTTGATGTTGGATTGTACAATCATCACTGTTTCCATTATTTCCTCAACATGTTCTGAGCCTATGAGTTTCATTAACCAACATCATCCCAAAAGGTTGTTGTGAGACATCTCTTTCCATATAATGCTTTATTTTTTTCCATATGAATACTTCAATGGAAGCTATTGTTATAAGAATATTCTACTGGAGGTAAATATTGACCCCAAAAACGTTGAAAGTCAAATGACCAAGATCTCAACATGTCTTCTAAGGTTTGAATAGACTGTTCTGATTGTCTATCAGTTTGAGGGTAGTAGGAAGTGCTCAAACAAAGTTCAGTATCCTGGTCCTTTGGATGTATTTTTCATAATCTTGATGTAAAACAGGGATCATGATCAGAAACAATAGATAGGGGTACTACATGATGTCTTAAAAATTCATTAATATATAGTATTTCTAGATATTGAAGTTGTAAATCTTCTCTTATAGAAAGAAAATGTGCTGAATTGGTAAGATGATCAAAAATGACCCATATTTCATTATTCCTTCTATGATTCTTTGGTAGTCCCATGACAAATTCCATCATAATATCATCCCAATTCTACTTAAGTATGTGAAGAGGTTTCATGACTTCTCTAGGATGTTTTCTTCCATCTTTCATGTAACACACTGATATTTTATGAGAAGTATATTTCATTTATGTCTTATTTTATATGCAACATCAAGGAAATCTTTCACGACACACAACAATAGCTTGTCTTGCGTTACACACAATCGCGACCTTCCTCGATAGCGTGTGTAATACGCAATACCGAGTTCCACTAAACAACGATATATTATTATAATATTATAAACTAGCCATTATGAATATTATTAACTGAATTTTAAATTTTATAAAATTATTATTCATTTTACATATTTTCTAGAACATGTTATGAGAACAAAATAAATTTTTCGGGTAAAATATGTATTTTTAAAAAAATACAGTTTTTCCGCCTTTTGATGGCGCACCCACTTTAAATCTAGTTTTGACATGTTTATAAGATCAATTTGACAAAATAAAATTCTTATTTTGAATCAGGATATAATAATTTACATTGGATAAATGTTTCATATTATTCTGAAAACTTTCATGTTTTAATGAATAGTAAAAACACACTATATTTTAATTAAAGACAACATTTTTTCATCGCAATAATTTATATGGTTAAACTATAATATTTAATGGTTTTAAATTATAAATATAATATGTTTTTACCATTAAATATAATGTATGTCATTAGCATTAATTTTACATTGAATTCATAGGTAAAAACATTTCAATCTTTTGCAATGTTTTAACTTTTAAAAACATGTTTGCTTAACAACGGGATTAATTTTAAATTAATTACTACAACTTCTGTGTTTTGAATTTTGAAAAATGGATTCCATATTTGTATTCATTGGGTCCAAATTTTTTAATAGGTTACTTTTATTTTTTTGAGATTATGAATAGTAACTACGGTAATTTTTATTTACTGTAGTTAAAGGCAAACCAGGTAATTAAGGGTAAATATAAGATTATAAAATTACCCTAAAACGTGAAAAAATCCTATTGGATGAATAAAAGTCGACCCATATCACCTAAGGGTCTGACTAGATTCATTTCATGGACTTTTGACCATGAAATAATATAATTATTATTAAAACAAAAGAAAGTGACAACATGTCACTATCTTAAATCTTATAAGTACAATAATTTTAATTTAGTGATAAACTTCATGAAACTTCAAACATGAATAGTCTCCATAAATCAAATAAAAATATCTACATCATATGAATTTATTTATAATTTTTAGGGATTAAATAATTATCATTAATTATGACACAATAGTGATGTTGAAATTATTTTATTGATTGAAATATCAAATAAATGATTTTAAAATTATTAAAATAAATATTATATGAACTATTTAATGTGATCCACTAATTTTCTAGATAAAAATGACATGTTATGAATCTATTAAATATTTTATTTTGAACATATCTTCTGTATATATTTTATTTAAACTCAAATAAATGAATAGTAAAAAAATTGACACCATTGTTAATTTATAGAAATTACATATTATATAATTGTTTAAAAATCACAAAAATATTTAAAAAGTGTAAATTAAAATAAATATGGTCGAAAATGTAATAATGTTTAAAATTATGGACAACTCGCAACATATAAGTAATTATTTATAATTATTCAAAATTTAGAATATTATTACCACAAATACAATTAAATAGATTATATAAGGATAAATCAAGTTAATAATATTTAAAATAAATTCCCAACTTGTTTAAATTTTATTGGATGATGAGATTACAACCCTATATCATCTAATATTTATATTTGACTCTTTTTTGAGGTTTTTAAGTGGGGTTGGAATTTATTATAAATTAATATTTCTTATAAATCCAAAGGTGCCCCTCTCCTCCCTTATAAAAGGAAACCTCCTCCCTTTCCTCCTCACACCACTTTGATCCTTCAAGATCGGACAAACCATGAAAATTCCTTTTCTCCACTTCCATAGAAACATCCTAGAGGTCTGGGTCTTCTTCAAATACTAATCGTAGTGACCTAAGAAGAGATTTCAAAGAGGCGTGTCGAAGATGAGGCAATATCTGTTACCAATTCTTTCAAATTTATTTCTTCTTCTACTTATTCTTCTTTAGTTGTTTCATTATGAAGTAAAAACATCAGTATCACTCATATAATGATATGTTATTATAAATATGAAACAAACATATTTCACATTCTATCCATCGTACATAAAATGAAATCACCGCGCGTGCGTACGTACGAAATATCGTCTCCACGTCGTGGTGTAATATGTTTTCCACCACCACCTTACATGGATGGGTATAATGGTGTAAATAATAACTATATAAGATTATTTTAAATTGATATTGATTCTTAAATAGTATACATACACTTCAATACAATTCCATGATCATGGGAACGATATCATCGCTCGTGCGTACGTACGGCCTACCGTCTCCACGATGTGATGCGACTCGTTCTACATGATCTTTATTGAATAATGATTATTTAAATTAACTGAATGAGTAAATATGATATATATTACACTAATACCATTATTTAAATGAGGTATCTATAACCTAAAAATAATAATAAGAATTTATTTGACAAAACACACATAAGAATATAAAGAAATAAACACCCGAATAACAAGTAGAAAAGAAATATTACTAATAAGAAGCTAAGAATATGACCATATATGATATCATAACAATGATTATGATTCTGGAATAAGTCAATGACATTATTTTAATCATTATACAGGAGGTTTGGACACGTACAAAGCATATCGGACCTAAGGTAAGGGAAAATCTCGCAATCTCAATTTTTATCTGAGGTTGTTTATACTTTAGAATTTAATGGGGAATATTTATCATCCAAATACATGTTTTCTTAGTATGTAAAATTATTTCTATCCTACTACAATTTTTTAAATCCAATTTTACCCATTTGTAAGTTTTTAGTAAAAGATATGAAAGGAATCTTTTGTCGTTTTTTAGTACGAGGTACTTTTTTTGACTTATCCGGCCAAAGTACGAGATGATTTTTTTTAAACTTATACGGCATGAATGGATTCATAGAAAATTATTTACATGAAGCTTCTTTTACAAGTTTTCAAGTTTATTTTTAATCAACTTCTTTTAGTTTATAATTGTATGACATGTTAATAAAAGAAAAATGCTTTTGAAGTAGAAAGGATATTTTCCTCAAGAATGGAGTTCAAGTATTTTATCAAAATTATTTTCCATCTAAGATAATATGGGGTTATGTTTATATCCTTATTTTTAAATTTATTTGATTATTATATGATGGAATTATCTTTATGATATCCTTTTATCTTATATGGATTATGTTATGATGGCATGATGTTTAAGAATCCCATTTTTATTGCATGGGTTTTTCTATGATGTATGATTTATGATTTTGTGGAACACATAAGAATGGTTTCATTATGAGATGGGTGGGACCTATATCTTCCTCCAACTAATTGGGTAAAGATTTATATCTCATGAGATAGACATGGATGGTATGAAAAGTTAATCTGTTTCAGTGATACAGGACTGGAACGAGGAGTGAACTCGGTTCAGTAATGGACTTTGTCCGCTATGATAGTCTTGGAAATGAGTCTTGATGAAAATGATAGGATTTTATATGATTTTGTGTGTATGACACAAGGTTTCAGGTTTTAAGTTATGATTATTGGGATTACATTTCACCACTATGATTTATCCCATGTTATGATATTATGATCTTTTTTGCAGGTTAAGATATTCAAAATGTTATGTTCTTATGAATATGATATGATTGATATTTCTTTTGTTTACCCTTATTGAGAATTTGTGCTCACCCTTTTCCATGTTTTCTTTTCCCCAGGTCAGGAAGAAGGGTATTAAGTACAATATGCCAAAAAGGGAGTCTAGATAAGATGAAATAAATGGGAGACAATGTAAATGATTTATGAACCAGTTGTTTATGTTTCCCAGTTTCTAAATACATTATACCTATATGGTCCTTTCATGGTTTTGTTATATGTTGTAATAAGTGTGCTTAAATTTTGAAGTAATAAGAATGTATGTAAAGTATGGGTCATTATAGTTGGTATCATAGGAAAGGTATAGTCAACCTTTGGAAACTAGGATGTGAAATCCTGGGTAAGAACCCTAAATATATGTCTAAGTATAGAACAAAATATTAGTGTTTTATAAATGGCCATGAATAACCTATGATAAGACATTAAGTGTAAAATTTTCTTCTTTATTATGTGTTTTTCATATTATGACAAGTGTTTCTCACACTATGCTTATTGGTTTTAGTCAATGGATGGAACCCGAAGGAACCATGTTAATAATGAATGTGATGGGAAATGCAATGATTGTCCCCCTAAGAAAAAAAACGTTATGGGAGCTGGAATACAAAAAATTGTAGCCATGTTCACACAAATTACTCAAGCTATGAACCATGTTGGACTTGAAAATGAACAAAGGAAGGAGAAAAATTCTATTTAATCCTTCATTAGGCAGTGTCCACCTTTATTTAGCAGGTCTTCTGATCCATTAGTGGCTGAACAATGGTTTAGTACCACTGAAAATATATTTTCAGTTCTACAATGTTCTGAACATGAAAAATTCATCTTAGAAGTGTATCGTTTGGAAGGTGATGCTGATAAATGGTGGAATCTTATCAAGAATACGAGGAAAAGAGATGAAATTGAGTCGATGGAATGGGACAAGTTCAATAACTTATTTTTCAATAAGTACTTCCCTCATATTCTTAAAACAAAGATGGGGAAGGAGTTTCTTGAACTGAAGAAAAAGGATGATGAATCTATTGGTACCTATGAAGAAAACATTACAAGACATGCAAGGTATGCTTCCTGAATTATTATCCAACCCAAGAGTAAAATCGATTGATTCTTTAGTGTCTTAAAACCAAGTCGTCGAAGGGTGTTAGACATAAGGTACTTCAATAGCTACGAGAAAATTTTTCGATGTGCTCTCAAGGTTGAGATGGAGATTGGAGTAACCCATCAGTCATATGGGTTTGATAATAAGAGGAAAATGGAATTCAAAGGAAAATCTAAAGACCACACTGAAAATAAGATGAGTTTTCCTTTATGCTCAAATTGTGTAAAGAAACATGGAGGGAATTTTCTTAAAGGGACAATCAAATGTTTAGTGTGGAAAAGAAGGTCATCAGGTAGTTGAATGTCGAAATAATGGGAAGAAGATGTCTAATGATGTGAACAAAGAAATGGATACATAGAATGCACCTACTAAACTTCAAAGTTTCAAGTGAAAGGAGATGGGGTATTATGCCAATCAATGCCCAAATCCAAGGGTTGTTGAAGATGATCAACGTCAACAAACTCTTAAGGCCAAAGACAAAGGGAAGTCACATGAAATTACTATCAGTGATGTGGAGTACGATAACGAAGTGGTGAAAGGTACACTTACCATCCACTCTAAAGTATTAAATGTTTTATTTGATTCTAGATCCACCCACTCTTTTATTTCTGAAAAATTTTCTAAGGGTATTACCGTATTACCTCAACAATTAGATGTTGAGTTAGCCGTGACAACTCCTAATGGAACAACGGTCGCGTCAAAAGTTTATAATTCTTCTCCGATTGAAGTTTGTGGGAAAGTTCTTCCTGCGAATATTGTGATCCTTCCTATAGTGGAATTTTATATGATTCTTGGCATGGATTGGATTTATTTATACGGAGCTCATATCAATTTCCAAATAAGGGAAATCACATTTAATATTCCCGGTCAATCTACTATCATCTATCGATGCAAGGATGAATATAACCTTCTAGTGGAAATTTCTTCCATCTTATGGGTCTTGATTCCAAAAAATGAAGGTTATTTATCTCAAATGGTTGGAGAGAAACTCACGATTAAGAATATTCCCATTTTATGGGAGTTTGATGATGTCTTTCTCAAGGAACTACCTGGTGTTCCACCAAATCGTGAAGTTTATTTTTCAATAGAACTCATATCGGGTGCTATGCTCATTTCAAATAAACCTTATAGAATGGCCCCAATTGAGTTGCTGGAATTGTAGACGCAACTCCAAGAGAATCTTGATAAAGGATTCATACACCCTAGTGTGTCACCTTGGGGAGCACCTTTTCTATTTGTTAAGAAGAAATATGGATCAATGAGACTCTGTATTGATTATCAAGAACTTAACAAGATCACTATCAAGAACAAATATCCTCTCCCACGCATTGATGACTTATTTGACCAACTATGTGGAGCTCAGTACTTTTCCAAGATTGATCTTCGTTCAGGGTATCATCAATTAAGGGTCAAAAAAGAGGATATACCAAAGACGGCTTTCCGTACAAGTTATAAAGACTATGAATTTATAGTGATGCCATTTGGTCTTACTAATGACCCTAATATCTTCATGGATCTAATGAATAGAGTCTTTAGAGACTATCTTGATCAGTTTTTGGTAGTCTTTATAAACGATATTCTTGTCTATTCAAAGATCAAGGAAGAACATGAAGATCACTTGAGAATTGTATTGAAGACCCTGAGAAAGGAGAAGCATTATTCCAAATTTACCAAGTGTGAATTTTGGATTAAAAAAGTTACATTTTTGGGTCACATAATCTCAAAAGATGGGATATATGTGGATCCAGCAAAAATAGAGGTTATCGAAAGATAGTTGAGACTAACAAAAATAACTGAGATCCAAAGTTTTCTTGGTTTGGCTGGATATTATCGACGTTTTGTGAAATATTTTTCATGATTATCTAATCCACTCACCAGGTTGACTCGAAAAGGAGTTATGTTCATGTGGACAGAGGAGTGTGAAGAGAATTTCAAGGAGTTGAAAGGAAGGTTATCCAGTGCACCTATGCTCACACTGCCTTGTAGTGGAGAAAGGTTTGTGACCTACAGTGATGCATCCAAGAAGGGATTGGGGTCTGTTATCATGAAAAACGATATGGTGAAAGCTTATTCCTCATGACAGTTGAAAATCAATGAGCAAAATTACCCAACTCATGATTTGGAGTTAGCTGCAGTAATCTTTGCATTAATGATTTGGAGGCATTATCTTTATGGTGAAAGGTGTGAGATTTGTACTAAATATAAAATTTTATATTTTCACTCAAAAGGAGCTGAATATGCGCCAAAGAAGATGGTTGGAGCTGATTAAGGATTACGACTATTCAATTCATTATCACCCTGGGAACGCAAACAAGGTGGTAGATGCATTAAGTCGGCAAGACCATGATAGCTTATCCATGATGAGGATCAAAAAAGATCCAATATTTATGGACTTGCAAAGGATGGATCTTGGAATAATAATGGAAGGGGAAAAATCTTATCTTTCTCAAATGAATGTTCAACCAACTATGCATGTGAAGATTAAAGAGGCACAAAAAGAATATGTAGAGTTACAAAAGAAGGTGGGAAATGTTCTTGAATTCAACCTTGATTGTGATGGGATAATAAGGTTCAGGAATCAGATTTTTGTTACTCCCATCCTAGAATTAAAGAAGGAGCTGTTGGATGAGGCTCATAGTTCTTCATTCTCTATTCATCCTGGAAGCACAAAGATGTATAGGGACCTGAAAGAGTACTTCTGGTGGGACGGCATGAAAAGAGATGTTGCTGAATATGTCTCTCAATGCTATGTTTGTCAGCAAGTTAAAGCCGAGAGACAGAAGTCTAAGGTGATGTTACAACCATTACCCATACCTGAATGGAAATGGGAAAACATCACTATGGACTTTTTCACTGGACTTCCTAAAACATCCAAAGGCAATAATTCTATTTGGATCATAGTTGATCGTCTTACGAAGTCGGCACACTTCATTGATATTAGAGAATATTTCTCTCTGGATCAGCAGGATAGGATATATGTAAAGAAAGTGGTAAGATTGCATGGAGTAACACTTTACATTATATCTAAGAGGGATCTGAGGTTTACCTCGAAGTTCTGGAGAAATATTCCGCATACTCTAGATACAGAGT
Organism: Viscum album; assembly: GCA_963277665.1. NCBI lineage: Eukaryota > Viridiplantae > Streptophyta > Magnoliopsida > Santalales > Viscaceae > Viscum > Viscum album. The sequence goes on along the minus strand of OY728153.1, from coordinate 54,632,148 downwards.
TGAGTTTCATCACTTCTTATCATCCTCAGAGAGAAGGTCAGTCTGAGAGAACAATTCAAACTCTAGAAGACATGTTGAGAGCTTTCTCTATGGATTTCAAAGGTGGTTGGGATCAACACCTACCTTTGGTAGAATTTTCTTATAATAATATCTTTCACTCCAGAATTCAGATGGCTCCTTATGAAGCTCTCTATGGAAAGAAATGCTGAACTCCAACTTGTTGGGATGAAGTTGGAGAAAGAAATCTATTAGGACCTGATCTTGTTGATAAGATGGCAGAAAAAGTCAGATCTATTCAACAACACATAAGAGCAGCTCATAGTCGACAAAAAATTTATACTGACAACTGAAGAAAGGCCCTAGAGTTTGAAGTCGGTGATAAAGTGTTCTTACGAATATCTCCTTGGAAGAGAGTAATGAGATTTGGAAAGAATGGAAAGTTGAGCCCTAGGTATATCGATCCTTTCAAAATACTGGATCATGTTGGTAAGGTAGCTTACCAATTGGCACTTCCACCAAATTTCTCTCAAGTTCACGATGTGTTCCATGTATCTCTCATGAGAAAGTACATACCCGATCATTCACATGTACTCAACTCAGAAGTTGTACCACTAGAGCAAGATCTTTCTTATAAAGAACAACCGATAGAGAATCTGGATCATAGTGAAAAAGTTCTACGGAACAAGACCACTTTCTTGGTGAAAGTTTTATAGAGGAACCACCAATTATAAGAAGCTACTTGGGAGCTTGAGTATATGATTAGGGAGAGATATCCTCATCTGTTTGTTACGAAGTGACGAATTTCGAGGGTGAAATTCATTTTAAGGGGGATAGAATGTAACACCCTGATATTTTATGAGAAGTATATATTTTTATGTTTTATGTTATATGCAACATCAAAGGAATCTTTCATGGCACACAACAGTAGCTTGGCTTGCGTTACACGCAATCACGACCTTCTTCGAAAGTGTGTTTAGTATGCAATACCGAGTTCCACTAAACAACGATATATTATTATAATATTATAAACAAGCCGTTATGAATAGTATTAAATGTATTTTAAATTTTATTACATTATTATTCATCTTACATATTTTCTAGAACATGTTATGAGAACAAAATAAAATTTTCAGGTAAAATAAGTATTTTTTAAAAAATGCAGTTTTGCCGCCTTTTGATAGAGAACCCACTTTAAATATAGTTTTTGACATGTTTATAGCTTAAATTTGACAAAATAAAATTATTCTTTGGAATCAATATATAAAAATTTACTTTAGATAAATGTTTCATATTATTCTGATAACTTTCATATTTTAATGAACCGTAAAAACACGCTATATTTTAATTAAAAACAACTTTTTTTCATAGCAGTAATTTATATGGTTAAATTATAATATTGAATGGTTTTAAAGTATAAATAGAATATATTTTTACCATTTAATATAATTTATGTCATTAGCATTAATTTTACATTGACTTCATAGGTAAAAACATTTCAATCTTTGGCAATGTTTTAACTTTTAAAAACCAATTTGCTTAATAACGGGATTAATTTTAAATTAATTATTGCAACTTATGTGTTTTGAATTTTGAAAAATTGATTCTATATTTGGATTCAGTGGGTCAAAACTTTGTTAATAGGTTACTTTTTTTAGATTATGAATAGTAACTACAGTAATTTTTATTTACTACAGTTAAAGGTAAATCGGGTAATTAATGGTAAATATAAGATTATAAAATTACCCTAACACTTTTTCAAATCCTATTGGATGAATAAAAGTCTACCCATATCACCTAAGGGTCAGAATAGATTCATTTCATGTACTTTTGACCATGAAATAACATAATTATTATTAAAACCAATGAAAGTGACAACATGTCACTCTCTTAAATCTTATAAGTATAATAATTTTAATTTAGTGATAAACTTCATGAAACTTCAAAAATTAATAGTCTCTAGAAATATAATATAATTATATACATCATATGAATTTATTTATAATTTTTAAGGATTAAGTAATTATCATTAATTATGACACAATCGTGATGTTAAAATTATTTTACTGATTGAAATATCAAATAAATGATTTTAAAAGTATTAAAATAAATATTATATGATCTATTTAATCTTATACATTAACTTTATAGATAAAAATGACATGTTATGAATCTATTAAATATTTTAGTTCGAACATATCTTCTATATATATTTTATTTAAACTCAAATAAATGAATAGTTTCAAAATTGACACTATTGTTAATTTATAGAAATTACATATTATAAAATTGTTTAAAAATCACAAAAATATTTAAAAATTGTAAATTAAAATAAATATGGTCTACAATGTAATAAAGTATAAAATTATCGAAAATTCACAACATATAAGTGATTATTTATAATGATTTAAAATTTAGAATATTATTACCACAAATAAAATTGAATATATTATATAAGGATAAATCATGTTGATATTGTTTAAAATAAATTTCCAACTTGTCTAAATTTTATTGGATGATGATATTACAACCCTATCTCATCTAAGCATTGGATTTGAGTCTTTTTCGGAGGTTTTTATGTGGTTCCAAAATTTATTATAAATTAATATTTCTTATAATTCCAAAGGTTCCCCTCTCCTCCCTTATAAAAGGGCACCTCCTCCCTCTCCTCCTCACACCACTTTGAGCCTTCAAGCTCAGACAAACCCTAACAATTTATTTTCTCCACTTCTCTAGAAACATCCTAGAGGTCCTGGTCTTCTTCAAATACCAATCTTAGCGCCCTAAGAGGAGATTTCAAAGAGGCGTGTCGAAGAAGAGGTAATAGCTGTTACCAATTCTTTCAAATTTATTTCTTCTTCTACTTATTCTTCTTTAGTTGTTTCATTATGAAGTAATAATAGCAGTATCACTCATATAATTATATTTTATTATAAATATTAAACCACCCTATTTCATCTTCTATCCATCCTACGGAAAATGAAATCACCGCGCGTGCATACGTACGGAATACCGTCTCCATGCCGTGGTGTAATCTGTTTTCCACCACCACCTTACTTGGATGGGTATAATGGTGTAAAGAATAACTATATATGATTGTTTTAAAGTGATATTTATTCTGAAATAGTATACATACACTTCAATACAATTCCTCGATCATGGAAACGATATCATCGCTCGTGCGTACGTACGACCTACCGTCTCCACGATGTGATGCGACTCGTTCTACATGATCTTCATTGAATAATGATTATATAAATGAACTGAATGAGTAAATATGATATATATTACACTAATACAATTCTAGAAATGAGGTATCTATAACCTAAAAATAAGAATAAGAATTTATTCGACAAAGCACACATAAGAACATAAAGAAATAAACACTCGAATAACAAGTAACAATGAAATATTACTAATAAGAAGCTTAGAATATGACAATATATGATATCATAACAATGAATATGATTCTGGAATAAGTCAATGACATTATTTAAATCATTATACAGGAGTTTCGGACACGTACAAAGCATATCGGACCTAAGGTAAGGGAAAATCTCGCAATCTCAATTTTTATCCGAGATTTTTATACTTTAAAATTTACTGGGTAATATTTATCATCCACATCCATCTTTCCTCAATATGAAATATTATTTCTATCCTCCTACAATTTTTTAAATAAAATTTTACCCATTGGTAAGATTTTGGAAAAATATATGAAAGGAATCTTTTGTCGTTTTTATTACGAGGTAATTTATTTACTTATCCAGCCAAAGTACGAGAAGAATGTTTTTTAACTTATATAGCATGAATGGATTCATAGAAAATTATTTCCATGAAGATTCTTTTACAAGTTTTCAAGTTTATTTTTAATCAACTTCTTTTAGTTTATAATTGTATGACATGTTATGCAAATAAAAATTCTTTTGAAGTAGAAATGATATTTTCCTCAAGAATAGAGTTCAAGTATTTTATCAAAATTATTTTCCATCTAAGAAAATATGGGGTTCTGTTTCTATTTTTATTTGTACATTGATTTGATTATGATATGATGGAATTATTTTTATGATATCCTTTTATCTTATATGGATTATGTTATGATGGGATGATTTTTAAGAATCCCATTTTTATTACATGGGTTTTGCTATGATGTATGATTTATGATTTTGTGGCACACATAAGAATGGTTTCATTATGAGATGGGTGGGACCTATTTCTCCCTCCAATTCATTGGGTAAAGATTTATATCTCATGAGATAGACATGGATGGAACGGCAAGTTAATCTGGTTCAGTGATACAGGACTGGAACGAGGACTGAACTCGGTTCAGTAATGGACTTTGTCCGCTATGATAGTCTTGGCAATGATTTTTGACTAAAATGAAATGACTTTCTATGATTTAGTGTGTATGCCACAATGTTTCATGTTTTAATTTATGATTATTGGGATTACATTTCACCACTATGATTTATCCAATGTTATGATATTATGATCTTTTTTGTAGGTTAAGATATTCAAAATGTTATGTTCTTATGAATATGATATGATTGTTATTTCTTTTGTTTACCATTACTGAGCATTTGAGATCACCCTTTTGTGTGTTTTCTTTTCCCCAGCTTAGGAAGAAGGGTATTAAGTAGGATATGCCAAAAAGGGTGTCTAGATATGATGAAACAAATGGGAGACAACGTAGATGATTTATGAACCAGTTGTTTATGTTTACCAGTTTCTAAAGACACTATACCTATACGGTACTTTCAGGGTTTTGTTATATGTTGTAATAAGTGTGCTTAAAATTTGACGTAATAACAATGTATGTAAAGTATGGGTCGTTATAGTTGGTATCAGAGGAAAGGTATAGTCAACCTTTAGAAGCTAGGATGTAAAAACCCTAGAAAGAACCCTAAGGATATGTCTAAGCATAGAAAACAATATTAATGTTTTAGAAATTTCCATCAATAACCTATGATAAGACCTTAAGTGTAAAATTTTATTCTTGATTATGTGGTTTTCCTATTATGACTACTGTTTCTCACACTATACTTATTGGTTTTAGTCAATGACTGAAACCTAAAGGAACCGTGTTAATGCTGAATGCGACGAGCAATGCAATGATTGTCCCCCTGAGCAACCAAACATTATCGGAGTTGGAATGAAAAATATTTTAGCCATGATCACACAACTTTATCAAGCTATGAACCATGCAGGACTTCCAAACGAACAAAAGAAGGAGCAACATTCTATTGAATCCTTCATGAGGCAGCGTCCACCTTCATTCAGCGGGTTTTCTGATCCATTAGTAGCTGAATGATGGGTTAGTACCACTGAAAAGATATTTTCAGTTCTACAATGTTCTGAACATGACAAAGTCATCTTAGCAGTGTATCATTTGGAAGGTGATGCTGATCAATGGTGGAATATTATCAAGAATACGAGTCAAAGAGATGAAATTGAGTCCATGGAATGGGACGAGTTCAAGAACTTATTTTTCAATAACTACTTCCCTCGTATTCTTCAAACAATGATGGAGAAGGAGTTTCATGAACTAAAGCAAAAGGATGATGAATCTATTGGAACATACGAAGCAAATTTTTCAAGACTTGCAAGGTACACTTCCTGAATTATTATCCAACCTGAGAGTAAAATCGATCGATTCTTATTGGCTTAAAACCAAGTCTTCGAAGGGCGTTAGCCATTAGGGACTTCAATAGCTACGTGGAAATTTTTTGATGTGCTCTCAAGGTTGATATGGAGATTGTAGTAACCCATCAGTCATATAGGTTTGATAAGAAAAGGAAAATGGAATTCAAAGGAAAATATAAAGGCCAAACTAAAAAGAAGATGAGTTTTACTTTATGCTCAAATTTTGGAAAGAAACATGGAGGGAATTGTCTTAAAGGGACAAGAAAATGTTTTAAGTATGGAAAAGAAGGACAACGGGTAGTTGAATGTCGAAATAATGGGAAAATATTTCTAATGATGCAAACAAAGAAAGGGATACACAGAATGCACCTCCTACACTTCAATGTTTTACGTGCAAGGAGATGGGTCATTATTCCAATCAATGCCCAAATCCAAGGGTTGATGGTGATGATTGACATCAACAAACTCTTAAGGCCAAAGACAAAGGAAAGTCACATGCAATTACTATCGGCGATGTGGAGTACGATAACGAAGTGGTGAAAGGTACACTTACCATCCACTCTAAAGTAGAAATGTTTTATTTGATTCTGGATCCACCCACTCTTTTATTTATGAATAATTTTCTAAGGGTATTGCTGTATTACCTCTACAATTAGATGTTGAGTTAGTTGTGACAACTCCTCATGGCACAACGGACAGATCAAAAGTTTATAATTCTTCTCCGATTGATGATTTTGGGAAAGTGCTTCCGACAAATCTTGTGATCCTTCCTATAGTGGAATTTGATGTGATTCTTGGTATGGATTGGATTTCTTTATACGGAGCTCATATCAATTTCTAAAGAAGGGAAATTAGATTTAATATTCCCAATCAACCTACTATCATCTATCGATGCAAGGATGAATATAACCTTCCAGTGTAAATTTCTTCCATCTTATGGGTCTTGATTCCAATAAATGAAGGTTATTTATCTCAAATGGTTGGAGAGAAACACACGATTAAGAATACTCCCATTGTACGGGAGTTTGATGATGCCTTTCTGGAAGAACTGCTAGGTCTTCCACCAAATCGTGAAGTTGAGTTTTCAATAGAACTCATACCGGTTGTTGTGCCCATTTCAAAGACACCTTATAGAATGACCCCAATTGATTTTCAGGAATTGAAGAAACAACTCCAAGAGAATATTGACAAAGGATTCATACGCCCTAGTGTATCACCTTGGGGAGTACCTATTCTATTTGTTAAAAAGAAAGATGGATCAGTGAGACTCTGCATTGATTATCGAGAACTTAACAAGATCACTATCAAGAAAAAATATCCTCTTCCACGCATTGATGACTTATTTGACCAAGTACGTGGAGCTCAATACTTTTCCAATATTGATCTTCGTTCAAGGTATCAACAATTAAGGGTCAAAAAAAGGATATACCAAAGAAGACTTTCCGTACAAGGTATAGACACTATGAATTTATATTGATGCCATTTGGTCTTACTAATGCCCCAACTATCTTCATGGATCTAATGAATAGAGTCTTTAGAGACTATCTTGATCAGTTTTTGTTAGTCTTTATAGATGATATTCTTGTCTATTCAAAGAGCAAGGAATAATAGGAAGATCACTTGAGAATTGTTTTGAAGACCCTGAGAAAGGAGAAGATTTATGCCAAATTTACCAAGTGTGAATTTTTGGCTTCAAAAAGTTTCATTTTTGGGTCACATAATCTCAAAAGAGGGGATATCTATGGATCCGACAATAATAGATGTTATCAAAAGATGGTCGAGACCAACAACAATAAGTGAGATCCGAAGTTTTCTTGGTTTGGCTGGATATTATCGACATTTTGTGAAAGATTTTTCATTATTAACTAATCCACTCACCAGGTTGACTCGAAAAGGAGTTAAGTTCGTGTGGACGGAGGAGTGTGAAGAGAATATAAAGGAGTTTAAAAGAAGGTTATCCAGTGAACCTGTGCTCACACTGCCTTGTAGTGGAGAAAGGTTTGTGATCTACGGTGATGCATCCAAGAAGGGATTGGGGTGTGCTCTCATGCAAAATGATATGGTGATGGCTTATGCCTCACAATATTTGAAAATACATGAGAAAAATTACCCAACTCGTGATTTGGAGTTAGCTGTGGTAATCTTTGCATTAAAGATTTGGAGGCATTATCTTTATGGTGAAATGTTTGATATTTGTATTGATCATAAAAGTTTAAAGTATATTTTCACAAAAAAGGAGCTGAATATGCGCCAAAGAAGATGGTTGTATCTGATTAAGGATTACGACTGTTCAATTAATTATATCCTTGGGAAAGCAAACAAGGTGGCAGGCGCATTAAGTCGACAAGACCATGCTAGATTATCCATGATGAGGATCACAAAAGATCTAATATTTATGGATTTACAAAGGATGGATCTTTGAATTATATTGGAAGGGGAAAAATCTTATCTTTCTCAAATGAATGTTCAGCCATCTATGCATGTGAAGATTAAAGAGGCACACAAAGAATATGTAGAGTTACAAAAGAAGGTGAGAAATGTTTCTGAATTCAATCTTGATTATGATGGGATAATAAGGTTTAGGAATCGGGTTTGTGTTCCTCCCATCCCAGAATTAAGGAAGGAGCTGCTGGATGAGGCTCATAGTTTTTTATACTCTATTCATGCTAGAAGCACAGAGATGTATAGGTACGTGAAAGAGTACTTCTGGTGGGATGACATGAAAAGAGATGTTGCTGAATATGTCTCTTGATTCTTGGTTTGTCAGCAAGATAAAGCTGAGAGACAGAAGTCTAAGGGGATGTTACAACCATTACCCACACCCGAATGGAAATGGGAAAACATCACTATGGACTTTATCACTGGACTTCCTAACACATCCAAAGGCAATAATGCTATTTGGGTCATAGTTGATCATCTTACAAAATCGGCACAATTCATTGTCATTAGAGAAGATTTCTCTCTGGATCAGCTTGCCAGGATATATGTAAAGGAAGTGGTAAGATTGCATGGAGTACCACTTTACATTATATCTGATTGGGATCTGAGGTTTACCTCGAAGTTGTGTCGAAGTCTTCATCATACTCTTGATATAGAGTTGAGTTTCAGCACTGCTTATCATCCTCAGACAGACGGTCAGTCTGAGAGAACAATTCAAACTCTAGAAGACATGTTGAGAGATTTCTCTATGGATTTCAAAGGTGGTTGGGTTCAACACATACCTTTGGTGGAATTTTCTTATAATAATAGCCTTCACTCCAGCATTCAGATGGCTCCTTATGAAGCTCTCTATGGAAAGAAATGCTGAACTCCAACTTGCTAGGATGAAGTTGGGGAAAGAAAGATATTAAGACCTGATCTTGTTGATGAGATGGCAGAAAAGGTAAGATCTATTCAACAACACATAAGAGCAGCTCAGAGTCAACAAAAAGTTTATGCCGACAACTGAAGAAAAGGCCTAGAGTTTGAAGTCAGTGATAAAGTGTTCTTACGAATATCTACTTGGAAGAGAGTAATGTGATTTGGAAAGAAGGGAAAGTTGAGACCTAGGTATATCTGTCCTTTCGAAATATTGGATCGTGTTGGAAAGTTAGCTTACCGATTGGCACTTCCACCAAATCTCTCTCAAGTTCACGATGTGTTCCATGTATCTCTCTAGAGAAAGTACATACCCAATCCTTCACATGTACTCAGCTCAGAAGTTGTTCCGTTGGAGCAAGATCTTTCTTATGAAGAACAGTTGATAGAGATTATGGATCATAGAGAAAAAGTTCTACAGAATAAGACCAATCACTTGGTGAAATTTTTTTGGAGGAACAACCAATTAGAAGAAACTACATGGGAGCTTGAAGATATGATGAGGGAGAGGTATCCTCATCTGTTTGTTACGAAGTGACGAATTTCAAGGGAAAATTCATTTTAAGGGGGATAGAATGTAACACCCTAATATTTTATGAGAAGTATATTTTTTTATGTCTTATGTTATATGAAACATCAAATAAATCTTTCATGGCACACAAAACTAGCTTGGCTTGCGTTACACGCAATCACGACCTTCCTCGATAGCGTGTCTAGTACGCAATACCGAGTTCCACTAAACAACGATATATTATTATAATATTATAAACTAGAAGTTATGAATAGTATTAACTGAATTTTATATTTTATAAAATTATTATTAATCTTACATATTTTCTAGAACATGTTATGTGAACAAAATAAATTTTTCGGGTAAAATAAGTATTTTTCAAAAAATGCATTTTTGCCGACTTTTGATGGCGCATCCACTTTACATCTAGTTTATGAAATGTTTATAAGTTAAATTTGACAAAATAAAATTCTTATCTAGAATTAGGATATAAAAATTTTATTTGGATAGAATTTTCATATTATTTTGATAACTTTCATATTTTAATGAATAGAAAAAACACACTATATTTTAATTAAAAACAAATTTTTTTCATCGCAATAATTTATATGGATAAATTATAATATTGAATGGTTTTAAATTATAAATAGAATATATTTTTACCATTTTATATAATTTATGTCATTAGCAATAATTTTACATTGAATCCATAGGTAAAAACATTTCAATCTTTGTCAATGTTTTAACTTTTAAAAACCCGTTTGCTTAACAACGAGATTAATTTTAAATTAATTACTGAAACTTCTCTGTTTTGAATTTTGGAAAATGGATTCCATATTTGTATTCAGTGGGTCCAAATTATATTAATAGGTTACTTTTATTTTTTTTGAGATTATGAATAGTAACTACGGTAATTTTTATATACTACAGTTAAAGGTAAATCGGGTAATTAAGGGTAAATATAGGATTATAAAATTACTCTAACACTTGAAAAAATACTATTTGATGAATAAAAGTAGAACCATATCACCTAATGGTTGGAATAGATTCATTTTATGGACTTTTTACCATTAAATAATATAATTATTATTAAAACCAAAGAAAGTGACAACATGTCACTCTCTTAAATATTATAAGTATAATAATTATTATTTAGTGATAAACTTCACGAATCATAAAACATGAATAGTATCCAGAAATCTAATAAAATTATCTACATAATATGAATTTATTTATAATTTTTAGGGATTAAATAATTATCATTAATTATGACACAATAGTGATGTTGAAATTATTTTGTTGATTGAAATATCAAATAAATGATTTTAAAAGTATTAAAATAAATATTATATGAACTATTTAATGTGCTAAAATAATTTTCTAGAAAAAAATGACATGTTATTAATCTATAAAATATTTTAGTTCGAACATATATTCTGTATATATTTTATTTAAACTCAAATAAATGAATAGTGTCAAAATTTGCACTATTGTTAATTTATAGAAATTACATATTATAAAATTGTTTAAAAATAACAAAAATATTTAAAAATTGTAAATTAAAATAAATATGGTCCAAAATGTAATAAAGTATACAATTATGGACAATTAACAACATATAAGTAATTATTTATAATGATTTTAAATTTAGAATATTATTACCACAAATAAAATTAAATAGATTTTATAAGGATAAATCATGTTGATAATAATTAAAATAAATTCCCAAATTGTATAAATTTTATTGGATGATGAGATTAAAACCCTATATCATCTAAGATTATGATTTGAGTCTTTTCTGGAGGTTTTTAAGTGGGGTTGGAATTTATTATAAATTAATATTTCTTATAATTCCAATGGTGCCCCTCTCCTCCCTTATAAAAGGGCACCTCCTCCCTCTCCTCCTCACACCACTTTGAGCCTTCATGCTCGGCCAAACCCTGCCAATTTATTTTCTCCACTTCCCTATAAACAACCTTGAGGTCCTGGTCTTCTTCAAGGACCAATCTTAGTGCCCTAAGAAGAGATTTCAAAGAGGCGTGTCGGAGAAGAGGTAATATCTGTTACCAATTCTTTCAAATTTATTTCTTCTTCTACTTATTCTTCTTTAGTTGTTTGATTATGAAGTAATAATATTAGTATCACTCATATAATGATATGTTATTATAAATATGAAACAACCCTATTTCACCTTCTATCCATACTACGGAAAATGAAATCAATGCGTGCGTACGTACGGAATATCGTCTCCACGCCGCGGTGTAATCTGTTTCCCACCACCACCTTACTTGGATGGGTATAATGGTGTAAATAATAACTATATATGATTATTGTAAAGTTATATTGATTCTTAAATAGTATACATACACTTCAATACAATTCCACAATCATGGGAAGAAACATCGCTCGTGCGTACGTACGACCTACCGTCTCCACGATGTGATGTGACTCGTTCTACATGATCTTTATTGAATAATGATTATATAAATGAATTGAATGAATTGAATGAGTAAATATGATATATATTACACTAATAACATTCTGTAAATGAGGTATTTATAACCTAAAACTAAGAAAAAGAATTTATTCAACAAAATGCACATAAGAACATAAAGCAATAAACACCCGAATAACAAGTAGCAATGAAATATTTCTAATAAGAAGCTAAGAATATGAACATATATGATATCATAACAATGAATATGATTCTGGAATAAGTCAATGACATTATTTAAATCATTATATAGGAGGTCTGGACACGTACAAAGCATATCAGACCTAAGGTAAGGGAAAATCTCGCAATCTCAATTTTTATCCGAGATTGTTTATACTTTAGAATTTACTGGGGAATATTTATCATCCACATCCATGTTTCCTAGATATTTAATATTATTTCTATCCTCCTAAAATTGTTTAAATCCAATTTTACCCATTGGAAAGTTTTTAGTAAAAGATATGAAAGGAATCTTTTGTCATTTTTAGTACAAGGTACTTTTTTTGACTTATCTGGCCAAAGTATGAGAAGAATGTTTTTTAACTTATACAACATGAATGGATTCATAGAACATTATTTCCATGAATCTTCTTTTACAAGTTTCCAAGTTTATTTTTAATCAAATTCTTTTATTTTATAATTGTATGACATTTTAAGAAAAAGAAAGATTCTTTTGAAGTAGAAAGGATATTTTCCTCAAGAATGGAGTTCAAGTATTTTATCAAAATTATTTTCTATCTAAGATAATATGGGGTTCTATTTCTATCCTTATTTTTAAATTTATTTGATTATGATGTGATGGAATTATTTTTATGATATCCTTTTATCTTATATGGATTATGTTATGATGGCATGATGTTTAAGAATCCCAATTTTATTATATGGGTTTTCCTATGATATATGATTTATGATTTTGTGGAACACATAATAATGGTTTCATTATGAGATGGTTGAGACCTATATATCCCTATAATTCATTGGGTAAAGATTTATATCTCATGATATAGACATGGATGGAACGAAAAGTTAATCTGGTTCAGTGATACAGGGTTGGAACGGGGAGTGAACTCGGTTCAGTAATGGAATTTGTCCACTATGATAGTCTTGGCAATGAGTCTTGACTAAAATGAAATTATTTTCTATGATTATGTGTGTATAAAACAAAGTTTCATGTTGTAAGTTTTTATTATTGGGATTACATTTCACCACTATGATTTTCCCATGATATGATTTTATGACCTTTTTTGCAGGTTAAGATATTCAAAATGTTATGTTCTTATGAATATGATATGATTGATATTTCTTTTGTTTACCCTTACTAAAAATTTGAGCTCACAATTTTGTATGTTTTCTTTTCCCTAGGCCAGGAAGAAGGGTATTAAGTAGGATATGCCAAAAATGGAGTCTAGATATGATGAAATAAATAGGAGACAACGTAGATGATTTATGAACCAGTTGTTTATGTTTCCCAGTTTCTAAAGGCACTATACCTATACGGTCCTTTCATGGTTTTGTTATATGTTGTAATAAGTGTGATTAAATTTTTAAGTATTAACAATGTATGTAAAGTATGGGTCATTATATTTCACTTATTGACAAACCATACATCTTGACACATAATCATAAATCTCTCTCTTCATGTTGTCCCATCAAAAATGTCCCTCCAGTTCTCTATACATCCTGGTGCTCTTAGGGTGTATAGAGAAATTGGAGCTATGAGCATCATCAAACAATTCCCTTTTTAGATTAGGTATATCGGGAACACAAAGTCTCTTCCCAAATTTCAAAATTCAATCTTCATATATAAAGTCACTCAATCTCCCATCATTTATAGCTTTAATCTTCTTTTGAAACTCCTTATCATTAGTCTGAGAACTTTTTATCCTTTCTAGTAAAGATGGTTTGGAAACCATTTTATAAAGTATTTATGTTTCAACTTCCATGGTTATTCCCATATCCATCTCTACTAGATCCATGGAAATAGGATCCCTTTAAACTCTCATCATGTTCAAACCTCCATGATCCTTTCTTCTCAAAGCATCTTCCACCTTATTTTCCTTCCTCGAGTGGTAGTGTATAGTGAAATCATAATCCTTGAGTAGTTAAAGCCATCTATTTTTCCTCATGTTGAGTTATTTTTGTGAGAAAATATACTTCAAACTCTTGTGATCAGTATAAATCTCACATTTTTTACCATAGAGATAGTGTATCCATATCTTCAGAGCAAAGATTACAGCTGCTAACTCAAGATGATGATTGGGATAGTTTTTATAATGAATCTTATCTACCGTGATGCATATTCAATAACTCTATCATTCTTTATAAGGACACAACCATGTCATTTCTTTGAAACATCACTATAAATAACAAACCCAGTGTTCCCTGATGGTAGAATCAAGATAAGAGCATTGAAAAATATTCTATTTTGTTCTTCAAAACATTCTTCACAATCTTCTGTCCAAACAAATTTAACCCCTTTACGTGTGAGCTTGGTTAATGGGTTATCCAACCAGGAAAAATTATAGATGAAATGTTAATAATAATCTACTAAAACAATAAAACTGTGTACCTCAGTTATACTCATCGGTGTTGGACATTCATGGATTTCCTTGGTCTTTAAAGGATCAATATAAATTCCATCCTTAGAGATAATTTTTCCAAGAAAAAAAATATCTTGAAGCCAAAATTCACAATTGTTAAACTTCCAATATAATTCATTTCTTCTGAGTGTTTTTAGAATAGTGAGCAAGTGATTTTCATGATCCTCGTAGATTTTTGAGTATACAAAGATATCATCAATAAATACCACTACAAATTCATCAAGATATTCTTTAAAAACTCTACTCATTAGATCCATGAAGATAGAGGGTTCATTAGTCAATCCTAAAGGCATTATTGTAAACTCGTAATGCCCATACCTGGTTCAAAATGCTGTTTTCGAAATGTATTCCTTCTTCACACACAACTGATGATATCCAGATCGAAGGTGAATCATTGAAAAATATTGAAATCCATGAAGTTGTTCAAATAAATCCTCAATACTAGGTAGGTGATACTTCTTTATTATTATAGCATTTATCTCCCTGTAGTCAATGCACAACCTCATAGATCCATCTTTCTTCTTAACAAAAGGACAGGGGCTCCCCATAGAGAAACACTAGGGTGAATAAATCCCTTATTAATCAATCCCTATACTTTTTTCTTTAGTTCCAGCAATTCCATAGTGTCCATTATATAAGGGTTCTTTGATATGGGCCTTGATCCAGGAATTAAATCAATAGAAAACTCAACTTCTCATTCTAGAGGATGTCTAGGTAAATCCTCTGGAAACACATCAACATATTCTTGCACAGTAGGTACATCCTCTATTAGAACATTATTTTTCTCACCCATAATTATTTCATTCTCTTCATCCCCAAAAATATAATTTAGTATAGATATTAGGGTGGATCCAGATAAGAATTAGGTGGTGATGTTTCTGCTCTAAAGATAAGGTACTCTTTATCATCATCGAAAATTTTAACCTTCTTCTTCTTATAGTAAATTTTCACATCATGGTTCGAAAGCAAATCCATTCTAAGGATTATATCAAATTCAATCATGGGTATGACGATGATATCAGAATATAAAGAACATTTATATGACATAATGGGAACTGATTCACAAAACGTTTTTGCGATGATACTTCCCATAAAAGTTTGACTAACAACTCTTTTGTTAAGTAAAATTGAAAATATCATATTTTCTTATCAAACTGGGAAGATATGAAATAATTAGATGATCTAGAATAAAATAAATCATTGGATAAACTTGATGAAACCATTAAATTACCTTCCACTATGTCTTTCGAAGCTTCAACCTCAGTAGTAGTGATCACATAATCTTTACATTTATCCCTTGGACATTTCTGAGGTAACTTTCCTTGGATCTTAGGAAATTCATTTTCATAATTCCCATTTTCTCTACAATTGTTGCATCCAACATTGATAACCTCTTTCTTTTTCTTCCAATCAAAAGCTTGGTGTCCTTTTTCACCACACTTATAACAGACTCATATTCCCTTTTGGCAAGTACCAGGGTGTTTTTTCCCACATTTACCGCAGGATGGATATTCAAATTTTCCCTTATTCCCTTTATTTCCATTTCTAGATTGTTTAGCCGATCTCTTCATCTTTTTCTTTTATTTAATGTCGTAAGACTTAGATATTTCATTTTCTGTCTTGATAGTGCATGAGACAATATCTTCGTATGATGAGAAAGATTGTGAGAATAATTATTGATAGATAAATGGCTTTAACCCTTCAAGGAATCGATCAATATTACTCCTTGGGTTACATATATAATCTTCTATATGCCTTGCTGACCTTGTAATGTTCGCCTCATACTTAGTGACATTCTCATCCTCCTTTTGTCTCAAACTCGGAAATTGCATTTCCGTATCTGCTTGATGGTCACGAGAAAATTATTTTTCTAAGAAAATATATTTAAACTCCCTCCATTCCATACATGATACTTTTTCACCCTTCTTTGTGTTTTGAATTAATAACCACCATTGATCTGCATCTCCCGTGAGGCAATAAACTTCCATGACAACCTTTTCCCTTTCACTACTCCCCAAAGCATGAAACATTTTCTCTAAGGAACTTATCCATTGCTCAGATAAAAATGGATTTGTAGTACAATTAAATCTTGCTGGTTGTTTTCTCATGAATCGGTCTAACATTGATCCTCCATGTTGTGGATCAGGGTGCTCCAGATGGGTAAGGTTATTATCCATTACCTGAGTGATTTTTCTCAGTATGGTGATAAGCTGATCAGCACTAGTTACATCACCAACTCCACTATAATTATCTTCAGTAGGAGGGAATTCTTTACATGGATTATGTGAATTGATATGGTTTCCATTATTTCCACTAGGTTCCATTTCAATAAAATGGCATACTATAGATTAGTTTATGAATCACAATACATAATTACAAACTTGTAAAACACTTAACATAAATTGAACAGTTTATGGATAAAATACATAATCATAAAAAATTATTTTTTAAGGAGTTATCTACTCATAAATCCTTTATAATGGTTTTTAAAGAAAATGAGAATAATCCTAAGGATATCCCTCAGGAGTGTCATAACCAAGAGTGCAGTAAGGTCCGTTGTCGTGTACCAGGATACCTCGGGTCAAGCCTAAAACTCCTTGTCGGAGTTTTCACTCTTAGGTACATCTGTACTAGAGCCACCTCTACCAGATCATATATATATGGGGATGTATTTCTTGTAAAAATCACAAAATCTCTACATTACCAAAATTCTAGTAAGTTCTTCTATAATAATCCTCAAAGTCTATCTTAGGGTAATGTGCTCTAATAAGAGTTTATCTAAATCTAGTTTCCAAGGTTTTTACTAAACTTCCTCTGATACCAACTATAATTCCCCAACCCCAATTACCCAAATTTAGTTCATTATTACATAACATTAACATGATCACAAGGGATCAAATCCCGAAAGACCGATTAGTTTAATAGCCTTGGAAGTACTAGATACCTTCATAAGTTTTAAATTACATTATAAAATGAAAAACAACAACAACATTGTATCCATTTAGCACATTCAAATACCATATACTATCCCTATGGGTCACTCATAAAATAATTCTCCACATCCTGGAAAAAATAAAACATAGAAAGGGGTGAGCTTAGATTCTCAATAAGGATAACAATATAGCAGAAACTTTTATAAATAAGCATAAACATTCAAGGAAATGTATAAGACTAAAACACAAGCCTTTTAAGATTAAAATTCATCATAATGTGGAAAAGATAAATAAAATAATTCCATTTACTTATTCACATGGGTAATCTACTAGTTGAATAACCACTTGTAATATCTATATCCAATTTCATAATGATGGAATGCATAATTCCAGACTTCATAACCACATAGTCAAGGCCTTGTACCAAGACTACAAATAAGATTTTGTCAAGGCCTTGTGCCAAGAAACTAGTTTTTCTCATGATACCTACTGATACATCAAGGAGTTATAGCGGGCTCCACCCATCACTTACTAAGTCTAATGCATTCCTCATATAAAAAGTTTTAAACATAACATAAACATTCATATTAAAATTGGAATACGAAATGTCAATACTTTATCTATAAACCATGAATGGTTTAAACATTACACAACTATAGTAAAAAATATCACAAAACCTTCTATACAATATGAAAGATTTGTATCATAATAAATCAACTTCAAACAAACTTAAAATCCATCACAGGATATTGACATAGATGAAATCAAATTTTTTTAGAGAAATATCTATTTCTATTTTGAAATAATTTCAAATTCATATAATTATAAAAGAAAAAATTTATTTGGAAAATATTATTATAAGCTAGTATGGGAAGCTTCTACAATGTTATTATGGCAGAAAATAGCCACAACCATTGTATAAGTTAAAAAAATACATTCTTACCGTAATTTTGTCGAAAAGGTCATAAAGTACCTTGTTTGGAAAACAACAGAAAGATTCCTTTCAAAACATATATGGTAAAATAAGGGTATAAATTACTTTAAACCATAGTATAGTAAATATTAAAAAAAATTGAATAACATTTTTAATAAAACACGGATGTGGATGACCAATAGTTCCGAGTAGATACTTACGTATTAACAACCTCGGATAAGTAAAGGGATTGTAGAATTAACCCTTACCTTGTAATTTTCCTTAGTAGATGGTATGTTAACATCCTATGTAATAGCTAAAATTTTTATTAAAAATATACAAAAACTATATACATAAATATGATAAAATATATGATCCTCTAATATTTCTTTGTTAATAATATTTCAGTAGTATAATCATTTCGGGTGTTAACTGATTCGTTTTATTTTATATGATTAGTTATATAAGCCGTGTTTTTATGAAAATAATGTATTTTATTCATATAAATAATGATATTATGTTCATAGACAATATTTTTAATCATAAAATAAATATTATTCTTGAATGATTATGATGAGGAATGAATCCCGTTGTGTTCGTGGAGATGGTAATCTGTAAGTACGCACGAGCAAAAATATCATTATATTGATAGTGAAATCATATGTAATTAGATTTTATTTCATATATACTAAATCATTAATATGTTATATTTTTTATTTACATTATTTATACTCATTATTATACCCATCCAAATAATGAAGTGTTTGAATAACAAACTACACCACAACGTGGAGATGGTAAGCCGTACGTACACACGTATGGTGACTTTGTCATTTATAGGATGGATAGAATAACAAATATGGTTGTAACATATTTATAATAACATCACAGTTTGTAGAATATATTGGGTTAATTATTTTGGTATGGAAACAACAAAGAAAGAGGAATTGGAAGAAGAAAAGAACTTGAAAGAGGGGGGTGAAATTATTACCTCTTATTTAGGTGTTTCTGTTTGATTTGATCAAAAGGGCTCCATAGGTTGGATTTATGATCAATATAAGGACTATAGGATTAAGTTAGGAATGTTGGGAAGGTATATGGGCATGGTTAGGCCAAGACAAATGGCTTTGGAGGTGTGAAATTAAGATAAGGGGAGGTACCCTTTTATAAGAGATGTGGGGGTCACCTTAGGAAAAGCTTGAAATATTATTTTATAATAAAATAATTTTCGGTTTCTAATGGCTCCAAAGTGATTTAATTATTGTATAAGGTGGGGATAGGTATAAAAACTCTTAAAAATAAGTTTTATATAGGTTTATGTCACCATATTAACCTTATCTTTTAAATTTAACTCTTTGTTAAATAGTTTGACATTTACCATGTCTCTTTGTATTTTTATATTATATGGTTAATAAACTAACTATAAAAAAACTAGAGAACCCCAAGTGGTTAATTATTGGAATATATAACCTTATCTAAGTCATTTGGCCGAAACATAGATATTTAGGAATATTATATCAATTAATAATATAGTATTTGTTTTAAAAACTCAATTATGTCAATTTTGAAACAATTTAGTATTTGATTTTTTTAAATCCATAAAAACATTATCAATTCGAATAAAATTTATTTAATCAACCCTAACATGCCCTATTAACCTATAAAATTATTTTGATTCATCCAAAGTCTCAATTTACATTTATTTGGATATTTATAGTATAAATTATTTTAATATTTCATTAATAAGGTAATTATTTCATCATCACTGTGTTATAAGTAAATTAAATTATTTAATGTCTAAAAATTATAAGTAAAATACCATTATGTACGAAATATTTCTAGATTTAAAATGAATATTTATAGTCTAATTTATATTGTGTGTAACCCTATATTAAAAATCGTTTAGTTATTAAACTTTGAATTTAACTCTTTTAACTACCAAAAAGATGCAGGCCCAGGCTGAATGCCCGGTCCCAATTTTATTAAAAAAAGAAAAAAGCAGTACAAAGTACATAGGAAATAAAGAGAAGTCACCCCCAACAACAATGCCACTCAAAAGACATCAAATTCCCCATCATCACCACCATCCAAGTCATCTGGATCTGCTGATTCCCACTCAGATGGAGCATATTGGTTGAGCATATTGATGTATTGCTCCCTAAGACATAACTCCCTTTCAGAAAGAGATGTCCTAGACAATGAATTATTTTGTCCCTTCTTTGTTTTTACTTCCTTCCCTTTTCCATTTTTGGTAGAGGACCTCATAGACACCGTCTTCAGTATGTTGGAGTAGTCTTTTCTAGGTTTCTTCTTTTTTGTATCAGTTCCGGTTCCCATATTACCATTCCCATTATCAGATGTTCCTTTCCATTCTCACCGAACCATGTCACTATACGAGGCCTTGAGCACCTCCCTCTTATTCTCTTTCTCAACATTGGAAACATCTCCCCCCTCCCTAGGGGCCTCTCTCAGATCCTTGAAGCAATCAGATCCTCCCCCCTCCGAGGTTGCTGCCCTCAAGTAAGGCTGATTGATGTCAATAGGGGTTAACACATTTCTGCCTGGCAAAGCTACATAATTATCCACTGCCACATCCACAGACACCAGGTTATCTGATGCAGTGTGAGTGAGCTCCTCCTCTACCAGTTTTCCATCCAGTACACTTGTCCCATTTCCTGCTTGCTGTGTGTTATCCCGAATTACTTCCCCCCCTCCATGCTCACATGTAAACATCCCTTCAGCCTTCTCTATTTGGACCGGATCAGGAACATCAAGAGTAGAAAAGGGATTCCTTAAACAGAGATCTGGGTCACCCATCACACCCATATTGTCACAAGACAAGATCTTCTCCATTGTTTCAGGACCCCCAGGCATCACAAGACCTGTTCCCAGGTGCTGAACACCTTTACTTGGTGTTTCCCAACCTATCTCCTGAGGTTGCAATACTGGATGAACCGTTATCCCTTTAGCACCTTGGCACATCTGCTTAACTGGTTCACCAGTTGACTTGCTAGCTCCAAGATCCTTCTTCAGTCGCTGAAAAACTTCTGAAATGCCCGTCCCTGAGGCAGTAGTGTTATCCCCCTTCTCAGAACCTGATGAATTATACCTCTCCTGGCCAAATTGGACTTCAGTTTGTCCATCATGGTTGTGTATCTCTATTCCATGCAGATTTTGAGGCAACATATCACCAGATTAGTTTCCATAGGATCCATGGTGGATCTCTTCATTCCCATTAATACCAGAGACAACCTCACCCATCATCCTCACAGTAGGCTCCTCAATTGAACCTGACGGTTTGGTATGACCTCCAAACTTCACAAACTTGCGGCACTCAGAGACCCAATGTCCCTGCCTTTGACAAAAAGAGAAAAAATTGATCCATGAATCATAAATGATGGATTGGGCATACCTGTACTCGCCTTCAATCACAATCCACACCGTCTCCGGTGGGGGCTTTGATAAATCCATCTCCACACAAATCCTTGCAACCATTGGGTGCGATAGTGAGGATGTCCGATGATCACAGCAGAGAAAACGACCAATGGAGTTGCCAATTGACCGTAACAGACCAATGTTCTGAAACGGCAGTGGTAAACCAGGTAGGTGAAGCCATATCGCCGAGGAGGACGAGTCATGATTCATATGCAGATCAAACGACCAGCGAAGTAGATGAAAATAAAATCCACAGACAGATCTGTTAACACCTGACCATGCTAAAATCAAGTCCTCTTCATCCGCAAAGCACATGAGAATTTGACACGGCCCTAAAATCCCAACAATCACACGATGCTTCAAACCCCAGACCTCATTAATATGCTTGGCGAAGACTTCGACCGACGGTCTTCGCCGCACGAATCTCGCAACCAAGGTTGTAGAAAACCTTGCAGATGCTTCGTTGAATTCCTGGACAGAAACTGGAACCACTGGCTGTCCGTCGATCCATCCAGGGACCTTCAGAGAAACATTTATGCTAGGGATGAGAGGAGGATCCGTACCTGGAGGAAGAAGCACCCCCGGCCCGGCTCGCCGAGACCCATCAAGCGGAGGTTTAGGCCCCTCCCCCCGCGAAGGAGGAGGGGCCACTGCATCAACCATGGCGTTAGGGTTAGGTTATCCCGATCCCGATCTCCATCACCGTCGAAAGTCCAGCTCCAGTCTTAACTCTTTTAACTATTCTATAAATAAAATAATAATAAATGTCCTAATATAATGCAAGTGGACCAAAAGGATAATATTTTATTACTAAGGTTTTTTGGTCAAATAATATTTATCCAATATAATTAAAACAAGTGTTATGTTAATTATAATATCATTTTTACCCTTAATTACCCTATTTACTTTTAACCGGGGTAAATAAGTCTAAAGTTACTATTCACCAAAAATTATTTTCGTCTTGTTGAACCAAATTTTACTTACTGATGTCTACCATGTCTCTGTGATTTTTTAAATTCAACTCAAAGAAGTAGTAAAATTATGTTTTATGCAAATTTGTAAATTCTCCTTACAGGTGGATAAAAGACGGCAAAAAGTTCAATAAAATTTTATATATCTAAAC
Source organism: Viscum album (assembly GCA_963277665.1). Lineage (NCBI taxonomy): Eukaryota > Viridiplantae > Streptophyta > Magnoliopsida > Santalales > Viscaceae > Viscum > Viscum album. The sequence goes on along the minus strand of OY728153.1, from coordinate 54,609,142 downwards.
TTATTATAAAATGACTCAAATTAATTAAATTGAACATATATAGGTATTATGTATCTATTTTGACCTAAAATAAATTAAAATAATATAACTAATTACTTAAATAAAAAGTCGGTTTTAAGCAACAACACAGTGTTTTTCATTATTCATCAAAAATTAAAAGTTTTTAGAAAATAATAAAAATTCACTCTAAACTAATTTCAAAATTCCAAATACAAAAATGAAGACCACATTGAAAAATATAATTCATAAAATTTTAAAAAGTGGGTATTAAAATTCATACTGGCTTTTTTCGATTGGTCGTGGTGTGTTAAAACTCCAAGTTGCGTACAACGCAAGCTGCTACATTATTCAAAGGGAAATATACTGTGGATGTTTGGGGTGTTACATCTACTATCACTCATTCATAAAATAGTAAATATTGGGAGATGATCAGAATTATTTTTCAATATTATTCTATATTGGATATCTTTATATTGATCTAGATCACTATGGTCCACAAAAATATAGTCATCATTATTAGAATAAATCATTTTCACTAATTTTTTATACCATGTAAATATATCCCCATAATTATTAACATCTATAATATCATTTTTTCACAATGAATTTCGTGAAATCCAAGAGATTAGTGGATTTAATTGGTTTACCCCTTCAGAAATTAGAGTTCATGAAGACACTAAAATGTCTAGAAATACCCATGGACACTAAAATTATTTTTTATATTTCCATATTTCTTTCAAAATATATCTCATATTTTGATAATTATTTTTTGAGTAAATAAAGGTTTTGAAGTGAATGTTATCAAGAAAAGTGATCACCATAGTTTTTATTTGTAGGCTTTTACTAAGAAGAATGAAATTGTAAAACCTTACTTATGATAGAATCCAATTTTGGTTCCACCACATTCTAATAATGATTGATCCCAAAAGTGTTATTCCACTTAATATTTATTTTAAGACCATTTTATTGAATCAAGTGAGTTGTTGGTACACAAACAATATACAATAATGGATTATAAATTAGAATTATATTATTTTGTGTACAAATAGTGGCGTTATGGGAAACCCCATAATGATTCAAGAATATAAGGTGCACCACTTATTATGATGGGATATTGACGAATTTAAATTAAATTACATCCATTAATAAAAACAAAAATGTGTGTGTTAGTGAGACTCTAATAATGCAGGATGAAGTGTAGACTCTAATGAGGGATTCTAAAAATACTAGTATTGGTTTTTAAAAATTAATATTCCCAGGACAGGGATCATTAATCATGCAATTAAATGATGAGATGATATTATTCTATTAAATGGGAATAATTTTGAATATTTATAAACTAAATATAAATATAACAATAAATTTTATATCTTTATGATTCAAACATTTCCCCACCTTGAAAGGTTAATCCATCCAATCAAAGGGAATATAAAATATTTCATCCATACATTTAGTGCTTTTTGGTTAACCATAATAAGATATTATTATATGAAAATAATGATATATATGACTCATTATCTAGATATAATGATGTTTCCACATAAATAAGAACCTTATTTTTCATGTTCTAAGGAAATGTAATTCAATTTTTGAATGATTAATAAATCTTCTTATTATTAGCCATTAGAAAAAATTTGGTTGTCTTTATGTCATTTATTATTTTTTTTATCAGGGATAGAATAAATAATATTTTGTATCCCTTGAATTTCCATTATTTTTAACTCTCATGATTCCATTATCCACATTAATGAAATTGGATATTCTTTTGTATGATCAACAGTAGCGCTCTAATCATCAATGAAATTCAACCAACACCATGTTCATAGCCTTATTTATTTATATAACCATGAAACAATACTATGATAATATAAAATGAAATTGAAAATACACCATACTCTTGGGGATGCTTATTTTTTACTAAACAATGAATAAAAAGCTATTATATAGTTTGAAAAAACGGCCAAAAACTATATCTCCAAGAAAAATCTCCCCATTATCACTCAATCAAATAAAAAAACTTCTTGAAATTGGTACACATAAAAGAATAATATATATTAAACATTTTAATTATAGTTATTTCAATATGTCTGTTAAAATTCAAAATTATCATCACTATAGAATAAAAAATTAAAATTCCATTTGAATTTAACAACCTGTCCATATATTGCTAGATAAATTAGATGGATTGACAACATAAATTTTTTGATGAATTAGTTTTTGGAAGTTAAATTGGTAAACATAATTTGTGTGAATTCCATGGAGTATTTTTTTAGTTGATGTTTTTGAATTTATTTTATTATATTTTATTCATAATTTTACATTAAATGGTTTTGATAGAATAAAACTAAATAAGAAATGAGGGATGGATAAATGGAACTTTTTAGTGCGATTATATAACTATAGATATAAATTATTCAATAATCAAGGATGGGTATTTAGAATAGTTTAATTCTATAATTAGGGACCTTTTAAGAATGATCCTGATTAAAACAAATATTCATTGGTCAATGTTAATGAAAATAATAATATATTCTTCATATGTATAATATCATTCTATATAGGATAAAAAATATTTGACTAATGAAGCATCATTTAGAATTGAAAACTTATATATATATTTTATAAAAAATTATTGAAGAATATATTGATATAATACAACATTGTCTATACCTATTGGGAGAAATAATTTTATTATATGGATGTGGATACAAAACATGTGTTACAATTTATTCTAATGTAAAATACATTGTTGTAGGTGTTGTGTATAGAGGTTTACATTCATAACAAAAAATTAATAACTTCAATAAAATAGTGGCTAATTTCTTATATTGAATTAATCCTTTAATATAACACAGTTGGTAAGTACAATGGGAAGAAAACATGAAATAATTTGGTTATTCTATATTTTTCAATTTTTACTAATTCAATTGGGTGAATGTGGGAATTAAATTTTAGTTTATCATATCCCAAAAATAATAGTTTGTGATTCATAGAGATAAAATTTCAAATTATGTACAATTGATTCAACCATCCCATAATAGTGGTATTATCCATTCATTGTAATTTCAAAAAATTTATCATCATTGGTATGAAGTGGCAGTAAAAATTAGTAAATAAAATTATTATATCTTTCATGTAACAATTCCATGCAATGGAATTGATAATTATAATTGGGAAAAAACTAAATAAGTTGTCTTACAATGGATATTCCACAAAGAATTTTATATAGATCATTCACGCAAGTACTAAATTTGGCAAGATTCCTCAATCTTTATTCTTAGGATAGTATACTTGTAACATAAATAATATTATATTCCACATCACACAAAGAAATTGACATATATCTAAAGTGGGGTGGTGTTGAGAATATTAGAAGATATCTCTAATTATGGGATTTATGAATAACCTACATGAAATAATTTGGATAAAATAAAAGAATCTAATAAATATTTATTATACTCTCATTTTTATATCCTTAATTTTTCAATTTATGTTAAAATTATAAATCTTCATTTTGTTCAATAAAGGTATATGAATATTTATACATGTATTATATATTTAGGTTTTTAATTAATATATGTTATATTATTTATTAGTTTTGTAATTATTGATAATTTTAAAAAACATTGAAAAGTAATTCTTAGTAGTTGTGTATTGTAAAAATAATTAAAAAATAAATATTTTAATATATTTTTAATAACTCTTAATAAAGTATAATGGTAATATAAAAAATTAATGGATATAATTAATAATTTATTATAAATCATTATTTCATTAAAATTTTATTACCGGAATCCTAAAATTATCATTTTTTATAAATATGTTACAATTGTATCAATTTTTTTAATATTTATCTAGTTATGATTAATTTAAATTTTAAAAATAAAATAATATATTATTAATTTAACAATTAAAACTCTTATTAAATCTTTTTTTAACTAATTATAATTTCATTGAAATCTTGCACTACATACTACACCATGTTCTAAAGAAACCTATCATAAATTGAAATTATTATTAATTAATATGGTATTTATTTCCTATCCATTTTAATGTTGGGAATTAATATTATTAAATAATTTATGAAAATATATGGTTTAAAAATGTAAAAAAAATAAATACTTTGGTAACCAATTTATTAGAAATGATATAAGAACCATTTCAAAATTATGGAAATATTTTCTTAATTTTTTATTTGGAAAAATAAAATTCTTCAAGTCAATAAATTAAATTAATAACTTATTTTTAATTATATTAATGTAATTAATATATTATAAATTAGATACATGGTTTAATATTAATATTATGTGTTTTTATTTATGATATAACAATGACTACACTTGTACAAAAAAAATTTCTAATAAAATATATTTTGTAACATAAAGCACACTTTTCATAAATAAGTTTTTTCAAGTGATAGGATATGTATATAAAAAAATAATTTCTGAAGTAATCATTTAAAAATGATACTATAGTGAATATTTGATATTTTTTTTGAGTAAATTAAATTTTTGATGAATAGGGACGAATAATTGTTTTTATTAAGAATTTTCATTTTTTTGAAGCATTTAAAAACTAAAAAATTATTTTAATATTTTTTTGAATGTAATTTTAGTTCAATTATTTTCCAATTAATATAATATATGTCACTCGAATGAAATTCATATTTAATTTAGAAATAAAAAATATTGAAACAATTTATGTTTTCTCTTTGGAAATACAAATTCACGTCGGTTCAGTGGGATTAAATTTTAAATTAAAATTTTTATTTATATAAATATAATTTAAAATTATGATTCCACATTTGGATTAAAAATATTATTTACTATATATTATGTTCAACATAATTTTCAGTAAAAATAAATAGTAAAAAAAGAAAAAAATAACTATTGTGTTTTAGTTTAAAACATGTTTATCAGTAGTAAAAATAAAATGATAAGGGATAAAATGATCTATAAACGTGCCCAAAACCCATTTTGATGAAATATTTTGACCATATCCCATGTAATATTAAATAATGACCTATTTTGGAGCCTTTTTCTGTGTGAATATTGTGGGAACACTTTATTCGTTTCAAATAATCTATTTGTGTCTTCTCCCACACATATAATATTTTACCACCTCACCTCTCCTTGTAAAAAATCCAAAACATTTTATTTATCCACTAACTACCTAATATATTCCTTAAATACCTCCCCACATTCTAGAGTCCCTTTTAAATCATAAGGTGAATTTATGGAGGCATTAAGTTTATCCTAAAGACGTTGTCCATAAAAAAGTTAATGTTTTAAACTATGTGTTATTGTTTTCATTATTATTATATCTCTATAAAATAGTATTAAGTTATTTAGATATAATAAAACCAAGAAATCCCATAAACCATGATTTCATTATGTTAATTACATAAATTTTATCCTTTTCTGGTTCCATCAAATTTTAATAAAAATATTTCGACCATGTGTATGAAAGACTATAACATCATGAGTCAATGCTAATTTCTTTCCATAACCACCTCTTATTGATAGATATAATGCTGGAAATAATTTCTATATATTTGATATTGATGATATTATTATACCTATGTAAGGATAATACCATTTATACATTCTTATATCCCATCCATTTGGAATACAATAATTCCAATTGTGTTTATGGAAGATGTCAAAAACCGACCCAGATACCCTAGAACCCTAACAGCTAAGCTAGTCCCGGTATAACATGAATGAAATTCTTGATCCCCGAGAGTTTAATACTAGCACCCAAAATCTTATAAGATAATGGTGGGTAAATTTCTTTAAAAAATAGTCAAAGAAAAAGTTACAAGTTAGTATTCTCAAAAGAATACTCCACATGGAAAATAATACCATAATTCATATAGGTATATAAACCCAAAATATAACAATAATCTAAAATAAACTGTATTATAATCAACTAATGTACCCACAGACACAACACTCTAACACCGGTTTATTAACAAAAACTACAACATCTAAGTGGTGTTATGCCCTTTCACGATCCTAGAAGGATAAAGTACACAAATTCCATAAGGAAAATGTAATGTGTGAGATAAAATCTATTGAGGTCCTCACTACGTGTTCCATAAGATGTTTTTTAAATAATAAAATAAATCATAATTTCAATTTAAAATAAAGAATGAATTGTAGTAATATTTACTCATTAAAAAACATGCATTACATATCAATTTACAAAAATATTTACAGTAATAGATTAATAATGATTTTGTATAAAAACAATTATATAATTCAAGAATAATGAAAAAAATAGTTCCATAAACATTGATATATATAAATACATGTCATAAAAAATATTAAAGTAAAAATGTTCGTCTAAACTGAGGTACGATAGTTCATGGTTGTGGGATCCTCACATACTCAAATATGTGATCACAACAATGTCCCCACACACACCTAATCAATGGCCAAAAATGACATATCTTCCTCCCACTAGGGATAATATCATTGTGTTGCATCAATAAATTTCAAGGGAATTACTATCATAGAATTTGTTTTCAAAATATGTCACCAACTACCCAGGATATCTTATGCTAGAACAATCAAACAAAATTGGTAAAATTATATCAATGCTTTTAAAATACGATTCCCCAATTTTTAGTTCTAACATGAAAATTTATCATAAAAAACAAAATCAGTGGTTTTTAATACTTTCATTCCTTCTTACAAGATAAATCCAATAATTGTTTTTCATTAAATCATTTTAATAAACTTTTATGAAAATTAAATTTCTGTAATAAATCTCACAAAATTTATAAATTTTTTAATTCAATTTAAATTTTCAATTATATGGAAATTGGTTTTTTTTTTCAAATATATTTCTTCAAATAAATTACATATCCCTAATTAAAATTTATTTAGAATTCAAAATTAAAATGAATACAACATAAATCTATAAATCATTTATCAGTTAAATTAATTGTACATATGTATATGGAACCACCTACCTCAACATGGAGATCCCATATCACAATGCCCACAACGGAAGAGACCAATGAAGAACATTAGAAATAGATATGATGGAATAAATCCTTAACTAAAGATCCAAAATAAAGGGTTTTTTATCCACCCATAACCAGATGATCTGACAAACCCTAAGGAGGAGACAACGAGAGAGCAGAAAAGGGGAATTATGGAAGAACTCTTACAGGAGAGGAATATAAATACATACTCCTATATTTAATCTTCCTTGTAATAGGTTTGGTGGAGCCAAAAAGTGTTATTTAGAGATCCAAATTCCAAGTAATTCGAGTTATAAATATTTTAGGTCGATAAGATTTAAAAACTATGTTTGATAATTAAAAAAATATTTTTAGGAATTAAAAAACATCACTGCATCAGTTTATTGGGTAGCACCGTATTGTTTTTCAAACTGTGTTCCCTAATAATGCACCCCTTTAATGGGTGGATGGTATCTACTAGGAGTTTTCTTAGTTTTTAAAACCATTAAATAGATGTAAAAACCAACACTATTTGGGATTTCATGGTTCCCTCTTGGTGGGAATATGTTTTTGGAAAACTTTGCACCAACAATGCATCACCCAAAAAAATTAAAAAAAATCTTAAAAAAATTACCTAGAAAAATCCCTAAATGAGACCTAATGAAATCATGATAATAAATAGTGTTGATGATTAATTGAAAATAGTAACATGATTTTAAAACCTACCCACCATATAATCTTTTCCTCCACATGAATCATGTCAAGAAGTCTCCATTTTAAAAAGAAGAGGACACTACTCTCTCATTAGTGCCTCCATATCCTATATATCATACACAATAGAATCATAAAACCATATCATTCAAACTAAATGTATCATCCTCAGATGAAATATCTTGGTTTCAGAATCAACTATCATAACTGTATTCTCTGTCATGGAAAAATCTGGCTCAATATCTAGATCACTCCAAATAATAAAATGAGATGGATCAAAACAATATTTCTGTAGATATAATACATAGAACACATTATATATCGATTTCAATTGGGATAGAAGTTCTAAATTCTATGAATCATTCCCTATCTACTCAAAATGTAAAAAATTTACAAAAAATTAGGATAATGAATTCCTTACATCCAATACCTTCGATGACTCAACTGATTTGAAACATTCTATAACACCTAATCACTAACTAAAAATTCAAACAGTCTATGATTATGATCATTATAATACTTTAAATACTCTTTTTCACCAAATTATCTAAAAATTAAACTAAATCATTTTTTACCTCATAAACCATGATTGTCCCAAAAATGGAACTTTCACATATCTCAAACATATGTGACATAGATTTAAAATTTCAACCATACAAGGCCTCAAAAGAAGTCATTCTTGATCACGAACTGGTAATTAATTTTATATGAAGACTCAACCATCCCCAAATGATCATCTATATCTCCACCAAAATTGATGATGCATTCATGAAAAATATCCACAAGAATCTGTATAAATCTATATATCTGACCATCCAATTATATATGGTATATCATACTCAATAAAACCAGTGATCTAAATGCCTCTTAAATTCCAATATAAAAGAGATAAGTAATAAGAAGATCTATATTAGATACTATAGTATATGGATCTCCATAAAAGATAAAAAAATTTCACTTATGGAATTAACAACTCCTAAAATTTGATTCTATATTCAATGGGTGTAACATGGGATGATTTGGTATTATTATTGATTAAAACTATATCACATTATTCCTTCTATGGGAATGTGGAAACCTAAGAACAATTTTCCATATAGATCTCATCCCACATTAAAGTTGGAACTAGAAGTGGCTGATGCATCTCCTAAGGTCTCTAGTTCTTGGCCTTGAAATTTTGTTATCTATTAAAATGAAAGAAAAAATGAACATTGACTCATCTCATACCTAGAAAAAAGTATCAACACCACATATCATGGACCATCTTCATGGTTTCTGGGTGTACTTCCCACTTGAAAATATATAAATCCCTTATCACAAATTTTTTTAGGGTAAAGGTTATAATATATTGGTTATGGATAAAATGAATATAATCCATGGATAATGACAACTCAACAATGGTTTCCCCACTAAAAAGAGTGTTTCCAATTCTACATAACTCATCTTTATACTACTTTCCCTCAGTAATCATGTTGATAATAGAATATTTCAACTGAACATTGACCAAGGAAACCTCATCCCGGGATTATTGAAATCCAATATGAAATCTTGAAAAATGATTTATCATGTTCCAATCCAGTCATAATTATTTCATGTCCAGGTTGGAAGATTCCATTTCAAAGAATCTGTGATGACATTCTATGTTTCTAGGGTATAAGAAATGTCAAAGTTTAAATATTTTAGGTACTCCACCCAATTCCTATACATTAGATTCAAATCTTATTTACTGAAGATATAAATCAAGATATTGGGGAACCAAAACATTGTAATCCATTATATGAAAAGTTATTTTTCCAACTATTAAGAGCTTGAATCGCAAATGTGGATTCAATGTTTTGGTTTGGGTAATTGTTCTCATGTGACAAAATATTATGAGATTTATTGGAAATGAAATGATCACCCAAAATAAGGAAAAATACCAAACCCCAAACCAATTCATCAAAAAATACCACATAGACCTACTCGGCCTGAGGAAGAATCAATACATGAAAAACTGTCAACCAAATTTTTTGCTCAAAAAAAGAAGTCCGACATTTCTCCTCCCATGTAAACATAATTACCTTATGAGTTAGGGTAGTCATAGGATACTTCAACATAGATAAATACATTCAAGACTATTAATAATATCTATAAATGTATAAGAAACATTTAACCTCGAAAACATGATGTTGTTCTTCACCATTCATAACAAATTTCACATATTCTGGGTAAATTGAAATACCATGTTTTTACACCATGTGTCCTTGGAATATTACTTCCATAATATAGAAAATAAAATATATATATTGGAATAAAGTTATTGTTTTCTCAAAAATTCCATAACTTCTCTCAAGTGATGCACATGATCCTCATAAAACATATAGTAAACAACGATTTCATCCATGATGAAAACCACAAAAGTATCTGTATATTCATGAATGATCCTTTTCATAAAATAAAAAAAAATAATGAAGGATCAATGGTTTAAAAATATAATTAAAATGTACTCATAATAGTCATACTATCTCCATAAGGTAATTTTGGGGATTTCATATTCTTTTATTCTCAATTCTTGATAACCAGATTGATGACCAATATTCAAAAACCACTTCATCCCTTTGAATTATTCAATTAGATAATAAATATATTGTAAAATATACTTATTATTTACTAGAATATGATTGTGTTTTTTATAGGAAACACAAAGTTGATTTCACCCATTAGATTTCTTAGAAAAGAGAACATGCACCACCTAAGGTGACACAGTCAAGCGTATAAATAATTTCTCTAGAAGATCATCCAATCGAGTCTTTCACTCATGCATTTCATCTACTTACATGTGGTATGAATTAATTGATACCAGTTGATAAATGTGTGAAAATTTTATTGAAAACCTAACCTCCCTTACTCGTGTAAAAACAGGAAAGTCATTAGAAAAATTTTAAGGAAAGTCAATGAAAATTCGAGAGAGATCATAACTCAAGGATTATCTCCCTAGTTAAAAAGAGAAAATAAAGATTACTTTAAAAAAATATGCATAATAAATTCCAAATCTACTTAAACTCTGGTCACATTATCCCTGAATGATATGACACACCCCATTAGGTGCGGTAAAGGATACCCTTTTAAGATAGTAATCATTTGATTCAATATTAGTAATGGTTCAATCCATATGAAAAATTTCATCAATACATTTGATGTTGAGAACCATAAAATCCCATTAAAGATAAATCTATGATAATGTGAAAAAGAATCCAGACAATGAAGACCCATTCATCTCTTTATTCTTATGGGTTTTGTAATATACCTCAATTAAGATAACATCTCTATATGAAGATTTATCCTATCCACAATATGATTCAAAATGAATGAATTTGATGCACCAGGATTAAATAAAGCAGTCACTAAAGATAAAGGAATAGTGATTGTACCACTCACACTCATTGGACCCATATCATCCTCCCCTAGATACTATTCCACTACATACAAAAGCTTCATTTTAGATACTTGTGGTTGGATCCCCTTATTTCATGAATAATATAATTGAATCACATAATATTAGGCATTGATGATTACATGTCACTATGTGGATAATAACAGAAATTACATAACATCTTCATGTGACCTAAACATCCATAAGAAATTCATATCTTAGGTTCCAAATTGAGAAATCATTTCTAGTGCTCAGGAATTTCACACTCATAGAAAATCCAAGGGCCTTTTTCAGGCACATTAGGAAGTTTGAAAGAAACGTTTTATTGAAAACCACTATATAACTTCCTCTAATATAAAAAGGAACTCCTGTAAAACATGACATACCAACTTGATCAAGGAAAACCATCAACATTATATCCAGAACCTTAGCATAACATGAAAGCTTTAGAATGGAAACCTAAGAAATAATATCATATTGAATCCTCATATCAAACCATTGAGTCTTCAAAATATCGTTCGATTCAATATCATGTCCAAACTACCCAAGTTCAGCTAAGTGATTTCCATACATAGACATGGTCTGGTCATTCTGTTTGAGATTGAAAAACTCTATAACAATAGAATACACTATAGGATCTAGATAGAATTAGTTTTTAAAAAACAATAATTTCCATCCACTCTAATCACTCAATATTCTTTTATCACAATCTTATACCACCACATCCTTCTATTCTACTCAAACTTAAAGGTAGAAAATTTTAGATTGATAGAATATGGAATTTCTAAGAACTCAAATAAATGATAAAATCTCTTAAACCAATTAAAACCCTCTTGATGATATTTGTATCATTGTAATACTAGTGTATTCTCGAGAAATAATTCCAGGGCATGAAACCTAAATTGGAATGGGGGTAGGTGCCAGTCCCATAGCATGGACAACACTCACAATAACCTCTACCATATTTTGGGCCATTCGGGGACATTCTCATTATAGTTAATCGAATATTTTTTAATGGATTCTATTAAGAAGTATTCATGCAAAAATGATACTACAAAAACTTATCAAATATAAAAGAATATATTAGATGATTAATAAAATATTCTCTAACTATTTAAACTAATAAGATTAATCACACTAGATAAGAAAACAAGATTTGGATTTCAACACATACAAATTAAAAAAAGTAAAATTATAGAACTAATCCTCAAAAATTCATTAAAAAAACAAAAAAGGGTGAATTTAGGCTCATCACAATGAGATATTGAGAGGCATTAACTCACAACTACCTCCTATAACCTGACAAGATTACTCAAACTGTATATCGAAATTAAGTCAAGGTTCTTAAACTATATCGATTATACCAAATTTTGAGAAACCTTCCTAGATACCTGTGTAGCCTAAGACCTAAGATGAATTTTAAAAATAGTAATGAAAATTCCTAATCCCCATAACATGGATACTATCCCCTAACATCAGATAAGATAAATGTGGGAACATATCTTCCACAAAAATAATGGGAGAAATAGATTAAAGTTAGTATAATCGAAGGAAAAATCTACAAGGAGAACATTTTAACAATCCAAACATGTATATAATCCCATAGTGTAACCAAAATGTACTATTATATGCTTGAAAATAAACCCATGTCCCAACATATATGGTTATCCATGACCAGAAGACCAACCAAAAATTCATCCTTCAAGTGGTGATTTCCCATTGCATGAACCTAGAAACCAAAAATCTACAATTTCACTTTGGAAAAGGAGGGGTGTGCATTAAAATCCACACAGGGTATTAAAAAGTGTTACCTAACAATTTTCTAATAGAATAAATAAAAGCATGATTTTAATTTAAAATAAAACATGCATGGCTGTATAGTTTCTCACTTAAAACAAAGCATTCAACTGAATTCAATTTATAGAAATAATTCAAACAATGTATTAATAAAAAATTTATATATAAAAGTTTATATAATTACTAGGGAATAAGTAAAACAATTAAAAAACCTTAATAATATATATATATATATATATGTCATAAAAACATGACAAGAAACATGGTTATCTTAACTAATGTATTTTTTTCCAAGGATAGGGAATCCTCACACACTCAAATGTATGATCAAGGTAATGTGGTCCCACATCCCATGGAACTTAACAAAGAGGACTCATATTCATCCCCATAGGGAAAATATCTACCAATTCATTTATTTATTAGTTTTTTAATGTGTCAATCAGTATCTAGGGAATTCCCCTTCAATTATTTTTGTCCCAAATAACTCAATGACTACCCTGGCTCGCATGTTCTTAAACAATCAAACAACAATGTGAAATTTATTTCAATACTTCTTATAACACAATTTCACCATTTTAAAATACAATATAGAAAATTCCAATTAAAAAATAAAATGTTGGGTTTTAATCATTTCTTTATTTTTTCTAATATAAAATCAATAATTGGTTCTCATAAAATCATTTTAATCTATTTTTCAGAGAAATCAATTTCACCATAAAAAATTAAAAATTTCATAAATTTCATATTTCAAACCAAATTTTAAATTTCATAGAAATTGGGTAGGTTTCCAAAAAATCATGCAAAATAAATTTCAAATCACCAATTCACATTGAAATTTCCTTTTAAATTTTAATAGAATACTATTTAAGGCAACTAAGAACTTCTATGTTAAATTAATTATCCAAATATATACTGAACCACCTACCTTCACATGGATATCTTGCATAACAGTGACCATAATTGGAAAATACAATGATGAAAATTAGAAATAGAGATAATTTAATTAATCCTATATTCAATATCCAAAAAAAGAATTTAGATCTATCCACATAAATATGTTCAAACAAACCATTAGGTGGAGATAAAGAGATAGAGGGAGAGAAGAAATGGGGGAGAACTCTATCTAGATAGGAATGGAATGAAATCCTAATATCTTAAATCCACATTATAATTGGTTTGGAGGATACAAAAAGGGTGTTTGGGTGCTTAAAGAACCTAGTAATTGGTGTTTTAAGAAATTCAGGGTTGATGAAATTTAAAACGGGGGGCTCAGGAATTTTTAAAATATTTTTTGAGTTAGAAAACATTTTACACATGGTTCGTTGGTTATATCCACATAGTTTCTCAAATATTGTTCCCTATATATGTTACGCTATAATGGGGTTCATGGTTTCGACGAGGTGGGAAAATTATTTTTGAAATAGGGTGTTATGCATGCACACACCCACAATTTTTGATTTCAGGGTTTCCCTGGTGTAGGTGTGTTGTTTGGGAAAATAATTCTCCAACCATGCACATCACATCAAGTTCAAAAAAATTAAAATTCCACACAATCATCCCAAAATGAGACCCAAAAAAATCATGATCATAAAAAGGTTTCATGATTAACTGAAAATAGTAATAGGATGTCACAACAAAGTACCACCTCACGCCCTGATGTTAGATATTTTTCTTTGGTATTATAATATGACTGTTATAAAGATAGATTAAATGAATATATATGATATTTTAAAACAAATTATTTTTATGTAATAATTATATCACATATAAATTCATACATTCCACTTTGTGTGGGATATGATTACATTGCTCAATTATATGGCGATGTAATGCCTCACAAAGAGATTTGTTTCATTTTTTTGCAAAAATTTTACATGGAATATTAAAAATAATAAAAATAATAAATATATGTGATATATTTGAAATCATAAGGCTACTGTAATTTTAAATAATTTTCTATCTTTATTTTTTACATCTAATAATTTGAAACACAATTCAAGCATTCATATGTGCTACCGTCTCCATAAATGTGGTATTTCATTTTCAATTTTGAAATATAATGCACTAATCTAAACAAGTATATACTGAATATATATTTTATTAATATAATGGTTAACATTAAATATATAATGGAAACATTATAGTTTTAAAAGGATCTGAAATAAAAAAAATGATACATACCTAAAAACGAATATGTTATTACACAAAAAATATTTTCATAAATAATTGTTAATAAATGGGTAATAAGAGGTCTAAATAAAATATGTATGGTATGATATAAATATGTCTGATTCTAGACTAAACTTATAATATAGGTATATTTATTATACATCATGATGTCTTACATCATGAAAACCACTATTGTCGTGATCGTTCCTCAAAATTGATTAAACGTTTTTAGTAGAAACTCATTATAATAATGCAAGACAACTAATTCGTCTCAGGAGACTACTTATCAAATTAGGTTTTATTTATAATATATCCCCATATTTAATTCATGAATAATTTACCTTGTCATCAGATATCCATATTTAGTATAGAATAAAAATTTACCAATATTTACCCAAATAATCAAATGGCGTTTTATGAAGAACACCATAAATATAAATGATATATTGTTGTGAAATAATAATATACATGATAAATAATATGGATATTATAGGTATATTTAATACCGAGTGATCACAAGAAAGTGAATAATCAAAGTGAAAGTCAATGACAACAAAAGTTAATCAAGGAAGTGAATTTAAATACTTTTATTATTCAAAATAATCATTTACCATTTGGAGAAAAAATAAGGAAAATATTAATAAAACATATCCTTATGAAAATATATGTAAAATAAAGGTATTTTTTCATTAATGGATATAAATACCATAAAAATGTCATTAAAACATTCATGAGGATAGAAACCATTTCTTTTTAAAAATCACCTTTTATAAATAAATATCAAAAAAATGTTTAAATTTTTTCATTTAAAATAAATTTTTAAACATTAAATATATGTTTAAAAAAATAGTGTGTTTATGATTGAGGATAATTATGTACTTGAATGTATATTAAAATAAATATTCCATTTACATTGTCATGAAAATCCATATGTGTATTTTTTTCAAATAGTCATAGATATTCCATTAAAAAAATTTGGTGAAATTTAATATTGTAAAAAATTTCAATAGTAAATTCATTTCATGGGGGTTAGAAAAATTTGAATTTGGTATAGAAAACATGGTTGTGAATGAAAATGATTTCTGACTGGAGATAAAAATGAAGTCAAGTTTTATTAAAAAAAAATTTATCAATAATTTTAGTATCAATTAGCACAAAACTACTACTATTGCATTAAAAAGTTCATGAATAACCATATGATATGAAAATGAGTGGGTTTATTAAAAATTTATCAAATAAGTTTCATCATTCTTAAATCAAAGTATAAACAATCCATATTAAAATAATATTTTTGTTATAGACCATTTTAAAGATCATATTATTGATGTGAGAATTAATAAATGAATCAATTATGATTTTCAACTTTAAATCCTAATGAAAAAATTTATAATATGACATAAAATTATCATAATTTTGTAAATTCATAATATTACAATAAAAAATAAGAATAATATATAATGTAACCAAATGCAAAGAAATTTAGTTATGATTTTTTTCCACTTGGTAACTTTTTATTCTAATCCAATTTGATAAAATAATTAAAACTGAAATTTTAAATTACATTAATTATTAATTAATAATGATATTACATATTAATGGGAAATTTTATAAACCATATATAATAAAGTAGGTGTGTAACATTACAAAATGCCAAAATGAAAGCATATTTGGAAAAATTCCCTCACACCACTCTTCCTATTAGTTGAAAATATTTTCACCTCCTTATAGAGGTTATAAAAATATTATTAACATCTACCAAAAAAATATTAATATTTATGATATCATATATGATCTTTTTATAACATATTAAAACCCATTCATTAATAATCATTCATTAATGTTGTTTTTCAGAGATATTTTCCATGATTTCTCATGTTTTTTATATCATGGATGTCCTAATTCATGTGAATGTAATATAGTTCCATTGTATATGGAATTATAATGATTACATATTTAAAAAAAATTAAATGAAAAATATTTTTAGTACCAATCATGAATTATGGTTTTGAGAAATCAAGTATGTTAAAATTGTGAAGACTGTAGGATGTACATACGTATCAGTAACTCTTCCGTTATTCAATAAAAATTTTGATAATATGTAACTGATATGTTATAAATTAAAAAATATAATAGTATCATATATAAAATATTAATTCATTAAATATACATACATAATTCATCAATGTGGTGCGGTTATGAAAAGGTAATGACATCATATCGTAAATGTGACAGTCCAATGTATATGAAGGATGTTATCATCATTAAATGTGTGAAACGGTAAGAAATAAAATGGTATGTTTTATTTTATATATAATAATTATATCATTAATATCATAGTAATTTCTTGTATATAACATTAATTTATTAACAATATCATTTTTACCTTCCATGTATAGAGTTAGTTAAAAATGAATCACATCGCTTCGTGAGGTGGTAAACTGTAGTACACATGAGTGATGTTTTCATATCCCATATGGAATGGAAATTTAAAATAGAATTTATGATATAATATATCTATAGTTACAATTATTTCTGTAATATACTATATATATTAGACACATCATCTTAACCGACCGTTAGAGGAGGTAATCGATAGATGAAAGACATTAGTTCACAAGGTGGTAGTTTTCTATACTCATGAATGGTGATTTCTTTACCCATTTTATGGATGTGGGATGGTATTAGGTAATTATCACAATAAAAAAACAAATAATTATATGTAATATTATTAGGCTATTATTTTAGCATGGTTTAATTGTATTTTAATGTTTATTAGTAATATATAAAATTAAATTGTTGATGAATAACGTTACCTATTTCTCAGGTAGAAAACATTGGTTTCACTAAATACCTTCCATGGTTATATTTTTTATATAAATAAGGATATTCAGAATACATGAGTAAATTCCCAAAGTGTTTTTCGAAGAATTTTATAACCAAAATGGGGTTTATGATGTTAATATGAGTGGATAAGGGTGGAATTTTATTAGTGAGATGAGTGTCACGCTTGTAATGTTTTAAAAAAATAAAAAACGTTACCTATGTTTTTAAAAATTCAAATGGGTCCAAAATGTATTATTATAGACACATATATATGATATGGTGAAATTATGTGAAAATATTTATTTTATATGATTTTTTATGTCAATTAAACCTTATCATTTTATTATAAGCCCATGATAAACCCATTTCTACTTTAACTGTGATAAATAATTTTTTACTATTAATCATGCTCAAAAATTGAGTTGAATATATTGTCTAATATATTTTTTTATTCAAAATATTTAATCATTTTTCCCAAATTTCATTCCCACATGTGGAATAATTTAATTTAAAATAAATCTCATAGACGTGATGAGAAAAATTCTTCTCAAAGAATTTTTTTCAAATGTTTACAATGTTTTTATATCAAAAATAAATATGTAAATGACTAAAATGACCTTATTTGGATTTAATAATACATAATTGAACAAATTATAATCTAAAATACATTTAAAATATAATTTAATTTTATAAATAATTTAAATTAAACGGTAGTTTTCAATTAAAATTATATATTTTTTCCCATTCATCAAAAAAATCATTTCATAAAAATCAACAAGATTCACCCAAAGATAATTCTGAATTATCATTTTAAAAATGTTTTTTATTTTAAAGATAAATTTTACAAATTTTTATGAATTTTTATTTCATTATGTTTATAAATAGAAACTAAACAATCTCTTAGAAAAAATATATCTTTTCACGAAAACATGTATTTTTCATTTAATTTATTAGTGATTTATTTATAATAAGAATATTATCAACTAATTTTATATTTTATTAAAACCAATAATTTTTTTAATTTAGTTAATAGTATTCATAATAACTAATTTAATGGAAAGACTATAATATTATATTATATTATTGCTTATTTAGACTCATGTTTTCTTATTGAGTAATATATGAAAGGGATTATGTAACAGCCCAAGATTTTATAAAAAATATTCTTTTTAATTTTATTAATGTCTTGTGTTGTACGCTACACCAAAAGGAGCTTGCACAACACGCATCCTTGTCTTTCCTTGCATTACACGCAATCGCGACCTTCCTCGATAGCGTGTGTAATACGCAATACCGAGTTTCACTAAACAACGATGTGCTATTAAAATATTATTAAAACTAGCCGTTATGAATAGTAATAACCACTTTTTAGAATTCTGTAAATCTTATTTTTCAAAATGAACTTCATTCTTGGATTCGGAGTATCGAATTTAGCCTAAGGTGAAATTTTGGTACTTTTCGGATAACTTTCATATTCTGATGAATAGTGAAAATTACTAAATTATAATTAAAAACAACTTTTTTAATCGAAATAATTAATAGTGATAAATCATTAATTTGAGTGGTTTTAAAGTATATTTAGAATATATTTTTACAATTTAATACAATGTTGGTCATTGGATGTAATTTCACATTTAAACTAGACATAAACAAGTGTCAATCTTTTGATAGATATTGTTTCTTAAAAACACGCTATTTGTTTTAACAGCGGGATTTAATTATAAAATTAATTAATGCAACTTTTATGTTATGAATTTGGTAAAATAGACTTCATTTTTGAATTCGGAATATGAAATATAGCTTGGGATGAAATTTTGGCATTGTTCTGAAAAACATCAATTTTTGATGAATAGTGAAACTACTAAGTGGTAGGTTAAAAACTGAATTTTGCATAAAACTTAATTTTACCGCTTCTGTGAATGGAATTTCGAAAATCCGAGAGACACGGTTAATATCAAGGACTAAAATGTGGTTCAATGAGATGAAAATAATTTTTTGGTGAATAGTAACTTTTTACTTTTTTTACCACGGTTAATAGTAAATAAGGTAACTAAGGGTAAATATGATATTAATATTACCCTAACACATGTCCTAATTCTATTGGACAAGTGTAATTCGACCAAAAACAAACTTAGGAATAAAATATGACCATTTAGGCCCACTTGGATTAGATTAGGACATTTATTATTAATTTATTTAAAGAAGGGTTAAAATAGTTAAAATCAAAGTTTAATAAGTAAATCATTTTTAATATGGGGTTATACATAAGATAAATTCGACTATAAATATTAATTAGAAAGCTAAAAAGATTTCCTAAATGATGGTATTTTATTTGTAAATTTTAGACATCAAATAATTTAATTAATTTATGACACAAAGATGATGCAGTAATTATCTTATTTATGAAATATTGACATAATTGATGTTATAAACACCAAAATAAATGTAATTTGAGAATTTTTATGAATTCCACTAATTTTATAGGTTAATATGATATATTAATGTTGATTTAATCAACTTGGTTCGAACATTTAATTCTGTTATGACTTTCACAAAAATCATATATCAAATAGTGTCAAAATTGACACAAAATAGTTTTTAAATCAAATATTATATTATTAATTGTTATTTTATTCCTAAAAATCTAAGGTTCGGCCAAATGACTTAGATAAGGATATATATATTAATAATAAACAATTTGGGGTTCGTTTGGCATGTTATAGTAAGTGTATTAACCATATAGTGAAAGAAAACAAAAAGACACGGTAAAAGTCAAATTATTTAACTTAGAGTTAAATCTAATTGATAAGGTTTAAAATAAGATCCAAACATGTCTAAATTTGATTGGTTGATGAGATTACAACCCTATCTCATCTAATCTTCGAATATGAGTCATTTTTGGAGGTTTTTAAGTGGGGTTAGATTTATTATAAATTAATATTTTTAAGAATTCCTAAGGCGCCCCTCTCCTCCCCTATAAAAGGACACCTCCTCCCCCTCCTCCTCACACCAATTTGAGCTCTCAAGCTCGGCCAACCCCTACCAAAATCTCTTCTCCACTTCCCTATCAACATCCTATAGGTTCTGGTCTTCCTCAAAGACCAATTTTAGTGCCCTAAGAGGAGGTCTGAAAGAGGCGCTTCAAAGAAGAGGTAATTACCGTTACCAATTCTTTCATCTTTATTTCTTCTTCCACTTATTCTTATTATGTTGTTTCATTATGAAATAATAACATCAGTATCACTCATATACTGATATGTTATTATATGTATGAAACATCCTTATTTCACCATCTATCCATCCTACGGAAAAAGAAATCACCGCGCGTGCGTACGTACGGAATACCGTCTCCACGCCGTGGTGTAATCTATTTTCCACCACCACCTTACATGGATGGGTATAATGGTGTAAAGAATAACTATACATAGTTATTACAACATCATATTGATTCTGATATATTGTATAATCCACTCCAATTCAATTCAATATTTATAGAAATGATATCATCGCTCGTGCGTACGTACGGACTACCGTCTCCACGACGCGATGAGATTCATTCTCCATGTTAACCATTTAAGAATGATTATAAAGTATATATAAGAAATAATAATGAAATATATGACATTATAAAGCTACTGGATTTATGTATATATATACATATGTATGTCATCAACTTACTTCCATTTCAAGACAATATGGAAAGGAAAACAGCGTTCATGCGTACGTACGGACTACCGTCTCCATGAACGGTGTTTTTCATTTTATATATATATATATACTGAATATATATGATATATAAATCATATTTTATATTCTGGAAGTAAGTAAATCATGATATAAGTAATAATGATGTCAAGAACAACAAGTCAAAACACCTACGATAAATGAAACGATTTTACCCAAAACGCTTCTTTAACATGGAATTTACAAAAGAACGGGTAATATAATGTCATAAGTGAACCATATATGATATCATAACAATGAATATGATTCTGTAATAAGTCAATAACATGATTTAAATCATTATACAGGAGGTTCGGACACTTACAAAGCAAGTCGGACCTAAGGTAAGGGAAATATCACAATCTCATTTTTATCCGAGATTGTTTATTCGTAAGTATTTACTGGGGTGTATTTTATCATCCACATCCATGTTCCCTAAATATGTAATATTATTTCCATCCACCTACAATTGTTTAAATCCAATTTTACCCTTCTATGAGTTTTTAGTAAAGGATATTAAAGGAATCTTTTTTCATTTTTCATACGAGGTACTTTTTGACTTTTCCGACAAAAGTACGAAGAATGTTTTTTTTAACTTATACGGCACGAACGGATTTATACTGTTTTATAAAGCCTTATTTCCATGAAGCTTCCTCTAAAAGATTTCATGACTATTTTCAATAAAATCTCTTTCTTTTAAAATTGCATGATGTTTGGTGAAAAGAAATTGATTTTGAAGAAGAAAGGATATTTTCCTCAAGAATTCAATTCAAGTGTTTTATCCAAAATTATTTTCCATATAAGATAATAAAGGGTTCTGTTTCTATCCATATTTTTACATTGATTTGACTATGTTGTGATGAAATTATGTTTATGAATTCCTTTATCTTATATGAATGGTTTTATGATGTCATCTTGTTTAAGAATCCCATTTTTATTACATGGGTTATGCAATGATGTATGATTTATGATTTTGTGGCACACATAAGAAAGGATTCATTAAGAGATGGGTGGGACCTATATCTCCCTCCAATGCATTGGGTAAAGATTTCATATCTCATGAGATAGACATGGCTGGAATGGTAGGTTATACCGGTTCAGTGAAACAGGACTGAAACGAGGATTACTCGATTCAGAAAGGGACTTTGTCCACTAATATAGTCTTGGAAATGAGTCTTGACTAACAAGAAATGATTCTCTATGATTATGTGTGTATGCCACAATGAGTAATGTTTTAAGTAAGGGTTTAATTTTCACTACTATGATTTATCCCATGTTATGAAATTATTCTCTCTTTTGCAGGTTAAGATTTCCAAAAATGTTATGTTCTTATGAAAATTATGTGATTGATATTTCTTTTGTTTACCCTTACTGAGCATTTGAGCTCACCCTTTTATGTTTTCTTTTCCCCAGGATATAAAGAAAGGTTTTAGGTATAAAAAAAAGGAAGATCTTTGTGGGAGATTTTGAAGATCTTTCACCAGGATTAGAAGATTACGTTCCGAGTTTCCGAAGACACTAAACTATTACGATCCTTGTGTGTATATTTTTGTTATGTATTAAGTATTCCGCAAAAGTAATGTAATGTTCATGTACGTTAGGCTTCGGGTCTCTACAGTTGGTATCAGAGGAAAGGTTTAGTCAACCTTTGGAAACTAGGATGCGAAAACGTTAGTGAGATCCCTAGAGATATTTCTAAGGTATGTCTAGGGATGTCCCTAGGGATAAGTATACGTATAGGTTATAATAATAGAATTACGCTAACGATCATAGAATTAAACCTAAGATGTTGGATATTGAAGGTACTCCCCCTTTATTATGTTGTTTTCCCTAGCATGATTTTTTCCTCTCACACTATTCTTTTTGGGTTTTAGACGATGGCTAGAACCCGAAGGAACCGTGTTGATCAATGCAATGGACAATGCAATGATTGCCCTCCTGAACAAACAAATGTTATGGGAGATGGAGTGCAAAATATTATTGCTATACTTACACAAGCTATGAATCATTCTGGACTTCCAAATGAGCAGAGAAGGGAACAATATTCTATTGAGTCCTTCATGAGGCAACGTCCACCTTCTTTCAGTGGGACTTCCGATCCACTTGTGGCTGAACAATGGATCAGTACTACTGAAAAGATATTTTCAGTTCTTCAATGTTCTGAACATGATAAAGTCATCTTAGCAGTATATCGTTTGGAAGGTGAAGCTGATCAATGGTGGAATCTTATCAATAATACGAGGCCAAGAGATGAAATTGAGTCCATGGAATGGGACGAGTTCAAGAACTTGTTTTTCAGTAAGTACTTCCCTCGTATTCTTCGAACAAAGATGGAGAAAGAGTTTCTTGAACTGAAGCAAAGGGACGATGAATCTGTTGGTACCTATAAAGAAAATTTTACAAGACTTGAAAGGTATGCTTCTGGAATTATCATCCAACCTGAAAGTAAAGTTGATCGATTTTTCAGTGGCTTAAAACCAAGTCTTCGAAGGGCATTAGCTATAAGAGACTTCAGTAGCTATGAAGAAATTGTGTGTTGTGCTATCAAGGTAGAAATGGAAGTTGGTGTTACATATCCATCTCATAGTTTTGACAAGAAACGAAAGATGGAGTTCAAGGAGAAATCTCAGAATAATGGTGAAAAGAAGATGAATGTTTCCTTATGCACAAAGTGTGGAAAGAAGCATGGTGGAGATTGTCTAAAAGGGACTACAAAATGTTTTAAGTGTGGAAAAGAAGGTCATCGAGCAGCTGAGTGTCGAAGTAATGGAAAAAGGGTTTCTAATGATGTGAATAAAGCAAACACTACAGAGAACGCACCGCCAACACTTCAATGCTTCAAGTGCAAGGAAATGGGGCATTATGCTAATAATTGCCCTAATCCAAGGGTTAGTGATGATCAACATGAGCAACCACTGAAGGCAAAGGACAAAGGGAAATCACATGCGATCACTATTGGCAATGTTGAATATGACAATGATGTGGTGGAATGATTAAGTGTTTATGTAATGGGATTCCAAAATAATGTTGTATCATTGAGTATTGCAATATTTATTGATGTGGTATTCAAAGTGATTGAGATATTTTTTGGAAATAAGATGATATGCGCATAATGAAGACGAGAAAATGAAATGTTTAATAGTATTCATGAGCTCATGATTGATATAAGGACTAAGTGATATCATGGTTTGAGTATATAGAATTTTGAGGATTTTGGTATGTGGAAAGTGTTAACTTTTAACTGCACTCATGTTTTCACTAAGGTATTCAAGAGAATACACGATTAAGGACTTTGAATGTTTGGAATGTGACCAAAAAGACATATCTTATGATATGTGGGGATCAACGACAGTATTAAATCTCTGGTAATCGTTGTCACTATATTATGAGAGTGGACTGCAGTATTATAAACCTAAAGATTAGACTGGATTATGTTGGACATAAGTTAGTATTGTTTAAGGATAGAAGATTTTCGATATTATTGATGGGATGTTATAGTAACGTAGTTTTAGAAAAAGGGACAACCTGCAGGACGGGCGACAGCCCATCGCTTCGGACAAGGCTGTAGGAATCGAACCCACAACCAAAGTGCGACTGGCCTTTATCGCCTACCACTGACCTACAGGAAGTCCCTGTTTAGTAGAAACTAGTGTTATTATATTAAGCAGTATGATATATGAAGTATAAGCCCATTTTAGGAACCATATATGATTAATCCCACTATAGATCGACTTATGTATATAAATTTTGCTAACCTTTTGAGACAGATGGAATGACCCGTCATTCTATCACATGATCTACTAACACTTCACGAATAACAAATTCAACTTCTTTTATTTAAGAGATGAAGTGGAAATTGTTAAAGGCACGAACAACAGTGAGATTGTACCAAAATAAAGTAAGTATTTATTCTAATTCAAATTCTTTAACTTTAGGGAAATGATCTTGAAAACCAAAAATGTTGTCCTAGTTCTCTTATACCTGATGAATCAGATGGTACCTTAGATCGTCACAAATTTATGGATTTGTGATTACTGGATTTTCCATAGCCATGTTCTCTACCACTCTCCATCAGAACATGATGGTTAGATTTCTCTTCCATATCCATATTTTCACCTATGTGGAAACCCAATGATTAGTTTATTTGGGTAATCGTTACATTTCATACTTTAGTTTTTTAAATCCATGTTTTAGTATTCCTTTTTACGATGTGGGTTTCTATTAAAGAAACTTTCGAATAGTAAACCATTTATAACCACGACGAATTTCGAGGGCGAAATTCATTTTAAGGGGGGTAGAATGTAACAGCCCAAGATTTTATAAAAAATATTCTTTTTAATTTTATTAATGTCTTGTGTTGTACTCTACACCAAAAGGAGCTTGCACAACACGCATCCTTGTCTTGCCTTGCATTACACGCAATCGCGACCTTCCTCGATAGCGTGTGTAATACGCAATACCGAGTTTCACTAAACAACGATGTGCTATTAAAATATTATTAAAACTAGCCGTTATGAATAGTAATAACCACTTTTTAGAATTCTGTAAATCTTATTTTTCAAAATGAACTTCATTCTTGGATTCGGAGTATCGAATTTAGCCTAAGGTGAAATTTTGGTACTTTTCGGATAACTTTCATATTCTGATGAATAGTGAAAATTAGTAAATTATAATTAAAAACAACTTTTTTAATCGAAATAATTAATAGTGATAAATCATTAATTTGAGTGGTTTTAAAGTATATTTAGAATATATTTTTACAATTTAATACAATGTTGGTCATTGGATGTAATTTCACATTTAAACTAGACATAAACAAGTGTCAATCTTTTGATAGATATTGTTTCTTAAAAACACGCTATTTGTTTTAACAGCGGGATTTAATTATAAAATTAATTAATGCAACTTTTATGTTATGAATTTGGTAAAATAGACTTCATTTTTTAATTCGGAATATGAAATATAGCTTGGGATGAAATTTTGGCATTGTTCTGAAAAACATCAATTTTTGATGAATAGTGAAACTACTAAGTGGTAGGTTAAAAACTGAATTTTGCATAAAACTTAATTTTACAGCTTCTGTGAATGGAATTTCGAAAATCCGAGAGACACGGTTAATATCAAGGACTAAAATGTGGTTCAATGAGATGAAAATAATTTTTTGGTGAATAGTAACTTTTTACTTTTTTTACCATGGTTAATAGTAAATAAGGTAACTAAGGGTAAATATGATATTAATATTACCCTAACACATGTCCTAATTCTATTGGACAAGTGTAATTCGACCAAAAACAAACTTAGGAATAAAATATGACCATTTAGGCCCACTTGGATTAGATTAGGACATTTATTATTAATTTATTTAAAGAAGGGTTAAAATAGTTAAAATCAAAGTTTATTAAGTAAATAATTTTTAATATGGGGTTATAAATAAGATAAATTCGACTATAAATATTCATTAGAAAGCTAAAAAGATTTCCTAAATGATGGTATTTTATTTTTAAATTTTAGACATCAAATAAGTTAATTAATTTATGACACAATGATGATGCAGTAATTATCTTATTTATGAAATATTGACATAATTGATGTTATAAACACCAAAATAAATGTAATTTGAGAATTTTTATGAATTCCACTAATTTTATAGGTTAATATGATATATTAATGTTGATTTAATCAACTTGGTTCGAACATTTAATTCTGTTATGACTTTCACAAAAATCATATATCAAATAGTGTCAAAATTGACACAAAATAGTTTTTAAATCAAATATTATATTATTAATTGTTATTTTATTCCTAAAAATCTAAGGTTCGGCCAAATGACTTAGATAAGGATATATATATTAATAATAAACAATTTGGGGTTCGTTTGGCATGTTATAGTAAGTGTATTAACCATATAGTGAAAGAAAACAAAAAGACACGGTAAAAGTCAAATTATTTAACTTAGAGTTAAATCTAATTGATAAGGTTTAAAATAAGATCCAAACATGTCTAAATTTGATTGGTTGATGAGATTACAACCCTATCTCATCTAATCTTAGAATATGAGTCATTTTTGGAGGTTTTTAAGTGGGGTTAGATTTATTATAAATTAATATTTTTAAGAATTCCTAAGGTGCCCCTCTCCTCCCCTATAAAAGGACACCTCCTCCCCCTCCTCCTCACACCAATTTGAGCTCTCAAGCTCGGCCAACCCCTACCAAAATCTCTTCTCCACTTCCCTAGAAACATCCTATAGGTTCTGGTCTTCCTCAAAGACCAATTTTAGTGCCCTAAGAGGAGGTCTCAAAGAGGCGCTTCAAAGAAGAGGTAATTACCGTTACCAATTCTTTCATCTTTATTTCTTCTTCCACTTCTTCTTATTATGTTGTTTCATTATGAAGTAATAACATCAGTATCACTCATATACTGATATGTTATTATATGTATGAAACATCCTTATTTCACCATCTATCCATCCTACGGAAAAAGAAATCACCGCGCGTGCGTACGTACGGAATACCGTCTCCACGCCGTGGTGTAATCTATTTTCCACCACCACCTTACATGGATGGGTATAATGGTGTAAATAATAACTATACATAGTTATTACAACATCATATTGATTCTGATATATTGTATAATCCACTCCAATTCAATTCAATATTTATAGAAATGATATCATCGCTCGTGCGTACGTACGGACTACCGTCTCCACGACGCGATGAGATTCATTCTCCATGTTAACCATTTAAGAATGATTATAAAGTATATATAAGAAATAATAATGAAATATATGACATTATAAAGATACTGGATTTATGTATATATATACATATGTATGTCATCAACTTACTTCCATTTCAAGACAATAAGGAAAGGAAAACAGCGTTCATGCGTACGTACGGACTACCGTCTCCATGAACGGTGTTTTTCATTTTATATATATATATATATAATGAATATATATGATATATAAATCATATTTTATATTCTGGAAGTAAGTAAATCATGATATAAGTAATAATGATTTCAAGAACAACAAGTCAAAACACATACGATAAATGAAACGATTTTACCCAAAACGCTTCTTTAACGTGGAATTTACAAAAGAACGGGTAATATAATGTCATAAGTGAACCATATATGATATCATAACAATGAATATGATTCTTTAATAAGTCAATAACATGATTTAAATCATTATACATGAGGTTCGGACACTTACAAAGCAAGTCGGACCTAAGGTAAGGGAAATATCACAATCTCATTTTTATCCGAGATTGTTTATTCGTAAGTATTTACTGGGGTGTATTTTATCATCCACATCCATGTTACCTAAATATGTAATATTATTTCCATCCACCTACAATTGTTTAAATCCAATTTTACCCTTCTATGAGTTTTTAGTAAAGGATATGAAAGGAATCTTTTTTCATTTTTCGTACGAGGTACTTTTTGACTTTTCCGACAAAAGTACGAAGAATGTTTTTTTTAACTTATACGGCACGAACGGATTTATACTGTTTTATAAAGCCTTATTTCCATGAAGCTTCCTCTAAAAGATTTCATGACTATTTTCAATAAAATCTCTTTCTTTTAAAATTTCATGATGTTTGGTGAAAAGAAATTGATTTTGAAGAAGAAAGGATATTTTCCTCAAGAATTCAATTCAAGTGTTTTATCCAAAATTATATTCCATATAAGATAATAAAGGGTTCTGTTTCTATCCATATTTTTACATTGATTTTACTATGTTGTGATGAAATTATGTTTATGAATTCCTTTATCTTATATGAATGGTTTTATGATGTCATGTTGTTTAAGAATCCCATTTTTATTACATGGGTTATGCAATGATGTATGATTTATGATTTTGTGGCACACATTAGAAAGGATTAATTAAGAGATGGGTGGGACCTATATCTCCCTCCAATGCATTGGGTAAAGATTTCATATCTCATGAGATAGACATGGCTGGAATGGTAGGTTATACCGGTTCAGTGAAACAGGACTGAAACGAGGATTACTCGATTCAGAAAGGGACTTTGTCCACTAATATAGTCTTGGCAATGAGTCTTGACTAACAAGAAATGATTCTCTATGATTATGTGTGTATGCCACAATGAGTAATGTTTTAAGTAAGGGTTTCATTTTCACTACTATGATTTATCCCATGTTATGAAATTATTCTCTCTTTTGCAGGTTAAGATTTCCAAAAATGTTATGTTCTTATGAAAATTATGTGATTGATATTTCTTTTGTTTACCCTTACTGAGCATTTGAGCTCACCCTTTTATGTTTTCTTTTCCCCAGGATATAAAGAAAGGTTTTAGGTAAAAAAAAAGGGAGATCTTTGTGGGAGATTTTGAAGATCTTTCACCAGGATTAGAAGATTACGTTCCGAGTTTCCAAAGACACTAAACTATTACGATCCTTGTGTGTGTATTTTTGTTATGTATTAAGTATTCCGCAAAAGTAATGTAATGTTCATGTAAGTTAGGCTTCGGGTCTCTACAGATTAAATATACCAAAATACATTTTGAGGGTTTTTTAATCTTCATGTTTTTTGTTTCATAAACTATCATATGAAATTCACTACTTATATAATTTTCAGGTGATAGAATTCCCCAAACATAAAAGATATTACATCCTCATTATTTGATCTTGTGCTTAGAAATCAGGGTTTTGATATTTTCAAATCCCCTTTTTGATAATCCATGTTATAAAAAATGTTTTACAAAAAATCCCATTAAAATGATATATTTTGATATATAAAGATCACATGGAATGATCACATAACTGGGATTACATGATTGGGATCATAGGTGGGAATTGAAAACATGGACATTTTGGATCATACTAATTCCCAATGATTAGTAAAGTGTGATAAATAACATTTATCATAAGAAAGTGGGTGATCAAGGGAAGGTCAATAATAAAAAAACCATAATTATGCAATGACTTAAGTGACCATTTGATTCATCACATATTTAGGTATATAGATAATTGTTTTTGATGAAAATTTTTCAAATGTAAATGAATTACTTATATATATTAATTCCAAGTAAGTATGGTTTCTTGATAAGTTTATATTTCATAAAAGAAAAGTCATCCATTGGATGATCTTTGATCAGTTTATATTTGATCACTTAATGGAATATTGAATATCTAAAAAAGAATTTTTAATACATGATACACTAATATTTAATTTTAATGTATCTTTATATGAATAACATAGTGAAATGTATTTCTATTAGTCTCTAACTATTTTTCAATAACAATAATGTCTACACAAGTGATCAATAAAAAAAAGTAGTCCATAAACAACAATAATAACACCATTGGTTCATCACTAATATTCGCTAATAAAATTATTTAACTAAAAAATTACATATTAATTAGAAAATAAAATAGTATAGTGGTAGGCACTAAACCCTTATCATCCTTCCAAAATGTGTTCAACCTCCTTGACATTGTATATATGTAATTATATTTCCATTTTCTAAAACCATATTATTATAATTTCTATAACATTACCAAATTTTAATGGCCCATAATTACCTCACCATGAAAGACAATATGAAACAAAAATGTAACCAACACCTTTAGAATATTCCCAAAATAGTAAAGGGGTTATTTCATAAATAAAATTTTCACTAAAACATATACTAATTCTATGACTTTTTTACCAAAAATGTTTTCCATAATTATCCCTAATCATTTAATATCCTTACAAAAAAAGTATTTAAAATTGGCATTTAGGACATTAAACTAATTATCAACCTCAATATCATCAAACTGTGATGTTATCCAAAGCTCTTAAGTGAATTAAAACATATATTCTTTTACAATTTAACAAAATACTTATTTATTTCATGTTTATTATAATCAAAATAACATTGGAAAAAATAATTCTTCAATTCAATTGTTGAATCCAAATTCATAAATTCTTTTTCTATTTTGTACTAATAAAAGTTTTCCTTTTTTTAGTATTTAACATTTTCAATGGGTAATTCACTAAAATAATTCCTAGGTTCTACACATTTATGAAAAAATATAAATGGATCCCTATGATGGTATTTATTTATTGCCTCTTAATATTCATTTTTTTCTTATAAATCCATTTATTTATGCCCTATATTTAAACATATAAAATATTTTCATTTAATATTTTGACACTTTCCTATGTGTGACTTTCCTCATTTATCACATGACGGAAATAGATATTTCATTCATATAAGGTATCAAACACAAGAGCTCTTATTAAACTTAAACATTCTCTTTATTGGGGTTCATCATAGTTGGTTATGGTCTAGTTATTTAATTATATTTATGGATAACTAATTAAGAATATTCATCATATATTACCCTCTAATAATTGTCTTATTTGGTCACTCATATTCACCAAATTTTTTATCATGACCAATCTTAACATGATTCTGTTGGGTTTGATCTATAAACAAAAACAAAAAACCATTGTGTGGGAAACAATAATCATAGTTGGAAAATACTATAATGATTTATAGTATTTATTAATAAAAACACCATATTTTAGTCTATGTCACTATAGGTTTAACCCATGTCTTTCATTTTCATCATCTATTCAAATCCTTTCTAAATCATATATATGTAAAATATGAAATATCCTAAGTATATCCCACTCTAGTTTCAAACCAAGTGTCTGTTGTGGCCATTTTTCATATAGAAGGTGATGATAAGGTCATACCAATAATCCCTTTTTATAATCATTAATCCCATGTACCCATTATCCAAAACCACGACCACATGTATTACCCTTACATGGATACATTTCTAAGAAAAACAATATATTATCTTCCTTAACAAAACATTAAGATAATCTTATCTACCTATTAACAATGTTTATAACAGGGTTACATTCCCTAATATAAGTTTTCCAAATTCTATTTCATAAGTATTTTAATGCACTTTACCTCATACCAACTATAATGACACCGACACCAATAACACAGATATTTTTTTTACTTTATTACAATGGTATAACATGCAATGAATTGCATCCAGAAGAACTGAATAGTTAGGTAGTCTTCATAATCTAGGGACATAAATGATTCACATATTACATTTGGAAAAATAAAAAACAACATAATGTTTTTTAGAATAAAAATATTCACTCAATAACATCATTTAATGTCAATCATAACACACTTCTTGGATTTCTATGAAATCAAATCAGATAAGGGTGAGAACAAATTCTTAGTATGAGTTATGTACAAAAATATACATCATGAATCAATAAGAAAAATAGACTTGTAAATTTAGATAAATTAGAAACATTCCATATAAATAACATTACATTCTGGAAAACATATGGAATAATCAAAATGGAATGGTAAGTAACTGAAAACTTTTGAAATTAATCAATATGGTTTGAAATGAATGAATATAGAGGTAATATATTTGTTAAAATTTCCCAAAATGCCTTCTTCAAGATGAGGGATGGGATAGAAAAGTGCCACACCCATCCTTCTTCAAGATGAAGGAGAGATAATTAACCCCTGAGTTTTTCATTCAATAGGCCTCAGAGTGGTGACTAGCACCATGGGTATGGAATCTCATACAAAATTAAAGGAATTACCCTTTTTAAGGAAAATATGATCGAGATATTAGATGATACAAAACCCTAAAAACACCAAACTTTTATATAAAGGAAACATAAATCCAACCCATGCATGATTTAAACATAAACTAACATACAAGTACAACAAAAATTCTTAATCATGGTACCAAAAGAAAAGACTATGTAGCAGCACAATAACTATCCCGACGTCCGTGCTAGTAAAGACTAGAATGGTCCTCAAAGTCCTCCTAGAAACCTAAAAATAGTTTTATATCATAGTATGAGCATAAATGTATACTTAAAAAAGAAACCATAGTCACTCATGTATAAGTGGGAAAAGCATACTAATGCCCCCATAAAAACATAAAAAAACAACACCTAATGAGTAAAGCTAACCAGTGTAGCCTCACCAAGGGACACTCCCCAAATAACGCATGTCCACCAAGATAAAAATATAAGCACATCAATGATTTTGGTACCACATACCACTTTACCATTGGTTATCTAATCCTCCATAATGGATAACATCTTGACACTACCACTCTTCTCAAATGCAGTCCTACTACGACAACTGCCCACACATACCTGGGCCACAAACTGCACATATCCCACCCGTAGACACCAGGGTCACTACAACCACACCTCCCACCCGAAAACACTTTGGCATCATCCTGAAGAAACAAAGAAAACATACATGGACTGCAAACACCTAGAACTCTCACCCATACCACAACCTTCCTTAAGGATCTTTAGCTATAGTAAACATCAAGCCATTAAAGCCTTCTCAGGTATGCTCGAGCGGTATGAACTGAAAGAGGGTGTGAGGAAGAAAGTTAGTAACCAGCAATCCATCCTCCTACAAGGATGTTGAGAAATAAACCCCCCCCATGAAATGGGGGTGTTTGAGACATAGTGCTCAGCGTGGCTAGGGTGTGTATTGAAAATCACAAGGAACTACAAGTTTATACATATAGGTAAAAACACTCATCTCGGCCTATGGGTTTCTAAACAAGAAACCAACCCACAAAAACTACCATTGTTGCTACCCCAACATGCATGTACCACCATAAATTACAGTCACTTCCTCATGTGGAAGTATACCCTCATCCAATCCATTTTACCAATTTTCATTACACATTTATCAATTATTCATTTATTCATTCTATCCCTACCCATGAAACTAACAATTGAAACACAAGAAATCATGCTCAAATGGAGAATATCCTGAATAACTAGAGAGGGTTCATGCTTATTCCATGAATTCACCCAATCAAGGAATAACAAGGAACTAATCTCGATATAATAGGTGAAACATTACACGCTTACAACATTAAAAAGGGGAAGAGCGACCAAGGTAAGATATTTCCATTTTAACAACCATTTATAAAAATAAAATGGAAACAACCCGCTTGTAGTCCCACCACACACCATCACTTCCTAGATGTAGTCATACTGCAGAACCGGTTCATCCATTCCACAATCAATCAATCTATCAGCCTGAGATTCTGTCACACCTCCTGTACAATACCATACAAAAATCCCACAGCAAAACACCACCAAACAGCATCCTCGCTACACAAACAAACCACCCCCAAACACAAGGTCATTCCCTCTATCCACCCCTCGTACCAGTAACAAGGTTACCAATAAAAACCTCACACAATCCCCGCGAATTACAAAACCGAACCAAACACAACAAATAACAACAATATTATGTCAAGAATATTCAGATTTAGCAAGAGGGTTTCTTTAATTCCACTTTAAATTACATGGGTGATCTTATAACAAGTTTGACCCTAGAGAATCCATTTATTTAACCAAGTATATGTGATTAAGAAGACTTCATGTTACAACTACTTATTAATTCATCACAAAAAAATATAGAAAACCACATGTGTGCAAGAAAAGTCCACTAAATACCATGATTTTCAGAAGGCCTTATAGCCTATACAACTCAAAATAGGGTTAATGGGTTACAATTAAAATATCATACATAACATCATCACTTCCCTACCATTATTTCATTGAACCATGTTATCTTTTGGTCATCATATTACCTTCCCCTCGTTTATTTCTTTTTAAGGAATAATATTTATCCATTCTTCATGAAGAAACATTACTACACCCACCCCGCATGATACACAAATAAATAGAGGCAGAATAATCCTTACATGAAACAACAGGTGACAAAAACTCTTTTTTTCACCAAAATAGGTAGGTCTCGTGAGTAGCAAGAAGGAATCCAAAGAAACATGATCGATGGTTATGACCCAACATGCGACTTCTTGGGGGCAGCTCTATGCACACTAAGATAAAAGAGAGGAGCAGAACTCCTCTTTAAAAAAAGTCATTCTATATAAATTGAATGGAAATAGTTTGAAAATTCATTAATGTGGGATTGTGGTAAAGATCTTCAAGTTTGAATATATCAATGTCCTTAGAGTGTTGGAATATTAAATATATTTTCAATATCCTTTGAAAAGCCCTTAAAATGCCCAAACAAGGCATTAAATTTAGTTTACGTCAAATAAAACATAAGAGGGGAGAAAATGGAAAAATTGGGAGAAACTGGAAAAACTGAAAATTTGGAAAAGGGGGAGCCACTTTTCGGTGTACCACCATTTGGTGAAACTGGATTTTTGGAAAAATCCTAAAACAAACCACTAAAAACCCGAAGAACACCACAAGAATTAGCCTTTCCTAAAGGAATGTCCGAATGAAATATGGGTTATTACATTAGATAACTCTCAAAATATTCTCATTCCCAAGAATTTAAAACCAAACTCATAAAAATAGTGGTCTAAACAACCACCTGGTAAGATAACTCTCAGGGACAAATAACAATGCTTTGTTCGAAAACTGGAGAGAAAAACTCAACATCCAAGAACACATCATCGACAAGTACTACCCCAGCCAACCACAAAATATCAATGTCACACTATCCAGACACATGGATTAGGGATATCCTTCCCCCATGTTGAGATACTATCCACTTCGGGTGACGCTGACTTTACCACATGGGTTCAATCGCATCCGCATTAATGTATCTTGATTAGGGATAAGTTCCTCCACACCCCACAGTCTGTAATTTTCACAAACATTTAGAGAAAATGGAAACAACTCATCTCATAAAAAATGAGGTCAATCATTGCATCATAAGAAAATCAAAAAGAAAAACACAAGCGAAAAACATAGAATAGTTCCAGGTACTAGGAATGAATTTATTCCTCTCACTTCGATGTACTCTCCTCAAGGACACCATGTCTCTATATCATATGAACCAAAGGAATGGTATTTCCTCAAATCACCTTCTCCTCATGATCCTAGATTCTTACTAATAGCTCCACGAATATCGCATCACCCTTGATATCCAACTATCCCTAGTAAATGATGCAAGATTCATTATGTAGATACCAACAAATCTGAGAGACATGGAACATGTCATGAATCCTCTATAACCACAGTGGAAATACCAGCTGATCTGCCACCTCACCAAATCATCCCAGCACCTCAAAAGGTCTAATGAACCATAGAGAAATCATAATATCTTTTCCAAACCTCTTCTACCCATGTCGAGGAAAAACCTTCAATAATACATGGTCCTAAACCTTGAACTCCAAAGGCCTCCTCCTATAATTGGAATATGACTTCAGTCAGTCCTGTGCTACCTTCATTCTCTCATGGAGAAGCTACACCTTCTCTGTCATACTCTACACCACATCTGGACAAATAATAACTACATCCCTAAGTGTTGTCTAGTGCAAGGGTGAATAACACAGACTCTTGTATATATCTTCTAATGGAGCCATACCAATGGAAGAGTGATATCTACTATTATAAGAAAACTCCACCAAGGGAAAATGTCACACCAAAGACACACTAAAGTCAAAAACACATACCAGTAACATGTCCTTTAACGTATGGATGGTCCTCTCTCTTTTTCCATCCATCTGAGGGTATAAAGCAGTGATGAGGTGTAACTGAGTTCCAAAGGAATGCACAACCCCCACCAGACTCACAAAGTAAAACATGCATCCCAATATGAGACAATGGATATTGGAACTCTATGTAGCCGCACCACCTCATCCACATACCTCTATAATAAGGAATCCACTGCGCTCGAATCTTTCATCATTAAGAATTGAGCCAATTTCATCAACTGATCCACTACTACCCAAATATCATGGTATCCTCCCAAAGTCCTAGTTAATTATATGATTAAATCCATTGATATTTCATCCCACTTCAACTCAGGAACATCTAAGGGTTGAAATTGACCACTAGGAACACAATGCTCAGCCTTCACCTGCTAACATAGTAGGATCCATTCCACAAAATTCAACCCATCCCGCTTCACCTCAGGCCATGAAAAATGTTCCCTTGAGCCTCGGTATATTTTAGAAACTTTTAGATTCACCACTAGGGGTGACCTATGGATCTCATGGAGAACTCCCTAAGAAACTTCCATTGGGACAAAGAGCTTTCCATGGAATAACATATTATTCTGACTATCCTCTAACCATCCTTCTAGAGCATCACCCTGGACAACATGATCATGCATCACTTTAGTCTCTAAGTCTCCCCACTGAGACCCCTCCACCCACTACATCAAGGAATACTACACTATCATCTGAAATAGATAGCCTCTGTTACCATACAATCTCACATATAGATGCAATGTGGAAAAATCCACCATTTTCTTCCAAGCATATATGGATTCCCAAACTACCTCCTTCTGTGACTTCATTCTTAAGGCATCAGCAACAAAATTCCCCTTTCATGAGGTGTAAGAGATCTCAATGTCGTATTCCTGGAGGAACTCCATCCACATTTACTGCTGAAATTTTAGGTCTCTCTAGGAGAAGATATACCTCAAGCTCTTACGATCTGTGAAGAACAAAAATCACTCCTCATTGTGGTAATGTCACCACAAATTTAGTGCAAATACTACCACGGAATGATTCAGATCATGGGGGGCATAGTTACGTTCATGTGGATGTAACATCCTAAACTCATAAGATATGACTCCCCACTACTATGTTAGCATACATCCAAATCCTAGAATGAAATCATAACAAAATAACTCAAACGTCACCCTGACCTCTATAAACCTAAGCACTGAAGCACTAACATGTTTCCTCTTTAATTAGCCTAAAGATATCTTGACAATTCTCACTCCATGTGCTGGCCGGGTCTTTTCTGTTCAAGATATCAATAGAGTCACAACTTGAGAGAAGTCAGGTATAAACTTCTGGTAATAGCCTATTAGATCCAAGAAGCTACAAACCTCCACCATGTTCTAAGGTGCTACCCAAGAAACAAGAACCTCGGCCTTTAATGGGTCTACTACAATCCCTTACCGAGACACCACATGTCCAAGGAAGTGGACCTCTCACATTCAGAACATGTACTTGGAC
Organism: Viscum album; assembly: GCA_963277665.1. NCBI lineage: Eukaryota > Viridiplantae > Streptophyta > Magnoliopsida > Santalales > Viscaceae > Viscum > Viscum album. Next base: position 54,570,527 of record OY728153.1, on the reverse strand, counting down.
AACTTCCCATAGATCTGGTGGTGTTATAGGACCTCCAAGACTGTCTTGAGGTTCTCAACATGCTCCTCATCTGACTTTGAGTAAATCAAAATATCGTCGATGCACACAACGATGAACCAGTCTAATAACGCGCAGAAGAAAGGGTTCATGAGCCTTATGAACATGGATGGTTTAGTAGAAATAACAAAGGGCATGACCATGAACTCGAAGTGCCCATACCTACACCTAAAATCCATCTTTAGGATGTCACCATCCTTCACCCTCGACTTGTGATATACACACCACAGATCGATCTTAGAGAACCAACCTACTCCCCTAAATAAGTTGAAATGGTCTAATATTTTTGGGAGAGGTTAACGGTTCTTGACTGCTACCTGATTAGGTCTCAGGAAGTCTATGCATAGCCTCAAGCCACAATATTCCTTTTTTGAAAACAAGATAGGATCACCCCATGGTGACACACTCCGCCAGATAAAAACCTTTTTCATCAGGTCTTCAAACTGAATCTACAACTCCCACAACTCAAAAGGCTCCATCTGATAGGGATCCATCGAAATCGGATGGGAATCAAGTTGCAAGTCTATTCTGAACTAAACATAACATCAAAGAGGTAGAGTCACAACCTATTCCCAGAAAACATCCAATAACCCCCAAACAACCCCCAAAAACTCCACCATCATAGCACCCATCGATCCCTCTGACAACTTGGCTAACATAGAAAGAAGAGGCTCCAAACGCCAGTTTCCCTCCTAATGCCTACACTATCCAATAAAATCTATATCCTGGATATACATATTTGAAACACAAGAATCTCCTTCAAAAGCTATCAATGATGTAATGAAAAGAGAAAAACCAATTGACACCAAGGATGAAATTGGATGGCTATATCTATAGCAGAAGCAGATCCCCAAGGGATAGATGTAGCCCCAACATCAGTCTACATCCCTGGAAAACATCAAACAGACTGGTCTAACCTCCAAATGGAATTCTCAAAACCAAGGGCATAGAATGTCACTCTACGTCTAGTACCAAGGCATGGGATAGAATGGGTGTAACAAAAGAGTGCTACGCTTTTGAATCAACAACATCACATGCAAGAGTACTAAACAGAATGATCATAACTCAAACAACCTCTGACCCCACTAGAACTACTGCCTTAGTGGTGTGAAACTTGACACACACATCTCCTCTACCTCTCTACTATAGAACTCCTCTCTGACACACCCTATTCATGCTCCCTAAGAAGCACCCTGAGGTCGGCCACCACCAGCACCGTCTACCCTCATTGGAGCGGGAGCCCGCTTCTCCTGCTGCTGGAATGGTTTGACCATCAACTGCTGCTGTTGAGGTGGGAACTAAACTTTACCACCCCCACCATACTGATATCAAACTATGAACTCACTCTGAAGAATTCAATGGCCTCCACAAACAAATAACCTTTGTCCCATACCCATGGGTAAAGGCTGAGGACCCAGAGGTTGGAACTGGAATTGCTGAGGCCTACATCCCAATGGCAGAATCCTGGAAGGCCCTAACACCAGAGACCTTATCCTGATTTCCTTCCCCTTTTACTAACTCGACCGAGTCCCCTATTGCAGTACACATCCCTGAAAGTGCATCCTTTCCACTACTTCAACCTTCTTCTGAACTTCTAAGTATGTTGGTAGGGTAAAAACAGTGACAGAATTCTAAAGAGAGGGTCAGAGTGCCTCCTCCATGAATTTTTTATTATGACTCCTCATTTGGAAAGAGATCCAGAGAAAAGAGTAGGATATATGGGGACTTGATACCAAGTTACCTCACCTAAATACTCCCCTATTTGAGGGATATCATCTCCCATATCTTGTTGGACTTTATCGTCAAGGAAAGACACTCTTCCTGAAACTCATTCTCAAAGTCATCCCATGAGACATCAGTCTCTTTATTCTCCCCGAGGTAAAGTTTCCACCACTGACACACTTATACTTACGTCTAGCTCACTTATAGAGGAAACCAATACTCCCTCAGAGCATGGATCAAGATAAAGGTCATTATTTTCCCCTCAAGCCATCCCTCCATCTCTAAGTCTGAAACGTTTCCTTCAAACATCCCGATGGTCTGTAAATGGATTGCACAAAGGGTCTTCTGCCACTAGTCATCTTCCTCCGCTCGATCAGACCTCCACTGTTCAACCAAGTTTGCCTACTGGTCCTCAACTGCTCATACCACAACTAGGCGGCATCCATGTTCCATAAATGAAAAATCAAACAAGGAACTCTTATTCGTGGGTAGTATGGAATTTTCTTTTAAGATTTATTTTAACCCTTTATTTATATTAAATTCTCAATAATACTAAAACAATCAAGAACACACGTAATTATGATGTATGTACTTTTCTGAGGGTCTCTAACCGGAAATTAGCATAGCCTCATTTGGTCATTTGGTAGGCCCAGAGTCCTTGCATCGGATCACGAGGGGGGGGGGTAAATTCCAGGTCCTAACTGGTCTTCTCTGGCCTATTACATCCACCAATATTTCCTAATACCATTTCCCAACCATCCCACGAAATTCTCACTGTTCCTAACATCGATCTCCATCATATCTCTCAATAACCTCCCTATGATACCATTATATCATAACCTACCTTCTTCAAGATGAGGGAAGAGACAAAAAAAGTGCCACACCATGCCTTCTTCAGGATAAAGGAGATATAACGACCCCCCGTGTCCAACATTGAATAGGCCCTAGAGTGATTACTAACACAAAGGGTATGGAATCTCACCAAAAAAGGGAATGCATTACCCTTAATAAGGAAAAAATGATCAGGAGATAAGACATTAAAAATCCCTAAAAACTCCAAACTTTTATATAAGGGAAAACAAAATCCAACCCATTAAATATTTAAACATAAACATCCATATATGTACAAAAAGCTCCAATTAAAGGTACAAAAATAAAAGACTAAGTAGTAGCATAGCAACTATCCCAATGCCCAAGCTAGTTAAGTCGATCACAGTTTTCAAAGTCTTCCTGGAAACCTGAAAATAGTTTTCTTTCATAGAGTGAGCATACCAGTATAATCAGTAAGTAAACCAATGTCACTCATGAACAAGTGGGAGGATCATAATAATGCCCTCATGAAAATATTAGAAAGAAAAAACACCGAATGAGGAAAGCTAACCAGTCCATCCCCAACAAGTCACACTCCCCAAATAACACAAGTCATCTAAGATAATAATATAAGAACATTGATGATTTGTGTACCCCACACCACATTCCCCTAGGTTATCTACTCCTCCCTAATGGATAACATCTTGAAATTACCGCTATTCCCAAATGCAATCCCACTGCCACAACTACCTACACAAACCTAGTCCACACACCACACATATCCCGCCCGCATACACCTCAGTCACAAAAGCCACACCTCCCACATGATAACACCTGGTCTACATCCTGAAGACACATGGGAAACAAACCTGTCCTGCAAACACCCATGCCTCTCACTGACACCACAACCTTCCTGAAGGATCATGGACTATAGTAAACCTAAAGTCATTATAGCCTTCCTAGATACACTCGATTGGTATGAACTAGAAGAGGGTGTGAGGAAGAAAGTCAGTAACCATCCATCCATGATCCAAATGGGATGCTGGGAAAGACACCCTCCCCCGTGGAATGGGGATGTTTAGCATGTAGTTCTCAACATGGGTGGGGTGCATCTTGAAAATCACAAGGAACTACAAGTTTATAAATATATGTAAACAAACACAAGGGAGAATCTATGGTTTTCCAAACAAGAAACCATACCACTCAAAACCCATTTATTTCTACCCCTACATGCACTTATCACCATGAACGACAGTCACTTCCATAATTGGAAGTATTCCCCAGCCAATCTATTTAATCAATTTTCAATCTATATTTATCAAGTATTCATTTATTCATTTATTCATTCCATCCCTACCTAGGAAAATAACTACCACAAAACCAAAGACTGTTCTCTAAAGGAGAAGAGTCTGATTAACTAAAGTGGGTTCAGGCTTATTCCACAAATTCACCCATTCAAGGCACAAAAAATCACCAATCTCAAGCGAATGGGTGAAACTTTTTTCACTGGACACATTAAACAAAGGAAGAGGGACCAAGGTAAAAGATTTCATTTTTTACACCCATTAATAAAAAAATAGGAAACAACCTGATTTCAGTCCCATCTCACCCTAACATCGCCTAGATATAGTCCCACTATAAAACAAGTTCATCAATTCAAAAGTCAATAAATATCTCAACCTGAGATTCTATTACACCTCATGTATCCCCTCATACACAATTCCCACAACAAAACACCACTAAACATCAACCCCACATCATAAACAGTCCACCCCAAACACAAGGTCATTCCCTCTTTCCACCCCCCATGACCATAACAAGAATACCAACAATAACTTCATACAATTCCCAAAATATAAAAACCCAACCAAACACAGAACAAAACCACAACATTTAGTCAAACATATTATGTTTCTTGTAAGAGGGGTTCTTTAATTACACTTTAAATAATATTTGTGATCATCAAACAAGTTATATCCTGGGGTATCCATTCATTTAACCAAGTATACATGATAAAGAAGATTTCATGTCACATACATTAATCAATGAATGATAACAAAACATTGAACACCACCAAAGCGCCTGCAAAGACTAACAACAAACATGATATTCAAAAGACCTTACATCCTAGAAAACTCAAAACAAGGTTCATAAATAATAATTAAAACACTATACGCAACATCATCACTTCCCTCCCATTATTTCATTGACCCTTGTTATCTTTTGATCATCTTATTCACTTACCCTAATTTATTACTTTTTAAGGAAAAAGGATTCATACATTATTCATGAAGAAATATTACTACACCCACCCCACATGATACAAAAATAATGAGAAGCAGAAGAATCCCTACTTGAAACAATAGGTGATCAAAACTCCTCTTTGCACCAAAACAGGGGGTTGCGGGAACAACAGGAAGGAATCCCAAGGAACTCGATCAATTTATATAGCACAAAACGTGACTCCACTGTGAGGGGGAGATGTATTTGCACAAATATGAAAGAGTGGAGAGGACCTCTACATTAGAAAAAGTCATCCTAAATCAATGGAACAAAAAGAGTTTCATAAGTTTGAAACATGGGATCATTGTCAAGATAACACGATTTAAATATCTTAATGTACCCAAACCATTATGATATTTAGGATATAATTAATATCTTTCAAAAATCCCTTAAAACTCCAAAAAAAGGCTTCAAACTAGGTATACGTCAATTAAAACATAAGTGGGGTGAAACTGGAAAAACTGGGAGAAATTTGGAAAACTGGAAATTTGGAAAAGGGTGAGCCACTGTTTGGTGTGCCACCATCATGGTGGAACCATTTTGTTGTTCCGCCATTTTAGTGTGTCACCATTTGGTGAAAATGGATTTGTTGATAACTCCCAAAACAAAACACTACAACCACCAAGAATAAGACAAGCATTGGATATTCCCAAAGGAATGGCCTGGGGAAATCCAGGTCATTAAATAAAATATCAAGGATAATAATACATGAATTATAAAGGATGTAAATACTTAATTATTAGACATAATTATATCAACCGTCATGAAATCCTCTACTATCAATATATTTCACTAAGATAGTTTACAATAGATTGGTAAAAAGAAATGTGACTATGGTTCTCCAACAAATTATCCTCATGATACTACCGATGCATCGATGGTATATCTATAATCTTTCCCCACCCATATCATCAGATACAAATAATTCCTCATTTATTGAAAAAAAAAATTTAAGTCATCCAAATTTTTTCATTATCATAAAATATCCATGTTCAGTAATGATTACAAATTTATCAATATTCTGAAAAAAAAAAACAATATTCAATGTAGAGTAATATATGTAGAAATAATATATTGTTAAAGAAATAAACATATTCATGATATATAATTTGGATATTTAGGTTATTTCAATGATCGCATGTAAGTGAATTATTCAAGGGAATTATATTAATTTCAAAAGTCAATCAAGGAAATCAATTTCATTAATATCCATGGACAAAATAATAATAAACCATCCTGAAAAAGCAAAATTATGGTATTAATAAAACATATCACAGTAGGAGTATTTGTAAAATATAGGGGTTTTTTATTTTAAAATATAAATAAATTAGTAATATATTTGACAATTTTTTTGAGGAAAATATCCACCTCATTTCGAAGATAATATTTTAAATATAAATATTCAAAAAATATTTTGAAAAATATTTTCATTGAAATTAAACATTAAATATTATAAATAAATCTTTAAAGCATGAATTTTTCACCAATAAAAGAACTTATATACGTATATCGTACATTAAAACAAAGATTCATTTCACTTTTTTCCTAAATTCCTAACAAGAATTTTTTTTAAGAAGACACAAATATTCATTTTAAGTAAATTTTAATATTTTTAAAAGTGTAAAAATCTATTTAATAAATAATTTTAACAAGTGTAAAAACATTTTTTAATATTTTTCTTCAAAACATTGTTTTTGAAGAGGATAATTTCTAACTGAATACGGAAATGAAGTTTTATTTTATTAAAACATTTTATGAGACATTTTAAGTTCCAAAGAGTAGAAAAATGATACTAGTAGTTGAGAATTTTCTTTCAAATCCATATGATAAGAAGAATAAATGTTTTTAAATCATTGATCAAATAATTTCCTTCAATGGGAATTCATGTGTAATCATTCCTAATTAAAATGATGATGAGAAATAATGCCTTGCATATATCATAACATTGAAGTGATAATTAATCAATGAACTTATTATGTCTTAAAAATGTAAATCTAGAAGAAAAAAATTGAAATAATATACAAGATACTAAAAATTCAACACACACATAATATTAAAATATTAAATACAATGAAGAAGTACTATAACCATATAAAAATAAATTAAGTATTTATACCTCTTGGAAAATTATTTTACAAATATCCTTGGATAAAATAATTCAAATTGAAACTAAAACCCCATTAATTAATAAATAATAATTATAAAACATTTAAAATTTTTTTATATAAAACATATAAACTAAATTTTTCTCAAAACACTAGAGTATTACTTAATAATGAGAAATTGAGATGATCATCTTTACCTCACGCATCATTTTGGTTGAATATGATTTAAATTATAAGATAGAGATATAAAACATGTTATTAAATTATTACATAACAATTTTAAATTTTATAATATCATCTATGTCTCTTTTGTAACAGCATATCACACATTCATCAATAATGCTTCATTATTTTTATTGTTTCAGGTGATAATTTCAATGTTTTCCCATTATTTCTTTATCATGAATGCTCTAGTATATGTGAAAGTAATGGGGTTTTATCAGGTAAATAATAAAAATCATGAAATAATTTACATATTTATACATCTATTATATGTTTATTTCCAATCATGATTTCTTTTAAATAATTTATTTTACGATCATGGAGATGGTAGTCCATACATACACATGAGTATGGATTCCATTTTTCAATGATCAATAAAGAGATGATGTAAGTAATATATTATCTTTATAAAATGAAACTACTATCTTAAATATTATGAAATATAATTAAATATACTTATACATATCATCTATGTGGTAGGGTGATGAAAATAGAATCTAATCGCTTCTGGAATATGGTAGTCTACATATACATGACTGACTTTATCATAATTAAGTGATTGAAAATGACTGAAATAAAATGATATATTATATTTTTGGAAAGATAAATATGTCACTGATTTTATAATTATGTCATTTATATCACATATCATTATTAACTTTATACTTATTAACTTCCATATAATGTGTTGTTGAAAAAAATCACATCGCTTTGCATTATGGTAGTATGATTTATACATGAGAGACTTGATCATATTCTCAATGGATTGAAATGGAAAAGGTAAAATATGATAAAATTAACCCATAATTATAGTTATTTTATTAATATAATAAATATAATTTATATCCATCGTGATTCCCAATCTTGACATGTGGTAATTGAAAAGTGAATGACATTAGTTCGTGAGGAGTTAGTTTATTGTAGTAACGAATAAAGATTTCATAACCCTTTTTATGGAAGTAGGGATTGTTATAGGTCATTGAAAAAATAAAAAAAAAATATTAATCATATGGATGATAATTTGGTTATTATTTCATCATGTATTCATAATATTTTATGGTGGTGGTAGAGTAAATAAAATAAAAATTCTTAATGAAGAATGTTACCTCTTCCTTGGGCAACCTCATTTTATTATCACAAAAAGCCATCAAAAAATGGAATTATAACCAAAATAAGGGTTTATTAATTACATTATATATGTTTCAAATTTATTATTTAAGTTTTTTTATCCAAATTGGGTTTAATATTTGAATAGGATAGAATAGTGGATGTCCTTTTATAGGTATGTTGTGTGGTAGACTAGTAATATTAAAAATGAAAATGTTCTTATCATGCATTTCACAATCCAAAAGGGTCCAAAATATTTTTTTTTGCCAAGTAGAAATTATAAGGTCGAATTATGTCAATAAAAAAATTTTAAACCTATTTATAGTCCATTTTAACATTGATATTTTTATTCCAAGCTCTAGTAAAATGATTTTTAACTTAACTATAGTAAATAATTATTACTATTTTTACCAGTAATTATGGTAAACATTTAGTTTAAATAATTATATAATATAAAAAGTTATAATTATAAATATTTAATCAATAATTTCCAATTCAATTCACAGAATTGGAAAATTTTAAAAGAAAATTAATCACACATATGCAATGAGAAAGATAGTTTTCAAAGATAAAATTTTCAAAAGATAATAATGTTATTATTTCAAAATTCAATATGAAAATTACTAAAATAACCTAAATTTTATTAATATAAATATATATATAATTAAACCAACTTTAAATTAATTCAAAATTTGAAATGTATCATTATATAATAAATAATTTTAACAAAAAGAATGTATTCTATTAAAATTAATTATTTTTCATTATTAATCGAAAATTGAATCATTTCAAAAAAAACCCAAACAATTCACCCTATGAAAATTTTAATATTTTCATTTCAAAAATATTTTTTTTATTTTTTAAAATATAATTTTTAATCTATTAAATATTAAATTTATAATATGTTTGAAAATTAGGACAAAACTATCTTTTAGATAAAATGTAGTTTTTAAGAAAAAATTTATTTATCATTTAATTGATGATTATTTTATTTCTATTCAATTGATAATCAATTGTTTTTTAATAGATTATACCATATTATTTTCATTATTTAGTTATTTCTATTCACACCCACCAATTTAATTGATATTTTATAATCATATTCTATATTATGGATCATTTATACTATATGTTGTATATTCTGAATGATATCTAAGATATTAAATTTAACAAAAAATACATGGTTGGATGTTTAATATCAGTTTTGTCTGTCACATAAATTTTCATGTAAATCAATATTCATTAAAAAAATTCTTAAGTTTGTATTTTTTTTAGTGTATTCCAATACTATATGTCTAATAAAAATTTTATTATCTCATGACTCTTGTTCACTGATTTATTTTTGATTCATTCCTTATAAACAGTAAATATTACGTCATTAATGGAAAATTTTAAATTTGATATGAATTTTATGGTTTTCATATGTTATATACATGTTCGCATACCACATTCCCATGATATGATTACATATTTCTATTGTTTACATATTCTGGTCATTTGAAGTCCCCCTTTAATATGTTTATTTCCCTCAGGTTATGATTATAGTCATTATGTGTGTTTTGTTTCAGAAGGGTTTCAGTTATGAAGAAATAAGTTTGTGAAGATTTAGAGAATGTATGACCCAGTTTTTTATGTTCCAAGTTTCAAGTTTCAATATTCCTTCAAGATGCTTAGGTGTTTTCTTATTTAATGTAATGAATATTCATCTCAAAAAAATGAAATGTATTTGTTTCAAAAGCCTAGGTATGTATAGTTGGTATTAGAAGATATGTGTAGTTATGCTATGGAAAATATGATGAAAAATGTTTATTTTTATCACTGGTGATATGTCTAAGGATAATTTAATGTATAATTTTAATTTTATAAACATATAATGGAATATTGGTGAAGTATATAGAGGTTAGTTTCCATTAAATTTCATCCATGACAGGATAATAAATGTGGATGTGTCTCTAGAATTTTTTTTTTGAGAAGTTGGGGATACGAACTGGTTTCCCAATTCATCTCGCCAATGAAATTTATTAAAATCAAAATAGTACAAAACAAACCTCGAGGTGTAATTAGATTACACCGGCAAGGATTAAATGGATTACAATAAAATAACTCAAGAAAAGAAAACCAAAATATAAAGTCAGCCAAAGAAAATCACCAGTCTGCTCAAAGATTCAAGGCTGGTTCATTATTGGAGAGCTCCATCCAATAAATCAGGTAGGTTTCTTACAAGACTTAACTTTTCATATTTGCAGACCACCTGCACTACTTGAAACAGACAGAGAAGAATTGATATCCAACAAGCATTCCAAGAGTCATGAAAAAAATAGAAGAAAACAACTAAAAACAGAGCATAATTTCAAAAATCCAGTTCTGTTTCAGAGTAGGTTCTGGAAGATCAGATGTTGAGCAAAGAATTAAAGCAGAAAAGACTGCAAACTGATTCAAAATGAGAGAAATCTGTATTGAGTTGAAACCAATGTCCATCTCGTCTCATACCCATTCATAATTCCACTGACCAGATCAGAACCAGTTCCAAGAAAGAGAAAAAGATAACTGGTAAGATTCAATTAATCCAAACCATTTCATCCAGATCGAGAAAGAGAGCTGACCTTTTTAGGAGGAAGAAAAAAACCAAAAGACTCGGGATCCAAAACAACTGATAACATTCGGATATGTGAGACAGTAGTCTAGGCCATTAAAAGACCTCAAACTGAATCCTCATACTGATCATGACTGCCCAGAAAAAGGATTCATTTATATAAACTCAATCATCACCTGATTTACAACAATAGTCCATACTGAACACTAGTTATGAAATTCCTAACAGTTATTCTTTATAATTTTACAAATAATTTATGAAAAATCATGAAGTATTTGAATATATGAAGACCATGGATGACCTAGGATAAACTGATGGTTTATATACTATGAATAAGGTTTCATGATTCATTATTCATATTAGTTATTTTTCTTAACAATATTATTTTTCCCTGTTATTATTATATCACACACTAAACATTTTGTTTTAAAAAAAAAGTGAAATCAGAAGGAACTAGGACATCATTGAATGTGATTGAAAATGTGTTATTGAGAATCAAAATGCGATGGAGAATACAATAATGAATATTGTGATTCTTTTTAATTATTTTTCAATATATATTATTAACAACATGCACCCTAACTAACTATCAAACTCATCAAATAGAATAATGATACATTTTTTTGAGAGTATGTGTACTAGAGACCATGGGAAAATACAATATGGTTTCTTATATATTGAGAATATTGGTAGATGAACACCCAATAATGTATCAATAAAATAACAATATTGATTATTTACAAACAATAAAGGAATATAATAAGAAATTACATAAGAAAAATTAATAGATTGGTTAATGTAGTGGTTGAGAATGATGGTCTCCCAAAAGTATCATCAATAGTTATCTATTTTAAATATGCTATGTATAGGTATTATACTTAACACTATATTCAAGGTAAAATCATCAAGAAAATAATCAAGGTTTTATGTGTAATGTTTATATTATGGATTATAAAGAGACTCTGAATTGAATATAAAAATTTATAGGTTTTTTAATAGTAGTTTTATGGTAAATTTGACAATATTGATTATTTTTTTGTTTATGAATGTTAAGAATTGATTCATATTACAAATAATATGAAATTATTATTGCGGAATAATATGATGAAACATATAAAATGGTTTAATAATGAATTGGGATGATTTAGTTGTTTATGTATTGAAATTTAATAGTTATTTAATATGGATCATGAAATATTGAAGGCTTGTTTAGTATATTTTTTCCATTATTTATTTTCATAATTATGTTGATTTTTTCTTTGAATAATAAAATTGATTTAATTACCTAGTGATCTAATTCAAAAAGTCCATGATTAATATATTTTTACCCTTAATATTTTCATGATGTTTACATAATGCTATTGTGATAAAGATATGATGGCCATAAATAATGTAAATTGGATTGTATTGATGAATGTAGAACTGATTAATGGTTTGATGAAAAAGTGGTAAATTTTATCATTTATGAAATTTCAAAAATTATTGAATTTATGAAATATATTAAATAATATGTTTCTTTAATAATTTAATGTGGAATAATGTATATTTTAATTTAGGTTCTATGGTAATTCAAGATATTACCATGTTTTAGGAGAATATATGACCACGATATTATCATATTTTATATATGACAATTAAGAGTTAGATTATTATATTTGGGGGATTAATGTTAAGTTTATTTTTGGAATATTGTAAACATATTGTAAATTTTTAATTTTTTAATGTACATAAAGTTATCTATTTGAAAAATAGTTTATGTTAATATATGGTCAAGATTTTAGTGATTAATGTATTTTTCAACATATAAATACTTATTCTTATTTTATCACCATTTCATAATTTTTTTAATATATAAATATTGACGGAATGAATTATAATTATTTTATGGATATTATTAAAAGTTATTTCACCAGGAATGAAAAAATAATCTTTTAAAGTAAGAGAGGGAGTGGAAAATTGATCGAATCACAATGATTGAATGACATTATGATTATGAGAAGGAATTAAATAATTTATGAATATCTTATTAGGAAAATAAAAAAATTTGTGAATCATTTCTTCAAAAAAAAATTGATACCCTTCTACCATCAATTTATATGAACTGGTTGTATTTTCACTCGTCATAGATTTAATGTTTTTTAATAATTAAATTTTTTACATCATTCACTATATAATTATCAGTGACCTAAATCTATCTCCATAATTATTTATTCTGTTCATCTATGTCCATATTCCCACTTCATCAAAATGTTTTCATATTTAGAATCTTATTACTGAGTTATTCATGATGACCTTCATAATTTATTATCGCACATAATAAGAGGATGTTTTATTTTGACTTTTTATGACGTGGGTTTTCCTTGAGAGAATTTTTAAATGTCAATCCCATTGAAAACCACTTAAAAATGTGAGGAGAATTTTTTTAAATGTGGAGTATAATGTCAAACCCATATATATTATGAAATATTTTTTCAAAAATAATATATCTTGTTTGATAGATTTTTTGTAGAAAATAATTGTGTTTTAACGAAACATGACATACTATTAATGTTTTGTATTATAAAATAATAATTATCACCAATCTATTAGAATTGATTATATATATAATATTAAATAATTTATGAATTTATCTTCCTTACTCTTGTTTAAATAATAATCTAATTGGAGGCTGATTAATTAGGAATGAATATATGAACCATTTTAAAATAAAGAAAATCATTTTCATAAAAACTTTATTTCTGTGGAAAATTGATTTTTAACATAATAAATTAAAAAAATAATTTTTGGGTAATAATTTTTATTAAATGTATATAGTATTTGTTTAATACAGTCTTTAATATTAATCTAATATATTTTCAACATAAAATGTTAGAATAAATCAAGTGTTTATCATAAATCTATTTTAAAAAAAATAGTTATATTTATTTTTGACAAAATATATTAATTATTTATTCCACATTATAAAATATTATTTCATGAAAATAAATTAATTTTTATTATGTTAATTTTAAATTTATATTTGGGTGATTATTTGTGATTTTTCTGAGAAGATAAATGGTTCGATGAATAGTAAAGAATAATGGTCTTTAATAAGAATATTCATTTTTTAAAATCATTTATAATCATAAGAATAATTTTATGTTAGTTTCAAATAAAAAATTAGTTTAATTTATAACTATTAATATAATTAAGTTCATTGTAATCAATTTTATATTTAATCTTCATATAAAATCTTTTTAAATGTTTCTTCACATTTTCATTGGAAAACTTCTTTCTTGTCACATATGAAGGTTTTTTTCTTAACGATGTTCGGGGAAATAAACCATGATTTATATCTCATGAAAAGGATGAATTAAGTAAAACATAAATTTGATGATAGATATATATGTACCTGAATTTCATGCTAGGTATTTGTTAGAATTACCAAGAGTATAAGGGTGGATTTAAACTAGAAGTGACTCTAGAAATGGATCAGATCCCCTGGGACTCTTCTTCTGCAACCAAGGGGTTTTCAAATCCAAATTATTGTGGGAATATTTAAAGGATTTTAGAAGAAATATATAAATTAATTTAAACCCAAGGTATCCATGGAATTTGGGATAATATAAGAAATTATTCCCAATAAACTTTCATATATAAAAGAATGCATTAAGGGAAATATGTTATTCTGGATGATGAATTCTTTAAAACATTTACTCAAAGGAAAATGTATTTTAGGAAATAATAATCAAACCTAATGAAATGTACTATTTATATTTCTTATGGAAACATATAATATGAAACATATTTGTATGGTAATTAGGATTCATCCTTTCATATTGATTATGATCTTCGATGTTTCTTTTTCATTAGTTTTATTCGAAATGCGTATATAAACACTACCATATACAATTTTTTATTTTTCATTATACCTTTTTAATAAAATTGGATCTTATTTTTCCTTTTTTATTATATTTTTTAATAATTCAACCATTATAATTGGTAAATTTTAATATGAAAAACATTATAAATTAATTTATACGTTGAAGGTTAAACTATTATACATGGGGTTAAACTACAAGGATAGGGTGAAAAATAATCATTAAATATATCCTAAACCAAAATTATATAATTTTTTTACCTTTACACAAATAATACTCTAAAATTACCGATTTAAGAATCTTTAATAATTTAAAAAATATAGGTATAATTTATTCTTTTCAAAAATTTAATGTTTGTCCCCTCCAACACTTATAAAAATCCACCCCATCTCCTCTCCACATAAAACATTAAAAATCCTTGGGTCTAGAAATGATCAATAAATATATGTTATTTTCATACCTTTACACACCCCATATAACATTATGAGTTCATAAATAAAATATAATAAGGGTATATGTCAATCCTAAAGGGGTTTTCTGAATAATAGGAAATCATTTAAACTATGTGTTTTTTATTTTTTATTATACTAGCACCATAAAACATCCTCAATTGTTGATATATAATAAAACAAATTCTCCCATGTAAATATTTTCTATTTTCCTAATGTTATAACTTATACTCATCTCATATTCAATCAAATGGAAAACCAAACCTTAGGTGATGTGTCTATAATATTATCACCACACAAGTCGATGTTAATTGTTATTCATCACCACTTCCCACGTATAGATATAATGATGGATTAAATTTTTATATATTATATTTATTTTTTCATAACATTTTATTTTTAATAAAAAATATAACTTCTAAAAACACAACCCACTGTAAACAATAACATCGCTCGTGTGTACAGCGGACTACAGCCTGACGAACTAATGTAATGTATTTTTTATTTCTATTCTACATGGATTATAAGAAGGATATGTTCAATTAATATATATTATATTTATATAATAATTATGAATTTTTAATAATAATATCACACATACATTCTTACTTTTCATTCAGTGGTGGATACATTAACTTTGATAATTTGTACGGTGGACCACCGCCTTGTGAGATGGTGTGACCCATTTTTAAATAACTATTTGAATGGAAGGTAATAAGGGTCATGTAAATAAAAATATTTGATATATATGTCATAATAATTATACTATAATAATAAATTACTATTTTAAATTCTTTATTTCTATCCTTGTAAAGGAAAAAATGTTAATGTGTATGTATGACCCACCATCTCCATGAATTGTGTATTTCATATTCTATTTCCAAAATATATCTATTACCCAAAATTCATAAATAATATTTTTATATGATATTTTTCTAATGTATAAAATTATTCATATGATTAATCTATGATAAATTCAAAAGGATTGAAAATCCCATATCAAAACATACTTGAAAAATAAAGCAGTTATTAACCAAAACATGATTTTAACAAGAAATTTTTAATAAATTATTATTATAAGTTAAAAAAATATATGGTGTGATATAAATATGTCTTTTTTATGAATATATATATATATATAGAATATAATATTATTTATAATATAGTTTGATCGAATATGTATGAAATAAGTCAAGACTCAATGTAATGGATTTCCATTCACTCATTTATTTCATGGAGATATATGTCGTATTCACCACTTGATTGTTTTTTGTAGTGTGTATACTTCCCCATAGACATTATATTTCATTAATGTACTTATATTCCTCATATTTAATGTTTTATATGAGTTTATTCTTTAATTTTGCTTACTATTCATGATCTTACCGAAGTTGTAAGAGATTCTTTCTCAATTGGTCTTCTTTGGGAAATATGTTATTTTATGAAGATATATTATTTTATGAGGGGTATATACAACCAATTTATCCTATTTTATCATTAATATCATTATAATAATGAAATTTAATAGTCCTTTTAATGTTATTCATTAATTTGGATTATGATTCATCAGTTACAAATGCAGTAATCATTAGATGTTATAATCTTATTGTTCATCAAGATTCTTTATGTTAATGATTTATATGATGAAATTATATTATAAATATATGAAGAATAAAATTAATTTTATTCTCATATACATTTTTCATGGGAATAAGCTTTTTAATTTTTTTTTCATTTCATTAGTTAATCATGATTCCGAAAACTATTCTAATGAAAACCAAATTTATTTATCTATTGGGTTGAAAAAATGTTTTCCTTCCATATCAATGTTTTGTAAAAAAATTAAAAAATGTTTTTATGTTACTATCGGAATTTTTAATGCAATTTTATCCCATTTACATTATTTTAAATTTTTCAAAAAAAATTCTTTATGCAGTTTTCAATTCAATGGTTGATTAATTATTATAGAAAATGTGAAATGAATCTTTAGTCTAACATGTAAGTTATTTACCACCATAATGATCAATCAATGTTTTAAAAAAACCATTATATATATTTCAAGTTTATATTCATTTAAAATTGTTTTGTAAATTTTTTAAGCTTTAAAAATTGATTTAATATGCGATTGGATATTTCCCACATGGATTATTTTAAATAATAAGTTAAAGAATCCTATATAATTTCCAATTTTATTTTCAATAAAAGTATTTCCATAATAAAATATTAGATTCCAATTTAAAAAAATATATTTTCAATGAGAGGTAATTTCCATAAAGATATTTTTTAAATAAAATTTTAATGATTCCTTTATATATTTTCAAATCTATCTTGAAAGATAAGGATTTACATAGTATATTATGAAATTTTAGTAACTAAAATTTTCATTTTAAAAGAAATTTTATTATCCTCAACTAATTTTCCACATATTTTTTATGAAATTAAATTTCCATATAATATAAAATCCATTGGTGTTGCTTAAAATTTACTAGGGTTATGATCCAATGATTCTATAATTTTTTTATAGAACTATTTATGTTAATGAGGGATGTTTTTTATGAAATGCATTCCCCTTCTATGGGTTATACCATGAAAAAATGAATATGAATCATGCTTATTTTCAATGGGTTAAAATGAAATGTCAGAATTATTATGTAAGCTATTCCATTCACACAAGTTATTCTATGATAATTTTTTTTAATACCATTTCTTTTCTGGTGTTCTAAACTAATTAATTTTTTTTCGTTTGGAACATATATATATATATATATGATGTCCATTATGTGATTGGTGTGAGTTATATCTCTCTTAAATGCATTGATAAATTATTAATCTTATAAAATCTATAATTTTATAGGTTAAGTTATCAAAAATCCAATATATGTTACATGGGAGGTTATTTCGAGTTGAAAATAGGGTACTCTGGGGGTTATCGCCAGACCAATGTTAGTACTCAGGTGGTTGTCACAATCATAAAAAAGTTATAAATGTATTAGTGGATAGCCTTGATAATATATTTTATATGTTTATGTGTATTCCATAACTCTGTGTCTTATACCAATTTTTGGCCCTCAAAGCTCGTGTTCATTGAAATATTTGTGATTCATGGATAGTTAATATTCATTCATTATTCCATGAGTCAAAATATATTTCTTTAATATGAAAGGTATTTTTTATATGTTATAGTAATGTTCTCATACCCTTATCCTAAAATTATATTTACAAATATTCCATGTTTTCTCTTATTAATCATATTATCTCACCATGAATTATTTTTATTTTCCCAATTTTATGATTATAGGTATGATGGTGATATGCATATGAATGGATCTAGTTATGAGGAACTAAGTGGTATATAGGGTGGAACTTCAATAGACAAGTTGTCTATTTTCAATGATTTCATAGGAACTATATCATTACAATCCTCATGAATGTGATTGTGTAATGTAATGAATATTAAATTAAAAACATGTATTATACATTTATGAAATGCATGTTTTATATAATAAATCATACTAAAAATCTCAAAAGGCATTGTTTTCATAAAATAATAACAAAAATATTTTTTCCTGTAAACAAATTAGCTTTCTAACATGGTTTAATTAGCTTGTTCACTTTATAAAATTTATATGACAGAATATATATACAATATAATTTTCTATTTATTTATATTCAAAAGTGAATTAAAATTCTAATATTAATTATTAATTTTAAATATATCCAGGTATATATATTTAATTACAATATAATTTGAAATCAAATTTCAAATGAAGTATTTTTTATTTTATGTTTATAACTACCCACTTCAATCCATTATTTTGAACATATCTATGAAAATACGAGTATTTATAATATTTTAAATCCTCTATACGTTAATTATAATATATTATAGCATCCAATAAATCTAATTACACCTTCAGAGGGGGTCACAGTGGAATTTGGGATTTAATTTTTTCATCAATTAAAATGGATTCACATAACAAAATAGGAATAAAATCTGAAAATTTCACAATAATGTATGAATCCAATGCATTCAAATAAGAATAATAAATTGGATTTTTTTTAATTTACATATATTATCACTATTTTATTACCAAAGTGTTATACCTTATTTTTTTTCAATTAAAAAGCGGACTTCATTAATATTCCATCATAATTATATAATTAATAACGGTTACTACTAGTCGAAGGTTCAGTCTAAAAGTCTCTATATTTACAGTATACATTGATATATTTTTATAAAAAATCATATTACCCAATAATATCTAAAAATATCCATTTTAATTCCCTAAAATGTTTACTAAATTTTTCTCTTTTAATAATTTTATTTTCATTGACAATTTTTGTTACACACAATTGAAAATTTAAACGAGCCATGTAAAATTATTAAAATATTATTTTTTTCATTATCTCCATGATGTTGAATTGGATATTATTAATAGTAATAACTTAATTATTAAAAATATATTTTATACATATTCATTAATTATAAAATTATTACCGTTAAAACATTAATTTATTTGAGAATAAATGTGATGTTTCATCTGAAATTTTTTTTATAAGCACAACATATTTTCTATGTTAAAAAAATAAGTCAATAATTGTTTAAAAATTATTTTAATGATATATATATATTATTTACCTGATTAAATGTTTAAAAATTCAAAAAATATTTTTTTGTTGCAACAAGATAACAATGAATCCATTTTTATGATTAAGAATGTAATTTAAAAATAAATATATACTATAATTTATCCAAAAAAATTATAATTATTTTTTTAAATTTATAGGTAATGAATTGTAAAAAATTTATTTTGTATTTATAATATGTCAGATCAAATTTGGTAAATATTACCCTTTTATTTTTAGTCAATATAAATAGTAATTGTTGTTAAATTCATCAATGCTATAATGGGTAAAACAAGTTAATATAGATTAACTATATGTGATAAGACCACATTTTTTCATACAAGTTCATATTAGATGAATTTAATTTTACCCTTATCTCCTTAGGATAGAAATTGATTACATTAATGGATATTTTTTTCAGCAAAATAATTTATATATTTTTTAAATCATATAATGTTATAAAATGTCAGCCTCTTAGTTTTAATTATCTTTTATGTGTTCACATATAAAAAAAATAATGGTTATTAATGAATAATATTATTATTATTTTGAATAAATAACTATTTCAATGATGGTAATTTGTTTCTAATGTTGTGAAATTATATCTTTTCCTTAAAATTTTATAGACTAGAAAAATGACTTTTACAGTTAATGGAAAATATAAATTAAATGATTTGGAAAATATTATAATTGATATAATTTTATTAAATAATTATTCCAAATAAATTTATAGGTAAATATGAATTATTAGTATTTTGATAAAGTAATATATTTGAATTCCAACCTTTTTATTTTATATTTTAAGAAAAAGTAAATGATATATTATAAAATTAATATTATATTATATTTTCAAAAAAATAATTAAAATATATAATGTAGAAACTTTTTATCATATATGGAACGTAATTTCATAGTATGGGTATTCATAGGCCTATTTTTACCCTACAGGTAAAAATTACAACCAATAGTTATTGAAATATTTATTATTGAAATTAAAATTAATATTAGTTATCCATGGGTTAATCAAATTGATAATGTTTAAAATTATAGAAAAACAAGTATAAATTTGATTGCTTAATGGGATTAAAAACCAATCCTTCCATATCTTTTATTCCATGTCCATGTGAAGGAATTTTTCATAATAATTAATTTGTTATAATTAAATCATTTGAGAAATACCAAAATATCCTCTTATATAAATTATAAAAGGGGGAATTCTCGCCCACTTATTTTCCAAAAAATGATACTTATATCCTAAAAAAATCTACTCGTTTATCTTATAAACTTTACTAGACACATTCTAGACATTTTTTTTTGAAAAATACCGAAATTGGTTTCCATTAGAGGATATCAAAATGTGTTTTTACAAAAAAAGATATAATTTCCTTAAATGATTACTATGTTTTATAATCTACATTACCAACTATATATATGTAATATATATTAAATTAATAACTTTAGTGTGCTAAATATTTTGAAATTTTATTATGATTTTTTTTAGAAAATTAATACACCATCTACCATATAAAACATGAAGTGAAATGTCACTCATGAAAACGTACAACATAATGACTCGATATAGAAATAAAATTATTGTTTCATTATAATATTATATAAATTAATATTATTGTAGGTTTAATTATAATATATCATATTTTTACCATATTATACTTCTAGAATTATAATATATCATATACCGACTTACCATCCAATCCTTCGGGAAGAGATAATGAATTTAATGTTCACATGTGTACTACAACCTATATGATGTGATATGATTTTGTTTTAATTTATAATTTATATTGTTTTTAATGTAGAGTATTTTGAAAAATATATATGATATATTTGATATAATAATGATCTTATAATGTATAATTAATATTTTCCTATCTTTTTTCATTATACAAAAAATGAATGTAGAATTCATGTGTACGTATGAAAAAACCTTCTTCACGAATGATGCAATATATTTTTCAATAAATATGTTTTATTAGTGAAAATAAAAATATATATAATTAATAAATTTGATATTTATATCAAAATTAATATTCTTCGAATGATTTAATAATGTTTAATGTACAATGACTAGAACCATTCAACTAAAACCCTCATGAAGAATGAAAATTTTAACACTAGAAAATGATTCTTTTAATACAGAAAAATTTATAAAAGAGGGTGTTGAATTGTTATAAGTGGAGATTATATGATATTATTAGTATTAAATAGACAATGGTAATGAATTATAACAAATATAAATTTGTTATAAATATTTTAATAGTTATTTTGACGAAAGGAGTACTCTAGGTATGAGTTTTATGTCACAATATAATTGTTTATTGAAATTTATTATGACTATACATATGATGAAGAAATATCATTATCTATCTCAATATATATATATATATATATATATATATAATTTCATCTCCTATAGTAATTTATTAAAAATATATATTTTATTTTTATATTTATCTTTTTGTGTACTCAAGATACTAATTTTTTTAATGAAAGTAGACTTCATATATCTCTTCCATAAAAAACCATTTTTCCTATGTATCTATATTTTGAAAACATGTTTTAAATATATTTTTTACTATTAGACTGGAATTTTTTAATCAAACTTTTACCAGTTTTTGATTATTTAAAAATGTTTTAGTAGGAATCTTTTTTTCATTTTCCAAATGAGTTACATTGTTACTTTTCCATCAAAAGTATTGAAGGAATATTTTTTACTTACATTCCATTAATGAATTTTCCTTCCATAATGAATAATTATTTAGTTGAATCATAATTTATATGTCATGTAACAGCCCGAGATTTTATGAAAAATATTCTTTTTATTTCACTAATGTCTTGTGTTGTACGCTACACCAAAAGGAGCTTGCACAACACGCATCCTTGACTTGCCTTGCATTACAAGCAATCGCGACCTTCCTCGATAGCGTGTGTAGTACGCAATAACGAGTTTCACTAAACAGCGATATGCTATTAAAATGTTATTAAAACTAGCTGTTATGAATAGTAATAACCACTTTTTGAAATTTTGTAAATTTTATTTTTTAAAATGGATTTCATTTTTGGATTCGGAGTATCGAATTTAGCTTAAGGTGAAATTTTGATACATTTCGGATAACTTTCATATTCTGATGAATAGTGAAAATTACTAATTTTTAGTTAAAAACAACTTTTTCAATCGAAATAATTAATAGTGATAAATTATTAATTTGAGTGGTTTTAAAGTATATTTAGAATATATTTTTACAATTTAATACAATGTTGGTCATTGGATGTAATTTCACATTTAAACCAGACATAAACAAGTGTCAATCTTTTGATAAATATTGTTTCTTAAAAACACGCTCTTTGTTTTAACAGCGGGATTTAATTATAAAATTAATTAATGAAACTTCTATGATATGAATTTGGTAAAATAGACTTCATTTTTGAATTCGGAATATGAAATATAGCTTAGGATGAAATTTTGGCATTGTTCTGAAAAACATCAATTTTTGATGAATAGTGAAACTACTAAGTGGTAGTTAAAAAACTGAATTTTTCATAAAACTTAATTTTACCGCTTCTGTGAATGGAATTTCAAAAATCCGACAGACACGGTTGATATCAGTAAGTAAAATGTGGTTCAATGAGATAAAAATAATTTTTTGGTGAATAGTAACTTTTTACTATTTTTACCGCGGTTAATAGTAAATAGGGTAACTAAGGGTAAATATGATATCAATATTACCCTAACACATGTCCTAATTCTATTGGACAAGTTTAATTCGACCAAAAACAAACTTAGGAATAAAATATGACCATTTAGGCCCACTTGGATTAGATTAGGACATTTATTATTAATTTATTTAAAGAAGGGTTAAAATAGTTAAAATCAAAGTTTAATAAGTAAATCATTTTTAATATGGGGTTATAAATAAGATAAATTCGACTATAAATATTCATTAGAAATATAAAAAGATTTCCTACATAATGGTATTTTATTTGTAATTTTTAGACATCAAATAAGTTAATTAATTTATGACACAAAGATGATGCAGTAATTATCTTATTTATGAAATATTGACATAATTGATGTTATAAACACCAAAATAAATGTAATTTGAGAATTTTTATGAATTACAATAATTTTATAGGTTACTATGATATATTAGTGTTGATTTAATCAATTTGGTTTGAACATATAATTCTGTTATGACCTTCACAAAAATCATATATCAAATAGTGTCAAAATTGACACAAAATAGTTTTTAAATCAAATATTATATTATTAATTGTTTTTCTATTCCTAAAAATCTAAGGTTCGGAAAAATGACTTAGATAAGGATATATGTATTAGTAATAAAAAATTTGGGGTTCGTTTGGCATGTTATAGTAAGTTTATTAACCATATAGTGTAAGAAAACAAAAAGACACGGTAAAAGTTAAATTATTTAACTTAGAGTTAAATCTAATTGATAAGGTTAAAATAATACCCTAAACTTGTCTAAATTCTATTGGATGAGAGGACATAGACCCATCCCCACCTTAGACTCGAAATAAATTAATTTGGAGCTAATTAAAACCGAACTTGACTTTATACTAAAATAATATTTTGAGATATTCCTAAGGTGCCCCTCTCCTCCCTTATAAAAGGACACCTCCTCCCCCTTCCTCCTCACACCAATTTGAGCACTCAAGCTCGGCCAACCTCTGAAAAAATCCCTTCTCCACTTCCCTAGAATAATCCTAGAGGTCCTGGTCTTCTTCAAAGACCAATCTTAGTTCCCTAAGTGAAGGATTCAAAGAGGCGTTTCAAAGAACAGGTAATAACCTTACCGATCTTTTCAATTTCTTTCTTCTTCAACTTCTTCTTCTTTAGTAGTTTCATGATAAAGTAATAACATCAGTATTAATTACATACTGATATGTTATTATAAATATGAAACAACTCTAATTAACCTTCTATCCATCCTGCGGAAAAAGGAAATCACCGCGCGTGCGTACGTACGGAATACCGTCTCCACGCCGTGGTGTAATCTATTTTCCGCCACCACCTTAATTGGATGGGTATAATGGTTTAATGAGTAACTATATATGATTATTATAAAGTGATATTGATACTGAAATAGTATAAATACACTTCAATGCAATTCCACGACCATGGGAATGATATCATCGCTCGTGCGTACGTACGGACTACCGTCTCCACGACGCGATGAGATTCATTCTCCATGTTAACCATTTAAGAATGATTATAAAGTATATATAAGAAATAATAATGAAATATATGACATTATAAAGCTACTTGATTTATGTATATATATATATATGTATGTCATCTACTTACTTCCATTCAAGACAATAAGGAAAGGAAAATAGCGTTCATGCGTACGTACGGACTACCGTCTCCATGAACGGTGTTTTTCATTTCATTTATCTATCTATTATATATATATATATACTGAATATATATGATATATAAATCATATTTTATATTCTGGAAGTAAGTAAATCATGATATAAGTAATAATAATGTCAAGAACAACAAATCAAAACACCTACGATAAATGAAACGATTTTACCCAAAACGCTTCTTTAACATGGAATTTACAAAAGAACGGGTAATATAATGTCATAAGTGAACCATATATGATATCATAACAATGAATATGATTCTGTAATAATTCAATAACATGATTTAAATCATTATACAGGAGGTTCAGACACTTACAAAGCAAGTCGGACCTAAGGTAAGGGAAATATCACAATCTCATTTTTATCCGAGATTGTTTATTCGTAAGTATTTACTGGGGTGTATTTTATCATCCACATCCATGTTTCATCAATATGTAATATTATTTCCATCCACCTACAATTGTTTAAATCCATTTTTACCCTTCAGTGAGTTTTAGTAATATGTATGAAAGGAATCTTTTGTCATTTTTTCGTACGAGGTACTTTTTGACTTTTCCGACAAAAGTACGAAGAATGTTTTTTTTAACTTATACGGCACGAATGGATTTTTACGGTTTTATAAAGCCTTATTTTCATGAACCTTCCTCCAAAATATTTCATGACTATTTTCAATAAAATCTCTTTCTTTTAAAATTGCATGATGTTTTGTAAAAAGGAATTGATTTTGAAGAAGAAAGGATATTTTCCTCAAGAATTCATTTCAAGTGTTTTATCAAAATTATTTTCCATCTAAGATAATAAAGGGTTCTGTTTCTATCCATATTTTTACATTGATTTGACTATGTTGTGATGGAATTAAGTTTATGAATTCCTTTATCTTATATGAATGGTTTTATGATGTCATGTTGTTTAAGAATTCCATTTTTATGACATGGGTTATGAAATGATGTATGATTTATGATTTTGTGGCACACATAAGAATGGTATCATTATGAGATGGGTGGGACATATATCTCCCTCCAATGCATTGGGTAAAGATTTTATATCTCATGAGATAGACAGGGCTGGAATGGTAGGTTATATCGGTTCAGTGAAACAGGACTGAAACGAGGGTTACTCGATTCAGAAAGGGACTTTTTCCACTAAGATAGTCTTGGCAATGAGTCTTGACTAACAAGAAATGATTCTCTATGATTATGTGTGCATGCCACAAAGTTTCAAGTTTCATGTTATGATTATGGTGATCTCATTTTCACTTCTATGATTTGTTCCATGTTAAGATATTATGATCTCTTTTGCAGGTTATGATTTTCAAAAAAGATATGATATGATTTTTATTTCTTTTTTATACCCTTACTGATCATTTGAGCTCACCATTTTATGTTTTCTTTTCCCCAGGATATAAAGAAAGGTTTTAGGTAAAAAAAGGGAAGATCTTTATGGGAGATATTGAAGATCTTTCACCACGATTAGAAGATTACGTTACGAGTTTCCAAAGACACTAAACTATTACGATCCTTGTGTGTGTGTGTTTTTGTTATGTACTAAGTATTCCGCAAAAGTAATGTAAAGTCTATGTACGTCAGGCTTCGGGTCTCTACAGTTGGTATCAGAGGAAAGATTTAGTCAACCTTTGGAAACTAGGATGTGAAAACGTTAGTGAGATCCCTAGAGATATTTCTAAGGTATGTCTAGGGATACCCCTAAGGATAAGTATACGTATAGGATATAGTCCTAGAACTATGGTAACGATATTAGATTAAACCAAAGATGTTAGATATTTAAGTTACTCCCCCTTTATTATGATTTTTGCATCTAACACTATTCTGTTTGGGTTTTAGAAAATGGCTGGAAACAAGATGATTCACAATAATGGAGGATATGATGGACAATGGAATGATATTCTTCATGAGCAACCAAATGAAATAGGATTTGGATGTCCAAACATCATTATTATGCCGAATCAGAAATCTCACAATATGATCAATAAAGTAAAATTTGGTAAGTTTCCTGACTCGACTAATAAGAGAAAGATGGAGTTCCATGATGATCATAGAGGAAAGAAAGTTCAATTTCCCCTATGTAAATCATGTGGGAAGAGGCATCAAGGAGAATGTTTCAAGGGAACTGGAAGATGCTTTGGGTGTGGAAAAGGACACAAAGCAAGTAAGATCAAAGGAAAAGGGTCGGTTAACACCATGGATGAGGATAATGGTATTGCTACGACATCAAAAATGGTTAAGTGTTTTAAATGTGGAATGTATGGGCATTATGCAAACAATGCCCTAAGGGAAAGACTCGTGAAGAGAATCAGTATGGTCATATGGGTAGTATTTATATGGATGATGATGAAGAGACTACAAATGATATGTGAGATGAAAGAATTTTTGAAGCTCGGTCAATGGTTTGAGAATGTAGTGGAATGATTACATGTTTATCATGTGTAATTTTGGAATAAAGAGACATCTATGGATTGTTACACTGTTGTCTTTCCTTGTGTTTTGAAAGTGTATGATTAATGTTACCTGTATCCTTGAAAGGTTATTCAGATATTTTTGGAATGTAGATGATATGCGCATAATGAAGGGATAAGGAGAAAATTAAATGTTTGATAGTATTCATGGGCTCATGATTGATATAAGGACTAAGTGATATCATGGTTTGAGTATATAGAATTTTGAGGATTTCGGTATATGAAAAGTGTTAACTTTTAACTGCATTCAAGTTTTCACTAAGGTTCAATGGGTATTCAAGAGAGTACAAGATTAAGGCCTTTGAATGTTTGGAATGTGACCAACAAGATATATCTTATGATATATGGGGATCAACGATGGTATTAAATCTCTGGTAATCGTTTTCACTATGTTATGAGAATGGACTGCAGTATTATGAGCCTAAAGATTGGAATGGATTATGTTGGACATAAGTTAGTATTGTTTAAGGATAGAAGTTTTTTTCGATATTATTGATGGGATGTTATAGTAATATAGTTTTATAAAAAGGACAACCTGCAGGACGGGCGACAGCCCATCGCTTCGGACAAGGTTGTGGGAATCGAACCCACAACCGAAGTGCGACTGGCCTTTATCGCCTACCACTGACCTACAGGAAGTCCCTGTTTAGTAGAAACTAGTTTTATTATATTAAGAAGTATGACATGTGATGTATAAGTTCATTTTAGGAACCATATACGATTAATCTCACTATATATGAACTTTTGTATTTTTTGATAACTTTTCTAACCTTTTGTTTGAGACAGATGGAATGACCCATCATGATCTGCTAACACATCGCGAATGACAAATTCAACTTCATTTCTTTAAGAGATGATGTGGAAATTGTTAAAGGCACGGACAATAGTGAGATTGTACCAAAATAAAGTAAGTATTTATTCTAATTCAAATTTTCAACTTTAGGGAAATGATCTTGAAAACCAAAAATGTTGTCCTAGTGATCTTATACCTGATGAATCAGATGGTACCTTATATCATCACAAATCTATAGATTTGTGATTACTGGCTTTTCCATAGCCATGTTCTCTACCACTCTCCATCAGAACATGATGGTTAGATTTCTCTTCCATATCCATATTTTTACCTATGTGGAAACCCAGCGATTAGTTTATTTGGGTAATCGTTACATTTCATACTTTAGTTTTTAAAGCCAAGTTTTTGTATTCCTTTTTACGATGTGGGATTCTATTAAAGAAACTTTCGAATAGTAAACCATTTATAACCCCGACGAATTTCGAGGGCGAAATTCATTTTAAGGGGGGTAGAATGTAATAGCCCGAGATTTTATGAAAAATATTCTTTTTATTTCACTAATGTCTTGTGTTGTACGCTACACCAAAAGGAGCTTGCACAACACGCATCCTTGACTTGCCTTGCATTACACGCAATCGCGACCTTCCTCGATAGCGTGTGTAGTACGCAATAACGAGTTTCACTAAACAGCGATATGCTATTAAAATGTTATTAAAACTAGCTGTTATGAATAGTAATAACCACTTTTTGAAATTTTGTAAATTTTATTTTTCAAAATGGATTTCATTTTTGGATTCGGATTATCGAATTTAGCCTAAGGTGAAATTTTGGTACATTTCGGATAACTTTCATATTCTGATGAATAGTGAAAATTACTAATTTTTAGTTAAAAACAACTTTTTCAATCGAAATAATTAATAGTGATAAATTATTAATTTGAGTGGTTTTAAAGTATATTTAGAATATATTTTTACAATTTATTACAATGTTGGTCATTGGATGTAATTTCACATTTAAACCAGACATAAACAAGTGTCAATCTTTTGATAAATATTGTTTCTTAAAAACACGCTCTTTGTTTTAACAGCGGGATTTAATTATAAAATTAATTAATGAAACTTCTATGATATGAATTTGGTAAAATAGACTTCATTTTTGAATTCGGAATATGAAATATAGCTTAGGATGAAATTTTGGCATTGTTCTGAAAAACATCAATTTTTGATGAATAGTGAAACTACTAAGTGGTAGTTAAAAAACTGAATTTTTCATAAAACTTAATTTTACCGCTTCTGTGAATGGAATTTCAAAAATCCGACAGACACGGTTGATATCAGTAAGTAAAATGTGGTTCAATGAGATAAAAATAATTTTTTGGTGAATAGTAACTTTTTACTATTTTTACCGCGGTTAATAGTAAATAGGGTAACTAAGGGTAAATATGATATCAATATTACCCTAACACATGTCCTAATTCTATTGGACAAGTTTAATTCGACCAAAAACAAACTTAGGAATAAAATATGACCATTTAGGCCCACTTGGATTAGATTAGGACATTTATTATTAATTTATTTAAAGAAGGGTTAAAATAGTTAAAATCAAAGTTTAATAAGTAAATCATTTTTAATATGGGGTTATACATAAGATAAATTCGACTATAAATATTAATTAGAAATCTAACAAGATTTCCTACATAATGGTATTTTATTTGTAATTTTTAGACATCAAATAATATAATTAATTTATGACACAAAGATGATGCAGTAATTATCTTATTTATGAAATATTGACATAATTGATGTTATAAACACCAAAATAAATGTAATTTGAGAATTTTTATGAATTACACTAATTTTCTAGGTTACTATGATATATTAGTATTGATTTAATGAATTTGGTTCGTACATATAATTCTGTTATGACCTTCACAAAAATCATATATCAAATAGTGTCAAAATTGACACAAAATAGTTTTTAAATCAAATATTATATTATTAATTGTTATTCTATTCCTAAAAATCTAAGGTTCGTCCAAATGACTTAGATAAGGATATATGTATTAGTAATAAACAATTTTGGGGTTCTTTTGGCATGTTATAGTAAGTTTATTAACCATATAGTGTAAGAAAACAAAAAGACACGGTAAAAGTTAAATTATTTAACTTTGAGTTAAATCTAATTGATAAGGTTAAAATAATACCCTAAACTTGTCTAAATTCTATTGGATGAGAGGAATTCGACCCATCCCCACATTAGCCTCTAAATAAATTAATTTGGAGCTAATTAAAACCGAAATTGACTTTATAATAAAATAATATTTTGAGATATTCCTAAGGTGCCCCTCTCCTCCCTTATAAAAGGACACCTCCTCCCCCTTCCTCCTCACACCAATTTGAGCACTCAAGCTCGGCCAACCTCTTCCAAAATCCCTTCTCCAATTCCCTAGAATAATCCTAGAGGTCCTGGTCTTCTTCAAAGACCAATATTAGTTCCCTAAGTGAAGGATTCAAAGAGGCGTTTCAAAGAAGAGGTAATAACCATTACCGATCTTTTCAATTTCTTTCTTCTTCAACTTCTTCTTCTTTAGTTGTTTCATGATAAAGTAATAAAATCAGTATTACTTACATACTGATATGTTATTATAAATATGAAATAACTCTAATTAACCTTCTATCCATCCTGCGGAAAAAGGAAATCACCGCGCGTGCGTACGTACGGAATACCGTCTCCACGCCGTGGTGTAATCTATTTTCCGCCACCACCTTAATTGGATGGGTATAATGGTTTAATGAGTAACTATATATGATTATTATAAAGTTATATTGATACTGAAATAGTATAAATACACTTCAACGCAATTCCACGACCATGGGAACGATATCATCGCTCGTGCGTACGTACGGACTACCGTCTCCACGACGCGATGAGCTTCAATCTCCATGTTAACCATTTAAGAATGATTATAAAGTATATATAAGAAATAATAATGAAATATATGACATTATAAAGCTACTGGATTTATGTATATATATATATATGTATGTCATCTACTTACTTCCATTCAAGACAATAAGGAAAGGAAAATAGCGTTCATGCGTACGTACGGACTACCGTCTCCATGAACGGTGTTTTTCATTTCATTTATCTATCTATTATATATATATATATACTGAATATATATGATATATAAATCATATTTTATATTCTGGAAATAAGTAAATCATGATATAAGTAATAATAATGTCAAGAACAACAAATCAAAACACCTACGATAAATGAAACGATTTTACCCAAAACGCTTCTTTAACATGGAATTTACAAAAGAACGGGTAATATAATGTCATAAGTGAACCATATATGATATCATAAAAATGAATATGATTATTTAATAAGTCAATAACATGATTTAAATCATTATACAGGAGGTTCAGACACTTACAAAGCAAGTCGGACCTAAGGTAAGGGAAATATCACAATCTCATTTTTATCCGAGATTGTTTATTCGTAAGTATTTACTGGGGTGTATTTTATCATCCACATCCATGTTTCATCAATATGTAATATTATTTCCATCCACCTACAATTGTTTAAATCCATTTTTACCCTTCGTTGAGTATTAGTAATATGTATGAAAGGAATCTTTTGTCGTTTTTCATACGAGGTACTTTTTGACTTTTCCGACAAAAGTACGAAGAATGTTTTTTTTAACTTATACGGCACGAACGGATTTTTACGGTTTTATAAAGCCTTATTTTCATGAACCTTCCTCCAAAATATTTCATTACTATTTTCAATAAAATCTCTTTCTTTTAAAATTGCATGATGTTTTGTAAAAAGGAATTGATTTTGAAGAAGAAAGGATATTTTCCTCAAGAATTCATTTCAAGTGTTTTATCAAAATTATTTTCCATCTAAGATAATAAAGGGTTCTGTTTCTATCCATATTTTTACATTGATTTGACTATGTTGTGATGGAATTATGTTTATGAATTCCTTTATCTTATATGAATGGTTTTATGATGTCATGTTGTTTAAGAATTCCATTTTTATGACATGGGTTATGAAATGATGTATGATTTATGATTTTGTGGCACACATAAGAATGGTATCATTATGAGATGGGTGGGACCTATATCTCCCTCCAATGCATTGGTTAAAGATTTTATATCTCATGAGATAGACAGGGCTGGAACGGTAGGTTATACTGGTTCAGTGAAACAGGACTGAAACGAGGGTTACTCGATTCAGAAAGGGACTTTGTCCACTAAGATAGTCTTGGCAATGAGTCTTGACTAACAAGAAATGATTCTCTATGATTATGTGTGCATGCCACAAAGTTTCAAGTTTCATGTTAGGATTATGGTGATCTCATTTTCACTTCTATGATTTGTTCCATGTTAAGATATTATGATATCTTTTGCAGGTTATGATTTTCAAAAAAGATATGATATGATTTTTATTTCTTTTTTATACCCTTACTGAGCATTTGAGCTCACCCTTTTATGTTTTCTTTTCCCCAGGATATAAAGAAATGTTTTAGGTAAAAAAAGGGGAAGATCTTTATGGGAGATATTGAAGATCTTTCACCACGATTAGAAGATTACGTTCCGAGTTTCCAAAGACACTAAACTATTACGATCCTTGTGTGTGTGTGTTTTTGTTATGTACTAAGTATTCCGTAAAAGTAATGTAAAGTCTATGTACGTCAGGCTTCTGGTCTCTACATGTCAGCATGGTTAATTTCAATTGAAATTTTTTACATTAATATTTATTTATTTTTCATAAATAATAGAATTAAAAATTGATAGTATATTTTCCTCATGATTTATTTAATATGGATTTAATGGTATTTCTATTCATCAATGACAACAATCTTTGATATAAATTATGTTTTAATAGTTATGTTATAAACTGATAAAATAATTATTCTTCCTCTATATGGTTTATTTTTATGATAAATTATTTTAATTACACCCATTTTTTTTACATGACTTAAGCTATGATGATATGTTGAAATTTTTATGAAACTTGTTCCAAATCCTTGGGCTATGCTATGATTAAATTTTTATGATAATCATTTCTTTTAATGGTTCCTTATATGATTAATGTTTTTAATCTTATTCCACACATTTGTATGATTTTTTATATGTGATGGGTTGGACCAATATCTCCTTCCAATGCATTAGGTTAATATTGATATCTTATGAGATAAACATAAATGCAATGGGAAGTGAACCTAATCAGTATGCGAGAATTTCCAATATTATAGTGTCGGGAATGAACCCTAACTACAACAATTGTTTGGAAAGGGAACCCATTACACTATGATATCCTTGTCAATGAGCATTAAGTACTAAGGAACTAATTTTTTTTATACTTTTTTTGTATTCTAAAAATAAATTTCTTATTCATATATTTTTATTTCCTGGTTAATGTTATTTGATATCCTAAGGATTAATTTTTAATGATATCTGAATATTTATTCCACGAATTAAAATTATTATATTTTATATGAAAGGTATTGTTTTGAAATTTAAAAGTAATTTTCTTATACCATTATGCTCAAGTAATTCTTATTCGATCATTGATATCCCTATTTTTCATCCTTACTTAGCTTAAAAGGTGAACATTTCATATGTTTCCTTACACGAGGTTTTGAAATTTTTTATTATGTACAATATCCATAAAGGGTGCTAGTTATAAATAAATAATTGACATATGATAGAGATATTTAATTATATTATTTTTATAATTCCTTATTTCCAAAAATAAAATAAAAAAATGGTTAGGGTAGTGTTAAAATTCCATGTAATAAATACTAATATATTTTAATTTAATAATTTTTTTTGAATTTTATGGTTCTCTATAGTCGGTATTAGAGAAATTTTTACTTAACCATTAGAAACTATGATGACATTAATTTAGTAAAAACTGTAGGGATATGTATAAGAATATTAGAAATTGAAAATTATTTTATAATGTAATTAAGGACCTAGTAAAATACTAGGGATTTATAAAAGAAGGTTTCATTATTTAAGAATCCTATAAATGTTGTTTCATTATTATATGAACATCCGCTCTGATTATTAGTTCTCATTATATGAATTATACATTTATTAAATTGTTGTAAACCAATTGAAACATGAAAATGATAAATTAAATGAACAATGAAATGATTATTCACAAGAGAAACTAAATTTTATTGGATATGGAATTAATAATCATATTTCTATTCTCACAAAACATTATCAAGAGATGAAAAATTCTATTCTATGAAATTAGAAAATGAGAGCACTATATTTTGTTTATTTTTTCATGGGGAAACATATACTTTCTTTTAGTGGATCCATTGATCAAATAGGAACTATGTAATGCATATGTACCATTGAAAAGATATTTTCCATTACATAGTGTATGTAACATGGTAATCTTATTATTTCTATTTATCATTTGTAAGGAAAAGAATATCAGTGGTGGAATCCTATAAATAACATGAGTAAATAAGAAGAAAATGAATCTATGGAGTGGAAAAAATTTAAATGAAAATATTCTACAAGTATATTCTGAATATTATTATTTTTTAAACAAATAAATAATTACATGAGACAAAAAATAAGTATGATTAATATATTGGTTCCTATAAAGAAAATTTTACCTGAAATATTACATAATCTATTAGTGTTATTATACAACATGAGTGTATTTTTAATTGATTATTTAGTGGATTAAAAAAAATTCTATGAATAGTGTTAGTCATATGATAATTTATTAGCTATGATGAAATCTTTATGTGTGATATCATGGTGTAGATAAATGTTACACTTTACAAAAAATCACATGGTTTTGATAAGAATAGAAAAATTGATTTCAAAGGGAATTTCAAAATTCATATAGAGAATAATATAAGACATCCTTTATTCACAATGTATGTGAGGAAAGATGGGGTATATTTTATAGAGGTGACTAGTAAATGTTTCATAAGTGGAAGGGAAGTTTATTAGTCCATGAAATATTTAGTTTATGGGAAGATATTAGATAATTATGTGAATAGAGAGAAATCCCCACATAATGAACCACACAGCCTCGTATGTTTTCAATGTAAGAAGTATGGATATTATGGTAATGAAAGGAAAAAATATGAAGGTTAATGATGAATATCTAGGTAAAAAATCTTTTATTTATAGAGACAATTTTAAATCGCATGCTATCACTATTTCCAATTAATGGTTTGCTAAGAACATAGGGAAATATGTACTTACCGAAAACTATACAACTATTATGTTCCACTTTAGTTCATGATCTAAAAACTCTTTTATATATTAATATTTTTTATTTTTTATCAATGTAACACTTCATGACCTATATTGATGTGAAAACCACTAATGGAATGATCATCATATCCCAATATAATGATTCTTATCCAATTGAAGGTTGTAGTAATGAGTTCCCTACAAATCATTACATTATTACTATAGTTTAATTCAATGTTATTTTTGGTCATGGATTTGAATTATTTACATAATTCACAAATAAATTATATATTAAGGGAGGTTTTATTTTATATTTTGAACAATAATATTTTTTCCTATCAGTGTGATGACATAAATGAACATTTAATGGGAATTAAATCCATTGCATGAGACATGGTTCTAATTCAAAAGGGGTATTTTTTTAATATGGTTTGGGGGGAAAGCATCAAATATGTTCCTAGGTTTTTTGTTTATTTATGTCTTTTGGGGTGAATTTTATTTCCTTCAACATAATCATGAAGAATATTTTTTAATAGAACTCATACCTAGCCATAAACCTATTTTCAAGAAACAATATGGAACAAACAAAATTGAGTTTCAATATCTAAAGAATAAACTGTATGAGGATACTGAAAATGGATTCATTCAGAAATATATGTAACCATTTAGAAAACCACATCTATGTTTCAATAATAATGATTGATAAATTTTACTCTACATTGATTATCGATAACTTAACAAGATAAATTCCAAGAAAAAGTATCATATACTACATAATGACGATTTAGTTGATCAATTTCATGTATCTCAATAATTTTACATGAATGGTCTTAATTGTGGATATCCTCAGATGGGGGTCTAGAAGTTTGATATACCCATGAATGAATTTTATCAAAGTTATGGAAACTATGAATTTATAATGATGAAAGGTTGTCTTACTCATGTCCCTTCAATCATCATGGAGGTAATTAATAATGAATTTAGATATTACATTCATCAATTTTTGGTATTATTCGTATACAATATTCTTATTTATTAAATTCATAAAAGATTGAATGAATATTATTTGATAATTTTGATGAAGACCCTAAAAAAGGAGACGCTTTATGAAAAAATTATAGATAGTGAAATTTAGGGATAGAGAATTTTATTATTGGGTTATATATTCAAAAATGAGGGTATATGTATAACATTTAATGATATAAAATATTTATCACTTCACTAGGACATCCACAGTGAAAAAATATATAGTTTTCATTATTTTATTAGATATTTTTCATATTTTCTGGAGAATGTATCATGCCTACCGAATTTTCTCCCAATGTTAACTCGGAATGGATAAAAGTTAATTTGGACAAATAAATGTGAGGATGGTCTTAAGGAACTAAATAAATGGAAAATTATTAAACATGTTCTAGTAATACACTATAGTGGACAATTGATTTTATTTTAATTGGATGCATCTATGATGGGACTGGGATGTTTCCTCTTACAGAATGATATTATTAAAGTATATGCCTCATTAAACTTTATGTTCTATGAGAAAAATTATCCAACTCTTGTTGTGGAGTTAACTAATTTAGTATTTTCATTAATTATATATAGTAATTTTATAATTAATGATATGTGTGAAATATATACTCATAAAAAATGACAAATTTAAATTTTCACTGATAAATATTTGAACATGTGGAAATGGAGATGGTTTCATATGATAATTTATTTTTACTACTAAATTCATTACCACATAGGGAAAGTGGACAAGGTGGATAATGAATTGAGTAGAAAGGATCATGTTACCTTTTCAATGATGGTGATAAACAAAATAAATATATATAGACTTGAAAAAGGATAAATTAGGAAATCTTAAAGAAATAGAAGACATATTGTCTTTAAAAAATGTGTTTGAAAACATTTATCCATGTGATGATTAAAGAGACACAAAAAATTGAGGTAGAGATAAAATATATGATTAGAAATATTCCCTATTTAATCCTTGACAATGATGGATTAATAAAGTTCATTAATCTAGATTATGTCACTTCATGACATGATTTTAAGAAGGAGATGATGGATGAATCTCTTAGTTCTTTATTCTATATTCATCCTGGATGTATGAAGATCTATAGAGATTTAAATGTGTATTTATATTGGGATGGAATAAATACATATATTTAAGAGTAAGATTATTAGTGCTTTATATTTCTACAATTTATAGATGAGATATAGAAGTGAAAGTGGTCGTTATAACCATTACCCATATCAAAATATAAATGGGAAAATATCACCATGTATTTTTCATCATAATTCCAAAAATATCTATAGGGGATACTTCTTTTTTTAGTTAATTGACTTATAGATTCAATAAACATAATTTCCATTAGAAAAGATTTATCTCTTGATCTTATTACTTATTAATATTTTATATATGATGTAATATTTCATGGTGTACCTCTATCAATTGTGTCTAATCTGGATCTGAGGATTTTGTCGATGTTTTTGAGAAGTATTCATAAGGCTCTAGATATAGAGATATCTTTCAAGACTTCATATCATCCATATATATATGGTTTGTCTTAGAGGACCATTTGAAATATTTAATACATTTTGAAAGCATTATATATTAATTTAAATGTATTCTAGAAACAATATCATCCATTGGATGAATTCTTGTACAACAATGGAATTCCATAAAGTATTTAGATGGATACTTATGAATTCATATATTACTAAAAGTGCATAAATCCAACATGATAGAATGATGTTACAGAAAAAAATAATGTTCCTTGAACTATCAAAGTAAATGAGAGAGATGTTTAGAATCATTCAACTAAAAATAATAGCTTCACATTATTGAAAAAAATGTTACAATGAAAAAAAAATAATTATTTAGAGTATGAATTTTATGAAAAGGTATTCCTATGATCCTATACATTGAATAGGGTGATGTTATTTTGAATGTAAAACATGTCAATCCCTATCTCTACTGACATTTTTATATAACTAGTACTGTAAAGATGTTAGCTTATTAAAAAAAACTCACATAAAATATCTATCAAGTTCATGATATGGTCAACATATATCTCTAAAGGAAAAAAATAATAGGTCCTACAAATGTTAACACTATGTTTTTCTTACCCTTTGTGAATGATATTTCTTTTGAATAACATCTAGTAGAGATTCTTTGTAGTAGGGATAATGCACTAAAAAAGTTTACTCCACTGGTCACACTTCTTTGGAGAAGCCGCCAATTTTAGGAAGCTATGTGGGAACTTGAGGATTTGATGAGGTAGAGGTATACTCGTATGTTTATGTTAATGTAAAATATTTATGGGTAAATCCATTTTAAGGGGGTAGAATATGAAACCTATTTATTTTTGTGAAATATTTCAAATTAAATAGTCTAATTTCTTTGATATCTTTCATTACATGCATCTGCATGTTTAGGCGAACCCCAAACAATTTTTAAAATATTATGTTTTGATTATCACTTAGATGATGAATTTTTTAGTATAAATACTGATAAATTAATAATGAAAAATATATGGTATATATATTTATAAAATTAATTTATTACTTATCGCATTTTTCGAATTATAAATGAATATTATTTGGAATAAAAATTCGGTATTTATGGAATATATTTTTATACAGGGATTTTAATTATTTCATTCATAAAAGTAATTAATATATATTTTTAATAAATTTCATGGAATTTATATATTATTTATATAATTATTTTAGTATTCATTATGATAATATTTTTTTCTAGTAATAGTATAAGAATAAATAATGTTTTATGATTAAAAATAGAATCTTTTTAAAAATATATTTTTGGAATATTTTGTGCACTTACATTAAAATTAATTACATTAATTTATAGGTATTAAAATTGTCACGACCCGTCCTCGGGGCCCGTGCTGTGACTACCCCAAGCCCGCCTTCCATAGGCCAGGGGCTGGCGACTAGCACCAAAGGCGTAAAATCCCGATAACTGGGAAGGCATTGCCTTTATAAAAGAAAACAAGCACCAAAGAGTACAAGCGGAAGCAAAACACTAAGTACAAAAGAAAAGATGAAAAGTAATTGGGCCAGAATACAAACCCAAAAGAAAGTACAACTACAACTGAACAAGGTACAATAGAAAAAAGAAAAACAGCTGGAAGAAGGAAGCAGCTGCTGGGTCATCCTCCTCGGATCCTACCTGAAGGGTAGGTACAGATAGCGCAGCTCCTGGTTGTCCACCACAGATCCTACCTGAAGGGTAGGTATAGATAGCTTCCTCCACGCAATCGTCTGTCAACCTCCTCTGTGATTCGTCACGTCGTGTAGTCCACCTCTGGGTACTGACTCTTCGTGTAGTCCACCTCTGGGTATCGTCCAGTCCTCAAACACTCGGCCTCCGTCAGCACTGCCCGTCGTCTGCAGCCAACACAACGAGGTGCGGGCATAGCCCGTGCAGGGGTGAGTATAACGATACTCAGTAGGGACCCCGAGACCCTCAAGGTCTCACTAAACCAACAAGGATAACCACAAAGAAGATCTCAACAGATAACCTCTACTTAGGTATATGCCCATACATATACCTAAGTTATCAAGTAACCCATCTCAATCATGAGGAAACACAAGGATTGTGAAATCAACGGATAACCACTACCCAGGTATATTCCCATACATATAACTATGTTAAGAAGTGACTCATCTCAATCATGAGGTAAACACAAGGTTAAAAGTCTCAGCTCAAACCAGGATTTTCATTATCGAAACCATAACTACTGAAAAGCTCAGTCTCTGGAGTGTACAGTGGTCCTGTCACGACTCCGAGGTACTGCTCACTAACCTAAGACTACTGAAGTACTCCTCCTGTCGAGTACTGCAGGTTAGCCACCCAGACACAATAGTGCTTCCTGCCAAGGTATGTCACACAAACACAGTAGTGCACACCCCCTAATAGCCTACTGAGGTACTCTCCGGACGAGTACCGCGGGTCTGCACTTTCACACAGGTAGTGCTCCATCCGCCATGGGTCTTCACCTTAGAAAGTAGTGCTCCGTCCACTGGGCTAGTCGACTCACTCCAAGTCGAGTCGGTCAAGCAGTCGTCAGGTCTCAGCCAGTTACACGGTCTCCGTACTCCGCACCCTCGTCATTGGGAGGGTCCGCTCCACGAGCTATAGGTCGATACTCCATGTATCTCAAAGTCCCATGAAGAAGTATCTCAAAGTACCGCCTCGTCATAGGGGTCTCAACACAACAGACAGCGCGTCAATCGGACACCCGGTCTGTGAGTTATTAGCCTTTTCGTCCCAGGGGCCCGGTTGGTTTCGTGAGTGAACCAAACCCGGCCGTATCTCAACTGCACCCCGAACTCTCATAGGGTATACTCATAGGGACCGTTTCTCAACGAGATCACCAACGCCACTAATTGTTCGTCAAATGGACGTTCTGTCAGAAAGATATCAGCTTTTCCGTTCCAGGGGCCTGGTTGGATTTCGGTGCGATCTAACCCAGCCACTATCCATCTGCATCCAATTCTCGGGCGAAGGATACCAAAAGTTCCTTATCGTCAATAGGAACTCAACGCAACAGACGACGCGTCAATCGGACGCCCGGTCTGAGAGTTATTGGATTTTCCGTCTCACACCCACCCTGGGAAACTTCCCAGGAGGTCACCCATCCTGATCACTAATCTAGGCCAAGCACGCTTAACTATGGAGTTTTTAACTAGGTAGGCTCCCGAAAAGGAAGATGTACCTTGAGTATAGTATACCGAAACGACCGTCTCGATCCAACGATCGTGTTGCCACTGACGGCGAGTTGTTTGGACGCCCATAGCCCAAGATACGGGCATTTGACCAAAAGTGGTCTGAAATTGGGGGTCTGGGCCCGGGCCGACCCGGCCCGACCCCCCCTGGGTCAGCCGAACCGGGTCGACCCGCCCCGGGCGGTGACCCGGCCCGGCTCGGAAAACCCGACCCGGCGCGGCGGTGCGGACCGGCACGGCGGCGCGGCCTGGGCGCCGTTCGGGTGCCGCGCGCGGGGGGCAAACCCCCCCCCCCTTTGAGAACCGCAACCCCTTAATTGGGGCTGCTTTTGAGACTCAGCCGGGGGAAATTAATTCCCCCGGTCTCCACTGCCCGGCCGGCCCGTACTGGTCGGCCGGTTTCGCCAGCAAGGACCGGCGACGGCCGGTCCTTCCTTCGCCGACACCGGCGGCCCGGTGCCGGCCGCCGGTCATCTTGCTCCGCCGCGGCCCGGAACCGGCCGCGGCCTATGCCGTTCGGCGCGATGCGACGACATCGCTTCCCTCCGCCGCGGCCCCGCTCCGGCCGCGGCGCCTTTGACTTTCTTCGACGCGATGCGACGGCGTCGCGTTCTTGGATTTTTTTTCCACGGCGCGGCGCGACGGCGCCGCGCGTATCTTCCGCAATAAATCGCGTGGTGCGACGGCACCACGTTTTCTCGTATCATACTCAAGAAACCATCACGAAAAACAAAGGAGGAGGGTCGGCCGTGTTTGTGCGGTCCGACCCCCTCGCGTTATTCGATAACAAAAAGGGTTTTAATCCACGATTATCACCAAGTTTGTATTCACGAACAATTAAATAAATAAAAACCCTCAATCATCAACCGCTTGATCAGACGATCCGCAGATCAACCCGGTATTGGTTGGTCCGCGCTCGTCGTTTTTTCTCAAAAGATAAGAGAATTCCAAAATTAATTCCCCTACCTCGGCTTCAAGAACGGAGTTCTTCAACGACCCGCGGAAGACAAGCGTCGCGGAGGTCGGGCGTCGTTCCGTCTAGGTTGGTGGGAGAAGAGCTCAGTGAACTCGAGCCGAGACGTCACCCTCTATATACTTTGTAGGTGGCGGTGCTTCCCTTCCTTACTCCGGTTGAAGATGGTCGGAGGTGTTTCTTCACGTTCTTCAGAAACGTGGAACGTTCTTCCTTGAGAGGTTGGTGATCTTCCAAGAGTTCTTCTCCTCTCCTTAGTTCTCCCCACAAGGTTTATGTCAACCCAAAAAGAAGAATATAATCTCTCTTTTTAATGTTGTCAAAATGAATTCAAAAGAATTCAAACACTCAAAATAATTAACTAAGTTGGTTTAATTAATTAATTGCAAGGTGTTGGAAAGAATTTCAAAAGATTGAAATTCAAATAAACCATACTTAACTCACCTCATTAATTAATCAAGTTGTCAAATATTAAAGAATGTGAGTTAATGGGGAGTTGGAATGTGAGGGGTTAATAGGGTTTGGGAGTTTAAGGAATTTGAAAAGGTGGGGGTTTCGTGTGGGCCCCACCCTTTCAAATATCCACACATGGGAAGTTGGATGGATGTGGGCCCACCACCAACTTCCCATGGGATAAGTTAACCACTTAACATTGTTAAAATTTGATTTAACAATTTTATTCACTTTTTTAAATAAACCCCAAAAATTAACTTCTCCTCACGCAAAAACGCAACTACGGTAAATGTTCTCTTAAGCGATTACCGGCGTTGCGAGTTCATCGGTGCAATCAGATTTCAATTCCGAGCACCGGTTCAAAAGATAGAAATTCCCGCTCGCTCGTTCACTGAACGTACCCGAGCCAAACTTCGGAAATTAATTCCGGGCACACCGGGCCTCGGAATCAGGCGCCGTCAGAAACTGCGTTCTTGTAAAATTCCAAAGAAAATTAAGAAAACATTTTCCTTCAAATTTCCGGGTCTTTACAAAAATAGATAAAAGTAATTAATGTTTTAGAAACTCGTGGATAAATGTTGGTAAATAGGCACCTTTTTTCAATATGAATAGTAACATTGGTAAACTTTATCACTGTTGTAAAGGGTAAATCATTATAATGTAAATTAAAAGTTAGTGAAAAGTACATAATTATTTATAATACATTTTATTGGGTGAATTTAGTTTCACCCTTATCACCTTAAGTTAAATATTTATTTTTACAAGATACTCATTTCCGTGATAATGAAATATGCAGTATAAGAAAATAATGTTTCTAAATGTCACTCCCTTATTTTTAAATATTGATTTTGTGTTAAAATAGGGATA
This sequence comes from Viscum album, assembly GCA_963277665.1. Taxonomy (NCBI): domain Eukaryota; kingdom Viridiplantae; phylum Streptophyta; class Magnoliopsida; order Santalales; family Viscaceae; genus Viscum; species Viscum album. The sequence goes on along the minus strand of OY728153.1, from coordinate 54,526,706 downwards.
AAAATAGTAATGACGGAATAATAACCTTAATTTTTTCAATTATTAAATTATTTTAATGGTGTTAATATATTTATATTTTTTATAAATTTATTAATAATTTTAAATGATTAGATAATTTTAAAACAATATTTATTCATTTGATGGAAAAAAATAAACGATTTTGAAATTATAAAAAGATATATAATTAAAGTAAGTTATGGTGTTCCAAGAAATATATAGGTTAATATTAAATACATTTTTGGTGTTATAAGATTATATTTCCATTTCAACTATGTATTTATGTCTTTTATTTCCACATAAATGAATTGTGTCAAAATTTATAATAATGACCTTTTATAAAAAAAATATTTTATTAAAATATCTAAAAATCATCAAAATATTGAATTAAGATAATTTATATATTAAATAGTAAAATATTTCCTAATACTTTTATAAATAAGAAAATTTTCACCATATATATGTAAAAATTAAAACCCATAAATATGGAATAACTTTTCTATCATATTTAAATTTATGATTTGATTAATTAAGGGTTAAAAAAAGGAAAAGATTATAACGACACAAAAACATGTATAAATATTATTTGAAGATAGGATTACAACCATAATCAACCATATCTATTAATCCATAAAAATTTTGAGGAATTTGGATTGAGTATTAATTTATTAAATGTAATATTTTGAGAAATTCTTAAAGTGCACCTCACCTCAAATATAAAAATGTAACCTCCTTCATCACTTCTTCACACAACATTTTTCTTTTAGTTCAAAAAAACTATTCTAATTTATAATATAAAATTACCTATACCCATTCTTTTGGTTTTTTATTCTCAAAACAATATCCTTAAATCCTTTTAGTGTAGATGTAAAGGAGTCGTTTTACAGATGACGAAATATCCTTAACTGGTCACATTTTTTCCTACACTTCTTCAACCCCTATAAATGTATTTTATTTATCATAAAATAGTATCATCATATTATCTTAGTGTTATTAGAAATTTTTATAATAATGAAATCATTATTATACACACTCGTTCCAATGAAACATGATGTGAATGTAATACTCATGGGTATGTACATCTTATCATCTCCAAAAATTGATATAATTTATTTTTCATTACCATATTTTATTGATGGATATAATTATGTGTTTAATTTTTATATATGATATTTTTTACAAAATAAAATTTCTTTATTTATAATATCAAAACTACCTAGTTACCATCCAATCCTATTGGAAATGATAATTTCATTTATGCATACTTTTGGGATACAAACTCTACAAAGTGATGTGGTTCGTTGTTCATATATATTTTAGTTGGTTGGTAATGAAGAAGAATTTTTTGAATATATATGATATATATAATATAATTATATCATATAATGGTTAATTAATATTTACCTTTCTTTAGTTCCATCCATTGAAAAATGAAGACAACATTAAAAGGTATGTGTGGTCAAACGTCACCATGAATGGTGTATTTCATTTTCTATCTATAACTTGTATGGATGAATATAAATAATATATATATATATATTATATCTATATAATGGTTAATATTCTATATATTATGGAATAATGATAAACGATTATAGATAGGAAATACTAAAATGATATTCTTAGGATAAATTAAATAATTAAAACCCAAATATGACGATTTTAATAAGAAATTATTGAGAAAATGGGGAGTTGAAATTTTTATAACATGTAATATATGATATTATATATATTAAAAATACTTTGTTTTAGAATTATTAAAAATTTAATTTATTATATGAGGGGTTATATTGTTTTCCAATCCTGGTGAACTCAATGTAAGGGTTTTTTTGTCACAATAACATTGTTTATCACAATTTATTTTGGCAATAACTCTAATGAAAAATTATTATGGTTCATATCTCAAGAACTATAAAATATTTTATCTAATTATTTTATTTATTTATAAAAAATTTTTTCTTTTCTTTTTTCCTCATCATATGAACTAAAGTGTTTGAAAATATACTTTTATGGAAAGTAAAAATCATTTCTCACTTCGTATGAAAAACCCAATTTTTTCAATAACCAATTTCTCTAAAAATGACTAATAGATGTTTTTTAATTTCATATAACATTTTTAATTTAATTTATATGAATTTTTTAATGTAAAAAATATATTTTATAGGAGTATATTTAATTCGATTTTCTAAATGAAGTAGTTTGAGAATTTTATTAAAAAAAATTGGACGGATGATTTTTAACTTTTATAGAATACATGTATTTTCATTGCATCATGAATAATTTATTCATTAACTCTTTCTTGAAAATATTTCACAATTCATTTCAAAGAAAATTCTTTCCTTTATTATTGCAATTGTTTTTAGGAATAAATGATTTCAAAATGGAATGGATATTTTCCTACAGTGTGTATTAATGAAAATTTATTATTATTTATGTTGATCAAATAAAAAACATGATATCACTTATGATTTACTAGAGATATGATACAATGATTCCATTATTATTCTTTCCCTAGATGGGTTATATTTATGATAAAAAGGTGATTATAAACCAAATTCATTTCCAATGAGTAACTCAATGATGAAATTATGAAATGTTTTTGAACCTCAGTCTAATTAAATAGGTTATTGTATGATGAATTTTATTACAGGGACATAGGTTTTGTAGTGTAATATGTATTAATATTATTAAGAATAATATAAGATCCAGGCATTGAGATGGTTTATGATTCTGAGTCCAGGTATGCCTGGAATTAATTTTATAAAAATATTAAATATGTTTTTAATGTGTGTACAAGATTTTTTTAGAAATAATGAAATATCTCTGAATTGGTGGATTATATCAGAAATCTAATACCACAATTTGGTTTAGAACATGGTGTTTACCTTAGTCATGACATAAAATATGTTCACAAGGGATATTAAAACTCAATCATTGGAGGTACTTTAAATGGATTAATTAAATTAGTAAATTATTAATTTAATAGATTAATCCCAAATAACACATAAATGGGTACCCGAATGAGAAATATGGGACCACCATTGATATAAGAATGTAGGTTTTACCCAATGTGGGGTATAACCTCTGTCGGTGTCCAGAGTTCGACTTTTGTGCCATCATGGGAGAGTAATTAAATAATTAAATAATTATTTATTTAGTTATTCGATTATTGACATAACATAACATTCCCAATAATTTTTTATGGTAATCCTCATAGGATTATCTCATAATTTCATAAAATTTCAACAATATATCTCCTCTCCTTTCCATTGGAAAATAATGATAGAAGATGATGGAACTTCAGTTCAAGGCAATTCGAAGCGCGATGAATGCAACATATCACAACAATCACATTATTCATCAATGATGATTGATCCAATCTAGGTAGGACTGATCTTTGATATTTTTACATCATTGATTAAATTATTGATAATGTTCATAATTCATTCAACAATATGTTAACATTTTTTTAGCATGATTATATCAAAATCAATTTCTTTTATAATTTGTTTCTAACCTAGATCACCCGTTCTTGATCAGTTGGCCAATAAAAATTGGAAAAAAAATCCAAAATATTGTTTATGTTATATTACCTCTATTGTTATATGTGTTCTTCTCCATTGATACCCTACGGTTCCAAGCTCGATGACCTACAGGCGACCTGAGCTCGATCGGGTGGCCAGATTCGAGGATGATCGAAGAAATTGTGACAGAATCCTAAGAAAATATTCGATTAGTGTAGATTAGGGCCCAAAAATTGTATATCAATGATAAATGGAATTTTTATTCTTGGAATAGATCGATGGTGGATCAAGGATGGTGCAATGACTCCGTCTGGGATGTATGAGTGGAGGAGGAAGTCTAGGGAGGGGAGGAAGTGTCTCTATTGAGCAGAGAGATGCAGAAGGGTGTGGCTCGATGTGAGGTATCATGAGGTAGGCCAACAGGATGGTGGATTGAAGATGAGGATGAGGCTACTAGTACATGTAGCCAGTAGGTGAGCTGGTGACTGGTGAAACAACATGTGACTAGAAAAACGGAGTAGGACGGGGTTTGTGGTGATCGGAGACTACATTTAGCAGTCTAAGGCGGACAATGTGGTAGGAGAAGGAAAGAGGGGGACACTATAGGAGGCGGGAGTCAGCACAGTAGAGGCGGCTGGGCGGTAGTTATGGTTTGTAGGGGAGGAGGCATGTGTGGGGATAGCTGAGGGGGAAACCCTATTGGAATTAATATATATATATATATATATATATATATATATATATATATAATAACATTAATAAAATTGTTATTAAATTATTTTGAAACCCCCATAACTCTTGCATGGGGAGTGAGATTCATGAACTGTCTATGCTACAGTGACCCTGTATAAGATACAATCATTTTAATAATTTTTTAGATAATTTTCCCTAACCTATGACATAGGCCCATGAAATGAATGTGAAACATTACAATCAATAATATTATTAAATCGTTGACCCACCATAACTCATGCATACAACGTCCAATTGATGGGATATCTGTGGAAACATGACATTGTCCTTAATATAGTCAATTCAATACCGATGTCGAATATTAAATTAGTCTTTGTGGATTAGGTCCACGAAACACCAATTATTATTATTATTATTATTATTATTATTATTATTACTATTATTATAATAATAATAATTATTGTTATTATTGATCCGGAATCTTGCATCAATCATAACTATTCTATATGACATCAGATTAGCAATATGTCATCAGATTTGTAACCCTGATATTGAAGCAGTAATTTTTAGAGCAACATCATTATTTTAATACAAGATCATTTCATGGGCCCCACAAGGAACCATTCAAGTATAATGTTATGAAATTAGACCTTTTCACTGGGTGTCCGATTTGGACAAATGAATAGTAGATCTTGTGAACTTTTTCACAAGGATAACAATGGTTTGATCTTTTTGGTTATCATGGGACTCCAAATTTTCGACTAATTGGGATGTGAGAAGCCTTATTCATGATATCATTAAATATGGAAACATAAAAGGAATATTATTGGAAAATTATTTTTATGTATTTTAAGAGAATCCATAGCTTAGGTCATCATTGACTCTTGTGAGATTGGAGAAGATTTATGAAAAAATATATTCAAAGATTCCAGGGACCCTTGATGGGGCCCAATAGAGAAATTATGTTTTTCTATTCAGACCAAAGATGAGAATTTTGTGCTCATCATCCTCTTGAAAAAATATTCCATGTACTCTCAGAGTACATTTGGACACAAATGGATACATGTACACTTTTTAGTACCTGAGGATGGAAGGGTACATAACTAGGTGATGAGGTGGGGTCACACAATGTATAGTCCACATACAACCCATTTACCACATTACGAATATTCTACCTGTCTTATCCCCTTATTTTGGACTTGGATTTTTCCCACGAGATGCCTATCATGAGTGTTTTTTTATTTAGAACCGGATGGTGCCCTTCGAAGTGGATTTCAAAATATGAAATGAATTATTTAGGTTTGGAATGCACAGATGTGAGAATAGAGGATGACAGTGATCATACCAGATTAACAGAACAGTACCAGGCTTACCCTCCAACAAGGCTAGGCAGTGGAGTTCATTGATGGAAGTTATGGGCTTACCCTCCAACTAGGATAGGCAGTGGAGTTCCTCAATAATCCTTCCTATTTACCCTATAGTAGGAAATTCACATTGGAGTTCCTCGATGTTGTTTATTTTCCCTCATGCTTGGATGTTCAGTGGAATTCCTATATGACATATTCCAAGAATAACCCTCTAGTCGGGCTGTGTAGCAGCATTTACCTGAAGACTCACTGAGCTTACCCTTTTGTAAGAACGAGGTAGTGGTGTTCACTAGTGACATTCATGATTGGTACCCTTTAGGTGGGTTGGGTAGTGTCATTCTTTAGTTACTATCATAGTGAAACCCCCGGAAGCACTAGGACACATGTCCTATACATTGATTTTTTTGTAAGTGATAAAACAAATGGTTTGACATACCTTTGGAATCCTGATAAAGAGGGGATATTTCCCCACTAATATGTTTTCTTGTCACTCGACATAAAAAAATTAGGGTAAGTTAGTGCTACCCAAAGAGGATAATATAAATGTGTGGTGATTGATCCCCTTCAACTTGTGTTTCCTTGGGTAGACATGTGAGGTGTTGGGAATCACAATTGGACTTACCATGGAACTCTTGGATACTCATACTCTTGGGATGAGCTATGAGATGGAGATCCCCTTACTCTCACATTTGGCCTTCTTTGACTGAGCATATATATAACATGTTACATGACCCAATCCTTTGTCTTGGTTACTCTCCTTCTGTGAGAGGCTTAGATGTGTTGGGTATTCCATGTGCTTTCTTTGTTTAGCATTTCATTGTTAGAAGAGTCTAATCTCCTATTATATGCAGAGAAGACTCGATGGGGAGTTCATCTACTCACAATTTTGAGATCCTTGAATTTAGACGATTATACTTTCACTCTCTTTTTGGGTTGATATGTACTCATTTTGTTCTTTTTTACCATACCTTGATCTCTCTACTACTTTTCTCTTAAGTGTATCTATTATTTCTCCCCATTCACCTCCTTTGGGAAGTTCTAATGGGTATGTATATACTCACCCCTGGATGGGCTTCATCCAACATGGGATGTGTCATTTGTAGATGACAGATTCATTGATCATGACTTCATAGAAACTAAGGGATATGGGGTGCTTGGATCATATATGGTGGTAATAGTTTGGGATTCAGAAGCTCAAATATTTTAGCTATTTTACTTATCCAGTTTTTTATGTCGAGGAATGTTTCTAGTTGGGCATGTATTTTCCTCTTTACTTTTAGTTTACACTACAATACTCTTGTACTATCTAGAGGTTCATACATGCTTCATTTATTTTATAACAGTCTTTCATATTTTATTTCTTTCCCTCTGTAATTTTAAATTTATTTGGCTATGTGTGTGTATATTTTTTGGAAATAGACTCTCTAAGATTAGTTTTCCTTCGAAACTTCTCACCACCCCTAGCCTATGGATGTGGGTTTGGGGTAGTTATAGCTATAGCCCTAGCTTGGGTCAGGTCGTGACAGATTCATATCAGAGGTAGTTCATTCCTTGGTATGTTAGGATGTTCCCTAAAAATGAATTGGATTGGATTTTTGGAAATAGATTCAATGTTTCTCAAGTGAGGTTCTTAGTTTAGAGAGTATAGTGATGATGCGGGTGGTCGACTTATCCATTTACAAGGACCTTGGCTTCCTTCATGTCGACTCGACACCTGAAGAAATTTCTTTCAAGGAAAAATGGTACATGAATCATGTTGGATAGAGAGTTTTTTAATCCTTATTGATTCATATCCCCATTTTCATTGATATATATAAATATATATATGCGCATCTAACCATGTTACTCCTTGATAACTTTTAGGATGTCTTAGAGACGAAAGCTATCCAGGATACTAGTTTTGGCTCATGATCATGACTCTATGAGTGAAAAGGCCTTAGTTTAGGTTCCATCCCATGACCCCTACATCCATGTGGATAGGTAGCAGCACCAACACCTATTCAACAGTAGCTAGTCCTAGCTGAGTAGGCGGAGGACATGTGCAGACAGAGCACACACATCAAGTTCTAGCATCAGATACCATGTAAGTTCTGTGGTGATCCATATCCCCAGGCATTAGAGGATTGGATGGAGTCACTTTTATACATTTTCAGACTTGTTCAAACTCCAATAGATTATTTGGCATATTTTGAAGCTATTATCTTCCAGGGGGAATTTGTGTGTTGGTGGATTCTGTTTACTCATATGCATGATGATTCAACATTCTCGTTGGACGACTTCTAATAGTTATTTTGTGAGGAGTACTTATCCTCCTACTTATGATCCATTTAGAATCAAAAGATTATAGATCTTATATAGGGAGGGATGAAAATTTGGGAGTACACAGAATAGTTCACATACCTTTCATGGTACTCACTCGACATGATCTGCAATGGCTACTTCCAAGAACAAAAGATCGAGTATGGACTCTGTAGAGATATTTGATCCAGTGTTGTTTCCCTATGAATTACCACCAATGCGAGATGCTAGAACTAGAACTTATGACATAGATATTTTGATCAGAGGGTTTCCAGGTAGCTGGAGCTATAAAGACCCGTATTTCCCCTAGAATATTTTTTTAATACATGGGAATTTTATGAGTCCACAGTTTCTGAGGACGCTTGATTCTGAGACATGGTGTGCCCAGAATCAATTTCTGATGTTTTGTTTGGGTACGTTCTGTAAATGTACAAGCGGGATTATATATCTTTTGAACCAGTGTTCCAAACTGAAATCTGAGGGCACCGTTGAACTCATAGTGTTGATGATTTCTTAGTGAGACCTTCACCATAGTTGCGTTTTAACGAGAGTGGAAGATAGTTTATGGGGTTTTTAAATAAAATTTAAATAAAAATAAGACTTAATGTAATTTTATTTTATGGTGGACAAAACCTCCAAGTGGAGGTTAAGGTTGGGGGCCACCTGCACATAACCTCCCATGGGAGGATATTATTTAGTTGGGCCCACACGGGTTTCTTAACTCTTTTAACTCCCCATTAATTTTGGAACACCTCTAACCCCTCATTTATATGGGTTATACTCTCCACTTTCCCCCACTAATTTATTATGCCAACGCACGTGATTTAATTGCGTGGAGCCGGGTTATTAATTCACCCTTTTGAATTACGTTCCAACAATTAAAATAATAGGCAGACTATTATTTCATTTTGGGTTGGCATTTCTCTTCCTGTGAGATTGTTGGAAAAAGATCTCAATGGAGGACCATTATTCCAATGAAGAATGTGAACAACGTGAATAACATTGACGAACTTCTTCTTCCTTCATCGACCAAACCTAAGGAGAAGGAGCTGTCTGTGAAGAACGCCAACAACGCTTCTTCCTTGGTCTCTTTCCCTGGACGCTTCCTAACGTCAACGAAATGACGCGGCCTTATTCCGCGACTTCGTCAAAGATCGTCGACAAGCAAAGTAGGGGTTATTATTTTACATATTAATTTTACCCTCCGTACCCCGTCGTATGTTGTCCGCTTTGAGAACTAAATGATATCACTGTAACGAAGAGGGTACAGACTCCACGAACATGGACCGACCCTCCCCTTTGGTTTGTTCTTGTTCGTCGACGATGGAGGGGGTACATGCGGCGACCGAAAACGAGACGGCCACGAAGAAAGCCGGCGGCGCAAGGCCGCCGGGTCGCTATAAGGGTGCGACACCGTCGTGCCACGCAAAAAAACTAAGAAATGGCCAGGCACCCCTCGGAAGTGTCGGAGGGGCGCGGTGTCATCATAACGCACTGGAAGAAAGGGCCGCGGCCAGAAGGGTAGTGGTGGTCAGATGGTGGTGCTGTGTCATCGCACCGCACAGAGCAGTAGGGAGCCGCGACTAGGGTGGGCCGTGGCGAAGGGGCGCGGTGCCGGTGTGTCGTGCCTGTGGTGCAGGACCGCAACCATAGGCCGTGGGGGACAGGAGAGGGTGGCCGGATGAGCCAGCCATCGGTGCGCACTACCAGCAGGACCCTTCATGTCTCACTGTTACTAGAGGTTGGTGCCTCGCGCCGGCCGTTTCAGACAAAGGGGGGCGCGACACCCCCCCCCCCGCCCTTCCACAGGTGGCCCGCCAGGCCATGCAGGCCGCCTGCTGGCCAGACCATGTGGGCCGCCTGCCGTCCAGGTCACGCAGGCCACCACCTGGCCTCGTGGTCCGCCCCAGGGCTACGCGGGCCATCGGGCTCGGCTTCCCCTTCGGGCTGGGCCACCCTTCGGGCCAACCCGCTTTCGGGCCGAGCAACCCCCATGGTCCGGCCCGTACCTTCAGGGTGGGCCACCGCTTTGGGTTGGGTCAAACCCACGGACCAGGTCGGACCCCAGTCCGGACCCGGGTCGGGTCGATCAAACTGGGTCGGCCTGGACCCGAACCCGTCAGACCTGATTACACCTATTCTCCCATTACTCGGGCTACGAGAGTCCATTAGACAAACCGTCAGCGGTGGCGATATTCTTGGAATGAAGCCATCCCTTTGAGAATACCCCACGAGAGTTCGAGGTATAGTTGAGATATCGTCAGGTTGGTTCATAACGAAACCAACCGGGCCCCGGGGACTAAAAAGCTAATAACTCACAGACCGTACACCCGATTGACGCACTGTCTGTTGCCTTAAGACCCCTCGGACATGGCGGACCTTTGAAATACATTTACGAGAGACTTCTCAATAGTTTGAGTTTTTTCCAGTAGCTCGTGGAGCGGATCCTCCCGGAAATAAGCAGGCATAGTGCATAGACATAGTAGCTAACAGACCTAATGACTGCTTGAGCGATTCGACTCGGAGTGATTCGACTAGCCCAGTGGGGAGCGCCCGGTATTTGGCAGCAGAACCATGGCGGATGGAGCGCCTGGTATTTGACAGCAGACCTACAGTACTCAAAAGGTGGAGTACCTCTGTAGGCTATTTGGGGGAGTGCCTGATATTTGGCGGCAGACCCACAGCAGACGGAGTGCCCGATATTTGGCAGCAGACTCACGGTACTCAATAGGAGGAGTACCTCAGCAGTCTACGGTTAGTGAGAAGCACCTCAGTGTCATGACAGGCCCACTGTACACAATATAAGAGAAGTTTTCCAGCAGCCCTGGTTTCGATAATAAAAATACTGGTTTGAGCTGATTCAATGACCTTTGTGTTTTCCTCATGATTGAGATGGGTTAATTGATAACTTAGGTATATGTATGGGAATATACCTATGTAATGGTTACCCATTGATTTTATACTTTGTGGTTTAAACTTGTGGATTTTTGTGATACCTTGAGGGTCTCGGGGTCCCTATTGAGTATTGTTATACTCACACCTGCACGGGCTATGCCCGCACCTTGTTGTGTTGGATGCGGATGATGGAAAATGCTGACAGAGGCTGAGAGTGCCAGGACTGGACGGTACCTGGAGGAGGACCTTACAACATATCGGTACACGATGGATTCTGACGGACGTGGAGTGCTGTGAAGGCCATCTATACCTACCCTTTACATAGGATCCCCGAAGGATGATCCAAGAGCTACTTTCACCTTTCAGTTGTTTGTCCCTTTTCAGTTGTACTTGTTTTCAGTTGTATTTTTACTTTATAGTTGGGCTTGTATTCTGGCCCCCATTACTTTCAGTACACTTGTTATACAGCTTTTACTTAGTGTTTTCTTCCACTTGTACTCTGCTTGTGTGTGTCTACGATTTATTAAGGCAAACCCTTCCCAGTTTTAGGTAATTACACCTTTGGTGCTAGTCCCCATCCCCTGGCCTATGAAAGGTGGGCTTGGGGTAGTCACGATACGGGCCCCGGGGGATGGGTCCTGACAAATTGGTATCAGAAAAGTCGGTTCTACCACATAACTTAGGGCTCTGATATTTTCTTTCTGTGAAGCAATAGTGTTAAGGGTACTGAGTGTGGTTTTCACTTCAGGGAGTCCAGTGTTGGTGTGGCGGCTTACATATCCATACACCAGGACCCTTACTACTGATTTCTGACTTAGTACACAAAAACACTGAATGCGTGTGTGTTTTCAAAAAAATTCATTAAGTAAGCTCAAACTAGGTCATCTCACAAGGTATAGTCTTTTGACCATGTTGCATCTGTTCTTTTAGGATGCCTCCCTGTGGATGACCAGTTAGAGCCCTTAGAGTTGTACGCACAGACAGGCCGTTGAGAGAAGAAGCTTCGGTGCAGGGCCCCTTTCCAGTTGAGGCACCAGCGGTACCACCACCTGTTGGGTCATCGATGCCACCAGCCCCAATAGTAGACGATGCACACCACTTGAGCATGTTGCACGAGTTCCAGTGCCAGAGGCCACCTAGGTTCCGGGGAGAGACGAACCCACAGGAGGCTAAGGATTTGCTGGAGGATGTGTTGAGAGTCTTCAGGCTAGTAGGGACACCAGCAGACTTCATGGTGATCCTTGCTACTAGCCTCCTTCGTGCAGTAGTAGGAAGATGTTGGAGCTTGATGCTCTAGTTCCATGATAAGGTGACAATTCTATAGGCAGACTTTGAGAAAATTTTCTGGGCAGAGTTTGTTCCATCCACCCTTCGAGTGGTGTGGATACATGAGCTACTTCATCTGCAGTAGGGCAGCATGAGTGTAGCTCAGTACTCAGTGAGGTTCACCGACCCCTCGTGCTACTCCACTAATATGGTATGAGACCCATTCTTCAAGGCCTGGACCTTTGATAAGGGACTCATGAGGGAGATCAGAGCTTCATTTATCTCCCATTACATCTCGACTCAGATGGGGGTGTTGGAGCGAGCCCTCCTAGTGGAGATTTTCCTTGCTGAGTAGTCCCTAGCAGCGAGACCCACCACTACTCGACTTGTAGCGAAGTCTTCTACAACAGGCAGTAGATAGTTGATGCACAGGTCCAATAGGACCATACCCATAGGTGTTCGACTGCATGACTTAGGATTATTTGTGTGGGGCACCCATAGTGGACATAGAGCCAGACATGCCCGGAGCGGACCGTGTTACTCCTACGACGGGCTTGGTCACATGGCTCGTGACTGTCCGACCTACCGTAGGGATGACCAACAGATAGTTGTGGGACCTCCCAGACCAAGGTATAGGTTCGATCGAGGCTATCCGTAGGGAAGAGGTGGACGTGGCAGAGGAGTTTGACGTGCAGCTGGTGGTGGACGATGATATGAGGTGCTACTTCCACCACCACGAGGAGGTCCACCCTGACCGTAGGGAGTGGGTGGACATGAGAGAGCTCAGCTTCAAGAAGCTTTGGACAACGACCATGGCACTATAGAGATGATATGAGGTATGGTTTTTGTATACTCCACCATAGCTGTAGTTCTTATAGACATAGGTTCCAGTCACTCTTTCATTGCCACTACCCTCGTTTGGAGCTCGGAGATTCCGACGGAGTTGTTGGCTCGATCCTTACGGGTAGAGACTCTTACGGGGGAAGACTCGATGATTACGCTCTAGTGCCTATAGTGTGATCTTACTCAAGGAGGTGAGATATTCAGCTGGGATCTCCTAATAACAGCATCGAGGCCTTACGATGTCATATTGGGTGTGGACCAGTTATCTATAATCCATGCTCAAATCGATTGTATTAGGCGCAATGTGTGGTGTGTCCACATGGATAGGGTCAGGTTCACCTTCACCGGCGAGAAGGGGACCTTTGCAGTGCAGTACAGACTTACTCGGAGGAGGGTGCAGCCGATCACTCACCAGTTGGCTTGCCTCACTCTCAGAGCAGTTGATGTGGAGAGTCCGACATATCCTGTAGTGGTGGACCAGTACGCGAATGTTTTCCCTGACAATGTTCCAGGACTACCTCCACATAGAGATGTAGACTTCTACCTTGACCTGTACCCTAGGATGACACCAATATCTAAAACATCTTATCGGATGGCTCCTACGGAGCATCGTGAGCTGCGGGTATATCTAGAGGACTTCCAGAGAAAGGGATTCATCCGGCCCAGTGTTTCTCCCTGTGCAGCCCCGATTCTATTCACCAAGAAGGCGGACGGGATCTTGAGGATCTATGTCGACTACTGTCACCTGAACCAGGTGACCGTGAAGAACAAGTACCCACTCCTGAGGATCGATGACCTCTTTGATCAGCTCAAGGGATCACAATGGTTCTCTAAGATAGACCTCAGATCAGGCTATCACCCGCTCAGAGTTAGAGAATAGGATGTGCATAATATGGCCTTCAGGTGTCGTTACAGCCACTAAAAGTTCTTGGTTATGCACTTTGGCGTAACCAATGCTCCAGTAGTGTTCATGAGCCACATGAATAGGATCTTCGAGCCTTACCCCGATCGCTTTGTCGTTGTCTTCATCGGCGACATTCTGATCTACTCGACTACTGAGGAAGAGCATGCCTACCATTTGTAGGTAGTACTAGACACACTCTGAGAGAACTATCTTTATGGTAAGCTCTCGAAGTTCCAGTTTTGGATTCGAGAGGTTCACTTCTTAGGACACGTTATTTCAGAGGCTGGAGTTGTAGTTGATCCAACAAAGATTGAGGCGGTACTTGTGTGGGATCCACCCAAGAGTGTGATGGAGGTTCAGAGTTTCTTGGGATTGGCTGGATTCTATCGGATATTCGTTCCAGATTTCTCCATAGTTGAAGCACCACTTTCATCCTTGACGAAGAAGGGGAAAACCTTCGTGTGGTTGGAGAGATGCCACCAGTGCTTTCAGGAGCTGAGGAAGAGGGTGACTAGTGCCCCCATCTTGAGGCTTCTAGAGGAAGGCGTAGGGTATATATTCTACTGCGACGCATCAGGAACCAGGATCAGGTGTGTCCTAATGTAGGAGAAAGCCATGATCTCATATGGTTCTTGGTAGTTGAGACAACATGTGCAGAACTATGCTACCCATGACCTGGAGTTTGCAGTAGTGGTCTTCACCTTGATGATATGGCAGCATTATCTAATGGGTGAAATTTTTACCATGTACTCTGATCACAAGAGTCTTAGGTATATCTTCTCTTAGAAGGACCTAAACCTGAGATAGCGGTGATGGCTTGAGTTCTTCCAGAACTATGACTTCGAGATAGTCTATACTCCTGGGAAGGGGAATGTTGTTTTGGATGCGCTCGGCAGGAGGACTATCATTCAACTACTATGAGAGGCGACAGAGCAGCCGGCTGCCTTATAAATATCCTTTGTGGATAGGGATGGAGTAGCCTATCTTCATTCTATTATAGTCACTACTCCACTTCTTCAGTGAGTCAGGGAGGCACAGTATGGGGACGTTGACTGCGAGACATGACGTGCTCAGATATCCAAAGGGTAGGCACCTGATGGATTTTCTGAATGTGGGGAGCATGTCATTCTTTTCAGAGGACATGCCATGGTAGCAATTTCACTTCAGGGAGGAAGTGTTTAGGGAGTTCCACACTTCCCGTCTATAGGTACATCCAGGGGTGGAAAAGATGTACCAAGACCTTTGACGACAACATTGGTGGCCAGGTATGATGAAGGCAGTAGCGGAGTTTGTCACATGGTGTCTCTCTTGTCAGCAAGTGAACACAGAGTACCAGGTACCAGCAGGCCTGGTTCAGCCTTTAGAGGTACCAGAGTGGAAGTTGGATAGGATATCCATGGATGTCGTGATGGGTCTTCCACATACATCCAGGAGTCATGACTCGATATGGGTGATCATTGACTGACTCACCAAGTCGGACCACTTCCTACCAATCAGAGAGCAGGGCTCAGTAGAGAGTTTGGGACGCCTCTACATGCAATAGATTGTGTGTTTCCATTGAGAGATGGACATCAATGACGGTGTGACATTCTTAGAGGTTCCAGTGGAGATTGAGGATCGATAGGAGTGGGTCCCACATGGATAGTCAATACCTCTGGTGCGCATTTGTTGGCATCACGGGAACCTCCATGAGAGCACATGGGAGCGGGAGGCTCAGATGCTTGCTCAGTACCCCCTTTTGTTTCCTTTGATCGAGTTGTTGCTTACAGAGATGTAAACCCTGAGGTGGGGAGAAAGTGAAGAACCGTATTTCCCATGTCATTCTGTTTTTAATACAAGGGAATTTTACATGCCCGTAGCTTCTGACGGTGCCTGATTCTGAGGCCCGGTGTGACCAAAATCAATTTCTAAAGTTTTGTTCGGGTATGTTCAGTAAACGTACAAGTGAGATTTTATATCTTTTGAACTGGTGCTCAGAACTGAAATCCGAGGGTACTGTTGAACTCGCATCATCGGTGATTGCTTAGTGAGACCTTCACCACAGTTGCGTTTTAATGAGAGTAGAAGACAGTTTTTGAGGTTTTTAAATAAAAAATAAATAAAAATAAGACTTAACATATTTTTATTTTATGGTGGATAAAACCTCCAAGTGGAGGTTAGTGGTGGGGGCCACCCGCACATAACCTCCCTTAGGAGGATTTTATTTAGTGGGTCCCACATGACATTCTTAACTCTTCTAACTACCCATTAATTTTGGAACACCTCTAACCCCCCATTTATGTGGGTTAAACTCTCTACCTTCCCCCACTAATTTATTGTGCCAACTCATGTGATTTAATTGGGTGGAGCCGGGTTATTAATTCACCCTTTTGAATTACGTGCCAACACATAAAATAATAGGCAGAATATTATTTTATTTTGGGTTGGAATTTCTCTTTCTGTGAGATTGTTGGATAAATCTATCAACGGAGAACCCTTCTTCCAATGAAGAATGCGAAGAAAGTGAAGAATGTCGACGAACTTCTTCTTCTTTCTTCGACCGAACCTAAGGAGAAGGAGCTGACTGTGAAGAATACTATAGCAGCCCGGGATTTTATGAAAAATATTCTATTTAATTTCATTAATGTATTGTGTTGTACGCTACACCAAAAGGAGCTTGCACAACATGCATCCTTGACTTGCCTTGCATTACATGCAATCACGACCTTCCTCGATAGCGTGTGTAGTACGCAATAACGAGTTTCACTAAACAACAATATGCTATTAAAATAGTATTGAAACTAGACGTTATGAATAGTAATAACCACTTTTTGAAATTTTGTAAATTTTATGGACTTCATTTTTGGATTCGGAATATTGAAATTAGCTTAGGGTGAAATTTTGGTACTTTTCGGATAACTTTCATATTCTGATGAATAGTGAAAATTACTAAATTTTAATTAAAAACATCTTTTTTAATCAAAATAATTAATAGTGATAAATTTTTAATTTGAGTGGTTTTAAATTATATTTAGAATATATTTTTACAATTTAATACAATGTTGGTCATTGGATGTAATTTTACATTTAAAACAGGTATAAACAAATGACAATCTTTTGATAGTTATTGTCTCTTAAAAATACGCTATTTGTTTTGACGACGGGAATTAATTTTTAAATTAATTAATGTAATTGATATGTTTTTAATTTGGTAAAATAGACATCATTTTTGAGTTCATAATATCAAATATATCTTAGGCCTAATTTTTTTTATTTTTCTGAAAACTTGCAATTTTTGATGAATAGTGAAACCACTAAGTGGTAGTTAAAAAACAGAATTTTTCATAAAACATAATTTTACTGCTTCTGTGAATGGAATTTCAAAAAACCGTGAGACACGGTTGATGTCAGTAAGTAAAATGTGGTTCAATAAGATGAAAATAATTTTTGGTGAATAGTAACTTTTTTCTTTTTTTACCACGGTTAAAAGTAAATAGGGTAATTAAGGGTAAAAATGGTATTATTATTACCCTAACAAATGTCCTAATTCTATTGTATAAGTGTAATTCTACCAAAAACAACCTTAGGAATAAAATATGACCATTTAGGCCCACTTGTATTAGATTTGGACATTTATTATTAATTTATTTAAAGAAGGGTTAAAATGGTTAAAATCAAAGTTTAATAAGTAAATCATTTTTAATATAGGGTTATACATAAGAACAATTAGACTATAAATACTAATTAGAAAGCTAAAAATATTTCCTACATAATTATATTTTATTTATAATTTTTAGACATTAAATAAATTAATTTATTTTTGACACAATGATGATGCAGTAATGACCATTATAGTGAACAATTATAATAATTGATATTATAAATACACAAATAAATATAATTTGAGGCTTTTTATGAATTACACTAATTTTCTCGGTTAATATGACATGTTAGTATTTATTTAATTAACTTTGTTAGAACTAATCATTCTGTTATGATTTTTACAAAAAATCAAATACTAAATAGTGTCAAAATTGACATAAAATAGTTTTTAAAACAAATATTATATTATTAATTGTTATTTTATTTCTAAAAATCTAAGGTTAGGAAATATGAATTAGGTAAGGTTATATATATTAATAATAAACAACTTGGGGTTCGTTTGGCTTGTTATAGTAAGTTTATTAATCTTATAGTGTAAGAACACAAGAAGACACGGTAAAAGTAAAATTATTTAACTTAATGTTAAATCTAAATGATAAGGTTAAAATAGGAACCCAAACTTGTCTAAATTCTATTGTATGAGATAATATAGACCCATCCCCACCTTAGGTTTGAAAAAAATAAATTTTGAGCTATTTAAAACCGAATATGACGTTATAATAAAATAATATTTTTAGTTTTCCAATGGATCCCCTCTCCTCCCTTATAAAAGGGCACCCCCTCCCTCTCTTCCTCACACAACTTTGAGCCTTCAAGCTCGTCCAAACCCTGCCAAATTATCTTCTCCACTTCCCTAGAAACATCCTAGAGGTTCTGGTCTTCCTCAAAGACCAATTCTAGTGCCCTAAAAGGAGATCTCAAAGAGGCGCTTCAAAGAAGAGGTAATTTCCGTTACCGATTCTTTCACCTTTATTTCTTCTTCCACTTATTCTTCTAAGGTTGTTTAATTATGAAGTAATAACATCAGTATCACTAATATACTTATATGTTATTATAAGTATGAAACAACCCTATTTCACCATCTATCCATCCTACGAAAAACAAAATCACCGCGCGTGCGTACGTATAGAATACTGTCTCCACGCCGTGGTGAAATCTATTTTCCACCACCACCTTACTTGGATGGGAATAATGGTGTACATAATAACTATATATGATTATTTTAAATTGATATTGATTCTGAAATAGTATACATACACTTCAATACAATTCCACGATCATGAGAACAATATCATCGCTCGTGCGTACGTACGGACTACCGTCTCCACGACGCGATGAGATTCATTCTCCACGTTAACCATTCATGAATGATTATAAAGTATATATAATAAGTAATCATGAAATATATGAAATAATAATGATACTGGATTTATGTTTATATATATGTATTTCATCTACTTAATTCCATTCAACTTAATAAGGAAACGAAAACAGCGTTCATGCGTACGTACAGACTACCGTCTCCATGAACGGTGTATTTCTTTCCATTTACTGATTTATTATATATATGTATATTCTGAATATATATTATATATAAATAATGTTTTATATTCTGGAATTAATTAGTTATGATCTATGTAATCATATGAATAATTACAAGTCAAAACACGGACGACAAATGAAACAATTTTACCCAAAACGCTCTTTAACATGGAATTTACAAAAGAACGGGTAATATAAAGTCATAAGTGAACCATATATGTTATAATAACAATGATTATGATTCTGGAATAAGTCAATGACATTATTTAAATCATTATAAAGGAGGTTCGGACACTTACGAAGCAAATCGGACCTAAGGTAAGGGAAATATCACAATCTCATTTTTATCCGAGATTGTTTATACTTTGGTATTTACTGGGGTGTATTTTATCATCCAAATACATGTTTCCTCAATATGTAATACTATTTCCATACACCTACAATTGTTTAAATCCAATTTTACCCTTCGGTGAGTTTTTAGTAAAGGATATGAAAGGAATCTTTTGTCATTTTTCGTACGAGGTACTTTTTGACTTTTCTGAAAAAAGTACGAGAAGAATGTTTTCTCTTTTAACTTATACAGCATGAATGGATTTTTAAAACATTATTTCCAAGAAGCTTCCTTTAAAAGTTTTCATGTTTATTTTTAATCAACTTTTTTTAGTTTAGAATTGTATGAAATGTTAGGAAAGTAAAAATGTTTTTGAAGAAGAATGGATATTTTCCTCAAGAATAGAGTTCAAGTGTTTTATCAAAATTATTTTCCATCTAAGATAATATAGGGCTCTGTTTATATCCCTATTATTACATTGATTTGATTATTTTGTGATGGAATTATTTTTATGAATTCCTTTATCTTATATGAATTGTTTTATGATTTCATGTTGTTTAAGAATCCCATTTTTATTACATGGGTTATGCAATGATGTATTATTTATGATTTTGTGGCACACATAAGAATGGTATCATTATGAGATGGTTGGGACCTATATCTCCATCCAATGCATTGGGTAAAGATTTTATATCTCATGAGATAGACATGGCTGGAATGGTAGGTTATACCGGTTCTGTGAAACAGGAATGAAACGAGGGTGACTCGGTTCAGAAATGGACTTTTTCCACTAAGATGGTCTCGGAAATGAGTCTTGACTAATAAGAAATGATTCTCTATGATTATGTGTGTAGGTCACAATGTTTCATGTTTTAAGTTATGATTATTGGGATTACATTTCACTACTATGATTTATCCCATGTTATGAAATTATGATCTCTTTTGCAGGTTATGATTTCCAAAAGATATGTTCTTATGAATATGATGTGATTGAAATTTCTTTTGTTTACCCTTACTGAGCATTTGAGCTCACCCTTTTATGTTTTATTTTCCCCAGGATATAAAGAAAGGATTTAGGTTTAATAAAAGAAGATCTTTATAGGAGATGTTGAAGATATTTCACCACGATTAGAAGATTATATTCCGAGTTTCCAAAGACACTAAACTATTATGGTCCTTGTGTGTGTGTTTTTGTTACGTACTAAGTATTCCGCAAAAGTAATGTAATGTCCATGTACATCATGCTTCGGGTCTCTACAGTTGGTATCAGAGGAAAGGTTTAGTCAACCTTTGGAAACTAGGATGCGAGAATGTTAGTGAGATCCCTAGAGATATTTCTAAGGTATGTCTAGGGATGTCTCTAAGGATAAGTATACATATTGGATACAGTCCTAGAACTACGGTAACGATCATAGAATTTAACCTAAGATGTTAGATATTGAGGATACTCCCCCTTTATTATGTTGTTTTCCCTAGCATAATTTTTGCCTCTCACACTATTCTTTTTGGGTTTTAGACTATGGCTGGAACCCGAAGGAACCGTGTTGATCAATGCAATGGACGATACAATGATTGTCCTCCTGAACAAACAAATGTTATGGGAGATGGAGTGCAAAATCTTATTTCTATACTTACACAAGCTATGAATCATTCCAGACTTCCAAATGAGCAGAGAAGGTAACAATATTCTATTGAGTCCTTCATGAGGCAACATCCACCTTCTTTCAGTGGGTCTTCTGATCCACTTGTTGCTGAACAACGGATCAGTACCACTGAAAAGATATTTTCAGTTCTTCAATGTTCTGAACATGATAAAGTCATCTTAGTAGTATATCGTTTGGAAGGTGATGCTGATCAATGGTGGAATCTTATCAAGAATACGAGGCAAAGAGATGAAATTGAGTCCATGGAATGGGACAAGTTCAGGAACTTATTTTTCAATAAGTACTTCCCTCGTATTCTTCGAACAAAGATGGAGAAGGAGTTTCTTGAACTAAAGCAAAAGGATGATGAATCTATTGGTATATACGAAGCGAATTTTACAAGGCTTGCAAAGTATGCATCTGGATTTATCATCCAACGTGAAAGTAAAGTTGATCGATTCTTCAGTGCCTTAAAACCAAATCTTCGAAGGGAATTAGCTATAAGAGACTTCAGTAGCTATGAAGAAATTGTGCGTTGTGCTATCAAGGTAGAAATGGAAGTTGGTATTACTTATCCATCTCATAGTTTTGACAAGAAACG
The DNA here is from genome assembly GCA_963277665.1 of Viscum album. Taxonomy (NCBI): domain Eukaryota; kingdom Viridiplantae; phylum Streptophyta; class Magnoliopsida; order Santalales; family Viscaceae; genus Viscum; species Viscum album. The sequence goes on along the minus strand of OY728153.1, from coordinate 54,505,160 downwards.
AAAAATGGAGTTCAAGGAGAAATCTCAGAATAATGGTGAAAAGAATATGAATGTTTCCTTATGCTCAAAGTGTGGAAAGAAGCATGGTGGAGATTGTCTTAAAGGGACAAGTAAATGTTTCAAATGTGGAAAGGAAGGTCATCAGACATTTGAATGCCTCAATGATGGGAAGAAGATGTCTAATGATGCAAACAAAGGAAGGGATACACAGAATGAACCTACTACACTTCAATGCTTCAAGTGCAAGGAAATGGGGCATTATGCTAATAAATACCCTAATCCAAGGGTTAGTTATGATCGACATGAGAAACCACTTAAGGCAAAGTACAAAGGGAAGTCACATGCGATTTCCATTGGCGATGTTGAATATGATAACGATGTGGTGGAATGATTAAGTGTTTATGTAATTGGATTCCAAAATAATGTTGTATATAGTATCGTGGAATATTGGAATATTTATGTATTGGTCTGTTGTGGTTTTCAATAATTTTATGGTACCGGTAACCATGGAAAGTGATTGAGATATTTTTGGAAAAAAAGTTGATATGCGCATAATGAATCGAAAATGAGAAAATGAAATATTTGACAGTATTCATGAGCTCATGATTGAAATAAGGACTAAGTGATATCATGGTTTGAGTATATAGAATTTTGAGGATTTTGGTATGTGGAAAGTGCTAACTTTTAACTGAATTCATGTTTTCATTTAGGTTCAATGGGTATTCAAGAGAATACATGATTAAGGCCTTCGAATGTTTGGAATGTGACCGACAAGACATATATTATGATATATGGGGATCAATGATGGTATTAAATCTATGGTAATCGTTTTCACTATATTATGAGAGTGGAATGCAGTATTATGGATAAGCCTAAAGATTGGAATGGATTATGTTGGACATAATTTAGTGTTGTTTAAGGATAGAAGTTTTTTCGATATTATTGATGGGATGTTATAGTAATATAGTTTTAGAAAAAGGACAACCTGTAGGACGGGCGACAGCCCATCGCGTCGGACAAGGCCGTGGGAATCGAACCCACAACCGAAGTGCGACTGGCCTTTATCGCCTACCTCTGGCCTACAGGAAGTCCCTATTTAGTAGAAACTAGTTTTATTATATTAAGCAGTATGATATATGAAGTATAAGTCCATTTTAGGAACCATATATCATTAATCTCACTATATATGGACTTATGTATTTTTTAATAACTTTTCTAACCTTTAGTTTGAGATAGATGGAATGACCCATCATTCTATCACATGATCTACTAACACATCACGAATGAAAAATTCAACTTCATTTCTTTAAGAGATGAAGTGGAAATTGTCCAAAGAACGACCAACAATGAGACTATACCGAAATCACAAAAGTATTTCTTCTAATTCCAATTTCATCAAATTTAGGGAAACAATCTTGAAAACCAAAAATGTTGTCCTAGTGCTCTTATATATGATGAATCAGATGGTACCTTAGATCATCACAAATTTATGGCTTTGTGATTTCTGGATTTTCCATAGCCATGTTCTTTACCACTCTCCATCAAAACATAATGGTTAGATTTCTCTTCCATATCCATATTTTCACCTATGTGGAAACCCAGTGATTAGTTTATTTGGGTAACTGTTACGTTTCATACTTTTGTTTTTAAAGATTGGTTTCGGTATTCATTTTTACGATGTGGGTTTCTATTAAAGAAACTTTCGAATAGTAAACAATTTATAACCCCGATGAATTTCAAGGGAAAAATTCATTTTAAGGGGGGTAGAATGTAACAGCCCGAGATTTTATGAAAAATATTCCTTTTAATTTCATTAATGTCTTGTGTTGTACGCTACATCAAAAGGAGCTTGCACAACACGCATCCTTGACTTGCCTTGCATTACACGCAATCACGACCTTCCTCGATAGCGTGTGTAGTACGCAATAACGAGTTTCACTAAACAACAATATGCTATTAAAATATTATTAAAACTAGCCGTTATGAATAGTAATAACCACTTTTTGAAATTTTGTAAATTTTATTGACTTCATTTTTGGATTCGAAATATCGAAATTAGCTTAGGGTGAAATTTTGTTCCTTTTCGGATAACTTTCATATTCTGATGAATAGTGAAAATTACTAAATTTTAATTAAAAACAACTTTTTAATCAAAATAATTAATAGTGATAAATTTTTAATTTGAGTGGTTTTAAAGTATATTTATAATATATTTTTACAATTTAATACAATGTTTGTCATTGGATGTAATTTCACATTTAAACCAAACATAAACAAGTGTCAATCTTTTGATAGTTATTGTCTCTTACAAATACACTATTTGTTTTGACGACGGGAATTAATTTTTAAATTAATTAATGTAACTGATATGTTTTTAATTTGGTAAAATAGATATCATTTTTAGTTCATAATATCAAATATAGCTTAGGCCTGATTTTTTGAATTTTTCTGAAAACTTGCAATTTTTGATGAATAGTGAAACCACTAAGTGGTAGTTAAAAAAACTGAATTTTTCATAAAACTTAATTTTACCGCTTCTGTGAATGGAATTTCAAAAATCCGAGAGACACGGTTGATGTCAGTATGTAAAATGTGGTTCAATGAGATGAAAATAATTTTTGGTGAACAGTAACTTTTTACTTTTTTTACCACGGTTAAAAGTAAATAGGGTAATTAAGTGTACAAATGTTATTATTATTACCCTAACACTTGTCCTAATTCTATTGGATAAGTGTAATTCGACCAAAAACAACCTTAGGAATAAAATATGACCATTTAGGCCTACTTGGATTAGATTTGGACATTTATTATTAATTTATTTAAAGAAGGGTTAAAATGGTTAAAATCAAAGTTTAATAAGTAAATCATTTTTAATATAGGGTTATACATAAGAGAAATTCGACAATAAATACTCATTATAAAGATAAAAAGATTTCCTACATAATGATAGTTTATTAATAATTTTTAGACATTAAATAAATTAATTTATTTATGACACAACGATGATGCAGTAATTACCATAATAGTGAACAATTATAATAATTGATATTATAAATACCCAAATAAATATAATTTTAGACTTTTTATAAATTAAACAAATTTTATAGGTTAATATGACATGTTATTATTGATTTAATTAACTTTTTTCGAACTAATCATTCTGTTATGATTTTCAAAAAAATCAATTACTAAATAGTGTCAAAATTGACAAAAAATAGTTTTTAAAACAAATATTAAATTATTAATTGTTATTTTATTCCTAAAAATATAAGGTTAGGCCAAATGACTTAGATAAGTTTATATATATTAATATTAAACTACATGGGGTTCGTTTGGTTTGTTATAGTAAGTTTATTAACATTATAGTGTAAGAACACAAGAAGACACGGTAAAAGTAAAATTATTTAACTTAATGTTAAATCTAACTGATAAGGTTAAAATAGGAACCTAAACTTGTCTAAATTATATTTTATGAGAGGCTTTCGACCCATCCCCACCTTAGATTCGAAAAAAATCAATTTTGAGCTATTTAAAACCGAATATGACTTTATAATAAAATAATATTTTTAGTTTTCCAAAGGAGCCCCTCTCCTCCCTTATAAAAGGGCACCCCCTCCCTCTCTTCCTCACACAACTTTGAGCCTTCAAGCTCGTCCAAACCCTGCCAAATTCTCTTCTCCACTTCCCTAGAAACATCCTAGAGGTTCTGGTATTCCTCAAATACCAATTTTAGTGCCCTAAAAGGAGATCTCAAAGAGGCGCTTCAAAGAAGAGGTAATTTCAGTTACCGATTCTTTCACCTTTATTTCTTCTTCCACTTCTTCTTCTAAGGTTGTTTCATTATAAGTAATAACATCAGTATCACTCAAATACATATATGTGATTATAAGTATTAAAAAACCCTATTTCACCATCTATCCATCCTACGGAAAATGAAATCACCACGCATGCGTACGTACAGAATATCGTCTCCACGCCGTGGTGAAAGATATTTGCGACGGGAAAGTATTCCCGTCGCAAATAGTATGTTATTTGCGACGGGTCCCGTCGCAAATAACTATTTACCGGTTGACCGTAATAAATGCGGGCCAAGGTATTTGCGATGGGCACCGTCGCAAATAATACTATTTGCGACGGGATTCCCGTCGCAAATGGACCCGTCGCTAATAATCTAACCTATAAATACCCCCATCCGTTTTTTTCAAATCATTCTCATTCTCCACCTTCTTCTGCTCTAAAATTTTTATTTCTAAATTTGAGTTTTTGTTCAGTTTAATTTTTTTCTTCGGAGCTGTTATTAAAGTTTTGAAGAACGATCAGAGCTCATCAATTTTCAAGGTATTTATGTTCATTTTAATTTAATATTTATTTTTAATTTTGTATTAATTTCAATTATTTTTGATTAGTTGTAATTTAATTATGTTTATATTGTTTTCTTACTTAATAAATTTAAATTATTAGTATTGTTCATAGTTAATGGTAATTAGGAATAATTTTTAATAATTTTTAATAATTAAGAATAAATATTAATAATTAGTAATAATTACCAATAATTAGTAATAATTAGTAATAATTAGTAATAATTAGTAATAATTAACAATAATTAGTAATAATTAGGAATAATTAGTAATAATTAGTAATAATTAACAATAAATAGTAATAATTAGTAATAATTAACAATAAATAGTAATAATTACCTATAATTTGAAATAATTACCAATAATTAACAATAATTAGTAATAATTAGTAATAATTACTAATAATTAGTAATAATTACCAATAATTAGTAATAATTATCAATAATTACCAATAATTGCTAATAATTATCAATAATTAGGAATAACTAGTAATAATTAGTAATAATTAGGAATAATTAGGAATAATTAGTAATAATTAGGAATAATTAGTAATAATTAGGAATAATTAGTAATAATTAGGAATAATTAGTAATAATTAGGAATAATTAGTAATAATTAGGAATAATTAGTAATAATTAGGAATAATGAGGAATAATTACCAATAATTAGGAATAATTACCAATAATTAGCAATAATTACCAATAATTACCAATAATTAGGAATAATTACCAATAATTAGGAATAATTACCAATAATTTGGAATAATTACCTATAATTTGGAATAATTATCAATAATTAACAATAATTAAGAATAATTTGTAATAATTTGTAATAATTTGTAATAATTTGTAATAATTTGTAATAATTACCAATAATTTGTAATAATTACCAATAATTTGTAATAATTAGGAATAATTAGTAATAATTAGTAATAATTAGTAATAATTAGGAATAATTAGTAATAATTAGGAATAACTACCAATAATTACCAATAATTTGTAGTAATTAGTAATAATTACCAATAATTACCAATAATTGCCAATAATTAGTAATAATTGCCAATAATTGCAAATAATTAGTAATAATTTCCAATAATTGCAAATAATTAGGAATAATTGCAAATAATTAGGAATAATTAGTAATAATTAGGAATAATTAGTAATAATTAGTAATAATTAGTAATAATTAGTAATAATTAGGAATAATTAGGAATAATTAGTAATAATTAGGAATAATTAGTAATAATTAGGAATAAATATTAATAATTAGTAATAATTACCAATAATTAGTAATAATTAGTAATAATTAACAATAATTAGTAATAATTAGTAATAATTAACAATAATTAGTAATAATTAGGAATAATTAGTAATAATTAGTAATAATTAACAATAAATAGTAATAATTAGTAATAATTAACAATAAATAGTAATAATTACCTATAATTTGGAATAATTACCAATAATTAACAATAATTAGTAATAATTACCTATAATTTGTAATAATTACCAATAATTGCAAATAATTATTAATAATTAGGAATAATTAGTAATAATTAGTAATAATTAGGAATAATTAGTAATAATTAGGAATAATTAGGAATAATTAGTAATAATTAGGAATAATTAGTAATAATTAGGAATAATTACCAATAATTAGGAATAATTACCAATAATTAGGAATAATTAGGAATAATTAGGAATAATTACCAATAATTAGCAATAATTAGCAATAATTAGGAATAATTACCAATAATTACCAATAATTAGCAATAATTAGCAATAATTAGCAATAATTAGGAATAATTACCAATAATTTGGAATATTTACCTATAATTTGGAATATTTACCTATAATTAACAATAATTACCAATAATTTGTAATAATTTGTAATAATTTGTAATAATTTGTAATAATTACCAATAATTTGTAATAATTACCAATAATTTGTAATAATTAGGAATAATTAGTAATAATTAGGAATAATTAGTAATAATTAGGAATAATTAGTAATAATTAAGAATAACTACCAATAATTACCAATAATTTGTAGTAATTAGTAATAATTACCAATATTTACCAATAATTGCCAATAATTAGTAATAATTGCCAATAATTGCAAATAATTAGGAATAATTGCAAATAATTAGGAATAATTAGTATTAATTAGGAATAATTAGGAATAATTAGTAATAATTAGTAATAATTAGGAATAATTAGGAATAATTAGGAATAATTACCAATAATTACCAATAATTTGTAATAATTTGTAATAATTTCCAATAATTGCAAATAATTGCAAATAATTAGGAATAATTAGTAATAATTAGTAATAATTAGGAATAATTAGGAATAATTAGTAATAATTAGGAATAATTAGTAATAATTAGGAATAATTAGTAATAATTAAGAATAATTAGTAATAATTAGGAATAATTAGTAATAATTAGGAATAATTAGTAATAATTAGGAATAATTAGGAATAATTAGGAATAATTAGGAATAATTAGGAATAATTACCAATAATTGCCAATAATTACCAATAATTGCCAATAATTACCAATAATTGCAAATAATTAGGAATAATTAGTAATAATTAGTAATAATTAGTAATAATTAGTAATAATTAGGAATAATTAGTAATAATTGGGAATAATTGGGAATAATTGGGAATAATTCGTAATAATTAGGAATAATTAGGAATAATTAGGAATAATTAGGAATAATTAGTAATAATTAGGAATAATTAGTAATAATTAGTAATAATTACCAATAATTAGTAATAATTAACAATAATTTGTAATAATTAGTAATAATGACCAATAATTGCCAATAATTACCAATAATTGCAAATAATTAGGAATAATTAGGAATAATTAGTAATAATTAGGAATACTCAGGAATACTCAGGAATACTCAGGAATACTCACGAATACTCACGAATACTCACGAATAATCACGAATAATCACGAATACTCACGAATAATCACGAATACTCAGGAATACTCAGGAATACTCAAGAATACTTAGCAAAAAAAATTATATTATCAATATTTATGAAAAAAATATTAATATTATTAAAATAATAAAAATTTATAAAATATTAAAATTATCAATATTTACAACAGATTTTGCTCTATTCTTAACATGTTCAAATCTTAAAGGGTCGCTAATTGTCAGGTCATGCGCAATAAAAAGTTTGTGTCAGCCATGTCCAATGTAAACTCTATAATTGTCCTTGCATGGTCGATCACCTCAAAAGTAATGTTGCAATCAGACAAACCAAGTCATTCCCTTCATATCTATAAGAAGCATCTCACATGAACCTTTACATAGACCATTCTTCCTTGAAAATTTAAGGGAAAAATAATGATATCCCCTCAAATTTTTAAGGAAGAATGATCTATGTAAAGGTTCATGTGAGATAATTCTTATAGTTAAGAAGGGAATGACTTGGTTTGTCTGATTGCAACATTACTTGCGAAGTGATCAACCATGCAAGGACAATTATAGAGTTTACATTAGACATGGCTGACACAAACTTTTTATTGCGCATGACCTGACAATTGATGACCCTTTAAGATTTGAACATGTTAATAATAGAACAAAGTATGTTCTGAATATTGATAATTTTAATATTTTTTAATTTTTTTTATTATTTTAATAATATTAATATTGTTTTTTCGTAAATATTGATAATATTTTTTTTATTACTAATAATTAGTAAACGAAATCTGCTTGGATAATGAAGGGAAAATTTATAACCATCTCCACAACGATGATTACCAAATTTCCTTTCATTATTCAAGCAGTTTTCCTTTTGCTAAGTATTGCTAAGTATTGCTAAATTAGTAATAAATAGTAATAATTAGCAATAAATTGTAATAATTAGTAAAAAATTGTAATAATTAGTAACAATTAGTAATAAATTGTAATAGATTGTAATAATTAGGAATAATTAGGAATAATTCGGAATAATTAGGAATAATTACCTTATTACATTATTTGTATATTTTATTATTAATATTAAAATAATATAATTTTCTATATTATATACAATTTTCTTTTCTTCTGTGTTTTTTTTGTCTCCACATGTAATATTGGCATTCTTTTTCAAAATTATCAACCTACTCGCCAATGGGGAGGTGAAAGTGAATGTCAATATTACATGTGGAGACAGAATGTGAAACACACAGATGAAAGGAGAATTGTATATAATATAAAAAATTATATTATTTTAATATTAATAATAAAATATACTAATAATGTAATGATGTTATTATTATATAATTAATATTTATAAAAAAAATTATATTAGTATTATTAAAAAAAATAAAAAATCAATATAATATTAAAATTATCAATATTTGTAACAGGTTTTGATTTATTCTCAATATATTCAATCCTTGCTTGAGTGTTTTTTCTAACAAATTATTCAAAACCAGTAATGCTTTTTTATTTTATAGAAAAATATGGAACAACGAGGTCGTCAACAGTCATTATTAGATGACCGCATATGGATAAATCAACGTAGAAATCCAAATGGTTCTAGTTTAAATCCAGTATATATAGAGGGTGTGGAGATTTTTTTATCATTTGCGGCATCAAATTCAGAATTTGTTTCAGAAGGAAAGATAAAATGCCCTTGTAGAAAATGTGCATTGAGAACGTTTGACACGTTTGACAAAGTGGGGGAACATCTCTTGCGTTTTGGTTTTCAAGCAGATTATGTTTTTTGGTATCAACACGGTGAACGCAGTTCCAGAGCAGATGATACCAACTTGATTCCGGATCCATCCCAGTTTCAAGATTTAGTACATGATGTTGCAGGTTCATCTGTTCAACATATAGAAACTCCGGCTGATATAGCTTCAAATCCTGAGTTGGGACCGTCTGAATTTTATGAGTTGTTGAAGTCTGCTGAGGATGCATTATATCCTGGCTGCAAGATGAGCAAATTAGAAGCAGTTGCAAAATTTATGGCTATCAAATCAGATAACGGAATGTCAAACACATGTTTTGACCAGATATTTTCTTTGCTGAAAACACTGTTACCCGAAGGAAATGTTTTACCTGCAAATTACTATGAAAGTAAGAGGTTGGTTCGAAATTTGGGACTTAGTTGTCAGAAGATTCATGCATGTTCAAATGACTGCATTTTATATTCAGGGGAAAATGAGTCGTTGGATAGTTGTCCCACATGTGGGCAACGAAGATATAAAGAAGGACAACACGGGAAGTCTGGTTTGATTCCTGTAAAACTGTTGAGATATTTTCCGCTTACATCCAGACTTCAGCGTTTATTCATGTCTAAGAATACAGCGACAATGATGTCATGGCCTAAAGAGAATATTTCAACCGATAAAAGCTTGAATCATCCAGCCGATGGTGATTCATGGAAACATTTTGATAGAGTGCATCCATCATTTGCTTTAGAAGCTAGAAATGTTCGACTGGGCCTTTCCACTAATGGTTTCTGTCCGTTTGGATCTTATGGTAGTCAATATTCATGTTGGCCTGTTTTTTTAACTCCGTATAATTTACCTCCATGGATGTTGATGAAGGAGCCATATATCTTTTTGACTTTACTAATTCCAGGACATCCGAAGAAAAATATTGATGTTTATTTGAAGCCATTGATTGATGAATTAAATTTATTGTGGAGTACTGGTGTCAGTACATATGATGTTGCAACGAAACAGAATTTCATACTGAGAGCAGCATTGATGTAGACAATAAGTGACTTCCCGGATTATGGGATGTTATCTGGCTGGAGTACACATGGTCAGAAATCATGTCCTTACTGTATGGGAGAGAACAAAGCATTTATGCTCATTCATGGAAAGAAACCTTGTTATTTTGACTGTCATCGCAGATTTCTTCCAGCTGATCATCCTTTTCGCAGAAACAGATCTCATTTTAGAAAAGGAACAGCTGAAAGGGATGGACCTCCAAAAATGCTATCAGGTTCGGAGTTAAAATCGGTTGTATTTTCATTACCTCCCATCACTTTTGGTCCCACAATAAACCAACAGAAAATTTCTGGTTTTGGGAAAGAACACAATTGGATTAAACGTAGCATATTTTGGGATTTGCCATATTGGTCTGATTTGTTGGTCCGACACATGTTAGATGTCATGCATATTGAGAAGAACTGTTTTGATAATTTGTTTCATACAGTTTTGGATACGCCAGGAAAGAGCAAAGACAATGTAAATGCACGTTTAGATCTTGCCCAAATTTGCAGGCGTCCAGAATTGGAACTATTTGAGAATGTCAGAACAGAAAGGTTACTGAAACCAAAAGCAGCTTATACACTGTCTAAAGAAAACCGTTTATTATTTTGTCAGTGGATTGCAGATTTGAGACTTCCAGATGGCTGTGCTTCCAATTTGGGTAGATGTGTAAAGAATGGTCATATTACTGGATTGAAAAGTCATGATTGTCATGTTATAATGGAGAGACTTCTACCCATTGGATTAAGAGGTCTGTTGAATTCTGTGATTTGGGATTCCATAACAGACATGTCTCATTTTTTTCGGGAAATTTGTGCGGCTACGGCAGATTATGATGCTCTAGGCAAACTTGAAAAAGATGTTGTTGTAATTATATGTAAACTGGAAAAAATATTTCCGCCGTCTTTCTTCGACTCAATGGAACATTTGATGTTACATTTGCCATATGAAGCCAAATGTGGAGGTCCGGTACAGTTTCGATGGATGTACCCATTTGAAAGATGCATGCAAAAATTGAAAAGAAAAGTACGCAACAAAGCATCTGTTGAAGGATCTATTGCAGAAGCTTATTTGCAAGAGGAAATATCTTTTTTCTGCTCCCATTATTTTGAATTTGAGTATCCTTCAAAACACAACCGAATGGGACGGAATGAGAGGAATATTGATGAAATCGACAATCAATTATCTGTTTTCAACCAGTCGGAGCTTGGTTTTGGTGGAGTTTCTGAACGCTGGCTTTCAGATGATGAACATCATAGAGCTCATACGTATGTTCTGCTCAACTGTGAAGAGATGACATCAGTTGTACTGTAAGTGTTTATATCACTTATTATATCATTTATGTTACAGTAAATAACTTTGGTTTTTATAGGTTGTATTATAATCATATTAAGAAACAAATTCCACAAATTACAGCAGCTGCTCTCGAAGAACGTCGACTGAAAAATTTCTCTCAGTGGTTTCAAAAACTGGTAACATAAATTCTTTATCATTTAGCAACCCATTCAATGTATAGTTTACTATATTGATAATTATTTCGCAAATCTTCAGGTGTCTCGACATGCTGATAAAATTGACAAACGGCTGTGGGTATTGAGTAACCCAACTTCCAAACTTGTTAAAACTTATAATGCATATGTGGTGAATGGATTTCGATTCCACACACATGAATATGGGGAATCGAAAAAAACAATGAACAGTGGAGTTAGCTTGAGAGGATCTCATCATCGAGAAAATGAAGTTGACTTTTATGGCATACTTGATGAAATCATTGAACTCTGTTATCTTGGACAACATTACATAACCATGTTCAAATGTCGGTGGTTGGATACAGAGAGAGGCGTGCGTGTTCATCCGACTCATGGAATCATCGATATTAAATGTAAAAGTGTTCTCGCAGTAAATGAACCATTCTTATTGGCTCAACAGGCATATCAAGTTTATTATGCAAAGTACTGTGCAACATCAAGAGACTTGACTGATTGGTGGAGTGTAATAAAAATCAAAATTCGAGACAATCAGTTTAGTCAAAGTGAATGTGCTTTCACTGATGTGCAAAGAATTTAAGTTTTTCAAGAGATTACTCAAAATCAATCTTTTTTACAAAGAGATATGAGTATCGATGACGACACCCCACATTTAAGAGTCGGTGATGACGATGATGTTAATGATTTCACACATGAATTTGAAATGGTAAGAGATGAAGAACTGCAACTCGAATGGATATCGATGATGTTGAGGAGGAATATGAAGATGACATTGACATATATGAAGATGATGATGAAGATGAACACTTATAGAATTCCATGGTATTTATATACAATCATAATATGTATATATGTATATATAACAGTAATTATCAATTATTTGCTAATATTAACATTTTCTGTTTCAGATGGACGAGGCCACATTTCGTGAGTTGGCGGAGGCTGACCTGCCTTTCGATGCGGATGAGTTGCTGGAAGATGACCCTCAGCCTACAGGCGCTCCAGGGAGTACGTGGAGGGGGCGCGGTCTTGCACGATTGATGATTCCTGACCCCGTCCCCGAGCGACGTCCACGTCTTGGGTTTGATCCGCGCACCCGGAGGTGTGATAACCTGTGTAATAACCTGTGAATTTGACTAAGATTTCATTAATCTATTCACATAATAAATGTTTATTATTTTTTCATTTTTTCGCATATAGCAGTCGGACAGGGCAGCGCTATTTTGCGCAACTATTTCTCTCAGCCGTGGACCACATGGGAGCAGATTCCCATTGATGTGCAGCAGGCCATGTTCGGCCATTGGTTGGTACGTACGTAAATAAATAATTTTTATTTTGAAAATTATTTCATTTCTAACTTGATATTTTGATTTATTTGTAGGGTTTATGGTATCCGATCGAGGATACCATGCGTGACGCCATCCACGAGGCATGGGAGGTGGCCATGCGTGATCGCCTTCGTCAGTTTTTGCACAATTTAAGAAAAGCTGCGATGAAGAAAGCAGGAGTGTCAGATTTTGATGAGTCATGTAGAGCACACCGACCAGAGTACATTTCATCCCATGTATGGGATGGATTATGTGCGCACTGGTTGAGTGGTGCCTTTCAGAGGAGATCATCGGTGGGGAGGCAGAATCGGGGGAGGCAGGAGGTGACTCATCGAGCTGGGAGTCGTTCTTTCAGTACTCATAGACAGCATCTGGTACGTACATTATTTATAAATATTTTATATAACTATAAATATTAACAGTTTATTTTTTATTCTTATAGGCTGTCGAGCACCCCGATATTACAGAGTACGACGTATATCGGAGGATGTATAGTGATCCTGCTACTGGGGAGCTCAGAGGTGATCGTCAGCATCACATCGTGGTCAGTATTATTTGTTTTCAAGTTTATAAATTAACTGCATATAATATATTCACAATTTTAATTTTAAATTGCAACTATAGGAGTCATATGAGGCTGCAGCGGCACAGGCCCGGCCTGAGAGTCAGGCCGAGTCATCAGATCAGACCACTGCCCGTCAGTTTGATGAGGCGGCATGGATGCAGGCCACCCAGTATGCCTTCGAGAAGGGCCGGGTAGTTGGTATCGGCTCTCGACTGACTCCCGGAGATTATTATGGCAGTGCTGCGATGTCGGCGTCCAGCTCGAGAGGAGCTCGTGCATCTTCTTCTACACTGTATGAGGAGCAGTTGTGATCTCAGACTGCACAGATAGAGAGTCTCCGACAGGAGCAGGAGCAGATGCGTCAGCAGAATGAGGAGGAGCGTCGACGCCAGCAGCAGCTGTACGAGGAGCAGACGAGTCGGTGGCAGCAGCAGCATCAGGAGCAGATGGAGTACATGCGCCGACTCACTCATGCTTTAGGGATGGAGTTTCCTCCACCACCATCTGCAGATCCCCCACCTCCCACCCTCCCCCCTCCTACAGATTAGAGTTTGTATTTCTGTTATAAAATTTGTGAAATCAAAATATTTTTTTTCTATTCGTAGTTTCTGTCTCATTATAAAATATTAATAATATTATATTTTTAAATAACATTATTAATATGAATAATAATAATATTTATATTTTATAATATTAAATTTTATATATATATTAAAATTTTATAATATTATAATTTAATTATTTTTTTGTAATACTTGAATTATTTTAATATTTGAATGTAAAATAATTCTATTATTTTTATATTAATTAAAATAACTTATTAATATTTTTTTTATTTATGAATTATAATTATAATATTATTATATTAATTAAATTATTTATTAATATTCTATTATTTTTATTTTTGAATTATAATTCTACTATTATTATAGTAATTAAAATAATTTATTATTTTCATTTGTAAATTATAATTCTATTATTATATTAATTAAAATAATTTATTAATAATTTATTTTTTTTATTTTTTTTATAGTATTTGCGACGGGATACTATGCCCGTCGCAAATACTAGTATTATTAATAGTTTTTTATTTTTTTATAAAAGAGTATTTGCGACGGGTCCCGGTTCCCGTCGCAAATACTAGTATTATTAATTTTTTTTATTTTTTTAAAAAAGAGTTTTTGCGACGGAACCGTCGCAACAACTATTTGCGACGGGTCCCGTCGCAACAGGTATTTGCGACGGGCCCGTCGCAAAAACTGTTTAAAAAGTTTTTTACAAAAATACGGAATACTATTTGCGACGGGGAGAATGCCCGTCGCAACAAAAGGCTTTAGCGACGGTCCCGTCGCAAATAAGTTTAGTTGCGACGGCGTTTTCAGCAACGGGCTATTTGCGACGGGATCCCGTCGCAAATACCTATTTTTCTAGTACTGTAAAGACTATTGACAAGCGACCTTATGTGGATAGGATACTATGTCCCAATGGGAAGAGGCTTCTGTGTGACCTGAAAGGCCCATGGTTGGGAGCAAATTCTGTGTGACCCGGAAGACCCACAATACTCCACGAGAGGAGTACCTCAGTATGGCCATAGGTGGGAAGTGAATTCTATGTAACCTGACATGCCCACAGTGGGGAGCAGCTTTTGTGTGACCCGGCATGCCCACAGTTGGGAGAATCTTCTGTGTGACCCAGCATACCCATGGTACTCATCAGGTATGAGTACCACATCAGTCCTAGTTTAGTTGGAAGTGGATAATGTGTGATCCGACCTGCCCACTATACTCATTTCAGAGGAGTTCTCCAGCAGCCCATGGTGTTCAATGATGTGACTAATGGTCCTACTTCCATACTCTAAAATATATATGGTGTGTTTTGTCTTGCAGCCTGATACCAGGAAAGAGTGTCATATTTCTAAATTTTCCAGCTGGTACTCTGTACATACCCATCAGGTGGGTTTTTCAGCGGATGGCTATCCAGAGTTCCTTTTTGTAATTTCCTGTTTTCTATTTATTCTTTTGTTGGGTTCGTATTTTTTCCCATTTGAATTTCAGTTGTATTCGTACTCCGTGGTTATTTTTAGTGGCCTGGTTGTTTAATTTTCCAGCTTTGAGACATTGTTGGGTGTGCGTGTGTATAAGTACTAAGGAATCCCACTTATAGGTTGACACCTTCGGCACTAGTCGCCAACCCCTGGCCTTCGGGAGGCGGGCTTGGGGTATGTCACGACACCGGCCCTGAGGGATGGGTCGTGAATAAATATGTTTTAGAAAAAATTATACTAACTATAGAATTTATATTATTATTTATACATACCATGTAATGATCATTACATTATTCTAAATTCAACTTATAAAATATATAAACAACAAATTTAAATAAGTGAAATAAATTTAATATTTAATATTTAATATTTAAATAAAAAAATAAAAATAAAAATATATTTTTATATAAAACATATTTCAATGACCAAGAATCATATATTTTTTATTCACTTGGCCTTATTATTTAATTATTGGTGATATACACATAATTTTCCATTCAATCATTATATAATGTTAATATATTGTATTAAAGTGAAAAATCTAATTTAAAATAAATTATCTATTATAATATATCTTAAATATAATAAATACATTAAAAAATAAATTGGAATCATTCTATTTTATTTAAAAATTATTTATTTACATTACATGTTTAATATTTTATATGTACAACCATATTTATATCTTAAAAAATATTGAACATGCCAACTTAAATCATGTATACCAAATGAAAATATATACCATGACCATATAAGAAACACTAATTTATCTAGATACCACATATTAAATAACCATATATCTAATGACTATATGTATTGAAATCATATTGTGTTTATGTACATGACATTTCCCTATTCAGAAATATTTATTAATATTACTCACATCATTTACACACACACAAAATGCTTTATAATTATAATAATTATTTTCCATTCTAAAGTTATAAAAAGGGATATAATCTTTTTAAAATAATCTGAGGATGAAAATTTCATGACCACTAAACTTTTATTTAAATGTTATTATTCATTATTTTACTATTCATAATTATATTTCATATTCATTTCTTGTAATTTTTTATTTTTTACCAAAAATTTAATAATTTTTCATAATATATATATATATATTATGGTACTATTAATTTAATTGTTTCATGTGAAACAATATATTAATCATTTTAAAAGTATAACAATCTGGGGAGTAACAATATGATGTACTTCAATTCAAATTTTCCTAAAAAAATTATTTTTTCAGATGAAAAAAGATACTTCTATTTAATTATATTTAAAATTTATTGTTTTACATTATCAAGCATATGTATCCTTCAAAGAACTATAATACGTCCAATAGATGTGTTCTGTTATTTTCTATATATAGACCCCGCAATTTCTATTAGTTTTCTCACATACAGGTGATCATGTTGTAATTGAATAACCATTGAGTTTTGTACATTTGATGGTTTTGGTATGTACATAATTAAAATCAACATGAAATAGACCATTCACTTTTCAGAGATTCGGGGGATGTAAATGTTATTAAATATAGCCTACACATAATGAAGGATTTGAAATGGGTAATGATTTATGGGATTTTATTTCATTGTTTTTTAATCTCATAACCCTCTTCCCTAGTGATATTAATAAGAAAGTATTCTTTTTTTCATAAAACTATGAATCATGTCATTGATTATTAGTGTAGAAATATAATTAACATTATAACATTTTTTTAAATAGTTAGATTATTATTTAACAATTCCTGATCAATATTGTTTATCATGTTTTTTATATCCAACATCAACACAAAAAATATGGTGGTGTATACTTCTTTTAAAATAGAACTATATATGGTTCCATTTGAATGCCAACACAGGTGATGTTGTTTATTATAAATATCATAGAGGAAGTTTTCTATCCTAAAGGCCAAATAAATATGTTAAAAATGATCTCAATATAAAATAAATAGATTGACTAACACTTTTAGATTCACTATTTTTTTTATATAAGATAATATTTACTTAAAAATTACCCTATATTCATTTATTGGGTAATAAATATCAATATCATTTTTGTAACCAACAGATATTGTTCTGATACAATGGTATGTGGTATCCATACATCCTTAAAACTTCCCTAATATATAGGGTCAATTATATAATTTATTTAGGTCCTTTTACATAAAAATTAAATAGGTTGACATATTAAATTGAACAACTATAAATCATATTATATTATAAACATTAGAGATAATGAGAAGTCTAATGAAAAAATAAAATTATGTTGTAATCACAAACATATATATAGGTATGGGAAATTGTCAAATCAATAACTTATAAATCTAAAATTCAGTGATAACATGTTTGTAGATGTTGTATCAATATATTTACATTCTTTTAACTAACTTTTTATTATGTTACTAGAAATGAATCTTTAGACCTATATAAATAAATGGGAATACATGGTGGATTTTTAATTATGAGACATGTTAATTTCCAAAAATATACTTACATAATTTATACACTTAATGTACACATACTAATTTTCCAAAAGTTAAAATTCCATTATTTTATAGTATAAATATTGAAATGTTATATCCAATATTATCTAGCTCTATAACATCTTTCTGAACGAAATTTATTTTTTCATGGATTAAAGTTTGAGTAATGATATTTTAAATATTTTATTTTACACTTCCCATATGATTTAATGGTCCATCCAATGAAAATTCATGGGTTTTTAGTTACATTCATTCCTCATCATGTATTAGGTTTCATAATCCTTCTCATTGGGATAAAAAATCCCCACGTTCACCTTCCATGGGAGGTATTTTATTTAAATTATATTTTCTATTATGATATATAAACATCTCAATAAGCACATTCTAAGCTCTATATATGTGACTAAAATTATCAAGACCCGATGATCGTTTTATATATCACACATTTTTCGTAGTTCATTCTTCTATAAATATTTATATAAATAGTACATGTGTAATTCCACGTCATATATCTTTAAAATATTCACATGAACCATTAGTTAGTGTGATTTATTAGTCACAAACACTCAATATTATAAATAGATAAACCCAATTCCATTCATTGATACATCATTGTCCATCGATAACCGTTCTCTATTACATGGAAGTTTGAGTATATGTGTAATGACCATCATCCTTTCAATATTATTTAATATGTCATCACATTATTCTATCTATAGTAAATATATTCAATTATATACAAATTTAGGTTATGTATTTTATTTTATTGATTTTATTAGATAATGTTTAGCTAATATCTATAAAAAATGAATACTATGATTAACGGTCCTAGTTTTTTTCATAAAAAATTGTATAGTGACCACTATCATTAAAGGATCCTTAAATGTACCCTTAAATATTATGAATTGAGAAATGACCTATAATTTCTATAGAATAAATTATCACTTGATAAAATTACTTTGGGATTTAAATTTCTTATGATCATTAACAAAAAAAACAAATTATCTTTGTAATAATACATGATATTTGAATATGTAATAATATAATCTACATATAATATAAATAATTACGTAGTTTAATACAAAAAGAAACTATTTATTAAATCCACGTAGATATAAGGGGTATATTTATGTAAAAATGGAAATAATTAATCCATAGGTACTGTATATTGTAAAAATGGATGTATTTTATATATCTTTTTTAAAAACCCATAAATAAAGACATACATATTCAAGGTAGATAAATCAATACTACTATTACCCATGTAGTTGGTTATAAAATTATTCAACAAATGGATTAAGATACATGATTATTATCATTTTGTATATATATTCATGATATTCAATGAATATACACATTGATACAACATTTTTTAAAAAAAATCATGTTACCCTAATAGTGAATTCATAGATCTTATGAAATCAAAATTAAAAACACTTTATCATTTTTATTCAATTACTACAATTTGATTGGGGTTAGTCTATATAATATTTTTAATATTGAATTTTGTTTCTGTATAAGTTAAATAGAAAATGAATCTGCATAAGCTGGGGAGGGGACATGACGATGCATTATGAAAGTAATTAATGAATAAAGTAATCGTCATTAGGATCGTAATATTTATTATATCCCTAAATATTGTTGAAAAATAAACCACATGTGCAACGTCCTGAGATTTTAGGAGGAAACACTATTTTGGATAGACTATAAGATACTCCACACCAAGAATAAACAAACAATAATGTTGTATTATTTAAACATGATTATTATAAAATAGTCATTAAATTGAACAGAATGAATAGTATTAACCGCGTTATTAAACATCTTATGGCCCTACTAATTTATAATGTATTAATTTTATTTTTTTTATATGTAATATATTTTTAGTAAAAACATTCTATTTTGGAAAAAAAAATTTCTTATAAAATGATTTTAATTTCATTTTACAAGTCATTTTTATATTTAATTAATGTAAATTTTAGAAAATTTATTATACATAATGAGAATAATTTTCGAATTTTTTAGGTAAAAAATATGTAATTTTTTTAGAATTTTATGAAAATATTGATTTCTTAATAAATAGTGTAAAATATAATCGTTTTATTGATGAATGTATAACATTTTAATGTATTAGCAAGGTCAAATAATGTTTTTAAATTGTTGATTTTTGTTTATTTTGATATAAATTATTTCAATTATGGTTTGAAAAATTAATTTTATAGTCAATTTACTGTATAATATTTTTATTTAAAAATGTAATTTTCCCAAAAAAATTGAGTTTTGTTGTGTTGTACCACTTTATTTTGAAAATAAATTCTAAAATTTATTTTATTTGGAATTTTAAAAAATTTAATTAATATTTAGAATTATTGGGTTTGAATTTAGTTAATATTTCCCTTTTATTTTTTTACAATATGAATAGTAATCTTTTTTCTTTTTCTTACCAAGGTAAAGGGTAAATTAGGTAATTAAGGGTAAAAATAAAAAATAAGGACTAGAAAATGAACCTAACACTTTTCCAAATTTAATAATATGATTAATTTTCATCTACAACCACCAAAGGTATGATTATATGTCCATTTTAAAAAATTTTGTTATGATTATAATCTTTAAAATAGTTTATTTATAGAAATGTACAAGATGTCATACTCTTGCTTTTAATGAGTGGTATATTTTTTGTATGGGGTTAGAAATAGGGGTTTTAGACTATAAATAGTTTTATAAAATCTATAATATATATTCAATAAGGTATATTTAAAATTTTTGGTGATTAATTAATTACCATAAATTCCAACACGACACAGATGCAGTAATTACTTAATAAATAAATAAATGACATAAAGGATATAAAAATTATTAAAATAATTATAATTTGACCTAAAAAATTTGATTAAAAAATTTATACATTACATTGAAAAGTTATTGATATTATAAAAGGTTTGGTTTGAATTCAAACTGATATCATGATAGTATTAATGTCAATGTAATGAACTGTTCGTAAAAAGAACATTATTAAAAAAAAATGTAAAAAATATTTTATTAATTGTTATAAAATTCATAAAATATTAAATTTATCATAATAAATTTGGATAATATTTTAAATTTCATCTATTTTAAATTTACTCATCATTTTTCACCAAACAATAACTACATTACCTATCAATGGATAAAAGTACGTGTTTTCACGGTAAGGGTTTAAGGGGTTAAATAAGTGTTAAAACAAAAAGATAAGGGTATAAATATAGTCAAATATTATATTATTATTATTATAATAAAGGAATAAAACCCATAATCATATTATATTATATAATAAAAAATTTGGAGCTATTTTTTAATAAATAAAATTTTATAAAATTTTATTATTTAGAGATGTCATAAGAGTGAACCTACCCTATATTATAAAAACGAACATTTTATCTTTATTTATTCAAAGTTAAAAACCATATTTGACCAAAAAATAACTTCCCAAATACCTTCCAAGAATCCTCGACTTAATTTTAGTTCCATTTTTTATGCATGATATCAACTAATTTGTCTTAAGGTTTTAATCAAAGTAAATTTTCGAAAGAAGTGGTATCCTTTTTAATCAAGTGTTTTTGTCTTCTTTATTCCTCCACATCCCTCAAATATTATTTAACCATGGTAAAATAATAACTCTAGTATAATAAATATACTAGGATTTTATTATTTATTTCACATGATCTATTTAAATCTACAGTTATATCAAATGGGTAAAGAACTCATCATTCGTATATATAACATTCTACAACCTCACGAACCTGTGTAATTCATTATCCATCACTTTCAATAAATATTATTTGTAATAATGGAATTAATTTTCATAAATGAAATTAATTACATATTTGAAATTATTAAAATATAATATATGTTCTATTTTTTTTCCTTTCCTTTCACAAAAAAATGATAGCATCGTTCATGCATATGTGTGAACGACCACCTCCACGAAGTGATGTGATTTCTTTTTCATCACCACACCACATAGATGTAATATATAAATATATTTAAAAAATTAATATGATATATACGATATTATTATCATTATGGGATCATAAATTAATACTTACCTTTTTTTATAATTTTCATTGAATTATGGAAATTTTACACATTTGTACGCATGGCATACCGTATCCATAATTATAACATAGTTTATTTTTCCTAACCTTATTTCATGGTTGGATATAAATGTATAATTAATTAATAAAGGTTATTATATTTTCATTTATATTAATTTTTCTATGATTTAATTATTCTCAGATAGATGACAGTCAACATACCACAGTTATTCTGGACTTCTAAACTGAATATCACCATTATGTCTGATGTGAACTTAAAAAATTATAAAATTGTTATAATAGGGTAGTAATGGAAATATATGTAAATAAAATACATTAAAAATGTTTTCAAGAAATTAAATAATGAAACTGTTTTTATTATTAAATAATATAAAGAAATAATTTCTGATTTTTCTAATTGTATGGGATATTCTATTTATAGCCCTCCTTTAGTGTTTCTATTTTATTTTTTTAAAAGTCAAATAAGAATTTTGTAACTTATATAGAATTATCATCATTTCGCACCATCATGAATATTTTCAAACATTGAATATTCCTATAAAATTATTAATATATTTTTTAATGAAAATGGAATCGTTAGTTTGTTGATGGATTTAATATTTTAAAATATATTTTTAAGTAAAATTATATTTTTCTTTTAGAATTTGTTTTGTAAATGAGTTGAAAAATATTTTTCATGCGTTTTATTCATGATGGGGTTGTTCAAAAATTGTTTATGATGGGGTTATCACATTATTTATCAAGATATAATGGGTAGACCCACATTAGAGCTCATGATATGATGGGATTAGAACTATTATAGCTCATTATATGACTATTGAGCCCCATCATATCTCTCCAATGCATTAGGTACTATGGATTTGGAAGATGATCATATGATTTTTCATTTTTAATGGTTATTATATGAGTAATATGGAAATTATCTCCTGATGAACCTATATTAATTTTCTTTACTTTTTAATCATTTTCCATTTAAATCAGTTTATTTTAAAAGGTATGAGAATGATATTTTTGAAAGTAAAAAAATGTTTTTGTTTTCAAGTGAAAAAGATTATTTTAGTAAGAGATTTTTATAATTGAATTTAATAGTATTTAATGGACTAGGAATTTATTATTTTATGTCCCATAATGATAATTGTGTTCTAATCCCTAATTTTTTAAAATATATCACGAGGATTAACGATGGGTGTGGACAAAGACAATGTCAGGTTGAATTTTGTGAATATTTAATAGGAAAGGAAAAAAAATCTTTTTAAGAGTTTTTAATTATTGAAAATATAAATATTTAGTATACCTATCCAATTAAAATTTAAGGGTTTATATTGTAAGAATTTTTTTCTAATCAACAGAAACTATAAATCGAAAATGTTTATGGAAGTGTATGAAATTTAATTCTTATGGAAAATCACTAGATTATATAATCTATAAGGTCAGGTAATTAATGTTTTTTTTATATTAGTGTTTAGAAAACTTGGTATATATATCATCCATGCGATTCGGTGAAGAAAAATGACTCACATCACTTCATTGAGGTAGTTGTTCGTAGGTATGAACGAATGAAAATATCATTTTTATATGCTTGGAAAGGTATGAAATAATTGATATATTATCATTTAATAATAATTACCAGACAAGTCCATCCAGAAGAAAAGATTCTAACCATTTATTAAAAAATAATAAAATGGTAAAAAAGGGATATCATTTAATTATAATTAATAAGTCATTAATATAATATATAATGATTAATTACACCATTATAACCACTCATGAGAGATGATTATGTAACGCCCCAACCCTAAAATCCCAGATCTAGTGCATTATTTTAATACATTGGCATGATACAAGGAATCATGTCCCAAAAGACCAATCAGTTTAATAGCCTTGGAAGTACTTGAAACATATATAAGTTCTATATTAAATTATGAATTGAAAAAGACATTGTGTCTCCATAGATCACACTCATATCCTTCAGCTTATCCCAGAAGGTCAGTCATAATATACTTCTTCACATCCTGGGAAAAATAAAACATAAGAAATGTGTGAGCGAAGATGCTCAGTAAGGATAACAATATAGATGAAACATTAATAAATAAGCATAAACATATAAGGAAATGTATAAGACTAAAACACAAGCCTTTTAAACTTAGTCTTCAGCATAATATTGAAAAGATAAATCAAGTAATTCCATTTACTTATTTACATAGACATTCTACTAGTCAAATAATGACATGTAATATCAATAGCTAATTTCAAAATGATGGAATACATAATGTCGAACATCATAACCATATAGTCAGGGCCTCATGCCAAGAATACAAATGAGATTTTTCAAGGCCTTCTTCCAAGACAATAGTTTGTCTCATGACACCTACCGATGCATCGAGGAGCTATAACGGGATCCACCTGTCACTTAATAAGTCCAATGCATTCCTCAAATGAAAAAGTTGAGACATAATATAAACAATCATATTAAAACTAACATACGAAATGTAAATACTTTAACCATAAACCCTGAATTTTAAAGATAACACATCAACAGTAAAACATATCACAAAAACTTCAATACCATATGGAATATTTTATTATAATAAATCAACTTCAAACAAATGTCAAATCCAACGACGGATGTTAACATAGATGAAATCAATCCAAAAACTATTTGATTAAAATTACACTATCTACATTGAAATCGTTCAAATTTGAAGAAAAATTTATTTTGAAAATATTCTTATTAGCTTTGAAGGGAATCCTTGATGGTGTTATAATGGTAGAAAATAGCTGCACCCACTATATAAGTTAAAACAGTCTTTCCTTAATTTGTCGAAAAGGTCACAAAGAACCTTGTTTAGAAAGCGACTGAAATATTCCTTCCGATTTTTTTTTATAAAAAGTAAAACAAGGGTATAAATTAATTTAACCAAAAGCCTATTAAATATTAAAAAAAATTGAAATATGTTTTTAAGAAATAAATATGGTGATGATAATGAGATCCTAGTAGATACTTGCATATAAATAACCTTGGATAAATAAAGAGATTGTAAAATTAACCCATAACATGTACATTTACTTGGTTGAGGGTAAATTAAACTCATGTATAATAGTTAAATAATTGTTATTAAATAATATGATAACCACATACAAAAATATTATATCATATATGATCTTATAATATTTCCTTGTTAACAATATTCCAGCAGTATCATTGTTTCGGGTGTTAACTAATTTGTTTTCTTTTATATGTTTTATTATGTAAGTCATGTTTATTATGGAAAGGATATATTTTATTCATATATAGAATGATATTATATTCTTAAACATTATTTTTAAATCATCAAATGAAAATGATTCTTTAATAGTTACGATGGGGAATGAATCTCATCTCGTTCATAGAGACGGTAATCTATACGTACGCATGAGCGATAATATCCTAATCTAATCCAAGTTGATCAAAAAGGACAAAATTGTTTTAATAAAGTTTATTTTTTCCTAAATAAACATATCCAATATAATTTGTACATGTGTTAGGGTAATTATAATATCATTTTTACCTTTAATTACCTTATTTACTTTTAACTGTGGTAAATAAAATTCAAAAGTTAGTATTCACCAAAAATTATTTTCATCCTATAAAACCACATATTAATTACTGACTTGAACTATGTCCCTTATATTTTTGAAATTAAATTCTTAGAAGCAATAAAATTATGTTTCATGCAAATTTTCAAATGTGCCTAGAAGGTGGGTAAAATATGGTAAAAAATATCAATATAATTTTATATATCTAATCTTACTATAAAATGACTCTAATAAATTAAATTGTAATAATATTGGTATTATGTATCTATTTTTACTTTAAAATAAATTAAAATAAAAATAATTATTTAAAGATAATGTCAGTTTTAAACAATAACGCAGTGTTTGTCACTATATATCAAAAATTGAAAGTTTTTAGAAAAATACCAAAAATTCACCCTAAGATATTTTTGATATTTTGAATGAAAAAATGAAGTCTATTTTACAAAATTAATTTTTTTGGAGTGTTTAATATCAATTTTATTATTGTTCACAAAAGGACATAAAAATTATTTCTTTTAAGAAAATATTTTTTCAAAATATATAACTATTTTTACAAAACATTTACATTTCATTATAATTATGTTCTATATATGTGAAAAAATTACAAATAACCATAAAAATTTATTTCTTACTATTAATATCAAAATATTTAATTGATAAATAAATATATCGTTTAATTAATCATAATATTAATGTGTTGTTTCACAAAAACTGGATCTGTTGTATAATGCAAGCCAAGTCGGTGTTGCATGCAATATACGCAATTGACTTACTTTAAAGATATAAATTAATATTAAATAAGGGGGTGTTAAATTATCCCCTCCTTCAATAAATTTTTTCCTTGAAATTTTAAATCGTTCTCTGAAAATAAAGGGTTAATAATAGGAAATACCTTTGTGGGAAACCCACATCGAAAATAGGGTTTACAAAATTTAGTTTTAATAAGAGGAAAAGGGAAATGAAAAATTCACCACCAAATTAGGATTTTGAATTTGGAAAAATTGGTGGAAATTTGATAAACATTATTGGAGGGAAAATGTAAATATTTATAGGGAGTGATTGAAGTCATCAATCACAAACAAGTGAACAATAAATAGAAAATTAAGGGCCTTAGTGCCATAAATCTACGATGACTTAAAATATCATTGGTTCATCAAAACATAAGGTATTAGGATAACACATTTTTTGTTTTAAGATCCTTTCCCTAAATTTACAAATTAATTTCTTTATAGAATAAGAAAAAAAACTTGACAAGTAGAGTTCCATACATTAACTAATATCTACCACAAACTCATCTTTCAATCCAAAAGAAAATAGAACTTCGTAATATTCTATTTATCATAATTTTATAGGGTTTAAAAAATAAATTTACAATTAATAAATTAGATTATTAAAAAAACTACATTATACACACCAAGACATCATGTAGGCTAGTGGTAGGTGATGCACCCTTAACGCCCTTCTGTCGCAGGTTAAAGTATCGCAACCTTGTCGGTTGTGGCAGTTTTTTTCCTAAACTCCAGGTTATCCTTTTTATAAAAATACAAAAATAATCTTAAGGAATGTTTTAACCTTAGACAATAGTATCTAATTTCCAACATAATCCATTACATCCTTTAGACTTATCCAAAATACTTCTGTCCAAACTCACAGTTCAAAATTTATAAGGAAGGCCAACATAACATAATGAAGATCTTTTCTTACCACATAATAACATGTGTGTACATTCATTATGTATGGTAACAACCTAAATTTCTATAAAACCTTATTTGTTACATTCATTCTCTCTTATACCTTATAGAATACTAGATATATTCTTTATATCCAAAAATTTTGAATACTCCATGAATGATGAAATAAAAAACCATTAATCAGTTCCAAGGTAGTCAAGAATATACAATATAATTTATCCAAATCAACCATCTCTTATTCCAAAATGACTACCTATGTATCAGGACCATATTAGGGTTTATCTTTACTTCAACCATGTATTTTCCAAAAATTTTGACTTGTTGTTGAGTCACTTTTATTAGTACCATATAAGCTCAAATCCTCAATGAAATAGTACTGCAATACAATCCTTATTTATTTCCATAATTAACATAACCAGTACATCATTGATAAAACACTCAAATGACATAATTGATTAATAAAAACATAATAACACTATTTATTCCTCTTCATTTATGATAGTATCATAACTTTATTATTATCTAATAGCATCATTTGGGGTATACTCTAATGATTGAGACATCGATTTGTGTATTGTCCAAAATCCTTGTAGAGGAAGCACTGTACATTTGAAACCTTTTTCTTACTCTTACAATCACGTACTTGGTGTCCTTTTTATCCACACTTATAATAAACTCACATTCATTTCAATCACTTCCTAGGATGATTCTTTCCACAGTTATAACATATGGCAAACTTCGTTTTCCCTTTTTCCCATTATCCATATTTTTCTCTACCATCTTCTTTTTCTCTAGCTTCCCTTTAAATACATACGACTTAGAAAATTCTTTACTTATATTATTGACACATGATATTATTTATTTATATGATGAGAATACATAAGAGACTATTTTCCTTCTAAATATTGGCTTAAGTCTATGAAATATATGACCCTTCATACACATTAGATCATGGGTATTGTTGGAGTTCTCATTCCTTCTACAGGGATCCATTTCTAAATGATGAAATACACTAGGATAGATCATATCATAATGTATATTCCAAAAACTAAAAATCATCCCTACATTAATTGAATATTTTAAAAAATCCAGTCTCATAATAATAAAAATGGTTTCTTTTCTAAGATATTTACTCATAAATCCTTCATCACGGTTTGCAAAGAAAATGTGAATTATCCTAAGCGTATCCCCTAGGAGTGTTATAATCAAGAGTGTAGCAAGGCCCGTTGTCGTGCACCAGTTCCTGTTCGAGTTTAGCTCAAAGCGGTTTTTTGGGTTTTACCCTTAGATACAACTGTATCAGATCCACCTATACCTACTTGTATCCGTACATGGATGTATTTCTTAGAAAATTAACAAAATATCTACATTACCAAAATTCTAGGACATTCTTCTATACGAATCCTCAGATTTTATCTTAGTGTAATGTTCTCTAATCTTGGTTTTTCTAAATCTAGTTCCCATGGTTTGTAATAAAATTCCTTTTATACAAACTATAATGCCCCGACCCTATAAGCTTGGAGCTGGTGCATTATTTTAATTCATTGGCATGATACAAAGAATCATGTCCCAACAGATCGATCAGTTTAGTAGCCTTGTAAGTACTAGATGCATACATAAGTTTTACATTAGATTGTGAATTGAAAAAAATTGTCATTATGTATCCATAGAACACACTCATATCCCTTAGCCTATCCCTATAGATCAGTCATAATATACTTCTTCACATATTGGGAAAAATAAAATGTAAGAAATGGTTGAGCTTAGATTCTCAGTAAGAATAACAATATATCAAAAACTTTCATAAATAAGCATAAACATTTAAGGAAATGTATAAGGCTAAAACAAAATCATTTTAAACTTAAACATCAGTATAGTATGGAAAAGATAAATCAAATAATTCCATTTACTTATTTACATAGATATTATACTATTCTTATAATTACATGTAATATCAATAGCTAATTTCATAATGATTGAATGCATAATGCTGGACATCAAAACCACATAGTCAAGGCCTCATTCCAGTGCTAGAAATAAGATTTTGTCAAGTCCTTGTGTCAAGACACTAGTTTGTCTCATGAGATCAACCAATGCATTGAGGACCTATATCGGGCTCCACCCCTTACTTACTAAGTCCAATGCATTCCTCATATGAAAAAGTTTAAACATTCGTATTAAAACTAGCATAAAATATGTCAATACTTTAACCATAAACCATGAATGGTAAAAAGAACACATCCATAGTCAAACATATCACAAAACCATCAATACAATATATAATATTGTATAATAATAAATCAACTTCAAACAAATGTAAAATCCCATAAATGATGTTGACATAGATGAAATCAATTCAAAAACTATTTTAATGAAATATCAATTTCTACATAGAAATCATTCAATAATAAAGAAAAAATTTATTTTGAAAATATTCTTAAAAATATTTTAAGCGAATCTTTTAAGGTGTTATAATGGAGAAAAATATCCTCACCCGTCGTATTTGTTAAAAAAACATTATTTCATTAATTTTTTTGAAAATGACATAAAATACCTTGTTTGGAAAGAGACTGAAAGATTCCTTTCAAACCATTTAATAAAAAGTCAAACAAGGTTACAAATGACTTTAAGACATATTCTATTAAATAGTAAAAATTTATTACAATACATTTTTAAGAAACATGGATGTTGACGATTAAGAGATCCCAGTAGATACTTACGTATAAACAACGTCAGATAAATAAAGAGATTGTAAAATTAGCCCTTAACTTGTACTTTTACTTGATAGAGGGTACGTTAACCTCTTTTATAATAGTTAAATAATTTTTATTAAATTATACAAGACCCACATACATAAATATGATATCATATATGATCTTCTAGTATTTATTTATTAATAATATTTCAGTATTATCATTTCTTCAGGTGTTAACTGATTCGTTTTCCTTTATATGTTTAGTTATGTAAGTAATATTTATTATGGATAGGATGTATTTGATTCATATCTCAAATTATATTATGTTCTTAAACTTTATTTTTAAATCATAAAATTAAAATTATTCCTCAATGGTTATGATGGGGAATGAATCTCATTGCGTTTGTGGAGACGGTAATCTGTTCGTACGCACAAGTGATAATATCATTCTGTTAGTGGGGAAATAGTATGTAATTAGATATTATATAATATATAAAGAATAATTAAGATTTTATATTTATTATTTACATCAATTATACTCATTATTATACCCATCCAACTAATAAGGTGTTGAATAACAAACTACACTACGACGTGGAGACGGTAAGTCATACGTACGCAAATATGGTGGCTTTGTCATTCATGGGATTGATAGAATAATGAATATGGTTGTGCCATATTTATAATAACATAATATTATATAGAAGTTACTTAAGTTATTATTTTGGTATGGAAACAACAAATAAAGAGAAAGTGGAAGAAGAAGAAACTTTGAAAGATGTGATAAAATTGTTACCTCTTCTTCGGGTGCTCTCATTTTATTTGATCAAAACAGAAACATATGTTGGATTTATGATCAATTTAAGGCCTCTAAATTGAAGTTAGGGTAGTTGGGATTATATTTTTGTAGGGTTTGGTCGAGAAAAATAGCTTTGAAGGTGTAAAATTTAGAGAAGGGGGAGTGCCCTTTTATAAGAGAGGTGAGGGTACCTTGGGAAACGATTGAAATATTATTTTATTATAAAGTCATTTTCAGTTTCTAATAGATCAAAATGGATTTATTTAGAGGATAAGGTGGGTATGGGTCAAAATAATCTCAAATAAAATGTTTTAGACGAGTTTAGGTCAACATATTAACCTTATCTTTTATATTTAACTCTTAGTTAAATTGTTTAACTCTTACCATGTATTCTTGTATTATTATAATAAATGCTTAATAAACCCACTATAAAAATCCAAGAGAAACTCAAGTGGTTCATTATTAAAAAATATAACATTATATAAGTCCTTTGACCGAACCATATATTTTAATAATATTATATCATTTAATAAAAAAATATTTTTTTGAAAAAACTCATTTATGTCATTTTTGATACTATTTAGTATTTGGTTTTTTTAAGTCATAAGAACTTTATCACATAGAAAAAAAATTTATTTAATAAACCCTAATATGTATTATTAACCTAGAAAATTATTGGAATTCATAAAAAGTATCAATTTACATTTATTTTAATATTTATAATATCAAGAATTTTAATCTTTCATTAATAAGGAAATTACTACATCATCATTTTTTCATAACTAAATTTAATTATTTATTGTCTAAATATTATAAATAAAATACCATTATTTAAGAAATATTTTTATATTTATAATGAATATTTATAGTCCAATTTATCTTGTGTACAACCCTATATTAAAAAATGTTTAGTTATTAAAATTTGAATTTAACACTTTTAACACTTCTTTAAATAAAATATAATAAATGTCTTAATCTAATCCAAGTTGATCAAAAAGGATCTTATTTTTTTCCTCAGGTTTATTTTAGTCTAAATACACTTATTCAATAGAATTAGTACATGTTTTAGGGTGATTATAATATAATTTTTACCTTTACATACCCTATTTACATTTAACTATGGTAAATAAAATTTAAAAGTTACTATTCACCAAAAATTATTTTCATCTTATTAAACCACATTTTAATTACTGATTTCAACCATGTATCTCATATTTTTTAAATTTAATTCATAGAATCACTAAAATTATGTTTCATACAAATTTGCAAATGTTCCTAGAAGGTGGGTAAAAGACGGTAAAAATATTCAATAAAATTTTATATATATAATCTTACTATAAATTGAATCTAAAAAATTATATTGGTCTAATATAGGTATTGTGTATCTATTTTTAATTTAAAATAAATTTAAAAATAAAATAATTATTTAAATAAAAATTCAGTTTTAAATAATAATGTAGTGTTTTCCACTATTCATTAAAAAATTTAATGTTTTTAGAAAAATACCAAAACATCATCCTAAGATAATTTTGATATTTCGAATCCAAAAAATAAGTATATTTTACCATATTCATTTTTTATGAGTTTCTAATATCAATTTTATTATTCTTCACAAAAGGACATAAAAATTAGTTCTTTTAAGAAATTAGTTTTTCTAAATATATAACTATTTTAACAAAAACATATAAATTTCATTGTAAATATGTTTTATTTATGTGAAAAAAATTATAAATAACAATAAAAATTTATTTTTTACTATTCATATCACAATATTTAATTGATAAATAAATATATCTTTTAAATAATTATAATATTAATGTGTTGTTTCATAGAAACTCAATCTTGCGTATAACGCAATCCAAGTCGGTGTTGCATTAAGTATAATCTATTGACATACCTTAAATATATAACATACTATAAAATCTTGGGGTGTTACAATGATTTAAAACAAATTACATCGATCGTGAAGCGGTAGTCCAATTTACTCACTAAGAATGAACTATTTTCCCATTTTATGGAAGTGGAGATGGATATAGGTAATGAAACCGACATTAAAACATATAATTATATGGAGGGTACTATTTTATTATTTTTCATGGTTAATAATGTCTTTGGGATTTGTAAAAATAAACATAATTGAAATGTTCTATTAAATATGATACCTCATTTTTGAACATTCTCTTTTTCTTAACACCTTGTGAACACTAATATCGGTGTTATGCATAAACCAAGACAACTAGAATAATGGAAGTGGTTTTTGGAAGGAATTTGGGTAGGTTATTTCCAAATAAAAATGGATTTTATCTCAGATGAAATAAGAAGAAGATATCCCTTTTTATAAGAGATGGGAGAGGCACTCTTTGAACAACTCAAAATTATAAATTAATATAAAATAATATTTAATACCTAATTGATCAAAAAAATAATAATTTGTAATATATTATTTGTATGGTTTGAAAGAACCTCATTCAATAAAAATATAATATACTTTGACTATATGTATACCCTTATCCTTTGGTTTTGACCAATTTTTAACCCCATTAAGTCATACCTTTATAACACAATTTTTTACACAGTTCATATTAATAAAGTTAACATAAGATGAAAAAAATATTATTTTTATTTTTAGAATGTTTTCCAAATTTATGATAATGGTATTAGGATTAACAAGGTATGATTTAAAGGGGTTAAAAATAGGTCAAAACCAAATGATAAGGGAAAAAACATAATCAAATAATATTATAATATTATTGAATGGGGTTATTTCATTCCATGAAAATACTATTATAGAAATTAATAATTTTTTATCCATTTGGTATTAAATATTATTTTATACTAATTTATTATTTTAAGATATTCCAAGAGTTCCCCTCCCCTATATTATAAAAGCGGTCATCTTATTCTCATTTCATCACACATAAAATCCATTTTCATTTAGAAATGAACTAAAAAAATTCTTTCCAATAATCCCTACTATTATTTTAGTGGTCTTGGTTTATTCATAACACCAAAATTAGAGTTTATAAGGTGTTAAGAAAAGAATATTGTTTGAAAATGAGGTATCATATTTAATTGAACATTTCAATTTTTCTATTCTTAAAAATGCATAAAACATTACTAAACCATGAAAAAAAATAATACAATATCATCCAATTAATGATATATTCTAATGTTGGTTTCGTTACCTATATCCATATCCAATTTCATAAAATGGTAAAATAATTTATAGTTTTTTTATACAATGAACTAATGCCTCGCAAACTGATGTAATTTTATTACATAACCGTCACTAATGAGTGGTTATAATGGTTTAATTAATAATTATATATTATATTCATGACATATTAATTATTATTAAATGATAATATGTCAATTATTATCATACCTTTCCTTGGAAATAATAATGATAATGTTTTTCATGCCTACATGCAAACAACTACCACAATTAACTGATGTGGTTCATTTTTCATCACTGAATCATGTGGATGATATATATAAATTTATTTAAATAATAAATATGATATATATATATATATTTACATAATTTTTATCATTGTTAAATATTATATAATATTTAATTTATTTCTACAATGATCATCGAAAAATGGATTAATCAAGATTTTACATGGCCTACTATCTCTATGATTTTAACAAACGTTATTTTTCATAATCATAGTTCATGGTTATATTTAAAAGTGTTTTTAGTTTATGAAATTTATTGTTATTTCATTAATATTATTCTGTATATGAGATAATTTTTATATATCTGACTATATTCAACATACTAAAGTCATTTTGGACTTATGAATTGGATATCATCAAAGCATCCAACATGAACATAAATAGTTTAGTAGTTGTTATAACACGGTAATAAGAGAAACAAAAAAAGTAATAAAAATTAAAAAGGTTAACAAGAAAGTAAATATTGAACCAAAGTTTATTATTAATGAACTCAAAGATCTCACCTAGTGATTCAGAATCAAAGGGACATTCTTTTAAAACCTTCAATTAATGTTCTTCTTATTTGTTTACAAAAGACAAAAAGAACTACATTTTTATCTTATATGGAATGAGCAGATTTTATCATCACCGGGATTTTATAATTTTTCAATATTTTATTAATATATTTTTATTATTATTTTCAATGAAATTAATTTCATTATTATGTTTTCTGTTTTTATATTTTTCAATATAATTTTATGAAAACTGTTATTCTAGTATTTGAATGTGTTTTATTCATATGTTTAAAATCAATTTTTAGGGTATTTATTAATTTTATAGTCCATGGACGTTGATTATTATTATCAAAACCCATTATATCTTATGATATTATTGTATGATCCCCATTATATCTTATTATATGATAGGTTGACCCCAATTATAAATGAAGACATAATGTGTGAGAACCACTATGCTCTCCAATGTGTTGGGTAATACATAGGTGGATTCCAATCATGAAATTATTCCATTTCTATAGTTTATTATAATAGTGATAAGAAAATTATATCCCATGTAAACTATACTAAGTATAAATTCTTTCTAATGAGTTTTCATGGAAATGAATTGACCAAAAAGGCTACGATAATGATATTTTTCTTAATGAAACAAATGTTTCCCTTTTGAGAAGAAAATAATTTATAATCAATTTTTTAGTGGGGTTTTTATATTATTTATCAATGGAAGGATGGTTTCATTCAATTATGTAACTTACTAAATACTTAATGCACACCCCCAATGTTTTTAATTTTTTTCATAGTGTTTAATTATTGGTATGTACAATGATGAATTCATGTTTCATGTTTTTATTTTTTTCATTAAAACGAAAAGTGTTTTTTAATAATTTTATAATATGAAAAAAATTTATACTGATTATAAGTGTCCACTTGTAATGTAAGGGTTCACTATGAAATATTTTTTCATAATTCTATAAATAATTTACTAGAAAAGATACACGATATTTTAATAATGTAAATTCTAGTTCATAATCATTATAATATGTAATTTTTAAGGTTAATAAGGTGGGTTTTAGGAATAATATACGTTAATTTAATTCCATTGTGACTTATTAGGTTTCATTGGACTTATATTAGATTATACTCTGATTTATGATGAAAAATGTTTGTTTCCAGTTATAGAAATTTATATTTTAATTCTATAGAGAGGAAATCCTTTCCTGAAATCCCTTTAAATTCATCAATAGGGAAAATAATGTTATATTTTATGAAAAAAAATGTGTGATCAAGTATGTATTCTAACATTGGATGTTTATATAGACCAGAGGGTAGTCTTCTATGTTGGGAAATTGATTTAGAATAAATAAATAATATAAGATATTTATATGGATATTTTATTACCTTTGATTCTGAAAATTTAAAATATATTAAAAATTTAATGCATGGTGTTTCACTTGAGGTGAATTTTATTACAAGGTTAATGATTTTATAATGTGTTGAATTTCTTTTAGGTTTATGGAGTTATTTATATGTGTTTGTGAGTTGGAAAGAATTTGTTATAACATTTAGAAATATCTTTTGTACATAATTGATACATTAAACTATTTTTAAGGGAAACTCAATGCAGATGAATAAAAAATTACATATCTAGAAATCATATAAATATAAATATATATATATAATGGTTTCTATGTGTAATTATTTTAATTATATAATATTACTTGAATTAATAAGTTATACACTACGTAATTCAAAATGATAACAATATATTTATGTATATGATAGATTGTAAATTACCCCCAAGAATCCACATATATATAATATTAACTCTTTGAATATTTATACACACTTGTGGTTTAATTTTTTTAATGATTTCAATTGTTTGTGTGAGATCAATAGTAATATCACTAACTCTAACAAGTGATATTTATTTATAATCTATGAAATATGAAAAAGAAAAAAAAATTAAATATTTTTCTCAAACTCTAATGCCCCACACCAACATAGTGAACTAAAAATGTTCTTAAGTCCATCTGGTTTGTATAAGATAATTCTATGTTTTTGTTGTCAATGGTCTAATTTTTTGAGTTTGAAGTGTAACTTTTCTTCTCATATTATAGTTTTTAGAATTTGAATTTCATTTGGCAATGTGTAAAACATTATTTATTTTAAAATCAAAGTGAATCCCACAGTATAAAAGATTGTTTTTAAAGGATATAGAACTATTTAATATCAATTATTTAATATTATTTAATTATTAGCCTACACCAATGGTTTGGTCCTACATAATAATTTTTTTTCAATTGTATCAGTATAAATAAATATTTGTCAATGTGGTGTTCATTAAAGAGATTACAAATAATAATCACATTCTCCAGCAGTTTTTATTGAAGATAATATATTATTATTGTCCAATTCATTTTAAGGATGTTGAAATTTTTTAGTAAAGATAATTTGAATGTGATGAATAAAATGATAATAGTTTTATCATTTCATTATGGTGATATCATGGCGAGAATTGATTATAATAGTGATAATTTATTCACTATCTGTAATTTAATGTATCTATAATGAGTTGTGTTCTATGTTAACAACATAACAACGTCCGTTCATGGGGGAACTATTCAATTTTGGAGGAATACAGTGATTTAAGGGTTTCCAAAAATAAATAACTAAACAATGTGAACCATATATCAAGTACAATATGCAGTGATCACTAAATAAAAAATGGTTTTATGTTAATTTTCAATACTGTGTTTTGTGGGATTTATTTTTCAATATAACAAACCACTATCACATCATTTAGATAAAAAAATTCATTTGGGAAGATAATCATTGGAATAATTTCTAAATGTAAAAATTTAATCCATGAAGGAATAATAATTCCATGAATAATTCATGATACATGAAAAGTTTGTTCATGAAGGATGTTTTTTAGAGGCAATATAACTTTTAATCTTCTATCGCCCATGACTCAAAGGTGGTCTATAATGATAATTCACTCTATGAAGAACTCATTCTGTAATATCCAAAGGTTTCTATAAATTGATTAAAAAAATCATGGATGATTCAAAAGGAAATGACACACATTTAAGTATATTTCATCAAATGGGTACAAAATAGACACCCTGGAAAACCTATTTTTTCAAATATTTCTGTTGTGTTTTAGAACCACATAATTTTTAGGAATGAATAGTAATAATAATTCATTTGATAGAGTAGTGATATTTAAAATTGTGATTAGTTGTAAACTTGGAGGGATAATGTGTTTTCTACGAGAATTTCTATAACAACTCTCTTTAGTGGGCATGGTACATAGGTTTATTTTCTTTGTATGCACCATTGATGAAGCACAGTTTGGGAGAACCATGTAAAATTATTTATCAATGTGATTGATTTTTTTTCTTTACTTTCTATAAATTTATGTTGGATAATATTGGAAATAATAATATTAAAATAAATACTAAAGAGAAAACAAATTTATTTTTATAATTAAAAGCTCATGATCCTATGGGGAAGTATGAATTATGAAAAAAAATATCCAAACCTTGATTCCCCTGCCTCTCTATGTATCTAAGTCACTTTTCTTCCTAATAGTTGGTATTATATCATGGGTTTCTTCTATTGGATTTTTTTATATAAATAATTATTCTACTATTAGAATTGAAGTTTTATTATTCTCTCATTGATTTGTGACATGGAGAAGGGATGAAATAAAAATAAATAGTAAGAGAATGATGATATTATTCAGTGTTGATGTTTCTAAATAAATAGATTGATTTAGTCAACGAAAAACATTAATGTAATGAATAATGATATAGATGAATGAT
The DNA here is from genome assembly GCA_963277665.1 of Viscum album. Taxonomy (NCBI): domain Eukaryota; kingdom Viridiplantae; phylum Streptophyta; class Magnoliopsida; order Santalales; family Viscaceae; genus Viscum; species Viscum album. Next base: position 54,466,515 of record OY728153.1, on the reverse strand, counting down.
AATGGGAAACTATACACTCCTTAAATTATGATTTTGGAATGAGTTAAGAACATGATATTCCAAGTAATGTTGGAACTAATGAATATGAAGAAATTCAAAGAAGGCCAGAAGCAAAAAATTTACACGAGACAAATTAATTTGATAAGTGATTTAAATTAGAAAGTAATTCTAGTTATATTAAAATATGAGCATATGAAATTGAATCCAACATGATAAAATGGTTAAATGAAAGTCTATTTGAATTTTCACTAGATATAAGACCGAAGAATGATTCCTAATCCGAAGAACTGATAAACTCAATGATAGTTAAAAAATAATTAATATGTACTTTGAAAAAATTCATAATTTTGAATCCATAAATTAAGATCATTAGAAAAACTTTTCATAACTAGTACATAATAATCAAAGGATAAAAAAATATAATATAATCATTAATTATTCCATTTCTCAAATGAATATTAAAATAAAGGATAAAAGTAGAAATGTAGATAATCTCTTCCAAACATTAGAATGTTATATAACAAGTGGGAATATACTGATTATATAACATAATAATCAATATGAATTAGGGAATAAGATGAATGAACAATGGCTATAAGATCTAGAATCAGTCATGAAAGTTGTGGATAAATCAAATTCCAAAACAGAGAAAGAATTATTAGATGCTTTATATTTATTATTTCACTTTCCTTCAGATGTTTATAATGAAATGAATTGAAAATATGTTATTTCAGAGAAAAAACGTGAAATTATTTTCTCTACCCAAATGCCATTTTGTTTGGGAACATCTGTTATTGGATATCATTAACCCTATCCCATGGATGAGAGGAATAGAGTCCTGAATAGTTATATAAATTAAACAAAAATCATGTTGTTGATGGAAATACGTCTGAAATACTTATAAAAAATTCATTAAAACATGTTCTATTAATGTGTGATTCGTGGTCATATATCATGTTTTTTCAAAACATTAGAATATGTTTCAAATTTTGAAGACAATAATATTTCTAAATAAAAGAATAACTATAATATTCTAAAAAAGTATGAAATAAATGTATGTCATATGAAACTATCCATCAAATTATATTATTGTGAAAGATAAGGACTCACCATGAGTATGTGTCAAGAATCCTAAAGGATTAATGTCAAAAGAAAAACTATGGATACCTTAAAATCTCATCTGAGGAATGATGAAATGAGGTATTTTTTTATAGGAGAAGTTTTATATATAAAAATCACAACAATTTCATAATATAATTAATCTAGAAGAAATAAGGTAATGAGAAGAAACTTTAAAATAGATTCCCAACTATAAAAGGGAATAAATAGAATTCATATACTCGAAGACAACCTACTATGTTGAAAAATCTATTTACTATCTCAGAAGAAACATAAGTATATCATATAAAGGAACACCAATCACCTATTATGTTATACTCACAATATCTATATTGGAAATAATTTGAAACCCCCTTGAAGAAAATAAGAGGGGTTTTGAACGTTTATAGAAAATGAATGTACATTCTATGGAATAATTGTCTCAAGAAAGACAGTGTAAAGTAGCTCAGATGACTGATAAAAGAAAGATAGAAACATATTTCCATGATAATATCACGTTTTATTCCAAAAGGTTAAGAGTGACCAAAATAAATAGATATCTAAACTGGAGGGTGATTAAAGATAACACGACTAGTGGAAGGATTCCTTCTCATTAAAAGAATCATGAAAAACGAAATTCTAGTCAATCATTTAAGAATTAAATTTAGTTTAATGGGTTTAAACCCCAAATTTTGAAAAAGATCATGCCTACATAACCTACATATCAGAATAAGATTGTCCATGAATGAAAATAATTAATAGTTATATTTCAATTTAATACAATTTTAAATTTGGAAGTTAGAATAAGAATGAAATTATTACAATGATTTTCAAGAAAATATTAAAGGGATTCTCCATTACGATCCACTAAATTCCTCCCCTTGATGATTACAATGGTACCCCTCTCCACACGAACTAAACTATATCTAATATATTTGATGTGTCACAACACAAAGGGGGAGATGAAAAATATGGGTTGAGTTATTGGTTAAAGGAAATGTATACATAAGTTGGGGGATCATATGAAGTGTAGTGAAAAACGTTCACAAAATTCATGAATAATTAGTTCAAAATAGCAAGTATTGGTGAATTATCCTTTCTATATGGCTTCAAGGTATCATACTGATAAGGATTTTCTCAGAAGGTTTATAATTAAACAGATATTCTAGTGAGGTAAATATTAGAAAAAAATATATTCCATCACACATGGATTATTCACATTGAAATAAAATATCATTTTATCAAGGATAAGGTGGAGTATTGGCTTAAGAAGTATGATAATTTTCATATAAATGTACAAGTTGTATACATTTGGAAAAATTAATTACCCATATAGGTATTTTATTGGCATCAAATTAATTTTTTTGTTTATTAAACTCTATATAATTTAATAAGGATGCATACAGGACCCCCTATCTTTGAGTTTGTTGTGTTTTCCCTTATATGATGATTTGGGATCTTTATAATGTCATAACCACAAACGAGTGACATTTGAGTTCATTGATTAAAGGGGACACACGTATTGATCAATATAGGGGTAACGATTATTGGGGGATAAATGAAATAGGTAGAGTTGAAATATGATGATTCAAAATCAATTCCTGAAATCAACCAAAATCATGGAAGGAGTTTTTGATGCCTGCAGTTTAAGAAAATTATGGCTTCTCATGTGCATGGAGATAAATTATAGTTGGTTTCAAAAAAAATTTAGTTCATATAAATGCATGTATTTTGGTATCAAGGATGATGTGGTTAATTGATTAACATTACATGTTACCATTGTTTCTCATGTAGTGACTGAATCGTGTGGGAATATAGTATGTGGTGAGTAAAATCATTGATCAATGTCTGGAGTCGCACAATGTGAGTGGTGGATGGTATCAGATTATGTATCTGTGATTATTGGATGAAGTGTTAGTGAATTTTTGATGTGATGTCAACAAACTGAAAGTTTTAGAATGTTTGGAAAAAATTCCATAAGGATCAATCACAATTTTTTTTGGAAGACTGTATTTGTTTTGACAAAATCGATTGATCACATTGGAGAACTGCATTAGAAGATTTTGAAATCAAAATGGAAAATTGGGAAAGGATTTTTTACTTAATTGTATCAATAATATGCTTATGTAAATAGAGCCTCCACATTCTAAAGATGTATGCGATGAATTAAGGTTTCCATAAATGGTTATGAACTCTATGAACCACAAAGAAAATTAGTTTTTTGGGGAACTATTTATTTGTTGAGGAAGACAGTGACATATGGGTTTCTCAAAATGAATAATTATGTTATATAATACACATATTGAATATAAATTTCAACAGTGGATAATATTTAATTGATCTTGTGGTAATTTTTATTAGTGGTTTTTGTGAGATTTATTTTTTAAAATAAAGGAACCCTAATAAAATCATTTATAGTGTGAATTGAAAAGATAATATAATCATTATAATAATCCTGTAATTTCCAAAAGGGAATTGTAAAGGAAAAATAATTCTAAACATCATTCAATATAAGAAAAAAGGTAGTTCATGAAGAATATTTTTTTGGGAAATTTAGGTCATGATGCATATTTTTTCCCTGATGAAAATTCATTCCATGAAGAAAATGGTTTCCATGAAGCATTCGCACTATGCGGTGTAGAGGTCTTCATGAAGTGATTATGGATGTTACTAAAAGATAAAAATAGTTCACAAAAGGACTCACTATAAAGGAAATGATACACGGTGAGTTGTATATCATCTACTAGGTGAAAAGTGGCCATCATAGAATATTATTGTTTGAAACAATTCTGAGGTGTTTCAGAACAACAATAGATTTCAGTCAAGAATCATTGAGAACAATTTAGTTGAGGGACTAGTGATATTTTTTATTAATATTGGTTGAAAACCAAGAGGGGCAATTAGTATTATCTGAACATTGTAACAAAAATGCACTTTAGTATATTCTATATATATACCCATTATATTTTTATACTCCTTGGAGATAGCCTAGTCTTGGTGAGCAATGTATAAATAGTTTTCCTTGTACTTTATTTCCTACTAAAAATTTAAATGCATCATAGAAGATAATATTGGAAATGATAAGATCAAAATAAACACTATGGAAAAAATAAAATGACCCTTATAATAAAGAGGTCATTATCCTATAGGGAAGGAAGAATTTCAAAAGGAATATCAATACCATGATTCACCCCCCATAGGGTATCTAATCCCCTAATGTTTCTATCAAATAATATATTTAATATTGTGATATATTTAATTTCCATTATAATGTTAATCCTATTTTAATTGATTTATTATTGAAAAATAAATATAAGTTCATCAAAACAATTATATTAAAAGGAAAATCACTTTAAATTATGATTTATTTCCATAAAAAACCACATGCTTCATTTTTTTTCTCACAGTGAACCAAATGAAGTAAAAGATGATTTTTAGAATAATGAATATATATATATACATAAAATGAGGAGTTGGATAAAATAGAGAATAATGAAATAATATATTTGGTACACTTTGTAAGATCCTAGGATTTTGTTTAAAGAGTTTTCATTTTTATGGTCGGGAATAAATCCATTTAATTTTTTCAATGAAATATTCTCCAGGTTTATGTGGATGTTAAGGGGTTTCCGAGGGTTCATGACACAAAATTAGGTGAAATGGGTTTGTCCACTTCATTTTTCAAGGTTAATGCAAGATTAGTAGTAACTGTGCAACCTAACTATGCCTTCAAATATGAGGGGTGCACAATTAGTGAAACTATGAAAGGGGATATGAACATTTTGGTCTTGGGAAGCATAAATTTTCATGGTTACTACAATGTTTTTCAAATCATGTAGGATCCCCAAGGCATCATGCGACCTAGGACCCATATTAGAGAGAGGGTGGTGCACAGTTGGTGCACGTTTTGGCCAACCATGGGTCCAAATCGTGATCCTCATTAAAATGGTTAATTTACAATTTACCATCAACATATAATATTTATTACCTGAGTTACATCCCCATTTAGAATACATAATCCAAGTTTGAAGAATCATTTATCCTAATCTTCCAAATGATTGGTCTCCCACATTTATTCATTGATTAGAGATTGGTTGGGTGATGATCAATGTACCGGGTTAGTATAAAACTTTTTATTCCTTAATTTTCTGTTTTAGGGCCGATATAATGTTAATTCTTCTTCATATTACCTAAAACCCTCTATTAAATAAGTTTCTAGGTGTTGGATTCAATCGTGGGTTGTTTTCAAATCAAAGGCCAAGGTTAAGAGTGACGTTTTATATAAAATTGATATAGGTGTTCTAAAATTTATATCCTATAGTCTTTTGGTTAAATGTAAGTGTATATGGTTATTCATGTGTACCATTATGTTTTATATTCGGTTTTACAGGGTTGAAATGACAAATTAAATGGTTAATTGGTGAATTTAACATCTCATGGTCTAGGTGGGCTATATTGAGATTGATTAGACTAGGTTAAGGGACACTCATAGGGTGGACAACATTCTAGAACATGTAATTGAAATTTTAAATGTATAATTGAATTGTTATGAGATAGATACCTTTATAATTATGTTTTTAGGTTAACATGTGTTATGAATTATAACTATAAGATCATGATCATTCATGAATTCATGTTTTGTTTAAAATTTTGGATAAACAAAATTTTTTTTGATAATGAAGTGGTTTTCGAGTGTATGAGGATTTTTGGGAGTGGTTCAAGGGTATCGTACATGGAAGGCGGAGAATAATGGTGAAATAGTGCATAATGCATGGTTGGTGCATGATTAGAGAAAATTGTGAAAATATACTAGGAAACTCTATGATATGAGAACACAGTTGTGGAGAGGTTAGCACATGGTTACCACATTATTTTTAATACAATGTAGGTCATCCTAGGAAACCGTGCAGATTTTCCCTTCTTGTAAGGAGGGATCCCCCTACTCTCCCATGGGCGATTCTCCTTCGATTCTTAGGCATTTAGAGTGTTTTTTGGGTGGGATTTGTAGATCTAAGTGAGTCTAATAGTCCTATGACCTTTATTTTATAGATTAATGTTTTTAAAATTTATTCTCTCATTTTAAATCCATAAACCCTTCAATTTTCCAAAAAATTGAAATATGTGTATTTAAAGGGTGTTTTTGTTCGAATCGTGGGATGTGTTTGGAATATTGATAATCTTAATTAATGTGGTAGGTGTCCTTTAAGATTTTTTCTAGAGTCTCAATTTTCTATAAGTGTATGTGGTTTTCCAATGTTATTCCTTATTTTGGTTCGTTATCATTGATTTTGGAATGTGATTTGGGCCTTATATTGAGGTGTGAAACATTTTAAGTACCCCATTTGGTCTATATGTGAGTGATATCAGACCTTGGTCTACCCATGGGGTAAGCTGAATCCTTATCAATGGTAAATAAAATTGGTAAGAACTAATATAGAGTTATCATGAGAGTGAATGGGTAGTATAAATTTAATTTTTATGTGGGTAGAGTAAATGTGTTGACTAAGAAAAGTTATAAGTCAGATTTTGAAAAAAAATTAAATTGTTTTTAAATTGTTTTGTTCATTTGATTAGGGATTTGACCAGATTTTAGATTTATTGGTTGAAAATAATGATTGATAATGATTATGGTTCTTAAAGGTGTTTTTCACCTAAAAAATCAAAAAGGGGTGTTCATGATATTTAAAATTGTGTTTAAACTAGGGATAAGGTTCCCTTTTGTGAAAATTATTTATCCATTAGTTTAGATGATTGAAATGGAAAGGAAAGCCTTCAGGTATGTTTTATTTTATAATAACTAAGTCCCATGTCATAATGTCTAGTTTCAATATAATTTTAAATAAGTATTTTAAATTGTGTTTTATTCCATGATTTGGTTAAAAAGGTCTATTGGGACCATATTCATTGAATTGATCTATAGGCTTGTGAGATATGACCCAAGAAAATTATGTTCTCATTTTGAAAGGGTTTTCATATGAACAAAATGATAATTTTGAATAGTTATTTACATTTCACATGGGGATTCATGCATAATGATATATGTGTTAAATCATTATAGTTTTTGTGTTTAATTTGAACTGGATTGTAAATTAGATTAATGTTAATTATGTTTAATTGATAATATGTAATAAGGGAGTGTTTAGTGTTTGGTATATTGTAAATGGGTTAATGAGAAAGGATTTTTAAATAGTAACATGTTCATGGGTTATGGCATGTGTATGGGTAATTTATTGATGAATTATGAATTGTGAATGTTATTATACTATTTGATTATGTTTTTGGAATGGTATAAGGGGTAACTGGTTAAATATACATGTTAACATGGCTTGGTGGTATGTGTGGTATTGACTTGAGGTTCTATGCCCATGATTTAGGTTAGACTGAATCTCTATGTAAAATCCCAAGTAAGTAATGAATAATATATATTTTTATCTATGTCTATTAATGATTAAGATAGTGTTTTAGAGGCTTAAAATGAAAATAAATACAATCTTATGCATGGAATACACTAATATTCTTAAAAGATTGTTTTACTGCCTTTTGATGGAAAACCCTTTTTAAATCAAACTTTTGACAATTTTATAATCTATTTTTGTCAAAATATAAATATTTGTTATAATTGGGACATTGAAATTTACATTGGATAAATTTTTGGTATTTTTCTGACAATGTTCATTTTTTTTAATGAATAGTGAAAAATACTGCACTTTACATCAAAACTGTTTTTTAATTTAATTTAATTATATGGTTAGATTATATTTTTAATTGGTCTTAAAGTGTAATCTGAATATATTTTTACCATTTAATCCAATGGTGGTCATTGGAATCAATTTCACTTTGAAATTGGACTTAAACTGGTGCCAATCTTTTGATACTTATTGTTTCATAAAAACACGCTTTTTGTCATGACAGTGGGAATTAATTATTTAATTAATTAATGTGACTTATATGATTTGAATTTTTTAAAATATACATCATTTTTGAATTCATAATATCAAATATATCTTAGGGTGAAGTTTCGGTTTTTTTCTGAAAAACTTCAATTTTTGATGAATAGTGAAACCACTAAGTGGTAGTTAAAGAAACTGATTTTTCGTTTAAATGAAACTTTGTCACTTATGTGATTTGATTTTCAAAAATCCGACATACATGGTTGTCATCAAGAAGTAAAATGTAGTTCAATGAGATTAAAATAATTTTTTGGTGAATAGTAACTTTTAAGTTCTTAATCGCGATTAGAGGTAATTAGTGTAGTTTAAGGTCAAAATAATGTTTTAATAATATGAGATGAGCTTGACACATGTCCTACACTTATTGGATGTGTCATGGCCGACCAAGAAAATCCATGGGTCAACTTGGGGACCCCATGGAGCCACTTTGGTTGGGAAATGACATAAATAACTTTTTATTTAATGTTAAAGTAAAAATTACACAAACAATAAATATTTTACTAAAAAAAATTTACATGGGGTAATACAAGTCAGATTTTTGACTATAAATATTCATTAGAAATCTAAAAATATTTCCTACATCACGATATTTTTTTTATAATTTTTAGACATTAAATAAATTAAATTATTTATGACATCATGATGATGCAGCGATGACCTCATTATTTAACGATTTAAATAAAATGGAAAGATAATGTAATATCTAAGACCTACACATGTCCAAAACTTATTGGATGAGTGGATTTAGAACCCTTATCACCTTATCCTCGAATTATATCAATGTGGGACCTCTTAAATCTGAATACCATAAAGTGACTTTTCTTTACTTTCCAAGAGTGCCCCTCCTCTCCTCTTATAAAAGGCCCCCACCTCTACCACCTTACCCACACTTCCAAAGCCTTTGGCTCAGCCAACCCCTGCTCATTTTGTCTCTCCACTTTCCTCTATTACTCCTTGAAGCCCCACATTGGGCAGAAGTCTTCCCAAGGAAGCCTTTGAGCTCAAACCAAAGGGAGTTACCCGATTTTAAGGTAATGTCTTCACTTGAGTCCTTTTGTTTTATTTTGCTTCTCCAACCCCCTAAACTATTTTTATTCACTTATTTTGTAACAAATACAGTATCTTAAATATAATAGAATGTTGTTATAAGAAGTATTTGAGCTACACTTACACACACCTACATCTAATGGTTAAAGAACATACTGTTTCCGAGGATGGTGAAGTTATGCCTCCCGAAACGATGATTGTTCAACATTCTTTTAACACCTTCAAAGGTGGCCATTAAGATGTCACTATATTTATATATGATATATAATATGTTTATTTTTTCCTTAAGATTCTGTATTTTTCATTTTGGGAATACCTTTATGGTATCCATTATGGGTAAATGCGATATCTTCATTTAAGGAAGTGCGGACTACCGCCCCCTCAAAGTGATTTGATTCGTTAAATACCATATATGGGACGTATAAAGGATGGAGTTATGATATTATATATTATATTATACTAGAATTATATTATACCTTTATATCATTATGACTCCATTCTATAAAATATGAAATAGAAATGAAAGTAGCGTTCATGCGTACGTACGACTTACCGTCTCCATGAACGGTGTATTTCATTTCTTACCTCTAAATGATTATGAAATATTATAAATGCATGAATGTACTAGATATATATGACATATATGATATCTACATCATTAATACCATTCTAGATATAATGGATACATGAACAACTTATAATAATAAAGGGCTTATTTTTTACTCAAGTACCAATGATCGTTAAAACGACCGTTATTAACTTAAATAATTACATAGTGTTCATGACATGGAAATAAGTGATATAAAAGGAATAATGAACTTGAAAAAGGTTCTTAAACAAGTAGAAATTAAATCAAGTTTATTATTCAGGAGATTAAAGAACGACCGAGTCAAGTCAGACCCGAGGTTTGGGACTTCGTCTCAATCTCCTTTCATTGAGGCATATTTTGTTTTATACAAAACCTTCTTTTATATGGTGTATAAACCCCTTTGACTTTTACATTTATCCAAAAGGAATCTTTTTTATACGAAGCATTTACTAAATGACAAAAGGGAATGTTTTGGTCATACGTATGCGGTGACAACGACGTCTCCGCCGCCGTGACCATTATTTGAGTTTCAGCTTCCTCTACAGGCCATACCTTTTTTTAAGAAAAATAAATACCATTTTTTACTTTTCTTTTATTTTGGTATTGAAAATGGTTTTCATAATGTTTTTATATCAATGTTTTGTATTGATATCCTGTGATTGAATGGTGGAAATGTTATGTTTCCTTTATGCATGTTTTATGTGATACAAATTATGTTGAGGTTCTTGGGCATTATAATGAAGACGGGTGGTTCCATGATAAACTAAGGGCGGGTGAGCCCGATATAGCTCTCCAATGCATTGGGTAACGCGAAGGAGTGAAATGTTAAGGTTTCTACGAAGAGATTTAGGGAATATTATGTGATGGGTATTCCAAACGTAACCAAGAGGTTTACTCCCTACGTAAGAATGTTTTGAATGCCTCAAGTTACCTTTATGTATTATGATTTCTATGATTTATTCATGATTTGATGAGGTATGTTAAAGTGCTTATGTTTTATGGGTAAAGTATGATTTCATTATTATGTATATATGTACCCATGTTTCCTTTCCATATTTTTATATCACTTACTGAGCTTTTTATGCTCATCCCAAGTTTTTTTGAAATGTTTTTCACAGGTCAAGGGAAAGGTACATGATATGATGATAGTGTCAAGGAAGTGTCAAGAAAGAATCCATGTTTTATTTTAAATATGTTTCCATTGATGGGAAATAAGAATACTATCTTTATGTAACCACTTTGTTATATGTGGAATGTAATGCAAGTTTTTTGATCTAATTCTCTAAAACTCTAAACCCGAAAAGATCCTCAATGTGTAATCTTGTAATAACTCAAGATTAAGTAAGCTTTAAGGCTGGGGCCTTATAGTTGGTATCAAAGGTCGGTTTAGATAAATTTAGGAGTTATAATTCTATTAAATGATTATCCAAAAATATTTTTTTATGGTCAAATTGAAGTGATATAGTATTTGAATATTAACATGTTGCTTCATCTAAGACATGTTTGTTCAGAATGGTTTTCCGCAGAGGAAACAGGGAAGTAGTGCTAGGAAGGCATACAGAAGGAAATAACCTTTCGAATCAGCATCCTGAGATGGTCGGAATTGGAACTGAACATTTTGTTGCAGTAATGGTGCAGTTGACTCAAGCGATAAATGGTGGTAGTATCCATGCATGAGATCAGCCAGATCAACCGCAGAGGAACATGTCAGTGGTGGAACATTTCATGAGGCAATATCCCCCATAATTCAGAGGATCATCTGACCCTGTGCTAGCTGAAGGGTGGATTAAAGCACTAGAGAAGATTTTCTATGTCATGGGGTGTTCAGACAATCAAAAGGTTAGTCTTGCTATTTACCGTTTGGAGGGTGAGGCAGATTAGTGGTGGTCTATGGTTAAAAATATCAGGGACACCGATGAGATTGATGCTCTTGACTGGGATGAATTCAAAGGAATGTTTCTTGAGAAGTATTTTCCTAAGGCTGTTCAACTTTGGATGGAAAAGCAATTCTTGGAATTGAGGCAAGAGGAAGACTCAGTGGCTACCTATGAAGAAAGTTTCACTCGATTGGCAAGGTATGCTCCAAATTTTATCCGTGACCTTGATAGTAAAATCAAGCGTTTTTACTCAGGATTCAAGCCAAAATATTGAAGGGCATTATCTTCTCGTGAATTTAAATGTTATGAAAAGCTTGTTCGATGTGTTGAGAATGTGGAAATGGAGTTTGCCGATGATCAAGTGTTCTATAACAACCAACAGAAGAAGAGACCGAGGTGGCAGGAGAAAGGTAAGAATTATTCAAAAAATTCTGATGGTAAGAAATCTAAGTTTCCAGTTTGTGATAAATGTGGCAAAAGGCATGTTGTGGAATGTCTTCTGAATTCTGGAAAGTTCTACCGATGTGGTAAGATGGGACATAAGGCTCGTGATTGCACTGAAAAGGATCAAGGTGAAGGTAAGACCAAATTTGATTTACAGTTAGTGAAATTTTATAAGTGCAATGAGATGGGTCACTATGAAAACGAGTGTCCGACAAAGAGCTTGAGTGATGGGAAGCAGTTAGACTACAAGCAGAAAGGGGTGGTGAAATCCTTTGCAACTACTTCAGCAGATGTCGGGCCATCAAATGAAGTTGTATCAGGTACTTTGTTTGTTTTTTAGATTATGCCAGTCTGTTGTTTGATTCGGGGTCTACACATTCTTTCATCTCTGAAACCTTTTCTAGTAAAATGGGAATACCATCTCAAGAAATGACTCCTGAACTTTTGGTAAAAACACCTGGGGGAAATGTTGAGGCAAAAAGAATTTACCAGAATCTTCCTATCCTTATCTGTGGAAAAAACCTACTTTCAAAACTTATTTTTCTACCTCTAGTAGAGTTTGATGTTATCCTGGGTATGGATTGGCTTTCTATTTACCATGCTAAGATTGACTATAGAGCTAAAGAAGTTTCTTTTCAGAAAGACTTTCAATTTGTGTACAAGAATGAACTCTTACTATTGATAACTTATCAAGAGGCCAAAAAACTTGTAAAAGATGGAAATAAATGTTACCTTGCACACATCATTGAAAATAAAGGAACTATTCAGATTAATGATGTGCCAGTGGTAAATGAGTATCCTGATGTTTTTCCTGATGAGTTGCATGGAATAATACCAGATCAGGAAGTTGAGTTTACTTTTGACTTAGTTCCTGATGCTAAGCCAATTTCAAAACCCCCTTATCGAATGACTCAAATTGAACATTTAGAGTTGAAGGAGAAATTGCAAGATTTATTAGAGAAAGGTTTCATTTGACCTAGAACATCACCATGGGGTGCTCCTATTTTATTTGTTAAAAAGAAAGATGGTTCAATGAGACTTTGCATTGATTATAGAGCCTTGAATAACATCACTGTTAAGAACAAATATCCTTTGCCTCATATCGATGATTTGTTTGATCAGCTCCAGGGAGCTCAGTATTTTTCAAAGATTGACTTGAGATCGGGGTACCATCAGCTGAAGGTAAAGGAATCAAATGTTCCAAAGACCACGTTCCGTACAAGATATGGCCATTATGAATTTTTAGTAATCCCTTTTGGGATAACCAATGCACCTGCTGTATTCATGTACTTAATGAATAGAATTTTCCATGAGTTCTTGGATAAGTTTGTAGTGGTTTTCATTGATGATATTTTGGTGTTTTCTAAAATTAAAGAGGATCATGATAGACATTTAAGGGTTATCTTGCAAACCTTAAAAGAAAAGGAATTGTATGGGAAATTCAGCAAGTGTGAGTTTTGTTTGCAACAAATTTCTTTCCTTGGTCACATTGTTTCTAAAGATGGGATAACTGTTGATCCTGCAAAAACAAAAGTTGTGGAAGACTGGCCAAGACCCAGAAATGTAATTGATATTCATAGCTTCCTTGGTTTTGTAGGCTATTACCGAAGTTTTGTTAGAAATTTTTCACGGTTATCTAGTCCAAGGACTAAGCTAACTCGGAAGGGTGTTAAGTTTATCTGGACAAAAGAATGTGATGATTGTTTTCAGGAACTGAAAAGAAGATTGGTGAATGCTCCAGTTTTGGCACTACCTTCCAGGAATGGTGAGTTTGTTATATACAGTGATTCTTCATTGAAAGGATTTGGTTGCGTCCTAATGCATAATGATCAGTTAATTGCTTATGCTTCACGACAGTTGAAAACTCATGAGGTAAATTACCCTACACATGATTTGGAATTAGCTGCTATTGTTTTCGCTTTAAAAATTTGGAGACATCATTTGCATGGAGTAAAGTGTGAAATATATACTGATCACAAAATTTTAAAGTATATATTCACTCAGAAAGAGTTAAACATGAGACAGAGGAGATGGATGGAATTAATCAAGGATTATAATTGTACAATTCATTACCATCCGGGAAAAGCAAATAAAGTGGCTGATGCTTTGAGTCGATAAAGTAATGCTTCATTAGCAATGTTGGGTTTTGAACGTGATCCTTTGGTTAAGGATTTTATGAACTTTGGCATAGAAGTTGTTGGTGCAGGAAGTTCTTCTGTTTTGTTTTAGGTAACAGTGAGATCATCTATATCAAATAGAATCAAGCAAGCATAGAAGCAAGACAGTGAGTTGCAGAAAATGGTAGAGCTGGTTCAGAAAGGTAAGTTGCATGAATTCAACATTGATAGTGATTGTGTTTTGAGATTTGGGAAGAGATTGTGTGTGCCTTGTGATTCACAATTGAAGAGAGAGTTGTTATGTGAAGCTCATAGTTCTCTGTTTTCAGTTCATCCTGGCAGTACTAAGATGTACAGAGATCTGCGGGAATATTACTGGTGGGATGGAATGAAAAGAGATATTGCTGATTTTACTGTGAAGTGTTTGACTTTTCAATAGGTTAAAGAAGAGCGGAAGTTACCGAAAGGGATGCTTCAGACTTTACCAGTTCCAGAGTGGAAATGGGAGAATATATCCATGGACTTTGTTGTGGGATTACCGAAGACATCTCAAGGTAATAATGCAATCTGGGTTATTGTTGATCGCTTGACTCAATCTACTCATTTCCTTGCTATACGAGATACTTTTTCCCTAGATCAACTTTCCCATTTGTATCTTAAAGAGATAGTCAGGTTACATGGAGTTCCTCTCTCCATTGTATCTGACAGTGATCCCAGGTTCACTTATAACTTTTGGAAAGGCCTTCAAAAGTCGTTGGGTACTGAATTAAATTTTAGTACAGTTTTTCATCCTCAATCAGATGGGCAGTCAGAACGAACAATTCAGACCTTGGAAGATATGTTACGAGCTTGTTCGATGGATTATCAGGGAAGTTGGGACCAACATCTTTCTTTGGTTTAATTTTCATATAATAATAGTTTTCATTATAGTATACAGATGGAACCATTTCAGGCATTATATGGGAAGCAGTGTCGAACTCTATCTTTTTGGGATGAAGTGGGTGAGAGAAAGCTGATGGGACCAGAATTGGTAGAAGAGATGGCCAAAAAAGTTCAGCTGATTTAGAAACACATGAGAACAGCTCAGAGCAGGCAGAAGAGTTATGCGGACAACCGGAGGAAGGATCTGTCTTTTGAGGTAGGTGATCATGTTTTTCTCAAGGTTTCCCCATGGAAAAGTGTGATGCAATTTGGTAAGAAAGGAAAGCTGAGTCCAAGGTTCATTGGACCATATGAAATTCTGGAGAGAGTTGGATCCGTTGCTTACCGAGTGGCTTTACCTCCGAGTTTATCTCAGGTACACAATGTTTTTCATGTTTCGATGTTGAGAAAGTTTATGCCAGATCCATCTCATGTTTTGAGTCCAGAGGTAGTTCAGCTGGAAGAGAAAATATCTTATGAGGAACAACGGGTCCAGATTCTTGACCACAGGGAGAAAGTGTTACGAAATAAGGTGATTAATGAGGTAAATGTTTTGTGGAAAAACCACATGATGGAAGAGGCAACATGGGAATCTGAAAATGCAATGAGGGATAAGTACCCCCATTTATTCGATAAGTAAATAAATTGCGGGGACGCAATTTTCTAAAGGGGTGAAGTATGTAACATCCCAAGTAAGTAATGAATAATATATATTTTCATCTATGTCTATTAATGATTAAGATAGTTTTTTAGAGGCTTAAAATGAAAATAAATACAATCTTATGCATGGAATACACTAATATTCTTAAAAGATTGTTTTACTGCCTTTTGATGGCAAACCATTTTTAAATCAAACTTTTGAAAATTATATAATCTATATTTGTCAAAATAAACATATTCTTTATGACTGGGACATTGAAATTTACGTTGGATAAATTTTTGGTATTTTTCTGACAATGTTCATTTTTTTTATTGAATAGTGAAAAATACTGCATTTTACATCAAAACTGCTTTTTCATTTAATTTAATTATATGGTTATATTATATTTTTAATTGGTCTTAAAGTGTAGTATGAATATATTTTTACCATTTAATCCAATGGTGGTCATTGGAATCAATTTCACTTTGAAATTGGACTTAAACTGGTGTCAATCTTTTGATACTTATTGTTTCATAAAAACACGCTTTTTGTCATGACAGCGGAAATTAATTATTAAATTAATTAATGTGACTTATATGATTTGAATTTTGTAAAATAGACATAATTTTTGAATTCAGAATATCAAATATAGCTTAGGGTGATGTTTTGGTTTTTTCTGAAAAACATCAATTTTTGATGAATAGTGAAACCACTAAGTGGTAGTTAAAGAAACTGATTTTTCGTTTAAATGAAACTTTGTCACTTATGTGATTTTATTTTCAAAAATATGACATACATGGTTGTAATTAATAAGTAAAATGTAGTTTAATGAGATTAAAATAATTTTTTGGTGAATAGTAACTTTTAAGTTCTTAATCGCGATTAGAGGTAATTAGTGTAGTTTAAGGTAAAAATAATGTTTTAATAATATGAGATGAGCTTGACACATATCCTACCATTATTGGAAGTGTCATGTCCGACCAAGACAATCCATGGGTCAACTTGGGGACCCCATGGAGCCACTTTGGTTGGGAAATGACATAAATAACTTTTTATTTAATGTTAAAGTAAAAATGACACAAACAAGAGATGTTTTACTAAACAAATATTTAAATGGGGTTATACAAGTAAGATTTTTGACTATAAATATTACTTAGAAAGATAAAAATATTTCCTATATCATGATATTTTTTTTATAATTTTTAGACATTAAATAAATTAAATTATTTATGACATCATGATGATGCAGCGATGACCTCGTTATTTAACGATTTAAATAAAATTGAAAGATAATGTAATATCTAAGACCTACACATGTCCAAAACCTATTGGATGAGTGGATTTCGAACCCTTATCACCTTATCCTCTAATTATATCAATGTTTAACCTCTTAAATCCGAATACCATAAAGTGACATTTCGTTACTTTCCAAGAGTTCCCCTCCTCTCTTCTTATAAAAGGCCCCCACCTCTACCACCTTACCCACACTTCCAAAGCCTTTGGCTCGGCCAACCCCTACTAATTTTGTCTCTCCAATTCCCTCTATTACTCCTTGAAGCCTCACTTTGGGCAGAAGTCTTCCCAAGGAAGCCTTTGAGCTCAAACAAAAGGGAGTTACCCGGTTTTAAGGTAATGTCTTCACTTGAGTCCTCTTATTTTATTTTGCTTCTCCAACCCCCTAAACTATTTTTATTCACTTATTTTGTAACAACTAAAGTATCATAAATATACTAGGATGTTGTTATAAGAATTATTCGAGCTACACTTACACACACCTACATCTAATGGTTAAAGAACATACTGTTTCCGTGGATGGTGGATTTATGCCTCCCGAAACAATGATTGTTCATCATTCTTTTAACACCTTCAAAGGTGTCCATTAAGATGTAACTATATTTATATATGATATATAATATGTTTATGTTTTCTTTAAGCTTCTGTATTTTTCATTTTTGGCATACCTTTATGGTTTCCATTATGGGTAAACGTGATATATTCATTTAAGGAAGTGAGGACTACCGCCCCCTCAAAGTGATTTGATTCGTTAACTACCATATGTGGGATGTATAAAGGATGGAGTTATGATATAATATATTATATTATACTGGAATTATATTATACCTTTATATCATTATGATTCCATTCTATAAAATACGAAATAGAAATGAAAGTAACGTTCATGCGTACGTACGGCTTACCGTCTCCATGAACGGTGCATTTCATTTCATACCTCTAAATGATTATGTAATATTATAAATGCATGAATGTACTGGATATATATGACATATATGATATATACATCATGAATAACATTCTGGATATAATGGATACCTGAACAACTTGTAATTATAAAGGGCTTATTTTTTACTCAAGTACCAATGATCGTTAAAATGACCGTTATTAACTTAAATAATTACATAGTATTCAAGACATGGCAATAAGTGATATAAAAGGAATAATGAACTTGAAAAAGGTTCTTAAACAAGTAGAAACTAACTCAAGTTTATTATTCAGGAGATTAAAGAACGACCAAGTCAAGCCAGACCCGAGGTATGGGACTTCGTCTCAATCTCCTTTCATTGAGGCATATTTTGTTTTATACAAAACCTTCTTTTATACAGTGTATAAACCCATTTGACTTTTACGTTTATCCAAAAGGAATATTTTTTATACGAAGCGTTTACTAAATGACAAAATGGAATGTTTTTGTCGTACGTATGCGGCGACAACGACTTCTCCGTCGCCGTGACCATTATTTGAGTTTCGACTTCCTCTACAAGCCATACCTTTTTTTAAAGAAAAATAAATAGCATGTTTTACTTTTCTTTTATTTTGGTATTGAAAATGGTTTTCATAATGTTTTTATATCAATGTGTTGTATTGATATCTTGTGATTGAACAGTGGAAATGTTATGTTTCCTTTATGCATGTTTTATGTGATACGATTATGTTGAGGTTCTTGGGCATTATTATGAATACGGGTGGTTTCGTGATAAACTAAGGGCGGGTGAGCCCTATATAGCTCTCCAATGCATTGGGTAACGCGAAGGAGTGAAACATCAAGGTTTTTCCGAAGAGATTTATGGAATATACTGTGATGGGTATTCCAAATGTAACTAAGAGGGTTACTCCCTATGTAAGAATGTTATGAATTACTCAAGTTACCTTTATGTCTTATGATTTATATGATTTATTCATGATTTGATGAGGTATGTTAAAGTGCTTATGTTTTATGGGTAAAGTATGATTTCATTCTTATGTATATATGTACCCATGTATCCTATCCATATTTTTATATCCCTTACTGAGCTTTTTATGCTCATCCCAAGTTTTTTTGAAATGTTTTTCACAGGTCAAGGGAAAGGTACATGATATGATGATATTGTCAAGGAAGTGTCAAGAAAGATTCCATGTTTTATTTTAAATATGTTTCCATTGATGGGAAAGAAGAATACTATCTTTATGTAACCACTTTGTTATATGTGGAATGTAATGCAAGTTTTATGATCTAATTCTCTAAAACTCTAAACCCGAAAAGATCTTCAATGTGTAATCTTGTAATAACTCAAGATTAAGTAAGGTTTAAGGCTGGGGCCTTATACTCTAAACCCCACCCTTAGAATCCATGATTTATGGAGTCAGAATGAGGCTCTATACCCCTAACAGATGTGTTATATGAGACTACCTAGGTTGAGTATCCATGAAAAATGTGAAACAATGCCTTTAATGATTCTCCAAGGTAAGTGTGATGTATTTCTTTATGATATGTTTATCCACCGTGAGGTAGGGAACTTGACCTAATTCTTAATGCATGGAAATTGACTAGCTTAGGCCATAGTGTAAATAATATCAATACCTAACCCTTGGAGTGATTCATGATAATTATCAAGTGAATATTTTTATCAAAATGGTATGATATAGTTGTGTTTATTAAACACCCCTTAGGGTTAAAAGTTTGTGTAACCCCTTGTACAATGTCTTATATTCTCATTATGACTTGAGTTAGGAATGTTGATAAGATTCCTCTAGAGAACATAATGAATGAAATTTGTATTAGTTAATAACTAAAATGGTTTCCTTTTTGATTTTTTATATGTTATATTTTATTCCTACATACACTGTTGTATAGATTGGTTATTGATTTAGACACCATTGGTGGTGGTTTACTGATTTGTACAGACACCCTACTCGGGACACCATGGATCTTAGGTACCAGAGTAGATGATACTTGTTTTTAGGTGTAGGTTAATGATAGGGTCTTGGTTTTTGGTTGTACATGTGATGATATGTTGAATCATGGGAGGACATGATAGGGTTGTGACTTAGTTTTGGGCTCAGAATCTTTTGATAGTTTTGGTCTTGGTTTATATTGTATTATTATCTATCATTTAGTGTGTTTATTAGATTTTTTCATAGCATGTGACCTTGGTTACTCAATGGTTTTTGTTGTATGTTTTCCATTTATGGTTCATGTTGTTTAATTTAAATATGAATGTTACATCTAGGGTGTCATTACTCTGATAAGAATTTATAGTCTCCACATGTTTCTATTTAGACCCACGGTGCTATTCGGTTGCCTCTGAAGTATGGGAAGGCGCACCTAAGGTCATGGGATACCCTAGATTAGGAAATCAATTATAATGGATTCTGGGCTGGGGATGTAAAAAATTAGTATCAGAAGAAGGTCATATTTTTCTCATCATTTGGGAATGGTGTACAGAGTACTTGGATCTTGTAGGGGCTTAGTAATGAGCTCATGCCTGGGTTCCCACAACCCCACGTATGAGGAGAACCCCATATTTCTAGTCATGGGAAATGATGTTCTGTTTTGTGATTTTATATTTGGGTGATATTTTTACCTGGGTGGGGTATTTGGATGTTATGTTACTTATTTATGATGTTTTATGTCTTTTCTTGATGAGACAAGAGAGGGTGTTTGAGTACTTACTTATTGCTAGGGAAACAGGACAGATATTCCATATGTATGTTTCCCATTATTGACATGTGAATGGAATTATGATAAACCAAACATGTATAAAAAGTTAAATTTAATTAAGTTATGGCTTTTGGAAATGGTTTTAAATGATTTTGAGGAACATGGATTATTAGGTTTGTAAAATGAGAAATGTTTTTAAATTTGATCTTAAATACATATGATATTTTCCAAATGACGGCCTAACGAAAAGGTTTTGGAATGTTTTAATTCCTGGGTTTTGAAAATGAAAATATTTGAAAAGTGAAATTTTGTTTTTGAGTGGTAAAGTAACATTAATATGGGAAATGGGATAATAATATAACTTTTAGGTACAATAGTGGTGATTATCACTTGTATTGGTTGGTAACCCTATGTATGGGTGGTTTTGGCAGTGAGACTACCATATCCTTAAGGCCTTAGGTTATGAGATGTTGGACCATGTTGAGTTAGGTCTCCTAGTTAATGGTATTTTTCTTATTTCATCATTGGTTACGTTGTGACATTGATGTTTTTTAATGATGTCTATGAATGTTAATGTGGTGACTCTTAATGATTGAAAACTTATGAGTTTAATATTAGACCCTAGAGTGGGTGTTTGAATCATGGTTTCAGGTTACATGTGCGAGTATCATTGGTGTAGAACCTAGTGTAAATGGTTACTGGTTCTTTAGATGCAACATGTTTGGAATGAGGGTAAGATTATGACTTTGACTAGCTAGTTTGTTGACATAGGGTGTGTATGACTTGGAGATGGAAATTGACCATTTCTTGGTGTGGCCCCAATTTGGGGAGTTGGTACCATTTTAATTTTGATGATGAATTCTAAGAGATGTTGATTATGGTGTCAGAGCCTTTGGGTGTGTGTTAGACAAGTATATATTACAGACTATGGTATTGTAAAACAAAGAGTATACAAAAGTGTGGTATTAACCTAGTGGGTGAACCAAAAATTTAATGGGTTTGGTATATGTCTCTTATGTTGTGGATATGAGTTAAAAATCATGAGAAATTAAGGTTGTCCTTGAGGGAGCTCGACCCAGTGTAGTAGATGACTTGGAATTTGAAGAATAGGCAGTTGCTTTAGGGGTAAAATTAATGCATGGTGGATACCAAAGAGTCATGGTAAAAGTGAATAATTATTCCTTAAACTCACCCTAGGAACTAATTCGGTGTTTATGTTTGGTTTTATTGGTATATTTTAAGGTTGTGATCATTCATAGACTTCCTTTATAGTTTTGATGGATTTATATGTGGAATTTAATACCATTTTCGAGCCGATATGGATAGGTTGGTCAAAGCATAATGGGAACTTCTGTTCTGGAGGACACCCGGGGTGAGGGTGGTTGCACAGTTGGGCTACTTGTTAGAGTGGTTTGTTTGTTGGATCTGATGAGGATGGGGGGTATAGTGGCATGATCAATTGTGTGAAAGTATTATTGATCCAATCTTGTGTGATGTACACATCATACAATAAAGAATTAGGTTTTTTTATGTTTGAAAGTGACTGAGAGACCTCTATGGTTCCTAAGAGTACCGGCTGATAGGCACATGTTAGAGATGAATGATGCCATTGGGATATGTAACTAGTTGGGTTGGATGTAGGTGAACATTATTTCCATGGAATAAATGTGCATATCCCCTAGTAATGAGATAAACTAGCTGGTTTTTGATCAGTGTAATGAATCATTGGATGTTTTTTGTGAACAACAGGACTTTTCAAGAAAAACTCAAGGGGAATTATGATAATATTTTCATAAGGAATACTAAGTAACAACCACCTGGAAGAGGGTTGTGAGGTGGTACTATTTTTGGTTGTAACTTAAATTCACATTGTGGTATTTTAGTGTTGGTGAGACTTTTGATATTAAAGAATATAATACCGTTGATATATTGAGGTGTCCACTTGGTAAGAGGTGACAGTGGTGGTGGATAACTTTTGGTGGTATTTGTTGATGACTTAATAGCATACATTTTGATAGAAAAAGTCAAGCCCAATACCTTGAAAGTTTTTCAGATATTCTAAGGGATCTCATGATTTATTACTACCAACATAAATATAATTTTTATGAGAATAGATCATCATGGAGGGTATTCCCAAGGAGTATTATATGTGTGGGAGTCATGTGGTGGGGGATTACCCCATCAAAAAATTATGGAAGAATCCATCAAGGGGACTGGATATCGATGAATTCCATGGGTGTCATTCTTATAAGTCATGAATGAGTAGTGGGTGTTGTTTCTTTGGTTATTACAGTTGGATATATATGTCTAGGTCCAAATTTTAGGGTTCAACTTTTGATTATCGTGAACTATGATGGTAAAAATTTCTTGAGGAAAGCAGTGGAAATGACAAACCTAAGGTGGAGAGTGTTATGTTAAGTCATGGATGTGCTGAGAGAGTTGTGTGGTGGAATCAATATTCCAATGGGAACCCTATTATGTCTATCTTAATGTTCCTTAGAAGAAATTCGGGATGTCCTTGGATATGACTATCAATTGAGTTATGGCATCAATCTTGGGATATTTCTAAAGGTAATCATAGTGGCTACATCATAGATGTGTTGATGGGTGTTATAAATAATGAAAATAGTTTGGAGATAATAAAAATACATTATGGTGGATTTTTACTGAATGGAAGGGATGAATTTGGTATGTTCATATGAATGATGGTTTCATTCCTTAAGTGAAAAGGAATCGCGGATAGGTTATGTGGTAATGTACCAATAGTGTATATTGGGAATTAGCAGTGAGTTAACCCAGGATGGCCTTACATACCTGGGAAAAAGGAACATATGAGGTGTGCTATGATCCACCTATGTTTGATGTTGTAAGGATAATCATGCTTTGGTAATGGTTGTGATCATTAAGGAATAAGCATGGCACCCTTAAATTAGTATGGATAGTGGAGGTCTCTGATCCATGTGGTATCGATGGATGGAATGACCTTCAATTCTGGATGGTGTTCTAGTGGACATTTGGCTGCATTTTTTTCTATGAATGTGTGGGGTATGTTGTGGAATTTTAGTTGAGGTTCTTTTGTTTTTTTTACTCGATTACAGATGTTATCAATACTAGGAAAAGGGGTGGTGATAGGCTAAATCATATTTTGGGAAGTAACATAGTATGAAAGAAGATAGTAAATGTAGTAACAAGCGGTTCAGGTTGGATAGGCTTGTGTGGGAGTCATCTTGGTGTATCAGTTTTTATAATGGGTAATGGCTCTAATTATGACTATTGAAGTTCCATAAGATAAATAATATTTTTTTATTTTTCATTTTGGATGCTTGAAAATGCACTAAATATGGAGGGAGTTGATTTTTGGACAAGAGTAGCTTGTGATAGGTTGTTAAAATAAGGATAATTCCTCTGTTTATTTTTAGAATGGGTCAATGTTAGATATTTGAAAAAATGTGGGGGAGATATCTCTGAGGGATTTTGTCCATGAATTGTGGAGAGAATCATATTGAGGGTGTTATGGTTGCCTCTCCCAGGGTAATTTAGTAACTCATTGGTATCCTTATGTATGGTTGTTTAGTGGTGTTACCTAGGATATCTTTATGTGTTTGTTTTGGTAATGATGAGTTTGAGGTAGAAACATCCTTAAAGAGAATTGAGCTTATGATTGTGGGACACAGTGGGGGAAAAGTTTTTGGGGTGGGATTGTTTCCTTGGTCTGAGAGGTTTTACATCATGTATGAGTTTTGAATGAAACTAAAGGGTTTATAATTTATTATTGGACACATTTTCTATCATACTAATCTAGATGACTCATGAATTTATGGATTTATGGCTTAAGGATTATTATTTATAAGGTTGTGATGTTGTAAGATCCCGAATTTTGGTGAATGCACATCATTGTTTACAATTTTTGTTATCCTTCCTTTGTTTGGATAATGATGTGGTTTTATAGTGTTTAAGGTTTTTTATCAAGTTTTTTGGGAGTGAGGGACATGAATGGTGGATATTAGAGTCCAAAAAACTCATAACACTTGTTTGGTACATGGTTTGAGAAAATCACCCACCCGACACTAGAAACCGTGCAACATGGGAAGCATTTCTGGAAGAGGCTAGCACATGGTTCCCATATAGTTTCCATACCATGTGGGTGCTCCCAAGAAACCATATATGTTGGCCCCTCTCTGATAGAGGGATCCTCATGGTTGGGGAATAGTTTTTATAACTATGAACCCAAACCATGCATCCCTTAAAGAGTTGGAATTTCCAATTTTTACCTCCCAATCCTTTTTCAGAAATCATTGATTTTTCACCCCATTGAAACCCTATGATATAGGATGATGAAAAAAAATCCCCCTACTCATTAATGGATAATTCTCATTGGATTTTTAGTCTCTTTGAGTTTGTTTAGGTGAAAATAAAATATCCAGGTGAGTCTAACACTCTACTTTGCTCTATTTTTTGGATTAGGGTCTATAGAATCTCTTCTCAACTTCTGAATCCCTAAAACCTTAAATTTTCCAACACATTCAATGTTTGATATCTAAATAGTATTTAACTTTTAATCAAGGTATGTTATTGGGATAGTATTCATATTTGAGCATGATGTAGAAGTTATTTAAGATATTTCTCATAGTCATGATTGTCTATATGTGTGTGTGGTTGTGCCAAGGTGTTTCCTTAATGTGTTCCATTTTCATTCACTGTAAAATATGATTTAGTCATAGATTGTGGTGTGAAACCCTTAATAGACCCCGTTTCATCTGTAGATGAGTGACACTAAACCTAGGTAAACCAATGGGATAAGATGGGTCCCTGTAAATTGTGAATAAAATGGGTAAACAATAATATAGAGGGATCATGAGAACAAATAGGTAGTAAAAATGTTATTGGTAAGCGGGGAGAGTAAATGGGTCTATTAAGACAAGTTATTAGTTTGATTTTGTAAATGATTAAAAGGTTTTAAAATGGTTTTTATGATATGTTTGTGTCTTTTCAATGATTTTAGATTTTTGATGGAATATGATGTTTGAGAATGATAAATCATTTAAAAGGATCTGTTGGCCTCAAAGAGATTCAAAAAATGGTTCAATAATAGATTCTAAATGGTGATTGAAATGGGGAAAATGTTCCATTTTTGTGAAAATGGTTTAATGTTCATTTTGGATCATTTAAAGGGAAATTAATTCCTTCAGTTATGTTTTAGTTTTTATAGAGTAAGATCCTTTTTTTAATGGGTGGCTTCAAGATAATTTAAAAAAAAAGTATTTTGAATTGTATTTTATAAAGTGATATGGTTTTAAAGGTATTTTGGTGTATATTCAGTGAGATGATGTACATACTAGTGAGATAGGACCCATGAAAATTATTTTCTCATGTTAACATGATTTTTATATGAACTAAATGATGAATGTTCATTTTTTATGACATACATAGGGGGGTTCATGAATAATGATATATGTGTTAAATCATTATAGATTGTGTTAGTAAATGTGAAATTGTTTTTAAATGAGATTAATGTTAAATATGTTTAATTTAAAATAGGGCATAAAGGAGTGTTTAGTGTTTGATATAATGTTAATGGGTTAATGGGAAAATATTTTCAAATGTAAACGTCTTCAGGGTTTATGGAATGGGAATGATTTATGTATTGAAAAATTATGAATTTTGAATGGTATATTATTGTTTAATTATGGTTTTGAAATTATATATGTGTTAAATGGCTAAAGAATCATGTGTACATGGCTTGGTGGTATGTGGGGTGTTGACATGGATTTCTACACCCAGGAGTCGGGTTATATTGGGGATCCAAACCCTACCACAATAATACAAGAGTTTAGGAGTCAGACTGAGGCTTCATTACCCTAATAGATACATTCAATGATACTAGATAGGTTGAGGATACAAGGTATATGTTATATGAAACATGAACTGATTCTCCAATATAAGTGTGATGAATGTGTTTATCATATGATTACCCATAGTTAGATAGGGTACACAAACTAATCCCTTATGCATGGAAATTTACTAGCCTAGGTCATAGTGTAAATGATCTAAATGACTAACTCATTGGAAGAATGAGGAGAATGATCAGTTGAATATTGTTAACTAAATGTTATGATGTAATTTTTTATCATAGACAACCCTTGTAGTTAAAAGTGTGTATAACCCCTAGTGCCTTGACTTAGATTACAATTGTGACTTCAGTTTCTCATGTTGATTAATTTCCTATAGAGAACATAGTGAATGGAATGGGTATTAGTTAATTTTATTAAATTGTTTCTATATTTATTTTTTTATTTATTGAACATATTGTGTTAACTCGCCATTATACATATAGGTTATTTATTTAGACACCATTGGTTGTGTCCTACTACATTGTACGCACACCCTTCTCTGGCCAATGTGGAACATGGGCACCATAGAAGAAGTTACATGTTTTTAAGTACAAGTTCATGATAGGTACATTGTTTTTGTGGTGAATGGAATGATGGGATAGAGCATGAGATGATAGAACTAGGATGGGACTCTGCTTTGGGTTCATAACCTTTTTATTGTTTTAGACTAGGTTTATATTGTATGATGGCATGTCATAAAATGTATTCACTAGATTTTATTATAGAATGTGTCCTTCGATACTCATTGGTTTTTTTTTATTTTTTCCATTTATTTTTCATGTTTTTTATTATATTTTTTATGATACATCTATTGTGTATTTCCTCTCATAAGTGGGGATTGTCTCCCCATGTTTCTCTTTAGAATAGATTTGCATTTTTCATATGGGGAGTCACATCTTAGGTCATGTGAATACCGGGCTCAGGGCACCAGTTATAGTGGTACTTAGGATAGGAATGTTAAAATAAATAATATTATTTAGGTTTATTTTTTTAACATGAACGGTAAGGTGAAATTGATGTTAAATTTTTTCAATTAATAACATGGAATAAGGGGATGTTTAGTATAATGGTAATGGGTTAAATTAATTATAGGCTATAAATGATAAATTTGTTAAATGGATTAATGAATGCATATGAAAAATATGTTTGATAATGTATTAAAGAAAAAAATGGAATATGTGTTAATATTTTATGAATTATTAATGATGAATATATAAATGTGTTAATCCATGTAAAAGTTAATTGTGTTAAATGGGTTAAGACAAGGTGATGGTATATATATGCTGATTGAACAATGGTTATAAATGGTTAATGATTTAAATGAGTAATGGTAGGTAAATGATATCTATGAAATGGATAATGAATTATGTCTGTGTGGATTGGTTGTATGTGAGGTATTAACTATAGGTTCTACATCCATGGGTCTATTTAGAATGATGATCTAAGTCCCACCAAGATAATGCAAGGCTTAGGGAGTTCAAGTGAGTCTATTCCCCTAATAGATTCATGGGATATGAGTACCTGGAATTAGGATCTAAGGTTGGTTTCAAGAATACCATACTAAGGATATGAATTAATTACTATGTATTTTTTTGTTAAATGTTTTCCATAATGGTATAAGTAAATTTATTCATTCCATTAAGCATATTTTATTTTATTATATTTGGCTAAAGTGCACTCAATGATAATGACTAACCCATAGAACAAATGATAAATGTGACTAAAGTGAACTTGTTAACTAATGAAATTCATTTTATATTATTTTTATTTTGTTAGTCATTTTGTACCTGAATAAACTATAACTTTATATTTTATATTTTTATACAACAATTTTGATTCCCTAGTGAGATATACTCACACACTTATTAGGCCTTCATTGGTTACCCAAGAAGATTTCATAATTATAGGTCAAGAAAATGGGGAAATGACCCTTGCAAACTGGTAAATTTGGGCATGCTATATGCATTGATGAGTGATCCTAGCATGGAGTCAATACGTATTTTTTATTCTTTATTTTCCATTTATTTTTTGTTTTCCTTACACATGAAAATATATGAAATGACATAGCATATTTACTATTTGGTTTTGGGATTATACCCATTTTTTGGGACATGGGTTCATGATTCTTCTTTATTGGTTATATTGTTTAACTTATTTATCATTTTTATATAATTTAGAATACACTAATTGTTAGGGTATAGTATCCCAATGTCTGACATTTGTTCATAAATTCTATCCTACAGCCTCTAGTATATCGGGATTCAGGCTTGAGGACATGTGGTTACCTAGGTCGAGGGACTAGTTTAGTGGCTCTCAATCTAGGGGAATTGCGAATTTCAATCAAAGGGGTTTTCCTTTTTCGTTCTCTTACTATTTGAGAATGGTAGAATTTGGACTAGGGTGGGTTCGAACATGGTAACGATCTCATGCATGGGGGTAGCTAACCTATGTATGAGGTAAAACGCAAATACCCAGGGTGGGATTGTTGTTCTTGATGTTTTTTGTTACAGTTGGAGGATATTTTCTCTTTGGGGATGAACTTGTTGTGTTATGTGAATATTTCTTAGTTTTTTTTTTACTTAGCTGAAATAGAACATGGTTGTGAATACATGCATCATTTTAGGAACAAAGGGATATAGGTGATACACATCATAAAAGGAACACATGGGAAGGATATGTGGGATGTGAGGAATAGAATCCATTTCTTCTTCCATCAAATTTGAATGAAATGGTGTGTAATGAATTTTAAGAAACTAGGTGAATGAAAATAATTTAATATAATGGTTAAATAATAATTCTTAATAAATAGTAATAATTGGTTTAAGATTTTTTTATGACAATTTAGAAAGATATAAATTTTCCTAAATGAGAAATCTTAATGTTGTAATGGTGAAATGGTTCAAAGGGGTGTCTAATAAAATGCATATATTTATGTATGTTTGGTTCTAACTTAGGTTGACCATGTCACGATATACCTGTGGTTGAGTATAGTGATAGAGGTGGTCATTTATGTTGGGATAATGTATTCATATTAGTTTGATTATGGTAGGTAGTGTTTTTTTCTACACATGGTTTACATATGTTGGTATTTCAATTAAATGTATGTTGTTGATATTGTTTTAAACTAATAACTCAAAAAAATTATGTAATTTTGAAATGTTGGGTAAAGGTAATGTTTTAAAATTTAAACCCTCAGGTTTTCAAAATGGAAAAGTTAACTATAGAATAAAGTTTCATGATGGATCCTTTTTGGGACAAAGGTTGTGAGTATCCCTCATGTTGTTTATCTCGAACATTGTTTGGGTGGTTTGGAAAGTGTGGGTGACTTTTCATGAAATCTTAGATTTGAGTTAAGAGGACCTAACAAGTTTTATTTAGAGACCCATATCTTGACGTACATGGACATTACATTACATTTGTAGAGTACTTAATACATGACTAAAATAGACACCCAAAGACCGTATTAGTTTAGTGTCTTTGGAAACTCAGAACATAATCTTCTAATCATGGTGAAATATCTTCAACATCTCCCATAAAGATCTTCCCCTTTTAGTTTTCTTACCTAAAACCTTTATTTATATCCTGGGGAAAATAAAACATAAAAAGTGTGAGCTCAAATGCTCAGTAATGTTAAACATAGAGAACATAAAACAATCCATAAACATTTGAATGCAAAAACTTGAACATAAAATGTAAACATCAAAATATTGAGCAAAGATATAAATCTTGGAAGTTCATAAGCTGTATATCATAAAGGAACATTAATCATGATAAAATAGAATGGGAATAAAACATATAATTGTGGAAACCATTAAGCACATGATATGATTTCTATAGTAGCCAAGGCATTGCTTCTAAGACCATCTTAATGGACAAAATCCCTTTCTGAATCGAGTTCACTCCTCATTCCAGCCCTATATCACTGAACCGTATTAACTTACCGTTCCATCCATGTCTATCTCATGAGATATAAATCTTTACCCAATTAATTGGGGGGATATATAGGTCCCACCCATCTCATAATTAAATCATTCTTACATGTGACACAACATAAACATAAATCATTCATCACAACCCAAAGAATAAAATGGGTTTCATAAACATCATCCCATCATAACATAAGCCATATAAAACAAATGGATATCATTTCATCATAAGAAAAATTACACTATATAAATAATATAGACATTATACTTTAAACATAAACATATTAAATACTATCATTTTAGATGGGAAATAGTTTTGATAAAACACTTGAAATGAGTTCTTGAGAAAAATATTTTTTCTTGTTCAAAAACATTTTATTTTCACAAAATGACTTGAAATTTTAAAAGAAAATGATTTTGTTGAAAATAGTCATGAAATATTGTACAATAATCTTTATTAAAATTAGGCATTATGAAACCATAAAAATCCATTCACGACGTATAAGTTAAAAAACATTATTCTCGTACTTTTTCCGGAAAAGTCAAAAAGTACCTTATATGGTAAACAAAAGAAATATTACTTCCATATTACCATGTAAAAGTCAATGAGGGGTAAAAATGACATTAAAAAGACATGGAATAATATTAAACACTTTATGAAAACATTTTTATGGACATGGATGAAAAATATAACCCCAATAAATACTTATGAATAAACAATCTCGGATAAGAATGAGATTGGAATAATTATCCCTTACCTTATGTCTGATATGCTTCGTATGTATCCGAACCTCCTGTATAATGATTTAAATAATGACATTGACTTATTAAAAAGTCATATTAATTGTTATGATATCATATATGGTTCACTTATGACTTTATATTACCCGTTCTTTTGTATGTTAACGCAGCGTTTTGGTAAAATCGTTTCATTTATCGTACGTGTTTCGACTTGTTGTTCTTGATATTATTACTTATATCCTGATTTACATAATTATAGAATGTAAAACATGATTTATATATAATATATATTCATAATATACATATATATAACAGATAGATAAATGGAAAGAAATACACCATTCATGGAGACGGTAGTTCGTACGTACGCATGAACGCTGTTTTTTGTTTCCTTATTGAATTGAATGGAATTATGTAGATGACATACATATATATATACATAAATCTCGTAGAATTATTGTTTCATATATTTCATTATTACTTATTAAATATACTTTATAATCATTCTTGAATTGTTAACATAGAAAATGAATCTCATCGCGTCGTGGAGACTATAATCCGTACGTACGCACAAGTGATGAAATCATTCCCATATTTATTGAATGGTATTGGAGTGGATGATATAATATCATAGAATCAGTATGATGTTATAATAATTATATATATTTATTCTTTACACCATTATACCCATCCATGTAAGGTGGTGGTGGAAAAACTGATTACACCACAGTGTGGAGACGGTATTCCGTACGTACGCATGCGTGGTGATTTCATTTTCCATAGGATAGATAGAAGGTGAGATAGGTTTGTTTAATTTTTATAATAAAATATCAATATATAATTAATAATTATGCTATTACTTGATAATTAAACAACTAAATAAGAGGAAATAGAAGAAGAAATAAATTTGAAAGAATCAGTAACAGATATTACCTCTTCTACGACACGCCACTTTGAAACCTCCTATTAGGGCACTAAAATTGGTCTTTGAAGAAAACCATAACCACTAATATGTTTCTAGGGAAGTTGAGAACGAAAATGGGCAGGGTTTGGCCGAGCTTCAAGGCTCAAAAGGGTGTAAAGAGAAGAGGGAAGGGGTGCCCTTTTTATAAGGGAGGAGAGGGGCACCTTTGAAAAAACATAAAATATTATTTTATAATAAAGTTATATTCGGTTTATAATAGCTCCAAATTAATTTATTTAGAATCTAAAGTGGCGATTGGTTGAAACCCTCTCAACCAATAGGTTTTAGACAAGTTTAGGATACTATTTTAACATTATATTTTATATTTAACTCAAAGTTAAATAATTTAACTTTTACCGTGTCTTCTTGTTTTCTTACACTATATGGTTAATAAACTTACAATAATAGGATAAACGAACCCCAAGTGGTTCATTATCAATATATATAAACTTATCTAAGTCATTTGGTCAAACCTTATATTTCTATGAATATAATAACAATTAATAATATAATATTTGTTTTAAAAACTATTTTATGTCAATTTTGACACTATTTGGTAATTGATTTTTGTGAAAATCATAACAGCATGATTAGTTCAAAAAAAGTTAATTAAATCAATAATAAAATGTCATATTAACCTATAAAATTAGTGTAATTCATAAAATTCTCAAATTACATTTATTTGGGTATTTATAACATCAATTATGTTAATATTTCATTAATAAGGTAATTACTGCATCATCATTGTTTCATAAATAAATTAAATTATTTAATGTATAATTTTTTAAATAAAATACAATTATGTAGGAAATATTTTTATATTTATAATGAATGTTTATAGTTGAATTTATCTTATGTATAACCCTATATTAAAAATGATTTAGTTATTAAACTTTGATTTTAACTATTTTAACCCTTCTTTAAATAAATTAATAATAAATGTCCTAATCTAATAAAAGTGGACCTAAATGGTCATATTTTATTCCTAAGGTTGTTTTTGGTCGAACTTCACTTATCTAATATAATTAGGACATGTGTTAGGGTAATAATAATATCATTTTTACCCTTAATTACCCTATTTACTTTTAACCGTGGTAAATAAAAGTAAAAAGTTACTATTCACCAAACATTATTTGTATCTTATTGAACCAAATTTTACTCCCTGATATTAACTGTTTCTCTCAGATTTTTGAAATTCCACTCACAGAAGCGGTAAAATTAAGTTTTATGTAAGTTTGCAAAAAGCTCCTAGGAGGTAGGTAAAAGACGGTGAAAAGTTCAATAAAACTTTTATATATCTAAAATTATTATAAAATGACTCCAATGAATTAAATTGAACTTATAGAGGTATTATGTATCAATTTTTACCTAAAATAATTTTAAATAAAATAGATAATTATTTAAATAAAAAGTCAGTTTTTAAATAGTAACCCAGTGTTTTCACTATTCATCAAAAATTGAAAGTTTTCAGAAAAATACCAAAAAATTACCCTAGGCTAATTTCGATATTCTGAATCCAAAAATGAAGTCTATTTTGAATGTTAAAATTTAAAAAATTTCAAAAAGTGGGTATTACTATTCATAATGGCTTGTTCATAATAATATTATAATAATATCTCATTTCGTGAAACTCGGTTCTGTGTACTACACACGCTATCGAAGATGGTCTTGATTGCGTGTAATACAAGCCAATACGGGGCTGCGTGTAGTGAAATATCCCTTTGGTGTTGGGTATAACATAATCAAAACTTATTTCATTTATACATTAAACGAAATCTATACTTAATGTTGCGTAGAATAACTTCTATCAAACGAACTTGAAATTTTGTGTAACACGATCTAAGAATAGTGTTGTGTATACTGCAAGCTAATATGGTATTGCGTATAGTGCAAGATAATCTTGGTGTATCATACAATACAAGACATCAAATAAATTTAAAAGATTACTTCTCATAAAATCTCGGGGTGTTACATTCTACCCCCCTTAAAATGAATTTCACCCTTGAAATTTGTCGAGGTTATAAATGGTTTACTACTTGAAAATTTCTTTCATAGAATCCCACATCATAAAAAGGAATACCAAAACATAACTTTAAAAAATTAAGTATGAAATTTAATGGTTACCCAAATTAACTCATCACTGGGTTTCCACATAGGAGAACATAGGTGAAAATATGGATATGGAAGAGAAATCTAACCATCAAGTTCTGATGGAAAGTGGTAGAGGACATGGCTATTATAAATCCAACAGTCACAAAGCCATAAATTTGTGATGATCTAAGGTACCATCTAATTCATCAAATATGAGGGCACTAGGAAAAAATTTTTGGTTTTCAAGATCATTTCCATAATGTTGAATATTTTTTGAATTAAAAGAACAACTTACTTTATTTTCGTACAATCACACTGTTATTTGTGCCTTGAACAATTTAGACTTCATCTCTTATAGAAATGAAGTTGAATTTGCCTTCCATGAAGTGTCAGAAGATCATGTGATCGAATGATAGGTCATTCCATATATCTCAAACATAAGGTTAGAAAAAGTTATCAAATGTACATAAGTCCATCTATATTGAGATTAATCGCATATGGTTTCCAAAATGGACTTATACTTCATATATCATACTGCTTAATATAATAAAACTAGTTTCTACTAACCACGGACTTCTTGTAGCCCAGTGTTATGCGATAAAGGCCTGTCACACTTCAGTTGTAGGTTCGATTCCCACAACCTTGTCTGATGCGATGGGTTGTCGCTCGTCCTATGGGTTGTTCTTTTTCTAAAACTATACTATTATAAAATTCCAGAAATAATATCAAAAAACAAGTTCTATCCTTAAATAATACTATCTTATTTCCAACATAATCCATTATATTCATTAGGCTTATCCAAAATACATCTATCCAATCTCATAATATAAAGAAAATGGTTACTTGAAAGGTCACATAACAAGCACGTGAATACCATCATTTATCCCCCATATATCGTAAGATATATCTTGTTGGTCACATTCCAAACATGTGAATACCTTAATCATGTATTCTTTTGAAACATGAATTACCGTAGAAACATAGTGAAAACATGAATTCTGTCAAAATTTAACTCATTCCACATACCAAAATCCCAAAATTTCTATATACTCAAACCATGATATCACTTTGTCCTTATATCAGTCATGAGGTCATGAATAATATCAAAATTTCATTTTCTCTTTATCCCTTCATTATGCGCATATCATCTACTTTCTAAAAATATATGAATAACCTTTCATGGTTACCAGTACCATTAAACATATACTTTCAAATACTTTAGAAAAAACAATAGTGTAACAATCCTTAGATGTTTCTTTATTCCATAGTACCATTAAATTACCTATACAAAATAACTATTGATAAACATACAATCATTCCACTGCCTTCTTAAACCATTGACCAAGCTTCAACACTTCATTCATCTCATATATCATTTGTAGTCTCCTTATCATCATCCATATAAATACTACCCATATGACCATGATGATTCTCTTCATGAGATTTTCCCTTAGGGAATTGGTTTGCATAATTCCCATACATTCCACATTTAAAACATCTAATCATTGTTGATGTCTTAGAAATTCCATTATCCTTCTATATGGTGTTAACTGAACCTTTTCCTTTGAACTTACTGGATTTGTGTCCTTCTTTTATACACCCAAAGCATCTTGAAGTTCCTTTGAAACATTTTCATTGATTCCTCTTCCCACATGATTTACATGAGAGAAATTGAACTTTATTTCCTCTATGATAATCATGAAACTTCATCTTTCTCTTATTTGATGAGTCTGGAAACATACCAAAGTTGAGATCATTGATCATATTATGAGATTTATGATTAGTTATAATAATGATATGTGGACTTCCAGATCCAATTTCATTTGGTTTCTCATGAATAATATCATTCCATTTTCCATCATATCCTCCATTATCGTGAATCTTCTAGTTTCCAGCCATTTTCTAAAACCCAAAAAGAATAGTGTGGGAGAAAAAAAATCATAATCAAGGGGGAGTACCATCAATATATAACATATTAGGTTAAATTCTAATATTGTTGCCGAAATTCAAGGACTATAACCTATACATATACTTATCCTTAGATACATCCCCATACATACCTTAGAAATATATCTAGGGATTTCACTAAAGTTTTTGCATCCTAGTTTCCAAAGGTTAACTAATCCTTCACCCTGATACCAACTGTAGAGACCCAAATCTTGAGATACAAGGACATTACATTAATTTTTCAGAATACTTAATACAAGACAAAAATAGACGCCTAAAAACCGTATTAGTTTAGTGTATTTGGAAACTCAGAACGTAATCTTCTAATCATGGTGAAAGATCTTCAACATCTCCCATAAAGATCTTACCATTTTGGTTTTCTTACCTAAAAAATTTCTTTATATCCTGGGGAAAATATAACATAAAAAGGATGAGGTAAAATGCTCAGTAAGGGTAAACATAGAGAACATAAAACAATCCATAAACATTTGAATGCAAAAACTTGAACATAAAATCTAAACATAAAAATCTTGAGCAAAGACATAAATCTTAGAAGTACGTAGGGAATATATCATAAAGTAGAATCAATCATGATAAAATAGCATGAGAATAAAACATGTAATTGTGGAAACCATTAAGCACATGATATGATTTCCATATTATCCAAGGCATTGCTGCCAAGACCATCTTAGTGGACAAAGTCCCTTTCTGAATCAAGTTCACTCCTCGTTCCAGTCCTGTATCACTGAACTGGATTAACTTACCATTTTATCCATGTCTATATCATGGGATATAAATCTTTACCCAATGAATTGGGGGGATATATAGGACCCACCCATCTCATAATTAAATCATTCTTATTTGTGCCACAACATAAATATAAATCATTCATCACAACCCAAAGAATAAAATGGGTTTTATAAACATCTTCCCATTATAACATAATCCATATAAAACAAATGGATATCATTTCATCATAAGAAAAATTACACCATGTAAATAATAGATACATTATATTTGAAACATAAACATATTAAATACTATCATTTTAGATGGGAAATAGTTTTGATAAAACACTTGAAATGAGTTCTTAAGGAAAATATCCTTTCTTCTTAAAAATCATTTTCTTTTCAAGAAATTCCATGCAATTTTAAAAGAAAAGTATTTTGTTGAAAATAGTCATGAAATCTTGTACAGTAAGATTCATTAAAAAAAGGCATTATGAAACCGTAAAAATCCATTCACGCCGTATAAGTTAAAAATACATTATTCTTGTACTTTTTCCGGAATTGTCAAAAAGCACCTTATATGGTAAACAAAAGAAATATTACTTCCATAATAAAAAGTTAAATTTAATGAGGGGTAAACATGAAATTAAAAATAGATGGAAGAATATTAAACACTCTATGAAAACATTTTTATGGACGTGGATGAAAAATATAACCCCAGTAAATACTTACGAATAAACAATCTCGGATAAGAATGAGATTGGAATAATTATCCCTTACCATATGTATGATATGCGACGTATGTATCTGAAACTCATATATAATGATTTCAATAATTCCATTTACTTATTACAGAATCATCTTAATTGTTATTATATCATATATGGTTCACTTATGACTTTATATTACCCGTTCGTTTGAATGTTAAAGCAGCATTTTGGTAAAATTGTTTCATTTATCGTACGTGTTTCGACTTGTTGTTCTAGATATTATTACTTATATCCTAATTTAATTAATTACAGAATGTAAAAAATGATTTATATATAATATATATTCAGAATATACATATATATAATAGATCGATAAATGGAAATAAATACACCATTCATGGAGACGGTAGGTCGTATGTACGCATGAACGCTGTTTTTCATTTTCTTATTGAATTGAATGGAATTAAGTAGATTACATACATATATATATACATAAATACAGTAGAATTATTATGTCATATATTTCATTATTACTTATTATATATACTTTATAATCATTCTTTAATTGTTAACATGGAAAATGAATCTCATCGCGTCGTGGTGACGGTAATCTGTACGTACGCACGAGGGATGATATCGTTCCCATATTTATTGAATGCTATTGGAGTGGATGATATAATATCATAGAATTAGTATTATGTTATAATAATTATATATAGTTATTCTTTACACCATTATACCCATCCAAGTAATG
Organism: Viscum album; assembly: GCA_963277665.1. Classification (NCBI taxonomy): domain Eukaryota; kingdom Viridiplantae; phylum Streptophyta; class Magnoliopsida; order Santalales; family Viscaceae; genus Viscum; species Viscum album. Next base: position 54,428,144 of record OY728153.1, on the reverse strand, counting down.
TGGTGGTGGAAAAACTAATTACACCACGGCGTGGAGACGGTATTCCGTACGTACGCACGCGTGGTGATTTTGTTTTCTGTAGGATGGATAGAATGTGAAATAGGGTTTTTTCATTTTTATAATAACATATCATTATATAATTAATACTTATTTTATTAATTCATAATGAAACAACTAAAGAAGAGGAAGTATAAGAATAAATAAATTTGAAAGAATCGGTAACGGATATTACCCCTTCTTTGACATGCCACTTTGAAACCTCCTCTTAGGGAACTAAAATTGGTCTTTGAAGAAGACCAGGACCACTAAAATGTATCTAGGGAAGTTTATAAGGGAAATGGGTAGCGTTTTTCTGAGCTTAAAGGCTCAAAAGGGTGTGAAGAGAAGAGAGAAGGGGTACCGTTTTTATAAGGGAGGTGAGGGGAACCTTTGAAAAAACTTAAAATATTATATACAATAAAGTCATATTCGGTTTATAATAGATAAAAACTGATTTATTTAGAAGATAAAGTAGTTATGGGTCTAAATCCTCTAAACCAATAGGTTTTAGACAAGTTTAGGTTACTATTTTAACCTTATCATTTATATTTAACTATAAGTTAAATAATTTAACTTTTACCGTGTCTTCTTGTTTTCCTACACTATATGGTTAATAAAGCAACTATAACAAGACAAAAAGAACCCCAAGTGGTTAATTTTTAATATATATAACCTTATATAAGTTATTTGGTCTAACCTTAGATTTTTATAAATATAATAACAGTTAATAATATAATTTATGTTTTAAAAACTATTTTATGTCAATTTTGACACTATTTGGTAATTGATTTTTGTGAAAATCATAACAGCATGATCAGTTCAAAAAAAGATAATTAAATCAATACTAACATGTAATATTAACCTATAAAATTAGTGGAATTCATAAAAGTCTCAAATTACATTTATTTGGGTAATTATAACATCAATTATGTTAATATTTCATTAATAAGGTAATTACTGCATAATCATTGTGTCATAAATAATTTAAATTATTTAATGTCTAAAATTTTTAAATAAAATACCATTATGTAGAAAATATTTTTATCTTTCAAATGAATATTTATAGTCAAATTTATCTTATGTATAACCCTATATTAAAAATTATTTAGTTATTAAACTTTGATTTTAACTATTTTAACCCTTCTTTAAATAAATTAATAATAAATGTCCTAATCTAATACAAGTGGAACTAAATGGTTATATTTTATTCCTAAGGATTTTTTTGGTCGAATTACACTTATCCAATAGAATTAGGACATGTTTTAGGGTAATAATAATATCATTTTTTCCCTTAATTGCCCTATTTACTTTTAATCATGGTAAATAAAAGTCAAAAGTCACTTTTCGCCAAAAATTATTTTTATCTTATTGAACCACATTTTACTCCCTGATATTAAATGTGTCTCTCGGATTTTCAAAATTCCACTCACATAAGTGGTAAAATTAAGTTTTATGTAAGTTTGCAAAAAGCTCCTAGGAGGTACTTAAAAGACAGTGAAAAGTTCAATAAAAATTTTATATATCTAAAATTATTATAAAATGACTCCAATGAATTAAATTGAACTTATATAGGTATTATGTATCAATTTTTACCTAAAATAAATTTAAATAAAATAAAAAATTATTTAGATAAAAAGTCAGTTTTTAAGTTGTAACCCAGTGTTTTCACTATTAATCAAAAATTGAAAGTTTTTAGAAAAATACCAAAAATTCACCCTAGGATAATTTCGATATTCTGAATCCAAAAATGAAGTCCATTTTTAAAGATAAAATTTATAAAATTTCAAAAAGTGGGTATTACTATTAATAACGGCTAGTTCATAATAATATTATAATAATATCTCGTTTAGTGAAACTCGGTTATGCGTACTACACATGCTATCGAAGAAGGTCCTGATTGCGTGTAATGAAAGCCAAGACAAGGCTATGTGTAGTGAAATCTCCCTTTGGTGTTGCGTAAAACATAATCAAAACTTATTTCATTTATACATTAAACAAAATCTATACTTAATGTTGCGTAGAATAACTTCTATCAAACAAACTTGAAATTGTGTGTAACACGATCCAAGAATAGTGTTGTGTATATTTCAAGATAATACGCTGTTGCGTATAGCGCAAGATAATCTTGGTGTATCATACAACACAAGACATCAAATAAATTTAAAATATTACTTCTCATAAAATCTCGAGGTGTTACATTTAATATATGGATGGAGGGGTGTTATTTGTTGTGATTTTGTTAATGATGTGACCACGAGGTTCTGATGTGTTTTCAGATGATATGATCGTGGTAATATTTGTGGTCTGTATATTTAACCTTAAGAATGGGTGTAACGGTTCATGTTTCCATCAATATTAGTGTTGTTTTTACAAGTGTGCGTCCTAATGTCAATGGTAAATTGGAATATTAGTTTCGGTCTATTATATATCAAGGTCAAGGGTGCTTCACATGCACAAAGAGTTGTAGAGGTTTAATTTGTATGGCTTATAGGGAGAGTTAGTGTACCTTTAAAGACATGATTTCAGTTTAGGGATTTTATTTATTTTTTCCATCAAGGATAACCCATGATAGGGGTCAGTAGGGATTCTAGTTCATTGGGTGTGTATGTAACATGTGTACATTTTGGTCTATAACTATAGTGGATGAAGAGTGCTTCCTCTTATGGGTTTGTAGGAGTGGATGAAGTGAAAATTTTAATGGTTTTGTAAATGTGACATGAGTTGTTGTTTTGTGTTGTTGGTTTTTTGGGAACCAAATTTAACGTTGAGGGATGTTAGCTTAGTGTAGTAGGTGAATTGGGATCAAAAAAAGTAGAGGTGCTATGGTGGTGGAGTAGATTCATTGTGGTTTCCATCAAGTTTTGGTGAAAGGATCATAATGATGCATTAACTCCTCCCCTCAGTATGCACTTATGGGTTTTAGGTTGTATGTATGGTTGGTTCTAAGGGGGAAGGCTCATTAGGGTTCCTAACACAACTATTGATATTTTTTGTTTATACATTGATTTGAATTTGATTGATGAGACAAGGATGGCCTATGAATGGATGAACAATTTTTATATCTTAGTGACACCCAATGGTGAGGGGTAATCATTTGATTGGTCCTGTTGGGTTTTTCGATGGGAATGTTAAAAATGACACCATTCCAATGACACTGATGGACCAATAAGCAAGTTTAGATGTGTAGATAGGTTTTCAGGGCCTCAATATGGTGATGTACGACTCATGAATTTCATAGATGGATTTAGTGATTAAACACAAAAAGGTTCATGACCTTGAGTGTTTTGATGAGGTCCACATATGGAAATGAACTTGGAAGGCACGATATGGTTTGGGTTGCATGAACTGTTGTCTTGAGATAAAAACCTATCATTATCTTTGAAACTAGAGTAGGAATAACTAGTTATCTGAGAGACTATTTGGAATTGGATCAGTGCGAGGAGTCATTTTATATCTATTGTGATTCACCAAGGTAGCGTTAGAAGTGATTGAGAGGTGTGGTTTTGGTAGTGCTAAAGGAGGAATTTTTTCATTACTTCTCAAAAGATATTCATTAAGTAGTGAATTTGGTTTGAAATAAAACTTGAGAATTGATATATGAGTTTGTTTGAGATTATTGTCGGTAGGGAAGCCCGAGATATTCAGTAGGATAAGGTGTCTCTATTTGAGATTTCACATTAAGAATGGATAAATTTTGATGGTATATGTCAATGACTTTTTAGAATACTTTTATCTGGTGAAAATCATTCCCAATATCTCAAAATCTTCCTAGGTACGCTAGGAATGTTCTGGCATTACACCAAACTACCTAAAAAGTGTACTTGTTAGACATGGGGGCACTTATTGTTTTCTCTCATGGAGTGATATGTTGGGAATCTCATAATAGACTAGTTACAGGGGATGTCCTCAGGATTTATTGTAAAGACCATGACCTCAGTATCATGAATCTGGTGTCGTACTTTATTAACTTGTCATAGGATATATGGAATCTCATCCCAAAATGTTGAATAGTTTAGTAGTATTATTAAACTATATCCATGTTTGAAATTCAAATTAAATTCTAAACATAAATTGAAAAAAAAATCTTTTTTTGAGAATACCATTATTATACTATCATAACCACATATATCAGTAATAATAAACTTATTGGCCTCCTAGGAAAAAAATAATTGGAAAAGGGTGATCTTTGATGCTCAGTAAGGGTATGCAATAAAATCTATAATAAATAAGTATAATATGTTATGGAAAGGTAATTGACTGGAAGACATGGAAATAAATTAATAGCTTTAGCATTATATTGAAAGAATAAGTGAATATCATATAATTCCATATAAATAATAAAATTAATATTACCATGGATGTTTATACTATTTAAATGATCGCATGAAATATAAATAGTTATGGAATGCATAATATCAAATTTACGAACTATCAAGATATATCATCTAAATTGTTACTATGAAGATCAATCCTCTTTCAAAGTTTCTTCAGTGGGTATAAACCAATATTATAATCTAATGTATCCTGATATAAATGCTATATAGTTAATGTTAAGATCATTCTTCTTTCCACTTTAAGTCTGTGGGAAAACCCATCTGATTTTGAGAATAGATTTATCCCACAAATTAATAACATTTTCCGAAACCTTAAATATCATTATGAAAAATGAATTCCTAATATAACATATTAATTTGGTTTTTTATACACCTCCTAAAATAATATAGGTGCATAACATAAAAAATATGACTCAACGAATGAAAATTGTTATGAAATCCCTTACATTGATATTATTATTGAAGTTACCAATGATAATATTAATAGATTATTTGTATATACTATATATACATATAAAATAACTAGAAACAGAACATAAGAAAATAAAAAATCATTTCACACATAATCATAGCATGACACAATCAATGAAGCAGGGGTTTAACCCAGTGAATGGAAATTGAGTTAAGAAATCTCGTACCCCTTCATAATTAGTTGAGCCATATACCTTATAATAGAAATATTTTTCAAATGTAACATTGAATAACATAAATATAATGATATTCTTAATATGATATACAAAATATCATTACACCACCAAAAATAAATAATTGGTGAAAAAGGCATATCACACAAAACTAAAATTGAGATGAGAAAAACCCTTACCTTGGACATTCATTTAGTTGGATATTCCTTAACCTACTATATAATGTTTTAAATCATTTTATTAATTTATTAAAAAACTATAACCATATTTATAATATTATATAATATCCTCTTATATTATCCTATCATATTTTTGTCTGTTATATTCCCTTATTACCCATGTTCCGGGTGTTAATTGCTTCACATTCCTATGCATATTTTGTCATGTAAGTCATGGTTATTATGAAAATGAAATATTTATATCATATACATAATGATATTACTTTCATGTATTTCATATATATTCATTATATACATTCTTATAATCATTATTTTAAGGTGAACATGTAAAATGAATCACATCACATTGTGGAGATGGTATTCCATATGTACAAATGAGTTACAATATCATTCCATTAATGGTGAAAGTGTATTTTATATTAATATTTTCATAATAATAATCATTTAAAAATTATAATATATTTCCTTCTTCCATCATTATACCCATCCATCTAAAGTGGTTATGAAAAACAAGTTACACCACGGTGTGGAGAGAGCTCGTCATATGTACACACACGTGGTGCTTTCATTTTTCATAGGATTGATAAAAGGTGTAACATGGATTCACACAATCATAATAAAATATCAGAATATATATTCTTCATCATTTATTACTTTATAATGTAATAATTAAATTAATAAGAAGTTTAAGAATAAATAAACATGAAAGAGTCGATAAAGACGATTACCTCTTCTTCAGCTAAATTATTTTAATCTCTTGTTAAGGGATCTAGGTTTAATATTTTGGAAGAACTAGAACCTATATAATTTTCTTAAGTATTTTTATAAGGTAAATTTTTAGATTTTTTCAACTAGAGGGCTCAATTTGGTGTAAAAAATTAAGGGTTGATGTTTGTTTTTATAATTGAATTGAGGGGAAATTTAGGAAACCCATAACAAATTAAAATATAATACAGCTATTATAGAACCAAATACTATAAAATGGACTATTAATGAATATGGGATGGTATTTGAGATCTTATATTATCCCATTTATGGTTATTTAACATTTATTTTTTTTTTAAATATTTTATTGAAATATTAATTTAATAAAATTTTATTATTGTCAAATTTTATACTATTCAATAAACATGATTTCAATTATATTAAGAAAATGTGGTAATTTTAATATAATTTTTTAAGAAATTTCAAATATATCATACAGATCTCTAAAAATCATTATAAAAATTAACTCAATCAAAATATATCAAAATGAATACTTTTAATATCAATTGTTTTATTTTTTATTAAAAACTAAATATTTTACTAGAATGAGGAATCATTTAAAGAAATTATATAATTTCTAAAAAAATAATTTATAATCTAAAATGAAAAAAAATTAATATAAAAATAGATATTTATTTCATTTCGTATCTTGATTTTTAGAATATGTGGACGCATAAAAGTTATTAAATACCAGGAGAGTGACATTTTGCAATAATATTTCATTTAAATAATATATAAGTTATTATCATAAAAAAGTTCCCATTAAACAACTAAAATTATATATTAATGTGTTTAGGTTCTATTAGTATTCATAGAATAATTTTTTGACAAGATTAGGTCATTTTTATACACATATCTTGTGGTTTTAACCATTATTTTACCCCATTAACTCTTACAATGACAACATTGATTTTTACCTTTTGAGAGTCAATATAGTTACTATAAATATCATAAATCTTCATAAATGGTTCGTTTATGAAATTTTAAACCTTATTAAAATATGTTGGAAGAATTTTATATTTTTTTGAATTTTATGTCATTTAATAAATTATTATTTAACATAAAATTTCATTAATGTCTATTTTGACACTGTTCATTACATTGACTTTTTAGAATAAAAAAACAAGATATCATATAAAAACTCTTTCAATACATGAATAAAATTTAATTTTAAAATATAAATTTTTTTATTCCATTAGTTATCTCAAATTATATTTATTTTAATATTTTTAATATCATTTATTTGATATTTCCATTAATTAAACAATTTAAACATTCTCATTGCACAACCCACTAAGGTAATTATTTTTTACGACATAATTATACATAAATTATCATGATGACAATAAATATTTAATTTTTCAAAATAGAATTTAAAATGGAACGTATCCCCTAAATAACCCTATAATAAAATGTTTATATTGTTAAAAACAAAATTATGAAATCTTTGACATTTCGTTAAAATAAAATATTGTAAGTGGATTAAAGTAATATAAGTGGCTCTAAGTGATAAAAAATCATCCCATGGATTATTTTTGTCTAAAATTACTAATCCAATAAAATTAAGGAATGTTTTAAGGTAATTATCTTATACTTATTATATTATTTTTACCTTTAGTTGCATCATTTACACTTAACTGTGGTAATTTAAATCACTAAGTTCACTAGTCACATTATTATAAAATAAAATATAAATAATTAATAAATTTAGTCCTCCATATTCAAAATATTTAATCCATTTTTTAATATTCAGAACATGGAAGTGGCTAAAATTAATTTAAAATTAATCTCATAAAAGGAGGTGAAAACGGGTTTGTAAAGTGAAAATGTTGAAATGTTTGAAATGCTCTATATCCAAATTGAATATAATTTTTTTAAGTCCAAAATTGAATTAAAATATTTATTATCAATATAATTTTTTATTAAAAAAATGAATATATAATTTATCATTATTAAATTTTTAGATGAATAGTTGGTTTTTAATTGAAATTCAGTATTATATACTATTCATTAAAAAATGAATAATATCACAAAAATATCAAAATTTAAACCAAAGTAAATTTTAATATTATTATTTCAAAAGTTAAGTTTTTTTAAATATAATTTATAAATGTGTAAATATTTTTAAAAAAACAAGTGCGGCATTAAAACAAGGAAAACAAACCTTTAAAAAAATACAACATTTTATGCATAAAAGTGGATTTATTTTTTTTATCATGTCTAGAAAACAGATAAGATGATTTTTAAATATTAAATTGACCATATAATATAAAAATTTCCTAATTTGGTTAATATTATTCATTCTTAACTATTTAAAAACTATTTAGTAATAATATTTCATTATTATTTGTGAGATGGGTGTTTTTTGAAATGAAATATATCTATAATATCAACATTAAAAAGATACACAATATAAAATCACAAGGTGTTAAATTCTACAATACTTTAAATAATCATGTCCCCTAAATTTGAAGTTTCACTTCAAAAATAAAAGGTAGATACTTTAAAATTAATTTTTGGAAAACCTACATAAAAAATATGGTTAATAAAACATCCTATTATTAAGAGGGGAATGGAAATGTGATATCCAACACAAAATTAGGCCTCTGGATATGAGAACAATTACAAAAAGTGAAAATATGGGCATGGAATACAAATATAATAATCATGTTTAGATGTATATTTAAAGATAAAATGGTCATTATAAATTTAACCATCACAAAACATAAATTTTGTACCAATTAAAATACCATTAATTCTTAAAAAGGGAAGTAAATAGATGACATTTTTTACAAAAATATATTTTTTCTAATAGTTAATGGAATAGTTTTCATTTCTGATAATCAGTTGAGATAATAAACTTACTTGATTACATTACATGTCATGATAATAATCTCATCATTTAGTTGTTCATTGATCTATATTAACATCGTTTCCTACACTTTGAGATGAATATTGAAGATGAAGTTTTTTCCTGAAGATATTTTAATGAATGAAAAGATCAAAAAGTTATTCCATCATACTTTAAATATTTATTAATACCATAGTGGTTATCATAGGATATCCAATATAATAAATAATACATTAACCTTGCACAATAATATCCTTAGTCCATTCCATAAGTAGTTACATTATGAATCATTCTAAATACTTTTCTCCAAATTTAATGTCAAAAAATTAGAAGTAAGGTAACTAAATTTCCAAAAATAACATAATATTATATTTTCCAAAAAACATAATTTATATCTTTTTGTCAAATAATAAATATTTGATCACCTTAAAAGAAATAATGAAGACATTCTTGATTCCAAGTCCCTATAGAATATTTACTCCAATAAAATCGTTATGTATCTCATTATTTCTATAACCCGAGCACCATTGATAAAATAATTCTTTCATCCAAATACACAAGAAAATTAATCATTCTACTACGTTCATAAATCATTAAATATGCTTCATCTACTTATTCCTTATAATATCATCCCTTTCAATATTATTTTGTAGTCACTTCATCATCAGTAGTATAACCATTACATGAATAACCTTTCTGATTCTAACCATTGACTGAAACCCAATGAACATTGTGGTAAACACTAATCATATTGATGTATTCATGATTAATAATTAATATTATTTCTAAATCACATTACTTTCTCAATATATACATATATAGTTTTAATTTATGTTATGAACTGTCATTACCAAATCAATAGGATCAAATCATATAAAAAGTATTTTCCATAAATTCATTCATATGGTTATGATCTCTAATCAATGATGTCTTAAATTTCGTTTTCAAGGTTTCTACTAAACCAAATATGATACCAACTATAAATACCCTAATCCCCGTAGGATGGATCTGGTTCCTTAATTAATAACATTAGTAGAATATACATGTAATCTCATCTCAAATGACCAAATATTTTAATAGACATGACAAAAAATATACATATTTGAAATAAAAATTAAATTTTAGTCATAAAATATAAAAACAATTTTCTTTAGGAACACATTTATTCTCTTAGATTAACCCTTCATATCAGTCATCATAAAATTATTGACATCCTAGGGAAAATTAAAACATAAGAAATGGGTGAGCTCAGATCTAAAGTAAAGATATACAATGAAATTTATCATAAAAAATAGAAAATATTAATGATTGTTTGTTAAATAAAACACACTATAACTAATTAATAACATGATAATTATATGGAAGAATTAAAATTTTATAAAATAATTTCATATAAATATAAATATGAGCTCCACCATGGATATTATTATTAATCTAATGATCCCATGGAATATCATTGATAATGGAATTAATAATATCAAAAGTCTGAACGACCAAGATATATCCACTAGATAGATACTTTACAGATCAATCCTATTTATGGTTTATGTTTTTGGGTATGGACATATCTGATTGTAGGAACGATCAAGATATATCATCTATGTAGTCACTATCATGATCATTTCTCTTCCCAATTTAAGTCTATGGGCAGAAACCCATCTGATTTAGACAAATTATTTTTTTCAAAGAAGGAATAAAATTTACAAGATTATTAAATATAATTATAATTTTTTTTTATTTTATAACATTATAATGGGTGTTTTATACACCTCTTATAATATAATAGGTTCATAACATCAATATATAACTCAATAAATGAAAATTGAGACAAAGTCCCTTACAAAGATAGTATCATTGATTTAACATTAATAAAATGAATATATTATGTTAATACACTTTCAATGCACATAAAATTAGTGTTAATACAACATAAGGTAATAAAATTTCATTTTTCACATAATTATATCATGTCATTGTCAATGAAGTGGTAGTTTAACACAGTGAATGAAAATTGTGTTAAGAAATACCTTACCACATTATAATCAATTGAACGGTATTCCCCATTAATGTAATATTTTTAAAATGAATAATTGAAAACAAAAATATAAATATACTAATAATATGATATATCAAAGGTAATTACACAACACAAAATAAATAATTGTTGAATAAGGAATATCTTAGAGATAAAAAATTGAGATGATAAAAACCCTTACCTTTAACATTCCATTAGTTGAATGTACATTTACCACAAGTATAATATTTTAAATAGTATTATCTATTTATAATGGATATATATACATATTTATAATATCATATATGATCCTCTTATATCATCTTATCACCCATTTGTTAAAAATATTTAGTTATTACCTTTGTTTTGGTTGTTAAATGATTCATTTTCCTATGAATGTATTACCATGTAAGTCCTGGTTATTGTGCATTGTATATAGTTACATGATATAAATAATTATATTAAGGTTATATAATCATATTTTATTCATTATATACGATTTTGTAATTATTATTCTATGGTGAACATGGAAAATGAATCACATATCATCAGGGTAATATTAGGTCATACGTATGCACAAGCGATTGTATTGTTCCCTTAATGGTGAAAGGTTAAAAAAGTTTATGGTATATTAGTATTTAAAAAATCATAATAATTTCATGATTAAAACATATTTACATTTTTTCAATAATTACATGCATCCTGTTAAAGTTATAATGGAATATAATTCACACCACCGCGTAGAGATGGTAAGTCATACATACACACGTCTGATACTTTTGTTCTTCATAGGATGTAGAATAGGTAAAATATTTTTGTTCCATTATCATAATAACACATCATAAAATTAAATTATAATTAATGATAGGGTAGTTTTATAATATATATAATATTATTTTTACCCTTAGATACTAAATTTACTCATAACCATGGTAATTAAAATTACTAAGTGTACTATTAATATTGACCAAAAATAAATAAATATTTAAAAAATATAGGAATTTTGAATCCAAATATTTAATTATAATTCAATCATCAAAAATTTATATGTGGCTCAAATAAATTTAAAATTAATCTCCTAGAATGGGTGTGGAAGAAGGATTTTATAGTGAAAATGTTCAAAAGTTTGAAATTTTTTAATATCCAAATTCTATATAAAAAATATTAAAATGATATTAATTGATTTAATATATGAATTATTGATCTAATATTTCATTAAAAAATTAAATATAATATTTCATTATAAATATTTTAGATGAATTTCCAATTTTCCATTAAAATGAAGTATTTTTTTACTATTCATCAAAAAAATGAAACAGATCATAAAAATACCAAAAAATCAATCCAAGTAATTTTTGACAGTATAATTTCAAAATTTATGTTAATTATTTAAAGTATATTTTTTAATAGTGTGAAATTATAGTTTAAAAACTATTTCTCCATCAAAATCAGGCAAATCAACCATTATAAAAATATAGCTTTTAATGCATAAAAGTTGATTTATTTTTTATCATATCTAGGAAACACATAAGATGAATGTTAACAATGACATTGAACATATAATATATATATTTCATAATTTGGTTAATAATATTCATTCCTTCCAATTTAACAGCTAGGTTATAAAATTATTTCAATGTTCTTTAAATATGGGTGTTACAAACAACATAACCTATGTAAAATATTAACTTTAACAAGATATACATCATAAAATATTAATGTTTTACATGGACTAGATGTTGAATAATTTCATGATTTATATTCTAGTAAGAAAAAAATGGTTTTTGGTTGACGATGTTATAATGTTATTATGGAAGCTAGACGGTCATGTCCATGTTTTGGGTTCATCTTGTTTGTGAAGTGTGGGATATAGTGGTTGGAATTTTTATAATATAATGGGTATAACGACACTCCTAATGCGGGGAGTGATATTTTAGACATGGATGTCCGGGGGAAATTGGGGATTGGTTGTGATGGAACCAGGGTTCCAATGAGAAATTTGTGAGAAGAATGTTTGGGTTTCATGGGGAAGTAATGGTGAAAATTTGATGTGGTGGTTAATCAACACCAATATTAGAATCATAAATGTTGTAATTTGAATGGAAATTCATGATTCCTATGTTGGAATAATCGGTGGGAGTTATAAGGATTGACAAAAAAAATCATGGAATTGGAGGTGGTATATTATAGCCTCATCAGATGTTAGACATGATCTTGGGTGGGTGTGTTTGGGTGACATAAGAATATCCACTAGTGTGAAGGAATATTGGTCATATGAAGATGTGACATTCCAACTGGGAATCTGGAAATTCCATGATGAGTTATCCTGGGATGAATATAATCAGTAATAAAAATGTATCAAAGATATGAGTGGGAAACTACCCTTACTGAATGTTTTCGATTAATAAGTTATTTTCTTAAATGTAAATGACTATTGAGAATGAACCAGATAATATTTACTCAATACAGGTGTAACGCCCCGACCCTAGTTACCTAGAGTCGGTGCATTATTACATAACATTGGCATGATCACGAGAAAGATGAAGTCTCGAAAGACCGATTAGTTTAGTAGCCTTGGAATAACTAGATACATCCATAAATTTTTACATTACATCATAAAAAAACATCTTGTCTTCATATCCCCTCATACTATCCCTGTAGGTCATTCATAAATTACTTCTTCATAATCTTGGGAAAAATAAAACATTGAAAGGGGTGAGCTCAGATGCTCAGTAAGGATAACATTATAGCAGAAGCTTTCATAAATAAGCATAAACACTTAAGGCAGTTTATAACTAAAAGAAAAGACTTTTAAACTTGAACTTCAGAATAAAATGGCAAAGATAAAATAAAATAATGCCATTTACTTACTCACATGGATATTCTACTAGTCGAACAATCCCATGCATTATCAATAACCACTTTCAAAATGATGGAATGCATAATGCCAGACTATCATAACCACATAGCCAAGGCCTCGTGCCAAGACTACAAATAAGATTTTGTCAAAGCCTTATGCCAAGACACTAATTTGTCTCATGAGACCTACCGATGCATCGAGGATCTATAGCGGGCTCCACCCGTCACTTATTAAGTCCAATGTATTCCTCATATGAACAGTTTTAAACATAACATAAACATTCGTATTAAAACTAGCATACGAAATGTCAATACTTTTACCACAAACCATGAATGGTATAAAAATAGCACATCCACAGTCGAACATAACTCATTCGATATAATATGGAAGATTGTATTGTATCACATTGACCTCAATCAAGAATAATGAAGGATGTTTACATAGATGAAAATAATCATCAAAACTATTTGAGAGAAATATCCCCCTTTTCTTGGAAACATTTAAAAGTCACACTATTTGTCAAGAAGCCATTTAAAAATAGATTTTTGAATCAAAGTGTCCCATACCACTTTGAATCTTTTAAAAGGAGTTTTAAATTTAAAACATTAATGTCCATATAAATAAATCCTTAAAACCATTTTTTTAAAAAAATGGACATTAATGAGAAATGTTTATAAGAACAAGTTTTTAAAATATTTAAAAATGGTATTTTAGTTAGAGATTCTAACCAAAAGAGCGACACTTGAATACAAATAATTGAGGTAATCAAAAATTTGTAATATCATTAGAATAAAGGGATTCATGATATACTATGTCAAAGTACATTATATACACCACATAAAAGTGATTTGGTGTATAACAACAAAGAAGTCTCAATGGAATTTAAATTGAGATGAAATCTCTCATAAAGGTTGTATCATTAGGTTAAGGATAAATCAACGACATAATTATGTGTGAAAAATATAAATACACTCAATATGATTTGATATTTAGTGTAAATCAATCAGATGACATTCACACATATTCTTGTAAAAATAACACCAAGGAATTGGATATTTAACTCAACAAATGGAGATTGAGTTAAAATTACTCTTATCAAGTTCATACTGATCACATGAGAATTTGTCAATGACGTGATTATGTGTATCAAAAGTATATCCACAGAAAAGGGAGTGGAAATTATGACATAATCAAATGAATAGTGATTCCACACATAATCTTGGAGTAATATAATCAATGAAATATGCGTAAATCCAAATGAGTGGAAATTGAAATTTCAAATTCCCTTATTGATTAGGTAACATACGAAACATACAACCATGAAAGAAGGATCATACAATTATGATGTATATACCCATGAATTAAAGTATAATACACAATGAATATAATTACGGATAGTACACATACACCACATGTAATAAATAAGTGGTGAACAATGGAATTCTCACGAAATTAAGAGTGAGATAAGAAACCCCTTACATTGTACTTTTTCCTTGGTCGACCGTAGGTTTACCTCCTGTATAATGGTGAAATAATTGTTATTGAATTATACTAGAATCATTTACTTTAATATGATATCATATATGATCTTTTAACATTGATTTGTTAATAATATCTTAGAAATATCGTCATTTCGGGTGTTAACGGGTTCATTTTACTTTATATTATTTGTTATGTGAGGCATATTCATTATTAATGGGATGTATATTATTCATATCCAGAATGATATCAAGTCCTTAGATACTATTTTTAAATCATAAAATTAAAATTATACTTTAATGGATATGATGGAGAATGAATCTCATCGCGTTCGTGGAGACGGTAGTCCGTACATACGCACGAGCGACAATATCATTCTTTTGATATTAAAATAATATATAATTGGATGTTATATCATATATAAAGAATCATTATCATGTTATAATTATTATTTACATGAGTTACACATCATTATTATACTCATCGAAATAATAATATATTGAATAACAATTACACCACGACGTGGAGACGGTAAGTCGTACGTACGCACGTATGGTGACATGTTATTCAAAGGATGGATAGAATAATGAATATGGTTGTACCATATTTATAATAACATCACATTATATATATGATACTGGAGTTATTATTTTATAATGGTAATAACAAAGAAAGAGGAAGTGGAATAAGAAAGGAACTTGAAAAGGGGTGGTGAAAACATTACCCCTTCTTCGGGTTCTTCCTTTTGATTTAATCCAAAGGGATCCTTAGGTTGGCTTTATGATCAATCTAAGGCCTCTAGGTTGTAGTGAGGGAAGTTGAGATAGTATTTGAGAAGGGTTTGTCCGAACTAAATGGCTTTTAAGGTGTGAAGAAATGAGAAGGAGGAGTTCCCTTTTATAAGAGGGGTGAGGGGCACCTTTGGAAAAGCTAGAAATATTAATTTATAATAAATTCATATTCGGTTTATAATGGATCCAAAGTTTATTATTTAAATTTTAAGGTGGGGATGGGTCGAAAAAAACTCAACAAATAGAATTTAGATAGGTTTGGGTCAATATATTAACCTTATCTTTAAGTATTAACTCTTAGTTAATTAGTTTCACTTTTACAATGTCTCTTTGTATTTTTATATTATATGGTTAATAAACTTACTATATACATCCAAGAGACCCCCAAGTGGTCCATTAATGATGAACCTATCATTATATAAGTCTCTTGGCCTAACATTAGATTTTTAGGAATTTAATATCAATTAATAATATAATATTTGTTTTAAGAACTCTTTTATGTCAATTTTGACACTATTCAGTAGTTGATTTTTGTGAAACTCATAACAGATTGATTACTTCGAAAAAAGTCAATTAAATAAATCCTAATATATAATATTATCCTATAAAATTATTTTAATTCATTAAAAGTATCATATTATATTTATTTGGGTATTTATAATATCAATTATTTTAATTTTTCACTATTAAAGTAATTAATTTATCATCATTGTGTCATAAATAAATTAAATTATTTAATGTCTAAAAATTATAAATAAACTATAATTATGTAGGAAATATTTTTATCTTTCTAATTAATATTTATAATCTAAAATCCAACATATATAACCCTCTGTAACAATTGTTTTGTTAAAAGATATATGCTTGTGTCATTTTTGTATTTATTTTAACTTAATTAAAATGAAGTGTCATTATCACTTACAAGTGGATCCATGGGGTCCCAAAATCGACCCAAAGATGCCCATGGTCGACCATGTATCAACAAATAGGGTTAAGACACGTTTTAGGGTAATTTATTATTATTATAATATTATTTTTTAACCCTTGTTTACCGGATTTACCCTTTAACCATGGTAAATAAAATATTTACCGATGTGATTATCCAAAATATTTAAAAATAAAAGTTACCTATTTACAAAACTTGAATATCCTGATTCCAAATATGGAATCCATTTTTCCAAATTCAAAACACAGAAGTGGCAGAAATTAATTTAAAATTAATTCCTGTTGTTAAAACAAAAAGCGTGTTTTTTAGAGATAATAACTATCAAAAGATTGTCACTTGTTTATGTCTGGTTTAAATGTGAAATTATGTTCAATGAACCACATTGTATTACATGGTAAAAATATATTCTAAATATACTTTAAAACCACTCAAATTCATAATTTATCACTATTAATTATTTTGATTAAAAAAGTTGTTTTTAATTAAAATTTAGTAATTTTCACTATTCATCAAAATATGAAAGTTATCCGAAAAGTACCAAAATTTCACCCTAGGCTAATTTCGATATTCCGAATCCAAAAATGAAGCCCATTTTGAGAGATAGAATTTATAAAATTTCAAAAAGTAGGTATTACTATTCATAACGGATAGTTTGATTGGTTATGGTGTGTTAAAATCTCGAAGTTGCGTACAATGCACGCCATTGCATTATTCGAAAGGAAACATACCGAGGAAGATTGGGGTGTTACATCCCCCCCTCCTTCAATAAATTGTGACCTCGCAATTTTTAAAATTTTTCTTGGGAATATAATGGAAAGTCTTACATCGAAAAAAGAGTCAATAAAACTATCACTTTAAAAGAAAGAAAGAGAGGTATAAGGGTCATCCAAGATAACCCATACTAGGATTCCATGTAGGAAAACATGGATATGGATGATAAACTAAGTGTAAAGTTATGATGGAGAGGGATAGAAATCATGATCAGGAGAAAGTTAACAATAAGAAAACCACAAACTTGTGTTGGGACAAACAACCATTAGTCTCCTAGTAGGAAAGTAAACGGACAACATTTTTTTTAAGTTACATTACATAAGGACGAGGAATTCATTTATGATATTTACTAAGAACATTAAGAGATATACTTACATTTTAAGTAGAGTTTAATTCTTTAATAAATTTCCACCACTAACTCAATTTTTTTTAAACGATGAGTATTCAAGAAGACTTGGTCACACTGGAAGAGCTATAATAAACTTATATAGAATCACATGATCCATGCAGGATAAACTATATATTTACATTGTATTTAAAGATTAATCAAAACCAAAATGGTTAGTGAATGATCTAATGATCCCCCAAAAGGATATTCCTTGAGATAAATATGCACTAATCTTAATTTCTAAAATTAAACCAACAATACCCCAAAGTTAAATAAATACCATTCAATAATCAATTGTCCTTAAAATCCTTCAATATAATCCAAACTAATATTGAAACCCAAAACATAGAAGAATTTGATTATGTTGTCTCCCATGTTAAATTGTATCTTCAAATGACATCAAATACTCTTAAAGTCACATACTTAAAAGTAATTAACATCATCACATATTCTCTGTTATAGGTTAATCATTTCCATAAATAACCCAAATCACTATAAATCCACAATAAAAATGTAGATAAAAATCCACCATTACTCTACAAATGAAACCCCATTGTATTCTATTTTTATTGGGCATATAGTGTTCCCAACAAAATGAACATCTTCCAAAATAACATTTATCACTTAATCACCAAATCATTTTCCTATACCAAGGTTATTAATTTGATAAGACATAAGAACCCAAATCATCTTATTATTGATCAATAAAATAATTTAACAAAAAAAATAGTCACACTAACCAGGGACTTCACGAAGTCCAGTGGTAGGCGATAAATCCCAATCGCACTTTGGTTGTGGGTTCGATTCCCACAGCTTTGTCCGACGCGACGGGTTGTCACACGGTCTACGTTTTGTCCTTTTTCAAAAACTATATTTTATAATATTTCCAAAATGAGATAAATTCCTCAAAATAACATAATTTAACCACAAATGTTATATCATACCTTGCATTTTCATCCCAAATTATAATAACTTATAATTTTTTCAAACCCCAATGATCATATAAAACCAAATGGTTATTTATACCTATATCCACAAGAGAAGAGACAATTCTTCCTCAAATATCATTCTCACATGGCAAACTGTGGGGTTACAAATACAAGAGAAAATTATTCCAAAGTAAACCCATCAACAAGGAGTGCTAATACTTTTTAAATTTTTCTCCAACCATTTATTTCCACATGGCTTCTTCTTTGACCAAGAAAATATCCTATAGAATAGGACATTCACTCGGGTAATGGCCAGGTCCCCTAAATTTATGGCCAATGACTGTAAATGGACTCTTGGGACCATTTTTATCTTCTTCCGTAGTACTCTTCATTTTTCTTCAGCAATTCTTCACTTTATGTCCTTCCTTCCCGCACGTAAAACATTTCGTTGTCCCATTGAGACACTTTCCTGGGTGTCTCTTTCTACATTTCCTGCATGATGAAAATTGAGGGTTCTTTTCTCCATGGTCTCCATTACTGGAGCTCTTGTCATTTATCACCTTTCTCTTCCTTGTTGAGTCTGGGAGTTGGTTAATATATATATTGTTGATCATATTTTTGGAAAATTGATTTGGAATAAAGATGATATCTTTTACGTCTATCAACATTCCATTTTGTTGCTCATTGCCACCACCGTTCCCACCTTGTACATCATTCTCAAAGTCACTATGACTTCCTTGGAATCCAGCCATTGACTAAAACAAGAAAGCATTGTGTGAGTAACAGTAGTCGTAAAATCATTTAGAGATTAAAATGTCACCATATTCTCAATTTGAAGCATATTAGGATTAACCAAGGTCATTTACTCTCATCTTATATATATATTACTTAAATCGGTTTGTAAAGAAAATGTAAATTATCCTAAGCATATCCCCCAGGAGTGTCGTAACCAAGAGTGCAGCAAGGCCCGTTGTCGTGCACCAGTTCCCGTTAGAGTCTAGCTCAAAGCGGTGTTTTCGGGTTTTACCCCAAGGTACATCTGTGCCAGAGCCGCCTCTACCTGCTCATATCCAGACAGGGATGTATTGCTTGGAAAACTCACAAAATCTCTACAATACCAAAATTCTAGGAAGATCTTTTATACTAATCCTCAAAGTTCATCTTAGGTCTACGTGCTCTAATCAGAGTTTATCTAAATCTAGATTCCAAGGTTTGTACTAAACTTCCTCTGATACCAACTGTAACGCCCCGACCCTAGTTACCTAGAGTCGGTGCCTTATTACATAACATTGGCATGATCACGAGAAAGATGAAGTCTCGAAATACCGATTAGTTTAGTAGCCTTGGAATAACTAGATACATCCATAAATTTTTACATTTCATCATAAAAAAAACATCTTTTCTTCATATCCCCTCATACTATCCCTGTAGGTCATTCATAAATTACTTCTTCATAATCTTGGGAAAAATAAAACATTGAAAGGGGTGAGCTCAGATGCTCAGTAAGGATAACATTATAGCAGAAGCTTTCATAAATAAGCATAAACACTTAAGGCAGATTATAACTAAAACAAAATCCTTTTAAACTTGAACTTCAGCATAAAATGGCAAAGATAAAATAAAATAATTCCATTTACTTACTCACATGGATATTCTACTAGTCGAAAAATCCCATGCATTATCAATAACCACTTTCATAATGATGGAATGCATAATGCCAGACTATCATAACCACATAGCCAAGGCCTCGTGCCAAGACTACAAATAAGATTTTGTCAAGGCCTTGTGCCAAGACACTAATTTGTCTCATGAGACCTACCGATGCATGGAGGAGCTATAGCAGGCTCCTCCTGTCACTTATTAAGTCCAATGCATTCCTCATATTAACAGTTTTAAACATAACATAAACATTCATATTAAAACTAGCATACGAAATGTCAATACTTTTACCACAAACCATGAATGGTATAAAAATAGCACATCCACAGTCGAACATAACTCATTCGATACAATATGGAAGATTGTGTTGTATCACATTGACCTCAATCAAGAATAATGAAGGATGTTGACATAGATTAAAATAATCATCAAAACTATTTGAGAGAAATATCCCCCTTTTCTTGGAAACATTTAAAAGTCACACTATTTGTCAAGAAGCCATTTAAAAATAGATTTTTGAATCAAAGTATCCCATACCACTTTAAAGCTTTTAAAAGCAGTTTTAAATTTAAAACTTTAATGTCCATATAAATAAATCCTTAAAACCATTTTTTTAAAAAAATGGACATTAATGAGAAATGTTTATAAGAACAAGTCTTTAAAATATTTAAAAATGGTATTTTAGTTAGAGATTCTAACCAAAAGAGCGAAACTTGAATAAAAATAATTTAGGTAATTAAAACTTTATAATATCATGAGAATAAAGGGATTCATAATATACTATGTCAAAGTACATTATATACACCACATAAAAGTGATTTGGTGTATAACAACAAAGAAGTCTCAATGGAATTTAAATTGAGATGAAATCTCTCATAAAGGTTGTATCCTTAGGTTAAGGATAAATCAACGACATAATTATGTGTGAAAAATATAAATACACTCAATATGATTGGATATTTAGTGTAAATCAATCAGATGACATTCACACATATTCTTGTAAAAACAACACCAATGAATTGGATATTTAACTCAACAAATGGAGATTGAGTTAAATTACTCTTATCAAGTTCATACTGATCACATGAGAATTTATCAATGAAGTGATTATGTGTATCAAAAGTATATCCACATAAAAGGGAGTGGAAATTATGACATAATCAAATGAATAGTGATTCCACACATAATCTTGGAGTAATATAATCAATGAAATATGCGTAAAGCCAAATGAGTGGAAATTGAAATTTCAAATTCCCTTATCGATTAGGTAACATACGAAACATACACCCATTAAAGAAGGATCATACAATTATGATGTATATACCCATGAATTAAAGTATAATAAATAATGAATATAATTACGGATAGTACACATACACCACATGTAATAAATAAGTGGTGAACAATGGAATTCTCACGAAATTAAGAGTGAGATAAGAAACCCCTTACTTTGTACTTTTTCCTTGGTATACCGTAGGTTTACCTCCTGTATAATGGTGAAATAATTGTTATTGAATTATACAATAATCATTTACTTTAATATGATATCATATATGATCTTTTAACATTTATTTGTTAATAATATCTTAGAAATATCGTCATTTCGGGTGTTAACAGGTTCATTTTACTTTATATTATTTGTTATGTGAGCCATATTAATTATTAATGGTATGTATATTATTCATATCCAGAATGATATCAAGTCCTTAGATACTATTTTTAAATCATAAAATTATAATTATACTTGAATGGATATGATGGAGAATGAATCTCATCGCGTTCGTGGAGACGGTAGTCCGTACATACGCACGAGCGACAATATCATTCTTTTGATATTAAAATATTATATAATTGGATGTTATATCATATATAAAGAATAATTATCATGTTATAATTATTATTTACATGAGTTACACATCATTATTATACCCATCCAAATAATAATATATTGAATAACAATTAGACCACGACGTGGAGACGGTAAGCCGTACGTACGCACGTATGGTGACATGTTATTCAAAGGATGGATAGAATACTGAATATGGTTGTACCATATTTATAATAACATCACAGTATATATATGATACTGGAGTTATTATTTTATAATGGTAATAACAAATAAAGAGGAAGTGGAATAAGAAAGGAACTTGAAAAGGGGTGGTGAAAACATTACCTCTTCTTCGGGTTCTTCCTTTTGATTTAATCGAAAGGGATCCTTAGGTTGGATTTCTGATCAAAATAAGGCCTCTAGGTTGTAGTGAGGGAAGTTGAGATAGTATTTGGGAAGGGTTTGGCCGAACTAAAGGGCTTTGATGGTGTTAAGAAACGAGAAGGAGGAGTTCCCTTTTATAAGAGGGGTGAGGGGCACCTTTGGAAAAGCAAGAAATATTAATTTATAATAAATTTATATTCGGTTTATAATGGCTCCAAAGTTTATTATTTAAATGTTAAGGTGGGTATGGGTCGAAAACAACTCAACAAATAGAATTTAGACAGGTTTTGGTCAATATATTAACCTTATCTTTAAGTATTAACTCTTAGTTAATTAGTTTCACTTTTACAATGTCTCTTTGTATTTTTATATTATATGGTTAATAAACTTACTATATACATTCAAGAGACCCCCTAGTGGTCCATTAATGATGAACCTATCATGATATAAGTCTCTTGGCATAACCTTAGATTTTTAGGAATTTAATATCAATTAATAATATAATATTTGTTTTAAGAACTCTTTTCTGTCAATTTTGACACTATTCAATAGTTGATTTTTTTGAAACTCATAACAGATTGATTACTTCGAAAAAAGTCAATTAAATAAATAATAATATATCATATTATCCTAGAAAATTATTTTAATTCATTAAAAGTTTCATATTATATTTATTTGGGTATTTATAATATCAATTATTTTAATTTTTCACTATTAAAGTAATTAATTTATCATCATTGTGTCATAAATAAATTAAATTATTTAATGTCTAAAAATTATAAATAAACTATCATAATGTAGGAAATATTTTTATCTTTCTAATTAATATTTATAATCTAAAATCCAACATATATAACCCTCTATAACAATTTTTTTGTTAAAAGATATATGCTTGTATCATTTTTTTATTTATTTTAACTTAATTAAAATAAAGTGTCATTATCACTTACAAGTGGATCCATGGGGTCCCAAAATCGCCCCAAAGATGCCCATGGTCGACCATGTATCAACCGATAGGGTTAAGACACGTTTTAGGGTAATTTATTATTATTATAATATTATTTTTTAACCCTTGTTTACCGGATTTACCCTTTAACCATGGTAAATAAAATATTTACCGAAGTAATTATCCAAAATGTTTAAAAATAAAAGTTACCTATTTACGAAACATGAACATCCTGATTCCAAATATGGAATCCATTTTTCCAAATTCAAAACACAGAAGTGGAAGAAATTAATTTAAAATTAATTCCCGTTGTTAAAACAAAAAGCGTGTTTTTTAGAGATAATAACTATCAAAATATTGTCACTTGTTTATGTCTGGTTTAAATGTGAAATTATGTTCAATGACCCACATTGTATTACATGGTAAAAATATATTCTAAATATACTTTAAAACCACTCAAATTCATAATTTATCACTATTAATTATTTAGATTAAAAAAGTTGTTTTTAATTAAAATTTAGTAATTTTCACTATTCATCAAAATATGAAAGTTATCTGAAAAGTACCAAAATCTCACCCTAGGCTAATTTAGATATTTTGAATCCAAAAATGAAGTCCATTTTGAGATATAGAGTTTATAAAATTTCAAAAAGTAGGTATTACTATTCATAACGGCTAGTTTGATTGGTTATGGTGTGTTAAAATCTCGAAGTTGCGTACAATGCACGCCATTGCATTATTCGAAAGGAAACATACCGAGGAAGATTGGGGTGTTACAACAGGGATGGTATAGTTTCCCATGATAAGAAATTTGATGAGTTCAGTATAGATTTATGATAATTTGGAGAGTAGTTAATGCCTTGTTAGTGGAGTTTTACCTAGATACATGGAATGACACTCATAGGTTCATCAGTTGTTTGTGGTATTCCAAAAGTTAGATAGATCCATGATAAAGTAAAGGGGGAACATCCCTAGTATAAGATGAGTGTTTTAGGACAATCCTGTCATGGGTTGTCCGACACGATATGTTAAGAGGGGTAGACGTGGTAAGTTATGATCCACCTAAAGTGAATTTTGGAAATGATTTTAACCTAGATGGAGGTCATGATGTTCATTGTCATAAATTGGGTTGGGGAAAATGTCACGACCCGCCCTCGGGGTCCGTGCCGTGACTACCCCAAGCCCGCCTTCCATAGGCCAGGGGCTGGCGACTAGCACCAAGGCGTAAATCCCGGTAAAAAGGGAAGGCATTGCCTTTGAAAAGTAAACACACACCACAGAGTAAACAAGCGGAAAGTAAACACTAAACAAGCAGAGTACGACTGAAAGTGCGGAAAAGTAAATGGGCCAGAATACAAACCCAAACTGAAAGTAAAGTACAACTCGAAAAGGGAAAAACAACAACTGAAAAGTAAAAGCCGCTACTCTGAGCTACCCACTGGAAATCCCACCTGAAGGGTGGGTACAGATAGCTCCTCTGCTCCACGGGTCCCGCCGTCCGCTCCGAGCACGTCCCGCCCAGTGGTCCACCTCCGAGTACCGTCCCGCTGTGCAAGTCTCAGCTAAGGTCAACGCTGTCCGTCGTCTGCAACCAACACAACGTAGTGCGGACAAAGCCCGTGCAGGGGTGAGTATAAGCTACTCAGTAGGGACCCCGAGACCCCTGAAGGTCTCTCAAATCCACAAAGGATAAACCACGAAAAAAAGTACAATCACGAAGTAACAACCGACACTGCTTAGGTATATGCCGATACATATACCTAATTCATCAATTCAAATACGCTCCAACCTCCGAGCCCAAGTACAACTCAGTCCACGCAGGAAAGTTTACGTATTCCACAAAGGAAAGCAAAACATAATCCACACAGGATTGCACAACACAATCCACACAGGAAAGCAACAGGATTCAGCTCACACAGGTATACTTCTTCAAGGACGATAAAGATGATCACTGATCCATCTAAGTCGTCGGACCCACGAAGGATCGATAGGTAACTAACCCCCGCAAAGACCCACACAGGATCGGGCCCACACAGGACCTGTAGGCGCTGGCTCACACAGAACCGCTGAGCGCAAGGACCCACACAGGATCGGGCCCACACAGGACCTGTAGCACTGATCCACGTAGGATCGCTGAGTGCTGTAGTCGTCATCGTCGAATCCACACAGGATCTCTGTACTGTCATCGTCGAATCCACACAGGATCTCTGTACTGTCGTCGTCGCTGTCACAGTAGCAGTCGTAGCAGTAGTAGCAGTCGTAGCAGACGCAGCCAGCACTAGGGTTCCCGCACACAGCAAGCTCGTTCGGAGGGTCCGCTCCACGAGCCGAGAGACTGATACATCAACTGTCACGAAGTCCAGAGTTGATGTATCCAAAAGTTCTGTATCGTCAACAGGAACTCAACGCAACAGACGGCGCGTCGACCGGACGCCCGGTCTGAGAGTTATTGGCATTTTCGTCTCCGGGGCCCGGTTGGTTTTTAAGGAAAAACCAACCCGACCGTACTCCACCTGCGTCCAAACCTCGGGCGGAGTATGCCAAAAGATCCGTCTCACTAAGAGGAACACAACGCGACTGACGGCGCGTCAATCGGACGTTCGTAGCTCAAGATATGAGCGTTTCCGCTCCGAAGGCCCGGTTGGTTTCGTGAACGAACCAACCCGGCCGAACTCAAAGTAAACCGAAACCTTGAGTGCGATATACCGAAACGACCGTCTCGATCCAAGGATCGCGTTGCCGATGACGGTTCGTCGATCGGAGGTCCGAGGCTCAAGTTATGAGCCAAAAACCAAATCTGGTTCGAAACGGGGGGGTCCGGGTCCGGGTCGACCCGGCCCGACCCCCCCCCCCCCCCCCCCGGGGCGGCGCGGCGGCGCGGCGGGCCGCGGCAGCTTGGCGGCTGGCGCCGCACGAGGTGGGCACGTGGGGGGCAATCAAGACCCCGCTGTTTGGTTAGGCGGCGCGGCCTTGTGCCGCGCCATTTGCAGGAAACGGCCCCCGCATGTGGGGGCCGGCTGGAAACGAACCGGGGGGCTGCTGCCCCCCCCCCCCTCCTTTAAAGAACCGCCCCCCTCATTAAGAGGGGGGTTTTGTTGAACCGGCCGGGGGATTTATTCCCCTGGTTTTATGTCATCCGGCCGGCCAGCTGGCCAGCCGGTTTTTACCAACGGGACCGGAAATTCCGGTCCCGCCTTCGACTTCCGACGCCGGCGGCCCGGCCGCCGGTCTTCACATCCCGCAGCGGCCCGGATCCGGCCGCGGTCTCCTCGTCCCGCCGCGGCCCGGAACCGGCCGCGGTGTTCGTCGTCCGGCGCGGTGCGACGGCACCACGCCCCTTTCGCCGTGCCATGATTCTTTTCAACACGGCGTGACGGCGTCGCGTTCTTGAAGATTTTTCCTCGACGTAGCGCGACGGCGCCGCGTAAAATATTTGCAGGATCATCCGCGTGGTGCGACGGCACCACGCCACTTGCTTCCACCCGCATGAATAAACATGAACGATGGAGGGGGGTTCGGCCGTGTTCATGCGGTCCGGCCCCCCTCACGTTAAAATAAATAACTCAACTTAAACATTCAAGCCTCAAGTTAGACATGCGAGATCCACGTTCAAGAAATGGAATAAATAAATAATGAATCAACAATCCCCTACCTCGGGTATAAGTTCGAGGATTTGACTATGTCCACGGAAGTCGACGTCGCGGAGATCGGGCGTCGCGGTAGTCGTTCGTCAATTCCGTTGACG
The DNA here is from genome assembly GCA_963277665.1 of Viscum album. Taxonomy (NCBI): domain Eukaryota; kingdom Viridiplantae; phylum Streptophyta; class Magnoliopsida; order Santalales; family Viscaceae; genus Viscum; species Viscum album. The sequence continues at coordinate 54,400,592 of OY728153.1, read as the reverse complement.
AAGAGATACGTCCGATGTGATACGTCGTTGGAGAAACCTCTTATGTCGACGAAGGGAATCCGAGGAGGAAGCGGCGTTCCCTCTTGTTGACACCGAGGACGAAGAAGAGAGGCGTCGTTCTTCGTCGGAGTTTGAGCGTTCTTCGTTCTTCGTCAGAGCTTGAAGATGAAAAAGAAGCTCTCCAAAATCTCTCAAGGAGACAAACAATCAACCCATAATAAAATAAGACAACTTCTTATTTTATTATTACAAAACACAAAAGAATTTCAAATGTTTGAAATTCAAAAGAGTTTAACTCCCAAAATTAATTAAGTAACTTAAGTCAATTAAGAGGGGGTTAAGGGAACTTGAAAAGTCTAGGGGTTCGTGTGGGCCCCACCACACTTAATCCTCCCAAGGGAGGTTAAGTGGGTGTGGGTCCCACTTCCAACCCCCTTTGGTAGGTTTTTAACAAACTATAAATAAAATTTGTCTTACACAAATTTTATTTAACTCAACTGAAAACCCCAAAACTAACTTTCAACTCGCAACAAACGCAACTCCCGAAAAGGTCTCTTTAAGCGAATATCGGCGCTGCGAGTTCATCGGTGCCCTCGGATTTCAATTCCGAGCAACGGATCAAAAGTTAGGAATTCCCGCTCGTTCGTTCACTGAACGTACCCGAGCCAAACTTCGGAAATTAATTCTGGGCACTCCGGGCCTCGGAATCAAGTGCCGTCTGAAACCGCGCTCTTGTAAAATTCTAAAGAAAATTAAGAAAAAAAATTCCCTTGAATTTTACGGGTCTTTACATTACTCCCACCTCAGGGCTTTACGTCCCCGTAAAGATACATCAAAACTAGGGAAACAAATGAGGGTACTGAGCACACATCTGAGCCTCCCGCTCCCATGTGCTCTCCTGGAGATTCCCGTGCTGCCATCTGATGCGCACAAGAGGAATCGATCGCCCACGCAGGACTCGCTCCTGTCGATCCTCTATCTCCACCGGGACCTCCGTAAAAGTCGCCCCATCGTCAACGTCAAGCTCCCCATGATCAATGTTGTGCGTCGGGTCGTGCACGTATCTCCTCAGCTGGGATGCGTGGAAGACGTCGTGCACCCGGTGCCACTGAGGTGGTAGAGCCAGGCGATAAGCCACCTCGCCAATCCTGCTGAGAATCTGGAAAGGTCCGATGAAGCGCGGAGATAACTTGCCGCCTCGGCCGAATCTCTGAATACCACGTCGAGGTGAGACCCGCAAGAAGACGTGGTTGCCATCCTTGAACTCCAGTGGCCTCCGCCTCCTGTCAGCATATGACTTCTGCCGGCTCTGAGCTGTCCTCATCCGCTCCTGGATGACCTGGACCTTCTCTGTCGTGGCCTGGACCATCTCCGGTCCCACCAGTGCTGACTCTCCGGGGTCTGTCCAGCACAAAGGAGATCTACAAGGTCGGCCGTACAACGCCTCATACGGTGCCATCCCGATGGTGGAGTGGTAGCTGTTGTTGTACGCGAACTCCACCAAGGGTAGGTGGTCCTCCCAGCTACGACCAAAGTCGAGGACACATGCGCAGAGCATGTCCTCGAGAGTCTGAATGGTCCTCTCCATCTGACCATCTGTCTGAGGGTGAAAAGCTGTGCTAAGACGTAGCTGCGTCCCGAATGCCTCCTGTAACCCCTTCCAAAGCCGGGAAGTAAAGCGGGCATCTCGATCGGAAACGATAGATGATGGCACGCCGTGGAGCCGCACAATCTCCTGAACGTAGAGACGTCCCAAGCTCTCAACTGAGCCCTGCTCTCTGATGGGTAAGAAGTGTGCCGACTTGGTGAGTCGGTCAACAATCACCCAGATGGAGTCGTGACCTCTGGATGTGCGTGGAAGTCCAGTCACGAAGTCCATAGATATGCTGTCCCACTTCCACTCCGGAACCTCCAAGGGCTGTACCAAGCCTGCTGGTACCTGATGCTCTGCCTTCACCTGCTGACAGGTAAGGCATCGAGAAACGAACTCTGCTACAGCCTTCTTCATGCCCGGCCACCAGTGCTGTCGTCTGAGGTCCTGGTACATCTTCTCCACTCCAGGATGTACCGCTAAAGGAGAAGTGTGAAACTCTCTCAGTACTTCCTCTCGCAATGCGACTGGTACCAGGGTACGTCCTCTAAAAAGGATGTCGTGCTCTGCTCCAAGGGAGAAACCATCAGGTGCCTGTTCCGAGGATATCTGTGCACGCCGTGTCTCACAGTCAGCGTCCCCACGCTGTGCCTCCCTGACTCGCTGCAGTAGTGGAGGGGTGACTGTGAGAGACTGAAGAAAGGCTGCTCCATCTCTATCCACGAAGGATATATGCAAAGAGGCTAGCTGCTCCGTCGCCTCCTCAAGTAGCTGAATGCCCGTCCTCCTGCTGAGGGCATCGGCTACTACGTTCCCCTTCCCAGGAGTATAGACTATCTCAAAGTCATAGTCCTGGAGGAACTCGAGCCATCGACGCTGTCTCAGGTTCAGGTCCTTCTGCGAGAAGATATACCTGAGACTCTGATGATCGGAAAAGACTGTAAAGCGCTCGCCCATCAGATAGTGTCGCCATGTCTTCAGAGCGAAGACCACTGCTGCTAACTCCAGGTCATGGGTAGCGTAGTTCTGCTCATGCGGCCTCAACTGTCGTGATTCATAGGCGATCACTGCCCGCTCCTGCATCAGAACACATCCGAGTCCGGTCCCTGATGCATCGCAGTAGACTACGTACCCTACTCCCTCCTCAGGCAACCTTAAGATAGGTGCGCTAGTCAAACTCTGTCTCAGCTCCTGGAAGCTCTGCTGACATCTGTCTGACCACACGAAGGGTTTCCCCTTCTTCGTCAAAGTTGTGAGTGATGCTTCAACTCTAGAGAAGTCTGGAATGAATCTCCGATAGTATCCAGCTAGTCCCAAGAAACTCTGAACCTCAGTCACGCTCCTGGGTGGCTCCCATGCTAACACAGCCTCAATCTTTGCGGGATCCACAGCAACTCCCGCCTCAGAGATAACGTGTCCCAAAAAGTGGACCTCACATATCCAGAACTGGCACTTAGAGAGCTTACCATAAAGCTGGTGCTCTCGGAGTGTGTCAAGAACAACTCGCAAGTGATAGGCGTGCTCCTCCTCTGTCGTAGAGTAAATAAGAATGTCGTCGATGAAAACCACGACAAACCGATCAAGGTATGGCTGAAAGATCCTGTTCATGAGAGCCATGAACACTGCTGGAGAATTGGTTACACCGAAAGGCATAACCAAGAACTCATAGTGGCCATACCGACATCTGAAGGCCGTCTTCTGCACATCCTCGTCTCTGACTCTGAGCTGATGATAGCCTGACCTGAGGTCTATCTTCGAGAACCACCGTGCTCCCTTGAGCTGATCAAAGAGGTCATCAATCCTCGGTAGCGGATACTTGTTCCTCACTGTCACCTGGTTCAGGCGACGATAGTCAACACAAAGTCGCAAGCTCCCATCCGCCTTCTTGGCGAACAATATCGGGGAAGCCCAGGGTGAAACACTAGGTCGGATGAACCCCTTGCCCTGCAAGTCCTCCAACTGTACCCGTAGCTCTCGAAGCTCGGCGGGGGCCATCCGATATGCTGGAGTGGATATCGGGGCTGTCCCGGGGTACAAGTCAATATAAAAGTCTACCTCTTTGCGAGGAGGTATCCCTGAAACGTCGTCGGGAAAAACGTCCGCAAACTGATCCACCACTGCAGGAAAACCAGGACTCCGCACGTCAACTGCTCCAAGGATAAGGCTAGCCAACTGATGAGTGATGGGTTGTCCTCTCCTCCGCGGAAGTCCATCCTGTGCTGCTAAGGCTCCCTTCTCGCCGGTGAAGGTGAACCTGCTCCCGTCGGTGCGTACACATCGCACCTTGCGCCTAAAACAGTCAATCTGTGCATGGACCGTAGACAGCCAATCCATGCCCAAGATGACGTCGTAAGGCCTCGACGCTGCTACAAGAAGATCCCAGCCGAAGCTCTCGCCTCCTAGAGTAAGCTCACACTGCCGGCACCAGTGCGTAATCGTCGAGTCTGCTCCCGTAGGAGTCTCTAGCCGTAAGGATCGAGCCAACGGCTCTGTCGGAATCTCCGAGCTCCGAACAAGGGCAGCGGCTATAAAAGAGTGACTCGCTCCTGTGTCTATAAGAACTGCAGCAAGGGTGGAGTAGACACAGATAGTACCTCGAATCATCTCGGGTGCGCCGTGGTCGTAGGCCTCTGCTGCCTGGAGCTGTGCCTGTCGCTGCCCGCCAGCTCCCTGTGGTCGGGGTGGACCTCCTGGTGGTGGTGGTGGCAGAGCCTCAAAGCGTCTCCCACCACCGGCTGCTCGTCCAGCTCCTCTGCCTCGTCCGCCTCCTCCCTGCGGACCGCCACGGTCGACCCTCTTCCTCTGCCTCGGTGGTCCATCAACTGACTGCTGCTCCTCGGCACGGCGGGTCGGGCAGTCGCGAGCCATGTGGCCCTGCCCGCCGCACGAGTAGCACTGTCTGCCTCTCGGAAGACTGGCTCCGTGCTGTGTGCCCCGCACTGCTGAACCAGTGCCCTGAGATCGTCTGCCCGAAGGTCTGGTCTGTCTGGACCCCTGAGTCATCCGTCGACTGCCTGCTGCAGATGACTCTGCCACGTGCCGCCCTGCGGTGGGTCGCTGTGCTGGTGTAGACTCAGCAAGGAAGCTCTCGATCAGAAGGGCCCGCTCCAGTACTCCTGTCTGAGTCGGTATGCTGAGGGAGATCAGCGATGCCCTGATCTCGTGTCTCAAACCCTGCTCGAAGGTCCGGGCCCGGAAGAATGGGTCCCGTACCATGTCGGTCGAGTAGCGCGAGAGATCGGTAAATCTCGCCGAGTACTGAGCGACCGTCATGCTGCCCTGCCGCAGCTGTAGAAGCTCCTGGATACGCACCGCACGAAGGGTGGCTGGGACGAACTCCGAGCGGAAGAGGCTCTCAAAGTCCGTCCAAAGTAGAGATGCCTCATCGTGCACCTGGAGCATCAAGCTCCACCATCGTCCTGCTGCTGCGTGTAGTAGGCTCGCAGCGAGGATCACCATGAGGTCTGCTGGTGTCCTCACTAGCCTAAACACTCGAACCACTGCCTCTAGCCAGTCCTCTGCTGCCTGGGGATCCGTCTCCCCACGAAACCTGGGCGGTCGCTGGCGCTGAAACTCATGCAGTGCGCTGAGGTGACGTGCATCGTCAGCGGCTGCTGCTGGAAGCATCGGGGGCTCGGCGGGTAGAGCTACCGCCGGTGCCAATACTGGAAAAGGGCCCTGCACCGAGGCCTCGTCGCTCGGTGGGCTGTCGTCTCGCTCGACTCTCGGAACCCTAGCTAGCTGCCGTCGTGGGGCCATCCTGAAAAGGAAACAGGTGCGCCACGGTCAGAACAGTATACCTGGTGAGCTGATATAAGTAATAACAAGGAAAACTTGAGACTTTCATAAAGCAGATCAGTATACCCGGTGAGCTGACACAAGTAATCACAAAGAAAACTTTGAAACACACACGCAATCAATGTTTTCGTGCATTAAGTCGGAAATCAGAAGTCAGGGTCCTGGTGTACGGATACGTCGGCCGCCGCACCAACACTGGACTCCCTGGACTGATAACCACACTCAATACGCTAAACATTATTGCTTCACATAGAAAAGATCAGAGTTCGCGGTAGAACCAACCTCCCTTTGATACCAATTTGTCACGACCCGCCCTCGGGGTCCGTGTCGTGACTACCCCAAGCCCGCCTTCCATAGGCCAGGGGGTGGCGACTAGCACCAAGGCGTAAATCCCGGTAAAAAGGGAAGGCATTTCCTTTGAAAATTAAACACACACCACAGAGTAAACAAGCGGAAAGTAAACACTAAACAAGCAGAGTACGACTGAAAGTGCAGAAAAGTAAATGGGCCAGAATACAAACCCAAACTGAAAGTAAAGTACAACTCGAAAAGGGAAAAACAGCAACTGAAAAGTAAAAGCCGCTACTCCGAGCTGTCCACTGGAAATCCCACCTGAAGGGTGGGTACAGATAGCTCCTCTGCTCCACGGGTCCCGCCGTCCGCTCCGAGCACGTCCCGCCCAGTGGTCCACCTCCGAGTACCGTCCCGCTGTGCAAGTCTCAGCTAAGGTCAACGTTGTCCGTCGTCTGCAACCAACACAACGTAGTGCGGGCAAAGCCCGTGCAGGGGTGAGTATAAGCTACTCAGTAGGGACCCCGAGACCCCTGAAGGTCTCTCAAATCCACAAAGGATAAACCACGAAGAAAAGTAAAATCACGAAGTAACAACCGACACTGCTTAGGTATATGCCCATACATATACCTAAGTCATCAATTCAAATACGCTCCAACCTCCGAGCCCAAGTACAACTCAGTCCACGCATGAAAGTTTACGTATTCTACAAAGGAAAGCAAAACATAATCCACACAGGATTGCACAACACAATCCACACAGGAAAGCAACAGGATTCAGCTCACACAGGTATACTTCTTCAAGGACGATAAAGATGATCACTGATCCATCTAAGTCGTCGGACCCACGAAGGATCGATAGGTAACTAACCCCCGCAAAGACCCACACAGGATCGGGCCCACACAGGACCTGTAGGCGCTGGCTCACACAGAACCGCTGAGCGCAAGGACCCACACAGGATCGGTCCCACACAGGACCTGTAGCACTGATCCACGTAGGATCGCTGAGTGTTGTAGTCGTCGTCGTCGAATCCACACAGGATCTCTGTACTGTCATCGTCGAATCCACACAGGATCTCTGTACTGTCGTCGTCGCTGTCACAGTAGCAGTCGTAGCAGTAGTAGCAGTCGTAGCAGACGCAGCCAGCACTAGGGTTCCCGCACACAGCAAGCTCGTTCGGAGGGTCCGCTCCACGAGCCGAGAGACTGATACATCAACTGTCACGAAGTCCAGAGTTGATGTATCCAAAAGTTCCGTATCGTCAACAGGAACTCAACGCAACAGACGGCGCGTCGATCGGACGCCCGGTCTGAGAGTTATTGGCATTTTCGTCTCCGGGGCCCGGTTGGTTTTTAAGGAAAAACCAACCCGACCGTACTCCACCTGCGTCCAAACCTCGGGCGGAGTATGCCAAAAGATCCGTCTCACTAAGAGGAACACAACGCGACTGACGGCGCGTCAATCGGACGTTCGTAGCTCAAGATATGAGCGTTTCCGCTCCGAAGGCCCGGTTGGTTTCGTGAACGAACCAACCCGGCCGAACTCAAAGTAAACTGAAACCTTGAGTGCGATATACCGAAACGACCGTCTCGATCCAAGGATCGCGTTGCCGCTGACGGTTCGTCGATCGGAGGTCCGAGGCTCAAGTTATGAGCCAAAAACAAAATCTGGTTCGAAACGGGGGGGTCCGGGTCCGGGTCGACCCCCCCCCCCCCCCCCCCCGGGGCGGCGCGGCGGGCCGCGGCGGGCCGCGGCAGCTTGGCGGCTGGCGCCGCACGAGGTGGGCACGCGGGGGGAAATCAAGACCCCGCTGTTTGGTTAGGCGGCGCGGCCTTGTGCCGCGCCATTTGCAGGAAACGGCCCCCGCATGTGGGGGCCGGCTGGAAACGAACCGGGGGGCTGCTGCCCCCCCCCCCTCCTTTAAAGAACCGCCCCCCTCATTAAGAGGGGGGTTTTGTTGAACCGGCCGGGGGATTTATTCCCCCGGTTTTATGTCATCCGGCCGGCCAGCTGGCCGGCCGGTTTTTACCAACGGGACCGGAAATTCCGGTCCCGCCTTCGACTTCCGACGCCGGCGGCCCGGCCGCCGGTCTTCACATCCCGCAGCGGCCCGGATCCGGCCGCGGTCTCCTCGTCCCGCCGCGGCCCGGAACCGGCCGCGGTGTTCGTCGTCCGGCGCGGTGCGACGGCACCGCGCCCCTTTCGCCGTGCCATGATTCTTTTCAACGCGGCGTGACGGCGTCGCGTTCTTGAAGATTTTTCCTCGACGTAGCGCGACGGCGCCGCGTAAAATATTTGCAGGATCATCCGCGTGGTGCGACGGCACCACGCCACTTGCTTCCACCCGCATGAATAAACATGAACGATGGAGGGGGGTTCGGCCGTGTTCATGCGGTCCGGCCCCCCTCACGTTAAAATAAATAACTCAACTTAAACATTCAAGCCTCAAGTTAGACATGCGAGATCCACGTTCAAGAAATGGAATAAATAAATAATGAATCAACAATCCCCTACCTCGGGTATAAGTTCGAGGATTTGACTATGTCCGCGGAAGTCGACGTCGCGGAGATCGGGCGTCGCGGTAGTCGTTCGTCAATTCCGTTGACGAAGAGATACGTCCGATGTGATACGTCGTTGGAGAAACCTCTTATGTCGACGAAGGGAATCCGAGGAGGAAGCGGCGTTCCCTCTCGTTGACACCGAGGACGAAGAAGAGAGGCGTCGTTCTTCGTCGGAGTTTGAGCGTTCTTCGTTCTTCGTCAGAGCTTGAAGATGAAAAAGAAGCTCTCCAAAAGCTCTCAAGGAGACAAACAATCAACCCATAATAAAATAAGACAACTTCTTATTTTATTATTACAAAACACAAAATAATTTCAAATGTTTGAAATTCAAAAGAGTTTAACTCCCAAAATTAATTAAGTAACTTAAGTCAATTAAGAGGGGGTTAAGGGAACTTGAAAAGTCTAGGGGTTCGTGTGGGCCCCACCACACTTAATCCTCCCAAGGGAGGTTAAGTGGGTGTGGGTCCCACTTCCAACCCCCTTTGGTAGGTTTTTAACAAACTATAAATAAAATTTGTCTTACACAAATTTTATTTAACTCAACTGAAAACCCCAAAACTAACTTTCAACTCGCAACAAACGCAACTCCCGAAAAGGTCTCTTTAAGAGAATATCGGCGCTGCGAGTTCATCGGTGCCCTCGGATTTCAATTCCGAGCACCGGATCAAAAGTTAGGAATTCCCGCTCGTTCGTTCACTGAACGTACCCGAGCCAAACTTCGGAAATTAATTCCGGGCACTCCGGGCCTCGGAATCAAGTGCCGTCTGAAACCGCGCTCTTGTAAAATTCTAAAGAAAATTAAGAAAAAAATTTCCCTTGAATTTTACGGGTCTTTACAGAAAATCATTATTATTTTTTTGAAGTTGCATTGAGATTCTGGTTGAATTTTTGATGCTTGAAGTTCCTAACACTAGAATATGGTTGTGGCGACCTAAAGCATATAGTGTAGAGAAACATAGCATGAAATAGGTGTTGTTTTATTAGTTATTTATGTACTAATTTAATCTATAAATATTAATGATAAATTAATATGATAACTAAAACTAAATTATTTTTAAAATTAATATTTATTACCCAATATATGTAGCATTTTTATATTATTTTAATGCATTATTGGTATTAAAATTTGGAAAGGTTTGTTTTGGTTTTTTTCATTAATCAACTTATTATATAGGTCACTATCACATAAAATCTCCCCCAAAAGTCCAAAAATTTGATCTTATGGTTAAAAGGGTCTAAATATTTCTATACAATGGGTGTTGGACCAATGGTAGGTCATTTTACACCTTTTATTTTATGTTTAACCACTAAGTAAACTTCTTTTTACCTTAATTATTGTATTGTATTTAAAATATTTTCACTAATCACTTTTGTAAAAACAAATTATTTAGCCTTATGATACATTATAAAATATGTTGATTCCAATTCTATAATCCATTTTTTCAAATTAAACTAAAATAATATTTTAAATAATTTTACAATTAATCTAACATACATGACGATAAAGTGAGTTTTTAAAGCGAAAAGGTGATCGAAATTATAAAAAAATTACATTAAATTTCAATAATAAATTTATTTGGATGAAATAAATCTTTCCAAAAGATGTATTATTTTACTATTTATAGTTTAAAAATCAAAATATATTTCATCATTACAAAATATTTAAATGATTGGCCATTTTTTAATTAAAATTCATTATCTTTCACTATTAAATATTTTTGAAACATCGTAGATAAATACCAAAATACCATTATAAGATAATTTTGATATTCGTATTTCAAAAATGAAGTTTATTTTATCAAAAAAAATATTCCAAAAGTGGAAAAATTTTATTTCAATTTTTTGTGATCCAAGAAGGATTAACCTATCTTTGAGAAAAGATAGTGTTTTTCAAAAATCATATTTTTTATTTTAAATAATTTATATTTTATCTCTAATCAATATATAACAAATAAATATATGGAAACTGTATATTTTCATAAATGTGTTAATCCTAATAATTCTCATCATTCCAATGGCTAGGTGATTACCATAATATTAAATAATAAAATTTATATTATATTATAGTTTGATAAATCATTATCTTGTGTGTAAAAAAAGCTAGCAGAGGAACTCAGTATTTTGTTTAACACAAGGAAAGAATAGTGTTGTGTGTGGAACAAGATAAAAATTTTGTTGTTTTTAGTGAAGGATTGATTGTTTTTTACATATAAATCATGATAAGAATTGTGAAACATGTAAAAAATCTATCAAATATTTTTTATTTCAGAAAAAAACAAATTCATAAAAAACTTGAGGTTTTACAATAATCATTGAATTTTATTTATTTATTCCCATTGTTAAAGTTGAAATGTTTTGATACCATATTTTTTATAAAATACCCTCTCTAGATTTGACATAATTCTCTTAATTTATTTCTACTAATAAATTAATAACATTAACCCCATTTGAATATAAAAACATATATATGTACCTTTATATAATATAAACAATATATTATTACCATCCATAAAAGTGGTGATAAGTGGGGAGTTGTTAATTTCATCATATTTAATTAATTGATCATTAATGGCACATTGTGAAAATGGGAGAAAATTTAATTTTGACATATAAATACATCATGAATATAATCATAAAAATATCTTAACATCAAAAATATAATGTTAACATACTTAGTAATAAATTTTTTATTTTTGGGTTTCAGTTGAATAGAGAAAGTTGAAAATACCTGAGGAAAGATATGATAAATTTATATTAAAACATTCCCTATTATCAATGTCTCTTATTTTCAATGTTATTAAAAACATTTAACATATGATGTTTAGTGACTACAAAGCATCCATAAATATGTGATCTGGATTATGATAGTGATTTATAGAAAATATTTTTCTTTGTAATGCAATGGAGAGATGGTCTACATGTGGGGAAGAGGGGGTATTTATACATGGGGAGAGGGGTATATTTGAGTTAAAATATTGCAAAAAAATATTAATTATCATATCCATGGACATGCACTATATGATCGGATGCTGAAAGGGTAATTTGTACCTATTCATATTTGATACTGATGAGGGTGACCCAATTTTTTGCAACCAAATCATACATCATCAAAAGTAATTATTAGATCTCTTACATTATGAAGTACATTTAAGGTTTAGGGTTTTATAGAATTAGGAAAAACTATTTCAAAAATAATAACCATTTAATTAAATTATAATTTATACAAATTAAACAAATTTTTCTGACATCACTATAAGTCTTCATCATCATCCATATGAAACCTTTCTAGTAATAATTGATTTAACACTATTCTTGTTAACTTGGAGAAAAGGAACCATTGGATGGGTGAGATCAAATTCTTAGTAAGGGTAAACATGAGAATTAAAAATTTAATTCCATCAGTGAATATAAGGTGAGAAAACGTGTATGATGGCATAAGAATTGATCCTGACAATAACATAAGATTTTTTATACCTATCAATACATGGATCAATTAATATATTATAAGGAATAATACAATAAAAAATTTATAATTCATGAATATCAATTAATCTTGAGTCATGTGATGTCAATCCATTTTAAAGGAAACATTTTTAAAAAAAAATCATAACGGCAATGTTTTGGAATCCTAGAGTATCATTCATGTAAAGAAATTTAAATATCTGTCAGAAATAACTTGAGCCTAGTAAAATCTTCAATTAAAACCCTCCAGTAACTACACACTTGTTTCCTTATAAGGAAAGGATCATTACCAAATAAAATGGACCAATATCTAGGAAAACTCATCATATAATCTATATCATGCTTACCTGACACAATCTTGGAAAACCCATCATATAATATATAACTGGATCACCCGTCACTATGTGGGAACATGAGTCATAAAATTTATATTGGGATAACCCAATGGTATTTAGTCACACCCATAGCATACTCTATAAAAATCTCACCCAAGATCATAAATAATTTTAAAACACTAATTATGAATTAAATATTTAGATTCTGTCACTATTCAATAATAACACTAATAATTTTTCATTCATTCCCTGATTAAACTATATAAAATAAAAAGTATCCTTAAATGTATCTTTGATACATGATTAACTTGTGGAAAATAAATCTGATCCATATAAATCTCAAAATACATACAAAGAAAGAATATTGACGGTAACAACAACACATATCCCTAGTGGAATGTATGTAACTTCAATGTTTTTTGTCATTAATGAATTTAAATATTGTTATAAGTCTATGATGAAAATTATTGAGAAAAATACCTATTTTTAGATTTAAAACAACATAAAAATGAGTTTAAGAAATATTTTAAAAATTGTTTTGTTTGAAAAATACTTGGAAATATATTATAGAACGTTTAAATAAAAAATTGGTCATGATATCGTGAAAATATATCCTTGTAGTAAACGATAAAAATAAACATTCTCTTAAAAAATTGTAAAAGGGATTCAAAATTGACTCATTTGAAAAGATTCTAATAATTTATCATCTAAAACCTTTTATTATATGGTCAAAACCATGTAAATTATCTATATGTGATAATTTGTTTCTAGAAATGTAATTATCAAAAAAAACATTGATATGGAAGAAAAAGATATTGAAAATAAAATAAATTATAATATCGGTATCACATAAAAATTGTATTATTGTAGTTTTTTAATAAATAAGTAATGAAACAGATATCAAACATGTAATCCACATTCATTACAAGTTGACAAGTTTCAGTAAAATAAACACATATTTTTTCCTCAAATGTAACGTTGAACAAAATCTATCTCTATTGATAGAATATTATAACAAAAATCCTTTTCCACATTGGTAACTCTTCAATAGTAATCCACAATAAAATATAAAATAATTATTAACATTAATTATCATTAAAATAATTATATTAATTATATAATTCTTAAATGTTATATTATACACCTTATATATGAGTATTTCATATTTTAAAAAATTGACTCAAATAAATTGAATATGAGACACTACACCAGAATAGGCATTTAGTGGCGGTTATTTTTTCGTTTAGCGGTGGTTATAACCGCCACTAAATGGTGTGGCGGCGGTTTCCATAAATCTTCGCCTAATATGGCGTCACCAATCTTTTCACGGCGGTTATTGTCGTTTAGCGGCGGTTTATGGAAAGCGTCGTAGCTTCCTCATTTCACGGCAGTTTTAGCGGCGGTTATAACCGCCGCTAATAAATTCAAATCCAGCGCCGTAAAACTGCCGCTAAATCCAAGAGAACCGCCGCGGGATGAGACTGCCACGATGCGGCTATTTTGCGGCGGTTATAACTGCCGCTAAATGTATATTTTATTTTACGTTTAGCGGCGGTTTTTAACGTGTAGCGGCGGTTTAAACTGCCGTGAAATATCTGCCAACTTTCATTTAGCGGCGGTTAAAACCGCCGCTAAAAAGTTTCCCAGAAAAAAAAATTTGATTCTGCTGCCCCATAGCCTGAAAACCAAATCAAACCACATATAACAGAGATAACAATTATAATACATGAAAACAATGCAATATCATGGTTCGGTATTAGGGAAAGAGGTGAATCTAGAGGTTGAAGTGAGTCAATGGGTAGGATAAAAGATAGGGGACAGTTCAAGAAATATAGATGTTAATCTAGAAACAAGGTAATCAAATGTTTTAAATGTAAACAACATGGACATATCAAGAAAAATTGTACTAATAGGAAGGGTGACTTTAAAGATAGTAATAATGACCATTCCCTATTAGTTGAACAAGACTTCGACACTACTAATGTGTTAAATGTCACTAATATAGACATCTTATATGAATAGAACCAGGATTCATGATGCTCATTCCACATGTGCCCAAATAAGTAATTCTTTACTGAATTAAGGGAATTGAATAACAGTGAGGTATTTCTAGGGAATAATATGAGAGGTCACATCATGGGCATATGCTCAATTTTACTATAGCTTCATGATGGGTCTGTTAAAACTCTTGAATAATTTAGGTGGGTACCTGAATTAAAAATAAACCTAATATCCCTAGGAACCCTTGACCAGAAAGGGCACGGATTCAAGTATAGATCTGGAAGCCTTAGAGTTTCCCAAGGATCCCTCACTGTAATAAAGGGAACCCTTCGGAATGGTCTGTTTGTGTTAGATGGAAAAGTCTATAGAAATCAGTTGAATAGTTATTCTGGTTCATAATGTGATTCCACCACCTTATGGCATAGGATACTAGGGCATGTTAGTGACATTATATCACTCCTAACAGTTTACCTTTTTTTGAAGACTGTGTATATGGGAATTCTAGGATAATTAGCTTTAGTAGATCCATGTTTAAGGCTAAGGAACCACTTGAATGTGTACATTCTAACTTGTGGGGTCCTTCTAGGGTTACCTCCCATGGTGTTGGTTTATACTTTGTAACCTTTATTGATGATTTCTCTAGGAGAGTGTGGATTTATATTGTTAAGCACATGTCAGATGCCTTTCAGACTTTTATGAAATGGAAAGTTGCGGTAGAGAGTGAGACTAATAAGAAACATAAGGCCTTAAGAACTAATAATGGTTTAGAATATATATTCAATGAATTCATTGAATATTTTGAATCTGAAGGAATTAAGATATATCGGGATGTTTTGGAAACCCAATAATAGAATGGGTTAGCAGAGAGAATGAATAGGACTGTTCTTGAGAGGGTAAGGTGTATGTTATCCCACTCAAAACTCTCTAGGTCCTTCTAGGCTGAGGATGATTCAATAGCAGTGCACCTCATTAACTGTTGTCCATATTCTGCTAACTCCTTTATGACACCTGAATAAATTTCGAAGGTCACACCCCCAAATCTAGCTCACCTTAGGATATTTTGATCCATAGCTTACGTGCATTCATGTAATGATAAGATAGCTGATAGGGCTATTAAATGAATATTTGTGGGATATATAGAGGGTGTTAAAGGGTATTATTTATGGGTAGATAAACCAGGTTACTAGAAATGCATCGTTAGTCGCGATGTGGTCTTCCATGAATCTGGTGTGACCAGCGACAAAGTACCTAAACCTGTTGCATCTCCTGATGAAGCTGCAGGACCCTTAGAGGTCCCAACACCTTTAGGTGTTGATGTTCCTTTAAGATCGGGTGACCAACCTCAGTTCAGTGTTGGTCCTACTCCTTTCATTACCCAAGCCCAGCCTAAATCAGATCCCAATTTGGAATCTGAACCTGAGGACCAAGAACCTGTTGGCCTGATCAACAATCGGCTTACTTGAGATAAAGAAAGGAGGGTTATTAAACCTCCATCCCACTTCAACTAGTCATACATTGCTTCCTATGCTTTCAATGTAGCTTAGGAATTGTTTAATGATGAGCCTAAAACTTTTAAGTAAGCTTTTAAGTCCAAAGAATATAGTAATTGGCTAAGATCAATACAAAAAGAAATGAATTCCCTTCTTAAGAACAACATCTGGGTTGTTGTTCCGAAACCCAATAACCAAAAATTTATAGGTTCAATATGGATTTATAAGAAGAAATAAAGCAATGTAGGAGAGTCTAAAATCAAATTCAAAGCATGCATGGTGTCTAAAGGTTTTCTAAAATGTGAATTCATTGATTATAGTGAAATATTCTCTCCTTTTTTAAGCATTCATCCATTAGAATTACGTTTGCATTTTCTGCCAAACTTGATTTGCATATTGAACAACTCGATGTAAAAACCACTTTTTCACATGGTAGTCTTGATGAAAGCATTTATATGAATCCTCTAGAAGGATTTTCAAAATTGTTCAAACCAAACCATGTTTTTATTTTACATAAGTCCTTTCATGGGATTAAATAGTCTTCAAGACAATGGTATAAAAGGTTTTATTCCTTTATGATTGAGAATCAGTTTTATATAAGTAGATTTGATGCATGTGTGTATTTTAAAACTTTTAAACATGAGTCTTTTTACCTTTTATTATATGTTGATGACATGTTTTTAATATGTAAAAATATAAAGATCATAAATTCCGTTAAGCACTAGTTGAACTGTGTTTAGGGTGTGGATACTAACCACATATCGTATGATAATTCAATGGAATAATACCTTATCAAGGATTGGAAAAAGCTGTTGAAAACATAGTAGTCATTATAATTAAAAAATGATAACAAAACTGACTATCAGGACACAGAAATGAGCAGATCAGATTGAAAAAACAAAACATAGCATGAAACTCATAATGTTGAATGAAAAAAACGTATAGGTCATAGTTAAGAGCATAAATTGTTCCATAATCATGCATGTATGATGCATTAAATTACCATTTCCGGATTGATGCACCCTATCAAGAATAAGAACTTCTTATTCTGTTTTTTTCAACTAATGTACCCCTGCAAACAGAAACAGTATAGTATGTTCATCTTCCTTTAACGCATACCATATGCATCGTTGTCTTGCCTACAGAAGGTGTAAATCAAACCTTTTATGCATAGACCCAAATTGTGTTCTTTGCACTTTTTGAATGGTGCCAGTTCTTTTTCATCATGTATCTGTGATTCGTGGAAACACTTCTATACAGTGCTGTATTTTTTGGGCAATGACAACACAGTTTTTAAATGTTGCAACTATTCATAAACATCAAGACATATCAATCTATCATGAAATCCATTTATAAGGAATTTGAAAATATAGAGTCATGAATAAAGGGATAGAAATCAACTGGGAGGCTTACCGTTTTCATCTGTGTACTCTTATTTCCATAAAAATTAGATCTTTTATCACCTGGTTTCTCCATGCAACCATGTTACGACAAACTGAAATCACATTGAAACAAAATATTGATGCATAAAAAGGGAATATAAGTGGATAAAATATGAACACCATTAAAATACATTAAATTTGATTAATACCCTAATTGAATTGATTATTTAATCTGAATACATGTATAACCTGAATTTTGTTCATACGTTGACATCATCCTTGCCAAAGGGGACATCATATTATGCATTGCCTTGTGGTCTCTGATTAATCTTGCTACATATCAAATTTACAACATTAGTATACAAGAAAGAAAGCAAAGAACAATTAACACCTTAATGAAAAGATCAAACACACTTCAAATAGGCTCACTTCTTGATAAGAGAGTCCTAAAATTCAATTGTAAAACAGAGTAGTCCGGTGCATGCTGTAAATCCAGAGCCCTGAGGGAGGAAACAACCTATATAATAAATTATATTGAGCTTCTATCAAAAAGGAAATCCTCCCCATGAGGTTCCTTATTACCTTCTCTAAAAAGTTTTATATGATGTCCAGTAACAGTAAATGGAACAACCTTACCATGATCTCGAATTTGTACCGCACCAAAAGGAAAAATTATGAGACAAAATGAAAGGTCCATCCAATTTGACTGAAATTTACCTAAAAAAGATTCATACCGGGTTATAAAACAACAGCTTATCTCCAATCAGAAATTAATTATTAAAGATCAACTTTTCATGAATAACCTTGGTGTTCTCTTTAAACATAATTTTATTTTCATTAACATTTTTCATTATCACTTCCTACTCTTGAAAACACAGATTCATCTCTTTTCTATCTTCAAGCAGATTCACATTACCGTAACCAAATAATTGTATGCGTGGATGCTGGAAATGCCAGAATTAGTAGATATAGTAGATGATAAAAACAAGAAGTAATCCATATCATCAATTTTCAATCAATAAGATTCAACACATAGTAATATCATGAACATGAGAAATCAAGGAAATTTTAGTACATGAAAATGTGTGGTGGAAACTATGTGCCACAAATTTTACATATAAAAAACAACTATTTTCATATTACAAATCAACAATACAACTACTCAGGGTCTGATGATGCATCGTCACCCTCTCAACCTTCATCTCCACTTTGTGTTGTCACCTATAAGAACATTATATTGAAAATTAAATAAGATTTCATATTTATATTAAAACATTAAACCAATTAATGTTAGAAAAATAAATGATTTTTATTTTTTTTTATTTGCCTGCATACCACCAATCGATGCACTACCACCGGGGGCATATCTGCTCATCTACTGACGTATTTCAATCAACTCTTTCTGCAATGCAGATATCTGATCCCCCTGCTGGTGAACTGTGCTTCGTAAAGAAACAAAATCTCTCTTATCATCTCCGGGAATGGGATGACTAAAGTCAGGAGTAGATGTAGCTGCTATCCCCGATGGCCTGCTAAAAATATCAGATGGTACGGGTCCCAAACCCATCCCTTGCACTCTCCCAGCATGCTCCTTCCCAAGGACCTTAGCAACCGGGTCATCCTGGGAGACTGAGTAGGACTGTGCAGGACTGGCATCCCATAGCTCTTTAATTTTTACCTATAAATCAAATATCAAAATATATTAACACAGTAAAAACTGATAATAAGTTATTATGATGAAAAATTGACTTCATACCCCAACTTCTTTAGCAGGCTCGTTAACAAAACTTCAATCTGATTTCTTATAAACATCTAACCACAGTTCAGTCCTGGATGCTTCATGCCCTAAACTCTGTGACTGCATTAAACAAATATAAATCAACAATTCAATATATTAAACCGATAATATTGTCTTATAAATATTTAAACTAATTAAAAGATTACCAATGTAGTTCGGCTTCTAGAAAAACTTTTTGAGGCCGCAGTGTGCGGGATGACTTTCTTTGCCCGGTTTGATGCATTTTGTCTTGAAAGATCCTGAAATAAATAAAAGGAAATTTAATACTGATGTATTGAATGTCATGTCCTTTTCATATACATTTATAAATGTAAAATGAGGATAATATAATAATATATATTTCAATACCATCCGCTTTTGATCACGATGTCTGTCAACAAACACTTTCCACTGCTCTTTCGGTACCCCACTGGGTAGCTTCTCATACATCTATTGCATGGTCAGCGAAGTATCATTAACATCACACCATAATCTCCATTTGAAATCTTTCCACTTCTTACCTAGATTTTTCAACGTCCACTTCCGTGCAATCACATCAACAACGGTAAAGTGGAAGAACATCTGTATATAGAAATTCATTTTGAACATATTAGTAACATGACATTCAATTAAACCATAATGAAATAAATATACCTTTATTTGAGAATCAAACACTTCATTTTTCCAGATTGAAGGCATATGTCTCCAATCGTCATATGAAATGGGAAGGGAAATGGGCTCCGCTTCCAGCTGGCTTTGAATTTGGCCAAGTAACCCCGCGACATCATCTGTAGGGACCCCGTAAGAATCAAATGGCACAACAATATTCCCGCCATTCAGATTCAAAACATCTGAAATTTTTATATTTTTCTTCACGGTTTCATTTTTGTCATCTTCAATGAGAAAACAATTAGTATAAACAAAATGCAATAAATTTATTTAATTAAAATTTGTACCTATGATTGTGACACTCCAGTGTGTCCGGGATGAACTGGAAGGGGCACAATGCTGCCCCACTACTGAGCCTCCTGAAAGGGGAGTCGATGACTCACCCTCTACTGGGACATCCACAGAAGGTGTAAGAGATGGTGCAGGGGGGATGGTGTAGGGGTGTCGGCACCTGGCGTCTCAGATGTCGTGGGGAGGGAGACAAATGGATCTCCATCTGTCGCAGAACTAGATGAAATAATATACCTCTTATTCTTTGTCATTCCTTTATTTTAATCAAATAAAATTATGTTCAGAATATATATTTCAAAAAAAATTATGCAGAAAAAAAATTAAAAATGATAATAGATGCCCAGTACTAACAAACAAAATATATATAACAATGATAATGAATGACCTCAGAAATGAAACAAGTGGTTTCTGAATAAATAAATAGTCGTACATACAATCATTTTCTCCTTCAATCATGTTGGTTTCCTACTCCATTTCTTCATCCAATTCATTCATCCTTGCTAGACTAATATTTTCAATATCATGATGGACAACTAATTCTGCTTCCTGTTGCTGATTAAATTCAATTTTAGAGGTCAAATTTTCTACTTCATCACCCATATCATACAAATCTATTTGTATTAAATGAGTAACTACACTCCACCCTTCATTGGAAACATCATTCACATAATATACCCTTTTTTCTTGTGATGCTAAGATATATGGATCATGCAGTTCACGATCACCAACATCCATCAAGTGAGAGAAGTTCACAGAAGTAAAATGAAAGGAATCTCTTTTAACACCTCTGATAATATCGACCCATTTTCATTTGAATAAAACAACTGAAAAATTTTTATGGTAGTTTAATTCTATAATATCATACGGCTTTCCATAGTATTCCACTTGAGAAAATATAAATATACCACTATTCTGTGTTTTCAAACCCACTTCTCGATCGACTGTACAAAATCTAAAGCCATTCACATTATAAGCGTCGAATTTTCTAACTTCTTTTAGAGGACCTCTAGCAAGAAAATTCAAATCTTCTGACACCTCTGCTCGAGTATCAGTATTCATGATCTGGAAACAGAAATATACTTTATTAGATTCACAAAATGTATGTGTCAAACTAATATTCTTATTTATTGTAATATTTATGAACTTACACGCCGTGCAAACCATTCTACAAGATCTTTATTAAAAGATTTAGTAATATCTTTCTCATTTCATGTTCGGCCTCTCATTCATATCGTTGTTTGTATCATCAACTCTTCAATAAATGGATCTGCAATGTCACTATTCAGCAGCACATATCTATGTGCCTGTAATAATTCCAATTCAGTCAGTGTCGCATTTGAGGTCCTCCCAACTGATCAGCCAATAGTAGGAAATATTTTGGATTTATGATGTATTTGAGATTGAGTCGATGTGTCATCAACACGTCCAACTCAATTAAATCTTGTCTCAATATCATCCAAGTATCGAGAACAAAAGGTAAGACACTCCTCAGCCAAATAGCCTTCAAAAATTGAGCCTTCTGGTTGACCTTAATTTCTCACGTATGATTTCAAATGTACAAGATATCTGTGAAATAAAATAAACATAATTATGCATTTAATTAAGTACCAAATTTTTTTTACTTAACAGGAAAACATATAAATAAAGTACCTCTCAATTGGATACATCCATTGATAATGAACGGGGCCTCTTAATTTAGATTCCTCAACCAAATGCACAGTTAAATGCATCATTACAGTAAAAAAGGACGGAGGAAAGATCATCTCCATTGTGCAAAGGGTCAATACAAACCTCTTCTGAAGGTTGTCAAGCTGAAATGGATGTAGAAATTTCTCACATAGTTGTCTGAAAAATATGTAGAACTATAGTACAACAGCATTAATTTTTTCAGGTAATAATGTACGCAATGCCAATGGTAGTAACTGTTGTAACAAAATATGTGAATCGTGACTTTTCAATCCATGTAACTTACAATTCATCAAGTCAACACACCTCGAGATTTTACTTGATTACCCATCAGATACCTTGAAATTCTTTAACATTCGAAGGAATGTATCTTTATCCCTATTTTTCATTGCAAAAACTTCCGGAGGATACTTTTCATTGTCATCTGGCTAGAGATCGTGTTTTATGTTCATTGCTTGTAAGTCTTTGCGAGCATTGAGATGATCCTTCAACTTTCCATGCTCATTAAGCAATGTGAAAATCAAATTGTCACAAACATTCTTCTCAATATGCATCACATCAAGATTATGCCACAACAAATTAAATTCCCAATAGGGAAGTTTGAAGAATATACTTTTTTTCTTCCATTGTTGTGTTCCGGTTTCCCTTGACGATGCACTTCGGACCCGTTTTCCGCTATCATTCAAATGATGAACCTTCCCAAATTCTATTTCAACATTTTCAAGCTGTTTCAATATTTTAAAACCATTTAACAACTTTGGAGGTGGTCTACAATCAATGGAACCATTAAATTTTGATCTGTTCAGCCAAAATCTATGAGATGCATCGAAAATCGTCGATGACACAAGAAGCACCATTTTCTACTGTGAGGTAGCCATTTGGGATCAAAATCAAATTTACAAATGGTACAATCCAAACCCGTGTAAGTGTTCCAAACAGATAAATTCCCAAGCCCAGGGAAGTCTCTAATGGTCCACATTAAAGCAGCATGCATTGTGAACATTGTTTTAGAAGAAGGATCAAATGTCTCAACATCGTTGCTCCATAACTCCTTCAATTCGTCAATCAAAGGCTGCAAGTATACATCAATATCATTTCCAGGAATTTCTTTTCCAGGAATATTCATTGAAAGGATAAAAGATTTTTTTTTCATACACATCCACAGAGGCAAATTATAAGGGATCAAAACAACTGGCCAAATGCTATAATTGGTACTCAAAGTCCCAAATGGGTTGAATCCATCGGCAGCCAATCCCAATCGAACATTCCTAGGATCATCTGAGAAATCAAGATGTAATGAATCAAATGTCTTCCACGATTGAGAATATCGTGGATGTCTCATTAACCCATCATTGTTATTATCTACAGAATTCCACTTCATGTTTTCGGCGGTTTTCGATGACATGAATAATCTTTTCCATCGATGCTTCAAAGGAAAGTAATGCAAAACCTTTGCAGGTGTCCTCCTTTTCTTCTTCTTCTCCATGAAATTATGTTCATTCACAATTCCAACATCACTCATTGCCTTCCATCTAGAAGAAGAAAATTTCTTGAAATTCTATCTAATTGAATCCTCTCCCCAATAAAGCATACAATCATTGGGACACACATGTATTTTTGTATAATTCAGACCAAGCTTGTTAACAACTTTTTTCATATCATAAAAAGATTCTGGGATTTTTGCTTCAGGAAATGCATCATGTATCAATTCCAATATCATGGACATTGCCTTATTTTTAATTCCACATAGACATTTGATGTGATACAACTTTAGCAGAAATGAATGTTTTGAATATTTCAAACACCCACAATATAACTCTTGATTTCCATCGTCAAATAAATCATGAAACACATTTTCCTCAGTGAAGTTTTCTCTTACATTTGGCTCCATAAAATCAAGAGGAGGATCCAATGATATGTGACAATCTTGATCTGCCTGTGTTATAGTCTCAAAAACATCACTTGTCACGTTGCAATTTATAGGACCCTCTTCTGGTTGTTCTGATATGTTTTGATGCTGATAGTGGTTCCTTGCAGTGCTGAATGCATCATTTATTAGGTTTTTCATTTCATTTTCCATTGTCGACGAACTTGGGACCTCATTCTGTGGATTAACATCAGTACTCAATCTTTCTGTAATGTTCGATTCCCCATGCCAAATCCATCACAAATATTGATCAAGGAATTGCTTAAGTATTAAATGTTCATAGACCTCATCTCTCTTCAACAATGTTCTAAATTTACATTTAGGACATAGACATTTTATTCTCCCTTCAACGGATCGATTAGAAATTGCATAATCTAAAAACTCATTCAAACCCTTAACATAATGAGGTGTGTTCCTCAGTAATGTAATCCAACTTTTATCCATGTATATCACAATGTGCCTACACAATAATAAAAAAAATTAAAACACATAGTTACTACTAAATAGAGAAAGAGATTCATATATACGATAGTATAAGATTACAGAAACATAATATAATAAAGATGATCCCTTGAGTTAGATATGAACCCTTAGTGTTTGGGATAGGGGAAGTTTCTTTGGTAAAGAGAAATAGTGTGCTAACAACGTGGTAGCTACTTTACCATGAAAACCAAAACACATTGTTAATTTGGAAAAACCCCAACATAAGTTCTCTATTGAGTCTTCATATAAAACTCTAATATCGAATAAATCTATTATAAATAATTTGTACTTCATATTTTCATTATTTATTTGTGAAATATTTAAATCTAATACAATAGAATCTCATTTAAATGATGCTAAAAATATTTTGAGATATTTAAAATGAACTATTTTCCTTTATCTAATTTTTTCAAAACCCTCTAATTTTAATTAAACTTTATATTTGGATACATATTTTGTTCGGTGTAGACTGGATAGAAAGACAATGTCAGGAACCAGTAAAATTCTTGCTAAATCCTTAGTATCATGATATAATAATGAAAAACACATTATATAACTATCTAATACCAAAGTTGAATATATTATAGCCATATGTTTTTATGCATATGTGTTATTAATGAAACACACCCTAACTAGTTTTGGATTCAATTTTAATCATTTTTAAATCATATGAGACACAAAATTTCAATAAACATTTCAAAAAATATTGATAAACCATTATAGAATGAAACAAATATATTTAACACATAATTTATTAATATATCATACAGAAGAAGGTGATATATTTTTTGATTTTTTTTTGCATAGACAATCAATTGTCATAAATTTTTACTGAACCACTTCCTAGTTATAAATTCAATTTTATCAAATCCAAATTAAGATTATTTAAAATTATTTAATATCATTTCTATTTTACTAATTTTATATTTTGAGTTTATTATTAGTAAATATTTTATTTGAGTTATTTCATTTGTGATTTAGCACCACCATTTTGAGTATTAGTCATATCTCAATAGGACTTGTATATTTTTCTGACATGATTATCATGCATATCACTCTGAGCGACCCTTTGCTTACTATAAACCAAAATAAAATAAGTCAGTTATGTTAGTAGTTCGGTCCCAGTTTCTGGGTGTGATCCACTTGACACACCTCCCTGTCAACGTCCCCCACTATTACACATGTATCAAAGAAGGAGGGGTAATTTTGGAACACAGGTTGGGGTTAGTTAAGGAGGCACGTGGGTCTGTTCCCATGATCTCCCTGGTCAGTTGGTAGCGCGTGAGGACTCTCCCCAAGTTTGGGCTATTTGTGCGCCTGGAAGAGAGAGGGAAAGGCAGTTAGAGAAATTACTTTCTGTTGGAACAGAAATTGGGAAGGAGGAAGTGGCCGAACTCCTTTCATTTTCCACCTGGAGCAGTTTCTGAACTGGAGGAGGACTCTCCAGATTTCCCAAACTGTTATACTTTAATTCTCTCAAGATATAGCAAGAACTGTTCCGCCTCGAGGGGACTACCCTCAAGATGAGTTCCTCCTACCACCCACAGACGGATGGTCAAACATAAATTGTCAACAAATGTCTTAGTACCTATTTATGATGCTTTGCTTCAGAAAGGCCCCTTACTTGGTCTCAGTGGATTTCTTGGGCCGAATATTGCTACAATACAGCCTTCCACACCTCCATGAAGATGACTCCTTTTGAAACTGTTTATGGTCGTAAACCCCCTGCTGTGCAGCGCTTTACTACAGATACTACCCCAGTAGATTCAGTGGCTACCCTTCTTGCTGAACGTGATCAAATGCTGGATCAACTCCGTCATCACCTCACCCGTGCCCAATAAATCATGGCCCACACACTAATAAGCACCGCAGGGATGTCTCTTTTGTAGTGGGAGACTTTGTTTTTGTCAAACTCTGCCCTACTATACAGACTGCCAGAGCTGCTAAGTCATTCCCAAAACTAGCAGCCCTCTTTTTGTTAAGAAATCTATAAATCATCAAGGATAGTAATTTGTGTTTGATGAAAATACAAAAGATTTATTCTATGATAAAGATGTATGAGATTTCTATAAATTATTTGTATTTAATTTTGGTGATAATAAGGATCTGTTTCCAACAACAGTAAACTAGAATAATTTTTTGATGTCATCTTTAATAATGGTTGAAGTATTTTAATGTACTTATGATGGAAATTATGATTTCAAAACTTCCTCAATGGAAATCAATTAAGTAATCCCAACAGAAATAATTATGTCTTTTTTGAAAATCCAAAAGTGGATAGAAAACCTATAAAAGAATTAGAACTGGATAGAAAGGTTCATTTGAATTTCATTTAGTCTTCCATTTCTCGAAAAAATGGTGAGTTTGAAAAAAAAATCCTTTTTCAAGATGTTGAATTATTATATCAGTTTATAATAGATAAACCCATCAATTTTTTATGATATATAATGAAGAATATGTGAAATATTCATAATAAATTAGTAAATTTTCACCTTTTTGGAAGGTTGTAAACCTTGGTGTTTGGTAGAGCTTCGATATGTTGGGATGAAACCACTACCACACATTTTCTTGGATTAACAGTAGTGAGTTATAGTATAATAAAGATTAGTGTATTATTCTACAGATCATCTTTGAATATGTTATTTCATGTCTGATTAGAAGAAAATTTTGAGGTATTGCCTTCTACAACTCTGGGGGAGTCATCTCATATGGTTTTTACTGATGAGGTTTCTCTTCAACCTCCAACAATATTTTCTAATCTCATAAAAGAACCAATTAGAAGTATGGGTGTAAGATATATTATATAAAATGAGAATCTTGAGGATAGATGAAGAAGGTTTCAAGTTATCATTTCCAATGAAATTTGAGATGGGAATGAATATGTACCAAATGTTCACTCAGAATTGTTTTCAGTAGTTGATATTACTACTCTTGTTATAGAATAACCACATCTTTTACCTATTTGCTCTGTAAAT
Organism: Viscum album; assembly: GCA_963277665.1. NCBI lineage: Eukaryota > Viridiplantae > Streptophyta > Magnoliopsida > Santalales > Viscaceae > Viscum > Viscum album. The sequence goes on along the minus strand of OY728153.1, from coordinate 54,373,873 downwards.
AAAAATATGATTTTCCCATTAAAAGTAAAGATAACATTGGTCAATAAGAAATCATTTTTACCACATTAAAAGTAATCCCACTCTTTAATATATCTCCATCCTGAGAAACTAGTAGAAAATGAAGATGAAAATAACTAAGTTTATCATAAAAATTCATATTAATAATTCCATATTTGGATATCCACTATGCTTATCTATAAAAATCATATTCGCATCTTGTAATTACTTTCTCTTGTATTTCACCACCAAGTTACACCAAGTATCAAAGGCTATTTTTACAAGGGCCATTATTGGTGGGTACTAGTTCCCAAAATATCCTCACTCGAGTCCCTTATCGCACAATTCATATGAGAGTTTTCCACCCATTACACAGTGGAAAATAAATTCCATCACTCCTCAACCATATATAGTGTGAAGAAATCACTCTCAAAATAAAAAAATCAACACTACCATAGCCTATAGCTTTGTGTTTATAACTAGGTTTGAGATATATAATAATCTCACCATTTCCACTAAGACTTATACTACCATTCCTGGAATAATAATCCTAATAGAAACTAACATTTCTTATGAAGATCTAAAATCATATCTAAGGAATAATGAGAGTCCTCCATTCAACCCAATCAACCCCCTTTCAACTATAGAATAAATTTATTAATGGTCATGATAATTATCTATTTGTTAATTGTAACCTAACAATATCATAGGTTTTGTAAAACCACACAATATATTTCATTAGGGTAGTTTTCATCACTAGTTTTTCAAAATATATATATATGATTCTCATATACTCATTTTATGATAATGCTTATAAGAATTATTAAAGGTAATTCCCTATCCTAATTGGTTAGAAACTATTATAGTGAGTTCTATATTTTACATTTTGAATAGTTTTTTTACAAAAGGGTCAATATATTATTTCATTTAGAGAGCCTCTAATTACCTTGATATTACATTGAATTTCATGACTATAAATATAACTTTTTTATAGAAAATATAATTCAAATGAATGAAAATGATTAATCAAATAAAAAGGTAATAAAATAAGCATCCCTGAAAACTGAAGATCACCAATATGAAGTATTGTATATACATATAAAAAATAAACAAGGTAAATATTTAATATTGGGGGAAAATGTTCAATAGTGTCAAAAAATAAATGAAATAGAACCCACCATGACATAACATGAGAATGATTTAACTAAAATGTTACAACGATTGATGGGAGATCCAATAACTACACCACATACTACATTAATTCAATGTATTTAAAATATACAAATTTAAGTAAACAAGTACTAATTAATCCCATTTTTTATGTAATATGTGTGAAACACAAAACAAGTATGACAACACTATGTCATAAATTAGTCACCCTTAATTAATCAATTATATAAAAAAACTAATATCAAAAAACATAAATAATTAGAAATCAAACCCTAGGGTTTGTATAGGTCGCCGGGGAATCCGGGTCGCCGGGGTCGCGGGGTCGCCGGGGTTGCGGGGGTTCGGGGTCGCCGAGGTCGCGGGGTCGCCAGGGAAGCAGGGTCGTCGGGGATGTGGGGACGCCGATGTCGCCGGTGTCGCGGGGGTCCGAGGTCGTAGGGGAAGCAAGGGGCCGGGGGAGCGCGGGGTGAGAAAGAGGGTCGGAGTGGGGGAAGGGTCGGGGCCATTAAAAAAAATGTTTTGCGGCGGTTTTGTTGTAGTGAGACAAATATCCCTTACAAAGATCATTCTATTTAATTTGATAATTAATCAATGAATCTATTAATTTTAGAAAATTCAAATTCACATAAAAATGTATTTAAAACATAATATAGGAAAATTCATCACATATAAATTCATATTATATCAAACACAATAAATAATGAATATAACCCAATAATAAAATATGAGTTGTGAAATTCGTTATAACTTGATAATGTTCATTTCAAATCCCCATGTATGAAAAAATTAAATTGAGATATAAAATACCATGATTTATTATGTATTCATGAAAAATACATGTAAATGGAGATGTATATACATTACACAACAAAATCGTGTAGTTAATATGTCATTTGTCTCAATGAAATAAAAAGAGATATGAGAAACCATTACCTCCGATCTTACTTTCTTCATACTTTTCAAACCAACTATATAGTAAACATATAATAATTATATGAATTCTTAAAAAATGTTTATAGGTTTATTACCTTATATAAAAAACATTTATTTTATTTTCGTATAATTATTTATTTAAATACTTAATCAGTTATTCCCATGACGTTTGTTTTGAGTAAGTTCAATTCAATGTTTCCAAAAGAGTTTTTTGTATTGGCCATTTTCAAAGAGGTAATTGATTCAACATATATAGAATAAAAATCATTAAATTTTTGTCCAATGTTTATTTAAAATTTTCATTTGAGACCAATAATTAAATATGTTACAGAATAATAATAATGTTATAATCATGGAGACAAAATTAAATATGTAAACATGGGTAACATTTCCATTTTTATACAATCATTATAGAAAGAAGGTAAGTAATATTTTTTCATTAAAAATTATCATCAAATCATAAAAGTAACATTATCTGATTAAATATACTTACCTATATCATCCATTTATTATGGTGATAAAATAATAATAACATTGTTTTTGATGTGGTCACCCAAAAGTCCACATAAAGGACATTATCATTATTTAGTGTTAAAATAAAATGATATATTATTAATTTATAATGATAAATTTGTCAAGAATATAATTATTGAGTCATTTATATCACATAAGTTGGGTATATGAATCCTTTTTACCTTAAAAGTAATGTGCCTGTGAAAAAACAAATCACAAAGCTTCATAAATAGGTAGTTTGTTGTTGACATGAGTGATGTTGCCATATAAACAACAAAATTAAATTTATGACGTTATATGGAATAAAATAAAAAAATAAATATAAATATCTTATATATTACTTAAATCTTTCATTATAACATTATATTATTGTCAATGATGGACAAAGAATGACATCGGTTCACGAGGCAGCAGTATTCCATTCCTACAAATGATTTTTTCATATCACATTTGATGGGAGACAAGTTGGATTCATGTTATTATATTAAAAAATAAAATTTAATTTTATAATACATACTGGTGTTATTATAAAATACTAATTTAATATTACATTGTGAGGTGGAATAAGAAACAAAACATTTCATGCTTTAGAAGAATACATCTTTTTCAGACAACCTATTTTGGTAAGAACCAAAAGGCTTCATTAGATGGATTTATAATTAGAATAAAGGTTCTAGGTTATTGGGTGGGATGTCAAGAAGTAAATTTATTAGGTTGTGGTTTAGAAAATGGGATATAATGGTGTGTGTATTTGAGTTTAGGTGATCCATTATACACTTGAGGTGAGTGGTACACTTGTATTTTTTTGAAAAAACATTTAACCACTTTTTTCACCTTCCAAAAGAATCTATAATTTACCATTATCGATTATTAGACATTAAATTGTTGAAATATTTCAAAAATATATATTTTACACTTTTTTTACATCATTTTTACTAATATCATTTTACTTTAAAAACCCAAATAATTGTAAAAGGGATAATCAACATGTTCCAGCTATATTTATACATTAACTAAAAACAAAGTGATCAAAACATTATAATAATATTTCAAAATTGTATAAACCTTAATATGTTAAAATAATACATTGATGACTAAAATTCAATAGAAATTCCAAAATATAAAAATAAATAATTCAATAAATAAAGGACCATATATCACAAATATTATTAATAACCTGATAATTTAATAGTGTTTTGACCAGTTTGTTTATATCATACCATTCATCATACAAGACTAAAATACAATGATCTTCATCTAATACTACATTAATCATTAAGTAATTAAAGACATATGGCTTCGTTCTCCCATTGTGTATACTTCTAATCATGTCTTTTGGTTTATCTTATTTCTCAATGATGCCAAAAATCATTCCTATATGTCTTTATTTCTTGTTGGTTTTTATCAGCTTCCCTATCAGTGGGATTTATCTGGACATTCCATGTATCTTGTCTATATTTTTTTTATATTCTCCCATCTTCTAGGATTTTTGATAGAGATACTTGGTGGTTTTTGTGAGATTTTCCACTCCCTAGAAAAATGTACTTCATACCTTCTTTCCTCTTCAATTTCAATGCTCATGGAGAAATTTTTCCCTTATTGGTTTCTGAAGGTTTCATATTAGAGCTCATGGTTTAGCTGGATGGCTGTAAGACATGCAGTTTGATGACATCATTCTAGTTCTTTTGGTATCGATTCTTATAGGTCATGTGGAAAAATGGGGTTCACTTATTTGGTGGTCCCGATGCATAGAGTTGGTGAAATTATTCATGGTTGTATTGTGTTTACTTTTAGATACATTTATGGGTTTTTTAGAAGTTTTTGCAGATTTGGACTATCGCATGGTGTTTTGGTGCCAGTTCCTAGGTCACTTGTCATTTTTTTCATGATCTAATACTTCAAGTGTTAATGGTATGGTGGTAGAATACATGATGTGTGTCTTTGGAGAATTTTTTGTGTTATTCTCTAAGAATGGATAATCATCATATGTTTATCATTGATTTTTTGAATATTAAGTATTGGGACTAGCTATTTTATGTGATTAATTTTTCATTTCATGTACGAAATTTTATCATGTTGAATATGACAGGAGATCTTGTTCAATGGATGTTTCACCTATTGGGGGACTTAGAAAGTGGTATGGGCGTGATGACACAAATAATTTTGTTTTCTATCATCATTACTTGATGTATGGATGGGAACCATGATGTTTATTTTTTTCTCGGTGGCTTAAATCTATTGTTCCGGAACATCTTATTGGTTGTGGAGTGAGTTTATCACTATCACTTTCAGGTTAAAATATTGAAAGACATAGAGGTTTAATAACATCCTTCCTATGATCCTCCAATCACATATCTTTATAGTATGTAGGATTTCTCCTCAATTTTGTGTTGACCATCATGAAACAATTTATGATATGGGTATAATATCATCGATAGGATCACTACTGCATTCTCTAATAGTTGTTTGGGGGATGAGACTATTGTCTGGTACATGACATGATTTTTATTTCCTATTGTTAATTTGGGACTACATAATGATATTTGGGTAATTATTCTTTAAGTATTTTTTATATTTGGGTATTTGATGGGATCCCACTTTTCTGAGTTTCCAAATGGGTCCTTTTCTTTTTATGTTCTACAAAGGGGGATTGACCCCAACAATTAAAAAAACATAATAACCAAATCACATAGAAACACCATGACCATCTATATGATATAACAGGTGTTACATAAATTAACACAACATAAAATTTCATATATACCAAAAATGTTTTAAATTCATTTAAACTTATGTATGAAATATTTAAAGGAATTCTTAACATTAAATCGAAACAATACATATAACCCCCCCCCCCCAATTGTTTCTAAACCCTTATTTGATACTAAATATAATATCCTGTAACATTAACTCCCAGATCCAATGATAAAAACACTAACCGTAAATTTATATAATTGGAACTGATTAAGGTGTCACAATTTTTTTATCAAGAACATATAACATTAAAAGGAAGTTTTTGGTTATTTTAATTATCAGTAACTGATTTGATTTTGACAAAATCTATCCTCAACAATACCCATGTATTTAAATGATAATTTCTTAAACATAACTGAGATTTTATTATTTCACATTAGGTCATCACAATCAACCATATAAAATCCTCATAAATATAATTCATTTAGAACCATTCTAGACAACTTTGGGAAAATGATACAGAATAATCGTTGGGTGAAATGATCTATATGGGTTACCAAAATCATTATCAACAGAATGTAATTTATGAAAATAATATGAACATAAGGGTATGAGGAAATATTCAATGTTCATGAGGGAAAAAATTATGTTTCATTAATGTCAATGCATAGATATATAAATATATATAATGGAATTAATAATTAATAGATCCATGATTCAAGATGGTCAATAAATAATACTACATGTGATTTCAATTTTATTAAAGGAAAAATTTATATCCTTTAGAAAGAAGAAAATAGAACATGATGGAATTCTGGAACAACATCTTTACTTCATTTTTTAATCTTATGTTATAAATAACTAGATCTTAATTTAATATATACGATAAACCCTCTTGTAAATCCCTCCATATTTAATCTAAATACAAAGACTATTACCCAATACATCAGATAACTCTCTTGGGGCTACCATGATATAAGATATATTAGGCCCACCCTACACTATCTTTGGACACCCAATATATATGTCATAAGTATAACCATAGGATGTCTAGGGAACCCAATCGTATAATCTAAATCAGACTCATCGACTACTATTTTAGTGCACCCATCTTATAAGCTATATCAGGAACACCTGTGATTATAAAAAAGTAAAAATACAATTCAAGAATATAAAATTAATAATATTTCCCTTCTATATAACTAAAATAATTACTATTATTTTATATATATTTTAAATACAAAAAAACAATATGTATCTATAATAACTAATTATAAACTTGATTAACCTATTTAAATTAAATGGGTTCTATATAAATCTCATAATCCATCCAAAGAAATAATAATGAAAATATTAATAGCACATATTTCATTTAGGGGAAATTATCATCAATAGATTTTATCATTGTCGAATGTAATTACAATATAAATGATACGAAAAACTTTTATTCCAAAAATTAACCATTTTCATTGAATAAAAAATTTAGAAAGAAAAAGTTCGAAAAATTATTTAGAAATTCCATTTCATTGAGAGAAACCATTGAAAAATATAATGTATGTATAAATGAAAATAATTTTGATGGCATCCAGAAAATATTTTTGTGTTGTAAACATTAAATACAAACATTCTTTTGAAAAAAAAACTTGTAAATTGGAATCAAAAGTGACTCATTTAAGACAAAAATTTGAAATATCCATTTTTAACCATTTAAAATGATGTAAAAAATGTTAATTAATTGTATGAGTCCTATTTTTTTGTAAATAAAAGTTTTTGAAAAAAAATTAAATAACATTGATATGGAAGAGAAAGATTGCTGATATATAAGAAATTATAAGATCATTACCACATAAAAATGATATTAAGTATAATTAACTAATTAATAAGGAAGGAAATATAATTCAGACAAGTTAACCACATCAATTTATAGGTGAGAAGAAAACAATTTGGTCCAAAAAAATAAGAGAATATTGTTTTTAGTAAAGGATCCTTCAAAATAACAATCCCTATAGAAATAATATTATAACATAATTCCTTTTCATCATTGGTAAGTATTCAATCATAAACCCAATGAAATTAATAAAACAAATTGCAATTTATAAATCATTAAAATACGGAGATTCATGATATAAATTTTCATAAAGGTCGTATATAAACCTCCCAAATGAATCTAAGTACATATCATAAATACGTGTCCCAAAGAAATAGAATTTTTATTGTATAACCCTTAAAAATATTATATCATTGAATTTGGGAATAATTCAATGAATATATTATTTGCATAAAATTTAAATACACATAAATACATTTGGACTATTATATATGATAATCAAAAATCATTACACATGTAATCATATTATCTGAATGAAAATGAAGAAATAAAAAACTTAATGAAAAAGCCTTCAGTAATGTAATTCTTTACCATATGGTCAAATTCTTGTCAAATCCATATAAGTGAAATTATTGAAATTTAATGATAAAATACAATGATGTATGATTTATTAAATATATTCCATTTAAATGGGGAATTATATACACCACACATCAAAAACAAGAAGTTAATATTGAATATGTATCATAGAAATAAAAAGTGAGATGATATATTATTACTTATGGATAGACTTTCTTCGTAGGTGTATAAACATCCTATATGATAATCATATGTTATTTATTTTCTTTCTAAATAACTATTTCAATTTTTAATACCATATACCTACCCATTTATTCTATTAATTTCAAGATACATATTTTAATTAATAATATATTAATTCCATGTCACGTATTTTGAAAAATTTTGGTATATTGTATCAAAATGTCATTGGTGGGTTGACCATGGTAAAAGAGGTGACTGTGTAAAAATAAATATATAATAATTATTAAATATTTATAATATTTATACATAAATTATACTTTTAAAATCAATCATGAAATATGGTTGTGAGAAATTATTTATGTTTTAATAATAGAGATGTTAGGAAGTACGAACACATTAGTAATGTTTCAATTTTTAAACAATCATTATTGAAATAAGGTAAGTATTTTTTTCTATTTTCAGGAGTATAAACACATATAAAATACTATATTATTTCATTAAATATATATATATATATATCACCAATGTGTTTTTTTGATAAAAAATTCACATCGCTTCGTAGAGGCAGTAAACCACACGTGCACACAAACTATGTAATCGATTTTTAGTGTATATAATAAAATGATATATTTTTTATCCATAATGATAAATATGTCATTAATATAAAAATTATTTTTTATACGTCACATATATTCATAATCATTATTCTTAATACCATCCATGTAATATAATAGTGAACAATTATTCACAATTCTTCGTGAGGCTATAGTGCGTCGTACAGAAAAGTGAAGTTATCATATTGCCCAGTGAATGGATGTTATGAAGGTGTATGTTATATCATAACTAAGTAAATATAAATATTTAAAAATATCATATATATATTATTAACCAATCATAATAAATATTTATGAGAGGCAATTAAAAAAAATGACATTGGTTCGTGATGCGACAGTACACTATAAACACGAATGATGAATAAATAACATTAAAATTCACAGTTAATCACTGTAGATCTTTTCCAGAAAACCTCCATAGCTAAGAACCAAAATCCTTTATTTTATGGATAAAAAATAAATATCACAGATCTAGGTCATGATGATGTAATTTAGGAAGTAACTTGGGAAGGTTTTTCCCAATACTAACTTATTTTATGGTGTCAATTGAATTATAGGAGTTGGAATTTTTTAAGTGTGGTGAGTGGAACAGTTTCAAAATTTTAAATATACAAAGTTTTAATAATATTTTTCACATGCTGAAACCCTCCAAAATAGAATAATATAGATAGATATATTATTTATGATATATATATATATATATATTCACAAAATTTATTTTAGATATGTTTTAGGACATTTTACTCTTATGATTTTTTTTAATACCCTTGTAAACCCATTTTACCTTAAACATAGTTGTTAATTGTCACTATTTTTACAATTCAAAATGGTCACAAATTAATTTTGACATAGTATATAATATAAATTATTATGATTAAAAATATTTAATCTACCATAAAAAATACAATCCCTATAATGGGATAATTCTAATTTAAAATTAAACCAGTTGACCTGATGAAAATAACGGTTCACAAGCATCAAAGTTTTCAAGAAAAAGATGTGTTTATATTTTTTTCGTGACAAATAATAATAAATTTCTGAATTTAAAAAAAATTATTGATACATGATATATAAATTTATGTTAAAAATTTCCTCATTATTTTATTTTTAATTAATTAAAATAGAGAAACATTATGTATATTAAAACACATTTTAGAAAAATGATTTTTTATAACAAAAATTATACTTATCATATAATACAACAAAATGATGACTGGAATATAATAAAGTGAACTAAATATAAAGAAATAATAAATATTTATTTTGAAATAATATTCAAAAATTAGTTGTACTTTTAAATTTATATAACTTATTGAAATGAAATGAAATTTTTAAGAATATCAGTATTTTAAACTATTCACTAAAAAATAAATATTAACCAAAAAACCCCAAATATTAACCCAATATTAATTATGACATGAAAATTTTAAAAATTAAATTAACTTAATAAAATAAATTATATATATATTCCAAAATTTAATTACAATATTTTTTTCCAAAAGAAATAAATAATCATTTTTGAAGAAAGCATATTTTTTATCAATAAAATTACTTTAATAAAAATTGAGTGATTATTTGATAATAATTTAACTATAATTTATATTCAAAGAAACACACAAAAACACACATATATATATATATTTAAAAAACATGTTAATACTATTTATACCCACTAATTTAATGGCGATGTTATAATGTTTATATATTTAGTGGGTCATTTAAACTCGGTGTTGCATCTAATACGCTATCAAACATAGTTTTATTTTATAAAATCATGTTGTGTTACATAAATTCAATGTTAAAAATTATAATATTGATATTGATGAAATATTTTTACAATATTTTAATAAATATAAATTATTTTTGGTTATTATGATATTTCAAAAGCTTAAAACATTATTTTATTAAAATGTAAAGTGGAAAATGCTAAATTTTATTTTAATGGAATATTGTACAATATTAGATTTCTAAATCACTTTTTGGTTTTTAAATTATTTTTATTGTCTTAATAAAATCATTTATCTTATTAAATGTGGTTTTGGTCAGTTTACATGTTATTGCATTTTATATGTAATTATTACCTCTTAGATGATGTAATTTTTATATAGTAGTTATATAAAAACACAAATTTTAATACTGACATAACAATTAAGGTATTAATGATAATTACAAAAAAAACTGTATTAGATAACATTGGTGTGATGATTTCAAAAATTATATTCAATTTTTAATATATTTTCCAATAATGGATAATTTTTATAAATAATTATGTTTTTTTGTAAATATGTTAAAATAATATATTTTAAAATTGTCAATATAGTATCCTAATGTTTTAATGATATACATTTATTTCATTTATTAATATAAATATATATATATATATATTCCTAAATTACTCATGGTAAATATTAATTATATAATATTTCATTATTTAGAGTTCAATTTTGTTTTCCAATGGATAAGTTACAATTCGAAACAGTCAGGTCACTATATGAACAGTAATGTTATGTAAGACCTCAACATTTATTGGGATCCCACATGGTTATTATTAGGTTTTCTTTTCACCTTATTTTTTATACCATGGTTGGTTTTTACATTGGAGTCGTTTCAGGTGACATTGGATAAACATGGATTCCCATGCACCTGTTCACAGTTGGAACATAGTTAGGGGAAACATACACTTTCCCCAGGAAATTGTGTGCCCATTTTAGGGCTATAAGAGGTGGTTCATAGTTTGAGAAAACATTAAATCCACCCTCCCCAAATAATTCACCCTAAGAAAGTGGGTGTTTGAAAAATTGATATATAGTTTTCCAAACTATGATGTATATTGAAGAAACTATGCACCCCATTAGTAGAGGAGCACAGTTAAGGCACACAATTTGGGAAATCATGCACCTCCACCCAGTAAACAATATTCATTGAAATTAAACTGAAAAAAATTAGAAATTTTTCCAAACCCCCAGTTTATTATTCCCATTATCCCATTCTTGTCTATAACCAAATCACCTTGATTTTGGAGGCCCCTGAGTGGATTAAAACAATAATTGAAATCCTTTCTTGGAGAATCAAAGATTTGGTTGATGTATTGATTCATCCTTAGTAATTGATTTATTCCTCATTTGGTTTTCTCCATCTATTTTCATTCACTCTCATTATAGAGGATTAATTTTACATAATTATAAATTTATTTAGATACAGGTTTTTATAGATCTTGTTTTTTATATTGGTCTTAGGTTTTGATTCTATATATCCTCTTCCATTGTTTTCTTACCATTAAAATCATATTGAGAGATGATGTTTTAGAGCGTTCATTAATGTTCTTGAGGCAGGTAGTCTAATTTTCAATTCCTATAGTCTTGATTATATTTTGGTTTTTTTAATTCCCCTATATTAATTTCTACATTGGGTAATTTTATTTTGAGTTAAATTAATAATATTATTGTTCAATGTGATTATTAAATTTGTGGAGTAATATAATTATAAAATTAGTTGAACAATTGGATTATGAAATTGTAAGAATAATGGGATTGTGAAATTGTTTGATTAATGGGTTATAAGCACGGTTGATATAGGTTTATGAATGTGGAACTATTTTTTATGAATTTTTGTGAACGATGTGTACTACGAGTTATGGGATGAGGAATACTTATTCAAATACCCATGGTGTGTCATAATTCTACTCTAACCCCCCCCCCCCAAGATACATATTTACTTTTCATGTGATCTCTGAGATGTGGGGCATGGACTGTTGTAACAAATACCAATGGGGTGTCTGATTAATTCTCTAAGCCCAATATTTGAATGTGATATTGAAAATTTAAATGAAACGGGAATGACCATAAAAGAATGAATTTTGAAATCCATTGAAATATTATTCAAACTCAAACATAGTGCAACAAATGTATGTTTGGTACCTCTATTACTTTTAACCTGGTGACCTATGAGGTAATTAATGAATATTAATTATGAGAACATTTTACCTTGTATTTTTTAATTTATTTATTATAAAAATTCTTACACTGTTATTGATTGTAAATTTAATAATACATCATTAGGTGTGGAATAATATTTTATACAAACACCCTTCTCAGGATTCCAGATTGGTATGCAAATAGACATCATGTTTTCTATACAAGATAATGGAAGGTTCCCAATGTTATATAGATGAGTTGGGATTCAAGATAGATCCTAGATGGGGAAACTAGACATGTTTTATGGACCTAAATGGGAGTATTAATTGGGAATTTATTTTGTTTTTTTATTAGAAAATTGATACTAATAAGACATCAAATATTTACTATCTTGGTTTTGGATATTTATTTCCAATTTTGGATTCATCATTAGATGATTCTCCTTATATATTTTTGGTATTATCCTTATTATTTCATCTTATTATATGGATAATATTTATTAATTTCAAATGCTGATATATATAGATAAATAAGGTATAGCTACATATTATACCTTAAATACAAGTTGACATCCAATGGAGTTTCAGGATGCATGCCTAGGTCATGTAGTGAACTAGCTCAGGGAACTGGCATGTGTTACCCTATTCAAGACGTCAAAAAGTGGTATCAAAGGTGGTTTTCATTTTTCTATTCATTTTTCATGTTATTTGGTAAAGGTATATAAGTATATATGGTGATTTGGGCCTTTTTCAATAGATATTACTTCAGATTAGTTAACTCATGTTTAGAACAAACTCATAGTACATAGTGTACCATTCATGTTCTTGATGTTTGATCTTATGGTTTAATGTTATAGAAACTCCGTTGATGCAATTGTTATGTGATGTTAATTTTTTTGTGATTTCAATCAGGGAATTGTATGACAAGATAGTTGAGTGAACATTATTCATACTAGACACTCAGGATATTATGTTACGTGCATCACTTAAGGCAAGCATCGAATGATTTTTTTGGATGAGTTATTAAAAATGTTAACACTTTTCATTTATTATGTATTTTAAAATGAATGGATTTTTAAGAATTAAAGGATAAATTTAATTTTTTTTAAAATTTGGTATTCTGAAATCAATTAAATTGATTTCTATTATGACATTAGAAATTTGAATGTATTTTACCCTCTATTAGAAATGTCTTAGGTGAGGGATGTTTGAGGGAAGTGATAGTGACTAAGTTTTAACCATGTGGAGGTGTATGGGGGGTGAATTTTTATAAATTATGTGAATCCCAATTTTTTAAATGAGTCAATGGTGTTTTATGTGTCTTATGAAATGTTTTTTTAATTGAAGATACATACCTCCATGTTGATGTTTTTTGATAGGATGCTAGGAGGACATTGATGGAAATGTTTATCCAATAGTGGAACTATAGGATCTGATAATTCAGGGTGAAAGAGCTAGATACCACTTAAATGGGAACATTTTTCACTTTATACAGTTCAAGGATAGAACCCAGGGTGGGTTGTGAGGAATATTCCTAACCCGACTCGGTTTTTTCAATTGCAACACCATCAGACAATCACTAGAGGTGGTGGACCTAGGGAAGATCGGTTCTGGATTCAGTCTATCTGGATGACCATTGATCATTTGGATACTCATGTAAAAATATTTTTTAATTGAATTATTATATGTGTCTCATTCTAGTGAATGAATTTTGGCATATACAAAATCAGGATGAGTAGCTCGAGAACATTGTATCAAAATACATTTAGGATAAATTCCTAGAAAACCTTTCTCTAGATATTCCAAAGTTGAATAGGGTATCTAATTTTATGCATTTGACCTAATGGAATAAATCTATAATGGAATATGTTGGTCACATTAATGATTTTGGAACCTTTTCCTAGCTTTGAAAAAATATTAGGTAATTTTAGAAAAACATATTCAGGATGGTCTTTAATGTGAGATTAAGTCCCAAGTTAACATCATTATAGGAATATGTTTTCTATAATGGTGAATCATGCTCTCATTTCTGAGGGAAACATGAATGATTCTTCTAGTGAAATACAATTGGGTTATTGTCTATTACTAGGAGGTAGATCTCCTGAGAGTAGGAAGTATCACTATGAAAATGTCAACCATAGATATAGATAAATTAGTGTCCAATGAGAATGATCAGTTACACATAAAAATAACCAAGTATACTCCCACTAGTGTGGAAGTATATGTCACATTCATATCCAGTGTACACAAACACCATTGTAGTTTTGATCTTTTAATATGATGGATTGGATATAATTTATTGAAAACCCCTTGATTAGTGGGTGATGATAGAGGATCTAGGAAAACTCATAGTACTAGAAGGGGGTCATCTACCCCATACCAGTAATGTTGTTGGAGTTATTCTGTTCATGGAAGCCAAGGAAATGGATATGGTATTTCATGGAAAGATCACCCATACTAATAGATTAGTGAAACTCAGAGTACATAGACTATAGCATAGGGAAGAGGGGTCGAATAGTTACATGTAGTTTAGCCAAAAAATATAGATAACATGGCTTGACCATTGAAATTCATAGGTACTATTCTTCTTGCATATTCACTTTCCAGTGGTGTATTTGATACAAGATCCTCTATTTATTTTATATCTTCACAAACTTTGATTGGTTTATGTATAATATTTTTTCTCGTGAGTGGGCTTATAATGATCCACACACCATTGGGATTATGGTCATGGAAAATATGTTAATGTAAGGGGTGTTTCCTTGAGGTTGGTGTGCATTCTTTATATTAGGATCTATACATACTTGACATGTCATGTTTTGATATCATTTTGGGTATAAAATGGATAGTATAATATCTATACTATGTACATTTATACCATAAAAGGGAAACCATTACATCTCCTAAGGGTGAAAATAATATTCATGGTGGATAAAGGGATATCTAGGATAACCATGCTGGGCAAGTTCATCTGAAACTTGGGTTACTCAAAACCCATGATTCAAGTATGTTTTTGGATGATGGTGGTGTGATGAATGATGTCTTTACACCAATAGTCAAATGGTTTCAAGAAGTGATTCCTAAATACTTACCATGTCTTTTACATTATTGGAATGTTGAGTTTACATTTGATCTCACACTGAGTGATAATGTAGTCTATATTTGACCCTAAATAATGGGTCCAAAAGAGCTTCAAGATAATAATATTTAGTTAGATGTTTTTATGGATACAAGGTTTATCTGACCCAATACATATCCTTGGGATTATCTAGTTTTGTTTTCTAATAAAGATTATAAGATTTTTTGTTTATGTGTTGATTACCAGATTTTTAACCAGGTGATAATAACTAACTAACATCCTAATCCTCATTTCAATGATCTATTTTACTAGTTGAGCAGATCTTATTTATACTCTAAGGTTTTTTGAGATTTTGGTATCATCAGTTGGGAGATAGAACTTCTCATATACCAAATACTACATTCATAAGTTTATATTATCTATGTTAATTCTTATGGATTCTATATGGGAAGAAAAATTATCCATCTATATTTATAACCTTGACTAACTGAATATTCCACCCACCCCAATATTAGTTTTTTTGTTTTGGTGGAAGACCTATTAGTGTACTCCAAGACCCATAATGATCATTAAAAGCATATTTTCATCCTCATTAGTATAATAAGAGAGGATCAACAATATTCCAAGATATATAATTGACAATTATGGATTGACAGGGTACATTTCATCAGTTACATCATCTAAATTGAAGATGTGTCAGTGGACCCATAGAAAGTTCATGTTGTGGATTCTTAGTAGAATCCCAATAATGTTATTTATATCCAAATATTTGTTGGGATGGTGGTTACTATTAATGTTTTATCTAATAAATTTAAAATTTATCACCACTGATTTTAGTCTTGACCAATAAGGGGTTATTTTTTGAATTGTTTGGATCATGTGAGAACGCATTCCATGAGTTGAAGTGGAATTTTACAACAGAACAAATCTTGATCCTACTAGATTTGGTTGAGGAGTATATTTTGTTTTTTGATTTTTCAGGATCATATTTGTAGTAGGTTTGATACTAGGAGAACATTTTTTGGTTCATGATTTGTGAAAATATATGCCATATGAATAGAATACCCTCCTCATGATCTTGGGTTAGCTACGGTGGTTTATTGCTTAATGATTTAGAGGAATTACTAGTTGTGAAAAAATTTACTATAAATACTGATAAAAAAATTAAATACATATTTCATAGTGATATATTATCCTCTAGTAGATGATATGGGTTGAGTTTTTTTTTGATTTTGAGATATCCTATACACCATGAAGGGAAATGTTGTTTTTGATGATATAAACTGGAAGACACAGAAATAAGTAGTACATGATTCTAGTTTTGTGAGGAAGATGATGACCATGCTGTAATAGATGAATATTTTTGTTTAAGAGGTCCATGCATAGATTATCCTTGTATCAATATTAGTTGTGTCCACACTTCATGAACTGTTTCAAGGAAATAGAGAATGAAGACCCAAAGTTTTTGTCCTTGAGGGAAATCCTTGATGGTAGTGAGTCACCTTCCAATTGGAATATAGAAGAGGATGAAATCATCTATGTCTAGAATCTTTTTATTGTGCATTTGAGTATGCATGAGGATTTTATGCTTGAGATTCATGAATCAAAGTGGGTGGTGTAACCTAGTTTTACCAAAATTTACCATGACCTTCATCAATAGTACTGTTGTTTGGAAGTGATAAGGGAGATTGTTGGTTTAATCCATGATAAAACACCTTCTATTAATTGAAGTACTATCTTCAACAACCATGGGGTTTGTTACAACCATTCCCCATTATGGAAAAGAAGTGGTATGAAATTACCATAAAATGTTTAGTGGGTATTCTAGTATCCCACATATGAGTGGCCCGATTTAGGTAATTGTGGACTGGTTGAAAAAAGTATACCATTTCGGGCATATCTGAGGGATGTTTACCATGTAATAATTGGAAGACATGTGTATGCTAAATATATCCCATTTTTACATGGTACTACATAGTATAGTCTCAAGCCATGATTTAGAATTTACATCAGGATTCTAGAAGGTCCTATAGAATGTGGTTGGTACCAAAATGTTTCTGATTAAATCATTCCACCCATAGATAGTTGGAAAATTAGAGAACACTATTAGGGAGCTAGAGGACATGTTGGTAGAATGTATCCTTCCTTTTATCAGGTCTTGGAAGAAGCACATATCGCTCATTGAATTCTCTTTTGAAAATAGTTATCACGGTAATATTCATATAGAACTATATGAGGAACATTATATTAGGCTATTCACATCATCTTTGTGTTGGATAAAGGCAGAAGAGTTTGAGTTGTTGGGACAATGTCTTGTTTTATAGACATCGGAGCAAGTTCAACTAATTCTGAAAAGTATGGTGATTTCAAAATGTAGATAGAATTCATATTTTGTTCAATATAGATGACACATTGAGTTTATATTTTGTGACCATATGATTCATTGGTTTTTTTCTATATTACTTCAATATAAGATTTATAGGTAGGAAAATTCGGCACACGGGTTAGTTGGACCTTTTGAGATTGTGGATAAAATCAAGTTAGTGGTGTAACAATTGGATCTACCATAGAGGTATATTTTTATGAATTAAGTTTTTCAAGCATAATAGCTTTTGTAGTATCACCCAAACCCTTGTTATGTGATATATGTTTATTATGTTGAGTTTTTAGATGATTATTCCTTTGAGGAGCATTTGATTATTGTACTCGATCCCTATGAAATAACATTTTCAATAAAGACTATGTCATTGGTCATTATATTGTGGAAACATGGACGTGTTCATGAGAAAACATGGGAGAGTGAAGTAGATATTTGGGATTATAATCCCTATCATTTCACTTCAAAATCATAGTAATGGTTGGGTGTACATCTCCTAGTTGGGATTTCTTAAGGTTTAGAGATTATAAGACCCTGAACATTCTAGAGATTCCTTATTATCATTTTCATATACAATTTTTCCCTTGTTTTTTTATTACAAGGTGTGTTTTTTATTTATGATCTTATCTATTTAAATTAGATGAATTGGGAATCTGAAGGTTCTATTAAAGGTTGGAACATGGCTGGGGAAAACAATAAGGTTGTCGATAGTAAACTCTATGGCCCTTTTTGGAACTATAGGAGGTGGCACACAGTTTGAGAAAACCATGCAGCCACCCACCCAAATCCATGCACCCTTAGAGAGTAGGGGATTTCAATATTGGAGAATTATTTTTTAAAACAATGAAATAGTTAGGATAATCTTTTCACCTCATGAGTAGGGGTTCATGGTTAAGGCACATATTTTGAAAAAATGTGTGTCTCCACCCAGGAAACTATGCATGAAAAAATTAATCACACAAAAAATTTATGAAAATTTACTGAACCCCATTTTTTATTCGCATCCAACCCCAGATTACATAGAAAATTTTAACTTGACTTCGGAGGCCCCATAGAGAATTAAAAGTGTCTTTGATCCCAATTATTACTCAATTGAACATCTGGTTGAAGGATCGAATCCTCCATGTTAATTGATTTCATCCTCGTTTTGTTTTATCTATCTTTGATATTATCTCCCATTAGAGAGAAATGATTTTTCCTTCATCAGTGATGAGATAAGATATATATTTTGGAAAATATTTCTTCATTGGATCATAGTCATAGGTATTTATTATAGTTCTCTTCTTCCATTGTGTCTTTTAACGTTCAACATAAAATTGATGGTAAATTTTTTGGGAATGTTCTCCAATGGTATTGAGGTTGGTGGCATAACACTATATTCACCTAGTATTGATAAAAATTGGTTATATGTAATTTTTAAATTGAAATGTCATTTTTGGGAAATTTTATTTTTAATTGAATTAATTAATTGATTTTCCATTTGATTATAGAATTGGTTGAGTAAATGGATTATGGAATTCTATGAATAATGGGATTATGAAATTGGTTGAATAATGATATTATAAAATATTATGAATAATTAGATTATGAAATTATTTTAATAAATTACTATAATCATGATTGATAATGGTTTATGAATGTGGAAACTTCATTTATAATTTTTTTGTGAATTATGTGAACAACTGGTTTTCTGATAGGAACAACTACTCCATATACCCATAGTGTTCCATATATCCACTATATTCCCCCATGATAAATATACATTTCCATGTGATTATTGAGTTGTGGTACATGTACTACTAATACAAATACCCATAGGGTTATAGACTTCTTCTCTAGGCCCACAGTGTATGAATGATAAATTTGAAAATTAAATGAACGTTCAAATGAAATGAAAGAATGAACTTTCATATCCCATGGAATATATTATAGACTCTAGCATGAGATAAGGAAGGTATTTCTGGTTTTGGTGTAACTGTGAACCAAGGGGACTACATGGTTAATTAAAAATTATTAATTATGGAAATTATTGACTTTATATTTTTTGTTTTTTCTTTATAAAACTTCAAACACTATTATAGACTGGATATTATCGAAGCCACTAATGGTGGTGGCTTACTGAGTAGTACTTGTATACAACTTGAGAAACCAAATCATTACCTATATAGACTTTATATTTGTAGAATGGGTTATATGGAGGGTAACTAGGATAGACAAATGAGTTTTGATTCATGATGGATCATGGATGAGGCAACTTTACATGATGTCAGGACCCACCTAGAAGTTTTCATTATACAATTTGGAATTTTATCTAGAAAAATTATACTTATAAGACATGAAATATTTTCTATTTTGGTTTTGGATATTATTTTCCTATTTTGGATTCATCATATCATTCCCGTTCTCATATGGTTTTCTCATTTATCAGTTATTTATTACTATATTTTGGCTATTATTTATTGATTTCCACTATTGAGTTTCATTGATAAATTGGGTATAGTATCCCCACATTACAAATTAGGTCGTTTCTACTAGTTGGTATCCTCTTTTTTTCGAGGAGGCATGTTGGAGGTCATAAAAAGATCTTGACCATAAATTTACAAGTGAATTCCTAAAAAATCATCTTAATTTCTTCAATTAATGTTCACCTTGATTAACATCGGTATTATAAATTTCTCTCTTTATAATTTTAAGAATATTACTCATATTATGTATTTTTTATTAGTGTTTTCCATTACTATAAATATTTAGGGGGATAATGATGATCCAAATTTTAATGTTTTTTGTAAATTTATTTTTTGTTGTTTATTTCCCCTTTATAGTATTTCTAATTCTTAGGGATATATATATTATGACAAAAAAATGGTCTCATTTAATTATTTATATAATATTCTAATTTATGTTCTTAATATATATTATTTACTAAATTATGAAAATCATTATTTATTTAATAGAATAATTAATTATATATAAATGTTTGGGATGTTACATTCTTCCCCGCTATAAAAATAATACCCTCGAAATTACATATTATATCATTAGAATATAATTGATGTGGGAAATTAAATTAAATTTCCTCTATATATTCCCATGATTTTTCATCAAATTTTATATTTCCCCAAATCTATTTAACAAAATGAGTTGACGTGTTTCATAGAAAAATCTATTTATTATCTATGATAATCATCAATGACTCCAAATAAGAAAGGTCATGCTATAGTTATAAAACATTAGTATATATATTTCATGTGATTTATTAGTTATTTGATTCAATAAGAATTACACCTTGTACATATCATGAAATTTTGTCTTAGGTGGTATAACTATAAGACAATAGGCCACTTCTCCTATACAATCAACAATATCATAGGGGATAATGTACACACAACTATGATTCACTATTCTTCTAAAATAAATTAATCTCTCCATGGTTATATTAGAAATAAAATATTATCTATAATATCAATCTCTATATCCCTTTGACCATTATATACATAGATCTTTTTTGGATTCATAACATCTCTAAGGTGGTGTTGAATGGCTTGAACATTCCCTGTCATTTGTTATATAATTCAATTCCATGCATCTTCTAATAAAAAATTTAATTCCAACATTTAGGTGTTGGATATCTATTTAAAAATTGGTAGTCATATGGGGATATTTGAAAACACAACTGGAATCTATTTTTTATGAGAACTTTTAGAATAGAATATGCTGAAATCATATTAATTTAAATTTCTTAGAGAAATCTATGAGTAAGTCCTAATGTTTCTTAATTTTAGATTCATATTTCCAATTAAATTTGGGGCTATAAGTCATAATTATGTTAAATATATTACTTTTATCAATTTCATGACTCTTCTAAAATTTCAAGGTATAACTTATATAATGATATGTTATGATGAAAACTGGTTACCTCTTTCCCATCCCCACATCCTTAATATATATCATATAGAATTCATCAATAGTGAAAATGTCATAATTATATATGATGTTGGAAATCATTCTAATTTGTGAATCCACAAAAAAATATCACATTTATTCATTTTTATGACTTATAGATGCCACATTAAAATTCAATTGTGATTTTCCCCAATTTCAATGTGGTCATGGAAATTTTTTTACTCATTCCTTTTTAATTTTTTTTCAATCTACATTAACATGATGACCTACTATAAAATTTTTAGCGTACATAATAATATCCTTATTCATGTTATCCCACCATAATTTCTCTCACAGATTATGGTATATATTATTACTTTCATGATGGATAGAGAAAAATTATTGATGTGCATTATCAAAATACTCACACATTATCACTAGTGAAGTTGGATTAGCTATTAAATTTTGATACCGATAAAACCAAATTTATTCATGTATAATTTATGAATCATCTCTGACATTTCTATTAAAACATCATTTTTAACCTCTATATCATCTCTTTTTATCAACATGATATTATCTTGTATATATATATATTGATAATCACTCAATAATGTTGAATTTATTCCCTATAATTATTATTTCATATTTCATATTTTTTATTTGTATGAATATATGTTCATTATCAATTAAAATCATGGATAGTGTAGTGGGTTCTTTTATGATAATAGATTCTTCTACCTTATTTTACTCTATGGTAGAAATAGAAAATTCTTTGCCCTTTATAATCCATAAAAATATTCATTATGTAATGTTCTTATCACTATATATGAATATATAAACTATAATTTTTCACTGAATATATATATATATATAATTCATACATATCATCATTAATGTAGTGCCTACCAAACATCAATTCAATGATTTATATCAAAAACTCTATGTCATATATTGGGTTGTTTTTCTCATAGATCATTAACTGTTTTATGGTATATTCAATCAATTTATCATTCCACATGAGTATAAAACCAAGGCTTTTCTATGACATTAACTATATATAAAAAACATCTCCACATGAGGTTGATTTTATAATATGAATGGTGATTAGCCTCATCCTTATATTCTTAATTATTTACTCACAAACTTCTTTCCAATTATGATTTAAAGCATTCTATGTTAAGATAGTTATTGGGATTGAAAATCAGGAGAAATTTCCCTTAAACAATCAGTAATACCCATCTAATATAAGAAAACTATAAATATATATTACACTATTGGGTCTAGGCTAGTAAGTAATTAAATTTATCATTGAAGGGTATAAAAGAATCTCTTAATTGGGATCACGAACCTAATTAATGGTACATTCTCTATCTAGAAGTCATAGTTTAGGAACATATAATTCAACATATCTTCCCTTAATGAAATAAGATAATTACATAGATACCCATCATGTGAGAACATTCTAAAGGTTTAAATGAGAATATCATTAATAATGAAAACAAAAAATTTCTATAGCAATTCTCTATCACGAATTGAACTGATGGGGTCTAAGAAAAACTACCACGATCCCACCTCCAATAGGCCAGGGGTTGTAAAATAGTCCTAAGAAGGAATATCACACACCTGGGAGGAATTATCCATAAGTACCTATATTCACACACACATATCCATTCCCATACAATGATAAAATATAAAAAAAATTACAAAAATAAATGCAGAAATATATAATCCCAAAAAATAGTATGAAAAATAGTACATGAATGTGAAAATATTGTGCAAATACAAGCCGACACAAAAAATAAAGTAAAGTATCACTTTCTCATATTAAAGAGACTGATTTCAAATGAAACACTATTATACACCTTAGTTCATCTAGACCAAACTAGTTCCACCTTCTACTAGTCCAAAATGGACTACATAAAAAGGTTTTTTGTCTACATATGACCTAACACATGCGAGAAGATCCCATGTATGTGTGAGTATAACAGTACTCATTATAAAAAAATTAAATCCCAATGCACAAGAATCAATAGTAAAAACCATTTCTACATAGGTATATATCTACAACACATATAAAAAATATATTGATATACTCAACAGGGACACACAATATCATTTTAATGATCACAAATAGAAATCCATCTTAGGATTCCTACACTAAGGTTCCACACAATACTCATCTGGGAGAACAAACAACATGTGCTATAATTCCGCTGAAGATACTCATCCTAGAGGTCACATACATTAGGTATATTCATTATAGAAACTAAGTGGGTTCAACAAAGATACACACTTGATTGGATAAAGCCTCACTAGAAAGATCATATCATAATTCATAGATAGGGGTCAATTCCTAGGGATCCCTGGGGGGGACACCAGGCCCTATTGGAAATACCCTCCTATATAGGGGATCGAATCCCATGTAAATATTGGTATTCCAATTCCAATA
Organism: Viscum album; assembly: GCA_963277665.1. Lineage (NCBI taxonomy): Eukaryota > Viridiplantae > Streptophyta > Magnoliopsida > Santalales > Viscaceae > Viscum > Viscum album. Next base: position 54,349,659 of record OY728153.1, on the reverse strand, counting down.
ACCCATATAAGGTAACAAGAAGATAAATGAGGATACCATTGTGAATATTATAGAGATACATTCTCTAATCCACTGAGTCAGTTTTCAAAGTGGACTGAGACCACTCAATCCAGAATATGAGAACTCTCCCTCATTATATATATCATCAGCAAGAATCGGAGCAGTCTCCCTCCATTATGAGGATGAGATATTGCGCTGACCTATTATAATAATAGACCATAGGAACATACCCAACTGATACTAGTTCATGGAAGCTCAAATATATCCATATGATAGTTGAGATGAAAATAAAAATTAATACAAATTTTATTCAAAGGAGTACACAACTTGTCCCGAGGGGTACACAATGTGTCTTAATACATGTGGTACATCCCATGTTTGGGTCTCAAAACCCCATTAGGAACATGCTAGGATCATCCATAGTCCAATGGAATAAAAATACAAATCCATAAATATTCTACAACCAATAGAATGTAATGACTAAACGGATCATGCCATAGTGATCCTTGTGGAAAAAATCTCAAGGTATACATTTTAATAGCCCCATATGCACCCCCAGTTAAAAAGATGTATTTCACTGCATCACACATGAATAGTGCATCATCGACCACAGACATGAGTATAAAATAAATAAGTGATATTTGTCTCAAAACGTCCATCTTAACATTAGGATGATTATTTCGTTGACTTGTCATCAACATGATGCAATATGAAGTAGTTATGTTAGATAATAGATTTCATAATAATAATAATAATAATATTATTATTATTATTATTATTGGATACGTCGTAGAACCGAGCCATGGACCTAAATAAAATATCAAAATTTGGTCTTGAATTTTCCACCTCAATACCACGATTACAATGTCGTATACATCTCATCAATTAGACATCATAGTAATATGTTATAAGAAAATCATCATTTTTAAAATAATAATAAAATTAATATTATTATTATATTTATATACACTATTCATTGTTTATACAGTGGGGGATGGGTTTCATGTGGATCACACCAATTTCAAATAGCCATAAAACATGCCATCACCATTCTCTCACAAATTATACATTTATATTTGTTTTACAATAATTATTCATAATATATATATATATATATATATATATATTTATTTATTTATTTATATATGTATAAATTGGTAAGTGATCGTGGGTTGATGCCTCCATAAATATCATAGTCACCCTTATGATAACCACTCACCAATTAGAATTAATACATTATTATTATATTTTACTATTATTATCTTTTATAATATTTATATAACTTCCTCACTAATGATAATTAAAATATTGACATCATTTTCATTTTATGATTCATATTATCTCAAAAAAAAATTGCAGCCCTATGCCTCGACACCGTTCATTCCATGGTCTAGCACCAATCATCCATCTCATCAGAATGGGTTTCCATAAGATGTGGCACCTCCCCCAACAAAAGAATCTTAAAAACATCCCAAATGGACACATGGACCAACCCACAAAGAACACCAATCCAGTCACAATCAGTTGTAGATTTCATTGAACCTCAACCTTATAGTTGATCTCATATCTAGGTTATCAAAATTAATCCTCTATACCAAAGATCAGTTTCACATAGAATTATTTTTAGGTATTCATCATATTGTTGGCCAAAATAAATTCCATTAATGGATGGTAAATAACAATAGAATAAAATATGATTGAAAAAATCTTAGAACAAACAACACATGTTGTTTGATTGGAATCGAATTTTTTCAATAAGATGAATAATGGATTGATATAAATAAACCAAAAAATATAACTTTATATTACGTTAAAAGATAAATCAATTTTCTGAATCAAACAATAGATCAAAAAATTAATTCTTTAGGTGGTTAATTCACATTATTCATGGTTAAATAAAATGGTGATAAATACACAAAAAAACAACCTACCTCAATTTGGATTAATCACTGAAAAATAATGATTTTATATCATTGTAGTTGATGATATTACCAAATGTTTTTGTATTTTCAATACTTATGGTACTCTAATCATTGATCCATAGAAAAAAAATCCAATGCTCCGCCATGATATTCACTCAATTATCATGGTTATGAGAAAACTCAGAAAATTGGTTATAATTGTGTATTTATTGAGGGAAATATGTCACTACACTAATAGAATAAAATAAATAAATGTAGTGTTTTTTATCAGTTCTACCCATGATGATTTTTTCACAAAATCCCTCACCAAATTGAGATTATGTAGCGCCTAAGGTAATCCAAGAATTCTAAACACAATGATGCCCGCATATTTTTTATACAAGACTTTGTTTGGATGTTCTTTCACTTTTTTCAGAAATCTAACCTTGTGTGATTTTAATATTTTTACTACATTTAAAAAATTAATTCTGGGTACCACATACCTTAGAATCTCACAGTGTCTCAGTTCCTAGCATTGAAAATAATCCAAAAAATTCAAAATGTTACATGGAAAAATCTGGGACATTAAATAATTCCATCCATCAAATATTTTCTTCCCCAAAAATAAAAAAACATAAAGAAAATGGTGGGGATATTGATTTATCTAATGGGACTCTGACTCCTATGAAATCAAGAGAAGATTTATTGTGCACTCAAAAACTCATAAAAAAGGAAAACACATTTCCATGACGGTTCATACCTGGTCATTTATTAACACCACTAAGTAATTAAAAAATAAAACTTCACTCTCATAATTTATCTAACCCATGTTGATATTATACTGCAAGATGTGCACATACCTCCTCAGTTGTGACATATAGAGAACACCAAGAAAACCAAAAAAATTTGTAGTAATGAGGTTAACTAGTAAACCATCTCACTAACATGGCTTTGTAGTGTGAAAATAAAGGTTCTAATAACCCCATTTATATCCTACCACACTAGAAAAAACTCTGCAACTCTCCATCATCAAAGGTATTGATTATTTATCCACTAAAGACTCCTGATGTTTATGAACAAATCCTTATCCACCCATGGATGAATTTAAACCTTTTCATCCATCAATATAACCTAACAATAACCCAAACATGGTTACCCACTAGATCTTACCCGTACAATAATATTTTCCAAGACCCCTCACACACATCCTCAAAAAGGTTCTACCCCAGTTGTGAAGTGGTAAAATTATGATGGGAAAAACCAAACCATTATAGATGATCCCCCATAATGTTTCTCATAACTGAAACACCAAGTTGAACCATGTTACCGAAAACATGAATGATCCACTTTACCTAGAAATATGATTGTGGAAAAATATTGTACTCATTGCAACTGACTCCCAAAAGGAATCTCGTGTCTTCTTTGTGATCATTATTTGAAACAAACATCATAGTCTACAATTACCATCCAGGGAAGTCTCATGAATCCAAACTCACTTTGCCACACATAGTTTTCAAAAACACTACATAAAATCTAATTGGTCATCACCTAGATGAAAATGAAATAAGAAGATTTTTACTCAAAAATTTGTTGCAACACCCTTGGTTGTTTAATTGATGTTAGGATATCCTAGTACCTCCTCACTCCCAATATGTGTATAGATAATGGAAAACAGCCTCCTCAACACTTATTTCAGCATCATGATTGGAATCACATTTCATCCCTAGAAAAATGATTACATTATTCCATCCTTCAAGGAACCTATCACTAACATATATCATGGATATCTAATCATGAAATATAGATGGGTCAATATTCCCATTTTGTGCATCCCAAACTCATTAATGAAGCTAATGGGTTACAACCATCGACTGAAGGTACAAAGAATCATCCTCACCCACAATGGGTCTACTGCAAAGAGTTCATCTTCTCAATCAAATTTCTCAAGAATAATATATGAAAAACATTGTGTTGAGTATCTTCTTCCACAACCAAAACCAGTGTGGCTCTCAAGATAATGTCGTCTCATCTATTTTATGTTCCCTTTTCACTCACATGTCTAAAAATACATATTATGATCACTATAGATATAATAGATTTCATATAACTATAATTCCCATAGAATGTTTAGAAGTATCCTCCCATGTCTCGAGTTCTATGAATTTGTTTATGATGACACATGGGTACCATCGTAGAAGACTACCACAAACTGATCCATGAATGGTTAAGGTTTTATATCATAAGTCTCTTCATCTTCTAGAAATTGGAATTCAATATTTTGTTATCCAATATATGTACTATACACATTGATTTATCCGAATCTTTATTTCACAAACAACATGAACCACACAAGTCATAGAAACTCATCCTTCACACATTGATACCATCCACTTTGGTCAGAAATGAAAATCCTGCATGGTTTTGGATCGCATCTCAAGAATATCATTTAGTGGGGGAATTGTCCCTCTTCCTTACATGTCCAATTTTATTTCCAAAATAAATAACACATGTATTTTCTAACAATCAATGTCACCCTATAGATGTCACTACTCTAGGACCACCATCAGGAGGGGTCATATCTTGGTGGGACATTTATATCATGGTCTTTTGAAAATCTACTACCTTAGGAGAAAGGGGAAACTTAATAACATTAAAATCCTAGAAAATAACAATGTATGAAACCTATGATTCAAACTCAAATATTCTTTCATCTATTGGTTCCACTGGACCCAATTGGTACTCCATAGAAAAAACTGGTCACAAGTGAAACCATCCGATCAGTCGGGATCCCCACACACCAAAAACATGGATAACTTCCTTGAGTCAAACATTTATTACTTCAGTGTATGTCTTTTCATGGAACCTCATTAATAACCAATGCTAGAAATCATGTAAAACTCCATGCCTACACATATAATCATCATGTCCACCTAGATCCATATATAGCTAAACATGTGGAAAATCATTTTCCAGATCCACAAATGATCCATGTGCTGCCCAATAGGGGGTATCAATACTTGGTTACCAACTAAAAAACCTCATGATTAGATCCCTAGACTAAAACATCATTACTCATTTGGTAATTGAGAGGTCACTATCACAGAATCCTAGTTTTATATCATCATAGTGGCATCTAGAATGTTACCAAGATGTCCCACTTTCAAATAGTTTATCTAGATATCTTACTTAAGAAAGACATGGAAACCACAAATCGTTCATATATGATTCATGTACAGAAGATTTTCATTGTAACCAATGTCTAAAAATACCTTATTAACAATAATTCTATTATAGTGATTTTAAATGGATAAGTTGGCTGATGCACCATCAATAGACACCCTATCCTTTGAAACATACCTGAAACACTTTAAAATTGCGGTCATGGTTCCCCCAACAAGTCATCGCAACTACAAGAAACAAATTCTAAACTCTTATCTGAAACCAAATAAGTTTCATAAAATAATAGATTTTTACTCCTATGATACAATTCTATCATCACTCGAACTGATGGGGCCTGAGATGCAACTACCCTAAGCCCACCTCTAATTCGTTAGGCACTAGGGACTTGTTCCATGAAGACATATCACACACCTGGGAGGAATTTTCCTTATATACCTATAAATAAAGAATCATTTACATTCCCATAGAATTATTACATTTTAAAAATAATAACAATTCATGTATACATCTATAATCCCACAATAGAGTATAACAAAACTATACTCTAAAGTGTAAACAGGGTCAAAATGTAAACCCACCCAAAACTAGAAAGTAAAGTGCCACAAGATCATATGAAGGGGAATATTATAAAATTTGAAACTGACATACAACTTAGAAATTCTATAAAAATCTATATCTTCCTGGTCCAAGTCAACCAAGGAATCTGCAAAAAGATCATCCATCTGCATAAGACATGACACATGCATGCAGAACTCTCCATGTGTTTTATGGTGGGTAGGGGCTTTTCTCTATAGTCTTGAATTGTTTGATTGAATTTGAATTTTTTCCATGGATATATGATTGTTGGTATTGCCTTTTATGTGATTTTTTGTTCCCACTTACCCCTTAAAAGGGGATTACGATAATAAAAAAAGTAATTTTCAGTCAAATAACATAGTATCAAGAGAAACTGTCATCTCAACATGGGTATATTGCTAAAACACATATAACAAAAAAATACAACTATACTCAACAAAGAAACACAGTCTCAAGGTGAATATCAAAACTTCAAATCCATATAGGATTCTTGTATGAATGTTCAACACAATGCTCATATAAGAGAATACACTCCACGAGATATAATTCCACTAATGGGACTCATCCAAGAGTTCATGCTTGTCTGGTATAGTCAAGAAAGAGAATGAGAGAGTTTATTTGAGATAAAAACATGATCAAAATACACCTCATCCAAAAGATAAAATCTTGATTCACAGATTGGGTTTAATGCCTAGGGCTCACTGGGGGGACACTAGACCATACAAGAAACATCCTTCTATATAGGGGATCAATGTTTGCAATAATATTGTAAATACCAATTCCAAAAACCCCATCTAAGGTACCATTAAGGGAAATGTATAATGACCCAAACTGTTTTGAATAAAATTTCACTTTTTGATATAATTAAATTACTTATGGTTTTTTAGAACACATGGACTTATTTTGTTTTATTAGATCTAATTAGATTTAAATTACAGTTAAGTATCATTACCAATGATAATATATTTGTTTAATAGTGATCAAATTACTTGTATAAGTATATGGTTTTAACAAATCCATTTCACACAGACCAAGGACGTGATGGAATCAAATGGTAGGATCATACCCTCTGAAACCCACTTATCAGATCTTCCAAGAAATGTATTGTTTTTTGGATTTAAATTATACCAGTCCAAAGTTAAGATCCAAAAAATATGCATGAGAGAATCTGTTTATGATATAAGTTCATGCTCATCGAGATCACAACCCAAACCATATTTTTGGAACAGCCCCATGAATTCCCCAACATTGAACACCTTACACTAAGGTAGTAGGCTAATTTATTAAGGGGATATGTATCAATACACTAGTAATATGAATATGTTCATTAATTTATATAAAATAATGAATATATTTTAACCGTATTATTATTACTTTGTAAATTATTTTTAAGGAAAAAATTATATTCTTGGTAAATATTGAAATTCAACTAATAAATTTTTGAATTAATGGATGATGGAAAAAAAAAATTAATAAAATATTTTTATTAAATATTTTTATCAAATATAAATGATCATATAATTTTTTAGTATGTTAAATGTAATTTTTATAAGAGTTCAAAAAATGTTACTGTCAAAAACCTATCATTTTTAATAACTATAAGTTTTTATTTTAAAATTTAAAATTCATATATTCAGAAAATTATTTAGATAAAGTTAATATTATTTCTTCGTATTAGGATGTAAAAATTTTCCAACATTTAATTTTTCATAATTTTTAGTTACATTCGAATTTTTTGGTAAAAAAATACTGTATAAATATACATTGGGTTTTATGACATAAAAATGTTAGAAATGTGATATTAAATGTAATATAAATGAGATACGAGAACAAATATATATTTTCACTTTAAAATATTTATATTTTAGGACTATTTTATTTTTTTTAATCTATTATTTCTCCTCTAAGATTTACTATATATTTTAAGATTTTAAAATCATTTCTTTAAGAGTGTGACTCACCTCCACATCACCAATGTTAATATTTTAAAAAGATATGAACTTGAAAATTTTAAATAATTTTATTTATTTAATTATATTTATACGAAACCATGGTAAAAACCATGGGTTTATTTATGGCTTTGGATATTTTATTATGTAGAGTCCAAAATCTAAATAAAAAAATAAAGCACCCTCCTTAACAATATAAACCCGCACAATCTCCCATTTCTATTCACTTACAATTATTGGAACACATCCAAACTCTTCCCTCCACTTCCTAGAGTCCTCATAAGGTTCCCCCATTCCCTCAAGATTCCCCTCTCAATCCTTTGTAGTCACACATTTAAGTAGGGGACCTTCCACTCTTCTTTTATTTATCAAGAACTCGTTTTAATGATATTTTAATAATTTCAATTTTATTATCTTGGAATATGTTATTATATATCCCCCTTACTTTGCATATTATTTATATATGATTATATCCCCTTTCACTCTCATTTACCCCTCTTATGATCCTTTATGCACACCCACTATCATATTGAATGTTTGTAAGGGTTCTTCCCTTTATCCTCTTTCTTCAAATATCATTATTATTTTTTGACTTCTATTACCAATTACATATGTTGGGGAATGTATTTCCATATACCTATTACCTACCATTTCATTTATAAATTCTTAGAGATGCATTTTTCTCTCATCAACCCTTTTTATGGGTTACTATATAACAATGTTATGCTACTGAAATTGAACTCTGATATTAGAAGTGGAAATGCTTCTATCATAGATGTACCTAGGGGTAAAAACTCTTTTAACATATTTCAGGATTGACTCGAGGTAATCGGGTACATGATTATGGGTTATACTGTGCACCTAGTTTGACACTTCTGGGAGATATCCATTGGAAAATTTGAAATACCTCTACCATAAATTATTAAGGGAATAAAAAAATCACATAAGAATTTATGTTATGATATAGATCTCGGATAATATAGATTGAATCCTACTAAATCCTAATTTAAGGATAAAAAAGTAATTTATACTTTAAACCTTAATTATCCTTGGATTCCCCTTTATGTGTTTGATTTTTTAAAATAATCATCCCTAAGTTTATATTGTATAAATTATAATTGGAATAAAAAGTTTAAAGTTAGTTTTAACATCTATAGTTCAATGCATTCATTCATATCATAAAAGTTAGTAGAACTATCCAAACACAACCACAAATCCTAGAAGTATAGAAGTTAGTTAAAATAAAAAACGGTGAAATTATTGCATCCGAATTATATAACTCCTCTAATATAAATTATTGAGGATCTAACTTCTCAATGAACCATTTCATGATAACTTTGTTGGAATTTTAGGAAATTATGGGAATGGATTATCTTTCCCTATATAAATCAAACATAAATTTCTATGAGAAGTTTATCACTCTCTATATGGTTAATTAACCCCTGATTCTATACATGTTCAAGGAGGATTACAAACCTTATTTGACACTATCATATCAAGAATAGATATTATTTCCCTATATAATATAATATATATCTCAAATGATTGAGTTTATGGAATGAACCATCCTTGAAGACATGCCCATTGTTAGGGAATACACTGATGTGTTTCTCGAAGAATGTTCAGGTCTTCATCTTAGCATAGAAGATAATTTTTTCACCGAGCATCTACCTAGGGAATTTGTAATATCCAAGACTCTGTATAATATGTCTATTATGGAACTTGATGAACTAATGGAGAAACTAAAGTATAATCTGAATAAAGTATTCATATGTCCATGTACATCACCATGGGGTGCACAAGTCCTCGTTGTCAAGAAGAAGTATGGGTTAATGCACCTTTTCATTTATTTTTGTGAGCACAAAAAGATCACGATAAAGAGAAAGTGTCGTTTTCCATGGATTTATGAATTGTTTGATCAGCTATGTTGAGAACAATACATCTCCAAAGTGGATCTACAGTCAGGATATTACCATGTTAGTATGAAGAAAGAATATATCCTGGAGACTACTTCTTGTATGAGGCATGAGAACTATAAGTTCATAGTGATCTTATTGAGATCCCCTAATCATCTATAAATATTCATGGAATTTATGAATATTGTCTTTATATATTATATTAAAAAATTGTTAGTTTTATAGATATGTTATAATATATTATAATACTAAGGAGTACCATGACGATCATGTGATCACTATGCTAAAGACCATGTGAAATTAGAATCTCTATGTAATGTACATCAAGTGCGAGTTCAAGTTGAGGGAAGTCTCACTAATGGGTCATATCATCACAAGGAACGATAAATATATGGATCCTTCAATGAAAAAAATCAATTGCAGGATGGTTGTGTCCATCATATGTGATAGATATTCATAGTTTTCTTGGGTTAACAAGATATTTTCACCAATTTGGGAGAAATTTATCTCGATTTTCAAAACCTATTACCAAGATCACTTGGAAGGAAGTCACATTTTCTTAGAAATTTGAACGTGAAGAAATAATCCTGGATTGGAAAAGAAGGCTTATCGCTACCCCAGTGATCACACTACCCAAAAGTGGGGAACTTTACATAATTTTCAATGATTCATTGAAGAAGTGATTAGACTGCGTGTTTATGAAAAATGACAAACTCAAAGCCTACACTTCAAGTGAATTAAAAATTCATGAGAAAACTATCACACACATGATCTGGAGTTAGAATCAGTGATCTTTATTTTGAAATTTATTTGGAATTATCTCTTTGGGGTGAAGTGTGAAATATATACAGATCATAAGTTCTTAAATATATATTCATAAGGAAAGAGTTGAATATTCACTAATACAGATAGTTATAGCTCATCAATAACTAAAACTACTAAATCCACAACCATCCTGGGAAATCAAACAAAGTGGTTGATGGTATAAAAATAGAGTATCCAAAAATTCTACCATCAATGAGAATTGATAATGATCTAATCTTCTTGGATTTGAAGAGGATAGACTTCAGAATCATAAAGGATGAAACATCATCAAACCTTTCACAATTTATTTCTAAACCATATTTTCTTAAAAGGTTAAAGTATTCTCAAATAAATGATGTGGGAATTAAAAAGAAATTTGAAACTATAATAAAAGTGAAATACTTAGAGTTTAATGTTAATGAAGAAGGAATTTCGAGATTGGGGTCAAGACTATGTGTTCCATCGAATCCCGAGTTAAATAAGGGACTATTGGATGATTCATATAGTTATACTTTTTACATTCACCTAGGAAAAATAAATATTTATTGATATATACAAGAGAACTATTGGTGTGATAAAATGAATAAGGATATCACTAATTATACATAAAAGTGTTTGGTATGACAGAAATTGATGGTTGAAAGAAATATGTCTAAGTGTATGATGCAATAATTACCCATAACAACATGAAAAAGAGAAAACCTCACCATGGAATTTTACACTAAACATACAAATACATCCATGTGAAACAATTCTCTATGGGTTGTTGTGTATCATCTTACAAATACCCCGCACTTAATTTTGATTTGATAGGATTTCTCATTTGATCAATTAGAAAAGATATACATTCAATAAGCGGTATGTCTAGATGGAGTACCAATGTCAATTGTGTTTGACCGAGATCCAAGATTCACCTCTATGTATTATAGAGGTATTCGATATGATCTAAACACTAAGATGAACTTCAGTCTGGATTATCACCCTCAAAATCATGGAAAATATAAGTGGACTATCCAATAACATGAGGATATGTTGAGAGCATACTCCGTTGACTTCAAAGGATGTGGGACCAATATCTTTATCTGGTTAAGTTATATTAAAACAACAGTTTCCACTCGAACATCCCAATAGATCCCTATAAACACCTTTATGGGAAAATGTAAAAAACACAATCATGTTGGGATGTAGTTTGGGAACGACAACTTCTACATCCTGAAATGGTCAATGAAATGGTGAAAAAGGTTAAGACAGTTCATCAGCATATCAAATCTACTTAAAGATAAAAAATATCTATGCTGACAATCATCGACATGACTTATATTTTGATATTGGAGACATGGTATTCCACTGCATATCTATATATAATAAAGTGGTGATATTTTTAAAGAATTGAAATCTTAGTCTAAGGTACATCATCACTTTTGAGATCCTTTATCTCATTAGAGAAGTGGCCAATACACTAGCACTACCACCAAACATATCTCAGGTAAATGAGGTATTCCATGTATCTATCTTGAGAAAGTACATAATAGACCCCTCACATGTACTCAATATAAAGGCGGTAACAATTGTAAATGATATATCCTATTAAGAGTAGTTGGTTAATATCATAGATCATTGAGAAAGGGACCTAAAAAATATGACAATTACCTAAGTCAATCAATTGTTGGGAAACTAAAATTTTTAAGAAGCAATGTGGGAATCAGAGGAAGTGACGAAGAAACGTTACCCTCATCAATTTAAGTTTGTAAAAAGTAAATTTTGAGGGTGAAATTTTCAAATGGGTGGAGATATAACAACCCAAATTTTTATTAATAAAATAAACCTTTTTGATTTAGTTAAATTTATTTTGGTTCTAGACAACACATGCAATTATTTTTTTTATTAAATCTAATTTTCTTAAAATGGATGTTAAGTATCATTACCAATGATAATATAGTTGTTAAACAGTGATATCATGACTAGTATAAATATGGGATTTTAAAAAATCCATGTTACATAGAATATATAACGGATGGATTCAACTAGTAGATCATACCCTATGAAGCCCATTTATCATAGATATTGAGGGAGGTAGAGTTTCTCTTCATTTTCCTACAAAATCCCAAACTAGGACCCAACAACTTCAGCCTCAACAAAACCATTTATAGGAGAAGTTGAAGCTCATTGAGATCCCAGCCCAAACTATATTGGCCGAACGGACCCGTGAAATCCCCACCATAGCACATCGTACTCTTTAGGCATATTATGGTTTATTAAATGGATATGTATCAAGAACCTAGGAATAGTAATATATACATTATTTCTTATAAAATAATGAATAAATTTTAATCCTATTACTGTTACTTTGTGAATGATTTTTAAAGACCAAATTGAATTCTTTGTTATTATTAAAATTCAATTAATAAATTTATGATTTAATGGATTTTTAAATTAAATAAAATTTTAATAAAATTTTATTATTAAATAGTTTTTATCAAATATAAATTATCATATCAGTTTTTATGATTTCAAATGTAATTTTTATAAGGTTTCAAAAAAATATTAATGTAAAAAAGCCTTCATTTTCAATAAATATCGGTTTTTATTTGAAATGTAAAAATATAAATATTTAGAAAATTATATAGATACAATAAATATAATTTTTGGAATTAGGATGTCAAAATTATCCAAGAGTGAATTTTTCTTAATTTTCTCAGATAGACGAATTTTTGGGAAAAAATTAAATACCCTATAATTATACATTGTATTTTATGACATCAAAGTGACCCAAAAGTGATATAATTGATAATATAAATGGGATACATGAACAAATATATTTTTTCATTTAAAAAATGTTATTTTATGTTCATTTTATTTATTTTGTAAATCCATTATTAATCTTACAAGACTTAGAATATATTTTATGATTTTAAAATAATTTCTTTAAGAGTGTGACTCACCTCCACATCACTAATAGTAATATTTTAATAATATAAGACCTTGGAATTATCAAATATTGTATTACAATCCCATTTTTATAATCCAGTGTCAAAAACCATGGTATTGTTTTCGGTTTTTTCTATTTTATTGTGTTGAGTCCAAAACCAAAATAATATGAAAATCTCTCTCTTTTCCTATATAAAACAAACCAATCCCCCATTTCACTTCACTAAAACTCCTTGCAGAATGTCCAAAGTATTACATCATCTCTCTAGAATCCTCCCAATGATCCCCTAAGCTCTCAAAAATCCTCTCACAAGCCCTTGGAACCACACATTCAAGTAAGGGATCTTCTACTTCTCCCATTTATCAATCACTTATTTTAATGTTATGTCCTACAATTTTTATTTTTCTTATGTAGGGATATGTTATTAAATATCCTAATTACTTTCAAATTTATTTATAAATTATTAGCTCCCCTTTCACTCTCATTTATCACTACTATGATCCATTATGCACATCTGTTTCCATTCTAAACTTCTTTAAAGGTTCTTTCATTTATACTCTTTTTTCGTGTTTCTTTATTATGTTATGCCTTCTGTTTAAAATTCCATATGTTAGAGAATGAATTTAAATATACCTCATACTTTAAATTTCATGTCTTATTGATGAGATACCCATTTCTCTCTCATAAAAAAATTTAACAAATTTCTATATAATTTCTTTATGTTCCCAAAATTGTACAACAATTTTCTATGACAAAATAATTGTGTAGTGAATATCATGCCCATTTTTCTATCAAGTTTATTAAAGTTTATTCACAAATACATATTCATTTGATACATACATTTTTATATTACATATTTTTTTATTATATAGTGAATTATGATGTTGAATGAATCAATGATGATATGAACTATATGGCACACTTAATCTGAAGAATTAAATGATTATGAAAGGTTTGCCCTGATAGCACTATAATGTGTTAGGTAGTATTTAGAATCATGATTTATGATTTTGGAATAGGGGGTTTACAGGATTCCTTTACGATACATTTTCCACCATGATGTCTTAGAGGGTTTATCCTTGAACAATGTTTATGATTCAATGTTTTAAGTTGTTTCCACATTTCCCATGTTATGATTATCATTCTATATGATGCATTTTTAATCATGTTCATTTTATGCAATATTGATATGTCTATTGTATAGAATATAGTGTCTTCATTCGTTTTATACCTTTTTTATTCTTTTAATATGCTTTATAGCTCACCCCTTTCTTATGTATGTCCCCAGGTTATTCGATGTTGTGTAAAGTATGAAAGAATTCTTTGGTTATCTTAAAGAAGTTTTCAATAAAGATATTGTTTGTCATGTTTTAAGTTTATATGTAATGTGCCTAATTTCCAAAATTTAGTATAACTCTTGATCTTTTGGGTTTTTTAAGGGTAATTTTATATTATAAATCATATTTTAATGTGAAATAAAGATGATGGTTATTAATAAATGAGGGTTTCTCTGAGAATATCAAAGAGATAGATGCTCCAATCCACATATTTAGTAGTTAAAGAAATTTGAGAAAACTCAAAAAATAATATTGTAACTTAACCTCACTACATAGATCCTTAAGAAGCTATATATGGATGACCCTCTTTGATGATAATGAGACCTTGCATCAAACTCTCATTAGAATAGACCGGGGGAACACACTCAACTAATAATTGTCTGGGGAAACTAACACAAACTCATAATGCAGCTAAGAAAATAAGAAATAGGAATCTATAATGTCCTAAAAGTATTAAATTTTATGTCCCTAGTGGTACATGACATGTCTCACTAGGTTTGGTACTGCCAATTTCTAGGTCTAGAAATAGCCTAATGAATGCGTGGGGATCATCTTTGGTTTGAAGGGATTAAAAAATATATCAATATGTATTCAACAATAAACATAAATGAATGAAAAAATGGATCAATATGTCATAATCCTTATGGGAAAAATAAATATAGATTATTTACATTCCCCAAACATATACTAGGTTTAAATGATTCATTTCACCACATCACGCATGAAACATGCATCATGGGCCACACACATGAGTCTAAATTAAAAACCAAATATATGTCTCAAAAAATGTTTCTAAATGTTAGGGTCATTATGTCCCTAATGGGATATTATTTTGACACCATATGAGGAAGTTTTGTTAGATAATATATTCCGTAATAATAATAATTATTATTTTATTATTATAATTGGGTGATTGATGGACATCTGTCACAAACCCAAATTAATAATCCAATATTGGTATCGAATTTAACACCTCAATTCCACAATTATAATGTCATAGACATCTCATCAATTAGACACTGGATGAATTTTTTTAACCAAATTATACTTTTAATAATAATAATATTATTATTATTATTATATATTTATATAAAATATTAAAATTGCATACGGTTGCGGATGTGTTTCATGTGGATCACCCTAAATCCACATTCCCATAGCACATTCTATCACCATCGTCTCTCTCTTTATAAATATATATTATTCTTATAATAATTATTCAACTAAGATACATATATAAATATATGAATTAATTGATAATGGATCAAGGGATCACCCCTCCCTCAATCATGTGGTCACTCATGTGGTCACCACTCAACAATTATAATTAATATAATATTGTTATTTGTTACTTTTATTCTCTTTTATAATATTTAAATATCATTTTCACTAATTATAATTAAAATATTATCATTAATACCATTTTACACATATTGTTATTCATTTAAATATATTGTAAAACTATGCTTCAACAATGATCAGCCCATGATATGGCATTAATCTATAACCCTCATCAGCATGGTCTTCCCCAATACATAGTGCTTCCCCCATAATATGAATCATCTTCACATCTTAAACTTTTGTACAAACCAACATGTGAAGAAAAATGATATGGTTGAGATCGTTTGTCTTTGACATCACACCTCGATCTCATAGTCGATCTCAAATTAGGGTATGTGAAATCAAACCCTTGTACCAACAAACAGTTTCACAATGTTTTACTTGTAGTTATTTTTGAAATCATTGGAAAAATTAAATATAAGTGATTAATGGTGAGTAAAGTAAGAGGAAAAACATGATAAATAAAATCATGGAACAAAAATTACCCATTTTTTCGATTATCTCTCATTCATTGACTTAAGAAGAAATAACCAATAGAAATAAGTAAACATAAAATATCAAATTCTTTACCAAAGAAAGAAAAATAAATTACATGAATCAAATGATCGATCTGAAAATTAATTTTTCGGGTTATTAATTCACATTCTTAATGGATAAGTAAGGCGTGGATAAATCCACAAAATACATGTACTACCTCAATTTGTATCATTCACTAGTGATGAATGATTGGACATCATTTTTTCTGATGAGATCCACAATGTCATTTTTCATTTGTGATCCAAATGGTACTCTGATCATTGATCAAAAATCCTGATGTTTTCCAGTATTGTTCCAAAATCACCATTCAATTATTAGGGTAATGAGGATAAACCTGAAAATTGGTTCTAATGGTGTATTGATAGAGTAAAACATGTCACTATGCCAAAAAATAAAATAAATAACAAAAATATTTTTTTTATAAATTGTACCCACGATGAATGTTTCACATATTCCTACTCCTAAACAAGATTGTGTTGTGTATAAGGTAAACCCCACATTCAGAATTGAATGGTGCACTTATATTTCCAATATGATATTCTTTTTGTATGTTATTATACTTTTTCAGGAAAAATTCATGCATTTTATTTTAATATATTTAATATATTTAAAAATTTAATTCCATACACACCATGCCTCGTAATATCACATCATTTTAGCACCTAGATCTAAAAATATTCTTTGAAATATTCATAAATATTAAACATCAAAAATTGGAACATTAAATTATCAATATTCTCCTTTCATGTAATACTAGATGATTTCTTTGTAACTATTTTGTTTGAAGTGAATATCCAAGAAATCATAAAGTTCATACCCTTTATAAAAGGTTTGAATCTAAATATCTTCTTTCTCACAAATAGATGATGAATTTATGAATGAAGATCAATGTTTAAAATTATTTGATCTCATTAAAGTAGATTTATTATGGAGAAAATCATTAGTATGAGATAATTTTAATAGACAAATTTTTGAGCTCTCGATAATCGATGCAAAGAGGTATTGACCCATGCTTTTAGATAATAAATATCACTGATGAACTCCAAGGTGATTCACTAGGGTCTATGAACCATTTTCATAAATGATATTACACCATATTATTCAACTACCCTTGTTTGATTAGGGCCACACTATTAGTGATTTTATAGATAATAGTTACTACATGCATGTATTTTATTCAGAAAATATCACATGATATAAATTATTTCTAGTAAATTCATAAAGATTTACATTATTACAATCCATAAAAATGTGTATTTGTTCATGTTTGTTGTTTCTCATTGAAAACCTCGTTTTTGAATGAAATATGCCATCTTTCTGTATGAAGACCCTCAAAATTTAGGGAGTTTCCCATGAAAATTCAAGATATTACTTGTATTATTAAAATATGATGCGATCGGTTGGAATATTGAATGATATTTTACTTTCATAATAGTTAATGTGATCTTTATAAAATAAGGGCCAATCTATGCCCAATTTATCTTCTATGGGATGGATTATTAGATGCACTATAATAATATTCCTAGAGAAACTATCAAAATAATAATCCAACACATGGGATTCAATGATAACATTAAAATATTTTTTAGTTGATGTCACTAACTCAATGTATTGTGGATTTTAATCAATATATCAGTAAAAATAATGTTTATAGAATAATTTCTTTAAATAGAATAAAATATTTTTTTAACATTTATGATTGAATATAATGTGTGCCTTTTTAATTTCATTTTCATGTTCCACCATGGTGGTGGTAATGGAATAATCATTCCATTTCCTTCATATAATTGGTGTTTGTCGATGTTGATTAATAATGTTGATCCATAGTATAGTGTAGTGGGTTTTTCAGTTCAATTTCTCCCTATATTTTGTGAATTGATCTGTTGGTGGTTCATTTATAGGTTCCAATGTATCCATAATCACATTTTATATTTTCATCTTATCTCTTAAACATTCATGATCTTTGTGGTTTTATCTTCAACACTTATACCATTTCCAAAACATATTGAGGGAATTTCTATGGTTATTCAATCCACATCATTGAAATATTGAGCACTAGATCTTCTTTCCCCCAATTTTATTTGACTACTACATGAAATTCCATATTCCCAACATAAATTCGCATTATTGGGTTCAATAGCTACAATCCATATCTATATTTTTTGAACATTGAACTATTTTTTGTTACTCCAAAATTATTATAAAAATAGACCATGTCAATGTTTGTTTGAATAAATAAAGAATATATCTCTTTTTATTTCATTGTTGATAAACAAATATAAGGAATATCATGAAATATATTTAAAATTTTATTTGTAATCCCCAAGATATTCATCCCCATTTTTCATTATATTTATAAATATTAATTCCGTTTTTATGAAAGCATATTGAGGGAAATATGTGATTTAAATTTTTATTTAAAATCATTTCATTATATTTCATATATTTTATCATTTGGATTTTTACTCTTTATACATGTCCACTGTTGATTAATATATTTATCTAAATGAAAAAATACTATAGTGACATTACCTTAATCTTAATATTGGTTCATAGAAAAGAACTTTTAAATTTTGTTCCGGAACTACTAAATTACAAAATGATAGGATGAAGAAAATATTAAGTGAGTATTTAAAATAAAATGGGCTCAATTTCTCATTGATCCATCATGGGAAATGTTTGTTTCCCACATGATTTTAGATAATTTTCATAACCATAGATCATAGGGAATGAACAGATAGTTTTTTTTAGAAACCTCCTAATGCAGTGGGAATATCATTTAGACAATCATTGAATTTTACATAATATAGGTTTTTATTTTTTGTTCATTGGGATCTCACCAATTTCTAAAATAGAAAATTTTTTAAAAAGAAAATATGTCAAGAAATAATGAATAAATAATTTATTTAAACCGGTAGACAAATTATAATTTCATTTCATATAGTATTATTATGTCAATCATCAAATTTTACTAAAATAATTCATATAAGTTCCTATAATTTAATCGATTTTTAAAATAAACATAAATAAATATTAAGATATATATAATTAATAATGTTTTATAAAAATTCACTGAATATAACATTGAATATAACATAGAAGTTTCAATATATGTCTTTATTAATTCCCAATACTCAATTTGATGGTGATGACTATGTCAATACCCAACTATCCATTTTGGGATTATCACCACTTAATTTATATATTCTAGAACATAATCCACTTTTATTATCCAGAATAAGATGTCAAAGATTTATAGATTACACACTCATTGTTATTAAATAAATGTATGATGTTTTCCTATACATAGATATAACTTTACGGGTTTCCATTAATTTTTTCTAGTAATAAATCATAAATTAACTAAAATATGGTATAATATCATATATTTGAAACAAATTTTCCAAACATGAATATTACAACATTTTTATTATATTTAATATAATATCAATACATTCCATGATATAAAGGTTTAGTATAATTTGATAAATATGTTAAAAATCACATTAATAATAAATACAAAACATTATTTATTTACTTCTTCACAATCCATACAAATATTTCATGTTCTCCTTAGTACATGTAATATCCAGATGATATACCTAGAATAATAGGGCATAATAATACCAATAAGTGGAGGGATATCATAAATAGAATATGATTTGACAATCAATATCACATGGGTGAGAATAATCATAATTATATTTACATTATAAATGAATAATAATTATAACAATGAGGGAAAAATATGGAAATGGAATATAATGTGGAATATGTGTAAAAATTAAACATAAAAACTTAATGGTCAAGTATGAAACATAGTATTTAATAACTATATCATCATTATCAGGAATAACATATGTGAATAAATTGTAAATTTTTTTAAAATAATATTTTTCATGCTCATATATAAAACATGTAATATAAGGGTAGATACAACATTAAAATGAATTAAAGGGATATAAGAACCCATACAAAGCCATAAATTTATAAAATACTTATTATCATTCATGAAACACATATAGAGAACACATATAAATTTTATATATAAAATAAACCCATGGAATAGTATTGGTTCATTAAAGAAGTCATAAAGTTTAAATTAACGAATATTTATTGGGGTTTCTAAAAGAATACAATAGATCATAATTTGTCATAAATGATCATCATTATTGAGTGAATAATAAATAAATCATGATGAGGAAATGAATTGTTTTGTAAAATAATTTCCCTTTGAAGGATCATTATAATTGGTTTACAAATCATTTAGACAGGGTATGAACATTTCTGTCAACAAAATAAACTAGAAATTAATTAGGAATTGATGTTCTATATGAAATACTGTAATATACATAAATAAACTAATGTGTATGAATATTTAATCCAAAAAATAATTACTAGGGACTGATAAAACCCTAACATAATATCTTGGTTTATTTTATCACATTTCCATATTATATAAAAAATTTAAGGTTTCTTAAAAAATGGAAATAATAGTAAATACTTATATAATTATTTTACTCATTGTTAGCAATAATAAATGTATTTTATTTCATTGTTACCTTGTTAACAATAAGTAATATCCATTAAACATTCTATAATCATGAGTTAACTGAATAATTTTACTTCCTCTAAAATTAAGAATCCTTCCATGTTTAGATTTTCAGAGAATTAGGCCATAACACACATATAAATAATACCAAAAATAAATAGTGTACACTACTAAATTGTATCCATTTTTTTATTAATGTAAAACTTTAAAAATAAAACTAATTTATTACGTATAAAATCTCTAATACATTAACATCGAATCTTTACATTACCTTACACATCATTAAATGTTTCAAAAAACATTAAAAGTGTGGAATAAGAAAAAAAACATCTCAATAAGGGATACACAAGGAAGGAAAACTGTTATTCCTATGAAAAAAATAAAAAAAACTTAAAAACATTATCATAATTTAATACTTTTCACTCTTAAGAATATTCAAATACTTTATTTTGGAAATAATCTCATTTTATACCTTTCTATAATCAGAAGGTAATAATAAAACCCATATAAAGAATAGATAAAATATAATTGTATCTTAGGAAAAAATTATACTTGTCACTATAATAAATAGAATAACCATGTGATTGACTTCTATACATGTAATGTTTAGAAACAAATCAGTCATATAACGGAATTCCAAACCCAAAAAATTGTAAGGATATCAAAGACTCACCCTTTAATGGTTTGTCACGGAACCACCCATAATTGGTTTTTAAAGAAACAACCAATAAAATGTTTAAGTGACATTACATAATTATAACAGATAAAATAATTCAATTTTCAAAATATCACTCAAAATATTTCATTTGGTCTCATAAGAAAACATTTCATGTTATTAAAATAACCAATATATTTTCAAAATGCATTTTTAATAACAAAACACATTGTAAAGGAAAATATGGGGTTCTTTATCTTTAAAAACATAAAGTCTAGAAGATAAATCTTAATATAAAAGTAGATATTGTTTATTATTTATACTACGTTTATATCCATACAAATTAATAGTTAAAATCGTATCATGAATATTGACAAGGATGAAATGATTATGTTCTAAATCATTCAAAGCTTCTTATACCACTTTAAAAATTATAACCATAAGACCCATACAATATTAGAATTTTAAAAATATTAAAAATCTATGAATAAATAAATTCATGATATTAAATGTGAAAATCTGTTTTATAAACACCTCATAAGAGAAGGTGGGTGTATGAAATCAAGATATTCCTCAATGAAAGGTGATTGAGGTGAAATCCATTACCTCAAGTTTAAATTTTCACATATACCTTTATAGTTGGGAATAATAAACATATGTTAATTATTTACAAATTTTAGAAACTTTATCAAGTATATTATTACATTAATTTCACTTATTACTAAGTTATATACATATACTTAGTTGATTATGTTTACATCAGCTGTTTTGAATATATTCTGTTTATGTGTCAAAAATAACTAAGGTTGTTTACATTGGTCATGGTGGTCATTATATAAAAATCTTCTTAATAATAAAACCTACATAATTATCATATTTATACATAAACTTTACTTTTAAAACCAATAATGTAATATTCTTATAAAAATTGAAGAAGCATTACAATCATGGAGATGGTAGGACACACGCACTCATGAGTAACATTTTCATTTTTCAATGATCATTTTGGAAAGAAGATAGGAAACATTGATAATTCCAGAATGATCATTATATAAGAAATATCACATTATTGAAAAATATATAATTATATAAAAAATTATTTTTATTTATAAATAATCACATCAATTTGAGGTGGTGGTAGTTCACATGTCCTGAAATATGTTAACAATATTTCAGTGTTAAAGGAAAATAAAGAAAATGATATAATATTTTAACATAAAGGAAATTATGTCATGAATATCATAAATAATTAATTTTTATCAAATATTTTTGTAATAATATTCCATAACACATTCCATGTATTTTATTAATGAATCACATCTCTTTGAGGAGGCAGTAGTTCACACATCCACAAACAATGTTATTATATTTCCATAAAATGGAAAGCACGCAGGTATGTGTAATATAAAAAATAAAAAAGTATTAATACATTATAAATATAATATATATCATGTATATCCACTATTTTCAACATAATTCCAATCCATGAGAGGTGGTAAATGAAAAAATATCAACATCATTTCATAAGGTGGTGGGTTGTCGTACACATGAGTGGTGTGTTCTTTACCCATTTGATTGTTGTGTGTATAGGTGGAGTTCAAACCCATATAATAAAAATATAAAAGTATACTAAGTGTACTGATGTTATTGCATAATAATTTAATAATAATAATTTAATTTGTGGGAAAAATATAAAACATAAATGCATGTTGAAGAACATTACTTATTTTTCGGGTAACTCCTTTTAGTTTTCAACAAAGGGCTTCCTTGGTTGGATTTTTCCTCAAATTAAGGTTTCTATAATGAGTTTATGGGTATTGGGAAGTTATTTTGGATTAATGTGGGTGGGGAAAATTTTTTTGAGATGTATGAATCATTGGGGGTGAATTACCTTTTACAGTGGGGGACGAGTGACATTCATGTAAATATAAACATCTAAATATTATTAAGAGGTGGTCCATACATCATGTATCTCAATAATAATCCATTTTAGATCCAAGGGATGATATCAACAATTAATCTCCTTGAAAGAGGTTTTTTTATGTTTCTAGATCATTTTCCAATTAATATAAAATATTAACCACTAAGTACAAACATTTTTACATTAATCGTTGATGTTAATATTAATTGATTTCATAAATATTTTTGTTAAAAAAATAAGTTAATATTATTAGAAATTATAAATTAATCTTATTCAAATATAGAATTATTTTTTACAAATTAAATTTTCATAATTTGATGAAATTAATTTAAAATTAATCTCGTAGATGAGATGATACACTTGGTTTTTTAAATAGAAAAGTTCAAAGGATTGGCATATTTTTATATCCAATTTCAATGTTTAATTGATTTCAATGAACTAAATTGTATTTATTTATTTATTATTTAACTTATTATAGTTTAAAATTAATTCAAAAAATAATTTTTCCTCTATAATAAATTAGATGAAAAATATGATTTCAACTAAAATTTAATATTATTGAAAATTCATAAAATATTAAAGTTCTTCAAAAAAATACCAAATATGCATCAAAATTAAATTCTGATATTACTCTTTCAAAAAAGAATTTTTTTTTTCATTTAAAAATTAGAAAAGTATAAAAATAATAATTTTAATTCAGCTGCCCCATTAAATTGTAGTAAAACTACATTTAAGAAAATCGATCTTTTAAGCATAAAAATTGATTATTATTGTCTTTTCCGAGTAAAAAAATATTTTAAAATTTTCAAAAAAAATTCTAAACATATATAATAATAAAATTTTATTCCTAATCACAAATACCAATATAAAATCTATGATATAACTTTCTATTAAAATAATAATATTAATATTATATTATTATTCGGTATAACTCGGTCTTGCATGCTACATAAGATTTCAGAGATACTCATTATTTTGTGTTGTGCACGCTATGAGAAAAAAATACCTTATAATGTAAAATTACTATATAATTCATAAATATTAATAAATACTCAATGAACTTATTTTATCACTAGATGATCTGTTACATTCTTCCCACTTTTTGAAATTTCATTACCGTAATTTTATTCATTGAAACCAGTGGTGTTATAATTCCCTTATATAATTTTCATATTCCCATGTTTTGACTTCAAACATGTGGTTTTTTATAAAACTATAACATTTTTAATTACATTATTCCACAATACATGATCTATATGGTTAGGAATCTGAATCAGTTGTTTATCATAGAAAATTTTCTCTCTTAGATATATTATTTAAGGTCTCAAAAGAAGAGATAAATCATTTATGTATACCCTTAACATTGAAACATGAAATAAATACCATACCTAGGATGAAATCATAAAAAAATACACTCGGTATAGAACTGGTACAACATTCTTGACGATTACATATGGTCCAATTAAATGTCAACTCAGCTACCCCTTCTTACCAAAATGCTTCACATTTATCCATGGAGAATCATTTAGAACAATATGATCACCTACCTCAAAAAAAATATTTCCTTTGTTTATCTACCTAAAGTTTCTATCAAATCTGAGATGTTACCATGTGTCAAATATTCAACTTAAATTTCTCTTGGTTTCCTCTATGAAATTTAGTCCCATTAACATCATTTCAACTATATCATCCCAAAAAGCCAGTGTTCAACACCTATTTCCAAATAATGCCTCGAAATGTGCTCTTTTTATACTAGAATTAAAACTTTTATTATAAAAAACTATAACTAGAGAGATATTTAAATCACAAATTCTTTATTAACCCATTTATAAATAATGGAACATATCATCAAAGTACTTAATTTTCCACTTATATTCTCTATCAGATTAATATTAAAAATCCCTAATAATATTTAATTCATTTCCTAATGACTTTTGAAGTCCTTTTCAAAAATTTAATGTGAGCCTAGGATCATGATATGATATGATTGAGATAGCGACTACATGTGACACGAAAATCTCCATTATATATAATCTAGAAGGATTCTCTGAAGAAATCATATCTTGATTGGGAAGGAAATGTAAATATTTTTTTAATTGATCAACAATAACCCATCTTTCATTATTACCATGATAAGTCTTTGTAAATCATACCACGAAATTGATAGATAAGTTCTCATATTTTCACTCTACCACTAGAAAAGGTTGATGCATCCCCTTTTATTACTATTGTTTTCCTTTAACCTATTGATAAGTTAAACACTTCATGGAAAATTCAGAAATATATTGTATCATTCCATCCCACTAATAATACCACCAAAGGACTTTGTACATATTAGTACTACCCGGATTGATGGAAAATAGGGAATTATGATCCTCATGCAACAACTCTTTCTTTAACTAGGAAACATAAGGCCTTTATATTTTTTTCCAATCATAGAACACCTTTTTCATCAATATTAAATTTAGGAATATTTCCCTTTCTAATAAATTCCACCTTTTCTGGTAAATATTGATTCAGATTCTCTGATCTCTTAATTTTTTAACAAAATTTTTTTCAGGGAAACCTAAAAGATAGAATAGGATGTTCTTACATCTAGAACATCTAGAAAAATATTTATAAAACCATTAACCAAAGGGTAAAATGCTAAATGTAACATGGTTAATATAGATTTACTTTTTTTGACTCAAAGCATTGACTATCTTGTTTTCCTTTCATGGAAGATAATGAATCATGAAATCACAATCCTTTATAAGATCAATCAATATTATTTATATCGTGTTAAAATCTATCTAATTTATTATATATTTAAATCTTTTTTATCACTATATATTTCAAACTTCCCTCCATACAAATTATTCTTATAAATTTTTAATGTGAAAATAATATCTAAAAATTCCCCGTATTTTTTAGGGTAATTTAACACTATATTTTTTAACTAATACGAAGAATATAAAAGTACCATTTCAATTTTCATCATGAAAAAACCAAGTCTTCTTAACAATGAATAAATGTAGATGATGAATTCACCATTTCTAGAAGGTAGGGCCGAAAATAGAGCATTGAAAAATATTTTTTTAGTTATTGATAACCTACATCAGATTATCCTATCCAGATGATCCAAACTCTTTTTCATGTTAACTTCATTAGTGGGAAATATCACAAAGAAATTTTTTCAAAAAACTAATAGTAATAATATTTTAATGCAAGAAAACAATGAATATCAGTGAAATTTTTATGGGTTCTCCACTATTCAAAAACTTTTTTGGTAGGGTAAATAGTTATTCTATATTTAGAAATAATATATCCATGAAATTATATTTTCATAAAAAAATAAACTCTCTTAAATCATTCCATACAGTTTCTTTGTCTTTTTTGTTTCTCTAAACAATCCTTATATTCCATTCATGTTCATCCTATATTTTTAATGTATCAAAATATTATCTTTAAACAGAACCACAATATTATCCAACAAGTCATTTTCCATACTATGTTGAACAACCTTAGGAAGTATTCTCTCAGGAAAAATAGTCTTAAATTCATCTATTCATAGGGTATCAGCCTATACAATTTCTCTAATATTATTTTCCATTTATGAACACTAATTAAATTCATCTATAAAATAATAAATTGAAGAATATTATTTTTAGTGATCCAAACAAACCATGAAATTGAATATATTTTCTAGGGATTTAATCCATCCTTTAGTTAGCATAGGTACAACAGATCCATTGAATTATGGTTGATATTTTTCTAATAATATTATTTGATTTTACAATGTTCCTATGTGGTAGATCTTCTACCTCCCTCCCATTGACAATTCCATCATTTATAGCCCATCTCAACTAAGCCTTCACTGTAACAATATACATCATCCCAATACCAACCATCTCGGGATTCTGATTTCGAAGCATATTTTCCCCATTAGTTCCCTCCCAATATAGCTTTCATGATTCCAATTAGGAAACTATTGTAAAATTACATAGTTTATAGAATAAATGTGTTAATATTATATTCTATATCATTCTAACTTAAATATAAGTTAAAATCAACTAAGGGTAGTATATTAACACAATCCTAACCTCTAAAGTTTTCTAATCCTTTCCTATGATTCCAACTATAAGGTCCAAGTATTAAATATTATATAATTTCGAGTTATGTCATGAATTTTACATTATCTCACAATGAAGATATTTTCATGTTTTGATTTTTAGAGATTTAGATCATTACTCATATATAATAAAACCATAAGGTATAATGTGGAAAAATTTGATTAGTGTCCATTTTTTCCATAAAATAAATATTTTAAAATAAATCATGAATATATTCATGGAAAATGTCCATGAATTTCATCTTGACTCCTTACATTCTATTACCCATCCATAAATTTTGTGAACAACCTTTAAAAACGTGGGATAAGAAAAAAATTGCTCAATAAGAAATATTGAAACATGGAAAAACTTTAGTCTACTTAAAAAATAAAAAAACATTATAAAAAAGTAACACTTTTCACCCTTTAGAAGTATTAAATAGTTTCCTTTGAAAATAATCTCATTTCATATATTTTTTTTAATCACAAGATTATAATAAATCCCATATAAAGTATAAATAAAACATATTAGAATCTTGGGAAATAATTATACTTGTCACACTTTAAAATGGAATAAATAAGAGGCTGACATCTTTACATGTCACTCATACAGGTGGAATAGCCATACGGTCTAATTCTATACCCATTACATTAAAGGGTTATCCTAGACCGGCCCATCATTAGTTTATCACAGAACTAACCACCAATGGTTTATCACATAACCTCCCATAAAAGGTACAAGTAATATTATATAATCATTAAACATATAAGAAAGAAATTTTCAAAATTTCACTCATAATATTTGAATTTAACTCATATAAGAATATTTTAGGTTATTAAATTAATCAATTCATTATCAAAACACATTTCCAATTAAAAACTCCTTGAAAATGAAAAGATGGGTTTAATTATCTTTTAAAAACATTAAGGACTATGGAGGAATCCAAATAAAAATATATACATAGATATTAATTTCTCATTCTTGTATCTAAATATTAATTAGTAGGTAAAATAATATCAATAATATTTACATGGAGGGATGAATTAAATCATTAATCTTTGTCGCTTCCCATACCAAATTGATAATTTAAATCATATGATCGACAAAATAATAAATTTTAGTAAAACATTAAAAAACATGAGAACATATAAATTTATGATATGATATGTAAAATAGGGTTTTATATACACCGCATAATAGAAGTTTGTTGCATAACATCAAGATATCCCTCCATGAAAGGAGTTTAATATGAAATCCATTTCATTGAGTCTGAGGATTCATGTGTTTATTTATCTTTTTGAATAATAAACTTATGTTAACAATTTAAATGTTTTAGAACAATTTTAGAGTTTATTATTACATTTATTTCACTTATTACAATGTTATATAGAACTACTTAATCAATTAATTTTAGGTTGGGTGTTTTGACCATATTCACTTCATGTGACAAAAACGACTATAGTTGGTTGACAACGGTCAAGTATGTCTTTATAAAAAATATAAACAATAATAATAATGACACAATTATAATATTTTTAAATGAATTATAATTTTAAAACCTATAATTAAATATGGTTATGTAAAATGAACCAAAGTTTCAATTATGGAGACGTTACCTCGTACATATGCATGAGAAACATTCCCAATTTTCAATGATCATTATATAAAGAACCTAAGAAACATTCAACAAAAAATAATGATAATTATATCAAAAATAAAATATTATTTAATCATATATTCATATATATAATGTTTATTACATATATTTAATCACATCGCTTCATGTAGGAAATAGTCCATACGTCCCTAAACAATG
The DNA here is from genome assembly GCA_963277665.1 of Viscum album. Taxonomy (NCBI): domain Eukaryota; kingdom Viridiplantae; phylum Streptophyta; class Magnoliopsida; order Santalales; family Viscaceae; genus Viscum; species Viscum album. Next base: position 54,320,154 of record OY728153.1, on the reverse strand, counting down.
TAATCAGTTCCATAGTGTGTGGGTGGTGATATAGAAAACAATATATTATATTTAGAGAAAAGAAATTATGAAATTAATATGATAAATATAATTTATATCACATATTCTTATTAAAATAATCCTTAATACATTCCATGTAAAGAGTGAACGAATCACATCACATCGAGGAGGCAATAATCCACACATCCACAAATAGTGTTATCCAATTCAAAAAATGTTTAAAGCATTAAAGTATGTGTTGTATAAAAATTCCATAAGTTTTAATAAATCATTAATATTATTTATAAAATATAAAATTATTATTTAAATCATAATTCCCATTCATGATAGATGGTACAATAAAAACAAAAGACATTGTTTCATGAAGAGGTATTTCGTCAAACACTCGAACGATAAGTTGATTATCCATTAGATGGTTGTGTATAAGTGTAGTAGAAAACATAGAATTACAAAAATATTATAATAACTAATATACTGATTTTATTTTATAATAATTTAATAATAATAATAAAATGTGTGGAGAATTAAATAAAACAAGAATGCATGTTGAAAAACGTTACCTCTTTTTTGGGTAAACCCATTTGGTTTGCACCAAAGGGATTCATGAGATTTATTTCAGAAACAAATAGGCTTCTAGGATGAGGTTACTGATTTTGGGAAGATATTTATAATGTTTTTTGATGATCCAAAATTTATTAGTGGTTTAAATAAGTATGGGGTTTTATTGACTTCCCTTTTATAGTGGAGGGGGAGTGGATTCTTGTAAATATAAAAGTGTAAAAACTATTGAGAGTTATACATTATCTCAAGTGTCTTAGCAATGATCCATTTTATATAAAATAATTATATGGTCAAAATGGACATAAAGTGGGTTTTGGACATCATCCTAGGTTATTTTTCCACTTAATATTAATGTTTAACCACTTAGTAAATACATTATTACCTAAATTGCTAAAATTAATTTAAATTAATTTCACTAATCTATTTGTTTAAAAACTATTTTTACAGTATTATACATTATAAATTATTATGATTCTAAATATCTATTCCAAATTTAAAAATTCTATTTAAAAAAATTAAGAAATTAATTTGAAAGTATTTTCATAGATAAGATGAGACAATGAGTATTTTTAAAACAAATGTTCAAAAGAGTGACATGTTTTTATATCCAATTTCAATGTGAAAATGAATCTAATGAAATAAATTTTATTTATTTAACTTAACTATATATAATTTAAAAATAATTCAAAATATAATTTAAATATTATAATAATTCTGATAATAATCTGTTTGCAATTAAAGCTAAGTATTATTTACATTTAATCAAAAAATGAAATTTATTAGAAAAATTTCTAAAAATATTAAAAAGTAAATATTGATATTTCTATTTCAAAACTAAAGTTTATTTTATCAAATAAAATTTATAAAAGTTTCATAATTTAGTTTTAAAATAGGTTCACCATTAAATGGTTGTAAAATTTCTTTTTAGAAAAATGGACATTTTAGAGTGAAATTGGATTTATTCTTGTCTTATTCCTATAAACTTTATTGGATAAATGTAATTTTTTTTATAAAAATGATTCAACATAATAATTTTAGTACTATGAAAATTTTATAATATAAAATCTAGGTTATATCTTCTACAAAATAAAATAAAATTAATTGTATATTATTCTTCGGTATAACTTATTCTTGCATGCAATGAGAGATTTTAAAAAATCATTGTTATGTGTCATAAAAGATATTGGAAATAGTATACCTTAATGGTTAAAATACTATTTAATTAATAATTATTCATTAATATGGAAAATTATTTCTCTATCATTACCCAGGTTGTTAAATTAAATGTAAATAATTTTAATATTATATTTTCCATAAAATATCGCATCTTACTTTGATTAAATGATTTTTATTTGTTGATAAATATAAATCATTAAAATTAATTCTCAATATAAATAATTACACATATGTATACCTTTAAAACCTGTAAAAAAAATTTACCCATCCAAAATAGTGGTGATAAGTAGAATGTTGGTTATATCCTTGTACATGATTAATCATTCAATAACAGGACACTATTAAAAGTGGATGAAATAGAAGTATGAGTTATAAATTTGTTAAAAATATATCCATTGAAATTAGAATAATTCATTAATATAATGTTAAAATATTCATTATATAATTATATAGGGTATCATTTTGAATAGAGGATAGAAAATTTTAAAGAGAAAATGAAAATGTGAGGAATAGTTGATGAAACCATACCATCCTCTCCATGTGACCTCATTACTATGATACTAAAATCCATGAACACATGGAATTTATGCACTTAAAACACACCTAAAGATTACATGGTCCATAATAGGTGGAATTTTGTAAAATAAATGGATTTGTTAAGTGAGATATGAGTCATTTTTTAGAGGGTGAAGGTATTTTTATTTTAGCACCCCGATCTAAGATCTTTGGAGCTGGTGCATTATTTTAATATATTGTAATGATTAAAATAAATCAAATTCTAAAGGACAGATAAATTTATAAGTCTTTTAAAATATATTACAATCATGATCATTACATTAAAATTTCTAAAATGGAATACAATATATATAATCCTTTAATAATTCCATTATTCTAATATCTTAAGCCAATATATCAATTATAAAACACTTCATGGAATCCTAGTAAAGGGGTGATCTCAGATTCTTAGTAAGGTTCAAAAATACAGTATAATCTTTTATAAATAACTATAATCATTAAAGAAAGTATAAAACTATAATAAAAAACTTTTAAACATAATTTTGAACATAAAATGGAAATAATAAATCAAATAATGTCATTTAAACATTCTCATGGATATTCTAATAGTCAAATAATCACATTAATTATGAATAACTAACCTCATAATGAGGGAATGAAAATTTCGGACATTATAACCACATTTTCAAGGGATTGTTCTAAGACCACACATACTCATACCGTCAAGGCCCCATGCCAAGACATTAGTGTGTCTAATGAGACCTATGGATGCATTGAGGGGATATAGCAGGAAAAACCAGACACTTACAAATTCCAATACAATCCTTATATGAAAATGGTATAATATGAACGACATTAACATTCCAATTAAGAAATAGTATATGAAATATGAATACTTTAACCATAAACCAATTATGGTATCCAAATAGCACATCCACTATCAAACTGAACATAAACCATTCAATAAAATATGGTAAATGATATCACAAGATATCATCCTAAATTAAACATAATATCCAACAAAGGATGTTGACATAGTTTAAATTACTATATTAAAATCATTAAAAATATCTTGAGACAAATTCTGCTTTTCAATTGAAATCAATTATTCAAAAGTCGCGCACTTATAAAAGAAGGCATTTAGAAACAGATTTTTGAATCAAAGATTCCAATACCTATTTGAAATTTTTTAAATGAATTAACATTTTAAAACATTCATTTCCATATAAATAAATCCTTAAAAACATTTTGAAATCATTTAAATTAATGATAATGATTTAGAAGAATAAATATTTAAAACATTTAAAACAGTTTTTAAGTTAGAGAGTCCCAAACAATAAACCATAAAAAGATTCCATTTTGAAAACATTTGAATGAAATTAAAAATAGAAATAAAATTCCCTTTATAGTCATTTTATATCCATAAAAATAGTTATGTAAAATAATATCAATAATATTGAAATAGAGAAATGATTAATTCTTTAAACATTCAAAGCGTCCCATACAACTGTGAACATTTAAATAATAAGTCTGATATATTCAAATGAATCTTTGTAATATAATGATGATAAATTTATTCATGATATGAAATATAATAGGGTAAATATAGACACTACACATAATAAATAGGTGGTGAACAAGGCTTATATCTCATGATAATTAAAAGTGATATGGAATTCTATTCCCACAGGTCTGATACACTCCGTACATGTCCAAAACTAATTTATAGTTGTTTTAAATATATTATTAACTTGTACCGGAATCATAATAATATTTATTATATCATATAGGATTAATTTATGACTTTATATTACCCATTTATTAATAATTATAAGCTAAATAAATATTTCGGCTAATAAATTCTTTGTTTATCATACGTGTTTTGACTTTTTATTCTTGATTGTATTACTTAGATCATGATTTAAATACTTAAATAATGTAAAAATTTATTTATATATCATATATATTCATAATACAAATATATATAATATATTTATATATGAAATGGAATATAATGTTCACGGATAAAATAGGTCATATGTACGCATGAAAACTATTTCTGTTTTCTTATCATATTGAACGCAAGAAATTAAATGAAATATATTCATATAAATAAATTTATATTATTCCAGTATCATTGTTAAGTAAAATATTACATATGTATTAATTATATATGTTTTTATAATAATTCTTAAATGGTTGTAATGGATGATGAATCTCATCACGTCGTGGAGACGGTAGTCAATACGTACGCACGAGTGACGATGTCATTATATAATGGTAAAGGGTAAGTAATTGGATAGAATATGAATTATATAGATATAATATTATGTAATATTTTTTATTTAAATCCTTTATATTCATTATCATACCCATATAAATATATTATAAATGAAAAACAATTTACTCCATGACGTAGAGATGGTAAGCTGTATATACGCACACATGGTGATATTGTTTTCTGTAGGATGGGTAAAAGAAGGAATATCATTGTAACATTATCATAAAAACATATCGAAATATATTATATTCTGGATTTATTAGTTTATTATGTAAACAAAAAATTAATATTAAGTAGAAGAAAATATAAATTTAATTGAATTGGTAAAACAATTACCACTTCTTCGAGTGTCTCTTTTTGATTTGAACAAAAGAACTCAATAGGTTAGCTTTATGTCCAATGTATGACCTCTAGAATGAAGTGATAGAATTTGGGAGGGTAAATAAGTAGGTATTTGATGATCAAAAATTCTTTATAGGTGTGAATTAAATACAATGAGAGGTTCCCTTTTATAAGAGAGGTGAGGTGTAGTTTTGGAAACTCCAAAACTATTAATTTATTATAAAATGATTTTTGATTTCAAATATCTAAAAATTGAGTTATTTAAAAAATGATATGATGGTAGGTTCAAAAAAACTCAACCAATAATGTTTATACATGTTTATGTCATATAATAAACCATATATTTTTTATTTAATCCTTAGTTAAACAATTTAACTTTTACCGTGACAACCTGTCTTTTTAAACTATAGGGTTAATATAGTAACTATAAAATGCCAAAAGAATCCAAAATTAATAATTCATGAAATATTTATCACTATCCAACTTATTTGGAAGAATTATATATTTTTAAAAAAATTATAACATTTAATAAAATTTTATTTATTTTAAAGTATCATTTATGTCAATTTTGATACTATTCAATAGTTTCATTTTTTGAAGATATTAAAGAAACATGTTAACTTTGAAACAATACATCAAATATATCACTATAATTTATATGTTGTTAATAAATTTTTTTATGTCATTAATTAAGTCTAGTTATATTTATTTTAATATTTTTAATATCATTAATTGGATGTTTCTTTTAATAAAATATTTTCTACTTCACAATTTTTTCATTCTTAATGAAAATTATTTAATCTCTAAAAATTATAAATAAATTAATATTATGTAAATTAATATTCTATATTTTCATATAATATTATATTCAACCATATAACTTCTATAACATCATTTTAAAAATGATATATTTATTTATATTTGAATATAACAACATTAACTCTTCTTTAAATAAAATATCATAAATGACCTAATCTAACACAAGTTGCTTAAAAATGATAATATTTTAAAAATTAATGTTTATTTTGGTCGAAACATACTTGTAAAATGAAATTAGGATAAATGTTAGGGTAATTTCATAATATGATAATATTATTTTTACCATTAATTATCCTATTTACCTTTAACTATGGTAAATAAAATTCAAAAGTTAATACTCACAAAAAATTATTTTGATCATATTAGGATACATTTTTTAGGATTATTACAAAAATGTAAGTCTATTTTTATAAATTTAATTCACATTTGTAATAACATTACATTTAATGCTAATCCCACAAATATAGCTAGAAGGCTGGTAAAAGCGACGTTCAAAATCTCAATAAATGTTTATATCTATTTATATTATAAAATGGTTATAATGGACTTTATTTAGTTAATATATTTCTTATTTATATATTTTTACTTTTAAATAAATTTAAAATACAATAATTATTTAAATAAAATGGTCGTTTTTAAACAATAATGCAATGTTTTTCACTATTCATCAAAAATTTAAAGTTTTTATAAAATTATCAAAAAATCACCCTATGCTAATTTTGATATTACAAATTCAAAAATTATGCTTATTTTAACAAATTTAATTTTAAAATGTGTCTAAAATTAAAATTTTTTATTATTCACAAAAGGACATAAGATGTAGTTCCTTTAAGAAAATAGTACTTCTAATCATATGACTATTTTACTGAAACTTATACATTTCATTATAAATATATTTTATTTATGTCAAAAAATATAAATGTTATTTAAATATTATTTTTTAATATTCATATTACTATATTTAATGGATAATATATCATTTAAATAATTATAATACAAAATTGTTGTTTCGTAGAATCTCAATATTCCTTATAACGCAAGCCATTTTGGTGTTCTATGCAATATAAGCTATTTAATTTATTTAAAAAGATAACATAATGTGAAATAATTGGGCATTATAGTATCTCCTCCTTCAATAAATTATGTCCTCACAATTTGAAGTTGGACTTCATAAATAAAAGGTTTATACTAAAAAATACCTTTGTGGAAAACCCACATTGGAAATAGGGTTAATGAAAGGTATTATTTAAAATAAAGACTGGGAAGTCTGAAAGTTACCAGAAATAACACATACAAGGGTTCTATATAGGAAAAATAGTCATGAAATAATATTCAAACCATCATAATATAATGGAGATTGATAGAGAACATGGTCAAGAGAAATATAACAATCACAAAGCTGGAAGTCAATAATGATCTAAGAGACCATTTGATTTTTCAAAAAATAAAGTAATAGGAAAACTTTTTTATTTTTTATATCCTTTACCTAGAGTTTAAGAATTAATTTACTTCATGGCATAATAAAAAAAGGAAGCATACTTAATTGAAAATTATAGTTCGATCCTTTAACAAATTTCACCCAAAAACTCATCTTTCCCTCCAAAAGAAAATAAAATTCAAAAAAATTATGTTTATCTTAATCATATTGTGTTCCAAAAATGAACTTATAATTCATCTTTAATATAATTAAAATAAAGAAAACTATGTTTTAAAAACCCATACATCACGTAGGATAGTGGTAAATGATGCACCCTTGTCGCCTTTTGATTATGATTTCAAGTATCATGACCTTTACGGATGTGATGAGTTGTCGCCTGACCTGCAGGTTGTATTTTCATAAAATTGTATTATTATAACATTCCAAAAATAATATTATTAAATTTTTTAACATTAAAAAATACTATATAATTTTAAACATAATAAAATACATCCTTTATACTTATCCAAAATACTTTTTTCTAAACTCACTATCCAATAATTTATATGAAAGGTCACATACAGAACATGTGAATACAATAATCATATATTCTATTAAAACATGGAAATACCCTGTATTAACCTAAAACCTTATTGAATAATTTCATGCTTCCATATTCATTTTTTAAAATATAGAATATTCAATATACTTCTTAAATCCAAAAATTTTGTAAAATCCATCAATGATGGAATAAACAAACTATTAATCAGTTCCAATGTAGTTAATAATATCAAATATATTTTATCCAAATAAATCATATCTTTTTTAAAACATCAATATCTTAGTATAAAAAACATATTAAGGGTTATCTTTCCTTCAACCATATATTTTCCAAAAAAAAATAACTTGCAACTGTGTCACTTTAATTAGTGTCATACTATCTCAAATCCTTAATGAAATAGTACTATAGTATAATCCTTATAAACCCAAAAATTCTTATAATGATTACATTTCTAATAAAATATTCAAATGAAATAATTCTTGAATAATAATATTAACCGTCCCACTTCATCTGTGGTAGTATCATAACATGATCATTATTTAATAGAATCATCTAGGGTACATACCTTTGACGATTGGGACATTGATTCTCATAGTGTCCCATATCCTTGTAGTTGAAGCTTTATACATTATAAAAAAATTTCTTACCCATAAGATCATGGACATGGTGTCATTTTTCTCCAAACTTATAAGAAACTCTCATTATCTACAAGAATTTACTAGGGTGATTATTTCCACAGTTATCACATGTGGGAAAATCCTTCTGCCCTTATTCCCCTTATCCATGTTTTCCTCTACCATACTCTTCTACTATTATTTCCTTCAAATGAAATAGGACTAATATAATTATTTTCATATCTTATTAACACATGATACTATTTCCTCATATGATGAGAATACATGGGAGACTATTTTCCTTCTAAATTTTGGTTTAAGACCATGAAAGATATGATGCTTTTTAATCTTCAGTTCATGTGCATTTGTAGAGTTCTAATTTCCCCTACTAGGGTAAATTTTTATAAGAATGCATATAATAGATTAGCTTATAAATTTATGTACTTTGAAAAACTATAAATATGGTATATCTTAGAAGAAAAATTATGCATCATAAATCCAAAAATCATAAACTTTGGTTACATTGGGGGAATCCTTTTTATTCCGTCACAACAGTATGAAAATAAAATGTTAATTACCCTAGGAATATCCCCCATGATTTTTCAAACTTGGTTTGTAGTAAGGCCCATTGTCGTGTACCAGGTCACCATAATTCAATCTCATAACACCTTGTCATAGTTATTACTGATAGGTACATTGGAGTTAGAACCACATCTAATTATAGTATTTAGATAAGGATATATTTGGTAGTAATACCCACATAATATCTAAATCACCATAATTTTTGGATGTCCTTATATAATTATCCTCAAATTTTATCTTATGATTATGATCCATAATCTATTTTTTCGAAATCTATTTCGTATGCGGTTGTTAAACTTCCTTTGATACCAATTATAATATCCCGACCCTAGATGCCCAGAGCTGGTGTGTTATTTTAATACATTTCCATTATTACAAAAAATAAAATCCCAAAGAACTGATCAATTTACCAGTCATCGAAAATAGATTATAAATATGTACTTTATAATAAAATTTTGAATTTAAAATATAACTTGTATAATCCTTAAAACACCATTATTCTCATTTCTTAACCAGGTACATCAACTATAAAAAACTTCTTAGCATCATTAGAAAAATAAAACATAATTAAGGGGTGATCTCAGATGCTCAGTAAGGTTAAAAAATATGACAAAAGCTTTCAAAAATAACAATAAACTTTAGGGAAAGTATAAAACTAAAACACAATCCTTTAAAAAATAAACATGAACATAATATCGTAATAATAGATAAAATAATTCCATTTTAACATTCGCATGGATATTATACTAGTCTAATAATCACATCTTTTATCAATAACTAATCTCATAAAGAGGGAATTCATAATGTCGGATATCATAATGAAATTTTCAAGAGATCGTGCTAAGACCATACAAACCCATACTGTCGAAGCCTCGTGACAAGAAAATAGTTTTTCTGATGAGACCTACCGATGTATCGAGGGGTTATAGTAGACCTTTCCCGTCACTTACTAATTCTAATACATTCTTCATATGAAAATGGTGAAATATTAACAACATAACATTCTTATTAAAACTAGTATATGAAATATGAATACGTTAACCATAAACCAATAATAGAATCTAAATAGTACAAGCAAATTCAAACTAAACATAAACCATTCAATAAAATATGGTAAATAATATCATAAGAGATCATCCTCAATTAATATAAATATCCAATAAAGTATGTAAACATAGATGAAATTACTCTTTTAAAATCATTAAAATTGTCTCGAGACAAATTCATCCTTTTCTTTGAAATCATTTATTCAAAAGTCGTGAACTTATAATAGAAGAAATTTAAAAGGATATTTTGGAATGAATATGTCCCATACCACTTTAAAACTTTTGAAAAGAATTAAAATTTCAAAACATTCATGTCAATATATATAAATCCTAAAAACCATTTTGAAATCTTCAACATTAATGAGAATGGTTTAGAAGAATAAATATTTAAGACATATAAAATAATGTTTTAGTTAAAGAGTACCTTACATAAAAACTTAAAAAGATTCATCATTTAAATTATATTAATGAACATAAAATAGAAATAAAATTTTATTTATAATCATTTTATTTTCATATTAATATTTATTTACAATAATATAAATACTATTGCAATGGAGAAAGGATTAATTCATTAAGCATTCAATGCATCCCATACCACATTCTAAATTTCAATCAAAAGTATAGTATTATAAAATTAATAATTAAAAATCATGAAGATAAATGTATTCATGATATAAATATAATAGTGTAAATATATACACCACACACAAGAAATAGGTGGTGAACATGGCTTATATCTAATGAAAATTAAAAGTGAGACAGTATTCCCTTACATTAGGTTTGATACTCTCCATACATGGCTAAAACTCCTATATAGTAGTTTTAAATATATTTTCAACTTTTATCAGATTAATAATAATATTTATGATATCATATATGATTCATTTATGACTTTATATTTCCCATTAATTAACAATTCTATGTTAAAGCAATGTTTTGTGTAATAACGGCTTTGTTTATCATATGTGTTTTGACTTTTTATTCTTGATCGTATTACATAGATCATGATTTAATTACTTCCATACTGTAAAAAATGATATATATATATCACATATATTCAGAATATAAATATATATAATAGATATATATATTAAATAGAATACACCGTTCATGGAGATGGTATGTCATACGTACGCATGAACATTGTTTCTGTTTTCTTATCGTATTGAATGGAAGCATGTAAAAGACATATTTGTATATATATAAATTTATTTTGTTATAGTATCATTATTATGTCACATATTTCATACTTATTAATTACATATACTTTTATAATCATTCTTAAATGTTTGTAATAGAGGATAAATCTCATCGCATCATGATGATGGTAGGTTGTACGTACGCATGAGCGATGATATCATTCTTTAATGGTAAAGGGTAAGAAATCGGATGGAATATAAATTATAAAGAAAAAATACATTGTATTATATATTATGAATTTCCTTTATATTCATCTTCATACTGATAGAAATAAATTGTAAATGAAAAACATTTTACACCACGATGTGGATATGGTAAGTCGTACGTATACATGCATGGTGATAATGTTTTTCACAAGATGGGTAAAAGGTGTAATATGGTTCCCCATAATCATAAAAACATTTTATAATATATTATATTCATGATTTATTACTTTATTATGTAAATAACATAGGAATATGAAGTAAATAAGAATTTAAATTGAATTGAATTTGTAAAACAATTACCACTTCTTTGAGTGTCTCCTTTTGATTTTCACAAAAAGAATCCTTCGGTTGGATTTATTAACGATATATGGACTCTAGGATGAAGTGAGAGATATTTTAAGAGGATATATGAAGTATTTGGTCTATCCAAATTTATCTAGTGGTGTGAATAAAATATAAGGATATTTGTCCATTTATAAGATAGGTGTGGGGCACTTTTGGAAACTCTAAAAATTATTAATTTATTATAAAAATATTTTTGATTTCAAATATATGAAAAGTGATTTATTTGTAATATAATATGAGTATGAGTTGAAATAATCTCATCCAATGAATCTTATACATGTTTAGGTCATATAATTAACCTTATCTTTTGGCTTTAATCCTTAGTTAAACAATTTTACTTTTACCATGACAACTTGTCTTTTTTACTCTATAGGGTTAATATAGTTACAATAAAATGCAAAATGAACCCCAATTGGATCATTTATGAAATATTTAACACTATTATAGTTAGTGGAAAGAATTATATATTTTTATAAATTTTATAACATTTTATAAAATATTATTTTTAAAGTATCATTTATTCAAATTTTGATACAATTCAATATTTTCATTTTTAAAAATATGAAACCAAATGATAAATTCAAAATAATACTTCCAATATGTCACTAACATGTCTATTATATCATTAAAATTTTTTATGTTATTAATTATATTAATTTAAATTTATTTAAATATTTTTATAATCATTTATTTGATATTTCTATTAATAAAATATTTTATTCTTCACTACTCTATCATCCTTAATAGTAATTATTAAATCTCAAAAAATTATAAATAAATTAATAGGATGTATTTAATTATTCTATATTTTCAAATACTTTTTATTGTTGAAAATATCACTTATATAATCTCATTTTATAAATGGTATAGTTATTAAAATTTGAATATTACATTTAACTCTTCTTTAAATATAATATTATAAATGTCATAATCTAACACAAATCGTAAATGTCATGAACCAACCCAGGTTGACCCGGAAATGGCCACCTGATCTGATCCACAGCAAGTCCTAAGAGGGGTTTTAGATCCTCTAGGGCTCACAAAATGTTCCAGGGTATCAATAGAGAGAAAGTGGGATTGATTTTTTAAAATGAAAATAAATAAAGCATCAGAAAAAATGTAGAACAACGCACAGTAAAAAAATGGAACGGAAAATAAATAAGAACCAACAACACATACAAACATGACCACACCCAAAACTCCTCAGGACCCTAAGAGTCACTCACCAATCCATAACCAAATATCACCCACAGTGAACAAGCTCGAGTCAAACCTGTAACAAAAACTAAAAAGAGGGAAACACTATAAGCGTGAGTATTAAAACTCAGTAGGCATGCCCAATAATCTATTCCCAAATCACCACCACTAAATAATTAATTTTAATACTTTCAATCTTTAAATACATTCTAAAAAATATGAGTTTTTACATATGCTTTAATTTCCAAATAAATTTATAGTTCATTTACAATTCTAATTTAAAATAAAGTTGAAGGTTTGAAAGAAAAAATATGCATTAAATTTTAAATAAATTTTCAAAAAAATTTAAAAATAACTATTTTTGTTTTATAAAAATTGGAAAAAAATACGCACACACAACACATAATAAGAGAAATAGAAGTGGAAAATAGGGGATAGTAACCAAATTAAGCACCTAAATCATCTGCTACAAACAAATAAGTTCCAAAGAAAACATGGTTTGAACCTAGGATCTCGTGAAAAATTCAGAATGTACTATACATGTGACTCATCTTGAAGGCATTCCCTACTAAATTACATCATAACACCCTAATTCCCGACCATCACCCTACCGTTCATGGTCGAGGGGAAAATCCTATATCAATAATAATAATAAAAACATCTCCTTTCTATGGGCCACTAGCCAGTGGGTAATCTAAAAAAGTGAAAAAAATGTTCAAATAAAATTCACTTACTATGCTAGGATCCCATGTCAAAACGTGCAATAAAAAAGGAGTGATTCAACAATGTCAATCAAGTAACCAACCACAATGCATGAACATCACACACAAAAACTCACACAAACAATATATATAGCAAGATCACCCATGAGTCACCCCAAATAGAGTTTTCAAAGTCATTTACTTTATTGAAGTTCCAAATAGGGCTTAACCAACCACTCAACACCTACCCATTTCCAAAAGAACCAACATTCCACTTTTAAAAACCAAAACACACTTGGAAACCCATTTAAGAAACTCAAATCACCATTTTAAATCTTAAACACATTTTCAAGCAATTCAAGCTCAAGAGAAAACTACTATCTTTCAAAACGAACATTTATTCTAAAACTAACTAATTAATATAATTTACTATTTATTTAAAATCAATGAAATGAAAATAAATTAATAAATTCTTAATATAAGGGCTTGTGAAATAGGGTACCTACCGAGGCTCGCATTCCAAACACAATGGTGTGTCACGCCTTGCACAAACGCACAAGCACGCGCAAGACAATGACCACAGTTTCGTAGACTTTCACTGCCAACACACTACAGTAAAAACAAAAACAACTAATAACACTCAAGGAAATACTTAAAATAATCCAAGAGAACAAAAGCACAAAACTATCTTAAACCCAAGTGTAGGAGAAACTGTCTGAGCGAAGGAGATATGGTTCATGGTGGGAGTGTGCTCGATCAATGGGATCATGTGAAAGAGAAAATGACTGTTGAGGGCACCGGTGAAGAGTGTGAAACGACTAGGAGGGTGTGTGATAACCGGATGGGAGGCGCATCGGCTAGAAGTGTGCACATTTCTCTACAGGGGATGGCCAGATGACGTGCAGTGGGTTGGAAGGCGCTTGACAGGAGGGCGCGCAATAGAATAGTGGCGACTGGAGGGCGCGTGGTGGTTGGAGTCGTGCTACTGGTCAGAGGGTGCTAGAAGGGGTGAAAAGCTGGAAGGAGGTCTGGTGGGTGTGCAGCAGTCATAAAGAGGTTCGTCCGGAGGCACGCATAGTTGATATGGTTGTTGGGTGCTGGTGGGAGGAGCCTGTGACCAGGGTAGCGAAGGGGGATGTTGTCAGGGTTCTGCACCACTATTGGCTGACCGGAGGAGGGAAGGGGAATGGTGTCGGGGCACTGCACCACTGCTAGCCAGTCGGAGTAGGTAAGGGTTTCAGGGTGTTGCGCCGCTGCTGGTCGGTAGGAGTATGGGAAGGGGGATGGTGTCGCGGTCGATACTGGAGGTCGAGGGAGGCGCGGCGGCTGGCAACAAGTAAGAGGCTGGAGGTCATGCATATGGGAGGCAAAGTCGGCTGGGTGTGGAGCGCAGACAAGGGTGTGGGGAGAAGGAGCCACACAATGGAGAAGGGAGTGTAGGAGGGTGGCGACGCACTGGGGAGAAGGATCTGTGGAGGGTCTGGGGAGCATTGTGGGGGAGAATATTATTAGAAGATAGGGGGTCCAAGAACCCTAAAAAAGATAAATAAATAAATAAAAACAACCAAAAAGGTCATAAAATCCCTAATAAAAAAATAAAGATAATAATATTAATAATAATTTCAATAATTGTAGGGAAATAATAAAAATAATTATATAACAAGGAAATAATTATTACTAGTAGTTTTAATTAACATTAATTTTTAATTTTAATATTTATATTAAAAATAATAATAGTCCAAAATAATAGCACAAATAATTATAATAATTATAAATAAATAAAATTATTTACAGCACTTATTTCATTTTTAATAATATTTACAATAATAACATTTTTTTCTAGTAATAATTTTCATCACCATCTTAATAATAGTAATAAATATTAATAAAAAAATAAATTTAATAATAATAGTAATATTATTATTCACAACATTAACAACATCATTAATTATTCTTAAAATGATCTCTTGCTTTTCGTTATTTTATTAGTTTCAATATCGCAACTGTGTGGCCCACACACAACTCAAGTTCCCATGCACGGACCGTGCGGTAGCTTCTGAATGACCCAAAAGCAACTGCATTGGTTCTCAGCCTAGCCGCACGGCCTACAGTAACCATGAAGTGCCCACATGATGGCCCAAAAAGGAAAAAAAATCATAACTTAATAACAATATTTATTTATTTATTTATATCATAATGATAAAAATAAATATACTAATAATAATATTAATTATTATTATTAACAACAATAAAAAATTTAAAGAACACAATAAATTAAAAAATCTTCCCATTTTAAATTTTCTGAAGAAAGATAGATCGTGACCTTGCCTGGCCGAAGCTGTATGGGGTTTCCAAAATGTGCTCTTCCCATGTTCCAAATGATGTCAACTCAAAAACATGCACTTTTTGACAAAACTCAAATATCGCATTCAGTATTCAACCCAAACCTTTATAGAAAAAATTTAAAAGCCATAGAAATAATAAAATAACATAATTAGATAGGTCGGGGCATGAAAACTATCCCCACCATAATGCTTTCCATCCTCAAAAATCCCAACAAGATTTATACCATAAGATAAAACTTCTTAAGTGTCACCTACCATCATGAGTCTAAGCACCTCCAGTTGATCAATCCAAATAAACATCGAAGTCCCAGGAGTTAAAACTCATCCTCAAAACACAACACCTTAACCACTACCAAACAGAACCCAAACCGTTCATTTCAACTAAGGAACGAATAAACTTAAATCACCTTAGACACTTATTACCATCATATTAGTCCAACATAACCATTGGGTGTACTCCAATCCCAAAATTTACCCAAGAGGAAGAATTTAGGATTATGTGGTTCTGCACGAGACCACCTGTCACCAAATTATACATGAAAATAAACTCTAATACTCACAAGGTGAGTCCCAAATGGACTCCCCACCATAAGGATCGAGCTAACACTAAATTACTTCGGGTGTAACTCTACGAGACCCAATGTGGGTCTCCCCACCAAAACAACAGACAAGATTAACTGAACATGAAAACATACACACTGGTCAAAAACCACCCACCACGAGGGGGATAAGGGAAGGGCTGAACTGATAGAGAATCAGAACTACCACCATCGTTATATCAACAACATCACACCCTCTAAAGAACACAAACCAGGACACACTAAGAAAAAATATTAAACCAAGGCCCTTTTTCATTATTGGGGTTCTCTTAACTATGATTCAGATTCACTCTAGGACCCATGGTTGGAGATATGATGATTGAAGCATATCTTGCCTCACAATAGGGCTTCATAAATTCCCCAAAATAGCACACGAACCAAAATTTTACCAAAAACACTTCCATTAAAATAAAATTTTCAAATTGGTTCAACAAAAAAACATTCTTACAGCTAAAGGAAAAGAAACACCATAGGAAACTATAATAGATGACCACTACATCTAGAGATCACTACAAATATAAAACCCTAAATTGAACCCAATGATTTTCATAATCCTATTGATGGGAAGAGGTGACCTCTGGTGTGCTAGGTTTAGATTCAGAGCGCTTCTTGAAAACACATCGGCACAATCTTTGTAAGTGACCCATATATCCACAGGTGTGGCATGGTCTTGGAGCACTCAGGCATGTCAGCTTCTTATGACCTTGCCTACCACACTGGTGACAGATCATGACATTGCACTGTGAAGAATATTATTGAAGGTCTGGTTTCCTATTTATTCCTCTATTAGAGCCACCAACATCAGGTCACTTCCCATTCTTCCTATTACCATCATCTGCACTGCTTCCCAAGGCCAAGAGAGGATTCTCCACCTCATCTCCACCTTTTAACTTGGAGTCGGCCATAAATGCTTGCCCCACAACATCTAAGAAGGTGGTTAGGTTGAACTTTTCCACTTTTGACTGCAGTTAAGGTTGGAGCCCAAACTCAAATTTTTAAGCCTTTTAAGGATCATTTGCAACAAATCATTGGTCATATGGAACAATGTATTATAAGCATCGATATAATTATAATACTGATTCAGCATCCTACTCAATACAACACAACTTCGTCCTCTTCTTTAGCTTCTTCAAATTAGAGAAGTATTGTTAGATGAATGAAGACATGAATAATTCCCAACTGAGATCTTCTCGAGGCTTGCTTAGAGACATGGACTTCCACCATTCCCAGGTTGGACCTTCTAGCATAAAGGTAGCCAACTTCACCTTCAAGGACTTAGTCAGTACGAGAAAACATAAGTTCCTCTCAATATTCCACAACCACCCCTCCACCTCAAGAGGTCCTGATTGGCCATAAAAGTGGGGATGGTTCAACTTTCGAAACTCAAGAACATAGTCTTTGGGGAGATTAACTCGAGTATTTTCTAACAATACACGACTCAATGCTGCACCTTGGGAATCCATCAAACCTTCATGGGGGAGAACACTATGGAAAATGGAAACAATGAACTTAATCAAATCATGGTCATCGCCATTTCAAATTCATCTTTTCACAATTTCTGAAATAAAACTTTACAAATAGTTTTTAGAATTAAAGAAGACCAAAATGATTCCCTAGTGGAAACTAGTTTCTAAGGGTGACTCGTACATACGGTTGATGGTCATACACCAATCATGCCACCATCATGGAGAGTAGTCTAGGGAAAGTTTCCCAGCTCCACATGGTTTTCTAGGCCTTGCGAGATCATGGGGTTACTTTCCCAACTCCCTTTTCATTTCCCAACATAAAACAATTCAAATTTACCAGAAGGACACCAACAACCCAAAACATCCCATGGTAACCTGAGGTTCAGAATGAGCAAGGGTTCAGGACATCCTTCCCGTACCTATGCCTTCAGCCTCGAAAATTCTACTCTTTCTATGATGACAACCCCAAATAGAAAAAGACGCTCTGAAAAGAAGAGTACGCTAAGAGTCGACCTACTCTGATTCCATTTTTTCATGAAGCAATCCAGGTCAACCCTGAATCGGTCACTCAAGATGATCCATGACAAGGCCCCAGAGGCATTCGCAGTCCTCTCGGGCTGGCAGTAAGCGCCCGGGAATCAACAGAGAGTCAGTGGGAATGAATTTAACCAATTAAAATAAATAAAGCAATGGAAAAAAGGTAGAAAAACACACAGTAAAAAAATTTCACGGAAAAGAAAGAGAGACCAACAACACACACTATCCTGACCATGACCAAAACTCCTCATGAACCTGAGATTCACTCTCTAATCCACAGCTAACTCTTGCCCATGGAGAACAAGCTCGATTCAAACCTGAAACAAAAACTAAAAATATGAAAACACTATAAGTGAGACTATTAAAATTCAGTAGGCGTGCACAACAATCTATTCCCAACGCACCACCATTAAATAAATAATTTTACTAATTTCAAGTTTGAACTACATTATATAAAATTTGCGTTTTCATGCACACTTTCACTTCCAAGGAAAGTATCAGTCCATTTCCCTTTTCAATTTAAAATAAAGTTTAAGGTTTGAAGGAAAAATATGCATTAAATTTTAAATACATTTTCGCAAAAATTTAAAAATCAAAATTTTAGTTTTTAAAATAGAGTAAAATGATACACACGCATAACACAGGATAAGGGTAATAGAAAAGTGGCACACAAGGGGCTAATAACCAAACTAAACACCTTAATTGTTTTCCAGATACAAATAAGTGCAAAATAAAACATGGGTAAAACCTAGGATCCCATGAACAATCCAGAACATACTATACATGTGACTCATCCTAAAGGCATGCCCTACTCAATAACAGCATAACACCCTAATGCCCGACCTTCGCCCTATATGGCCTGGTCGAGGGGACCGATCTCATATCAATAATAATAACAAAATATCTCCTTGCAATGGGCCACTAGCCAGTGCGTAATCTAAACTAGTGCAATAATCATTCATTTAAAATTCTCTTACTATGCCAGGTTCCCAAGTTAACGAGTGTAATAGAAAGGGGTTGAGTCAAAAATTTCAATCTAGTAACCAACGACAATGCATATAAATCACACACAAAAACTCACAAAAACAACATACACAACAAGATCACCCCTGAGTCACCCCAAAGAGAGTTTTCAAAATCTTTTACTTTATTAATGTTCCAAATGCGGCTTAACCAACCACTCAACACCCACCCATTTCCAGAAGAACCAAAACGCCACTTTTAAAACCCAAAACACACTTGGAAACCTGTTTAAGAAACTAAAATCACCATTTTAAATCTAAAACACATTTGAAGTAAATTCAAGCTCATGAAAAACCGTTTATCTTTCACAACAAACATTAATTCTAAAACTAAATACTTAATATTGTTAACTATTTATTTAACATCAATGAAATTACAAGAAATTAATAAATTCTGAATATAACAACAAGTGCAGTGGGGGACCTACCTATGGTCATAGTGCAAACAAAATTGTGTGTCCTGCATCTCATAGATGCACAAGAACTCATAAGCTGATGACCCTAGTATCACAGACTTTCTCTGCCAGCACACAACAACAATCAAGAAAACAACTAAAGACACAAAAGGAAAGACTTAAAATAATCCAAGTGAAAAAAATCACAAAACTCACCTAAACCCCAATGTGGGATAAATGGTGTGAACAAAGAATATAGGGTTCAGCACGGGGGGTGTGCTCGATCAATGGGATCACGTGAAAGAGAAAAAGACTGGTGGGGATGCCAGTGAGCAGCACAGACCAGCTGGGAGGGTGTGAGACGACCGGATAGGAAGCACGTTAGTTGAAAGTGTGCATGTTGCACTGGAAGGGTTGGTCAGATGATGCGCGGTTGGATGGAAAGCACAGGACAAGAGGGTGTGCAACCAGAGAGTGGCGGTAGGAGGGCGTGCAGCATCCAGAGTCACGACGGCTGGTTGGAGAGCACTGAAAGGGGGGGAGTGGGGCTGGAAGGAAGTCTGGTGGGTGTGCCACATTTGAAAGGACGTTCGGCCAGAGGCATGGATGGCCGATAAGGCCTGTGGGAGCGGGGGGAGGAGCTCGCGGTCAGTGCAGTGAAGGGGGACATCACTGGGGCATGGCGTCGCTATTGGTTGGCCAGAGTAGGGAAGGGGAATAGTGTCGGGGCATTACGTTGATGTTGGTTGGTCAAAGCAGGGATGGGTAACGGTGTCGGGGCACCGCACCACTGCTGGCCGGCCAGAGTAGGGAAGGGGGGTGGCGTAGTTGTTGATGCAAGAGACCAAGGGAGGCACGGCGGCTGGTAGTGGGTCAGAGGCTGAAGGGCATGCGGATGGGAGACGGAGTCGGCTGAGTCTGGGGTGTGAACAAGGGTGTGGGGAGAAGGATTTGTGCGACGGAGAAGGGAGCGAATGAGGGTGGTAGCGTGCTGGGGAGAAGGATCCATGTAGGGTTTATGGTGCACTATGGGAGAGGAGAGTTAGGGGAGAGGGGGTCCAAGAACCCTAATAAGTTATATAAATAAATAAAACCAACCCAAAAATTTAATAAAATTCTCTAATAAAAACTAAAGAAAATCATAATAATAATAATTTCATTAATAGTATGAAAATAATAAAAAATAATAATATAACAAGGAAATAATTTTTACTAGTATTTATAATTGACATTAATTATTAATTGTAAAATTTATAATAACAATAATAATAGTCCACAACATTATCATAGATAATTATAATAATTATAACAAAACAATAAAATTATTTACAATAGTTATTTCATTTTTAATAATATTAACATTATTGGAATTTTTTTTATAGTAATAATTTTAATCACCATCTTAATAATAGTAATAAATATTAATAACAAAATAGATTAAATAATACTAATACTATTATTCGCAATATTAACAACATCATTAATTGTACTTAAAATATCATGTCCCTTTTCCTTATATTATTAATTTGAATATATAAACCTTACGGCCTGCGCACAACTCAATCTCCCATGCATAGACCATGCGGTAGCTTCTTTCCAACTGAGAAGCAGTCGCACAGGTCCCTGGGCTGACTATACGGCCTATGTTAACCGTTCAGTGCCCACGCACAGACCAAAAAAAGAAAAAACAATAATCTTAACTATATAACAACAATTATTTATTTATTTATCACATAATGATAATAATAATAATTATTATTATTATTAACAAGAATAAAAAAATTTAATAAGTCAATAAATTATAAAATTTACCCATTTTAAATTTTCTGAAGATAGGCGGATCGTGACTTTGCCTAGGCAAAGATGCGTGGGGTTTCCAAAATGTTCTCCACCCGTGCGCCCTACAATATCAACAAAAAAATGCATAGTTTTTGGAAAACTAAAATATCTCATTTGGGATTCAACCCGAACCACGAAAAAAAATTGAAATCCTTAGAAATAATAAAATAAAATAATTTGATAAGTCAGGGCGTGACACTAAAAGTGGATCATAATTTTCACCTAAGCTTTTTTTGGTCTAAAAATACTTATCCAATGAAATTAGAAAATTGTTTAGGGTAATTTTATATTATTATAATATTATTTTTACATTTAATTACCCTATTTACCTTAAACCAGGGTAAATAAAACTCAAAACTTACTATTCGCAAAAAATGATTTGGATCCAACTACCCCACATTTTTTATACTAATTCCAAACATGTATGTTTTTTAAGAGATTAATTTCATAGAATCTATAAAATTACATTTGATGTTAATCTCACAGATGTGGCTAGATGGTGGGTAAAAGAGACGTTCAAAAGTCCAATAAATTTTTATATCTAATTCTATTATAATTTTTTTTTTCAATGACCAAAATTGGGTTTATATGTGTATTATTTATCTATTTGGACATTAAAATAAAATTAAAATAAAATTTTTATTTAGATATAAATGTTTTATTAAACAATAATGTTGGGTTTTCACTATTCATCAAAAATTGAATTTTTTTCAGAAAAATTACAAAAATTTCTCCTAAGTTATGTTTTTTATATTCTAAACTCAAAAAATATATCTATTTTAACAAACTAAGTTTATAAGAGTGTCAAAAATTAATTTTGTTATTTTTTACAAAAGGACATCAAAAGTAGTTCCTTTTTGAAAATAATACTTCTAAACATATGAAAATTTTAATGAAACTTATACGCTTCATTATAAATATATTTTGTTTATGTGAAAAAATTATAAATAATGATTAAAAATTATTAATTACTTTTCATATTACTATATTTAGTGGATAATATTTCATTTAAATAATTATAATACTAAAGTGTTGTTTCATAGAATCTCAATATTGTGTGTAATGCAATTCAAGTCGGTGTTGCGTGCAATATAAGCAATTGAATTTCATTAAAAAGATAACATACAATGAATTATTGGGGTGTTACATTTATACGTGAGAATATGGGTAATTATAATTAAAATGTATAATAAAATATAATTTTTTGGTAATCATTGCTAATGTGATAATATTGTAATTTTAAATAATATTTGAATAAAATTAAATGATTAATGTGCATTTAGAGCGTCCCAAAACATAATTTATTAGTTTATTGTAATGGAATGTAGAGAAATTACATATTTTTATTTTAATAGAATATATTATATTTTCAAATATTGGAAGTCAACTTATATATTTTGAATTTAACTATTTAATTTTAAAATAAACACATTAGTATTATTAAATGGGATTTTTGATGTCACATTTTATAAAAGTTAATATTTCATTAGTACCTCTTGGATTGTTTCATTAAAATACATCGATTATGTAAAAAATGTTTTTTTCTATTACCATAATAATATTTTTTTTGAAAAAATTAAGAAACAATCACCACTATACAATTTTGATGTTCTAAAATAGTTTTATCATTATATATTTCTATCCTACATAATTTATATTAAAAATTAATACTTTTATAAAATGCATCACAATAATATTTATCATAAAATGTGGTTATAATTTCATTCTGTTTTAATGTTGATATTTTATTCATGGAATTGTAATATTTTGATTATAATAAATTATCCATGATAGATAATAATAATTATAAGAAATTTTTCTATTCTGAATCCAATTTATTATTCATAAATTCATATTACTATTTCTAATGGTATCTTTACTATTTCAAACATTCATGTTACTATTCCAAAAATAATATTACTTCCTATTGATTTGTATTAATTCATTTAATAAGAATTCAAATAAATTCATCTCAAGGTTCTATATTTTTAATTTGGAAAATGTCACTATAAATACTTATGTTATATATTTTTTATAATTTTCTTTATTTCTATTATCATTCTAAGGCATCATGATGGTGCAAATTTTCATATTCATGTAAAGTTGTTTTCCCTATACATTTACACCTATAATGTATTAAATTATCATGGATATATATATATATATATAATGTAAATATAATGTTATCATTTAAAAAAATCATTATTTTTTTCTTGTGTTCTAATAGTATTATAAACCTAGATATAATAGGGATTCGGTATTATGACTGAATGTCAATTTAAAATAAAATAATGGGATGTTAAAAAAATAAGAGATTCCTTATAAAATTATCCTACTAACATAGTAATTTTTCTCTAAAAATTATTTAATCACACATTTTAATATATTTCATTGCATTAATTTCATTTCACTCTACATAAAACATACAAGATAAAAGTTTGAACAATCATAATTATAATTTTTAAATAACACTAAATATATTACTAATGGAATAATAGAAATTGAATACTCATTTAATTAACATCCATGGTTGGAAATCCTAATTCAAATATACATCTACCACATAATACTAATGGTATTTCACATATTCTATAATAAATTACTCTTATCTCCACAATTAGGGACAACAGGAATGGGAAATTATTCTTCCAAAAAAATCATTCCTTGGAGCAACATTAATATAACATCATTCTAATAAGATCATTTTATCAACACATATTCACATAATTCATACTAACATAATGATTATTAACAAAGAATATAATAAGCCCTAGTTTTTTTCAATAATCAAACTTTTTGGATATTTTATCAATACATAAATAAAAAATTATTTTCAATATATCCATCATCACTTTTCTTCTTTCTCTGCCATATTAATAATAAATTCAATTCCACGTGAGACTATTTGGTATAAATTATCTTAATGAATATTTTCATTAAATATTCCACACTATGTGGACAATAGGATAGTAGAGTCTATATGACAATGTTATAGATTATTAACATAGAATATGATACCGATTGATATTTAATTTTAGAGTAAATTATTATATATTTTTTCTAATAATAAATTGTTATAATCATTAGTATAAAATATATTCAGGTAACATTTTTACATGACTTACCCTAGTAATCATAAAAAAATTATGTTTAGAACATTTAAAAAGAAATATACTATTTATCACAAGAAACTAGTCATTGAATTTTTTTCATATTCATTTAATTTTAATGTCATTGAAAAAATAACATTATCCTCATAACTCCAAAAAAATATTTAAATAAAATATGATGATTTCCTTTTTATAAAATATGTTTTAATGAAATATATTAATATCAATTAAAAATACTTAAAAAGTAAGCACATTGTATAATTTGGGAGCTTCTTAATCCTAGCCTAAAATTGTATACTTCTATCATTTATAATAAAGTTATATTCATAAATATTGATTCATAGAATTAAATATCATATAATGATTGTAATTATATTCATCACACTCTCTTGTCTTGAAAAAATCACTCACCATCATCATTGATATATTCTAAAAAAGTATTCTATACACTAACTATTTAGTCATTTCATGATTTAAAATTATTATCCACCATTAAGCTAAGATAATATGGAATTTTTTACTAATTACCATGAACTTATGTCATATTTAATTTATTTCATAAATCGAACAAAAATTTTATAAAGAAAGTGTTCATGTATTAGATTTTATCAAAATAGCTATGAAGGTTGTGTATTGAAGGTTGGAAATATGTACAATGATTAAATATGGTGTTCATTAATGAATTTGTGATTTGATGTCTACATGGATGCACTTGATATGAAATTAAATGAGAATCCATCATATGTCTATCTATAATGGACCTTATTTTTGTAAATATTTTCACCAGGATTAATGGATAATTCATATTATTTTATTTTTTATAGGATGATTGTCACAACCCCCTCCCTCTAAAGATTCCCCACCTGAGCTGGAAATGGAGGAAGATAGATAATGACCCCTGAGTCCCGCCTCTAGTTGGCCCAGCAGTGGTGACCAACACCGAAGGTATAGAAATATCACAACATGGTAGGCATTACCCTTTTTATAGTAACCAAGATCAGGAGATAAGATGTATCGACCTCAAAACAAGTCCAATACATATATATATAATAAGCAGCAATCCATGCCACTTGAATGTTAAAATTAAAATGGATAGAAATATAATGAAAATATCCCAAGTAAATTCCAAATGAACAAAAACTAAGCACTGACATGACAACTATCCCAATGTCTGAGAATGTAAGGTCCATCACGGTCTGTCAAATATCCCTGGAAACTAAAAAACCGTTATATAAATATAGGGTGACCATAAAAGTATACTCTGTAGGAAAATCTGAAGTCACTCATGAACAATTGGGAGAAGCATACTAATTCCCCTATGATAAAAACAATAGAAACACAAAATCACTTAACAATGTATTCTATCCACCCTAACCACACCAAGGCACACTCACCAAATAATGAAAGTCAGGTAAAGTAAAGTAGTATTCACATCTATGATAGTGTATCATGCACCATTCCCCACTCGTTAACTGCTCATCCCAAATAGGGAACATCTTGATGCTACCAAACACTTCCACATGCCCCACTATCGCAACCTGCCCACACACACCTGGTCCATATACCACATCCTTCCCACAAACACCTCGACCCCAACCACATCACATCCCAACCACAAACAACAGGGAAAAGAAACCACAACCTCATCCTAATAACACCTAGGAAACTAAAACATATCTTATGCTGAAGACACTCAGGAAGAACACCTCACACGCAGACACCTGGGTCTCACAGCCGCACCAAAACCTTCAACAAGTGTCTTGGGATACTAGTGCCTAGAACAAGGAGAAGAGAAGAGCTAATAACCAATGATCTATCCTCCCACCAGGATATTGGGAATGTACACCCTCCCCCATAAAAATGGAGTTGTTAGGCATGTAGTTCTCAACACAGGTGGGGTGAGTATATAAATCACAAGGAACTACATGTATATATATACGTACTAATCACTCAGCCCAACCTATGGGTTTTCAAAAGAAACTAACAGTCCACCCCAAACTGCCCTTATTTCCACCTCTATATGCATTTATCAACACCAAAAAAAGTAACTTCGGAAGTCAATAAATGAACACCTCTTAACTACAATCCACAACTCAAAATAGACCCCCAACCAACCATTTAATTATTTCATCCCTACATGGGAAAATACCAGAAACAAGACCACACAGGTAACATCATAACCGATACACACCTCACAAAGTCCCTAAGAAATCCCGAAGAGAGGCTCGCACAAGGTAACACCATCCTTCTCCAAAAGTATATCTCCTAAATTGTACTCGGCAACCCCGCTATATGAAAAGCACCACATCCATCAAAACAACAAAACTCAACAATCTTGTAGTCCCACTGCACACTCCCCTTTCTTGAACACCCATCCAACCACTACCACCATCATTCTTCAAAATAATGATGCCTTGTCCTTCCTCTCAACAAGAAAACTTGGAACGCACCTCATAAAAACCACACTCGACAGCCCTTTTTCATAACAACACCACACATAGAAACATGAACATAGCCCAAACTAAAACTATAGCCCCACTACCCAGTCAATTCCCTGATGCAGTCCCAAGGAATAACAAGCTCATCCATTCCACAATCAATCAAACTCCGAGCTTGAGATTCCATTTCACCACCTATACCACCCCATACTCATAGCCACACAACCATCCACAACACCACATGACTAGCACAAGGAAAAAGGTTGACAGAACCATACACACCCCATAACCACACCAAAATGCAAGGCGTATTCAGATTTATCAACCCTCATTCATTAATTCGACATTGATAATTTATGGGTGATTATAGAACATTTTTGATCTTGGGGAATCCTTATATTTAACTGGGTGTATGTGGTTAATAAATTTTATAATTTCATATATTCAACCAGGAAACATAAACAAATATTCACAAATCATACATGTGTACAAATAGAGGGCACCAACATCCATGATTTTCAGAAGGCATACATCCCTTATATAAAACATGGATCATGAATAGCATATAAAACAAGGTGATCACCATCACCATATCCCCATACCCTCATTTATTACTTCTTATTATCTTCTCTATATGTTTGATTCAGTTGTTTTCACATAAGAGGCATCATTACTCCCACCCCTCATGATACATAAAGAAATGAGAGATGAAGGAAAATCGGTAATTAGAACCACAGGAGACCAATGATTCTTCCTTTCACTAAAATAGGGAGTTTTGTGAGTAGTAGGAAAGACAAAAGAAGAAAATATAATAGACTGTTATAGCATAGGAGGAAAACTCCTCAGGGAAAAATGTTTCTAGGTGCCCCAAACGAAAATAGAAACACACTGGGAAGAGAATATCTCTGCTTAGAAAAGACATATCCTATATCAAGGGAAGGAAACAGTTTCAAGGGCCTTTAGAGTTGGATTATGGTCAAGACCATGTGTTTTGACTATTTCCAAGTCCTCTGAGCATTATAATATTAATTATATAATTAAAATCCACTAAAACACATTTAGAAACACTCAAAGAAGGATTTAAACTCAATTTACATAAAATAAAACGTAATAGTGGAAAGCTAGAAAGAATAGAAAACGATGGAAATGACTCATTGATGGGTCAACCACCAACACGAGTCATGGATAGTGAGTTACCAATTACTAACTCATCAACAGATCAGATACTGATGTTGATCCACTGACATGACTCACCGATAGTGAGTCATTGACACAACCCACTGACACTCAAACTACCAATGCTTAAACCTACTGATGCCTCGACCTACCGACTCCCAGACTCACTGACACCCTAACTCATCGATTCCCTTACTCAATGATGCCATAACTCACCAATTTATGGACCTAATAATCCCTTAACCTACCAATACCTCGACCTATATGTGCATCATCCTACCTATACCTTGACCTACATATGCCTCAACCTACCGGCACCCTAAAACTCTGACATTCTAACCTATTGATACTGAGTCACCGACGCGTCCTACTGTCGCTGAGTTCTTGATGCATCCTACTGATGGAAAAACAATAATTTTTGGAAAACTCTTGAAATGAGCTATAATTTCCTCCCAGAACACCCCCATAAACTAGATTATGACAAAGTAATGGACCTATGAGGTCTTGTCCATTACATCAGATACCTCTCAAACTATTATCACCCATGAGAATTCAAATCGAAACCCAGATGAAAGAGGGGTTCAAACAACCACCCTATAAGATACCTCTCAATTATAAACCACATATTTTTGTTTGAAAGATGTACTGAAACCTCAAAATACAAGAACACATACTTCCACATATGCTAACTGAAACATCCACAAGATACCTCACACAAGCACCAACTTTTTGGACACATGAATTAGGTAATTCCCTTCTTCATGTAAAGATAATATATGCTCTGGGTGTAACTGAATCACATGTATGGTTTTAGTGGCATCTCAATGAATGCATCGTGATTTGGAATCTAGTTTACCCCTTTTCACATGTCATGTTTTTTTCACACACTATGAAATAAGGACACAACCCATCTTATAGAAAACAAGGTTCAAGCACAATATTACAATAAAAAAACCAAAATAGAAACTCAAAAAAACTTTGGCTACTGGCCATGAATATGCATCTCCCTTTCCCATGTACTCTCTTATAGGCCACCATGCCTCCATAACACACAAACCAAATGAATGGTCCATCCATATAAAACCTTCTTCCTGACAATCCTAGATCTCCATTGGTCGCTCCATGGACATTTTTTCTACCTTGATATCAAACTCTACCATGTAAATGAGATGGTAGTAATCATGAAGATATAGACGAAGACATAAGACATGAAAGACATAATGGATCCTCTCCATATATGTTGGAAATACCAACTAGTATTCTACTGCACCAACTCTCCCCAACACCTCGAATGGTCTGATGAACCTCGGAGAAATATTGATCTCTCTACTGAACCTATCTTACCCATGTCGAGGGGAAACCTTCAATAACACATGGTACCCACCCTCTAACTCCATGGACATCATCCTATGATCAACATATTACCTCTTCCAATCATGCACTACCATTATCCTCTCACGGACAAGCTACACCTTCTCGATCATGCTTGACACCACCTTCGGACCATGAAAAGTTGTCTTCCGAACTTCTGTTCATCGCAAAGGTGAATGACATGGTCTTCTATAAAAGGATTCTAATGGATCCATTACAATGGTATAGTTGTAGATATTGTAGTAATAAAACTCTACCAAGGGAAAATTGCACACCCATGACCCACCAAAATCCCAGATGAACACTCGCAACTTGTCCTAAAATGTCTAGATTGTCCTTTCTGTATGCCCATATATCTGATGGTGAAACTTAGAGCTAAGGCATAACTAATAAGAAAATCATGCTACAATACCCTCCAGAATCGTGAGGTAAAACATGTATCCTAATATGATACGATGGATATTATTACTCCATGAAGCTACACTACCTCATCTGCATATATTCTCACCAAGGAAGCCACTACACTTGATCTTTTAATCCCTAAGAAGTGAGCCAATTTCATCAGCCAATCCACTATTAAATATATTTCACCTAGAACTTCACCACAAACATCACCATTTCCTACATCATCTCGAGCCACCAAAACTAATAATTTAAGACATGGTACATCTTGGAAACTTTTGGGTGTATATCTAATGGTGAGCTATGAAAATCATCGAGAACTCCCTCACACATCACTACTGGAACAAACAGCTTCCCATGAAACATCACCTAATTCTGAACATCCTATGACCATCCCTCTGGAGCATCACCATCATCAATGTGATCACACATCACCTCCACCATTGTGTCTCCCCATGGAGAATCCTATCCCTAATGCTCATATATAACTTCACTATCATCTTAAATAGATATTCTCTTCCACTATCCATACCTGCATCCAGTTGTAAGGCATCCAACTCCTCCATCCCATTCCAAGCATCTACATATTCTTGAACTACCTCCTTCTACAACTTCCTACTCAAGGAATCAACCACAACGCTCGAATTTCCAAAGTTGGAAGATATCTATAAGTCATAATCCTGAAGAAACTTAATCCACCTACACTTCTCCAAGTTCAGGTCTCACTGGGAAAAGATATACCTCAGACTCTTGTGATCTATGAATCCCAAAATGCTCTTCCTAATGAAAAAATGCCACAAAAAAATCAGCATAAACATGACCATATTTATCTTTAGATCATGGGTGGAATAGTTATGTTCAAAGGGACATACTTCCTATACCCATAAGATTTCAATCCTCACTACTGCATCAGCACACATCCCAAGACTAGACTGAAAGTGTTGAAAAACACATCAAACATTACCCATTCATCTAGAAACTAGAGCAATGGGGTACTGCTCAACTTCCCCTTTAGATATAAGAAATCTACTTGACACTTCTCACCCTAGACAAATGTCTGGTACTTCTTTTTCAAATCCGTCAATGGAGCTAAATGTTGAAAAAATTTGGGTATAAATCTTTGGTAATAGCTTTCCAGACCAAGAAAGCTATGAACCTCCACCACATTCTTGGTGCTTCCAAATAAACAACTACCTCGACCTTAGATGGATCCATTGATATCCTCTGATGAGACACTGCATGTCTAAGTAAGTGAACATATCATGTCCAAAACATACACTTGGACCACTTCAAATATATTTAGTGGCATTAGAGAACCTCTAAGATAGTCAAGAGATGCTAGGTGTGCTCCTCCTCTGACATCGAGTAGATCAGGATGCCATCAATGAACATGATGATGAATTTGTCTAGAAACTCGAGGAAGATAAATTTCATGTTCCCCATGAACATGAATGGTATGTTCATAGCACTGAATGATGTGACCAAAAACATAAAGTGCCCATACCTGCACCTGAAATTAGTCTTTGGGATGTCACCCTCCTTCACACTTAACTGGTGATACCCAGATCATAGATTGATCTTAGGTAACCAACCTTATCCCCTCATTTGGTCAAAATGATATTCTATCCTCAAGAGAGGGTAACATTTCTCTACCATCACATGATTCAAACTCTAGTAGTCTATGAACAACTTCAAAATACCAAATTACTTCTTTGAAAATAATACTAGAGAACCCCATGGAAACACACTGGCCTAGATATATCCCTTATTCATTAGATCTTTGATCTATATCCACAACTCCTATAGCTCATAAGGTGTCATTCGATAAAGATCCATCAAAATCAGAGAAGCACCAGGCTGTAAGTTTATCCCAAACTTAACATCACGTCGAAGTGGTAGATTCTCAACCTCATTAGGAAAAAAATAAAAGAACTCTCCCACAACACTGGGAACCCCACTATCTCCTCATCCACTAATTCCACTAACAGTTTGACCAAAAAGGAAAGAAAAGGATCCACATGCTGACTGCCCACAAGAAAACACCGCTCGCCAACAAAATCCAAATATTGTCTATCCACGTCTAAAAACACAACTATTCTCTGAAATCAGTCAATAAAATCATGAATAGAGTAAAACCAGTCTATTCTAAGGATGAAATCATACAGTTTTGTCTATAATCGGAAAAAAACCCCACAACACTGATGTGGTGTCATCATTAGTCTACATCCCCAGTGCAAATCAAATAAGTTGTTCTGACCTTCAACTGATGTACTCAACACTAGGGGAACTAAAATTCACTCTATTTATATTACCATAACATGGGATAAACCGAGTGAAACAAAGAAGTGTGATGCTCGTAAATCAAAAAAATTACAAGCAATAGTATTAAATACACTGATCATACCTCGAATGAACTATGGCCCCACTGGAACTGCTCCCACATTGGTGTGAAACTAAACACACCTAGATACTCTTCCCCCATACTATCAACCACCTCCCAAACCACACTCGAGTTAAGGTCCTTGTGGAATTCAATGAGGTTTTCATCTTCCTTCTCCATCTCCCCTCAGTGGAGTAGGATCATGTTATCCCTAATGTTGAAACGACCTGGCCGACAACTTCTATTGAGGTGGGTGATGAACCTACCCAAATCCATTATAATGATATAAAAATGGGAAATACTCTGAAGGTTCATGCAGCTTAAACAAGATAAAGGCCTCTATCCCAATATTATGGGAACATAATGAGGACCATATAGTTGGAACTGAAACTAAAGAGGTCAAATCCCCGCTGGATGAAACATTGAAGGCCCTGGTGCCTGAGACCAACTATTGGAAGTCTTTATGTTTGTAAAACCCTACTGGAACCTCTCTCATAGTATTCATCCTCCTGATTTCATACTCTTAACCACTTATGCCTTCTTCTAGACCTCTAGGTTTGTGGGAGAGATTAAGGGGTTAACTGCATACTTGAGGTAAGGATGGAGTGCCTCCTCTAAGAATCTCTCCCGAGAATCCTCATCCAGAAAGATATCTGGAGAAAAAAATACATAGATCCTTGAACATGATCCCCAGCTCTTATAATGACATACTCCCCTACTAGAGGGATAGTATCTCATGTCACTTCTTATCCTTCTTAATATAAGAATATAATTCCACCCTGAAACCCTTCTCAAAAATGAACCACAAAACGTCATCCTCCTTTTTCTCCCCCAAATATAGATTCTAGCACTAACATGTATCTCCCCTCACCTAACTAACTACTAATGGAACCTAGAAATCCATAATATCCTAGATTATATAGAAGGTGATCTTGATATCATTATGCTAACTCGCAGTTTCCAAGTCAGAAACACTACCTCCATACTTCCCTAGAGTCTATCGCGGGATAACATGAAGCATCTTCTTCCACTGATTGTCCTACTCCTCTAGATCAACCCCATTTCTGATCATCTGGATTAGCCTACTAATCCTCAATGTACTGATCCACTTGTGGATGAAGACCAGGTGGTATATTTGAAAGATAAACAAGAAACTCTTAATCCTGAGTAGTACGAAATTTATTTAGGATTCATTCTAACTCATTGTTTATTTTAATTTCCAAAAACATCACAAATAAATCAAGAACACAATTCATCATGATGAATATACCTTTCCTAGGGTTTCTACCCTACAAAAGTTGTAGTCTCACTTGGTCATTCGGTAAGCTCAGAGTCCTGGCATTGGATCATGGGGGAATAAAATCTCATGTCCTTGCTGGTCTTCCCTAGCCTATGTCATGCACCAAGATCACCTTACACAGTTTCCCTTCCAACCCATGCAATACTCAATGTTCCTAACTCTTAACTTCATCATATCTCTCAACCATAAACTCTGATACCATTCTTTCATGACCCCCTCCCTCCAAATATTCCCCTCCTGAGTTGTCAATGGAGAAAGAGAGATAATTACCCATGACACCTGCCACCATTAGGCCCTGTGGTGGAGACCATAACCAAGGGTATATAAATCTAAAAATATGGGATTCATTACTCTTTTTATAGTATCCATGATCAGAAGATAAGATGTATCAGCCTCAAAAAACTCCAAGATATATATATATATATAAGTATCCAAAGTCCATCCCACATGCATATTAAATGTAAAAATACTACAAATAAAATGAAAATATCCCAATTAAATACCAAAAGAACAAAAAAAATTAGCAACATAAGAATTTTCCTAATTTTCAAGCAAGTAAGTTCTAGCACAGTCTGCGAAATCTCCATAGAAACCAAAAAAATAGATTTATATGCGTATGGTGAGAATACAAGTATACTCAGCAGGAAAATAGAATGTCACTCATGAACAAGTTAGTGAAGAATACTAATCCCACTATGATAAAAATATTAGAAAATAAAAAGAACCTAAAAAGGTATAATAACCACTCCAACCTCACCATAGAACACTCAAAAAATAACACAAGTAACTTAATGTAAAGTAGTAATAACATTGATGATTGGGTACACCACACCAATTCCCACTGGTTAACTAATCATCCCTAATAGAAAGCGCCCTGAAGATACCATGCTCTTCCACAAGCCCAAATATCACAACCATCCCTCACACTCTTGGTCCACATACCACATACCTCCTGCAAACACCTAGGCCACTACCACATAATATCCTACCACCAGACACTTGGGCCACAAAACCAAAACCTCATCCTGAAGACACCTAGTAAAGTACAAAATGACTCATCCCGAAGACAACTGGGAACCACACCTCACTTGTAGACATATGGGCCTCACAGCCGCACCACAACCTGTCTAAATAGTATTCGGGTACCAATGCTTAGAATAGGTAGTAGAGAAGATACAATAACTATATATCTATCCTCCCACTGGGATGTAGGGAAATGAAACCCTTCCCCATAACAATGGGGGTATTCATCAGATAGTGCTAATAATGGGTGTGGTGAATATAGATTTCACAAGTACTACATGTATATATATAGGTACCAAACACTCCTCCCAACCTATGGGTTTCCAAAAAAACTACAAATCCACACCAAACTGCCCTTGTTGCCACCTCTAAATTCATTTATCAACACCACAAGCCTTTACTTCAGAATTTGATAAATGAACACTGTTTCAATAAAATCAACAACTCAAAACATAACCCCACCCAATTCATTTATATATTTTATTATTCCATCCATACTTTTGAAACTACAAAACACAGCACACCCAAAGTAAAATCATAACGCTCACACACCTCACAAAGTCCCTGGGAACTCTGGGTGAAAGGCCCACGCATGGTAACACCATCCATATTTAAAATTATCCCTCCTAAACTATCCTTCTAAGACTCACTCCAGGAAAGTCACCCCATCCAGAAAGACCACAACACTCCTCCAACATGCATTCCCACTGCACACTCCCCTTTCATGAACACCTGTTGGACCACTGCCACCATCATTCTTCAAAGTAATACTGTCATTTCCTTCCTCACAACAATAAAACCCATAACACACCCCATCCTAATGACAATCAATAGCACTGCTACATAACAACACCGCATCCAGCAACATAATCATATCCAAACCCAAAACTACATCCCCAATTCCCATCCACTAACCTGATTCAGTCCCAAGACATAACAAGTTCATCCATTCCACAATCTATCAAACTCCCACCTGGAGATTCAATTTCACTTCTCGTACCACCCCATACTCACAACCAGACTCCTAGACACAACACAACATGACCAGTATGAATCAAAAGGTCAATAAAACCATAAAAAACACATAACCACACTAAATAGTAAGGCATATTCATATTTAGAAACCATTTTTCCTTAATTCCACAATGATAATTTAATAGTGATCATAAAAAAAAGTTTGATTCTCAGGAATCCATATATTTATCTGGGTGTACATGGTTAAATAATTTCATAATTTTAGCCATTTAGTAAGAGAACAACAACAAATATTAACAAATCATATTGGTGTGAAAATAGAGGTCACCAATGGCCATGATTTTTAGAAGGTAAATATCCCTTACAAATACAACATGGATCAAGGATAACATATGAAACAAGGTTATCATCAGCATCATCTCACCATCCCCTAATTAATTACTTCTTATTATCATCATTAGAATTTGGATTCATCCATTTTCACAAAAGAGTCATCATTACACCATCCCCTCATGAAACCCAAAGTAAGGAGAAATGAAGTAAAATCCCTACTTGTAAAAAAGGTGTCCAACGATTCTTTCTTGCACCAAAATAGGGGGTTACGCAAGCAACATGAAAGACTCTAGGAGAAAATAAAAAATATTTCTATAGCACAGACACATGAATCCTCCAGGAAGAAAGGTTTTGGGTGCACCATGAAAAAATAGAAACACACTAGGAATAGAAGATCTTGGCTTATATGAGCCAGGTCCTATATCAATGAAAAGAAATAGTTTCAAGGGCCATTAAATTTGGATTGTGGTCAAGACCACATGGTTTAAATATTTCAAAGTCCCTAGAATGTTTGGATATTAATGATATAATTAATATCCTTTGAAATTCCTTTAGAAACGTTCAAACAAGGATTTAAAACTTGATTTATGGAAAATAAAACAAAAGAGGGGTGAAACTAGAAAAATTGGAGAATGATAGAAATGACTCACCAATGGGAGAGTAACTGACACAAGTCCTTGAATGTGAGTCACTGACACCTGACTCACCAATGGATGAGCTGGTGACACTAAGTTTCCAACACGACTCACTGACAACGAGTCGATGACATGAGTCACTAATGCCTGACTCACTGATATATAGGGGTATATCATTAACATGAATCTAATATTAAAAATAAAATTTTTTCAACATAATTAGTATTAATGTTCTAGATGGTTTGAAGAAAAATCATATTCATGAAATACTTATATACACATACTCACTATATAAAGATCGATGTATAATGTGGTGCAATTTTCTAGTGTTTACCAAATTATTACTATGAGAAAAATTAGAGTGATATCAAAAATAAATTAGGCCATAGGTTGTATTTAAGGAAAAATACATTAGGGGATATACATAGGTATATAGGTATATGAAATTTGTATTTTTTAATTGAAAATTATAAATGGAACGATAAACTTGAATGCATAGAGTTATGATATAATGAGAATGTGTAGAAGATCAAAATTAAAATGAATCTTCTACAAGTTAGGATTTTGGTAATTATAATATTTTTTAAAGGAAAAATTAGTAAATGAGTGATAATTAAAAAATAAATGTATAATTTTATTAAATTTTGTTAATAAAGAAAAATAATTCATTGGTATTTTAAAGGATTTAAAAAATATATGTGACATGTTTCATGAGTGATGATGGGTTATATAATGAAAATAAAAGTTGACTAAAAATATTGTCATTGATTTATTCGAGGTGTATTTGTAAAAATGAAAGGTTTTTTGTTACAAAAAGTTTTAATATTGTCATATATATATAAGAAAACCCCATATAATAATGTATTGTGAATTTGCTAAGTAATATTATCAAGGGAAAAATAACTAAATTTTCCCTTGGGAACATACGCAACATATTTATTCAAACCGCTAAATTACACGATATTAATGTATGTATTACTACATTCCATTAAAATAAAATTTTTATAAATAATTAATTTATGGGAGACACAATATTGATTAAATTAACTACCATGAATGGGTTCATTAAATGGCACATAGAAGAAAATAATTCTATAAATAAAAGATATTAAAAGTTTCAACTAATATTGAATGATAGTTAATGGAATGGATATAGAAATTGAATATATATAATGTAAAAGAATGTAAGATATCATATTACATAAAGAATAATAGTGGTTTTTTTATCATTATATATGATTACATAAGGTTTATATATTACAGAATAATATATATATTTTCAGACTAGGATTAAAATCACATATAATGAATAATCTATTAATATATATTTTGAATAAAATATATTTTACCTTCACATATAGGTATTGATCAAATTTTCTATAATATAAATAATTATCAGCAAAGGAATGAACAACAGTGTATCAAATTAAAAATTTGTGATTCATATTGAGTGGTGTGTTTAATCAAGATAAAATATAATGTCATTATCTACTGAACACAACTTAAAGTCTATTAACACATCATTCACATCACAAAAAAATTATAAATGGAGTGGAAAATAAAGTTTTCATTGGGAGAGAGGTTAATGAGCCATGAATATTGTAAAAGTAGTGATCATGGAATCAAGAGATGGTGGTCAAAATAGTATACCCATGGATCTAGTGAAATATTGTCTATTTTTTCACTTCAACACCTCATCGATGTTTAATATATAGACATATCATACTTCTAGTGAACCATGTAAAATATCTATGTTATACAGACGATTATATATATATAATTTTAATATATGTTTATGTATTTTTTCTATAAAGAGTAATATATTTAACACAACTTCCACCAACATAAGAAAAAGATCCAAAAGAATGTTAAATGTATAAAAAATGTTGTTTGGTTCCAATAAACAAATAGATTCACCCACCCCCTCTCATTTCTCATAGTGTAATAAAAAAAATTACCAGAATATATGAGTGAATATTGTGGATATATTAATATTATTCATGGGAGATAAAAGGTTAAGAGTTAAATATAAACCAATATAAAACTATTTTATTTTAGACACTTTATCTAAGGTATATTTTAGTATATTTTTTTCAATAAAGTATTCAAAATGGAAAAATGGTCTCTTTTTCCATCTAAATAACTCTTTTCTAGGGAATTTCCTTCTTCTGCAGGGATAGTAAAATTAATTTTTTGTATCCTAGTATTATATTTTGAAATATAACTTCCTAATATTGATGGATCACTAATCAATCCTTCAATATTGATGATTTTTCATACACATTTTATAATTAATTAAAGAAACTCATGTGGAAATTATTTTAATCCAATATATCATGAAATTTATGTAATTAATGATGAAGGATTTCATGTTTCAAAATATCTCTTACATTATATTGTTCACTGTATTAATTTATTATGATTTTAAACTAGGATGGCCAAAGGATCATCCACTCTTAATATATGTGTTCAATATTTTTAAAACACCATGAAGAAGCTTTGTGGAAGAATAATGAATTTGGACGATTAATGTTTTTTTTCAATGTATCATGTGGAATGAAAATAAATTTATAAGAAAAAATATATTCTCTATGATTAATATGTTATAATGGAAATATAAAGGTAAAAATATCTAGATAATTATAACATAATATTCAATTAGTGGTATAAAAAGATGTTTTGAGTCATTCATATGATTGAAATGATAATTGGTATTGAGAAATATGAGATGATTAATTATACATGGTGGAAATATATGGTAGAAATGGATTTCATGCATCATAAGAAGATTAGTGACAACCATAGCATATATAAGGTCAAATTCATATAAATGAAGGATCACCAGTTGGTTCTTGAGGGAAAGTGTGTTTATCCCCTCATATTTTTGTAGGAATATGATAGAAATTATGATAACTATTTTATTAATGATTTTATAGAGATAATTAGAGGATCAACATAAGTAATTAGATGGATTTCTCCCATGGAAATGTCCAATGTAGAATAACCATTTATACCAAAATTTTACACTATAGAAAAACATCACACGCTTTATAATGTGAAATGATTCCTTTCAAAATCATCATCCATAACACTTTGAAGGGTGTATAGTACATATTTTTGAGTTTATGAGGTACAAAAAAAATACACATATAAGAATAAGGAGATATTTTTTTAGTAGAAATAATATATTAATTTAAATGAAATTTCATTGTATGATTTAGATGAATATAGATGAGTCTTCTATTAAAGAGGATTATTATTTAACAAAAATAAATTTTTCATTGAAATTTTATTGATATAATGACTTCTCAAGGATTGTATGCGAATCCATAAAGATTGTATGTGGTCAATTTAAAATTTAGTGAGGAATATTTTTAAATGAGTTTTTATTTCAAATAATTTTTATATAGTGTGGTTGGTCTTGTGATAACTAGTTCATGAATATGATTCATGGTACATGTAATAAAAAAGTCAATTATACATTGTGTGGTATATTTTTTAAGAGTGTAAAAATTACATGATCTATACGAGATGATTGGATAACATCAATTATGTAAATTATTTGTACATAATAATATATAATTATATATTTTCACGTTATAATTTTATTTTCGTTGAGATAATTTATAATTTTATAGATCTCTTTCATTTTCCAAAAGAAAGTGAATACACATGATTTTATAACTATGATAATAAAAATATTTTTTCTTTTTATTTCATAGTAAGAAGAAAATTATAATCCCAAAAACAAGTTCATGTAAAGGAGTTCGTCAGTTATGCACTAAATTATGCATAGAAGATGGGATAACGAAAATTAAAACTTTTATTTGTTGAAAATAAATTATTTCTAGATCCAGGGATTCTATGTGAATATCAGGTGAAAGGTATCTGATATATAGAAAAATTATAAGATCAAGGATAATATAA
This sequence comes from Viscum album, assembly GCA_963277665.1. Classification (NCBI taxonomy): domain Eukaryota; kingdom Viridiplantae; phylum Streptophyta; class Magnoliopsida; order Santalales; family Viscaceae; genus Viscum; species Viscum album. The sequence goes on along the minus strand of OY728153.1, from coordinate 54,279,313 downwards.
AATTTAGTTTGTTTGCGTGATTATCCATAGTAAATACAATATTGAAGAATCAACTGGATTAACTGATGGATTTCAAGATATCCATGAAATAAACTAGAAACTATATGTTTATATGAATAATTCGATGAAGAATAAGTTACATGAAGATTTTGGTATTAATCAAATAATAAAATATTTGATAATATCTCAAATTAAATGATGTATCAATTAATATTTTGTTAAAATAACAAATTTCAATTATGATTACGATTCATACAAGCATTAGATAATAAAAAATATTCAATAATAATTTTCATGATGTTATCTCAATATAGATTTTAGATTAAATATTTTTAGATATTTAGTTTATTTCAAATTGACATAATCACTTTTTTAGTGAATCAAATAAGAATACTAATTTCACTGATATGAAGAACTTTGTATCTTTTATTTTTGTCTTCCAAATAGATTTAAGAATATGTAATATCTTATAAATATTAAATAAACGTACTAGTATGACTTGTGTATATTATAATTATAACTTTTAATGAAATTAAAAGACCAAATATTTAACAAAATGTTAATATAGTTAACGAAATGGAATTAAAATTAAATATAATACCTTGTGAAAATATATTTTTGGTGTACCATAAAATAACTGGTGATAATAATACAAACAATTTCATTCAATAACATGTGGATCAAGTACAATCAATCTCATATTTTAAAACTGGATGATATCTACCAGGCATTGTATTCTAATTTAACTTACAAAAAATATAATTAAAAGGGATAATAAATTTATTTGTACAACAACAATTGGGTATAAAAAGATGTAATTTTTATAATGATCTAATACCGATAATAATCCTTGAATAATTTTTTTATTATATGTATAAAAATACTTTTTCATGTTATTATTTACTTTACATATCGTATCAATTCATCTTAACCATATATGTATTTAACAATTTAAAGGGTTTAATAGAAAAAAATCATAAAATTTAGTTAGGTATAATAATTACCCCCCATTATAGTGTTCATATATTATCCAATGTGATCTAAATGTTTTATTAATGTAATGGTTATACATAAAATTTGATTAAAATATTAATAATTTATTATAAGATTCATATATTAGGCATATTTCATGCTAATTTAAGATAACCTATGATGGATTATTTTTTTCACAAATCTATTTTAAATATTTTATAATCCTTCAAGGAAAACTCTATTAAAAAATATGAATATATTGGTATGGAAATTTATAAAAATATTAAAAAAATAGGAAATTACTATCACTAAATGAAGTGGATCATAGGGATTAATATCCACTTCAAAATTTCATATATTGTTTTTCTTACAAAAAATAAATCATATGATGTAAAGAGTATATGTAGGATGAATCAATTAAAATAGTCAAAGACTTTTAATATGAATTTACTTATTTAATAAAAAAAGTACTTGTTAAAATGGTCAGATTGAAAACTCAATTACATGAAGGTACTTCTTGATGATAAGGATCTACTAGATGAACTTATAGGAAAAATCATAAAGAAAACATATATTGAAAAATACTACAAAAGACATAGAAGTTTATTACAATATAATTCTTAAAAGACAAGAATATTATTTCTATACACTATCCATGTATAATTTCTAAGAATATATAGAGAGAGGACAAAAACATATAGTGGATCAGTTTAGAAACAAAGTAAATTAGGATTCCTCAGGTGATGAAAAGGAAAATAATGGTTTTCTGGAGATGAAATGGGTTGTACAAAACCCACTTATAAAGACTAAGAAGATGGATTTTGAGGATCTATTTTCAACCTAGAAATTATTTTTATAATATGGAATGAGATGTCACACCATGAAAAACTAGTAATTGACCATGTAAATTAATTTTATTGGATTTAGAGTGAAAAAAAAATAAATCAATCTAGGTGAGAAAAAAAATTATTTCATGAAGGAGTCTCTAGACAAGAATTTTATAAGATACCTATGAAATATTATGTAAAAAAATTAAGAGACCATAGGGAACCATAAATGTTTAATATGATAATAAGTAATGAATAACAAATATTTCTAATCAGTTTTAAAGTTCTGTACAAATGTACATAGATCATGATACATCATAAGATAATTAAAGGAAAAAATATGAGAAACAATTTATTCTAAAAAAATTATAACATAAAATACATCAATTTTCATCAACAAATATGAACTAATTTATTTTATATAAATGCTATGAAATGTGTAACTACACTAGAAATAATGAAAATAAATGTATGAACTTCTACTAGCTGATGAATAGTTACAGAATAATGAATATTATACACCAATATAAACAACTACCTTACTAGATGATGTAAAGATGAATCACAACAAAATATTTAATATTAATTAATTTAAGTGTTCCATTATGCCTTATAAATAAATGTATTATAATATTAAATCATATATAAGAATAAATATCTCAAGAAACATTTCACTTATTTACAATATAGTATTTTAGTCAAGATGAAATTCATATCCATATGGTTATTATTAGGAAACTAATTTGGTTTCTACCTTCAACCATTAGAATTTATGAATATTATTTGGATAATTATGAAGTTAATTAAAATTATATCATTTTATCAAGATAAAAATAAAATAATTATTTCTCTATAATTATGTCAAAAGGATAATATTGGAATAACAATTCATAATATGATAAAATATTTAGTTTTTTAATTCATGTTGTATATACACATAAATATCATGAATATTATCCAATGGAATTACCAACTGTTATATTGATAAAAATTATATCACCCCATTATAGGAAGAAAATATAATGGATGTGATACTAAAAATTATTCCATGAATATCTAACGGTTATGTACATATCTATAAGGTTTGAAGAAATAGGTAATCTAATAACAGTCAATACCATTGTCATGGTAATATTACACTTTTTTACAATGTTGTAGCATTGGACAATGATTATTATTATAGGAAGGAGGATGTAATTTTTTCACTTAAAAAATCTAATGTATTTTATGAGTAGAGTGTGAAATTATTCATTTAAGACTATACAGGTTGTATTAACACAAATTTTAGTATTTTTTTATAGGTATCACATGCTAAAATAATTAATGGGTGAAATTGATGAATTGGGGAAATAGCAATATTTTTTATATATTATGTTATCCAATGTATAGGTAAAGTTTAATAACAAATGTCTCATTTATTAGAGAACATGTGGAATCATCCATCTAATTACATTTGGATTTTTCAATGACTAAAAAATTTGGGGAAAATTTTGCTGATGAAAATCCTTTACATAAGTTAATTTTGATTGACCTAAAATAAATTCAACCCCTTTATTTTCATTTAATTTATTATCAATAATAGGGTGAAATAAAATTTATTTATTTATTTAATAGGCAGTGAATACTAATCCAAATAAGAATATTGAAAATCCCATGTACATTATTGATGATAGATGATGTGTAATGTTGTAATTTTTTATTATATGATGACGAAAAATGTAAATTTATAATAATAATAATTTTCCATGACTATTGATTATCATGTAAAGATAATGGTTGTCAAATTTTTTAAATGTTATGAAATATATATTTAATTATATTTAAGGTTATTTATAATCGTTTAAATAATGGATTAGATTAGGTATGTTAATGAATATGGGATGGATAATAATTCTTTTAGGATTGTTATAGAAATAATAGTTGTGAGGCATGATTTTAAAATTCTACATTTAAAATATATCAAATATTGAACTAAGGAAGAATTATAGGACAAATTCCAGTGGTTCACTGATGATGTGACCATATTTATATAATGGAAATTTTGTAGAATGGGAAGCCTATTTCTATAATAATTTAAATTTTTTTGAGGATAAATAATATTCTCAAGAAGATTATAGAGTTGAAATAATAATAAAATGTTGATTCTATTTAAAATTATATATGGTTGTCCATAACTATTATAAATACTATTTAATGGAAAATTATTTTAGTTTAATTATTGAATTATATAGTATAATTTTTATATGGTTCGATGTGATTAAAATATTATATTTTTTGAAAAACATGGGATCTTACTCGACTATATCCATGAGTGGTATTAATAAGATCTATACCAATTATAGTAATATAAAGCTTCTATTGAGGAGTATAGTGTGGGACAGATCTCCCACATAGCCCAGTTTCAATGAATGTAGGATCATGGGAGTGTACAAGGGGAAGAAGTTCTTTACCCTCAAATGTGTAGATAGTATGTTGAGGATAATGGAGAGCATCGATTCCATGGGGTCTTCATCATTATAATGGGAGAATTGTAATGTAACTAAGTGATGATCTATATAACCAAGTCTAATGTGAGACAACCACATATAGTGGTACAGATCAATATTATAGTAGCAAATAAAACAAGTTATAAAATATTCCATGAAATAATGTAAAGATATTGCATGATGTTTTCATGTGAGATTATGAGTATTTAGTCTTACAGTATGTGGTCTATGTGTAGTTTTTATATATCATGGCATAATAAATAATTTAATTGATGATGGGAAGTTATTACACTGTCAATAAATTTTACCCGTGAGGGTTTTTTTATGAATGTGATCTGATTCTGAGAATGTAGTATTTAATGAGTTTAGTCATAAGGTATCCAGTATGTGAATATGTTTGATGGTGAATTTAGTACAATGAAATATCTCCCTAAGTAGTGATAAAATTTCAATGAAAAATATATTATATAGGGATACATGATATTTTTGGATAAACATTGTTGTCAAAATTTCTATCTACTAAAAATGTTAATGGTATAATATAAATTAACACTTCGATATAAATTATTTTTATTAAATGAGATCAAGAATATTTTGTCATAGAGATAGGATTTAATTACAACTATAGGTAATTCGTGATCATTATTAGTAACATGGGGAATGATAAACTCATCTATGAGATTACATGATTAATAATAATAATAAAAGAATCACAAAATATTTTTTACAAGAGGATATTTTCTATGTTTCACTGCCATACAAGAAGAAGAGTAGAAAAAGAGAAAAATTGAAATAATTTTTATGAACATGTGAAGATTTTATAAGTTATAGATTATATTAAGTGAGGATAGAGATTGTATCATGTACATTGAATAATAAGAATATGAAGGAGAATAAATGATCTTATTTTTTCATGAATAATTATTATAAATACAATATTTGAATCAAATTTGAAATAAATTATTTTTCATATAAAATACAATATTAAAACCTAAAATAATATGTTGATATAGATAATAATGTTTTTATGATGTTTTGATGAGGCCTCAATATCAATTGAATAATAATGTGTTTTAGAATATAAAACATAAAATTTCATGTAAAAGAATATAAATTAGAAGTCGTATATATAAATAAATATCAAGAAACATAGATGAATGATAAAAAAAGTGACTTATTTATAAGAGTCAATACAATAGAATACTGATAAATAAATGTTCTCAAATAGTTCATAGATTATTAAGGACCAGAAAATAATCATTACATATTTTAGTGAATGTTTCATTCATGAATATCATGGGGGTGGAATGGTATTTTTTGGTGTTGGTGGGATAGAATTCCCACCAAAAATATATACCAATGTTTTTTTATTAGTTTCCAATGGGTTTTTTTCATGGAACTAGAAACACCCAATTTCTCTAATACACATGTTGACTCATGTACCTTCTTTATAAATTTATAAACTCAATATATAAATTTTCCAATGAAACTTAAGAACTCTCATTGGTCAAGAGGATGGGAGGTTGGGCTCATCGCACCATTTAGGGGGAATTTTTTCCTACTTTGTGAATCTCTTATATATGTATGATACATTATTGAATCCTTTATTAATTCCCAAGTATGACATGTGTAACCAATTAATTGACAATCAATTTTCTACATGCAAGGAATGTATAATAATCAATATATATCTATGGTATTTCATCAACTGAGATATTTTTATGTATCTGAGGTTCTCAATCAATGGTAAACATTTATGAGGAGAATATATATTATTTGGAATTTTATTATTAAGATTATATTTTAGGACACCAAGTGGGGAGATATAGAACTTATCATTATCCAAGGAGACATGATACATTTATATGTTGGAATCAAACCCATAAGATGTGTTTTTTATATATCATTAGGAAAGGACATAGAACCCATATAGTTTAGTTCCACATGATGGTAAACATATACCTTTTAAGGTAATGAGACAAGGACCAACCCATAGAGTCTAACATTATTTGGAAACTACTTCTAGGAAAAAAAATTGGTCAATGTTTAGTGTGGTAATTAACTGAGGTGGCCCAAAGAACTTGTAAGGGATATGGTATACCAAGATAGAATTGCCTATACTGGGAATGTGTCCAAGAGAGAAACATGGATGATTTTAGGGTGTTGAGTTTGGATGATAGGTTGGATTCCCATATATATAGTTTGGAAAAAAAATCAAATCACACATAGTTCTACTGTGGGGACCCATGCATATGGATCCCCATTGAAGTTTTTTCTCAAAATTAATGGGACCTTTGAGAGGATTAAATAATGATTTGGCATGTTGGGTTTTTACCTCAATGAGGGTTCAAAATTATACCATTTGGACTGTAATCAAATCCCATATATTTTTTTATCATGAGGACCCATATATATGGAGGACCTACAAATATTTTTCTCTCAATGGAATGTGTCACATTGATACAATTAGGAGACTATTTTAGGTGTTACATAATTTAGGGGGATTTCTTTTTGGGTGTTTCATGACGAATGTATCTAATAATGGTAATTTGGATGTTTACATGGGTCTTAAACCATTGGGGGTATGAATCATTGGGGGGTGAATTACCTTTTACAGTGGGGGACGAGTGACATTCATGTAAATATAAACATCTAAATATTATTAAGAGGTGGTCCATACATCATGTATCTCAATAATAATCCATTTTAGATCCAAGGGATGATATCAACAATTAATCTCCTTGAAAGAGGTTTTTTTATGTTTCTAGATCATTTTCCAATTAATATAAAATATTAACCACTAAGTACAAACATTTTTACATTAATCGTTGATGTTAATATTAATTGATTTCATAAATATTTTTGTTAAAAAAATAAGTTAATATTATTAGAAATTATAAATTAATCTTATTCAAATATAGAATTATTTTTTACAAATTAAATTTTCATAATTTGATGAAATTAATTTAAAATTAATCTCGTAGATGAGATGATACACTTGGTTTTTTAAATAGAAAAGTTCAAAGGATTGGCATATTTTTATATCCAATTTCAATGTTTAATTGATTTCAATGAACTAAATTGTATTTATTTATTTATTATTTAACTTATTATAGTTTAAAATTAATTCAAAAAATAATTTTTCCTCTATAATAAATTAGATGAAAAATATGATTTCAACTAAAATTTAATATTATTGAAAATTCATAAAATATTAAAGTTCTTCAAAAAAATACCAAATATGCATCAAAATTAAATTCTGATATTACTCTTTCAAAAAAGAATTTTTTTTTTCATTTAAAAATTAGAAAAGTATAAAAATAATAATTTTAATTCAGCTGCCCCATTAAATTGTAGTAAAACTACATTTAAGAAAATCGATCTTTTAAGCATAAAAATTGATTATTATTGTCTTTTCCGAGTAAAAAAATATTTTAAAATTTTCAAAAAAAATTCTAAACATATATAATAATAAAATTTTATTCCTAATCACAAATACCAATATAAAATCTATGATATAACTTTCTATTAAAATAATAATATTAATATTATATTATTATTCGGTATAACTCGGTCTTGCATGCTACATAAGATTTCAGAGATACTCATTATTTTGTGTTGTGCACGCTATGAGAAAAAAATACCTTATAATGTAAAATTACTATATAATTCATAAATATTAATAAATACTCAATGAACTTATTTTATCACTAGATGATCTGTTACATTCTTCCCACTTTTTGAAATTTCATTACCGTAATTTTATTCATTGAAACCAGTGGTGTTATAATTCCCTTATATAATTTTCATATTCCCATGTTTTGACTTCAAACATGTGGTTTTTTATAAAACTATAACATTTTTAATTACATTATTCCACAATACATGATCTATATGGTTAGGAATCTGAATCAGTTGTTTATCATAGAAAATTTTCTCTCTTAGATATATTATTTAAGGTCTCAAAAGAAGAGATAAATCATTTATGTATACCCTTAACATTGAAACATGAAATAAATACCATACCTAGGATGAAATCATAAAAAAATACACTCGGTATAGAACTGGTACAACATTCTTGACGATTACATATGGTCCAATTAAATGTCAACTCAGCTACCCCTTCTTACCAAAATGCTTCACATTTATCCATGGAGAATCATTTAGAACAATATGATCACCTACCTCAAAAAAAATATTTCCTTTGTTTATCTACCTAAAGTTTCTATCAAATCTGAGATGTTACCATGTGTCAAATATTCAACTTAAATTTCTCTTGGTTTCCTCTATGAAATTTAGTCCCATTAACATCATTTCAACTATATCATCCCAAAAAGCCAGTGTTCAACACCTATTTCCAAATAATGCCTCGAAATGTGCTCTTTTTATACTAGAATTAAAACTTTTATTATAAAAAACTATAACTAGAGAGATATTTAAATCACAAATTCTTTATTAACCCATTTATAAATAATGGAACATATCATCAAAGTACTTAATTTTCCACTTATATTCTCTATCAGATTAATATTAAAAATCCCTAATAATATTTAATTCATTTCCTAATGACTTTTGAAGTCCTTTTCAAAAATTTAATGTGAGCCTAGGATCATGATATGATATGATTGAGATAGCGACTACATGTGACACGAAAATCTCCATTATATATAATCTAGAAGGATTCTCTGAAGAAATCATATCTTGATTGGGAAGGAAATGTAAATATTTTTTTAATTGATCAACAATAACCCATCTTTCATTATTACCATGATAAGTCTTTGTAAATCATACCACGAAATTGATAGATAAGTTCTCATATTTTCACTCTACCACTAGAAAAGGTTGATGCATCCCCTTTTATTACTATTGTTTTCCTTTAACCTATTGATAAGTTAAACACTTCATGGAAAATTCAGAAATATATTGTATCATTCCATCCCACTAATAATACCACCAAAGGACTTTGTACATATTAGTACTACCCGGATTGATGGAAAATAGGGAATTATGATCCTCATGCAACAACTCTTTCTTTAACTAGGAAACATAAGGCTTTTATATTTTTTTCCAATCATAGAACACCTTTTTCATCAATATTAAATTTAGGAATATTTCCCTTTCTAATAAATTCCACCTTTTCTGGTAAATATTGATTCAGATTCTCTGATCTCTTAATTTTTTAACAAAATTTTTTTCAGGGAAACCTAAAAGATAGAATAGGATGTTCTTACATCTAGAACATCTAGAAAAATATTTATAAAACCATTAACCAAAGGGTAAAATGCTAAATGTAACATGGTTAATATAGATTTACTTTTTTTGACTCAAAGCATTGACTATCTTGTTTTCCTTTCATGGAAGATAATGAATCATGAAATCACAATCCTTTATAAGATCAATCAATATTATTTATATCGTGTTAAAATCTATCTAATTTATTATATATTTAAATCTTTTTTATCACTATATATTTCAAACTTCCCTCCATACAAATTATTCTTATAAATTTTTAATGTGAAAATAATATCTAAAAATTCCCCGTATTTTTTAGGGTAATTTAACACTATATTTTTTAACTAATACGAAGAATATAAAAGTACCATTTCAATTTTCATCATGAAAAAACCAAGTCTTCTTAACAATGAATAAATGTAGATGATGAATTCACCATTTCTAGAAGGTAGGGCCGAAAATAGAGCATTGAAAAATATTTTTTTAGTTATTGATAACCTACATCAGATTATCCTATCCAGATGATCCAAACTCTTTTTCATGTTAACTTCATTAGTGGGAAATATCACAAAGAAATTTTTTCAAAAAACTAATAGTAATAATATTTTAATGCAAGAAAACAATGAATATCAGTGAAATTTTTATGGGTTCTCCACTATTCAAAAACTTTTTTGGTAGGGTAAATAGTTATTCTATATTTAGAAATAATATATCCATGAAATTATATTTTCATAAAAAAATAAACTCTCTTAAATCATTCCATACAGTTTCTTTGTCTTTTTTGTTTCTCTAAACAATCCTTATATTCCATTCATGTTCATCCTATATTTTTAATGTATCAAAATATTATCTTTAAACAGAACCACAATATTATCCAACAAGTCATTTTCCATACTATGTTGAACAACCTTAGGAAGTATTCTCTCAGGAAAAATAGTCTTAAATTCATCTATTCATAGGGTATCAGCCTATACAATTTCTCTAATATTATTTTCCATTTATGAACACTAATTAAATTCATCTATAAAATAATAAATTGAAGAATATTATTTTTAGTGATCCAAACAAACCATGAAATTGAATATATTTTCTAGGGATTTAATCCATCCTTTAGTTAGCATAGGTACAACAGATCCATTGAATTATGGTTGATATTTTTCTAATAATATTATTTGATTTTACAATGTTCCTATGTGGTAGATCTTCTACCTCCCTCCCATTGACAATTCCATCATTTATAGCCCATCTCAACTAAGCCTTCACTGTAACAATATACATCATCCCAATACCAACCATCTCGGGATTCTGATTTCGAAGCATATTTTCCCCATTAGTTCCCTCCCAATATAGCTTTCATGATTCCAATTAGGAAACTATTGTAAAATTACATAGTTTATAGAATAAATGTGTTAATATTATATTCTATATCATTCTAACTTAAATATAAGTTAAAATCAACTAAGGGTAGTATATTAACACAATCCTAACCTCTAAAGTTTTCTAATCCTTTCCTATGATTCCAACTATAAGGTCCAAGTATTAAATATTATATAATTTCGAGTTATGTCATGAATTTTACATTATCTCACAATGAAGATATTTTCATGTTTTGATTTTTAGAGATTTAGATCATTACTCATATATAATAAAACCATAAGGTATAATGTGGAAAAATTTGATTAGTGTCCATTTTTTCCATAAAATAAATATTTTAAAATAAATCATGAATATATTCATGGAAAATGTCCATGAATTTCATCTTGACTCCTTACATTCTATTACCCATCCATAAATTTTGTGAACAACCTTTAAAAACGTGGGATAAGAAAAAAATTGCTCAATAAGAAATATTGAAACATGGAAAAACTTTAGTCTACTTAAAAAATAAAAAAACATTATAAAAAAGTAACACTTTTCACCCTTTAGAAGTATTAAATAGTTTCCTTTGAAAATAATCTCATTTCATATATTTTTTTTAATCACAAGATTATAATAAATCCCATATAAAGTATAAATAAAACATATTAGAATCTTGGGAAATAATTATACTTGTCACACTTTAAAATGGAATAAATAAGAGGCTGACATCTTTACATGTCACTCATACAGGTGGAATAGCCATACGGTCTAATTCTATACCCATTACATTAAAGGGTTATCCTAGACCGGCCCATCATTAGTTTATCACAGAACTAACCACCAATGGTTTATCACATAACCTCCCATAAAAGGTACAGGTAATATTATATAATCATTAAACATATAAGAAAGAAATTTTCAAAATTTCACTCATAATATTTGAATTTAACTCATATAAGAATATTTTAGGTTATTAAATTAATCAATTCATTATCAAAACACATTTCCAATTAAAAACTCCTTGAAAATGAAAAGATGGGTTTAATTATCTTTTAAAAACATTAAGGACTATGGAGGAATCCAAATAAAAATATATACATAGATATTAATTTCTCATTCTTGTATCTAAATATTAATTAGTAGGTAAAATAATATCAATAATATTTACATGGAGGGATGAATTAAATCATTAATCTTTGTCGCTTCCCATACCAAATTGATAATTTAAATCATATGATCGACAAAATAATAAATTTTAGTAAAACATTAAAAAACATGAGAACATATAAATTTATGATATGATATGTAAAATAGGGTTTTATATACACCGCATAATAGAAGTTTGTTGCATAACATCAAGATATCCCTCCATGAAAGGAGTTTAATATGAAATCCATTTCATTGAGTCTGAGGATTCATGTGTTTATTTATCTTTTTGAATAATAAACTTATGTTAACAATTTAAATGTTTTAGAACAATTTTAGAGTTTATTATTACATTTATTTCACTTATTACAATGTTATATAGAACTACTTAATCAATTAATTTTAGGTTGGGTGTTTTGACCATATTCACTTCATGTGACAAAAACGACTATAGTTGGTTGACAACGGTCAAGTATGTCTTTATAAAAAATATAAACAATAATAATAATGACACAATTATAATATTTTTAAATGAATTATAATTTTAAAACCTATAATTAAATATGGTTATGTAAAATGAACCAAAGTTTCAATTATGGAGACGTTACCTCGTACATATGCATGAGAAACATTCCCAATTTTCAATGATCATTATATAAAGAACCTAAGAAACATTCAACAAAAAATAATGATAATTATATCAAAAATAAAATATTATTTAATCATATATTCATATATATAATGTTTATTACATATATTTAATCACATCGCTTCATGTAGGAAATAGTCCATACGTCCCTAAACAATGTAATCAGTTCCATAGTGTGTGGGTGGTGATATAGAAAACAATATATTATATTTAGAGAAAAGAAATTATGAAATTAATATGATAAATATAATTTATATCACATATTCTTATTAAAATAATCCTTAATACATTCCATGTAAAGAGTGAACGAATCACATCACATCGAGGAGGCAATAATCCACACATCCACAAATAGTGTTATCCAATTCAAAAAATGTTTAAAGCATTAAAGTATGTGTTGTATAAAAATTCCATAAGTTTTAATAAATCATTAATATTATTTATAAAATATAAAATTATTATTTAAATCATAATTCCCATTCATGATAGATGGTACAATAAAAACAAAAGACATTGTTTCATGAAGAGGTATTTCGTCAAACACTCGAACGATAAGTTGATTATCCATTAGATGGTTGTGTATAAGTGTAGTAGAAAACATAGAATTACAAAAATATTATAATAACTAATATACTGATTTTATTTTATAATAATTTAATAATAATAATAAAATGTGTGGAGAATTAAATAAAACAAGAATGCATGTTGAAAAACGTTACCTCTTTTTTGGGTAAACCCATTTGGTTTGCACCAAAGGGATTCATGAGATTTATTTCAGAAACAAATAGGCTTCTAGGATGAGGTTACTGATTTTGGGAAGATATTTATAATGTTTTTTGATGATCCAAAATTTATTAGTGGTTTAAATAAGTATGGGGTTTTATTGACTTCCCTTTTATAGTGGAGGGGGAGTGGATTCTTGTAAATATAAAAGTGTAAAAACTATTGAGAGTTATACATTATCTCAAGTGTCTTAGCAATGATCCATTTTATATAAAATAATTATATGGTCAAAATGGACATAAAGTGGGTTTTGGACATCATCCTAGGTTATTTTTCCACTTAATATTAATGTTTAACCACTTAGTAAATACATTATTACCTAAATTGCTAAAATTAATTTAAATTAATTTCACTAATCTATTTGTTTAAAAACTATTTTTACAGTATTATACATTATAAATTATTATGATTCTAAATATCTATTCCAAATTTAAAAATTCTATTTAAAAAAATTAAGAAATTAATTTGAAAGTATTTTCATAGATAAGATGAGACAATGAGTATTTTTAAAACAAATGTTCAAAAGAGTGACATGTTTTTATATCCAATTTCAATGTGAAAATGAATCTAATGAAATAAATTTTATTTATTTAACTTAACTATATATAATTTAAAAATAATTCAAAATATAATTTAAATATTATAATAATTCTGATAATAATCTGTTTGCAATTAAAGCTAAGTATTATTTACATTTAATCAAAAAATGAAATTTATTAGAAAAATTTCTAAAAATATTAAAAAGTAAATATTGATATTTCTATTTCAAAACTAAAGTTTATTTTATCAAATAAAATTTATAAAAGTTTCATAATTTAGTTTTAAAATAGGTTCACCATTAAATGGTTGTAAAATTTCTTTTTAGAAAAATGGACATTTTAGAGTGAAATTGGATTTATTCTTGTCTTATTCCTATAAACTTTATTGGATAAATGTAATTTTTTTTATAAAAATGATTCAACATAATAATTTTAGTACTATGAAAATTTTATAATATAAAATCTAGGTTATATCTTCTACAAAATAAAATAAAATTAATTGTATATTATTCTTCGGTATAACTTATTCTTGCATGCAATGAGAGATTTTAAAAAATCATTGTTATGTGTCATAAAAGATATTGGAAATAGTATACCTTAATGGTTAAAATACTATTTAATTAATAATTATTCATTAATATGGAAAATTATTTCTCTATCATTACCCAGGTTGTTAAATTAAATGTAAATAATTTTAATATTATATTTTCCATAAAATATCGCATCTTACTTTGATTAAATGATTTTTATTTGTTGATAAATATAAATCATTAAAATTAATTCTCAATATAAATAATTACACATATGTATACCTTTAAAACCTGTAAAAAAAATTTACCCATCCAAAATAGTGGTGATAAGTAGAATGTTGGTTATATCCTTGTACATGATTAATCATTCAATAACAGGACACTATTAAAAGTGGATGAAATAGAAGTATGAGTTATAAATTTGTTAAAAATATATCCATTGAAATTAGAATAATTCATTAATATAATGTTAAAATATTCATTATATAATTATATAGGGTATCATTTTGAATAGAGGATAGAAAATTTTAAAGAGAAAATGAAAATGTGAGGAATAGTTGATGAAACCATACCATCCTCTCCATGTGACCTCATTACTATGATACTAAAATCCATGAACACATGGAATTTATGCACTTAAAACACACCTAAAGATTACATGGTCCATAATAGGTGGAATTTTGTAAAATAAATGGATTTGTTAAGTGAGATATGAGTCATTTTTTAGAGGGTGAAGGTATTTTTATTTTAGCACCCCGATCTAAGATCTTTGGAGCTGGTGCATTATTTTAATATATTGTAATGATTAAAATAAATCAAATTCTAAAGGACAGATAAATTTATAAGTCTTTTAAAATATATTACAATCATGATCATTACATTAAAATTTCTAAAATGGAATACAATATATATAATCCTTTAATAATTCCATTATTCTAATATCTTAAGCCAATATATCAATTATAAAACACTTCATGGAATCCTAGTAAAGGGGTGATCTCAGATTCTTAGTAAGGTTCAAAAATACAGTATAATCTTTTATAAATAACTATAATCATTAAAGAAAGTATAAAACTATAATAAAAAACTTTTAAACATAATTTTGAACATAAAATGGAAATAATAAATCAAATAATGTCATTTAAACATTCTCATGGATATTCTAATAGTCAAATAATCACATTAATTATGAATAACTAACCTCATAATGAGGGAATGAAAATTTCGGACATTATAACCACATTTTCAAGGGATTGTTCTAAGACCACACATACTCATACCGTCAAGGCCCCATGCCAAGACATTAGTGTGTCTAATGAGACCTATGGATGCATTGAGGGGATATAGCAGGAAAAACCAGACACTTACAAATTCCAATACAATCCTTATATGAAAATGGTATAATATGAACGACATTAACATTCCAATTAAGAAATAGTATATGAAATATGAATACTTTAACCATAAACCAATTATGGTATCCAAATAGCACATCCACTATCAAACTGAACATAAACCATTCAATAAAATATGGTAAATGATATCACAAGATATCATCCTAAATTAAACATAATATCCAACAAAGGATGTTGACATAGTTTAAATTACTATATTAAAATCATTAAAAATATCTTGAGACAAATTCTGCTTTTCAATTGAAATCAATTATTCAAAAGTCGCGCACTTATAAAAGAAGGCATTTAGAAACAGATTTTTGAATCAAAGATTCCAATACCTATTTGAAATTTTTTAAATGAATTAACATTTTAAAACATTCATTTCCATATAAATAAATCCTTAAAAACATTTTGAAATCATTTAAATTAATGATAATGATTTAGAAGAATAAATATTTAAAACATTTAAAACAGTTTTTAAGTTAGAGAGTCCCAAACAATAAACCATAAAAAGATTCCATTTTGAAAACATTTGAATGAAATTAAAAATAGAAATAAAATTCCCTTTATAGTCATTTTATATCCATAAAAATAGTTATGTAAAATAATATCAATAATATTGAAATAGAGAAATGATTAATTCTTTAAACATTCAAAGCGTCCCATACAACTGTGAACATTTAAATAATAAGTCTGATATATTCAAATGAATCTTTGTAATATAATGATGATAAATTTATTCATGATATGAAATATAATAGGGTAAATATAGACACTACACATAATAAATAGGTGGTGAACAAGGCTTATATCTCATGATAATTAAAAGTGATATGGAATTCTATTCCCACAGGTCTGATACACTCCGTACATGTCCAAAACTAATTTATAGTTGTTTTAAATATATTATTAACTTGTACCGGAATCATAATAATATTTATTATATCATATAGGATTAATTTATGACTTTATATTACCCATTTATTAATAATTATAAGCTAAATAAATATTTCGGCTAATAAATTCTTTGTTTATCATACGTGTTTTGACTTTTTATTCTTGATTGTATTACTTAGATCATGATTTAAATACTTAAATAATGTAAAAATTTATTTATATATCATATATATTCATAATACAAATATATATAATATATTTATATATGAAATGGAATATAATGTTCACGGATAAAATAGGTCATATGTACGCATGAAAACTATTTCTGTTTTCTTATCATATTGAACGCAAGAAATTAAATGAAATATATTCATATAAATAAATTTATATTATTCCAGTATCATTGTTAAGTAAAATATTACATATGTATTAATTATATATGTTTTTATAATAATTCTTAAATGGTTGTAATGGATGATGAATCTCATCACGTCGTGGAGACGGTAGTCAATACGTACGCACGAGTGACGATGTCATTATATAATGGTAAAGGGTAAGTAATTGGATAGAATATGAATTATATAGATATAATATTATGTAATATTTTTTATTTAAATCCTTTATATTCATTATCATACCCATATAAATATATTATAAATGAAAAACAATTTACTCCATGACGTAGAGATGGTAAGCTGTATATACGCACACATGGTGATATTGTTTTCTGTAGGATGGGTAAAAGAAGGAATATCATTGTAACATTATCATAAAAACATATCGAAATATATTATATTCTGGATTTATTAGTTTATTATGTAAACAAAAAATTAATATTAAGTAGAAGAAAATATAAATTTAATTGAATTGGTAAAACAATTACCACTTCTTCGAGTGTCTCTTTTTGATTTGAACAAAAGAACTCAATAGGTTAGCTTTATGTCCAATGTATGACCTCTAGAATGAAGTGATAGAATTTGGGAGGGTAAATAAGTAGGTATTTGATGATCAAAAATTCTTTATAGGTGTGAATTAAATACAATGAGAGGTTCCCTTTTATAAGAGAGGTGAGGTGTAGTTTTGGAAACTCCAAAACTATTAATTTATTATAAAATGATTTTTGATTTCAAATATCTAAAAATTGAGTTATTTAAAAAATGATATGATGGTAGGTTCAAAAAAACTCAACCAATAATGTTTATACATGTTTATGTCATATAATAAACCATATATTTTTTATTTAATCCTTAGTTAAACAATTTAACTTTTACCGTGACAACCTGTCTTTTTAAACTATAGGGTTAATATAGTAACTATAAAATGCCAAAAGAATCCAAAATTAATAATTCATGAAATATTTATCACTATCCAACTTATTTGGAAGAATTATATATTTTTAAAAAAATTATAACATTTAATAAAATTTTATTTATTTTAAAGTATCATTTATGTCAATTTTGATACTATTCAATAGTTTCATTTTTTGAAGATATTAAAGAAACATGTTAACTTTGAAACAATACATCAAATATATCACTATAATTTATATGTTGTTAATAAATTTTTTTATGTCATTAATTAAGTCTAGTTATATTTATTTTAATATTTTTAATATCATTAATTGGATGTTTCTTTTAATAAAATATTTTCTACTTCACAATTTTTTCATTCTTAATGAAAATTATTTAATCTCTAAAAATTATAAATAAATTAATATTATGTAAATTAATATTCTATATTTTCATATAATATTATATTCAACCATATAACTTCTATAACATCATTTTAAAAATGATATATTTATTTATATTTGAATATAACAACATTAACTCTTCTTTAAATAAAATATCATAAATGACCTAATCTAACACAAGTTGCTTAAAAATGATAATATTTTAAAAATTAATGTTTATTTTGGTCGAAACATACTTGTAAAATGAAATTAGGATAAATGTTAGGGTAATTTCATAATATGATAATATTATTTTTACCATTAATTATCCTATTTACCTTTAACTATGGTAAATAAAATTCAAAAGTTAATACTCACAAAAAATTATTTTGATCATATTAGGATACATTTTTTAGGATTATTACAAAAATGTAAGTCTATTTTTATAAATTTAATTCACATTTGTAATAACATTACATTTAATGCTAATCCCACAAATATAGCTAGAAGGCTGGTAAAAGCGACGTTCAAAATCTCAATAAATGTTTATATCTATTTATATTATAAAATGGTTATAATGGACTTTATTTAGTTAATATATTTCTTATTTATATATTTTTACTTTTAAATAAATTTAAAATACAATAATTATTTAAATAAAATGGTCGTTTTTAAACAATAATGCAATGTTTTTCACTATTCATCAAAAATTTAAAGTTTTTATAAAATTATCAAAAAATCACCCTATGCTAATTTTGATATTACAAATTCAAAAATTATGCTTATTTTAACAAATTTAATTTTAAAATGTGTCTAAAATTAAAATTTTTTATTATTCACAAAAGGACATAAGATGTAGTTCCTTTAAGAAAATAGTACTTCTAATCATATGACTATTTTACTGAAACTTATACATTTCATTATAAATATATTTTATTTATGTCAAAAAATATAAATGTTATTTAAATATTATTTTTTAATATTCATATTACTATATTTAATGGATAATATATCATTTAAATAATTATAATACAAAATTGTTGTTTCGTAGAATCTCAATATTCCTTATAACGCAAGCCATTTTGGTGTTCTATGCAATATAAGCTATTTAATTTATTTAAAAAGATAACATAATGTGAAATAATTGGGCATTATAGTATCTCCTCCTTCAATAAATTATGTCCTCACAATTTGAAGTTGGACTTCATAAATAAAAGGTTTATACTAAAAAATACCTTTGTGGAAAACCCACATTGGAAATAGGGTTAATGAAAGGTATTATTTAAAATAAAGACTGGGAAGTCTGAAAGTTACCAGAAATAACACATACAAGGGTTCTATATAGGAAAAATAGTCATGAAATAATATTCAAACCATCATAATATAATGGAGATTGATAGAGAACATGGTCAAGAGAAATATAACAATCACAAAGCTGGAAGTCAATAATGATCTAAGAGACCATTTGATTTTTCAAAAAATAAAGTAATAGGAAAACTTTTTTATTTTTTATATCCTTTACCTAGAGTTTAAGAATTAATTTACTTCATGGCATAATAAAAAAAGGAAGCATACTTAATTGAAAATTATAGTTCGATCCTTTAACAAATTTCACCCAAAAACTCATCTTTCCCTCCAAAAGAAAATAAAATTCAAAAAAATTATGTTTATCTTAATCATATTGTGTTCCAAAAATGAACTTATAATTCATCTTTAATATAATTAAAATAAAGAAAACTATGTTTTAAAAACCCATACATCACGTAGGATAGTGGTAAATGATGCACCCTTGTCGCCTTTTGATTATGATTTCAAGTATCATGACCTTTACGGATGTGATGAGTTGTCGCCTGACCTGCAGGTTGTATTTTCATAAAATTGTATTATTATAACATTCCAAAAATAATATTATTAAATTTTTTAACATTAAAAAATACTATATAATTTTAAACATAATAAAATACATCCTTTATACTTATCCAAAATACTTTTTTCTAAACTCACTATCCAATAATTTATATGAAAGGTCACATACAGAACATGTGAATACAATAATCATATATTCTATTAAAACATGGAAATACCCTGTATTAACCTAAAACCTTATTGAATAATTTCATGCTTCCATATTCATTTTTTAAAATATAGAATATTCAATATACTTCTTAAATCCAAAAATTTTGTAAAATCCATCAATGATGGAATAAACAAACTATTAATCAGTTCCAATGTAGTTAATAATATCAAATATATTTTATCCAAATAAATCATATCTTTTTTAAAACATCAATATCTTAGTATAAAAAACATATTAAGGGTTATCTTTCCTTCAACCATATATTTTCCAAAAAAAAATAACTTGCAACTGTGTCACTTTAATTAGTGTCATACTATCTCAAATCCTTAATGAAATAGTACTATAGTATAATCCTTATAAACCCAAAAATTCTTATAATGATTACATTTCTAATAAAATATTCAAATGAAATAATTCTTGAATAATAATATTAACCGTCCCACTTCATCTGTGGTAGTATCATAACATGATCATTATTTAATAGAATCATCTAGGGTACATACCTTTGACGATTGGGACATTGATTCTCATAGTGTCCCATATCCTTGTAGTTGAAGCTTTATACATTATAAAAAAATTTCTTACCCATAAGATCATGGACATGGTGTCATTTTTCTCCAAACTTATAAGAAACTCTCATTATCTAGAAGAATTTACTAGGGTGATTATTTCCACAGTTATCACATGTGGGAAAATCCTTCTGCCCTTATTCCCTTTATCCATGTTTTCCTCTACCATACTCTTCTACTATTATTTCCTTCAAATGAAATAGGACTAATATAATTATTTTCATATCTTATTAACACATGATACTATTTCCTCATATGATGAGAATACATGGGAGACTATTTTCCTTCTAAATTTTGGTTTAAGACCATGAAAGATATGATGCTTTTTAATCTTCAGTTCATGTGCATTTGTAGAGTTCTAATTTCCCCTACTAGGGTAAATTTTTATAAGAATGCATATAATAGATTAGCTTATAAATTTATGTACTTTGAAAAACTATAAATATGGTATATCTTAGAAGAAAAATTATGCATCATAAATCCAAAAATCATAAACTTTGGTTACATTGGGGGAATCCTTTTTATTCCGTCACAACAGTATGAAAATAAAATGTTAATTACCCTAGGAATATCCCCCATGATTTTTCAAACTTGGTTTGTAGTAAGGCCCATTGTCGTGTACCAGGTCACCATAATTCAATCTCATAACACCTTGTCATAGTTATTACTGATAGGTACATTGGAGTTAGAACCACATCTAATTATAGTATTTAGATAAGGATATATTTGGTAGTAATACCCACATAATATCTAAATCACCATAATTTTTGGATGTCCTTATATAATTATCCTCAAATTTTATCTTATGATTATGATCCATAATCTATTTTTTCGAAATCTATTTCGTATGCGGTTGTTAAACTTCCTTTGATACCAATTATAATATCCCGACCCTAGATGCCCAGAGCTGGTGTGTTATTTTAATACATTTCCATTATTACAAAAAATAAAATCCCAAAGAACTGATCAATTTACCAGTCATCGAAAATAGATTATAAATATGTACTTTATAATAAAATTTTGAATTTAAAATATAACTTGTATAATCCTTAAAACACCATTATTCTCATTTCTTAACCAGGTACATCAACTATAAAAAACTTCTTAGCATCATTAGAAAAATAAAACATAATTAAGGGGTGATCTCAGATGCTCAGTAAGGTTAAAAAATATGACAAAAGCTTTCAAAAATAACAATAAACTTTAGGGAAAGTATAAAACTAAAACACAATCCTTTAAAAAATAAACATGAACATAATATCGTAATAATAGATAAAATAATTCCATTTTAACATTCGCATGGATATTATACTAGTCTAATAATCACATCTTTTATCAATAACTAATCTCATAAAGAGGGAATTCATAATGTCGGATATCATAATGAAATTTTCAAGAGATCGTGCTAAGACCATACAAACCCATACTGTCGAAGCCTCGTGACAAGAAAATAGTTTTTCTGATGAGACCTACCGATGTATCGAGGGGTTATAGTAGACCTTTCCCGTCACTTACTAATTCTAATACATTCTTCATATGAAAATGGTGAAATATTAACAACATAACATTCTTATTAAAACTAGTATATGAAATATGAATACGTTAACCATAAACCAATAATAGAATCTAAATAGTACAAGCAAATTCAAACTAAACATAAACCATTCAATAAAATATGGTAAATAATATCATAAGAGATCATCCTCAATTAATATAAATATCCAATAAAGTATGTAAACATAGATGAAATTACTCTTTTAAAATCATTAAAATTGTCTCGAGACAAATTCATCCTTTTCTTTGAAATCATTTATTCAAAAGTCGTGAACTTATAATAGAAGAAATTTAAAAGGATATTTTGGAATGAATATGTCCCATACCA
This sequence comes from Viscum album, assembly GCA_963277665.1. Classification (NCBI taxonomy): domain Eukaryota; kingdom Viridiplantae; phylum Streptophyta; class Magnoliopsida; order Santalales; family Viscaceae; genus Viscum; species Viscum album. Next base: position 54,256,296 of record OY728153.1, on the reverse strand, counting down.
CTTTAAAACTTTTGAAAAGAATTAAAATTTCAAAACATTCATGTCAATATATATAAATCCTAAAAACCATTTTGAAATCTTCAACATTAATGAGAATGGTTTAGAAGAATAAATATTTAAGACATATAAAATAATGTTTTAGTTAAAGAGTACCTTACATAAAAACTTAAAAAGATTCATCATTTAAATTATATTAATGAACATAAAATAGAAATAAAATTTTATTTATAATCATTTTATTTTCATATTAATATTTATTTACAATAATATAAATACTATTGCAATGGAGAAAGGATTAATTCATTAAGCATTCAATGCATCCCATACCACATTCTAAATTTCAATCAAAAGTATAGTATTATAAAATTAATAATTAAAAATCATGAAGATAAATGTATTCATGATATAAATATAATAGTGTAAATATATACACCACACACAAGAAATAGGTGGTGAACATGGCTTATATCTAATGAAAATTAAAAGTGAGACAGTATTCCCTTACATTAGGTTTGATACTCTCCATACATGGCTAAAACTCCTATATAGTAGTTTTAAATATATTTTCAACTTTTATCAGATTAATAATAATATTTATGATATCATATATGATTCATTTATGACTTTATATTTCCCATTAATTAACAATTCTATGTTAAAGCAATGTTTTGTGTAATAACGGCTTTGTTTATCATATGTGTTTTGACTTTTTATTCTTGATCGTATTACATAGATCATGATTTAATTACTTCCATACTGTAAAAAATGATATATATATATCACATATATTCAGAATATAAATATATATAATAGATATATATATTAAATAGAATACACCGTTCATGGAGATGGTATGTCATACGTACGCATGAACATTGTTTCTGTTTTCTTATCGTATTGAATGGAAGCATGTAAAAGACATATTTGTATATATATAAATTTATTTTGTTATAGTATCATTATTATGTCACATATTTCATACTTATTAATTACATATACTTTTATAATCATTCTTAAATGTTTGTAATAGAGGATAAATCTCATCGCATCATGATGATGGTAGGTTGTACGTACGCATGAGCGATGATATCATTCTTTAATGGTAAAGGGTAAGAAATCGGATGGAATATAAATTATAAAGAAAAAATACATTGTATTATATATTATGAATTTCCTTTATATTCATCTTCATACTGATAGAAATAAATTGTAAATGAAAAACATTTTACACCACGATGTGGATATGGTAAGTCGTACGTATACATGCATGGTGATAATGTTTTTCACAAGATGGGTAAAAGGTGTAATATGGTTCCCCATAATCATAAAAACATTTTATAATATATTATATTCATGATTTATTACTTTATTATGTAAATAACATAGGAATATGAAGTAAATAAGAATTTAAATTGAATTGAATTTGTAAAACAATTACCACTTCTTTGAGTGTCTCCTTTTGATTTTCACAAAAAGAATCCTTCGGTTGGATTTATTAACGATATATGGACTCTAGGATGAAGTGAGAGATATTTTAAGAGGATATATGAAGTATTTGGTCTATCCAAATTTATCTAGTGGTGTGAATAAAATATAAGGATATTTGTCCATTTATAAGATAGGTGTGGGGCACTTTTGGAAACTCTAAAAATTATTAATTTATTATAAAAATATTTTTGATTTCAAATATATGAAAAGTGATTTATTTGTAATATAATATGAGTATGAGTTGAAATAATCTCATCCAATGAATCTTATACATGTTTAGGTCATATAATTAACCTTATCTTTTGGCTTTAATCCTTAGTTAAACAATTTTACTTTTACCATGACAACTTGTCTTTTTTACTCTATAGGGTTAATATAGTTACAATAAAATGCAAAATGAACCCCAATTGGATCATTTATGAAATATTTAACACTATTATAGTTAGTGGAAAGAATTATATATTTTTATAAATTTTATAACATTTTATAAAATATTATTTTTAAAGTATCATTTATTCAAATTTTGATACAATTCAATATTTTCATTTTTAAAAATATGAAACCAAATGATAAATTCAAAATAATACTTCCAATATGTCACTAACATGTCTATTATATCATTAAAATTTTTTATGTTATTAATTATATTAATTTAAATTTATTTAAATATTTTTATAATCATTTATTTGATATTTCTATTAATAAAATATTTTATTCTTCACTACTCTATCATCCTTAATAGTAATTATTAAATCTCAAAAAATTATAAATAAATTAATAGGATGTATTTAATTATTCTATATTTTCAAATACTTTTTATTGTTGAAAATATCACTTATATAATCTCATTTTATAAATGGTATAGTTATTAAAATTTGAATATTACATTTAACTCTTCTTTAAATATAATATTATAAATGTCATAATCTAACACAAATCGTAAATGTCATGAACCAACCCAGGTTGACCCGGAAATGGCCACCTGATCTGATCCACAGCAAGTCCTAAGAGGGGTTTTAGATCCTCTAGGGCTCACAAAATGTTCCAGGGTATCAATAGAGAGAAAGTGGGATTGATTTTTTAAAATGAAAATAAATAAAGCATCAGAAAAAATGTAGAACAACGCACAGTAAAAAAAATGGAACGGAAAATAAATAAGAACCAACAACACATACAAACATGACCACACCCAAAACTCCTCAGGACCCTAAGAGTCACTCACCAATCCATAACCAAATATCACCCACAGTGAACAAGCTCGAGTCAAACCTGTAACAAAAACTAAAAAGAGGGAAACACTATAAGCGTGAGTATTAAAACTCAGTAGGCATGCCCAATAATCTATTCCCAAATCACCACCACTAAATAATTAATTTTAATACTTTCAATCTTTAAATACATTCTAAAAAATATGAGTTTTTACATATGCTTTAATTTCCAAATAAATTTATAGTTCATTTACAATTCTAATTTAAAATAAAGTTGAAGGTTTGAAAGAAAAAATATGCATTAAATTTTAAATAAATTTTCAAAAAAATTTAAAAATAACTATTTTTGTTTTATAAAAATTGGAAAAAAATACGCACACACAACACATAATAAGAGAAATAGAAGTGGAAAATAGGGGATAGTAACCAAATTAAGCACCTAAATCATCTGCTACAAACAAATAAGTTCCAAAGAAAACATGGTTTGAACCTAGGATCTCGTGAAAAATTCAGAATGTACTATACATGTGACTCATCTTGAAGGCATTCCCTACTAAATTACATCATAACACCCTAATTCCCGACCATCACCCTACCGTTCATGGTCGAGGGGAAAATCCTATATCAATAATAATAATAAAAACATCTCCTTTCTATGGGCCACTAGCCAGTGGGTAATCTAAAAAAGTGAAAAAAATGTTCAAATAAAATTCACTTACTATGCTAGGATCCCATGTCAAAACGTGCAATAAAAAAGGAGTGATTCAACAATGTCAATCAAGTAACCAACCACAATGCATGAACATCACACACAAAAACTCACACAAACAATATATATAGCAAGATCACCCATGAGTCACCCCAAATAGAGTTTTCAAAGTCATTTACTTTATTGAAGTTCCAAATAGGGCTTAACCAACCACTCAACACCTACCCATTTCCAAAAGAACCAACATTCCACTTTTAAAAACCAAAACACACTTGGAAACCCATTTAAGAAACTCAAATCACCATTTTAAATCTTAAACACATTTTCAAGCAATTCAAGCTCAAGAGAAAACTACTATCTTTCAAAACGAACATTTATTCTAAAACTAACTAATTAATATAATTTACTATTTATTTAAAATCAATGAAATGAAAATAAATTAATAAATTCTTAATATAAGGGCTTGTGAAATAGGGTACCTACCGAGGCTCGCATTCCAAACACAATGGTGTGTCACGCCTTGCACAAACGCACAAGCACGCGCAAGACAATGACCACAGTTTCGTAGACTTTCACTGCCAACACACTACAGTAAAAACAAAAACAACTAATAACACTCAAGGAAATACTTAAAATAATCCAAGAGAACAAAAGCACAAAACTATCTTAAACCCAAGTGTAGGAGAAACTGTCTGAGCGAAGGAGATATGGTTCATGGTGGGAGTGTGCTCGATCAATGGGATCATGTGAAAGAGAAAATGACTGTTGAGGGCACCGGTGAAGAGTGTGAAACGACTAGGAGGGTGTGTGATAACCGGATGGGAGGCGCATCGGCTAGAAGTGTGCACATTTCTCTACAGGGGATGGCCAGATGACGTGCAGTGGGTTGGAAGGCGCTTGACAGGAGGGCGCGCAATAGAATAGTGGCGACTGGAGGGCGCGTGGTGGTTGGAGTCGTGCTACTGGTCAGAGGGTGCTAGAAGGGGTGAAAAGCTGGAAGGAGGTCTGGTGGGTGTGCAGCAGTCATAAAGAGGTTCGTCCGGAGGCACGCATAGTTGATATGGTTGTTGGGTGCTGGTGGGAGGAGCCTGTGACCAGGGTAGCGAAGGGGGATGTTGTCAGGGTTCTGCACCACTATTGGCTGACCGGAGGAGGGAAGGGGAATGGTGTCGGGGCACTGCACCACTGCTAGCCAGTCGGAGTAGGTAAGGGTTTCAGGGTGTTGCGCCGCTGCTGGTCGGTAGGAGTATGGGAAGGGGGATGGTGTCGCGGTCGATACTGGAGGTCGAGGGAGGCGCGGCGGCTGGCAACAAGTAAGAGGCTGGAGGTCATGCATATGGGAGGCAAAGTCGGCTGGGTGTGGAGCGCAGACAAGGGTGTGGGGAGAAGGAGCCACACAATGGAGAAGGGAGTGTAGGAGGGTGGCGACGCACTGGGGAGAAGGATCTGTGGAGGGTCTGGGGAGCATTGTGGGGGAGAATATTATTAGAAGATAGGGGGTCCAAGAACCCTAAAAAAGATAAATAAATAAATAAAAACAACCAAAAAGGTCATAAAATCCCTAATAAAAAAATAAAGATAATAATATTAATAATAATTTCAATAATTGTAGGGAAATAATAAAAATAATTATATAACAAGGAAATAATTATTACTAGTAGTTTTAATTAACATTAATTTTTAATTTTAATATTTATATTAAAAATAATAATAGTCCAAAATAATAGCACAAATAATTATAATAATTATAAATAAATAAAATTATTTACAGCACTTATTTCATTTTTAATAATATTTACAATAATAACATTTTTTTCTAGTAATAATTTTCATCACCATCTTAATAATAGTAATAAATATTAATAAAAAAATAAATTTAATAATAATAGTAATATTATTATTCACAACATTAACAACATCATTAATTATTCTTAAAATGATCTCTTGCTTTTCGTTATTTTATTAGTTTCAATATCGCAACTGTGTGGCCCACACACAACTCAAGTTCCCATGCACGGACCGTGCGGTAGCTTCTGAATGACCCAAAAGCAACTGCATTGGTTCTCAGCCTAGCCGCACGGCCTACAGTAACCATGAAGTGCCCACATGATGGCCCAAAAAGGAAAAAAAATCATAACTTAATAACAATATTTATTTATTTATTTATATCATAATGATAAAAATAAATATACTAATAATAATATTAATTATTATTATTAACAACAATAAAAAATTTAAAGAACACAATAAATTAAAAAATCTTCCCATTTTAAATTTTCTGAAGAAAGATAGATCGTGACCTTGCCTGGCCGAAGCTGTATGGGGTTTCCAAAATGTGCTCTTCCCATGTTCCAAATGATGTCAACTCAAAAACATGCACTTTTTGACAAAACTCAAATATCGCATTCAGTATTCAACCCAAACCTTTATAGAAAAAATTTAAAAGCCATAGAAATAATAAAATAACATAATTAGATAGGTCGGGGCATGAAAACTATCCCCACCATAATGCTTTCCATCCTCAAAAATCCCAACAAGATTTATACCATAAGATAAAACTTCTTAAGTGTCACCTACCATCATGAGTCTAAGCACCTCCAGTTGATCAATCCAAATAAACATCGAAGTCCCAGGAGTTAAAACTCATCCTCAAAACACAACACCTTAACCACTACCAAACAGAACCCAAACCGTTCATTTCAACTAAGGAACGAATAAACTTAAATCACCTTAGACACTTATTACCATCATATTAGTCCAACATAACCATTGGGTGTACTCCAATCCCAAAATTTACCCAAGAGGAAGAATTTAGGATTATGTGGTTCTGCACGAGACCACCTGTCACCAAATTATACATGAAAATAAACTCTAATACTCACAAGGTGAGTCCCAAATGGACTCCCCACCATAAGGATCGAGCTAACACTAAATTACTTCGGGTGTAACTCTACGAGACCCAATGTGGGTCTCCCCACCAAAACAACAGACAAGATTAACTGAACATGAAAACATACACACTGGTCAAAAACCACCCACCACGAGGGGGATAAGGGAAGGGCTGAACTGATAGAGAATCAGAACTACCACCATCGTTATATCAACAACATCACACCCTCTAAAGAACACAAACCAGGACACACTAAGAAAAAATATTAAACCAAGGCCCTTTTTCATTATTGGGGTTCTCTTAACTATGATTCAGATTCACTCTAGGACCCATGGTTGGAGATATGATGATTGAAGCATATCTTGCCTCACAATAGGGCTTCATAAATTCCCCAAAATAGCACACGAACCAAAATTTTACCAAAAACACTTCCATTAAAATAAAATTTTCAAATTGGTTCAACAAAAAAACATTCTTACAGCTAAAGGAAAAGAAACACCATAGGAAACTATAATAGATGACCACTACATCTAGAGATCACTACAAATATAAAACCCTAAATTGAACCCAATGATTTTCATAATCCTATTGATGGGAAGAGGTGACCTCTGGTGTGCTAGGTTTAGATTCAGAGCGCTTCTTGAAAACACATCGGCACAATCTTTGTAAGTGACCCATATATCCACAGGTGTGGCATGGTCTTGGAGCACTCAGGCATGTCAGCTTCTTATGACCTTGCCTACCACACTGGTGACAGATCATGACATTGCACTGTGAAGAATATTATTGAAGGTCTGGTTTCCTATTTATTCCTCTATTAGAGCCACCAACATCAGGTCACTTCCCATTCTTCCTATTACCATCATCTGCACTGCTTCCCAAGGCCAAGAGAGGATTCTCCACCTCATCTCCACCTTTTAACTTGGAGTCGGCCATAAATGCTTGCCCCACAACATCTAAGAAGGTGGTTAGGTTGAACTTTTCCACTTTTGACTGCAGTTAAGGTTGGAGCCCAAACTCAAATTTTTAAGCCTTTTAAGGATCATTTGCAACAAATCATTGGTCATATGGAACAATGTATTATAAGCATCGATATAATTATAATACTGATTCAGCATCCTACTCAATACAACACAACTTCGTCCTCTTCTTTAGCTTCTTCAAATTAGAGAAGTATTGTTAGATGAATGAAGACATGAATAATTCCCAACTGAGATCTTCTCGAGGCTTGCTTAGAGACATGGACTTCCACCATTCCCAGGTTGGACCTTCTAGCATAAAGGTAGCCAACTTCACCTTCAAGGACTTAGTCAGTACGAGAAAACATAAGTTCCTCTCAATATTCCACAACCACCCCTCCACCTCAAGAGGTCCTGATTGGCCATAAAAGTGGGGATGGTTCAACTTTCGAAACTCAAGAACATAGTCTTTGGGGAGATTAACTCGAGTATTTTCTAACAATACACGACTCAATGCTGCACCTTGGGAATCCATCAAACCTTCATGGGGGAGAACACTATGGAAAATGGAAACAATGAACTTAATCAAATCATGGTCATCGCCATTTCAAATTCATCTTTTCACAATTTCTGAAATAAAACTTTACAAATAGTTTTTAGAATTAAAGAAGACCAAAATGATTCCCTAGTGGAAACTAGTTTCTAAGGGTGACTCGTACATACGGTTGATGGTCATACACCAATCATGCCACCATCATGGAGAGTAGTCTAGGGAAAGTTTCCCAGCTCCACATGGTTTTCTAGGCCTTGCGAGATCATGGGGTTACTTTCCCAACTCCCTTTTCATTTCCCAACATAAAACAATTCAAATTTACCAGAAGGACACCAACAACCCAAAACATCCCATGGTAACCTGAGGTTCAGAATGAGCAAGGGTTCAGGACATCCTTCCCGTACCTATGCCTTCAGCCTCGAAAATTCTACTCTTTCTATGATGACAACCCCAAATAGAAAAAGACGCTCTGAAAAGAAGAGTACGCTAAGAGTCGACCTACTCTGATTCCATTTTTTCATGAAGCAATCCAGGTCAACCCTGAATCGGTCACTCAAGATGATCCATGACAAGGCCCCAGAGGCATTCGCAGTCCTCTCGGGCTGGCAGTAAGCGCCCGGGAATCAACAGAGAGTCAGTGGGAATGAATTTAACCAATTAAAATAAATAAAGCAATGGAAAAAAGGTAGAAAAACACACAGTAAAAAAATTTCACGGAAAAGAAAGAGAGACCAACAACACACACTATCCTGACCATGACCAAAACTCCTCATGAACCTGAGATTCACTCTCTAATCCACAGCTAACTCTTGCCCATGGAGAACAAGCTCGATTCAAACCTGAAACAAAAACTAAAAATATGAAAACACTATAAGTGAGACTATTAAAATTCAGTAGGCGTGCACAACAATCTATTCCCAACGCACCACCATTAAATAAATAATTTTACTAATTTCAAGTTTGAACTACATTATATAAAATTTGCGTTTTCATGCACACTTTCACTTCCAAGGAAAGTATCAGTCCATTTCCCTTTTCAATTTAAAATAAAGTTTAAGGTTTGAAGGAAAAATATGCATTAAATTTTAAATACATTTTCGCAAAAATTTAAAAATCAAAATTTTAGTTTTTAAAATAGAGTAAAATGATACACACGCATAACACAGGATAAGGGTAATAGAAAAGTGGCACACAAGGGGCTAATAACCAAACTAAACACCTTAATTGTTTTCCAGATACAAATAAGTGCAAAATAAAACATGGGTAAAACCTAGGATCCCATGAACAATCCAGAACATACTATACATGTGACTCATCCTAAAGGCATGCCCTACTCAATAACAGCATAACACCCTAATGCCCGACCTTCGCCCTATATGGCCTGGTCGAGGGGACCGATCTCATATCAATAATAATAACAAAATATCTCCTTGCAATGGGCCACTAGCCAGTGCGTAATCTAAACTAGTGCAATAATCATTCATTTAAAATTCTCTTACTATGCCAGGTTCCCAAGTTAACGAGTGTAATAGAAAGGGGTTGAGTCAAAAATTTCAATCTAGTAACCAACGACAATGCATATAAATCACACACAAAAACTCACAAAAACAACATACACAACAAGATCACCCCTGAGTCACCCCAAAGAGAGTTTTCAAAATCTTTTACTTTATTAATGTTCCAAATGCGGCTTAACCAACCACTCAACACCCACCCATTTCCAGAAGAACCAAAACGCCACTTTTAAAACCCAAAACACACTTGGAAACCTGTTTAAGAAACTAAAATCACCATTTTAAATCTAAAACACATTTGAAGTAAATTCAAGCTCATGAAAAACCGTTTATCTTTCACAACAAACATTAATTCTAAAACTAAATACTTAATATTGTTAACTATTTATTTAACATCAATGAAATTACAAGAAATTAATAAATTCTGAATATAACAACAAGTGCAGTGGGGGACCTACCTATGGTCATAGTGCAAACAAAATTGTGTGTCCTGCATCTCATAGATGCACAAGAACTCATAAGCTGATGACCCTAGTATCACAGACTTTCTCTGCCAGCACACAACAACAATCAAGAAAACAACTAAAGACACAAAAGGAAAGACTTAAAATAATCCAAGTGAAAAAAATCACAAAACTCACCTAAACCCCAATGTGGGATAAATGGTGTGAACAAAGAATATAGGGTTCAGCACGGGGGGTGTGCTCGATCAATGGGATCACGTGAAAGAGAAAAAGACTGGTGGGGATGCCAGTGAGCAGCACAAACCAGCTGGGAGGGTGTGAGACGACCGGATAGGAAGCACGTTAGTTGAAAGTGTGCATGTTGCACTGGAAGGGTTGGTCAGATGATGCGCGGTTGGATGGAAAGCACAGGACAAGAGGGTGTGCAACCAGAGAGTGGCGGTAGGAGGGCGTGCAGCATCCAGAGTCACGACGGCTGGTTGGAGAGCACTGAAAGGGGGGGAGTGGGGCTGGAAGGAAGTCTGGTGGGTGTGCCACATTTGAAAGGACGTTCGGCCAGAGGCATGGATGGCCGATAAGGCCTGTGGGAGCGGGGGGAGGAGCTCGCGGTCAGTGCAGTGAAGGGGGACATCACTGGGGCATTGCGTCGCTATTGGTTGGCCAGAGTAGGGAAGGGGAATAGTGTCGGGGCATTACGTTGATGTTGGTTGGTCAAAGCAGGGATGGGTAACGGTGTCGGGGCACCGCACCACTGCTGGCCGGCCAGAGTAGGGAAGGGGGGTGGCGTAGTTGTTGATGCAAGAGACCAAGGGAGGCACGGCGGCTGGTAGTGGGTCAGAGGCTGAAGGGCATGCGGATGGGAGACGGAGTCGGCTGAGTCTGGGGTGTGAACAAGGGTGTGGGGAGAAGGATTTGTGCGACGGAGAAGGGAGCGAATGAGGGTGGTAGCGTGCTGGGGAGAAGGATCCATGTAGGGTTTATGGTGCACTATGGGAGAGGAGAGTTAGGGGAGAGGGGGTCCAAGAACCCTAATAAGTTATATAAATAAATAAAACCAACCCAAAAATTTAATAAAATTCTCTAATAAAAACTAAAGAAAATCATAATAATAATAATTTCATTAATAGTATGAAAATAATAAAAAATAATAATATAACAAGGAAATAATTTTTACTAGTATTTATAATTGACATTAATTATTAATTGTAAAATTTATAATAACAATAATAATAGTCCACAACATTATCATAGATAATTATAATAATTATAACAAAACAATAAAATTATTTACAATAGTTATTTCATTTTTAATAATATTAACATTATTGGAATTTTTTTTATAGTAATAATTTTAATCACCATCTTAATAATAGTAATAAATATTAATAACAAAATAGATTAAATAATACTAATACTATTATTCGCAATATTAACAACATCATTAATTGTACTTAAAATATCATGTCCCTTTTCCTTATATTATTAATTTGAATATATAAACCTTACGGCCTGCGCACAACTCAATCTCCCATGCATAGACCATGCGGTAGCTTCTTTCCAACTGAGAAGCAGTCGCACAGGTCCCTGGGCTGACTATACGGCCTATGTTAACCGTTCAGTGCCCACGCACAGACCAAAAAAAGAAAAAACAATAATCTTAACTATATAACAACAATTATTTATTTATTTATCACATAATGATAATAATAATAATTATTATTATTATTAACAAGAATAAAAAAATTTAATAAGTCAATAAATTATAAAATTTACCCATTTTAAATTTTCTGAAGATAGGCGGATCGTGACTTTGCCTAGGCAAAGATGCGTGGGGTTTCCAAAATGTTCTCCACCCGTGCGCCCTACAATATCAACAAAAAAATGCATAGTTTTTGGAAAACTAAAATATCTCATTTGGGATTCAACCCGAACCACGAAAAAAAATTGAAATCCTTAGAAATAATAAAATAAAATAATTTGATAAGTCAGGGCGTGACACTAAAAGTGGATCATAATTTTCACCTAAGCTTTTTTTGGTCTAAAAATACTTATCCAATGAAATTAGAAAATTGTTTAGGGTAATTTTATATTATTATAATATTATTTTTACATTTAATTACCCTATTTACCTTAAACCAGGGTAAATAAAACTCAAAACTTACTATTCGCAAAAAATGATTTGGATCCAACTACCCCACATTTTTTATACTAATTCCAAACATGTATGTTTTTTAAGAGATTAATTTCATAGAATCTATAAAATTACATTTGATGTTAATCTCACAGATGTGGCTAGATGGTGGGTAAAAGAGACGTTCAAAAGTCCAATAAATTTTTATATCTAATTCTATTATAATTTTTTTTTTCAATGACCAAAATTGGGTTTATATGTGTATTATTTATCTATTTGGACATTAAAATAAAATTAAAATAAAATTTTTATTTAGATATAAATGTTTTATTAAACAATAATGTTGGGTTTTCACTATTCATCAAAAATTGAATTTTTTTCAGAAAAATTACAAAAATTTCTCCTAAGTTATGTTTTTTATATTCTAAACTCAAAAAATATATCTATTTTAACAAACTAAGTTTATAAGAGTGTCAAAAATTAATTTTGTTATTTTTTACAAAAGGACATCAAAAGTAGTTCCTTTTTGAAAATAATACTTCTAAACATATGAAAATTTTAATGAAACTTATACGCTTCATTATAAATATATTTTGTTTATGTGAAAAAATTATAAATAATGATTAAAAATTATTAATTACTTTTCATATTACTATATTTAGTGGATAATATTTCATTTAAATAATTATAATACTAAAGTGTTGTTTCATAGAATCTCAATATTGTGTGTAATGCAATTCAAGTCGGTGTTGCGTGCAATATAAGCAATTGAATTTCATTAAAAAGATAACATACAATGAATTATTGGGGTGTTACATTTATACGTGAGAATATGGGTAATTATAATTAAAATGTATAATAAAATATAATTTTTTGGTAATCATTGCTAATGTGATAATATTGTAATTTTAAATAATATTTGAATAAAATTAAATGATTAATGTGCATTTAGAGCGTCCCAAAACATAATTTATTAGTTTATTGTAATGGAATGTAGAGAAATTACATATTTTTATTTTAATAGAATATATTATATTTTCAAATATTGGAAGTCAACTTATATATTTTGAATTTAACTATTTAATTTTAAAATAAACACATTAGTATTATTAAATGGGATTTTTGATGTCACATTTTATAAAAGTTAATATTTCATTAGTACCTCTTGGATTGTTTCATTAAAATACATCGATTATGTAAAAAATGTTTTTTTCTATTACCATAATAATATTTTTTTTGAAAAAATTAAGAAACAATCACCACTATACAATTTTGATGTTCTAAAATAGTTTTATCATTATATATTTCTATCCTACATAATTTATATTAAAAATTAATACTTTTATAAAATGCATCACAATAATATTTATCATAAAATGTGGTTATAATTTCATTCTGTTTTAATGTTGATATTTTATTCATGGAATTGTAATATTTTGATTATAATAAATTATCCATGATAGATAATAATAATTATAAGAAATTTTTCTATTCTGAATCCAATTTATTATTCATAAATTCATATTACTATTTCTAATGGTATCTTTACTATTTCAAACATTCATGTTACTATTCCAAAAATAATATTACTTCCTATTGATTTGTATTAATTCATTTAATAAGAATTCAAATAAATTCATCTCAAGGTTCTATATTTTTAATTTGGAAAATGTCACTATAAATACTTATGTTATATATTTTTTATAATTTTCTTTATTTCTATTATCATTCTAAGGCATCATGATGGTGCAAATTTTCATATTCATGTAAAGTTGTTTTCCCTATACATTTACACCTATAATGTATTAAATTATCATGGATATATATATATATATATAATGTAAATATAATGTTATCATTTAAAAAAATCATTATTTTTTTCTTGTGTTCTAATAGTATTATAAACCTAGATATAATAGGGATTCGGTATTATGACTGAATGTCAATTTAAAATAAAATAATGGGATGTTAAAAAAATAAGAGATTCCTTATAAAATTATCCTACTAACATAGTAATTTTTCTCTAAAAATTATTTAATCACACATTTTAATATATTTCATTGCATTAATTTCATTTCACTCTACATAAAACATACAAGATAAAAGTTTGAACAATCATAATTATAATTTTTAAATAACACTAAATATATTACTAATGGAATAATAGAAATTGAATACTCATTTAATTAACATCCATGGTTGGAAATCCTAATTCAAATATACATCTACCACATAATACTAATGGTATTTCACATATTCTATAATAAATTACTCTTATCTCCACAATTAGGGACAACAGGAATGGGAAATTATTCTTCCAAAAAAATCATTCCTTGGAGCAACATTAATATAACATCATTCTAATAAGATCATTTTATCAACACATATTCACATAATTCATACTAACATAATGATTATTAACAAAGAATATAATAAGCCCTAGTTTTTTTCAATAATCAAACTTTTTGGATATTTTATCAATACATAAATAAAAAATTATTTTCAATATATCCATCATCACTTTTCTTCTTTCTCTGCCATATTAATAATAAATTCAATTCCACGTGAGACTATTTGGTATAAATTATCTTAATGAATATTTTCATTAAATATTCCACACTATGTGGACAATAGGATAGTAGAGTCTATATGACAATGTTATAGATTATTAACATAGAATATGATACCGATTGATATTTAATTTTAGAGTAAATTATTATATATTTTTTCTAATAATAAATTGTTATAATCATTAGTATAAAATATATTCAGGTAACATTTTTACATGACTTACCCTAGTAATCATAAAAAAATTATGTTTAGAACATTTAAAAAGAAATATACTATTTATCACAAGAAACTAGTCATTGAATTTTTTTCATATTCATTTAATTTTAATGTCATTGAAAAAATAACATTATCCTCATAACTCCAAAAAAATATTTAAATAAAATATGATGATTTCCTTTTTATAAAATATGTTTTAATGAAATATATTAATATCAATTAAAAATACTTAAAAAGTAAGCACATTGTATAATTTGGGAGCTTCTTAATCCTAGCCTAAAATTGTATACTTCTATCATTTATAATAAAGTTATATTCATAAATATTGATTCATAGAATTAAATATCATATAATGATTGTAATTATATTCATCACACTCTCTTGTCTTGAAAAAATCACTCACCATCATCATTGATATATTCTAAAAAAGTATTCTATACACTAACTATTTAGTCATTTCATGATTTAAAATTATTATCCACCATTAAGCTAAGATAATATGGAATTTTTTACTAATTACCATGAACTTATGTCATATTTAATTTATTTCATAAATCGAACAAAAATTTTATAAAGAAAGTGTTCATGTATTAGATTTTATCAAAATAGCTATGAAGGTTGTGTATTGAAGGTTGGAAATATGTACAATGATTAAATATGGTGTTCATTAATGAATTTGTGATTTGATGTCTACATGGATGCACTTGATATGAAATTAAATGAGAATCCATCATATGTCTATCTATAATGGACCTTATTTTTGTAAATATTTTCACCAGGATTAATGGATAATTCATATTATTTTATTTTTTATAGGATGATTGTCACAACCCCCTCCCTCTAAAGATTCCCCACCTGAGCTGGAAATGGAGGAAGATAGATAATGACCCCTGAGTCCCGCCTCTAGTTGGCCCAGCAGTGGTGACCAACACCGAAGGTATAGAAATATCACAACATGGTAGGCATTACCCTTTTTATAGTAACCAAGATCAGGAGATAAGATGTATCGACCTCAAAACAAGTCCAATACATATATATATAATAAGCAGCAATCCATGCCACTTGAATGTTAAAATTAAAATGGATAGAAATATAATGAAAATATCCCAAGTAAATTCCAAATGAACAAAAACTAAGCACTGACATGACAACTATCCCAATGTCTGAGAATGTAAGGTCCATCACGGTCTGTCAAATATCCCTGGAAACTAAAAAACCGTTATATAAATATAGGGTGACCATAAAAGTATACTCTGTAGGAAAATCTGAAGTCACTCATGAACAATTGGGAGAAGCATACTAATTCCCCTATGATAAAAACAATAGAAACACAAAATCACTTAACAATGTATTCTATCCACCCTAACCACACC
Source organism: Viscum album (assembly GCA_963277665.1). NCBI lineage: Eukaryota > Viridiplantae > Streptophyta > Magnoliopsida > Santalales > Viscaceae > Viscum > Viscum album. Next base: position 54,240,220 of record OY728153.1, on the reverse strand, counting down.
AAGGCACACTCACCAAATAATGAAAGTCAGGTAAAGTAAAGTAGTATTCACATCTATGATAGTGTATCATGCACCATTCCCCACTCGTTAACTGCTCATCCCAAATAGGGAACATCTTGATGCTACCAAACACTTCCACATGCCCCACTATCGCAACCTGCCCACACACACCTGGTCCATATACCACATCCTTCCCACAAACACCTCGACCCCAACCACATCACATCCCAACCACAAACAACAGGGAAAAGAAACCACAACCTCATCCTAATAACACCTAGGAAACTAAAACATATCTTATGCTGAAGACACTCAGGAAGAACACCTCACACGCAGACACCTGGGTCTCACAGCCGCACCAAAACCTTCAACAAGTGTCTTGGGATACTAGTGCCTAGAACAAGGAGAAGAGAAGAGCTAATAACCAATGATCTATCCTCCCACCAGGATATTGGGAATGTACACCCTCCCCCATAAAAATGGAGTTGTTAGGCATGTAGTTCTCAACACAGGTGGGGTGAGTATATAAATCACAAGGAACTACATGTATATATATACGTACTAATCACTCAGCCCAACCTATGGGTTTTCAAAAGAAACTAACAGTCCACCCCAAACTGCCCTTATTTCCACCTCTATATGCATTTATCAACACCAAAAAAAGTAACTTCGGAAGTCAATAAATGAACACCTCTTAACTACAATCCACAACTCAAAATAGACCCCCAACCAACCATTTAATTATTTCATCCCTACATGGGAAAATACCAGAAACAAGACCACACAGGTAACATCATAACCGATACACACCTCACAAAGTCCCTAAGAAATCCCGAAGAGAGGCTCGCACAAGGTAACACCATCCTTCTCCAAAAGTATATCTCCTAAATTGTACTCGGCAACCCCGCTATATGAAAAGCACCACATCCATCAAAACAACAAAACTCAACAATCTTGTAGTCCCACTGCACACTCCCCTTTCTTGAACACCCATCCAACCACTACCACCATCATTCTTCAAAATAATGATGCCTTGTCCTTCCTCTCAACAAGAAAACTTGGAACGCACCTCATAAAAACCACACTCGACAGCCCTTTTTCATAACAACACCACACATAGAAACATGAACATAGCCCAAACTAAAACTATAGCCCCACTACCCAGTCAATTCCCTGATGCAGTCCCAAGGAATAACAAGCTCATCCATTCCACAATCAATCAAACTCCGAGCTTGAGATTCCATTTCACCACCTATACCACCCCATACTCATAGCCACACAACCATCCACAACACCACATGACTAGCACAAGGAAAAAGGTTGACAGAACCATACACACCCCATAACCACACCAAAATGCAAGGCGTATTCAGATTTATCAACCCTCATTCATTAATTCGACATTGATAATTTATGGGTGATTATAGAACATTTTTGATCTTGGGGAATCCTTATATTTAACTGGGTGTATGTGGTTAATAAATTTTATAATTTCATATATTCAACCAGGAAACATAAACAAATATTCACAAATCATACATGTGTACAAATAGAGGGCACCAACATCCATGATTTTCAGAAGGCATACATCCCTTATATAAAACATGGATCATGAATAGCATATAAAACAAGGTGATCACCATCACCATATCCCCATACCCTCATTTATTACTTCTTATTATCTTCTCTATATGTTTGATTCAGTTGTTTTCACATAAGAGGCATCATTACTCCCACCCCTCATGATACATAAAGAAATGAGAGATGAAGGAAAATCGGTAATTAGAACCACAGGAGACCAATGATTCTTCCTTTCACTAAAATAGGGAGTTTTGTGAGTAGTAGGAAAGACAAAAGAAGAAAATATAATAGACTGTTATAGCATAGGAGGAAAACTCCTCAGGGAAAAATGTTTCTAGGTGCCCCAAACGAAAATAGAAACACACTGGGAAGAGAATATCTCTGCTTAGAAAAGACATATCCTATATCAAGGGAAGGAAACAGTTTCAAGGGCCTTTAGAGTTGGATTATGGTCAAGACCATGTGTTTTGACTATTTCCAAGTCCTCTGAGCATTATAATATTAATTATATAATTAAAATCCACTAAAACACATTTAGAAACACTCAAAGAAGGATTTAAACTCAATTTACATAAAATAAAACGTAATAGGGGAAAGCTAGAAAGAATAGAAAACGATGGAAATGACTCATTGATGGGTCAACCACCAACACGAGTCATGGATAGTGAGTTACCAATTACTAACTCATCAACAGATCAGATACTGATGTTGATCCACTGACATGACTCACCGACAGTGAGTCATTGACACAACCCACTAACACTCAAACTACCAATGCTTAAACCTACTGATGCCTCGACCTACCGACTCCCAGACTCACTGACACCCTAACTCATCGATTCCCTTACTCAATGATGCCATAACTCACCAATTTATGGACCTAATAATCCCTTAACCTACCAATACCTCGACCTATATGTGCATCATCCTACCTATACCTTGACCTACATATGCCTCAACCTACCGGCACCCTAAAACTCTGACATTCTAACCTATTGATACTGAGTCACCGACGCGTCCTACTGTCGCTGAGTTCTTGATGCATCCTACTGATGGAAAAACAATAATTTTTGGAAAACTCTTGAAATGAGCTATAATTTCCTCCCAGAACACCCCCATAAACTAGATTATGACAAAGTAATGGACCTATGAGGTCTTGTCCATTACATCAGATACCTCTCAAACTATTATCACCCATGAGAATTCAAATCGAAACCCAGATGAAAGAGGGGTTCAAACAACCACCCTATAAGATACCTCTCAATTATAAACCACATATTTTTGTTTGAAAGATGTACTGAAACCTCAAAATACAAGAACACATACTTCCACATATGCTAACTGAAACATCCACAAGATACCTCACACAAGCACCAACTTTTTGGACACATGAATTAGGTAATTCCCTTCTTCATGTAAAGATAATATATGCTCTGGGTGTAACTGAATCACATGTATGGTTTTAGTGGCATCTCAATGAATGCATCGTGATTTGGAATCTAGTTTACCCCTTTTCACATGTCATGTTTTTTTCACACACTATGAAATAAGGACACAACCCATCTTATAGAAAACAAGGTTCAAGCACAATATTACAATAAAAAAACCAAAATAGAAACTCAAAAAAACTTTGGCTACTGGCCATGAATATGCATCTCCCTTTCCCATGTACTCTCTTATAGGCCACCATGCCTCCATAACACACAAACCAAATGAATGGTCCATCCATATAAAACCTTCTTCCTGACAATCCTAGATCTCCATTGGTCGCTCCATGGACATTTTTTCTACCTTGATATCAAACTCTACCATGTAAATGAGATGGTAGTAATCATGAAGATATAGACGAAGACATAAGACATGAAAGACATAATGGATCCTCTCCATATATGTTGGAAATACCAACTAGTATTCTACTGCACCAACTCTCCCCAACACCTCGAATGGTCTGATGAACCTCGGAGAAATATTGATCTCTCTACTGAACCTATCTTACCCATGTCGAGGGGAAACCTTCAATAACACATGGTACCCACCCTCTAACTCCATGGACATCATCCTATGATCAACATATTACCTCTTCCAATCATGCACTACCATTATCCTCTCACGGACAAGCTACACCTTCTCGATCATGCTTGACACCACCTTCGGACCATGAAAAGTTGTCTTCCGAACTTCTGTTCATCGCAAAGGTGAATGACATGGTCTTCTATAAAAGGATTCTAATGGATCCATTACAATGGTATAGTTGTAGATATTGTAGTAATAAAACTCTACCAAGGGAAAATTGCACACCCATGACCCACCAAAATCCCAGATGAACACTCGCAACTTGTCCTAAAATGTCTAGATTGTCCTTTCTGTATGCCCATATATCTGATGGTGAAACTTAGAGCTAAGGCATAACTAATAAGAAAATCATGCTACAATACCCTCCAGAATCGTGAGGTAAAACATGTATCCTAATATGATACAATGGATATTATTACTCCATGAAGCTACACTACCTCATCTGCATATATTCTCACCAAGGAAGCCACTACACTTGATCTTTTAATCCCTAAGAAGTGAGCCAATTTCATCAGCCAATCCACTATTAAATATATTTCACCTAGAACTTCACCACAAACATCACCATTTCCTACATCATCTCGAGCCACCAAAACTAATAATTTAAGACATGGTACATCTTGGAAACTTTTGGGTGTATATCTAATGGTGAGCTATGAAAATCATCGAGAACTCCCTCACACATCACTACTGGAACAAACAGCTTCCCATGAAACATCACCTAATTCTGAACATCCTATGACCATCCCTCTGGAGCATCACCATCATCAATGTGATCACACATCACCTCCACCATTGTGTCTCCCCATGGAGAATCCTATCCCTAATGCTCATATATAACTTCACTATCATCTTAAATAGATATTCTCTTCCACTATCCATACCTGCATCCAGTTGTAAGGCATCCAACTCCTCCATCCCATTCCAAGCATCTACATATTCTTGAACTACCTCCTTCTACAACTTCCTACTCAAGGAATCAACCACAACGCTCGAATTTCCAAAGTTGGAAGATATCTATAAGTCATAATCCTGAAGAAACTTAATCCACCTACACTTCTCCAAGTTCAGGTCTCACTGGGAAAAGATATACCTCAGACTCTTGTGATCTATGAATCCCAAAATGCTCTTCCTAATGAAAAAATGCCACAAAAAAATCAGCATAAACATGACCATATTTATCTTTAGATCATGGGTGGAATAGTTATGTTCAAAGGGACATACTTCCTATACCCATAAGATTTCAATCCTCACTACTGCATCAGCACACATCCCAAGACTAGACTGAAAGTGTTGAAAAACACATCAAACATTACCCATTCATCTAGAAACTAGAGCAATGGGGTACTGCTCAACTTCCCCTTTAGATATAAGAAATCTACTTGACACTTCTCACCCTAGACAAATGTCTGGTACTTCTTTTTCAAATCCGTCAATGGAGCTAAATGTTGAAAAAATTTGGGTATAAATCTTTGGTAATAGCTTTCCAGACCAAGAAAGCTATGAACCTCCACCACATTCTTGGTGCTTCCAAATAAACAACTACCTCGACCTTAGATGGATCCATTGATATCCTCTGATGAGACACTGCATGTCTAAGTAAGTGAACATATCATGTCCAAAACATACACTTGGACCACTTCAAATATATTTAGTGGCATTAGAGAACCTCTAAGATAGTCAAGAGATGCTAGGTGTGCTCCTCCTCTGACATCGAGTAGATCAGGATGCCATCAATGAACATGATGATGAATTTGTCTAGAAACTCGAGGAAGATAAATTTCATGTTCCCCATGAACATGAATGGTATGTTCATAGCACTGAATGATGTGACCAAAAACATAAAGTGCCCATACCTGCACCTGAAATTAGTCTTTGGGATGTCACCCTCCTTCACACTTAACTGGTGATACCCAGATCATAGATTGATCTTAGGTAACCAACCTTATCCCCTCATTTGGTCAAAATGATATTCTATCCTCAAGAGAGGGTAACATTTCTCTACCATCACATGATTCAACCTCTAGTAGTCTATGAACAACTTCAAAATACCAAATTACTTCTTTGAAAATAATACTAGAGAACCCCATGGAAACACACTGGCCTAGATATATCCCTTATTCATTAGATCTTTGATCTATATCCACAACTCCTATAGCTCATAAGGTGTCATTCGATAAAGATCCATCAAAATCAGAGAAGCACCAGGCTGTAAGTTTATCCCAAACTTAACATCACGTCGAAGTGGTAGATTCTCAACCTCATTAGGAAAAAAATAAAAGAACTCTCCCACAACACTGGGAACCCCACTATCTCCTCATCCACTAATTCCACTAACAGTTTGACCAAAAAGGAAAGAAAAGGATCCACATGCTGACTGCCCACAAGAAAACACCGCTCGCCAACAAAATCCAAATATTGTCTATCCACGTCTAAAAACACAACTATTCTCTGAAATCAGTCAATAAAATCATGAATAGAGTAAAACCAGTCTATTCTAAGGATGAAATCATACAGTTTTGTCTATAATCGGAAAAAAACCCCACAAGACTGATGTGGTGTCATCATTAGTCTACATCCCCAGTGCAAATCAAATAAGTTGTTCTGACCTTCAACTGATGTACTCAACACTAGGGGAACTAAAATTCACTCTATTTATATTACCATAACATGGGATAAACCGAGTGAAACAAAGAAGTGTGATGCTCGTAAATCAAAAAAATTACAAGCAATAGTATTAAATACACTGATCATACCTCGAATGAACTATGGCCCCACTGGAACTGCTCCCACATTGGTGTGAAACTAAACACACCTAGATACTCTTCCCCCATACTATCAACCACCTCCCAAACCACACTCGAGTTAAGGTCCTTGTGGAATTCAATGAGGTTTTCATCTTCCTTCTCCATCTCCCCTCAGTGGAGTAGGATCATGTTATCCCTAATGTTGAAACGACCTGGCCGACAACTTCTATTGAGGTGGGTGATGAACCTACCCAAATCCATTATAATGATATAAAAATGGGAAATACTCTGAAGGTTCATGCAGCTTAAACAAGATAAAGGCCTCTATCCCAATATTATGGGAACATAATGAGGACCATATAGTTGGAACTGAAACTAAAGAGGTCAAATCCCCGCTGGATGAAACATTGAAGGCCCTGGTGCCTGAGACCAACTATTGGAAGTCTTTATGTTTGTAAAACCCTACTGGAACCTCTCTCATAGTATTCATCCTCCTGATTTCATACTCTTAACCACTTATGCCTTCTTCTAGACCTCTAGGTTTGTGGGAGAGATTAAGGGGTTAACTGCATACTTGAGGTAAGGATGGAGTGCCTCCTCTAAGAATCTCTCCCGAGAATCCTCATCCAGAAAGATATCTGGAGAAAAAAATACATAGATCCTTGAACATGATCCCCAGCTCTTATAATGACATACTCCCCTACTAGAGGGATAGTATCTCATGTCACTTCTTATCCTTCTTAATATAAGAATATAATTCCACCCTGAAACCCTTCTCAAAAATGAACCACAAAACGTCATCCTCCTTTTTCTCCCCCAAATATAGATTCTAGCACTAACATGTATCTCCCCTCACCTAACTAACTACTAATGGAACCTAGAAATCCATAATATCCTAGATTATATAGAAGGTGATCTTGATATCATTATGCTAACTCGCAGTTTCCAAGTCAGAAACACTACCTCCATACTTCCCTAGAGTCTATCGCGGGATAACATGAAGCATCTTCTTCCACTGATTGTCCTACTCCTCTAGATCAACCCCATTTCTGATCATCTGGATTAGCCTACTAATCCTCAATGTACTGATCCACTTGTGGATGAAGACCAGGTGGTATATTTGAAAGATAAACAAGAAACTCTTAATCCTGAGTAGTACGAAATTTATTTAGGATTCATTCTAACTCATTGTTTATTTTAATTTCCAAAAACATCACAAATAAATCAAGAACACAATTCATCATGATGAATATACCTTTCCTAGGGTTTCTACCCTACAAAAGTTGTAGTCTCACTTGGTCATTCGGTAAGCTCAGAGTCCTGGCATTGGATCATGGGGGAATAAAATCTCATGTCCTTGCTGGTCTTCCCTAGCCTATGTCATGCACCAAGATCACCTTACACAGTTTCCCTTCCAACCCATGCAATACTCAATGTTCCTAACTCTTAACTTCATCATATCTCTCAACCATAAACTCTGATACCATTCTTTCATGACCCCCTCCCTCCAAATATTCCCCTCCTGAGTTGTCAATGGAGAAAGAGAGATAATTACCCATGACACCTGCCACCATTAGGCCCTGTGGTGGAGACCATAACCAAGGGTATATAAATCTAAAAATATGGGATTCATTACTCTTTTTATAGTATCCATGATCAGAAGATAAGATGTATCAGCCTCAAAAAACTCCAAGATATATATATATATATAAGTATCCAAAGTCCATCCCACATGCATATTAAATGTAAAAATACTACAAATAAAATGAAAATATCCCAATTAAATACCAAAAGAACAAAAAAAATTAGCAACATAAGAATTTTCCTAATTTTCAAGCAAGTAAGTTCTAGCACAGTCTGCGAAATCTCCATAGAAACCAAAAAAATAGATTTATATGCGTATGGTGAGAATACAAGTATACTCAGCAGGAAAATAGAATGTCACTCATGAACAAGTTAGTGAAGAATACTAATCCCACTATGATAAAAATATTAGAAAATAAAAAGAACCTAAAAAGGTATAATAACCACTCCAACCTCACCATAGAACACTCAAAAAATAACACAAGTAACTTAATGTAAAGTAGTAATAACATTGATGATTGGGTACACCACACCAATTCCCACTGGTTAACTAATCATCCCTAATAGAAAGCGCCCTGAAGATACCATGCTCTTCCACAAGCCCAAATATCACAACCATCCCTCACACTCTTGGTCCACATACCACATACCTCCTGCAAACACCTAGGCCACTACCACATAATATCCTACCACCAGACACTTGGGCCACAAAACCAAAACCTCATCCTGAAGACACCTAGTAAAGTACAAAATGACTCATCCCGAAGACAACTGGGAACCACACCTCACTTGTAGACATATGGGCCTCACAGCCGCACCACAACCTGTCTAAATAGTATTCGGGTACCAATGCTTAGAATAGGTAGTAGAGAAGATACAATAACTATATATCTATCCTCCCACTGGGATGTAGGGAAATGAAACCCTTCCCCATAACAATGGGGGTATTCATCAGATAGTGCTAATAATGGGTGTGGTGAATATAGATTTCACAAGTACTACATGTATATATATAGGTACCAAACACTCCTCCCAACCTAGGGGTTTCCAAAAAAACTACAAATCCACACCAAACTGCCCTTGTTGCCACCTCTAAATTCATTTATCAACACCACAAGCCTTTACTTCAGAATTTGATAAATGAACACTGTTTCAATAAAATCAACAACTCAAAACATAACCCCACCCAATTCATTTATATATTTTATTATTCCATCCATACTTTTGAAACTACAAAACACAGCACACCCAAAGTAAAATCATAACGCTCACACACCTCACAAAGTCCCTGGGAACTCTGGGTGAAAGGCCCACGCATGGTAACACCATCCATATTTAAAATTATCCCTCCTAAACTATCCTTCTAAGACTCACTCCAGGAAAGTCACCCCATCCAGAAAGACCACAACACTCCTCCAACATGCATTCCCACTGCACACTCCCCTTTCATGAACACCTGTTGGACCACTGCCACCATCATTCTTCAAAGTAATACTGTCATTTCCTTCCTCACAACAATAAAACCCATAACACACCCCATCCTAATGACAATCAATAGCACTGCTACATAACAACACCGCATCCAGCAACATAATCATATCCAAACCCAAAACTACATCCCCAATTCCCATCCACTAACCTGATTCAGTCCCAAGACATAACAAGTTCATCCATTCCACAATCTATCAAACTCCCACCTGGAGATTCAATTTCACTTCTCGTACCACCCCATACTCACAACCAGACTCCTAGACACAACACAACATGACCAGTATGAATCAAAAGGTCAATAAAACCATAAAAAACACATAACCACACTAAATAGTAAGGCATATTCATATTTAGAAACCATTTTTCCTTAATTCCACAATGATAATTTAATAGTGATCATAAAAAAAAGTTTGATTCTCAGGAATCCATATATTTATCTGGGTGTACATGGTTAAATAATTTCATAATTTTAGCCATTTAGTAAGAGAACAACAACAAATATTAACAAATCATATTGGTGTGAAAATAGAGGTCACCAATGGCCATGATTTTTAGAAGGTAAATATCCCTTACAAATACAACATGGATCAAGGATAACATATGAAACAAGGTTATCATCAGCATCATCTCACCATCCCCTAATTAATTACTTCTTATTATCATCATTAGAATTTGGATTCATCCATTTTCACAAAAGAGTCATCATTACACCATCCCCTCATGAAACCCAAAGTAAGGAGAAATGAAGTAAAATCCCTACTTGTAAAAAAGGTGTCCAACGATTCTTTCTTGCACCAAAATAGGGGGTTACGCAAGCAACATGAAAGACTCTAGGAGAAAATAAAAAATATTTCTATAGCACAGACACATGAATCCTCCAGGAAGAAAGGTTTTGGGTGCACCATGAAAAAATAGAAACACACTAGGAATAGAAGATCTTGGCTTATATGAGCCAGGTCCTATATCAATGAAAAGAAATAGTTTCAAGGGCCATTAAATTTGGATTGTGGTCAAGACCACATGGTTTAAATATTTCAAAGTCCCTAGAATGTTTGGATATTAATGATATAATTAATATCCTTTGAAATTCCTTTAGAAACGTTCAAACAAGGATTTAAAACTTGATTTATGGAAAATAAAACAAAAGAGGGGTGAAACTAGAAAAATTGGAGAATGATAGAAATGACTCACCAATGGGAGAGTAACTGACACAAGTCCTTGAATGTGAGTCACTGACACCTGACTCACCAATGGATGAGCTGGTGACACTAAGTTTCCAACACGACTCACTGACAACGAGTCGATGACATGAGTCACTAATGCCTGACTCACTGATATATAGGGGTATATCATTAACATGAATCTAATATTAAAAATAAAATTTTTTCAACATAATTAGTATTAATGTTCTAGATGGTTTGAAGAAAAATCATATTCATGAAATACTTATATACACATACTCACTATATAAAGATCGATGTATAATGTGGTGCAATTTTCTAGTGTTTACCAAATTATTACTATGAGAAAAATTAGAGTGATATCAAAAATAAATTAGGCCATAGGTTGTATTTAAGGAAAAATACATTAGGGGATATACATAGGTATATAGGTATATGAAATTTGTATTTTTTAATTGAAAATTATAAATGGAACGATAAACTTGAATGCATAGAGTTATGATATAATGAGAATGTGTAGAAGATCAAAATTAAAATGAATCTTCTACAAGTTAGGATTTTGGTAATTATAATATTTTTTAAAGGAAAAATTAGTAAATGAGTGATAATTAAAAAATAAATGTATAATTTTATTAAATTTTGTTAATAAAGAAAAATAATTCATTGGTATTTTAAAGGATTTAAAAAATATATGTGACATGTTTCATGAGTGATGATGGGTTATATAATGAAAATAAAAGTTGACTAAAAATATTGTCATTGATTTATTCGAGGTGTATTTGTAAAAATGAAAGGTTTTTTGTTACAAAAAGTTTTAATATTGTCATATATATATAAGAAAACCCCATATAATAATGTATTGTGAATTTGCTAAGTAATATTATCAAGGGAAAAATAACTAAATTTTCCCTTGGGAACATACGCAACATATTTATTCAAACCGCTAAATTACACGATATTAATGTATGTATTACTACATTCCATTAAAATAAAATTTTTATAAATAATTAATTTATGGGAGACACAATATTGATTAAATTAACTACCATGAATGGGTTCATTAAATGGCACATAGAAGAAAATAATTCTATAAATAAAAGATATTAAAAGTTTCAACTAATATTGAATGATAGTTAATGGAATGGATATAGAAATTGAATATATATAATGTAAAAGAATGTAAGATATCATATTACATAAAGAATAATAGTGGTTTTTTTATCATTATATATGATTACATAAGGTTTATATATTACAGAATAATATATATATTTTCAGACTAGGATTAAAATCACATATAATGAATAATCTATTAATATATATTTTGAATAAAATATATTTTACCTTCACATATAGGTATTGATCAAATTTTCTATAATATAAATAATTATCAGCAAAGGAATGAACAACAGTGTATCAAATTAAAAATTTGTGATTCATATTGAGTGGTGTGTTTAATCAAGATAAAATATAATGTCATTATCTACTGAACACAACTTAAAGTCTATTAACACATCATTCACATCACAAAAAAATTATAAATGGAGTGGAAAATAAAGTTTTCATTGGGAGAGAGGTTAATGAGCCATGAATATTGTAAAAGTAGTGATCATGGAATCAAGAGATGGTGGTCAAAATAGTATACCCATGGATCTAGTGAAATATTGTCTATTTTTTCACTTCAACACCTCATCGATGTTTAATATATAGACATATCATACTTCTAGTGAACCATGTAAAATATCTATGTTATACAGACGATTATATATATATAATTTTAATATATGTTTATGTATTTTTTCTATAAAGAGTAATATATTTAACACAACTTCCACCAACATAAGAAAAAGATCCAAAAGAATGTTAAATGTATAAAAAATGTTGTTTGGTTCCAATAAACAAATAGATTCACCCACCCCCTCTCATTTCTCATAGTGTAATAAAAAAAATTACCAGAATATATGAGTGAATATTGTGGATATATTAATATTATTCATGGGAGATAAAAGGTTAAGAGTTAAATATAAACCAATATAAAACTATTTTATTTTAGACACTTTATCTAAGGTATATTTTAGTATATTTTTTTCAATAAAGTATTCAAAATGGAAAAATGGTCTCTTTTTCCATCTAAATAACTCTTTTCTAGGGAATTTCCTTCTTCTGCAGGGATAGTAAAATTAATTTTTTGTATCCTAGTATTATATTTTGAAATATAACTTCCTAATATTGATGGATCACTAATCAATCCTTCAATATTGATGATTTTTCATACACATTTTATAATTAATTAAAGAAACTCATGTGGAAATTATTTTAATCCAATATATCATGAAATTTATGTAATTAATGATGAAGGATTTCATGTTTCAAAATATCTCTTACATTATATTGTTCACTGTATTAATTTATTATGATTTTAAACTAGGATGGCCAAAGGATCATCCACTCTTAATATATGTGTTCAATATTTTTAAAACACCATGAAGAAGCTTTGTGGAAGAATAATGAATTTGGACGATTAATGTTTTTTTTCAATGTATCATGTGGAATGAAAATAAATTTATAAGAAAAAATATATTCTCTATGATTAATATGTTATAATGGAAATATAAAGGTAAAAATATCTAGATAATTATAACATAATATTCAATTAGTGGTATAAAAAGATGTTTTGAGTCATTCATATGATTGAAATGATAATTGGTATTGAGAAATATGAGATGATTAATTATACATGGTGGAAATATATGGTAGAAATGGATTTCATGCATCATAAGAAGATTAGTGACAACCATAGCATATATAAGGTCAAATTCATATAAATGAAGGATCACCAGTTGGTTCTTGAGGGAAAGTGTGTTTATCCCCTCATATTTTTGTAGGAATATGATAGAAATTATGATAACTATTTTATTAATGATTTTATAGAGATAATTAGAGGATCAACATAAGTAATTAGATGGATTTCTCCCATGGAAATGTCCAATGTAGAATAACCATTTATACCAAAATTTTACACTATAGAAAAACATCACACGCTTTATAATGTGAAATGATTCCTTTCAAAATCATCATCCATAACACTTTGAAGGGTGTATAGTACATATTTTTGAGTTTATGAGGTACAAAAAAAATACACATATAAGAATAAGGAGATATTTTTTTAGTAGAAATAATATATTAATTTAAATGAAATTTCATTGTATGATTTAGATGAATATAGATGAGTCTTCTATTAAAGAGGATTATTATTTAACAAAAATAAATTTTTCATTGAAATTTTATTGATATAATGACTTCTCAAGGATTTTATGCGAATCCATAAAGATTGTATGTGGTCAATTTAAAATTTAGTGAGGAATATTTTTAAATGAGTTTTTATTTCAAATAATTTTTATATAGTGTGGTTGGTCTTGTGATAACTAGTTCATGAATATGATTCATGGTACATGTAATAAAAAAGTCAATTATACATTGTGTGGTATATTTTTTAAGAGTGTAAAAATTACATGATCTATACGAGATGATTGGATAACATCAATTATGTAAATTATTTGTACATAATAATATATAATTATATATTTTCACGTTATAATTTTATTTTCGTTGAGATAATTTATAATTTTATAGATCTCTTTCATTTTCCAAAAGAAAGTGAATACACATGATTTTATAACTATGATAATAAAAATATTTTTTCTTTTTATTTCATAGTAAGAAGAAAATTATAATCCCAAAAACAAGTTCATGTAAAGGAGTTCGTCAGTTATGCACTAAATTATGCATAGAAGATGGGATAACGAAAATTAAAACTTTTATTTGTTGAAAATAAATTATTTCTAGATCCAGGGATTCTATGTGAATATCAGGTGAAAGGTATCTGATATATAGAAAAATTATAAGATCAAGGATAATATAAAATTTAGTTTGTTTGCGTGATTATCCATAGTAAATACAATATTGAAGAATCAACTGGATTAACTGATGGATTTCAAGATATCCATGAAATAAACTAGAAACTATATGTTTATATGAATAATTCGATGAAGAATAAGTTACATGAAGATTTTGGTATTAATCAAATAATAAAATATTTGATAATATCTCAAATTAAATGATGTATCAATTAATATTTTGTTAAAATAACAAATTTCAATTATGATTACGATTCATACAAGCATTAGATAATAAAAAATATTCAATAATAATTTTCATGATGTTATCTCAATATAGATTTTAGATTAAATATTTTTAGATATTTAGTTTATTTCAAATTGACATAATCACTTTTTTAGTGAATCAAATAAGAATACTAATTTCACTGATATGAAGAACTTTGTATCTTTTATTTTTGTCTTCCAAATAGATTTAAGAATATGTAATATCTTATAAATATTAAATAAAAGTACTAGTATGACTTGTGTATATTATAATTATAACTTTTAATGAAATTAAAAGACCAAATATTTAACAAAATGTTAATATAGTTAACGAAATGGAATTCAAATTAAATATAATACCTTGTGAAAATATATTTTTGGTGTACCATAAAATAACTGGTGATAATAATACAAACAATTTCATTCAATAACATGTGGATCAAGTACAATCAATCTCATATTTTAAAACTGGATGATATCTACCAGGCATTGTATTCTAATTTAACTTACAAAAAATATAATTAAAAGGGATAATAAATTTATTTGTACAACAACAATTGGGTATAAAAAGATGTAATTTTTATAATGATCTAATACCGATAATAATCCTTGAATAATTTTTTTATTATATGTATAAAAATACTTTTTCATGTTATTATTTACTTTACATATCGTATCAATTCATCTTAACCATATATGTATTTAACAATTTAAAGGGTTTAATAGAAAAAAATCATAAAATTTAGTTAGGTATAATAATTACCCCCCATTATAGTGTTCATATATTATCCAATGTGATCTAAATGTTTTATTAATGTAATGGTTATACATAAAATTTGATTAAAATATTAATAATTTATTATAAGATTCATATATTAGGCATATTTCATGCTAATTTAAGATAACCTATGATGGATTATTTTTTTCACAAATCTATTTTAAATATTTTATAATCCTTCAAGGAAAACTCTATTAAAAAATATGAATATATTGGTATGGAAATTTATAAAAATATTAAAAAAATAGGAAATTACTATCACTAAATGAAGTGGATCATAGGGATTAATATCCACTTCAAAATTTCATATATTGTTTTTCTTACAAAAAATAAATCATATGATGTAAAGAGTATATGTAGGATGAATCAATTAAAATAGTCAAAGACTTTTAATATGAATTTACTTATTTAATAAAAAAAGTACTTGTTAAAATGGTCAGATTGAAAACTCAATTACATGAAGGTACTTCTTGATGATAAGGATCTACTAGATGAACTTATAGGAAAAATCATAAAGAAAACATATATTGAAAAATACTACAAAAGACATAGAAGTTTATTACAATATAATTCTTAAAAGACAAGAATATTATTTCTATACACTATCCATGTATAATTTCTAAGAATATATAGAGAGAGGACAAAAACATATAGTGGATCAGTTTAGAAACAAAGTAAATTAGGATTCCTCATGTGATGAAAAGGAAAATAATGGTTTTCTGGAGATGAAATGGGTTGTACAAAACCCACTTATAAAGACTAAGAAGATGGATTTTGAGGATCTATTTTCAACCTAGAAATTATTTTTATAATATGGAATGAGATGTCACACCATGAAAAACTAGTAATTGACCATGTAAATTAATTTTATTGGATTTAGAGTGAAAAAAAAATAAATCAATCTAGGTGAGAAAAAAAATTATTTCATGAAGGAGTCTCTAGACAAGAATTTTATAAGATACCTATGAAATATTATGTAAAAAAATTAAGAGACCATAGGGAACCATAAATGTTTAATATGATAATAAGTAATGAATAACAAATATTTCTAATCAGTTTTAAAGTTCTGTACAAATGTACATAGATCATGATACATCATAAGATAATTAAAGGAAAAAATATGAGAAACAATTTATTCTAAAAAAATTATAACATAAAATACATCAATTTTCATCAACAAATATGAACTAATTTATTTTATATAAATGCTATGAAATGTGTAACTACACTAGAAATAATGAAAATAAATGTATGAACTTCTACTAGCTGATGAATAGTTACAGAATAATGAATATTATACACCAATATAAACAACTACCTTACTAGATGATGTAAAGATGAATCACAACAAAATATTTAATATTAATTAATTTAAGTGTTCCATTATGCCTTATAAATAAATGTATTATAATATTAAATCATATATAAGAATAAATATCTCAAGAAACATTTCACTTATTTACAATATAGTATTTTAGTCAAGATGAAATTCATATCCATATGGTTATTATTAGGAAACTAATTTGGTTTCTACCTTCAACCATTAGAATTTATGAATATTATTTGGATAATTATGAAGTTAATTAAAATTATATCATTTTATCAAGATAAAAATAAAATAATTATTTCTCTATAATTATGTCAAAAGGATAATATTGGAATAACAATTCATAATATGATAAAATATTTAGTTTTTTAATTCATGTTGTATATACACATAAATATCATGAATATTATCCAATGGAATTACCAACTGTTATATTGATAAAAATTATATCACCCCATTATAGGAAGAAAATATAATGGATGTGATACTAAAAATTATTCCATGAATATCTAACGGTTATGTACATATCTATAAGGTTTGAAGAAATAGGTAATCTAATAACAGTCAATACCATTGTCATGGTAATATTACACTTTTTTACAATGTTGTAGCATTGGACAATGATTATTATTATAGGAAGGAGGATGTAATTTTTTCACTTAAAAAATCTAATGTATTTTATGAGTAGAGTGTGAAATTATTCATTTAAGACTATACAGGTTGTATTAACACAAATTTTAGTATTTTTTTATAGGTATCACATGCTAAAATAATTAATGGGTGAAATTGATGAATTGGGGAAATAGCAATATTTTTTATATATTATGTTATCCAATGTATAGGTAAAGTTTAATAACAAATGTCTCATTTATTAGAGAACATGTGGAATCATCCATCTAATTACATTTGGATTTTTCAATGACTAAAAAATTTGGGGAAAATTTTGCTGATGAAAATCCTTTACATAAGTTAATTTTGATTGACCTAAAATAAATTCAACCCCTTTATTTTCATTTAATTTATTATCAATAATAGGGTGAAATAAAATTTATTTATTTATTTAATAGGCAGTGAATACTAATCCAAATAAGAATATTGAAAATCCCATGTACATTATTGATGATAGATGATGTGTAATGTTGTAATTTTTTATTATATGATGACGAAAAATGTAAATTTATAATAATAATAATTTTCCATGACTATTGATTATCATGTAAAGATAATGGTTGTCAAATTTTTTAAATGTTATGAAATATATATTTAATTATATTTAAGGTTATTTATAATCGTTTAAATAATGGATTAGATTAGGTATGTTAATGAATATGGGATGGATAATAATTCTTTTAGGATTGTTATAGAAATAATAGTTGTGAGGCATGATTTTAAAATTCTACATTTAAAATATATCAAATATTGAACTAAGGAAGAATTATAGGACAAATTCCAGTGGTTCACTGATGATGTGACCATATTTATATAATGGAAATTTTGTAGAATGGGAAGCCTATTTCTATAATAATTTAAATTTTTTTGAGGATAAATAATATTCTCAAGAAGATTATAGAGTTGAAATAATAATAAAATGTTGATTCTATTTAAAATTATATATGGTTGTCCATAACTATTATAAATACTATTTAATGGAAAATTATTTTAGTTTAATTATTGAATTATATAGTATAATTTTTATATGGTTCGATGTGATTAAAATATTATATTTTTTGAAAAACATGGGATCTTACTCGACTATATCCATGAGTGGTATTAATAAGATCTATACCAATTATAGTAATATAAAGCTTCTATTGAGGAGTATAGTGTGGGACAGATCTCCCACATAGCCCAGTTTCAATGAATGTAGGATCATGGGAGTGTACAAGGGGAAGAAGTTCTTTACCCTCAAATGTGTAGATAGTATGTTGAGGATAATGGAGAGCATCGATTCCATGGGGTCTTCATCATTATAATGGGAGAATTGTAATGTAACTAAGTGATGATCTATATAACCAAGTCTAATGTGAGACAACCACATATAGTGGTACAGATCAATATTATAGTAGCAAATAAAACAAGTTATAAAATATTCCATGAAATAATGTAAAGATATTGCATGATGTTTTCATGTGAGATTATGAGTATTTAGTCTTACAGTATGTGGTCTATGTGTAGTTTTTATATATCATGGCATAATAAATAATTTAATTGATGATGGGAAGTTATTACACTGTCAATAAATTTTACCCGTGAGGGTTTTTTTATGAATGTGATCTGATTCTGAGAATGTAGTATTTAATGAGTTTAGTCATAAGGTATCCAGTATGTGAATATGTTTGATGGTGAATTTAGTACAATGAAATATCTCCCTAAGTAGTGATAAAATTTCAATGAAAAATATATTATATAGGGATACATGATATTTTTGGATAAACATTGTTGTCAAAATTTCTATCTACTAAAAATGTTAATGGTATAATATAAATTAACACTTCGATATAAATTATTTTTATTAAATGAGATCAAGAATATTTTGTCATAGAGATAGGATTTAATTACAACTATAGGTAATTCGTGATCATTATTAGTAACATGGGGAATGATAAACTCATCTATGAGATTACATGATTAATAATAATAATAAAAGAATCACAAAATATTTTTTACAAGAGGATATTTTCTATGTTTCACTGCCATACAAGAAGAAGAGTAGAAAAAGAGAAAAATTGAAATAATTTTTATGAACATGTGAAGATTTTATAAGTTATAGATTATATTAAGTGAGGATAGAGATTGTATCATGTACATTGAATAATAAGAATATGAAGGAGAATAAATGATCTTATTTTTTCATGAATAATTATTATAAATACAATATTTGAATCAAATTTGAAATAAATTATTTTTCATATAAAATACAATATTAAAACCTAAAATAATATGTTGATATAGATAATAATGTTTTTATGATGTTTTGATGAGGCCTCAATATCAATTGAATAATAATGTGTTTTAGAATATAAAACATAAAATTTCATGTAAAAGAATATAAATTAGAAGTCGTATATATAAATAAATATCAAGAAACATAGATGAATGATAAAAAAAGTGACTTATTTATAAGAGTCAATACAATAGAATACTGATAAATAAATGTTCTCAAATAGTTCATAGATTATTAAGGACCAGAAAATAATCATTACATATTTTAGTGAATGTTTCATTCATGAATATCATGGGGGTGGAATGGTATTTTTTGGTGTTGGTGGGATAGAATTCCCACCAAAAATATATACCAATGTTTTTTTATTAGTTTCCAATGGGTTTTTTTCATGGAACTAGAAACACCCAATTTCTCTAATACACATGTTGACTCATGTACCTTCTTTATAAATTTATAAACTCAATATATAAATTTTCCAATGAAACTTAAGAACTCTCATTGGTCAAGAGGATGGGAGGTTGGGCTCATCGCACCATTTAGGGGGAATTTTTTCCTACTTTGTGAATCTCTTATATATGTATGATACATTATTGAATCCTTTATTAATTCCCAAGTATGACATGTGTAACCAATTAATTGACAATCAATTTTCTACATGCAAGGAATGTATAATAATCAATATATATCTATGGTATTTCATCAACTGAGATATTTTTATGTATCTGAGGTTCTCAATCAATGGTAAACATTTATGAGGAGAATATATATTATTTGGAATTTTATTATTAAGATTATATTTTAGGACACCAAGTGGGGAGATATAGAACTTATCATTATCCAAGGAGACATGATACATTTATATGTTGGAATCAAACCCATAAGATGTGTTTTTTATATATCATTAGGAAAGGACATAGAACCCATATAGTTTAGTTCCACATGATGGTAAACATATACCTTTTAAGGTAATGAGACAAGGACCAACCCATAGAGTCTAACATTATTTGGAAACTACTTCTAGGAAAAAAAATTGGTCAATGTTTAGTGTGGTAATTAACTGAGGTGGCCCAAAGAACTTGTAAGGGATATGGTATACCAAGATAGAATTGCCTATACTGGGAATGTGTCCAAGAGAGAAACATGGATGATTTTAGGGTGTTGAGTTTGGATGATAGGTTGGATTCCCATATATATAGTTTGGAAAAAAAATCAAATCACACATAGTTCTACTGTGGGGACCCATGCATATGGATCCCCATTGAAGTTTTTTCTCAAAATTAATGGGACCTTTGAGAGGATTAAATAATGATTTGGCATGTTGGGTTTTTACCTCAATGAGGGTTCAAAATTATACCATTTGGACTGTAATCAAATCCCATATATTTTTTTATCATGAGGACCCATATATATGGAGGACCTACAAATATTTTTCTCTCAATGGAATGTGTCACATTGATACAATTAGGAGACTATTTTAGGTGTTACATAATTTAGGGGGATTTCTTTTTGGGTGTTTCATGACGAATGTATCTAATAATGGTAATTTGGATGTTTACATGGGTCTTAAACCATTTATTAGTATTTAATTTTTTTTAGATACATGTAATTGAAAACCCATGCCTATGGAGGACCTCTAATAGAAATTTAGAGCATGATCTAGAAAAAGATTCTCTGTCGAGACATGCATCTAACCCCATGGATTCCATGATCATTTATAACCATTAATCCGATTTGATTCATGATCATATGTGATAAAAAATAGGAGGTGGAATACTTGTAAAACCACACCATCCCACATTTACTGGTAGACAAGGGCGGGGCGACATTAGGAGAAGAGCAGGGAATGATTTCCATGTCCCCTCTCCCATTTTGTTAAGTATGATAGTCACATCATAATACCCTCATGGATACCTCACTTCATGAAAGGATAGTTTATTTCACAAGGATGGATTCCCTAGTCCTAGATCTAGTGATGATAGGATGATATGAAATTAAACATGAAAGGTAAATATAATATTGATCCACTCCCTCCCTTCCTGGAATAGGAGGTCCCCGGTCTAAGGGGAAATGATTTAAGGAAACTTCCCTTACCCTCATGTCAAATAGATGATTTGGGAAGAATAAGGTATTTTCCCTTGTGTATGATACCAATATATCCCATAAAATAACTCCATGTTTAGGGTCTTCTTGCCAAATGTGATTCATAACTTCATGCACCTTGATGACCCTACCTGTTAAGTAAGACAAGTGCAGGACACCTCTAACCAATTGAATGCATAACATAATGGGAGACACAATCATGTGTATCTCTCTAGGATTGTGCATGTATGGTTATTTCAATAGAGGTTTCAATTTTTTCCTCCTCTTTTGAGGGATCAAATTCAATGATATAAAACCCAATTTTTTCTTGAGAGAGGATTTAGTGGGTGCCTATGATATGCCATGGTTTGGATATTATTTCTTCACACTTCTTTCCTAGGTGAGATGAGGATGCTTGACATAGAGGTAGACTTGGGAGGAACCATAATTGCATTATGTAGTGAATTCTTATTCAATACAGAGGATCCCTAATTAAAGGAAACCCTAGGAAAAAATGTTTGAAGAGGATTTTCAATAAGAAACAAGGGTTTCCTTATGTATCCCAGTAAGGTACTGGCATTGGTACTGGATTAGGGGAGGGAAATTCAAGAATTTTTTTTAATTATGTGGGAATGGGTCCTCATTATGATGTATTGTGTTTTATACCCTATATGTATTATGATCTATCTATCCCCATTAATTACCTCTTCTCTCGGTTTCTCAAGACCTAGAAGAAGTATTTTTAAGGGCCTCATAAAAGGGGATACAGGACCAAAGCATCAATACATCTTATGTTTTTGGAGTCTCTAAAATGTGGAGAAGTAGGTTATTATTTTTAGAAAATATGGGGCCCTTAGTGAACGAGCTTTTCCTCATATGTTCATTGCTCTAGAGTCACATGCAGGTGTCTCGATTAGGGGTGCATGTGACTTCTAAGATATAGAATAAGGGCATTCATGAGACTCTTGGTGTGTATTGATGATGTGTATAGAACCACTTGTGGGAACAATTTGGTTGAACCCACTAGTACAAACACTGTGGGATGTACCCCCACTCCCTTACTTGCAATAAATTACGAGATATGGTTCAAGACCATTAGGAAAGTCCCTTCCCGATAATCTCTTACCCCTAAAAAATGGACAGACACGCCATACACTTTTTGGTCCTAGTTGTGGATGGTTTTGGTAACAAAATATACAACCCCCCATCTAATTCCAAATCCAAGACCTAGTCTTATAAGGTGGATATAAACACTATCCAAACGGATTGGGAAACATATTTGAGTAATATTCATCCCTCGATGTTTGAGAATTATTAAATAATAAGGAAATCCAATATGTTCTTTAATATGGAATAAATAAACTTTTCTAATCAAAATTGAAATTTGGTGTCCAAGTGAGGATAACATCTAGAATTCTATAGAAAATTTCATGGAACTGATTTATCGGTGTCAATATTGAATTTAACTAGTATTTACTTTTATAAATTCCTATGGATATTTTAGGTATAGGGTTTTTTATAATTATGTCATAACTCCTACATAAGAAAATGATATATTGCAAAGTGGAAATTTATGATCGATATTAATTTTTTTCAAAAAAATCATAAATTAAAACATGATTTCTTTTTATGAAAAATATTATCAACTTTCAACTTGCATTATTCATTTACCTTACCCATATTTTATCATAAAAAAACCAAAAAACAGGATGATCATAAAAATACTTGGAAGGGATATAAAATGAATAGTTACTTTAGTCTAGTTACAAACATTAAATCCTATGAAAACCTTTTTTTAAAACAAACATTATTACCCTATAATTCGTATCCCATTTTATAAAAAATATATTCATTAAGATAACTTTTTGAAAATCAGAAAATTTACATGTAAACTCAATTAAAATCATAGAAAAGATATGTGGGTAACACGGGACATCATTTTTCAATATCATCCTTACAAAAATAATAACCAATATGCTGAACTCTCGTATCTGTAGTACCCAATTCATTGTAGGTCATGACATAACCACAAATCCTTGATTTATCATGTAACCACCAATCAATGTTTAATAATGTAACAAATATCCAGGGTATCTCATGAAACCACACATCAATAGTTTATAAAATCCCCAAACATCATCATAAAAAATTCTAATGAACCATATAATAGTAAAAAAACATGAACTCTTGAATCATTAAAACACTATTTGTGTAAAATAACCTTCCCATTTTGAAACAAATTCATAAAATCTAAAAAATACAAACAAATTGATGCATCAATTATCCAAATTAAATATGAATATATGTAATTTAGTAATCATTTCATTAAGACTTTATGGTGTTGGAAATTTTTTCTTATTCTATATAAGTAAAAAACATTTTCTATATATTTTTGTATGAAAATTCACAATGTACATCATTTGGAAAATGAAAAAAAAATGATTTATTTGAAACAATTATCTAAAATTAAAACCGTCGATGAAAATGAATTAAAAAAATCATATATGAAAAATTAAAACCTTTAATATTTTTATAAAACATATATATATGGATATAGAAGAAAAATAGATCTTTATGGGAGGATTTAAGGAATATGTTTTAAAATACATTCCCTTACAATGAGACTAACCCATCATGTACATTAATTATATTATAGAATAATAAAATATGGATAATTATTTAATTTTATAACAAAAAATTTGAATTTTTATATTCCTTTTATATCATTTTTCTCACTATTATATAAAATTACATAATCACATAAGTTCACATCGGTCAAATTAATGATATTCTATACTTAAATCCAAAATTACTTTGGTTGGTAGAATGTGGTTAGTGTGGAAATTATTTCACCATATCAAGAATAATAATTTTGACACAACTAGGAATTTTATAAATAAATTTTACTTTTAAATCCAGTCATTAATGTTTTTTATCAAAAATGAAGGATGGAGATGCTAGCCCAAAATATAGATGAGTAACGCTTCAATTTTTATACTTTCATTAGGGAAATATGGTAAGTATTATTTTATATTTATATAATGATCATAATATCTAAATATAATATTAATTCTTTAATTATCATTATATATATCATCCATGTGATGTGGTGATGAAAAATGAATGACATCAATTTGTGAAGGTGGTGGTCCACACGTACGCATGAATGAGGTTATCATTTATCTACAGATGTAAATGTAAGAATTTAAATGATAAATTTAATTTTAATAACGATAAATACAACATGAATATCATATATAAACATTAATTCCATAATTATAAAGATTATTTTGACACATTTATTGAGAAAAAATTACATTGGTTCGTGTGGAAATAGTCTACCATACACAAGTATGATGAATTAATATCTCATTTTATGGAATAAGTAATAGATATAAGAAATTTAACTATCATAATAATATATAACTATATGAAATATAATGGAGTTAACATTTTATCATTTTAATGAAAATTTGGGTTTGTGGAAAAAGAAATGAAATTAAAACAAGTTGATAAAAACTATATCAATTCTTTGTGAAATTCATATTTAATAGAAAATTATGCCCTTTATGATTGGTATTCTTCCCAAAATCATAACTATAGAATTAAAGGAGGATTC
The DNA here is from genome assembly GCA_963277665.1 of Viscum album. NCBI lineage: Eukaryota > Viridiplantae > Streptophyta > Magnoliopsida > Santalales > Viscaceae > Viscum > Viscum album. The sequence continues at coordinate 54,214,653 of OY728153.1, read as the reverse complement.
TGGAAAGTCTTCAGGGCATGGTTAGGCAGAACCAAATGGGTTTTGAAGGGTTATTAATTGAAAAAAGTGGTTCCCTTTTATAAGGGCGGGGAGCAAAACTCTTATAATTTCCAAAAATGCTAAATTAATCTAAAATATTTTAAAAACCATACTTTCCTTGATGTGATATATTTCAAATTTTATATGATTATGGGTTCAAATGCACTCATTGAATAAAAATAATACCATTTTATGTATATTTAAACCCTTATCTTTGAGTTATATCCCATATTTAACCCCTTTAACTCTTACAATGACAACATGGATTCTTAAACATTTAGAGTTAATGTATTAACTATAAAATTATAAAAGACCAATAAATAGATCATGTTTGTTATTTTAAAATTTATACTGATAATTTGTCAAAGTATAATATTTTTAGGAATTTTATATCAAATAAAAAAATAGAATTTACATTAAAATATCCATAATGTCAATTTATATAAATATTAATTATTATGACCTAAAATGTTATATTCAATCTTATTTTTAGAATAAACCCATGTTAAAAATATATTAATTATTAAAAAAAATTGGTGGCATTTTTGATTTTTCTGTAAATAAAATATTATAAAGGTCACAATATTATCCATGTAGCCCAAAAGGTCATAAGTTCCACCATTGGATTACTATTGTATATATATAATCCTTCAATAATATTTAAGCTAGTAATTGGTTCATTTAATTGTTATTACTATTCTATATTTAATCAAAATTACCTGATATCCTTGAAATGTTGTAATTAAGTTAATAAGTTTACTATCTATATTGACCAAAAATAAAAGTGATCTGTTTAAAAAAAATTACTGAATTATTATAAATATTCAATATATTTTTCAAAATAATATACATAAATATTTCATAATTAAATTTAAAATTAAACTGGGGAAACAAAATGAAAAACAGTTTTTAAAATTGTTTTCATTGAACTACAAAATGATTTTATACTAAATTGAAGTATAAAATTTATTTTAAACCCATTAAATTTATAATTTCATTTAAAAATTAACTAATTATTATTTATAAAAACTCAAAAAAAGTATAATTTTAACTTTTATATACTTTAAAATAAAATATATTTTTCCATAAAAATCATTATTTTTCAAAATTAAATGAAAAATAAATATTTTAATAAAATTGTAAAAAACCATGGTAAAATAATTTTTTAATGATTAATTCAAAAATTAAAATCATTTTTTTCAAAAAAAATCATAAATTTATAGAAATTAAATATAATACTCATGTAACATCCCAGACCCAGATGACAATCAATAGTGCCCCAAGACCATTTGGCTACATGGGCTCATGCATATCTCTCCAAATTCCATAGGCTTCGGACTAGGCATCAGGGCCTAGGTGAGTCATTGGGGAGACTATTCCCTCACTACTGGAGTATGTCACAATAGAAGTCAATTACATTCAATAGTGGAGATAGATAGATTAATAACACAATTGATAAAAAAGACAATAAGAAAAATAATATATTGTAAGCTAGAAGTGTATCATATACAATGGTGCATATGGAACTTGTATCTAGATAGCATCCAAAATAGGTACATGGAAGAAAAATACGGTTCAAGTATCCAAAATCCAAAAGAACAAAAAAGTGTCATAGTAGTGTCACAAGCCTCGGCTTCGTCACATGCTCTCCTTCTCTAAGAAATGGTCAAAAACCAGTGTTAGGGAACTTCCCCCAATTATCACCTGTAATAATATAATAAGTTTTGGTCCCCAAGAAGTCCCAAATAAGGTGTGAGATAACATCACAGTAGGTAACAACCCTAAGATCTATACAATTCTAAGAATCATGATATAATATTCTAAGCAAGTGTAAGTATGTATTAATGTATTTTTGAAATCCCAAGGAACATAATTACTATAAATAAGTAATAAAAATCCTCTCAAGGTTACCTGCAATAAGATTCATATCCTAACAAGCCAGTAACAAGAAATTAAAACAAACAACATGGGATCATCATACAACCATCTATATACTATCCACATGGCCTCACCATATAAAGAACCCATATCAAAACCCCAATAACTTTCTATTCAACCATAGTCATATATCGCACAATCATTCCATATAATTCAGTGTAGACCACAAATGGTTGAATCCAAGGTATAGAACACCAAGTCATCCTGTTGAGTCCAAGGAACATCTCGATGGAAACTCTTTATAGGCCCTGGTTGGAGTCCTTGGAGCATGTATACCAACATTTACAATTCCATTCCCAGAAATCTAGATCCAAGGGGTAAAAAATCCCAAGGAATTCCATGGAATCAAGACCCAAGGTGCATACTTAGCCAAGGTGTCCACTACCAAATTCAGATCCATGGATATCCATCCATGTCATCTATAAAATAATTCATACATTTCATACTAAAAAATCACATGATTATACCCACTAATTTATTCAATTTCTATTTATTCAAGTCTCATGGATATACCCACAAATTTATCACAATTCACAATTAAATAATCCACATGGGTATACCCACCCATTTAACACAATTTCTATAAATCCATTTAAGATATTTTAATCAACCAACGAGTATACCCACTCATTTAAAAAATTCTATTCAAGCCATATCATCAAGTTAATCATGGAATATTATGGTTACACAAGGCAAGGAGGCCGAAAATCTCCAAAACATATAATTAATTCTCATTTACATACAACTAAGTTTCCTTAAGCTTTGAAAACTTGATAATAGACCCATTGGCTAGTTTATCAATGTCTAAAAATCAAAGCCATAGTGCAACCCATGGGTGGCCTAAATTTGGGTTGAAACCATAAATGAATCTCAAAGAACATAGGGGAATACCTAATAGGTCATACGTCATATATGTTACTTTGAAATTTCAAAAACAGGACCAAGATGAAAAGTCTTATAGGTGGAAAAAAGGATGATAACTCTATAAAGCATCCCAAGCCAAAAGCAAAGTACAGACCACCTAACATAGTTTAGTAGTGGAGTCCTCATCCAGTATCAAGATATGATTTACCTTGGTTTAGGAGAAATCTGAAGAATGGATAAAGAATGAGAAACTATGGAACATGATCTTAAAAAAATAGCACAGTCATTGTTCCAAAGAATCAAGAACATATAAAAAGGAATCAATCACTGAACGATGCAGTTCCAACATGACCGACAATGAAATAAATAGATTCCTTATCTTTAACCCAGAGAAAATCCTACCTTTAGGCCTCAATGGGTCTTTATATATGTGAAAGAGGGGAGGTGAGTCTTCTATCTGGAAAAATTTAGGCCCCTACCTCTATTTTTAAAAAACATAGCTGGGAAATTACATGATGTGTAATTACATTACACGGTGTGTAATGATCGATAATCCATTACTAGGAAAAAAACCTAACAAGACAATAAATGTCTTGGCCTAATGCCAATACACATCCTTATTTCTTCTTCTTTCCCAAAAAAAACTAGTCGGACCATGACCTGACTTAGGGTCTAAGACAAAAAGGGAAGTAAATAAGTATTTAACCAGAAAATTAAAATATCTGAACCTCCAGAAAAAATTTGAGATCTTAAAATCTTCCCCTGTAAAAGAAATTATCCCCTAAATTTCCCTCTTATGGGTGGTTATGATTCTTCTGATAATAAATCCATCCACTGAGCTCTTACAACATCCTCCCACTCTTAAGTCTCATCCTATAAATGGCTATACTACCATAGAACCTATACTAGAGGAAATAACCGGCCTCATAAAACCTTGGTTCTCATGTCAATTATATAAATTAGATACTCCTAAAAGGATTAATCAACCAATAGATCAACCACCTTGGGAGGAAAAGCATGATATGGGTCTGAATGATAACAATGCAGCTAAGATATGTGCAAGACATCATGCATAGATCAGTACATCTGAGGTAACTATAAATGATTGGCTAATATCAGGAAACTCTCTAGAATCTAAAATGGCCCAACATATCATTGTGAAATCATACCTTGTCTCCTGAGATATCTATGTTCCAACCTTGGTAAAACATGAAAAAATTTCCAATCCCTGACCAAAAACTCTAGAGTTTGTATGGAATGATTAGCATAATATTTCTATCGAGACTATGTTGTAGTCATCCACATCTGAATCAACTAGACCTATATAGAAGTATCCTACCTGAACCATGGTCCCTGTGAAGCTACCTCAACTTCCTCTAACTAGTATAGTGGTGATCAACATGGTCTACCATATAAAGCATCATAAGGTTTCATATGTATTATCGCCTGATAATAGTTATTATTGGACAAATCATCCAAGGAAATGTTTGTCTCCCAAGAGACCCCAAAATCCAAAACACGTCATTTCAGTATGTACACTAAAACCTATATCATACTCTCTGACCACACATCAGTATGAGGGTTGTATGCAATGATTAGAAGTGACTTTGTACTCAACGCCCTCTAAAAACTCTTACAGAAATAAGATGTAAAGCAGGCATCCCTATTAGAAATGATAGTGCATGAAACCCCATGAAGTCATACTATCTCAATAATATAAAAAATAACAAGATCATCAACACTTATGGTCTCTTGATCATCTTGAAATGATAAATTTTCTTGAGACTATCATCAACAACCCACACATCATCATTACCTCAAGGTGACCTCGGTAAACTAGTCATGATATCCTTCACAACATCATCATATTTCTACTCTGAAATAGGTAAATACAATAAAATTTAGGCTGGTTTCTGATGTTCCCCCTTCAACCACTAACAAGTGGAACACATCATAACAAAACAAGCAACCTCCCTTTTCATACTTGGCCACCAGTACTTACAAATAAAGTAACAATACATCTTGGTGACTCTAGGTTGCACTGCCAAAGATGAAGAATGAAACACCTACATCATCTCCTCATGTCTTTCCATATGAAGCCAATAACATCCATGTATATGCAGGATCTCATCATCACCTACTATAAAACCAGGGGTGGTTCCTCACCTGCCACACTCTCCCATAGGACTAGGCCCTCTGAATAAGATTGCTACCTAATCCTTACTCTATCCAATTGGGGAGAGGTCACATATAAGGATGATAGATATGACTATCCATAAATTTCATACACCTATAGATTAATCTTAGAGAAAAACACCATAAGCTACCACTCGCTACTAGACTATTGCGCATCCTATATCTGAGTCCCCATGCTCAGTGCATCTACCACTACATTGCCTTTACCGGGCATGTAGGAAAGCTTAAATTTAGAAGAGTGAAGGTACTAGACCAACCTTTTCTGCCTCAGATTAAAATCACACTGAGTAAATATAAACTTGAGGATTTTGTGGTCCATTTACACCAAAAAATTCTTTCCTCGTAAATAATTTCTCCAATAACATAATGCATGAATGAAAGTAGCTAACTTGAGATCGAGTGTCAGGTAATTCCTCTCAACTGGCCTCAACTATTGAGACCTGTATTCCACGACTCTATCCCCCTGCATCATCACAAACCCTAGCTGGATAATGGATGCATCGTAATAAAATATGCAGATCCTTCCCAAATCTGGAAGTATTAGAACTGGTTCTGATTTCAACATTCCTTTTAGCTTCTGAATAGTTTCCTTGCAAGAGTCTGACCATAAAAACATCACACAATTCTTAGTCAATCCATTCAACGGAACTTCCAAGCATGAAAAGTCATGTATGAAATGCTTGTATTAACCAGCTATCCCCAAGAAACTCTATATATAAAAAATTTATTGGTATTCTCACAAGGAAATAATTCCCTCACCTTCTCTAGGTCGACTAATACTCTTATCTCTAAGATGATGTGACCTAGGAAGTGAATCTGATCTATCCAAAAGTGGCACTTTGTGAGCTTGAAATATAACTGATGTTCCCTTAGTGTATTCAAAATGATATCAATATAGTTGGAATATTCTTATTGATTCTGATAATACACCAAGATTTCTCCCATGAAAACCACCACAAAATAATTCAAGTAAAGATAGACCACTTGTTTCATCAGCACTATGAAAACTATTGGTGTGTTCATGAGACTAAATGGCATAACCAAATACTCATATATACTATACCTTCTATGAAAGGATATAAAAGATATTTCTATAGGTTAGAAACATACCTGTTGATATCCTAATAACAAGACTATTTGCGATAACACTCAGGCTCCTCAATGATAATCAAACAGCTCATCTATCCATGGAAAGGGATGTCATTTTTTAACCATTAGTTGATTCAACAACCAATGATCCACAAATTTCCTAACAGTTACATTTTCTTTTTTCACAAAAGGACAGGTGGACCCCGTAGATAAGTATTGGGTAGGATAAACCCCTTATCCTCCAAATCCTATAGCTTCCTCTTGAACTCCTATAATTCGTTCATAGCCATCCTTCTAAGTAGGAATGGATACTGGTGCACCTGTTGGCACTAGTTCGATGGAGTGATCAAGCTCCTCTCAGTAGGTAAACCAAAAAAGTTATCTAGGAAAACATCCCTAAACAACTAACCCACTGTAATAATTTCTACCCAACCCACTCCTTAATCATCGAGAAACAAACTAGAAATTTAAACTTTCATCCCAACCACCCCACTGTGATATCGTCAAACTCGACTCACTTGGCCATCCCATTCACCCTTGTGAGTAAAAACCACACCCAATAGTGATGATAAAGTCACCCTATTATGATATTAGTCAACGTAATATTGATATTTTACTAATTATTCCATCATGAGAATTACATCAAACCTTGTCATCTCGATTACATAAGGATCCCAAATGAAGTAAAACCCACCAACCTCTGGGGGGAACTCCCTACACTGGTTCACATCATTCATTCTGATTCCCAACTATGTTCCTAGTGTCAAAATTCCCACATAAGACCACAAAACAAGCCCAATACTTTTCACTGCAGGTGCAGATATGAAACTATGAGATGCACCTATATCAAAAGGAGGAGATGAAATAGTAAAACCAACCAAGATTGTATCTCTGACCATATACACTCTGACACCCTTCTCTAGGGGGCTACACTGTAATGAATAGATCTGGCTAACACCATGGCCTTGTGACACAACCTCACTACCCAGAGTATGTCCAATTTGATGTATAGGTGTATCTAGAACCTAACTAACTCTTCAACGACCACTACTACCACATATAGATAGGCCCGCACTGTTCAATCTCACTGTCTAAAATGGAGATAACTAACAAACTCTTAAACCTGACATTGAAGCTAAACCCCTACCACTCACAGTTGGAGGGAAGGTCCTGTAAAACTGTTTCATATGGCATATACTATCTCAAGCTCACCACTCTACTATGTCACTGTCACACTGATTGTTCATGTGGCCTTGTGTGCCACACTGATGAAAAAACAATGAACTTATATCACTCATAGCATGACTGGTTCTCATCTCATGGGATTCCACAAAACATTTCTTCCTACCTAAATATGTAGAACCACTAGGTCGAGAAACAACACCTCCCCACTATATTACTCTATATTCCCTTAGGTTATGCTATGTAATCAACACCTGATTCATAATCTCAGTGATAAAATTCAATATAAACACATTGAATATAAATTTGATATCATGTCAAATACCTTCCTTGAAGTGTTTCTCTCTATACATCTCATCATTATAGTACATTTTTGCAAAACATTGCAACTCTATAAATCATGATATGTATTCCATAACCATCCTGGAACCCTTCTCTAGATACATGAGCTCAATATCCCTCTCTACCCACAGAGGCTCATGGTAAATATAATCATATAAGTGGATCTAGAAATTAGTCTACCCATATCTCACAACCCATCATTATAGTTCAGAACATCCCACCAGCACTTCACTGCTCCACATAGCATATAAGGGGTTAACTTGACCCTCCTATCAGGAGGTGTCTTTATATTCTCGATGATAGATAGCATGGTATCAAGCCACAACTTATCATCCTTTGTACCACCATCCCTCAAAAACATGGGGTGATTTTGTTGTATTAACACCCTTGTCAACTCATCCATAGTCAAGGAAGAATATGGTGCTCCCTAAAAAGACTACATATAGTGAAAGAACCCCTTTCAGAATTGTTCTTATGAACTTGTGTACAGAATAGTCTTTGGTGTGAAAACTAGAACTAAAGGAGCATCAACTAGTAGCCCATAGCCCACCACCTTTGGAGACTAGTTTCCACATCCGCCATGGCGTACCATTTTAGGTTGTCATGGAGGAATGTATTTAAAATGCCAAGAACATGATAAATAAAGGAACAACATCAATTTCCATAGCTCAAAATCATAGGATATGTGAATAACCCACCTAAAATTGAATTTTAACCCACAACATGTTCATAATTCCAAGACTGTACAATGAACAACCACAACACATTATTAAACACTTCATCTGTCCCACTCAAAATTTGGGTCTAGGTGAAGTCTCTATTTTCAATTTCATTTTAGTTTAACATTCACTCATTCAATGATAAAATTGATGGTCCATCATGTTCCGATACTTGAGGGACCATAACACATCATGAACCAAAATTTGATGCCCATATAATCCATACACATAAATTTCACATTCATAATTAAATTTATAAGGTGCATTATTTTCCATTTCATAAGGTCCCATACACCTTATGAATTGAAAGATGACTTCACTCCTCTATCCTCTACACAAGGTCTATCACAACAGCAGGCACAACTATCATAGCACATATCACAAAGACATGTGTTAGATAGTGAATCCTAACAGGAATGGAATAATTTATGACATGTGATTTTAAATAAGTTTCTATATGATGCATGAGATGGAATACCCTCATCACATAAGTTTTTAATGGAAGTAGAATCAAATCATATCAATAATAATAACATAAGTCTTGTTTGTCACCCAATAGTGAAATAAAATCAACTATAATAGTCATAACCAAAATAGAAATTTCATTAGGAGAAATTTTTCTTCTCCCAATACACAGGTTTACTACGCCTGAGAAAAACTCATTACCAAATTCCATATTCTTCCTATCCCTATCTATTGTTCCCAAATAGTAAATCAAACCAGAAAAAAAATTCCACTAATACCACTTTTTAACATCCTCGACTCGGATGTCACTTAACCGTGCCCGGAGGACAGTTAGAAGCATGGACTCAAGCACATCTCCCCAAGCTCCTGTGGTTGCTGATTATTAGTAAGGGCCTATGTGAATCATTGTGGAGACAATTCCATAATTACTAGGGTATATCACAATAGACATCAATCACATTCAATAGTGGATGCATATACAATAAATATAGAGAAGATAAAATAGACAACCAATAAAGGAATATATAACTATCTAATTATGTCTCATATAAAATGATGTAGATGGTACATGTATCTAGAAAATATCCAAAACATATACATGGTAGAACAATATGGTACATGTATCCAAAATTCCAAAAGAACAAAAAGTGTCCCATTAGAAACACAAGCCTTAGCTTGGTCCTATACTCTGCTACTCCAAAGAAATGATCAACAACCATTGTTATGAAACATTACCCTATTATCACCTGAAAACATAATATCTATTTGGGTCTCCAAGGAGGACCAAATATGGTGTAAGATAACATCCCATTAGGTAACCACCCAAATATATATACATTTCTAAGTATCATGATGGAATATGCTAAAAAAGTGTAAGTAAGCAACAATGTAAATGTGAAATACCAAAAAATATGACTATTGTAGACATGTACTACAAAATATCCTCTCAAGGCTCCCTAAATCAAGTTCCAACTCCTAAAAAGGTAACTATAATCTTTAAAAATAAACAACATGGCCTAACCATACAACCATCTATATCCTGTCCACGCAGCCTTGCCATATAAAGAAGCCATATGAAAACCCCATGACATTGCCTTATAGCTACAATCATATATCCTGAGGCCATGCTTTATAATGAAGTGTATATCATGAAGTGATAGATCCAAGGTGTATAAGACCAAGGAATCTGTATCTAATCCCAGAAGCATCTCGATGGAAATTGATATAGGCCCTGGTTGGAGCCCTAGGAGCATGTGTACCAACATGTCCTATGTGATCCCAGAAAAGCTAGATCCAAGGGGTAAAATAGCCTGAGGAATCCCACAAAATGAAGAACCAAGGTGAATACTCATTAAAGGTGTACACTACCCTATTACAGATCCATAGAGAGTCATCTGTGGAATCTATACAATCATTGATATATTTTATACCAAAACATCACATGAGTATACCCACTCATGTATTCTATTTCCATTTAATCGCGTCACATGGGTATATCCACCCACCTATCACAATTTACAATTAAACATTCCACATGGGTATACCCACCCATTTATCACAACTAATGACAATCAATTTATGTAATTTAAATCAACTAATTCGTATACCCCCTTATTTAACCAATTCTATTCAAGACGTCTAATAATATTAAGCATGGAATATTATTTTTTTTTTTAAAAAGAAAGTAGGTAGAACATCTCCTAATAATGTAATTCAATCTCATTTAAATACAATTGAGCTTCATTAAACTAGGAAAACATGATAACACATCCCATGGGTAGTTCATCAATGTTCAATCCAATGAAAAGGCATGGCACAACCCATGGGTGGCCTCCAGTTGGGGAAATAACCACCAATACATCTTGAAGAACCTAAGGGAATACCTAACAGGTCATAATCCATCTATTTTAGTTTAAAATATAAAAATTGGGAACACACCAAAAAGTATAATGGGAAACAAAAAGGTTGATTGCTCTATAAAGCATAAAAATCAAAAAAAAGTACAGACCACCTACCTTAACACAGTATTGGAGTGCTTGTTTGGAGTCAAGTTTTGATTATCCTTGGTTTAGGAGAAATATAAAGAAAAAATGAAGAATGATAAATTAGGGAATATGATCCTAAACCAAAACAAAGAATCCATTTTTCTGATGAATCAATCATGGAAAAATGGAAACAAGCACTCGCCAATGTGGTTCCAACATGGCCAATGACAAAAGAAACATAGTATGGATCCGGAAATGTGAGAAAGTCCTACCTTTAGGCCTCAAAGAGGCTTCCCCTGAGTGAATGAGGGGAGGTGGGGCATCTGTTGGGGAAATAAAGTCCCCTTCTTCTATTTTAAGAAATATTTTTGGGAAATTAAATGATGTGTAATAGCCTTACAAACATGTAATGCTCGTTTTTCCCTTTCTGTGGAAAAACCATACACACTGTGAAAAGTCCTAGACTGACTATTACACATCATGTAATTACATTTCATGATGTGTATCCCAATTACACATGACATATTTGGCTTGTAGCCAGTACACATCCTTCCTGTCTCTTATTTTTCCAAAATAACTCAACCTTCCCATGACCTAGCTTTGGGAAAAGTCAAAAAGGGATATAAACAAGCATTTAACTAGAAAAGTAAAAGATATGTACCTTAAAAAACCCGAGATCATACAACTCACCCATCAAAAAATCATTTGTGAAGAAATCATATTTTTTATTAATAAAATTACTATACTAAATATATAGATCCAAAAAATGAATTAATTAATACATTAGAAATGAGTATGATAACTATTTATTTTTAAATCCTATTATCAATATTACTTTCTATCAATTTATGGCTAGGTTATAACGGTATCATTTAAATAATAATATTTTTTGTCTCTTAATCTCATTTTTGAATATATTTTACACTCTAAAACATAGTGTTTCATTTTAAAATATATGGATGTTACATTATCCCCCCAATTAAAAAGTTTAACCTCAAAATTTGAACATAGGATTGGTAACAAGTATTTGACTATTTAAAATATCTTGTTTAATATCTCACATCATCAAAAGGATTAACAAAATTTTGACTTGATAAGAGATAAAAGGAATAATCAATGTCATCTCTAATAACACATAAATATATTTGAGAATAAAATAAAATTATTGGCATTTTTAAACATGCATGAGTAAGAGAAAAATAAATCCCAAGGACATATTAATTATGTTAAAGAGAATATTTATGATAAATTTATCCATCAAAATTGTAAATATATGATGGGTTAAAAGGTTAGTGATGTCTTGATAAGAAATGTAAAGGTATAGCTTTCTTTTAAATTACTATTTTTATATTTGAGTAACTATTTACTACATATACTAAAATAATATGTAAATATACTTATGTAAAATGAATAGTTTCATTATTTAATAAATTTCCAATATAAACACATCTTTTTATTCAAATGACGATTATTCAAGATGAATTTTTCATGCCTGAATCAATAGAATAATCTTATATGGATCAAAAAACCTATAACAAAATTTACTAACATATTGAGAATTTAAATAAAGCCAAAATGGTTAGGGAATGATAAAATAATTCTATAAATTTATAAATCACAAAATGAAGAGAAAATTACTTTTACCACCATATTTTAATAGAAATACCCAGTATTCAACTTAATATCATTTGATAAATGAATAATTTTAAAATTTAGAAAAATAAAAGCATAGAAAAATTAGTGAAATCAATAATTCAGTTGTATTTATAACATTTTATTCCCTAAAAAATGTTTTCATTTATATTCAAATAATATCACCAACTATTTATGTCTCTTAAAATATTTTATTACCTTATCAAATAATCTTAAAGATATATGAATCATTTCAATAAATCTACCAAATAAATATATTGACACATTATGAAAATATAAGTCATCATTGAATCCTCTAATAAAGATAACATGATATTATAATTACTTTATTTATAAAATTTTCCCCAAAATTTAAAGTGATCTTATTCCAAAATAACTTGAATCAATTAATCAAGAAATCATTTCCTAATACAAATGGTTATCTATAAGATAAAATTTATGATATAAAAATAAACTTATTCTCCATACATCAAATAATTTAACTAATAAGAAAATTTCATATTAACTAATACACTATGTAATATAGTTGTTTGAGATCAACCCTTGTCACATATCAGTGGTAGGTTCAAACCTTTCATCCATTCTAAATATGATGGGTTGTCACGTTACTTGCACATTTTCCTTTTTCAAAAAATATTATTAAAATAATATTACTATAAATGTTCGAAGAATCAAAAATAAATTAACAAAATATATTCATCATTAAGTAATATGATTTATCCTCAAATATTTTCTTATATCTTTCATTTCAAACCCCAAAATGTAATAACTCTAAATTAACACAAATTCATAATTCAAAAAGTATCGTATATTCAGTCATTTAACAAAACATATAATTATAATTTAAATAAAATTATGTGATAATAAAAATAAATGTAGGATATACTTGTATCATGTTGTCCAGCTAATTTAATTGTTATTTTATTTTCATAGATTAAAGGCCCAATGAATTCATCATTTCTTCAGAACTTAATCAAATTGTCTTTCCTCCCTTATCTAAATTTACATCATATAGGTTGGGTTATATGAATTTTGGAATATAAATAGTACCATAAAAAATTTCATATAACAAATAATTTCAAAACATCTGATAAAATTTGATTTTTACAAAAGATTTTGTCTAAGTTAGTTTTGAATCATTAAATAAATGGTCCTTTTAAAATACAATATGAATGACCTAGAGTAGAATAAGTTGAAACAAAATATAAATAGGATGAACTAAGGTCTCCTTAATAAGAATATTTAAAAGAATAATAATATTATCTAAATTATATGATAGGGTAAAATAATTAAAAATACTTTGATAATGATATTTACCTTCTTGAGAATGATAAAAAATGGGAAATTAGGATTAAATTAAAATAACCCTTGATCTATTGTTTTATTAATTTATAGAAGAGGTTTCTGATATTTCATACAACTATTTCAAAAGCTTTATATATTAAAAAATGAATCAAAATAATTAGGATATTACATTTCAATAATGATTGTAAACAAGACATCATTAAGAGAGACAGAATTTGTTTGAGACCCTCCCCCTTCCATATGTAATTGATTTTCCTCAATCTGAAAAATTTACAAAACATTTATTTTTTAACAGAATATATTAAGAAATTTAACCAATGTTTAATAAAAATTCATAATCTCCAAATTTGTATAATCCCTTCTCTACCAAATATTCTAATGAATCAATAATAAACATTATATATTCTAGTGAATTAAATTATAATCTACTTTCTAATATACTAATACCAATTTAGGTTTAGTTTTTTATATAACTAGGTCATACATATTACTTAATAACCATATTTTACAAGTTGTACACTCTTTATTAGTATAATTTTTTCCCTAAAACATAACTATTAATGTAAAACAATCTATCATTTATGAAACTTTTCTTGAAAATAAACATGACATATTAATTTCCATTACCCATCATTTAGAACGATAAAAAACCATTTTAAAATGTAGATATAAAAATATCAGTAAGGGGCATAAAAGTTAACAATATGTCATCACAATGGAAAAAACCCATGAAGCGAAAATTTTAAAACATAATATTTTCCATAAAAAGGGAATAATATTTTTTAAAAAAATCAATATAAATGTTTTTGAAAATTTTAAAATTTCCATGAAAACTCATTATTAATGTTCTTTTGGTAAATTTATAGATCATATTCTTTAGCACCCGTATGTTTTTATGAAATATTTTATTTAAATAATTTTAATTATTCAGTAGCTTTTATTTCATGAAATCATGAGTTTAAATGAACCATGAGACACCCTTAGTATAAAATTTCTATTATATCCTAGTTTTTAGGTTAGCATGAATAAGTATAACTAACTTATGAATATGAATTGTGAATTCATTGGCTATTAATTATTTATGAAAAACAAAAATAAAGTAGACATTTTTATTTTTTAGTGAATTGTTATTTGTAATGAAATTAATGATATATATATATATATATATATATTATATACTTAATAAAATATTTTTTATATTAATCCAATGTATATTTTAGTCATAGGTTATGAATAATCCCTATTTGATGTATAAAAACCAACATTTTTTAAAACGGTAATTTTACGCCTTTGAATGGAGAACCCCTTTTAAATTATGATTTTGACACATTAATAATTTTTATATTAAAAAAAATGTTCTTTTAAATAGGTATATAAAAATTTTCTTTGGATTAATTTTTTATATTTTTTAGATAACATTCATGTTTTGAAGAATAGTAAAAATACATTAAATCTTATATGGAAAAAAAATTTATTCGAAATAATTTATATGGTTAAATTATAACATTTAATTTCTTTAAAGTATAAATATAATATATTTTTATCATTAAATATAATTTATGTCATTAGTATTTATATTACATTGAATCCAGATGTAAAAACTTTTCAATCTTTTGCAAAGTTTTAGCTTTAAAAACATGTTCTCTCTTTCAAACAATGGGATTAATTTTAATTTAATTACAAAATATTGTATGCTTTAAATTTTTAGAAATGAATCCAATATTTTAAATTATTGGGTCCAAAATATTCTAATATGTTACTATTATTTTTTGTACATTTTGAATAACAACATTTGTAATTTTTTATTACTACGGTTAAGGGTAAATTATGTAATTAAAGGTACATATAATACTATAAAATTAACTTAACACATATAAAAATCCAATTTTATGATTCAATATGAACATTATAATATATGGTTCTAAATGGAATAACTTAATGTCCAGTTTCCCATGAATATGACATTAATATTATTGAAATCAATGAATGTGACAAAATGTCACACAATCTTCTTATATAAGTATATTAATTCAAATATAGGGATAAGTATTAGATAACATCGACTATAGGTAGTATTTGTAAATATAAAATAATTACCTACTTCATATAAATGTATTTATAATTTTTAAAAATAAAATAATTACCATTAAGGATGAAAAAATAGTGATGTAGAAATTATTTTTTTAATAGAAATATCGAATAAATGATTTTAAAAATATTAAAAGAAATATAATTTGAATTAATTAAGGTTATAAATTAATTTTATAGTTCATTATGACATTTTTTTAGAATATTAAATGTTTGGTTGTAATTTATCTCCTGTTTATATTTTATTTAAAATTAATGAAATGAAAAGTGTCAAAATCGACACTATTGATCTTTTAGAAAAATAACATTTTATTAAATTATTTAAAAATCATTAAAATATTTTAAAATTACAAATTTAAAATTATAAGGTCTATAATTTCATTATAGATTCATTTATGATCAATTTAAACTATATAATTAATTATTTATAACGATTAAATATTTAGAACTTTATTACCACAATTAAAATTAAATAGATTAAATAACGATAAATAGAACTTATAAGGTTTAAAATAAAATAAAAACATGTATAAAGTTTATCTAATGAGATTATTTAGATAAATACTCATATTATCATTTAAATAATACACTTTGGATCCATTTTGATTTAAAAATTAATTTATATTAATTTAATAGTATTGGTATTTCCAAAGGTGGCCATCTCCTCTCTTATGAAAGGGAACATATACTTCTCTTTTAATCACACCTCTAAAACATTTTTATTGTTCAAACCCTACCTATTTCTCCTCCCAACGTCCCTCACTTAATCCAAATGGCCAAATTTTGGGAATAAATCCACCCTAAGGAGATATTTTGTGCAAGTCAAAAGGAGATACTCTAAAAAGATTTAATTGTTTAATCAACTCTTTTAAAATATTTTCTTTTTATAATTCCTCTTCATTTTTTTACATAATGAAGTAAAAAATACAATATATTTTACATTATGAGTTTTTATTATAATTATGAAACAACTTTATACCTCCTTTTATCCATCCTACGAATAACAATATCACAATGTGTGCGAACGTACCGCTTACCGTCTCCATGCCACGGTGTAATTTTTTATTCAATAATACATTATTTTGATGTGTATAATGATGATTATAATGGATATAAATACATAATTTAACATGATAATTATTATATATAATTAATATACCATCCAATTCCAAACCATTTAACCATTAAGTGAATGATGTCATCACTCGTGTGTACGTACAACCTACTGTCTCTAAGATGTAATGTGATTCATTCAACATGATCTTCATTAAACCATGATTATATACATGAATAGACTAGATAAAAATGATATATATATTATACTAATATCATTATATAAATGATATAACTATATCATAATAAGTGGAACATGAACTTATTCAACAAAACTTACATAACAACACAATGCAGTTAATATCTGAATAATGATTGACAATGATATATTACTTACAAAAGGATAATAATATAAACATATATGATATCATAAAAATGTTTATGATTCTGTAATAATTCAATAACATTATTTAAAACCATTAAATAGGAGGTTCAGATACATACAATGGATATCAGACCTAAGGTAATGGAATAAATTTCAAATCTCATTTTTATCTCAGATTGTTTGTACATAAGTTTATCCTAGGGATATATTTATCATCCATGTCCATGTTTTCTAAAAAAATTACATAAAATGATGATTATTTTTTTATGTACATTTAAATCCATTTTTACACATTTTTTACTTTTACTATATCGTTTGGAATGAATCTTTCTTTTGTTTACATACGAGGTACTTTTTGACTTTTCTAACAAATGTGAGTAGAGAATGTTTTATTAAATTATACTACATGGAAAGATTTTTACACCTTATTTCCATGAAGAATCATTTACAAAATTTCAAGATTATTTTCAACTAAATTGTTTTCTGTCAAAATTGTGTGACATTTTGATAAAAGATAACATTTTTGAAGAAGAAAGGATATGTTATTCAAAAATTAAAATCAAGTGTTTTATCAAAAGTATTTTTCATATAAGATGACATTCATTAAAATGGGATATATTTATATACCTGTTATTACTATGATTTTATTATTTTTATAATGAAATGATATTTATGAGATCCATATGTTTTATATGTATTATGATAGAATGATTTTTGAGAAACCCATTTTATTACTTTGGTTATGTTATGATGGAATATTTATGTTTTTATGGAACATGTAAGAATTATTTCATTATGAGATGGGTGCGACATATATCTCTCCCCAATGCATTGGGTAAAGATTTATAACTCATGAGATAGACATGACCGGAATGTAATGTAAATCTAGTTCAGTAATGAAGGGATGGAACGACAAGTAAACCTAGTTTAGTAATGGACTTTATCGACTATGATGATCTTGGAAATGAGCCTTTAATAATATGAAATGATTTTATAAGATTATGTGTATGCCACAAAACATAATGTCTTTTGTTTTGACTTTTAGTATTATCTCCATTAATTCTTATGAACTGTTATCCCATGAAATGATATGACGATATTTTATATGCAAGATAAGACTTCCAAATGAGATGTTCTTATGCCTTATGATTATGATACGATTAATATTTCCCTTGTTTACCCTTACTGAGCATTTAATCTCACCATTCAATATATTTCTCTTCCCCAGGTCATGAATAAGGGTATTAAGTAAGATATGTCAAAAGGAGTTTAGTTATGAATAAATAATAAAGAGATAATGTAGATGGTTTATGAACCAGTTATTTGTATTTCCAAGTTTCTAAATACACTATACAAATATGTTCCTATCATGGATTTATTATATTTTAAAATTAATATACATCAATTTTGAAATTATATCAATGGTTTTTAAGTATGGGTCATTATATTTCGTATCAGATGGATGTTATAGTTAAACTTTCGAATCTAGGATGAAAAAGCCTTATTAAGAACCCTAAGGATTTGTATAAATATAGGTTACAATCCCAGTGTTTTGTAAATGACCATGAATAACCTAGAATAAAAGCTAATGTTTCCAAAATTTAAATTTTATTATTGGTTATTTGGTTTTCCGGTTATAATTAGTGTTGCTAACACCATTCTTCTTGGTTTTAGTCCATCATTGGAACCTGAAAGAAACTTTTTAATGTAGAATGCGATTAGAAATGCAATGATTGTCCTCCTGAGTAAGAAAATGTTATATAATCTAGAATGAAAAATATTTTAGCTATACTCAGACAACTTTAACAAGCTATAAATCATGAAGGAATTCTAAATGAGAAAGGGAGGGAACAACATTCTATTGAGTCCTTCATGAGGCAATATATTCCTTCTTTCAGTGGGTCTTCTGATCCATTAGTGGCTGAACAATGGATTAGTACCACTGAAAAATATTTTTAGTTCTACAATGTTTTGAACATGATATGTCATATTATAAATCTATCATTTGTAAGGTAAAGTTAATAAATGTTTTAATCTTATCATGAATATGAGGCAAATAGATTAATTTGTTTTTGGAATGGGATGAGTTCAAGAACTTTTTTTTAATAAGTACTTTCCTTGTATTATTTGAAAAAAGATAGAGAAATAGGTCCTTGAACATGATAAAAAGGATGATGAATTTGTTGGTACCTATGAAAAAAAAATTACAAGACTTGAAAGGTATTCTTCTAGAATTATTATCCAACCTGAGAGTAAAATTGATCAATTCTTTAGTGGAATAAAACCATGTATCTGAATGGCACTAGCCATAAGGGATTTTAATAGCTATGACGAAATAATTTGATTCTCTCTCATGGTTGATATATATATTGGAGTAACCCATCAGTCATATAGGTCTGATTAGAAGGTAAAAATGGAATTCAAATCAAAATATAAAGACCACATAGAAAAGTATATGATTTTTCCCTTTTGCTCAATGTCCATAGGGAAACATGGAGAAAATTGTCTTAATAGGACTAGAAAATGTTTTAAGTGTGTAAAATAAGGTAATCAGGCATTTGAATGCCTATGTAATGAGAAACATATGTCTAATGATATGAATAAAGAAAAGGATACACGTAATGCACCTCCTACACTTCAATGATACAAGTGAAAGGAAATGAGGCATTATTATAATTGATGACCAAACCCAATGGTTATTGATGATGATCAACGTCAAAAATATCTTAAGTCCAAAGACAAAGGAAATTCATGTGTAATCATTATCCATGATGTGGATTATCATAATTAAGTTGTGAATGGTACACTTACCATCCACTCTAAAGTAGAAAATGTTTTATTTGATTCTGTATCCACCCACTATTTTATTTCGGAATAATTTTATAAGAGTATCATTGTATTACCTCAAAAATTAGATGTTGAGTTTGCTATGAAATCTCCTAATTGCGCAACAGTTACATCAGAAGTTTATAATTTATCTCCAGTTGAAGTTTGTGGGAAATTACTTCCTATAAATCTTTTGATCCTTCCTATAGTGGAATTTGATGTGATTCTTAACATGGATTGGATTTCTCTATATGGATCTCATATCAATTTCCAAAGAACAGATGTCACATTCCATATTTGAGATCAATCTATGATCATATATTGGTGCAAGGATGAATATAACCTTCCAGTAGAAATTTCATCCATTTTATGGGTCTTGATTCCAATAATACACCCATTGTAAGAGAGTTTGATGATGTATTTATGGAGGAATTACCATGTCTTCCACCAAATCGTGAAGTTTAGTTTTCAATATAACTCATACTAGGTGTTATTCCTATTTCAAAGAAACCTAAAAGAATGGACCCAATTGATTTTTAGGAATTGAAGAATAAATTTTAAGGTAATCTTAATAAGGGATTCATATGCCATAATATGTCACCTTGGGGAGCACCTATTCTTTTTCATAAGAAGAAATATGGATCATTGAGACTCTTCATTGATTATCGAGAACTTAACAAAATCAATATCAATAAAAAATATCATCTCCCCCGCATTGATGACTTAATCAACCAAATATGCTAAGCTCGATACTTTTCCAAGTTTTATCTTCATTCAGGATATCATGGATTAAGGTTCAAGAAGTAGTATATACTAAAGATGGAATTTGGTACTAGGTATGGAAACTATGAATTTATAGTGATTCCTTTTGGTATTACTAATTCCCTCACTATCTTAAAGATATAATAAATAGAATTGTTAGAGACTATATTGACCAGTTTGTGGTAGTCTTTTTAGACGATATTCTTATTTATTCTAAGAGTAAGAAATAACATGAATAACACTTGAGAATTGTACTCATGGCCTTGAGAAAGTAGAATATTTACGAAAAATTTACCAAGTGTGAATTCTATAATCATAATATTTCATTCTTAGGTCACATAATCTCAATATAAGGGAAATTTTGGATCCATCAAAAACATAAGTTTTTTAAAGTTGGATGAGACCAAAAATGGTAACAGAGATCTAAAGTTTTTTTGGTTTGGTTGGATATTATAAACGTTTTTTAAAATATAATTCACAATTATCTAATACAATCAACAAGTTGAATCGGAATGAATTTATGTTCATATGGATAGAGGAATGTGAAGAGAATTTCAAATAGATAAAAATAAGTTTATACAGTGCACATATGTTTGCACTACCTTGTAGTGTGGAAAGGTTTGTGATCTACAGTGATGTATCCAAGAAGAGGATGGGATGTTTTCTCATGAAAAATGATATGGTGATAGTTTATGCCTCACAGTAGTTGAAAATCCATGAGAATAATTGACCAACTCATGATTTGGAGGTAGTCGCAGTAATCTTTTCATTAATGACGTAGAATTATTATCATTATGGTGAAAGGTGTGATTTGTATACTAATCAGAAATGTTTAAAGTACATTTTCACACAAAAGGGGATGAATATGATCTAAACAAGATGGTTGGAGTTGAATAAATATTACAACTGCACAATACATTACCACCTTAGAAATTGAACAAGGTGGAATATGCTTTGAGTTGATAAGACTATGATATCCTATCTATGATGAGGATCACGAAAGATCCAATATTTATGGATTTCCAAACACTGGATCATGAAATTTTAAAGGAAGGGGAGAAATCTTTTCTTAATCAAATGATTGTTCAGCCATATATACATGTAAAGATTAAGGAGGTGAAAATTAAAGATATAGAGATACAACTGAATATGAGAAATGTTCTTGAATTCATCCTTCATTATAATGAAATAATAAGGTTTAGGAATCGGGATTACATTACTCCCATAATAGAATTAAATAAGGAGCTTGTGTATAAGGCTCATAGTCATAATTAGCTATTCACCCAAGAAGAAACAAATATGTATAGGGTCTTAAAATATTATTTCTGGTGGGATGGCATGAAAAGATATGTTGCTGATTATGTCTCTCGATGCTTGGTTTGTTTGCAAGTTAAGGCTGAGAGAAAGAAGTCTAAGGGGATGGTACAACCATTACCAATACTGGGATGGAAATGGGAAAACATCACTATGGACTTTTTCATTGGGAAACCCAAAACATACAAAGGAAATAATTCTATTTGGGTTATAGTTGATCTCCTTACAAAGTCAGAACACTTCATTGCTTTTAGGGAGGATTTATCTATTGATTAGCATTCGAGGATATTTGTAAAGGAAGTGGTAAGAATACATGGAGTACCACTTTCCATTATATCTGATCAAGATCTAAGGTTTACCTTGATGTTCTAATAAAGTCTTTAGAATGTTATGGATACAGAGTTATGTTTCAACACATCATATTATCCTCAAACAGACAGTCAGTCTAAGAGGAAAATTCAAATGTTGGAAGGCATGTTGAGATCTTTCTCTATAGATTTATAATGTGGAAGGCATAAACACCTACCTTTAGTGCAATTTTCTTACAAAAATGGCTTTCACTCCATTATTTAGATAACTCATTATAAATCCCTCTATTAAAAAAAGTTCATAACTCCAACTTGCAGGAATGAAGTTGGGGAATAAATATATTAGGACCTGATCGTTTTGATGAAATGGCATAAAAGTTTAGATCTATTCAACAACATAGAAGAGTGGATTAGAGTCGAAAAAAAAAGTTAATCTGCTAATTGAAGAAAATACCTAGAGTTTTAAGTGGGTGATAAGGTGTTTCAACAAATATCTCCCTAGAAGTGAGTAATTAGTTTTTCAAATAAGTGAAAGCTAAGCCCTATTTATATTAGTAATTTTGAAATTCTGGATCATGTTGGGAAGGTAGCTTACTGATTGGTTCTTCCACCAAATCTCTCTCAAGATCATGATTTGTTTCATGTATCTCTCTTGATAATGTATATACCTTATCCTTCACATGTAATAAACTCAAAAGGCATACCTCTAGTGAATGAGCTTTCTTATGAAGAAACAATTGATAGATATTCTGGATCGTAGTGAACAATATCTACAAAACAAGACCACTCACTTGGTTAATGTTTTATGGAAGAACCACCCATTTGAATAAGGTTCCTGGGAACCAGATAATATGGTAAGGGAGAGTTATCCTACTCTTTTTTCTTCCATTTGATGAATTTTGAGGGTAAAATTCAGTTTAAGGGGGGTAGAATTTAAAACCAATATGTTTTTATGAAATATTTTCTTTAAATAATTTTAGTTCTTCAATAGCTTTCATTACACAAAATTGTGAGATTAAACAAACTATGAGATGCCATTAGAATAAAATTACCATTATATCCTACCTATTATGTTAGTGGGAATAAATATAACTAACTTTTGAAAATTCATTTTTAATTTATTATATATCAATTATTTATAAAAAATATAAATCAATTGGACATTTTTATTTTTGAATGAATTACTATTTACAATGAAATTAATGAGATATATATGTTATATAATTAATAATATAGTTTTTATATTCATCCAATGCATATTTTAGTCAAAGGATATGAATAAACCCTATTTGATGTATAAAAACCTATATTTTTTTAAGGGTAATTTTACACCTTTGAATGGAGAACCCCTTTTAAATTAAGATTTTGACACATTAATAATTTTTATATGAAAACATAAACATTTTATTTTGAATTTGGATATAAAAATTTACTTTGGATGAATTTCTGATATTTTTCTCTCAACTTTCATGTTTTATTGAATAGTAAAAATACACTAAATTTAATATGAAAATATCTTTTTCATCAAAATAATTTATATGGATAAATTATAATATTGAATAGTTTTAAAGTATAAATATAATATATTTTTATCATTAAATGTAATTTAATTCATTATCATTAATGGTACATTGAATCTAGATTTAAAAACATTTCAAGCTTTTGTAATGTTTTAGCTTTTAAAAATCCACTTTTTCCAATAATGGGATTAATTTTAATTTGATTACTACAACTTATTTGTTTAAAATTTTAAAAATGGATTCCATATTTTGAATCAGTGGGTCCAAATTATGTTAATAGTTTACTTTTATTGTTTGGAAATTTTGAATAGTAACTTTAGTAAATTTTTTATTGCCGTGGTTAAGGGTAAATCAGGTAACTAAAGGTAAAAATAATAGTATAAAATTACCTTAACACTAGTCAAAATCTTATTGGATGATTAGATTTGACCCTTATCATCTATGGTTATAAATGGAATCACTTAATGGCCACTTTATCATGAATATGACATTAATATTATTAAAATCAATAATTGTGACAAAACATCACGCTCTCTTTTTATATAAGTATATTAATTATAATATATGGATAAAAAAGATATAACAACAACTATAGGTTGTATCTGGAAATCTAAGAGAATTACTTATATCATAAAAAAATTATAATTTTTAAAAACTTAATAAACACCATTAATGATGACATAATAGTGATGCAAAAATTATTTTATAATAGAAATAACAAATAAATTATATAAAAATATTAAAAGAAGCATATTTTAAATTAATTAAGGTTATCCACAAATTTTATAGGTTATTATAACAGTTTTTGTTTTTATTAAATGTTTTGGTTTGAAGTTATATTATGTGTGTATTTTATTTAAAATCAAACAAATGAATAGTGTCAAAGTTGATACTATTGATATTTTAGAAAAATAATATTTTATTAAATTATTTAAAAATATTAAAGAAAATAAAAAATAGAAATTGATAATTATAAGGTCTAAAATGTCATAAAATATCCATTTATGTTCAATTTACACTATATAAGTAAATACTTATCACCATTAAATATTTAGAATGTTATTACCATAATTAGAATTAAATATATTAAATAAGGATAAACTAACATTATAAGGTTTAACATAAAATAAAAAACATGTCTAAAGTTTCTTGGTTGAGAGTATTTCAACCCATCCACATCTTATCTTTTAAATAATACACCTTGGAACTATTTTAATTTAAAAATTAATTTATATTAATTTAATAGTTTGGGTATTTCCAAAGTTTCCCCTTCCCTCTCTTATAAAATGGAACCTCTCCTTCTCCTTTAATCACACCTCTTAAGCCTTTTTCTCATCCAAATATAGCCCATTTCCACTCCCAACATCCCTCAAATAATTCTAGATTCCACACATTGGGCATAAATCCATTCTAATGAGACCTTTTGAGTGGATAAAAAAGAGATACTATAAAAAGTGGTGATTGTTTTATCACCTCTTTCAAAAAAAATATTCTCATACATTATATTCTTATATTGGTTCCATACTAAAGTAATAAATCTAGTATCTTCTATATTATGATTTTTTATTATAATTATATGACAACCTTATACCTCCTTTTATCCATCCAATGAATAATAATATCACTATGCGTGCGTACGTACGACTTATCCTCTCCACGTTGTGGTGTAATTTGTTATTCAGCAATGATTTATTTAGATGGTTATAATGATGATTATAATAGATTTAATTAATTAGTATAACATTATAATTATTGTTTATAATTAATATACCATCCAATTCCATACCATTGAACCATTAAGTGAAAGATATCGTCTCTCATGCATATGTATGGCCTACCATCTCCATGATGTGATGCGATTAATTTGACATAATCTTCATTAAACATCAATTATATATCAGAATTGAATTCATAAATATGACATATATTATACTAACATCATTCTATAAATTATATAACTATAACCTAATATTTGGAACATGAACTTATCCAACAAAACACGCATAAAAACATAAAGCAGTTAATATCCGAATAATGAGTGACAATGAAATGTTACTAACAAACAGATGATAATATAATCACATATGATATCATAAAAATGATTATGATTCTAGAATAAGTAAACGACATTATTTAAATCATTATATAAAAGGATCTAATACATATGAAGGATATCAAACCAAATATAAGGGACAATTTTTCAAATATAATTTTATCTGAGATTGTTTATATGTTAGTATATATCGGGGGTATATTTATCATCTATGTCCATGTTTTCTAAAAAAATAAAAAGATGATTAATATTCTTCTATGTATGTTTCCGGTTATTTTTACCCAATTTTTACTTTTACTACATGGTTTGGAAGGAATATTTCTTTCGTTTACCATTCAATCTACTTTTTTACATTTCTAGTAAAAGTATGAGGAGCATGTTTATTAACTTATATGGCTTGGAATGATTTTTATGACTTATTTACATGAAGAATCCATTACACGATTTCAATTTTATTTTTAACTAAATTATTCTCTTTTAAAATTATACATTAATTTGACAAAAGAAAATGCTTTTGAGGAAAAAAGGTTATGTTCTTCAAGAAATAATATCAAGTGTTTTATCAAAATTATTTTCTATCTAAGATTACATTATTTAAATAAGGTTATGCTTCTATCCATACTATTACTGTGATTTTATCGTGTTTATTATGTAATTTTATTTATGAAATCTAGTTTTCTATATGGATTATGATGGAATGATGCTTAAGAAACCCATTTTATTCGTTGGGTTATGTTATAATGTGTGATTTATGTTTTTGTGGAACATGTAAGAATGATTTAATTATGAGATGGGTTGGAAATATATCTCCCTAAAATTCATTAGATAAATATTTATATCTCATGAGATATACATGACTAGAATGGCAAGTAAATTGGGTTCATTAATATAGGGCTGGAATGGCATGTAAACATGGTTCAGTAGTAGACTTTTTCTCTATGATGGTCTTAGCAATGAGCCTTGACTAATATGAAATTCTTTTCTAAGATTATGTGTTTCCAAAAAAAACTTCTTGTCTTATGTTTGGACTTTTGGTATTATTTCCATTAATCCATATAAACTTTTATCCCATGACATGATACCACTATCTTACATATAGAGGATAAGACTTCCAAATGTTATGTTCTTGTCTCTTATGATTATGATATGATTGATATTTCTCTTGTTTTCCCTTATTGATAATTTTATATCACCCTTTCATGTGTTTCTTTTCCCTAGGTCCTGAAGAAGGTTAATAAGTAAGATATATCAAATGGGGTCTAGTTGTGAATAATTAAGCGGGAGACAATGTAGATGTTTTATGAACCAGTTTTTTATTTTTTCAGTTTCTAAAGACACTATACCTATACATTCTTCTCATGACTTTATTATATGTTGAAATTAATATACTTCAATTTTGAATTAATATCAATGTATGTAAAATATGGGTCGTTATATTTTCAATATGGAACTTATAAATAGAATAACCAATATGGTTAGCTCCCATCTCTAGAGTACCAAACACAATGTATGTAATAATGTAACCACACATAATTGGTTTATCATGGAACCACCTGTCATTGATGAATAAAATCCCCAAATGTCCTTTCTTTACAATGAAATAAATAATAATTAGATTATAATTGAAACACAAATCATCATAAAAATTTCTAAATAACCATATCATAATCTTAAAATATTTATGCATGCAACATAAAAACACTTTGTGAAGAAAATAACCATTCTATTTTGAAATCATAGCATAATTTCTAAAAACAACACACATATTAAAAAAAATCTAAAAAATTATAAAAAAATATAATGGAAACATAAAAGAATTGTGGAATCATTAAGGAGTGAAAATTCACTCACGATGTATAACATAAAAGCATTCTATTTTTATATTTTTTGGAAAAATACCAATGTACCACATTTAGAAAATGAAAAAAGTCACCTTTAGAACAAAATTGTAAAAACTAAAACATGGGTAATATTACTTTAATAAATAATATAAGAATATTAAAATATTCATTTGATTCATTTTTAGATTGAAATCATTGTATTTTTAATAAATAGTTAATTTTATAGGAAAAATAATGATGATGTTGGGAAAAAATCCCTCAAGGTATCATTGTATCATTTTTGAGATGATTGTGTTTGTTGAAAAAGTGGTCCTCCATGTTTTGTTTGTTGACAAAGCAGACCACGATGTTAAAATTGTTGAAAAAGGGGTTTAAATAGTTATTTTTCGAGTTTAGATGATTTTGTTGACAATTCATGATTGAAATAATAACCTCAAAAATGAATGGCTAGTCTGGAGGTGGTACAAAAAGAGAAGATACAAGGTGGAACCATTTTCCAGTGTTTGCCAAATTTTTGGGCCTCAAAATCGACAAATAGAGAAAAGTGTTTTTGGTAAAGAGACTTGCGTGCTAGTGTCTTGAATGCTTGGAAATTTTCACACCATATGTTTTTCATGATCAGAACATCAAAATAAGGGAAAATAAATAGGGGTGCCCATGTTTTGGTTTGGTTACGCAATGTGACTAGGGCGATAGAAACTAGGGCGGCTGGCTTGTGTGCTGGTATGATACTTGTGCATCGGTGCATAGGGTGCCTAAAATGCCTATAAATAGAGGTCCACCCCTCCTTATTATTTGAATAAGATCAACACTTAGAGAAAACACGAGCTCCAGTCGCGCATGTGGTTTTGGCACCCATGTGTTGGATTGGTCATGCAAGTATAAAGATATTCAGAAGTTGTGCGCCAGCTGATAGTTGCATACCAATATTGGTTTGGGAATAAAATGGTGTGAGTATCTTATGTTTTGAGTTGACAAAGGGAGTTTAGGGTAAGTGGTTAGGTGACATTTGTGGTTCAGGCTTGGAAAATCACACCAAATCATAGAGAAGTACGCCAGGCTTGGAGAATCATGCCAGTACTTATAGTGTTGCATGAAAGTTGGAAGATTTCCCAGTACACCCATGGTAAAGTTGTAGTGAAACTTCAACATTGAATCTACTTATAGAGTAAGATGCATTCATTTGTGATAATGAAGGGACCTAGAAGTCTTTAAACTATGAGTGGGTCTTCTGAAGAAGAAGTGAGAACACTTCAATTGAGAGAGCAGTGAGCTTTCATATTGTGATTGGTTGTAAACTAGAAGGGACAGTGAGTCCACTTATAACATTGTAAATAGTAGTGCTCTTTTAGTGAATTTGGTACATCGGCACATCACTGGTGTATGCTTCTTGTTTGTAGCCCATTAAGGGTGAACCAAGTAAAACTCTTTGTGTCCTTTGTGTGATTTAATTTCTATTTATACTTTTCTATGGGAAAGAGAGAGAGAATAGAGTTTTTCTTAAAAGAAAAACAATATCAATAGGGGAATTTTTTTTAATTTTTCATACCTTGATTCAACCCTCCCCCCCCCCCAGGGTATCTAACCTAGTGGACCTAACAGTTGATATTTTTAAAATGTCCCTTACCTAGATTATGGCACAACATGTACGTTATTTATCCAAATTAACAATAAACTTATTATACTTATTTACTTGATTAATAAATATAAAATATTTATTATTCTTTTTTTATCAATTATTTCCATTTTATATATAGTTATATTTTCTTTTATGTTCTCATTGGACGTTTTGAAGACATTCAGTACTTAAATCCAAAATGACTTAGTCAGTTGACTATAGTCTAATAAATCATTATGTAAACATCTATATGAATATAATAATAACATTATTATAATTTATTACATTAATTATTATTTTTAATCCATATATTAAATGTTATTTCCTAAAATGGTCTATGTTAAGACTGTGGATGTGGTAGGCTATACGTATACATAAGTTACATTTCCATTTTGAAACTGTCATTATGGAATAAAGATGTTTCTTATTTTACATTTTTAGAATGATAATAATATCATAAATATTATATTACTTTTTCAAATATACTAATATATGTCATCAATGTAATTTGGTGATGAGAAATTAACTAAATCACTACATGGAGGTGGTAGTTCACATGTACGTATGAACAATGTTATCATTTCTCAATGCTTGGAATGGTATCTTTTTAAATAATATATTTTATTTTAAAAATGAAAAATATTTAATGTGTATAATATATAAACATTAATTACATAATTTTATGATATATTTATAGGTGGTGTTAGAAAATGAATTATATAGGTTTGTGAGGCAATAGTCCTCTGTACAAAATAAGGAAGAATTCATTTACAATTTGATGGATGTGGAAATGGATATAGTCATAAACCTAAGATATTAACATATTACTTTATTTTAGATACTATATTCATTATTTTATAATAGTTTAATAAGGCTTTTGTAATGTGGAAGAAGACACAAAACTAAAATAGCAATTTAAAAACTATACCTCTTCATGGGAAAACCCCAATTTCTTAACAACTTTTGATCTCTAATATTGGTGTTCCGCCTAAAAAAAGCCTCTAGAATGACATTATGGACTATAGAAAAGAATTGTAGCATTTATTTTTGAATAAAAATGGGTTTTTCAGGAAGATAAATTGGGAATAATAGGTTTCCTTTTATATGAGAGGGGAGGGGCACTCTTGAAATTTCTCAATAAATTAAATTAATATAAATTTATTTTCAATTAAGAATTGCTCAAAAGATATAAATTTAAACGATTCATTAAGGGTGGTTAGATACACCCCAATACAATAAAAATTATATATGTTTTAACTATATGTAAAAAAGTATGTATTGGTTTTGACCCCCTATTTAACAACATTACCTCTTACAATGACAACATGCATTTTATCTATTTAATGGTAAAAATAGTAACTAAAGAATGAAAAATACCCATAAATGAATAATGGATGATATTTTAAAACTTTTTATAATAATTTTTGTCATTTTAATATTTTTATGAATTTTGTATCATTTAATAAAATATTATTTTCTATAAAA
This sequence comes from Viscum album, assembly GCA_963277665.1. Lineage (NCBI taxonomy): Eukaryota > Viridiplantae > Streptophyta > Magnoliopsida > Santalales > Viscaceae > Viscum > Viscum album. The sequence continues at coordinate 54,183,623 of OY728153.1, read as the reverse complement.
TATCCATGATGTTAATTTTTAAAACTATTCACTACATAGAATTTTATAATATCAATGCAAGATAAAAAATTATAAAAAAAATATTTAATTATGCCCCAAAAATATCACAGTAATATATAAAATTCTTGTAATACATTAATTATCATAAATAGTATTTATTTTGATATTTTAATATTATTTATCTTCTTTCCATTAATTGAATAATTACTACATTAGCACTCTCTAATACTTTAAGGTAATTATTTTTTCAAAAAAATTAAAAAAAATACCTTGACTAATATAAATCGATATATTTTAAATTAAAATTTAATTTTTAGAATATCAATTAGATAACCTAAAGATGAAAATATTTTAGTTATAAAAAATTTGAGGGCCACATGTTTGGATTTTCTTTAAATAATATATTATTAAGGTCAAAAACTCATCCAAGTGGCCCCACAAAGTAATAAATTTTCCATTTCTATGATAATAGTAGATATATAATAATTAAATATTATTTATGGAAGTATTTGGGTCACTTAATGGTTCTTATCATTTTTTTTTGTAATGTAATTCACCAGATTTATACTTTACCAGGGTAATAAAATTGCTACATTTACTATTCATTTTGACCAAAAATAATATGAACCTATTTTATAAATATTTAACTTTTTATTCTAAATATAAGAACCATTTTTTAAAATTAGAAACCTAGATGATGACACATTTAATTTAAAATTAAACCAGAAAAATGGAAATAAGTAGATATTTCAAAGAAATGCCACTTTTATATATATAATGTTTTTATACTATATTAAATTATGAAATAAATTTCAACATAATTTAATGCATTATTTTTAATATAAAACCAAATTAATAAAATTTAATACTAATAAAAAAATTAATTATAACTAGTAAATACTTTAAAATAAAATAATTTTTTCAAAAAAAATTGTTATTTTTTACTTTTTTTCAAAAATTCACAATTTACATAAAATTATCAACAAAATAATGACCCATAAAAAAGATAAACACCCATAAAAGGATAAAAATCATTGTTTAGAAATGTAATTTTTTGATAAATGAAATTACTTTACTAAAAATATAGTTTATATTTACAAGTAATTTATCAATAAATTAGAATTGATAAGAAACATTATATATTATATAATTTCACTAATAATATTCATTCCTGTCTATTTAATGGCTATGATATAATGACCACATTTATATAAAATGATTCCATTTTCTTTTTAAGCTCAATTTTTTGTATCATATACACTATTGACCATAGTCCTTTCATTTAAAACCTCTAGTTGATACAAACTTGGATGTGATTTTTTCATATTATTCTATGAATATATTTTAAAAAACATGAAATAACATTCAGAACTATGTGTTGATCATTCATAAATTCTAGTGATAATTTCATAGAAGTTACACCTTATACATGTAGAAGAATAATATTTTCCCAACCAAAATATAGCTATATATTCCCCTTATATATTTTTATAATTACAATAGTTAAGGAGAATTATCATATATTTGATAGAAATACTTATAAGTAATGGAGATACCTTCTTCAAAATATTCATATAAGAAAAGGTATTTAACATGTGGAAAAAATATAAAAAACATGTGTGAAGAACATCTTGATACATTATAAACAATAATGTATTTTCAAAGTGGATAAAAACAATTGAAACATTGTGTGAGAATATGACTACATTTTTAATCACTAAAATTAAATTATTATGATAATATTTGTTCCACAATCAATGTTATGCACAATAATGATTGCGTTTTTTATAATGGTCCATATCTTATGAAAATATTTTTTGATGTTGTTTCTTTCATAATATATATTTCATGGGAATTGGGTCATTGAGTTTTCTTATCAAATATACTACACCTTACCATGGAAAAGGTTTAGGTGTATGTGGAATTATTTGTAACGAATTTATAAAAAAGGTAAATATTTTATACAAATATTCACCAACTACCCTCTTTTTTTACCTATAAAATTCACTATGCTCCACATATTCACATGGTTTCTCGTTAATATTCATATTTCCATAATTGAAAAAAAAAAATTAGTATCCATGTACACTTCATAAATAATATTTTAAACTAAAAAATCATCCTATTTAATTCCTATACCGATTATTTGATTTCCCACTATCATTCCTCCATTAATATTGATTTCTATATCTAATTTTAAATGATTCATGGTGTAGTCTCTTATTCCAAAATAGAATCATTTTTTCTAACTTTTAGCGGTTCACACTTCTTATCCTTATTCTATGTTATTGACTAAATATTTTTTTCCTTTAAACCCAATCATGATATACCAATCTTCTTCATTTTGGTCTTTAGTACATTATGATCATCGCTTTTTTTCTCCATCAAACACAAAGAAATGGAGTCTCCCATTAAATTTCATCATCTTTTTTCAACAATTCATTTTTATATAATCTGTGATGATTTGTAATAATACGTATCTTAATATTGAAAACATCAATATAATATTCAATATAAATGTTCAACACATTCTAATATGTATACTATTAAAGGATTTCCAATTTTATTCTATGAATCATGGAAAACTCAAGACATTATCAAACTCAATATTGGTATTTCGTATTTTAAATTTATTAATATATTTTTTTTAATCATCCAAAATATATTCAGAAAACAATTTTGTCTCAAGGAATAAAAAATATTTATTGATTTCTTTTATCTTACTATGTTATTGAAAAAATTTATTACTTTTATATATTTATATATTATTCCATAGTGGTGTTTCCATCAGGGGATAACATCATCCATGCATTCTCACATCCACCAAATATTTAGTTGATAGATACTCCTCGATTTTAATTAGTTATTTTTCCATAAATTTTATTTTAAATCATACACTATTTGTGATCGTAGAATTAGTATAAGATTAATTTTATAGATTGGGTATATTATATTTCATTGAGAGTACGTGGGATGGATCAATAATTGTGCAGGATTAATTTATTATAATATAATAACTAAGATAGGGTGAAATTAGTTTTGGTGTCTTTTTAATAAATTAGAAATATTTTTCACATTATTTATCCTCAAAAATTATTTAGGTAATAGAACTATCATTGTATACTTTCATATCATATGGGATAATAAAATACACAAAAAGAACATAATATTTTTATAAGGTTCATCTCTCTGAATTTTAAGGTTAATCCTCTATGTGATTTTGAAACACTAATGATCTTAGTTTTATATGATATAAAATAAAAATAATAAGATATCAGTTTTACCAATTGAACTCAATTTCATTAGTACCTACTTTTTAACACATACTACACTATAATAATTTATAGTAAATTATAAAATGTTATTAAAAATGTAACCAAACTATGAGACCACAAAATTGTTTTTGTTATTGATTTATTCATGTGATACATTACATTATTTTTTATCTACTTAATTAATAATAAGAAGCTTGTATCCCTTATTCTTATGTTTCTAAATGAACACATTAATGTACCACCTTCTTCAAGTCTTTATACTTGAACATGTTTAATTCACAAAATCTCTTTGTATTGACAACGTATAAAATAATTCACATGATTTCTACATAATATATGAATATGTTTCTTTAAAAATTAAATAGAAACAAGAAATTTTTTTCATTAATATTTAGTAAACATGAATAATGTATTTCTGGGAACTAAAAATAATCTATTATTATTATTCTACCCTCATAATATTTTTGATAATTGAGTTACGATATCTTCTTTACCATTTACCAAAAATATCAATAATGATGAAATAGTTGAATGCATGACACATCACAACCATCCTTCTTCTCTAACTCATTCAATATAGATTGAATTTATTTTTGAATATTATTTCCATAAATAAATTTTTGGATATCAAAATATATAAAAAATAGAACGCATCCTGAATTATCACTATATGAAACTAATAATCATTAACATTTATACCACATAATGTATAATTTTATGATTTCAAATTAACCATTTTTTATTTTAATCTCTCGTGATATTATAAAATTTCAAGAAGTTTAGTAATTTAGAATCAATATATTATAATAATTTGTTGAAAATTACTTTCTAGAAAAAAAATTTATACGTATGGAAACTCATGTAGTTTCATATTTGTACACGTATCATACATAGAGAATATTACAAAGATCTAATGTATCATCTTGTTCTTCAATCATATCAATAGTGGAATGAATCATACCTAATTGAAAATAATAATTATAATTGATATATTAATTCATATAAAATAATCATCTTAATTTTTCTTTCAATCTCACATTTTTCATATTTTATGAAGATAGTCATCTTTTTTCTGACATATGTTAAAATATTTATATATATTATAATAATACCATCTATAAATTTCATGTATATTATGCATTCCAAATATTATGAAAAAAATTATCTTATGACATTGCAATATATTATGTTTCTCTTTTATCTTATATATCACTGTAATATTATGATGTTATATTCATTTTTTAAAGGGTTCTGATGTTTATCAAATATTATTCAAATTAAAATATATTTTCTTATTACTTATATGAATAAAGGATATATCTATTATATAAACTCTATAACTTTCCTTCTATATGTATGAGTCTATGTCTTTTTCATTATTCTATATAGATATTTTTTGTATAGTAAAACATGATATTATTTTACACAATATATTTTCCATTTTATGAACATCACTAATATAATTCCTGAAAATATTTATTTGGAGTGAACACACAATAGTTAATTAGTACCCAAACTGTTATCCATCTTTTTTATAGTATATATTTAATTCCCTTCTTTCTTCATCTTGTTGAAAAATAATTATATTATACTATTATAATAATCAATACATTTGAAACTGATCAACATATAATTTTTGTATGATATAGAAGAAGTGAACATAGTGAAAATTATAGATGATAATGTGAAATATGACATTAAAATTCAAAAAACTGTAGTTATTGTCACGACTCGTCCCCTCGGGGCCCATATCGTGACTACCTCAAGCCCGCCTTCCATAGGCCAAGGGATGGAGACTATCACCAAAGGCGTAAAACCCTATACTGGGAAGGAATTGCCTTTATAACAGTAAAAAAACACAACAGAGTACGCAACTGGAAGTAAAAAACTAAGTAAAAAAGAATACAAAAGAGTGTGCTGAAAGTAAAGGGGATGGAAATACAAGCCCAACAGTAAAGTACAATACAACTGAAAAGCTAGTAAAATTGAAGAAAAGAAGTAAAGTAGCTACTGAGTCATCCTACGGCATTCCCACCTAAAGGGTGGGTACATATGGCCTCCTCATCACCCCAAGTCCGTCTGTCCACTCCGTGTACGTCTCGCCAAGTGGTCCACCTACGGGTACCGTCCAATTCTGTTACACTCTGCCCGATCAGCGTTGTCCATCGTCTGCAACCAACACAACGAGGTGCAGGCATAGCTTGTGTAGGGGTGAGTATAGAGATAATAAGTAGGGACCCTGAGACCAGCAAGGTCTCACAAAATCCAACTAGGATAACCAAAAATTACGAAGTCAACGGATAAACCTTAGTTAGGTATATTCCCATTCATATACCTAAGTTATTTAGTAACCCATCTCAATAATAAGGAAGACACGAAAGCCATTGACTCATCTCAAACCAGGATTTCATTGAAGTATAGGAGTAAAGATGATTTATAAGGCCCCAGCCTTAAACATTACTTAATCTTGAGTTATTATAAGAATGCACGTTGAGGATCTTTTCAGGTTTAGAGTTTTAGAGAATTAGATCGTAAATTGTGCATTACATTCCACATTTAAACAAAGTGGTTACATAAAAGACAAAATTCACTTTTCCCATCAAAGGAAACATATCTAAACTAAAACATGGATTCTTTCTTGAAACTTCCTTGTCATTATCATCACATCATGTACCTCTCCCTTGAACTGTGAAAAACATTTCAAAAACTTGGGATGAGCATAAAAATCTCAGTAAGGGACATAAAAATACTTAAAGAAAACCTTAGTCTGTGTATAAATAAGAATCATTGAAAACATACTTTACTCATAAACATAAGCACTTTAACATACCTCATGAAATCATAAGGTTTATGAATAACTCATAGAAAACATAAAACATAAAGGTAACTTGAGGAATTCATAACATTCTTACGTAGGGAGTAACCCTCATGGTTACGTTTGGAATACCCATCATAGTATATTCCCTAAATATATTCGGAGAAACCTTAGCATTTAACTCCTTCGCATTACCCAATACTTTGGAGAGCTATATCTGGCTCACCCTCCCTTATTATATCACGGAACCACACGTCTACATAAACAATGCCCAAGAACCATAACATAATCTTATCAAATAAAATATGCATAAAGGAAACATAACATTTCAACATTTTAATCACAAGATATCAAAAACACATTGATATAATAAAAAAATTATCAAAACCATTTTCAATACCAAAATAAAATAAAAGTAAAACATGGTATTTATTTTTCATTTAAAAAAAGTTATGGCTTGTAGAGGAATCTGAAACTTAAATAATGGTCATGGAGGCGGAGAAGTCGTTGTCACCGCATACGTAAGACAAAAACATTCCCTTTTGACGTTTAGTAAGACACTTCATATAAAAAATATTCCTTTTGAGTAAAAGTAAAAGTAAATGGTTTTTATACACCATTAAAAAGAAAGTTGTGTATAAAACAAAATATGCCTCAATGAAAGGAGATTGAGACGAAGTCCCTTACCTCGTGTCTGACTTGACTCGATCATTTTTTAATCCCCTGAATAATAGACTAGAGTTAATTTATACTTTTTTAAGAACCTTTTTCATGTTAATTATTCCTTTTATATCACTTATTACCATGTTATGAAAATTATGTAATTATTTAAGTTAATAACGGCCGTTTTGTCGATCTTTGGTACATGAGTCAAAAACAAACTTCTTATAATTACAAGTTGTTCATGTGGTAAAATATCCATTATATCCAGAATTATATTCATGATTTAGATATCATATATTTCATATATATCCAGTATATACATGCATTTATAATATTACATAACATTTAGAGGTAATAAATGAAATGCACCGTTCATGGAGACGGTAAGTCGTACGTACGCATGAATGCTAATTTCATTTATATTTCGTATTTAATAGAGTGAAATCATAATGATATAAACGTATATTATAATTCTAGTATAATATAATATATAATATCATTAACTCTATCCTTTATACGTCCCACATATGGCATTAACGATTCAAATTACTTTGAGGGGGCGGTAGTCCGCACTTCCTAAAATGAAATTATCCCGTTTACCCATAATGGAAACCATAAAGGTATGCCATAAATGAAAAATACAGAAGCATAAGAAAAAAATAAACATATTATGTATCATATATAATCATATTGACATCTTAATGGCCACCATGAAAGGTGTTAAAAGAAGATTGAACAATCATCGTTTCGTGAGGTGGTAATTCACCACTCACAGAAACAGTATGTTCTTTAACCATTAGACGAAGGTGTGTGTAAGTGTAAATCAAATCCTTCTCATAACAACATACTAGTATATTGAAGATACCATTTTTGTTATAAAATAAAGGTATAAAAAGATATTATGGGGTTGGAAGAGCAAAATAAAACAAAAGAACATAAGAGAAGACATTACCTTTAAATCGGGTAATTTCCCTTGGTTTCAACCAAAAGGGTTTCTTGAAAAGCTTTCTGCCTAATGTAAGGCTTCTAGGATGAAGAGAGGGATGTGGAGAGATAAAATGATCAGATTTTGGCCGAGCCAATCGATTGAGATGTGTGGGTAATGTGGTAGAGGTGGGGGCCTTTTATAAGAGGGAAGAGGGGCACTCTTGGAAAGTCATGAAATATTACTTTATTATAATATGAGTTTCATATTTTAAATTTCCCAAAATGATATATTTAGAGGATAAGGTGATAAGGGTTCTATATCCACCCATCCAATAGGTTTTTGACAAGTTTAAGTATTATATTTTACATTATCTTTTCATTTTATTTAAATCGTTCATTAATGAGGTAATCACTGCATCATCATAGTGGAAAAAATAAATTTATTTATTTAATGACTAAAAATTATAAAAAAAATACCATGATGTAGGAAATATTTTTAGCTTTACAATGACTATTTATAGTCTAAGAGATAATTTATGTATACAAAATTAAAATTTTTTACTTAGGTGTTACATACTTTTGTTATATTTAACTTTCTTTAAAAATAAAAAGATAAAATGTCATTATCACACAAAAGTGATTCCACGGGGTACCAAAGTTGGAAAAAGGCATAACATGGTCTGCCATGACACAAAAAGTAGCATTAGGACACATTTTGGTGTCATTTTATATTATTATGATATTATTTTATAACCCATAACTACCTGATTACTAATTAATCACGATAATTAAAGATAATTATCGTTGTTACTATTCATAATGTCCAAAAACAAAAGAGTATTAATTACATAATTTGGACCTACTGATTCCAAATATGGAATCCATTTTACTAAATTCCAAACATAGAAATTTTAGTAATTAATTTAATAATAATTCTCGTTGTCAAAACAAATAGAGGGTTTTTTTTAAACAATATCTATCAAAAGTTTGACACTTATTTATGCAAAATTCCAAAGTGAAATTAATTACAATGACCAAAATTGGACTAAATGGTAAAAATATATTCTAATTATACTTTAAACCCAACTAAAAGGACAATATATCCATATAATTAAGTTAGATGAAAAGGCATTTTTGAATTAAAATGCAGTATTTTTCACTATTCATTAAAAATGAACATTGTCATAAAAATACCAAGAATTTATCCAAAGTAAATTTCAATGCCCCGATTCTAAAGAATAAGTTTATTTTGATAAATAGAGCTTATAAAATTTTCAAAAGATATATTTAAAAATGGTTCGTCATCAAAAGGCGGTAAAACAATCTTTTAAAAATATTAGAGAATTCTATGCTTAAGATTGGATTTATTATCATTTTAAGCCTCTAAAACACTATATAATTCATTAATAGACATATATATGAAAATCCATAATTCTTTACTTACTTGGGATATTACATCCTTCCCCACTTTATAAAATTGCATCCCCGCAATTTATTTACTTATCAAATAAGTGGGGGTATTTATCCCTCATTTCATTTTCATATTCTCATTTTGCCTCTTCAATAAGGTGGTTTTTTCGCAAAACCTTTACTTGATGAATCACCTTATTCCGCAATACATTCTCCCTATGGTCAAGAATCTAGATCATTTGTTCCTCATAAGATAGATTCTCTTCCAGCTGAACTACCTCTGGACTCAAAACATAAGATGGATCTGGCATGTACTTCCTCAACATTGAAACATGAAAAAAAAAATTGTGTACATGAGATAAACTCGGAGGTAAAGCCACTCGGTATGGAACTGATCCAACTCTCTCCAGAATTTTATATGGTCCAATGAACCTTGGACTCAGCTTTCCTTTCTTACCAAATCACCTCACACTTTTCCATGGTGAAACTTTGAGGAAGACATGATCACCTGCCTCAAAAGAGAGATCCTTCCTCCTATTGTCTGCATAACTTTTCTGCCTGCTCTGAGTTGTTCTCATGTGTTTTTGTATCAGCTGAACTTTTTCTGCCAACTCTTCTACCAATTCTAGTCCCATCAACTTCCTTTCACCCACTTTATCCCAAAAAACTGGAGTTCAACATTGCTTCCCATATAATGCCTCAAATGGTGCCATCTGTATAATTGAATGAAAACTGTTATTATAAGAAAACACACCCAAAGAAAGATGTTGGTACCAACTTCCCTGATAATCCATCAAAACAGCATGTAGAATATCCTCCAATTTCTGAATTGTTTGTTCTGACTGCCCATATGATTGAGGATGAAAATATATACTAAAATTTTAATTCAGTACCCAACAACTTCTGAATGCATTTCCAAAAGTTAGAAGTAAACATGGGATCACGATCAGATAAAATGGAAATGGGAACTCTATGTAACCTGACTACCTCTTTAAGATACAAATAGGAAAGTTTATCTAGTGAAAAAGTATCTCGTATAGTAAGGAAATGAGCAGATTTATTCAAGCGATCAACAATAACACAGAACCCATTATTACCACGAGGTGTCTTCAGCAACCCCACAACAATGTCCATGGATATATTCTCCCATTTCCACTCTGGCACTTGTAAAGGCCGAAGCATCCCTTTCGGTAACTTCCACTCCGCTTTAACCTATTGGCAAGTCAAAAACATCACAATAAAATCAGTAATATCTCTTTTCATTCCATATCACCAGTAATACTCCCGAAGATCTCTATACATATTAGTACTGCTAGGTTGAACTGAAAATGGAGAACTATGAGCTTCACATAATAACTCTCTCTTCAACTGTGAGTCACAAGTCAGACACAATATCTTCCCAAATCTCAAAACACAATCATTATCAATGTTAAATTCAGGTAACATACCCTTCTGAACCAGCTCTACCTTTTTCTACAACTCACTGTCTTACTTATGATCTTGCTTAATTCTGTCTGATAGAGATGATCTCACTGACACCTGAAACAAAACAGAAGAACTTCCTGCACCAGAAAATTCTATGCCATGGTTCATCATGTCCTTAACCAAAGGATCACGTTCCAAATGTAACATGGTTAGTGAAGAATTACTTTTTCGACTCAAAGCATCGGCCACTTTATTTTTTTTTCCTGGATGGTAATGAATTGTACAATAATAATCCTTGATTAATTCTAGCAATCTCCTCTGTCTCATGTTCAATTATTTCTGAGTGAATATATACTTTAAACTTTTGTGATCAGTATATATTTCACACTTTACTCCATACAAATGATGCCTCCAAATTTTTAAAGTTAAAACCACAGTAGCTAATTCCAAATCATCTGTAGGGTAATTTACCTCATGAGTTTTCAACTGACATGAAGAATAAGAAATTACCTGATCATTATGCATTAGGATGCAACCAAGTCCTTTCAATGAAGCATCGCTGTAGATAACAAACTCACCATTCCTGGAAGGTAGTGCCAAAACTGGATCATTCACCAATATTCTTTTCAACTCCTGAAAACAATCATCACATTCTTTTATCCAGATAAACTTAAAACCCTTATGAGTTATCTTAGTCATTATACTAGATAACCGTGAAAAATCTTTAACAAACATTCGGTAATAGCCTACCAAACCAAGAAAACTACGATTATCGATTAAATTTGTGGGTCTTGTCCATTCTTCAACACCCTTTGTTTCTGCAGGATCAATAGTTATTCCATCTTTAGAAACAATGTGACCAAGGAAAGAAATTTTTTGCAACCAAAACTCACACTTTCTGAATTTCCCATACAATTTATTTTCTTTAAAGGTTTGAAAAATAACCCTTAAATGACTTTAATTCTCCTATTTACTATTATAAAACACCAAAATATCATCAATGAAAACAAACACAAACTTATCCAAGAACTCAAGGAAAATTCTATTCATAAGGTCCATGAATACAATAGGTGCATTGGTTAACCCAAAAGGCATTACTACAAATTCATAATGTCCATATCTTGTACGAAACGCATTATTAGGAATATCTTTTTCCTTTACCTTCAACTGATGATACCCTAATCTCAGGTCAATCTTTGAAAAATATTGAGCTCCCTAGAGCTGATCAAACAAATCATCTATATGAGGCAAAGGATATTTGTTCTTAATAGTGATGTTATTCAAGGATCTATAATCAATGCAAAGTCTCATTGAACCATATTTCTTTTTAACAAATAATACAGGATCGCCCCATGGTGATGTGCTAGGTCGAATGAAACCTTCTTTAATAAATCTTGTAATTCCTCCTTCAACTCTAAAAGTTCAATTTGAGCCATTCGATAAGGGGGTTTTGAAATTTTCTTAGCATCAGGAACTAAGTCAATAGTAAGTTCAACTTCCCGATCTGGTAATATTCCAGGAAACTCATCAGGAAAAACATCTGGATACTCATTTACCACTGGCACATCATTAATCTGAACGTTTCCTTTATTTTAAACAATATGTGCAAGGTTACATTCATTTCCATCTTTTACAAGTTTCTCAGCCTCTTGATATGCTATCAATAGTAAGGGTTCATTCTTGTACACAAACTGAAAGTATTTATGAAAAGAAACTTATTTAGCTCTATAATCAATCTTAGCATGGTAAACAGAGAGGCAATCCATACCCATGATAACATCAAACTATACTATAGGTAAAACAATAAGGTTTTCAAGTAGGTTCTTTCCACGGATAAGGATAGGAATATTCTTATAAATTATTTTTTCCTCAACATTTCCCTCGGGTGTTTTTACCACAAGTTCAGGATTCATTTCCTGGGATGGAATTCCCAATTTACTAGAAAATTTTTCGGAGATGAAATAATGTGTAGACCCTGAATCAAACAACACATTGGCATAATCTGAAAAAACAAACAAAGTACATGATACCACGTCATTTGATGGACCAATATCTACTGAAGTGGTTGCAAAGGATTTCACCACACCTTTCTTCTTGTAGTCTGACTGATTCCCATCATTAGAGCTCTTTGTCAAACACTCATTTGCATAATGACCCATCTCATTGCACTTGAAACATTTCACTAACTGTAAATCAAATTTGTTCTTATCATCACCATGATCTTTTTTAGTGTAATCACGAGCCTTATGTCCCATCTTACCACATCAGTAGAACTTTCCAGAATTCAAAATACATTTCCCATCATGATTTTTACCAAACTTATCACAAAACAGAAAACTTAGTTTTCTTACCATCAGACCTTTTTGAATGATTCTTCCCTTTCTCCTACCACCTCGGTCTCTTCTTCTGTTGGCTGTTATAGAACACTTGATCATCAGCAAACTCCATTCCCACCTTCTCAGCACATCGAACAAGATTTTCATGACTCTTGAACTCATGAGAAGCAAAATCCCTTCGATATTTTTGATTTAATCCTAAGTAAAAATTATTGATTTTACTATCAAGGTCTCGGATAAAATTTGGAGCATACCTTTCCAATCGAGTGAACTTTTCTTCATAAGAATCCACTGAGTCATCCTCTTGCCTCAATTCTAAGAATTATTTTTCCATCCTAAGTCAAACAGCCTTAGGAAAATATTTCTCAAGAAAAATAACTTTGAATTCATCCCAGTCAAGAGAATCAATCTCATCAGCGTCCCGGATATTTTTAACCATCAACCACCACTGATCTGCTTCACCCTCCAAACGGTAAACAGAAAGACTAACCTTTTGATTTTCTGAACACCCCATGACATCAAAAATCTTCTCCAGTGATTTAATCCACCCTATAGCTAGCATAGGGTCAGATGATCCTATGAATGATGGTGGATGTTGCCTCATTAAATGTTATACCACTTACATGTTCCTCTGCAGTTGATCTGGATGAACCCGTGCATGGATACGACCACCATTTATCACTTGAGTCAACTGCTCCATTACTGCAACAAACTGTTCAGTTCCAATTCCAACCATCTCAGGATGATGATTCGGAAGGTTATTTCCTTCTATATGCCTTCCTAGCACTGCATCCCTATTTCCTCTGTGGAAAACCATTATGAACAAACATGTCTTAGATGAAGCAACATGGTAATCTTAAAATTATATATCATTTCAATTTGACCATAAAAAAAATATTTTTGGATAATCATTTAATAGAATTATAACTCCTAAAGTTATCTAAAATGACCTATGATACCAACTATAAGGCCCCATCCTTAAACATTACTTAATCTTGAGTTATTAAAAGAATTCACATTGAGGATATTTTTAGGTTTAGAGTTTTAGAGAGTTAGATCGTAAAACATGCATTACATTCAACATTTAAACAAAGTGGTTACATAAAAGAAAAAATTCACTTTTCCCATAAAAGGAAACATATTTAAACTAAAACATGGATTCTTTCTTGACACTTCCTCGACAATAGCATCACATCATGTACCTTTCCCTTGACCTGTGAAAAACATTTCAAAAACTTGGGATGAACATAAAAAAGCTCAGTAAGGGATATAAAAATATGGAAATAAAACCTTAGTCTATGTATACATAAGAATCATTGAAAAAATCCTTTACTTAAAAACATAATCAATTTAACATACCTCATGAAATAATAAGGTTTATGAATAACTCATATAAAACATAAGACATAAAGGTAACTTGAGGCATTCATAACATTCTTACGTAGGGAGTAACCCTCAGGGTTACATTTGGAATACCCATCATTGTATATACCCAAAATCTCTTCGAAGAAACCTTAGAGTTTAACTCCTTCGTGTTACCTAATGCATTGGAGAGCTATATCGGTCTCACCCGCCCTTAGTTTATCATGGAACCACCCGTCATGATAAACAATTCCCAAGAACCATAACATAATTATATCACATAAAATATGCATAAAGGAAACATAACATTTCCACATTTCAATCACAAGATATCAAAAACACATTGATATAATCAAAACATTATCAAAACCATTTTCAATACCAAAATAAAATAAAATTAAAACATGGTATTTATTTTTCATTTAAAAAAGGTTGTGGCTTGTAGAGGAAGCTAAAACTCAAATAATGGTCACGGCGGCGGAGAAGTCGTTGTCGCCGAATACGTAAGACAAAATCATTCCCTTTTGTCGTTTAGTAAAACATTTTGTATAAAAAATATTCATTTGGAATAAAATTAAAATTCAATGGGGTTTATACACCGTAAAAAGAAATTTGTGTATAAAACAAAATATGCCTCAATGAAAGGAGATTGAGACGAAGTCCCTTACCTCGTGTCTGACTTGACTCGATCGTTCTTTAATCTCCTGAATAATAAACTAGAGTTAATTTTTACATTCTTAAGAACCTTTACAAAGTTCATTATTCCTTTTATATAACTTATTACCATGTTATGAACATTATGTAATTATTTAAGTCAATAACGGTCATTTTTTCGATCTTTGGTACTTGAGTCAAAAATAATCTTATTATAATTACAAGTTGTTCATGTGGTAAAATATCCATTATATCCAGAATTATATTCATGATGTGATATCATATATATCATATATATCCAGTATATACATGCATTTATAATATTACATAACATTTAGAGGTAATTAATGAAATGCACCGTTCATGGAGACGGTAAGTCGTACGTACGCATGAATGCTACTTTCATTTCTATTTCATATTTAATGGAGTGAAATCATAATGATATAAAGGTATATTATAATTCCAGTATAATATCATATATAATATCATTAACTCTATCCTTTATACATCCCACATATGGCATTAACGATTCAAATCACTTTGAGGGGGAGGTAGTCCGCACTTCCTAAAATGAAATTATCACGTTTACCCATAATGGAAACCATAAAGGTATGCCATAAATAAAAAATACAGAAGCATAAGGAAAACATAAACATAATATATATCATATATAAATATAGTGACATCTTAATGTCCACCATGAAAGTTGTTAAAAAAATATTGAACAATCATCGTTTCGTGAGGTAGTAATTTGCCGCTCACAGAAATAGTATGTTCTCTAACCATTAGACGAAGTTGTATGTACGTTTAAATAAATTAATTATAATAAAAAAATCCTAATATATTTAAGGTACTTGTTTTGTTACAAAATAATGGAATAAAAATATTTTATGGGGTTGGAGAAGCAAAATAAAACAAAAGAACATAAGAGAAGACATTACCTTTAAATCGGGTAACTCCCTTTAGTTTGAACCAAAAGGGTTTATTGAAGAGATTTCTGCCTATGTTAAGGATTCTAGGATGAATAGAGGTATGTTTAGAGATAAAATGAACAGATTTTGGCCTAGACAATGGCTTGAGAGGTGTGGGTAAGGTGGTAGAGGTGATGGCATTTTATAAGAGGGAGGAGGGGCACTCTTGGAAAGTCATCAAATGTTACTTTATTATAAAATGAGTTTCAGATTCTAAAGGTCCCACAATGATATATTTCTAGGTTAAGGGGATAAGGGTTCTATATCCACCCATCCAATAGGTTTTTGACAAGCGTAAGTCTTATATTTTACATTATCTTTTCATTTTATTTAAATCGTTCATTAATGAGGTAATCATTACATCATCATGGTGGCATAAATAAATTTATTTATTTAATTTCTAAAATTTATAAAACAAATATCATGATGTAGGAAATATTTTTAGCTTTCCAATGACTATTTATAGTATAAGATATAATTTATTTATAGAAAATTAAATTTTTTTTACTTAGGTGTTACATATTTTTGTTATATTTAACTTTCTTTAAAAATAAAAAGATAAAATGTCACTATCACACAAAAGTGATTCCATGAGGTCCCAAAGTTAGAACAAGGCATACCATGGTCGGCCATGATAAAACCAGTAGCATTAGGACACATTTTGGTGTCATTTTATATTATTATGATATTATTTTATTACCCTTAACTACCTGATTACTAATTAATCAGGATAATTAAAGATAATTATCGTCGTTACTATTCATAATGTCCAAAAATAAAAGAATCTTAATTACATAATTTGGACCTTCTGATTCCAAATATGGTATCCATTTTACCAAATTCCAAACATATAAATTTTAGTAATTAATTTGAAAATAATTCTTGTTTTCAAAACAAATTGCATGTTTTTTTGAAACAATATCTATCAAAAGTTTGACACTTGTTTATGCACAATCCCAAATTCAAATTAATTAGAATGACCAAAATTGGATTAAATGGGAAAAATATATTCTAATTAAACTTTAAAACCAATTAAAAGGGTAATCTATCCATATAATTAAATTATATGAAAAATTAGTTTTGAAGTAAAATGTAGTATTTTTCACTATTCATTAAAAAAATGAACATTGTCAGAAAAATACCAAAAATTTATCCAAAGTAAATTTCAATGCCCCAATTCTAAATAATAAGTTTATTTTTACAAATAGAGCTTATAAAATTTTCAAAAGATATATTTAAAAATTGTTCTCCATCAAAAGGCGGTAAAACAATCTTTTAAAAATATTAGAGAATTTTATGCTTAAGATTGGATTTATTCTCATTTTAAGCCTATAAAACACTATCTAATCCATAAATAAACATAGATATAAAAATCAATAATTATTTAATTACTTTGGATTTAACATGATTAGTCACGAAGCTAGATCATCTTATTCTATCAAGAGGCACTGCTTCTGACCATGCAGAATCTGACCCACACAGGATCGAAATGAACTAACCCCTGCAATGACCCACAGACGATCGGTATGGACTGACCCACACAATATCACTGAGTGCTAACCCACACAGGATTTGACCCACATAGGATCGGTATGCGCTGACCCACCCAGGATCACTGAGCGTTGACCTCTGTATGATCTGTCTCCAACCTCCGCCTCACTATCTGCCAATGGTTTCCTCGCACCCAGTGCGCTCAAGTTCTTGAGAATCTGCCCTCGATATATTGGTCATACCTCTACCACCACTAAACTCCACAAAGTAGTATCCCAAAGGACCACCATGTCGTAAGGGTTCCAACGTGAAAGACGGTGCGTCAATCGGACGCCCAGTCTGCGAGTTATTGGCATTTCCGTTCCAGGGGGCCCAGTTGGTTTTTAGACTCAAACAAACCCGACCATACTCCAAATGTGTCTAAAATTCAATTAGGGTATGCCAAAAGAATTTTCTCGCTCCAAGACTTCCATTTATGTAGGCGGTTCGTCGATCGGACACCCGTAGCCCAGGATATGGGCAAAAAGGTGTAAATTGTCCATAGTGTGTCCATGTCTGGTCCAACTTAGTCGGACTGACCCGGACTCACCCGAGTCCGGACCAGGGTCCAAACCAGTCCTTGTGTCCAACCTGGTTCGAGGAAAAATCCCAGACAGAGGGCGGCCCGGCCGAGGGGGGGTCGGCCGAGGGTGGCCCAGCTGAGGGCAGCCTGGTTGAGGGCGGCCCAGCCATGGGTAGCCCAACCGAAGGTAGCCCGGTGGTTTGCCCTAGATGCACCTAGGGGGGAGGCGCACACCCCTAGTACCTGAACGGTTGAACCGTTTGGGTGGAACCGAACTGGTGCCAGGTGGCGCTGGTCCAACACACGTGGGACCCAATGGGGTCTCATACCTCCCAGTTGGCCTAAGCAGCCAGTCCCTCCAAGCCACGGTGTTGCGCGACGGCACCGCACCCCTCCTCCGTGGCCCACCCTGGTTGCGGCCCTCTGCTGGCTTCTGTGTGGCGTGACAATGGCGCCCACCTCCACTGTAGGCCATCGTGGCCGCAACTCTCCTACCATGTGGCATGATGGTGTTGCTCCCTCTTTGTGACCCGAGGTCTTTGCGCCACTGGTTCCTTCACGGTCGGTCTGACGCGGGTTGCATTTCTCTGCCTTTGTTAGATCAAACAAGAACAAACAAGGGGGAGGGTTGGGCCGTGTTCGTGCGGTCTGAGCCTTATACGTTACATTGATAACAATTTACATATCTCAACCATCATTTTAACGACGAAGAATGGAAATAAAACTCATACATAAAACAACTCAAATCCCCCTACCTCGATTTCAGTGATCGATGACGGAGTCACGGAAGGTGGCATCGTTTCATCAACGTTAGGAGATGAAGAATTCGGAGAAGACGAGTCGAAAATGTCATATTCAGTGTTCTTTGTGGGCGTCGGTGCTTCCTTTTCTTGCCCCGGTTGAAGAAGAAAGAAGATGGTGTTTGACGTTCTTCAGTGGTGAGGGGCATTCTTCGTGTTCTTCATGGAGAGGATGTAGTTCTCTCAATTCTTCCAAGTTTCTACAAGACTCCACCAAAAGAGAGTTTCCAACCCAAAATGAAATAATTTATTTGTCTATTATTTTAATGTTGGCATGAATTCAAATGAATTCAAAATGTGCCCATTAATTAAATGAAGGAGTTGGCACTTTAATGAGGGGAAGGTGAAGAGGGTCCCCACTTAATTGGGGGTTCCAAGGGGTTAAAGGGGGGTTTTAAAGCCCGTGTGTACACCACATTAATAATATCCTCCCAAGAGAGGTTATTATTGGGTGGGCCCCACCACCGTAACCTCCCATGGGAGGTTAGGGTGTGGTGGGTCCCACCTCCAACCTCCCCTTGGAGGTTTCAACAACCAAAATAAAAATAAATTTAACACTTTATTTTTATTCAATTTAATTAAAACCCCCAAAAAACTAACTTCCATTCTCGTCAAAATGAAACTGTGGTGAAGGTCTCACTAAAAAATTACTGACGCTGCGAGTTCAACAGTACCCTCATATTTCAATTTCGAGCACCGGTTCAAAATATATAAAATTCTGCTCGTACTTTTACTGAACGAACCTGAACAAAACTTCAGAACTTGATTCCAGGCACACCGGGCCTCGGAATCAAGCATCATCAAAAACTTTGGACTCAAAAAATTCCTATGAATTTAAGAAAAAAAATTCATGGAATATCCAGGTCATTACATTCTCCCCACCTCAGGGCTTTATGTCCCCATAAGCTACAACTCACGCTAAGGGAACAAATGGTGGTACTGAGCACGCATCTGAGCCTCCCTCTCCCATGTGCTCTCCTGGAGGTCCTCATGTTGTTAGCAAATGCGCACCAGAGGTATCGACCATCCACGCAGGATCCGCTCCTGTCGATCCTCAATCTCCACTGGAACCTCTGTGAAAGTATCCTCATCATCGATGTCCATCTCCCCATGGTCGATGATGTGACAAGGGTCATGAACATATCTCCTCAGCTGAGATACCTGGAAGATGTCGTGCACCCGGTGCAACTGAGGTGGAAGAGCCAGGCGGTAAGACACCTCACCTACTCTCCTAAGGACCTGGAAAGGTCTGATGAATTGTGAAGATAACTTTCCACATCGGCCAAATCTATGTAAGCCTTGTCGAGGTGATACCCTTAGGAAGATGTGGTTTCCATCCTCGAACTCCAAAGGTCTCTGTCTCCTGTCAGCATACGACTTCTGCCTGCTTTGTGCAGTCTTCATCCTCTCCTGGATGATCTGAACCTTCTCTGTGGTAGCCCGAACCATCTCTGGTCCCACTAGTGATGACTCCCCAAGGTCTGTCTAGCACAGTGGTGATCTATAAGGTCGACCATACAAGGCCTCATAAGGTGCCATACTTATGGTGGAATGATATTTGTTGTTGTAGGAAAACTCCACTAAAGGTAAGTGATCCTCCCAACTACGACCAAAGTTGAGGAAACATGAACAGAGCATGTTCTCGAGAGTCTAGATGGTCCTATCAGTCTGACCATCCACTTGAGGATGGAAGGCAGTGCTCAAGCAAAGCTACATCCCAAAATCCTCTTGCAACCCCTTCCATAGCCGGGAATTAAAGTGTGTTTCACAGTCGAAGACAATAGAAGAAGGTACTCCATGTAAACGCATTATCTTCTGCACATATCGGCGTCCCAAGCTCTCAATTGATCCCTGTTCTCTGATTGGTATGAAGTGGGCCGACTTGGTGAGTCGGTCAACAATCACCCAAATCAAGTCATGAATCCTGGATGTACGTGGAAGACCCATCACGAAGTCCATGGATATCCCATCCTACTTCCACTCTAGGACCTCTAAGGGATGAACCAAGCCTGCTAGTACCTGGTGATCCGCCTTCACTTGCTAACTAGTGAGGCATCATGAGACAAACTCTACTATCACCTTCTTCATACCTGGCCACCAGTACTATCGTCGAAGGTCCTGGAACATCTTCGCCACTCCTGGACGTACCTCTAGAGGGGAAGTGTGGAACTCCATTATCACTTCCCCCTGAAGTGAAACTGGTACCATGTTACTTCCTCTGAAGAGGATGATGTGCTCCCCACCTTCATAAAATCCATCAGGTGCTTACCTTGTGGATATCTGAGCATGTCGTGTCTCCCAGTCAGCGTCCCCACGCTGAGCCTCCCTAAATCGCTGAAGAAGTGGGGGAGTGACTATAAGAGACTATAGATAGGCTACTTCATCCCAATCCATAAAGGATATCTGTAAGGTATCTAGCTGCTCTGTCTCCTCTCCTAGTAGCTGAATGCATGATCTCCATCTGAGAGCATCTGCTACAACGTTCCCCTTCCTAGGAGTATATACTATCTTGAATTCATAGTCCTGGAGGAACTCAAGTCATCGGCACTATCTCAGGTTTAGGTCCTTCTGAGAGAATATATATCAGAGACTCTTGTGATTAGAGTACATGGTAAAACATTCACCCATCAGATAGTGCCACCACATCTTCTATGAAAAGACCACTGCTACTAACTCCAGGTCATGGGTAGCGTAGTTCTGCTCATGTGGTCTCAACTGTCGGGAACCATATGTGATCACATCTCTCTCCTGCATTAGGTCACACCCAAGTCTGGTTCTTGATGCGTCGCAGTAAACTATGTTCCCTACACCCTCCTCTGGAAGCCTCAGGATAGGGGCACTAGTCAGCCTCTACCTCATCTCCTGAAAGCTATGCTGGCATCTCTCCGACCACACGAAGGGTTTCCCCTTCTTTGTCAAGGCTGATAATGGTGCTGCAACTCTGGAAAAGTATATAACGAATCTCCAGTAGTATCCAGCCAATCCCAGGAAACTTTGTACCTCTATCACACTCTTGGGTGGCTCCCAATCAAGTACTACCTCAATCTTTGCTGAATCTACTGCAACTCCAGCCTCGGAGGTGATATTTCCTAAGAAGTGAACCTCTCGAATCCAAAACTGGCACTTCGAGAGCTTTCCATAAATCTGGTGCTCTCTGAGTCTGTCCAGTACTACCTGCAAATGGTGGGCATGCTCCTCCTCAGTCGTTGAGTAGATCTGAATGTTTTCGATGAATAATACGACAAAGTGATAGAGGTATGGCTGGAAGATCATGTTCATGAGACACATGAACAATTATATAGTGTTGGTTATGCTGAAGGGAATAACCAAGAACTCATAGTGGTCGTACCGACACCTGAAGGTTATCTTCTGCACATCCACATCTTAAACTTTGAGCTGGTGATAGCCTGATTTGAGTTCTATCTTCGACAACCATCATGCTCCCTTGAGTTGATCAAAGAGGTCGTCAATCCTCAGAATTGGGTACTTGTTCTTCACAGTCATCTGGTTTAGGTGATGGTAGTCAACACAAATCCGCAAGCTCCCATCCGCCTTCTTAAAGAATAGAATCGGGGTTGCCCAGGGAGAAATACAGGGCCGGATGAATCCCTTCCCCTACAAGTCCTTCAGCTGTACACGTAGCTCACGAAGCTTAGCAGGAGCCATCTGATATGCTGGAGTAGATATCGGTGTCATCCCAGAGTACAGGTCAATGTAGAAGTCCACATCTCTACGAGGAGGTAGTCCTAGAACATCGTCTGGGAAAACATTCGCATACTGGTCCACCACTACAGGATAAGTCAGACTCTCCACATCAACTGCTCTGAGGGTAAGGCAGGCCAACTGATGAGTGATCATCTACTCCTCCTCCAAGTAAGTCTGTCTTTTTCTTTGAAGGTTCCATTCTCACTGGTGAAGGTAAACCTGGTCCCATCCATGTGGACACACCGCACTTTGCGCCTAATACAGTTAATCTGAGCATGGATTGTAGATAACCAGTCCATAAGCAAGATGACGTCGTAAGGCCTCGACGCCACTATGAGGACATCCCAGCCAAAGCTCTCACCTCCTAGAGTAAGCGCACACTACTGGAACCAGTGTATAATCGTCAAGTCATCTCCCATAGGAGTCTCTAGCCATAAGGATCGAGCCAAGGGATCCGTTGGAATCTCTGGGATCCGAACGAGGGCAGTGGAAATGAAAGAATGGCTGGAACCTGTGTCTATAAGAACTGTAGCTAAGGTGGAGTAAACACAGACAATACCTTGAATCATCTCTAGAGAACCGTGGTCATAAGCCTCAACTGCCTGAAGCTGAGCTCTCCCATGTTCACCAGTTCCCTGCGGTCGAGGTGTTCCTCCTGGTGGTGGTGCTAGCAACACCTCAGAACACCGTCCACCAATAGATGCTCAACCAGATGCTCTTCCATGTCCGACTACGCCCTAAAGACTGCCTCGATCAAACCTCTCCCTCTGCCTGGGGGGTCCCTCAACTGACTGTTGATCGTCTGTACGGCGGGTCAGACAGTCACGTGCCATGTGACCCTACCCACCGCATGAGTAGCATTATTTGCTCCTGGCATATGTGTCTCTACTCTGAGTGCCCCGCACAACTGATCCTGAGTCATGAAGTCGACCACCTGTGGGTCTGGTCCTCTTGGACCTCTGTTTCATCTATCTACTGCCAGCTTCAGAAGACTCTGCTATAGGTCGACTAGTAGTGAGTATCGCTGGTGGTGACTGCTTAGAAAGGAAACTCTCCACTAGGAGGACTCTCTCTAACACCCCACCTACTTCAAGATGTTGAGGGAGATCATCGAGGCACTGATCTCTCACCTGATCCCCTTCTCGAAGGTCTGGGCCCTAAAGAATGGGTCCCGCACCATATCTGTGGAGTAGCGCTAGAGGTTGGTGAACCTCATTGAGTAATGTGCCACAGTCATGCTACCCTGCTGTAGACGCAGTAGCTTCTGTATCTGCACCCCACGAAGGGTGGCTGGAACAAACTCTACTTGGAACAGGCTCTCGAAGTCTATCTAGAGTAATGTCGCCTCGTCATGGACCTGAAGCATCAGGCTCCCCATCTTTCTATTGCTACGTGAAGGAGACTCGTAGAAAGAATCACCATGAGGTCTACTGGTGTCCCTACCAGCCTAAAAAGTCTCACCATATCCTCCAGCCAATCCTCAGCCTCCTGTGGGTCCCTCTCTCCCCGGAACCTGGGTGGACTCTGGTGCTGGAACTCATGCAATGTGCTCAAGTGGTGGGCATCGTCTGCTACTGGGGCTGGAGGAATCGGTGGACCAACGGAAAGTGGTACCGTTGGTGCCTCCGCTGCTAAAGGGCCATGCACCAAGGCCTCATCACTTGATGGGCTGTCAGAGCATACGACTCTTGGGGCTCTAACTAGTCATCTGCGAGGAGGCATCTTGAAAGAAACAGATGAAAAATGGTAAAAAGGTTTTTTATCTGGTGAGATGACCTAGTTGAGCTAACTTAAAGAGAAACTTTTGAAACACACAAGCAATCAGTGTTTTCGTGCACTGAGTCGGAAATCAGAAGTCATGGTCCTGGTGTATGTATACATCGGCCGCTGCACCAACACTGGACTCCCTGAACTAAAAACCACACTCGGTACCCTTAAAAATATTTCTTCACAAAAAAAGTATTATTAGAGTCCTGAGTTATGCGGTATAACCGACTGCTCTGATACCAATTTGTCACGACCCGTCCCCCTGGGGACCATATCATGACTACCGCAAGCCCGCCTTCCATATCCCAAGGGCTGGCGACTAGCACCAAGGGCGTAAAAAACTATACTAGGAAGGAATTGCCTTTATAACAGTGAACAAACACAACAGAGTACACAACTGTAAGTAAAACACTAAGTAAGACAGAATACAAAAGAGTGTGCAGAAAGTAAAGGGGCTGGAAATACAAGCCTAGCTGTAAAGTACAATACAACTGAAAATCTAGTACAGGAGAAGAAAAGAATTAAAGCAGCTACTAAGTCATCCTCTGGCATTCCCACCTGAAGGGTGGGTACAGATGGCCTCCTCAGCACCCCAAATCTGTCCGTCCACTCCGTGTATGTCTCGTCGAGTGGTATACCTCAGGGTACCGTCCAGTTCTGCTACTCTCTGCCAGATCAACGATGTCCATCATCTGCAACCAACACAACGAGTTGCGGGCATAGCCCATGCAGGGGTGATTATAACGATACTCACTAGGGACCCCGAGACCCTCATGGTCTCACAAAATCTAACTAGGATAACCACAAAGTACGGAGTCAATAGATAACCCTTACTTAGGTATATTCCCATACATATACCTAAGTTATTTAGTAACCCATCTTAATCATGAGGAAAACACGAAATTCATTATCTCAGCTCAAACCAAAATTTAATTGAAGTATAGAAGTAAATATGATTATTCATGAAGCTAGATCATCTTATTATGTCAAGAGGCACTGCTTCTAACCATACGGAGTCTGACCCACATAGGATCGATAGGAACTAACCCCCGCAATGACCCACACAGGATCTGACCCACACAGGATCGGTATGCGCTGACCCATATAGGATCACTGAGCATTGAACCACACAAGATATGACTCACACAGGATCGGTATGTGTTGACCC
Source organism: Viscum album (assembly GCA_963277665.1). Taxonomy (NCBI): domain Eukaryota; kingdom Viridiplantae; phylum Streptophyta; class Magnoliopsida; order Santalales; family Viscaceae; genus Viscum; species Viscum album. The sequence continues at coordinate 54,158,292 of OY728153.1, read as the reverse complement.
ACACAGGATCGTTGAGCGCTGACCTCCGTATGATCTGTCTCCAACCTCTGCCTCACTATCTGCCACCAGTATCCTCGCACCCGGTGAGCTTGAGTTCTTTAAAATCTTCCCTCGAGATATCGGTCATACCTCGACCTCCACTAAACTCCACAAAGGATTAACCCAAAGGACCTCCATGTATTAAGGGTTCCAACGTGATAGATGGAGCGTTAATCGGATGCTCGGTCTGTGAGTTATTGGCATTTCCATTCTAGGGGCCTGGTTGGTTTTTAGACTCAAACAAACCCGACCGTATTCCAACTATATCAAAAACTCAATTGGGGTATGCCAAAAGAACTGTATCGCCCCAAGCCTTCCATCGCCGTAGGTGGTTGGTTGATTGGACACTCATAGCCCAGGATATGGGCAAAAAGGAGTAAACTGGACATAGCGGGTCTAGGTCCGGTCTGACTTAGTCGAACTGACCCGGCCTAACCGTGGTTCGACCCGGTCCATGGGTCTAACTCGGTTCGAGGAAACGGCCCGGCCCAAGGGTGGCCTGGCCGATTTCCCTAGCCACGCCCAGGGGGGAGGCGCACACCCCCTAGTACCCGAACAGTTGAACCATTCGGGTGGAACCGAGTCGGCGCCAGGTCGCACCGGTCCAGCATATGTGGGACCCGATGGGGTCCCACACATCCCGGATGGCTCGAGCAGTTAGCTTCTCCATGCCACGACATAGCACGATGGCGTCACACCCCTCTGCCATGGCCCGCACTGGCCACAACCCTCTGCTGGCTTCCACGCTGCGTGACGGCGGCGGGCACCTCCATCGCGGCCCGTCGTGGCCACGACTCTCCTTCTGCACGGCACGGTGGTGCAACGCCCTCTTGGTGACCCGGAGGCTTTGTAACGTCGGTTCCTTCACGGCCGGTCCGACGTCGGTCACATTTCTCCGCCTCCGTCACATCAAATGAGAACAAACAAGGGGGACGTTCGATCTGTGTTCATGCGGTCGGAGCCCTCCACGTTACGTTAATAACAATTGGCATACCTCATCCATCATTTGAATGATGAAGAACGGAAATAAAACTCATACATAAAACAACTCAAATCCCCCTCCCTCAAGTTCGGTGATCAACGGCAGAGTCGCGGAAGTCAGCGTCGTTTCGTCAACGTCAGAAGAGGAAGAGTTCGAAGAAGATGAGTTGAAGATTTCATTGTCGGTGTTCTTCGTGGGCGGAGGTGCTTCCTTTTCTTTCCCTGTTTGAAGAAGAAAGAAGATGGTGTTTGAAGTTCTTCAGTGGTGAGGGGCGTTCTTCGTGTTCTTCATGGAGAGGATGTAGTTCTCTGAATTCTTCCAAGTTTCTCCAAGGCTCCACTAAAAGAGAGTTTCCAACCCAAAATGAAATAATAGCTTTGTCTATTATTTTTATTGTTGGCAAGAATTCAAAAGAATTCAAAATGTTCCAATTAATTAAATGAAGGAGTTGGCACTTTAATAGGGGGAAGGTGAAAAGGCTCCCCACTGAATTGGGGGTTCCAAGGGGTTAAAGGGGGGTTTTAAAGCCCGTGTGGACCCCACCTTAATAATATCCTCCCAAGGGAGGTTATTATCAGTTGGGCCCCACCACCATAACCTCCAATGGGAGGTTCTGGTGTGGTGGACCCCACCTCCAACCTCCCCTTGTATGTTTCAACAACCAGAATAAAAATAAATTTAACACATTATTTTTATTCAATTTAATTAAAAACCCCTAAAAACTAACATCCATTCTCGTCAGAACGCAACTGCGGTAAAGGTCTCACTAAGAAATTACCGACGTTGCGAGTTCAACGGTACCCTCAGATTTCAATTCTGAGCACCGGTTCAAAAGATATAAAATTCCGCTCATACGTTTACTAAATGTACCCGAAAAAAACTTCAGAACTTGATTCTGGGCACACTGGAACTCGGAATTAAGAGCCGTCAGAAACTGCGGACTCGTAAAATTCCCATGAATTTAAGAAAAAAAATTCCATGGAATATCTGGGTATTTATAGTTATGATAATATTTTACTTGATTAATAGTGTCCCGCTTCAAAGACACCCACATAAAAAGATTCTAAAGCAGTGCAATTTTTTTAACAAAGATAAATCTTACACCAGTTGAACAACACTTATTTTACCAGCCCTATTCATAGACGCAAACCACTATGTTTCCCTGTATAGTGGTGCTCAAATATTTTTCCAACCCTTGATCATTAAGATAGTTCCCATCCATGTTTAATCTCTAACTTAATCTATATATGCCACAATTGGTTTGAATATACCCATGATATTAACCAGATATTTATGTGATGACTATATACTCATGTGTGATGTTATATATTAGAGATTGAATATAAAGAACCAGTAAGTTCATACATAGATTTTAAATTTTTTTATGAATATTCATTACATTACAGAAACACACCATGAGGATTATATTGTTATAGTGAATCTGGAAATAGAAAACCTAAAAACATATTCATAATACTTATACATTGTCTCTAACATAGTTCCACATAACTAGAAACCATTATAGAAATATTACACAAATTTCCTATATTTATAACTTATGGAAATGAAACATAAGAAAATTTTGAGATAAAATGACTAGTAAGTATAAGAAATGTAATTATGTAAACATAATGTGAACATAAGCTTATGAGAACATGAGCATAAAATATGAAAATAATACCCTATATATGAAATATCAATATCTTTACATATGGAATAATGATTTGATTTGAATAAGACATGAATAATAAAAACATCAATAAACATGATCTATGAGAGTATAAAATTAGAATAATAAAAATCGTTGTGGAATAATCATAATTACTGAAAATATTATATCATTTTTGTATAAAAATATATCTATAACAAGTTAGACTTTGGTTAAATAAATTTTTTCCTCTTTTGGGCACATGAAAACCTCTTATGTACCCTCTTTTGTTCTTTAGATTACCTCCCATGTACCCTCTTTTGGGCACGAAGAAACAACCTATTTTCCCTTTAATCTCATACAACATTAATTAGTTGTGAATGTATTTAAGGGAGTTATTGGTTCCACCCATTAAATAATGAAATTACTGTATATATTTTCCATTATATTATATAAAATTCATGAAATGTGATCCCATGAAAAGAAAAAAAATTAATAAACATTTCATCATAGCGTAACTTATGAAAAAGATAGAAGTTTTATAATCATTTTATCGTTTCATAATAACTTATGAAAATGAACATAGATTCTAAAGTTTTATATCATGATATAACCTAGGGAATAGGAATGAGTCTCATAAAAAACATGTCATAAAAAACAAAAACCATAAAGGGAAACAATAATGATGGTGTCATTAAATCATATCCAAAATATTTTTTATCTAAAATTAAAGGATCTCACCATGTACTGAAAATTATTTTCAAAATAAAATCACTCGGAACATCTCTTATGGAAAATAAATATTCTCTAAAAATAAATTTTTAATTGGAATTTTATAACATATTATTTAAATAAATTTCATTGAAAATACCCTTGAGAAAATATAAATAAATTACTAAAATTTCATTAAATATATTTCAGATTAAATAACCATTGGTTAAAAATATTATTTTAGAAAACTAAAATTTCAAGATGTATTTTTATATTTTTTTCTCTCAAAAAATTAAAAACATATATAGGATTATTTAAAATATAATTTATAACATTTTCTTGATGAAAATATCATTTCTACTTGAAAAATAGGTTGTAAAATAGAAACTACATTTCAAATTCATTCCTATGAAAATAAACATGAAAACTATTATTTAATATTTAAAAAATTAAGTGGTCGTGAGGATGGAAAATTTCATACGCATTAAAATAATGATTTCTTTCACATTTTCTGTAAAATCCAAATGGGACAAGTTGTGAAATAAAAATGAATATTCCATTGATTTTTTATTAAAATGGAAAAATATGAACAATTTACTTTTAAAAATATCAAAATAATATTAACATATTATTCAATTTTTTTTTTAAAATCATCGATAAGAATGAAAAAATGGATTTCGACTGAAAAGAGAAATAAAGTCAAATATATTAAAAAATGTTATATTAAAATCCTACGTAAAGAAAGATAGGAAAATGAAGGGAAAACATGTACTTTGATTACATAACTATAGGTTAAGAATATTAAAGAGTTTCTTTTAATACGGATTGTAATATTTCTTTACTAGAAGCATAATTGTAAACAATCTTGATGGATAATATGACCATAACCTCAAACCCTTTACAAATGTTTTAATTTGATCATAATGAAAACTAAGTATATAATAAAATTAAACATTAAATATTATTAATAAAAGTATATTAATGATATAACATAAAAAAATTGGCTTTATTTTCTCACAAAATAAGATATTTGAATAACATAAAATATGTCTCAAAGAATAAAATTTGAGACAAATCCCTCTTACCACATTTGTAATCTCTTTAATAATAATCCAAATTAATAAATAAATTAAAATAAATAATTAACCCACCTTAAAAGACATATATTAATTATATAAAATGTCAAAGGGAGTGTATATAAACCATATAAATTAAATGAGGTTGAATATTACATAAGTCTCCCTTAAATTAGAGAGGCACTCTAAATCTCTTACCATGAGTCTCAGCTTCGTTTGTACATCTTATATCCTTTTGTATAATAAATATTGGATTATTAAAAATATTCTTGAGAACCATAATTATATTTATCTTACCATATATGATTTAATTATGATATTTTATTACCTTTTTATTAAAAATTCCTTGTTAAAATATCTTTTGTGTAGTAACAGCTTTGTTTTCCATGTATATTTTGATTCTGTATTTTCAATAAATTTACATTAATAATTGTACTATTTTAGAAATAATGTTAAAAATGATTAAATTTTCATATATAATATGTAAATATTTATTTATATAAATACATAAAATTTAGAGATAGAAAATTCAATACTCTGTTCATGCAGATCATACACAGTACATAAGCATAAACTTCTTTTCCATTTTCATTAATGTATAGAAGAAATTACAGGTAAATAATAATTCACCTTTTCATTTTCACTATTATATATTATATATAACATATATTTATTTAAATTATCCTTATTACCTTATATTCAATACATTATAGAAAACAACTCTAATTGCTACATGAGGTGGTTGTCCACCATACAAACGAGCCACATTATTTTATCCCCCACAGAATTAAATTTATGACTTTATATGTTTATTTATAATTAAAATAGTATAATTTTGTTAAAAATGTCCTATATATTCATTTAATATATCCAAATTACCATCCATGTAAAATATAAATGTATAACACATTAAAGCTATTCGCATTGTGGTAATCTATCGTAAACACGAGTGACATTACTATCTTCTAATAGGATAGGTGGTAAGAGTGTAGATGTTTTATTATAATTCCATTGGTATAATAATATAATAAATATCATATATAAACTCTAAATCCATCATTACATCCATCCTTTAGAGTTGTTGATGGAAAAAGAATAATATCATCTCGTGCGGTGGTGGTTCAACACACAAAAGAGAGAAGGTTTGTTTCACATTTTATATGAGGATAAGGATATAAGTTTTGAAAATAATTCAATAATATCTCTTTATATTTTAGATAATTGTTTTATTGTATCAAAATAAATTAATAATATTTTATGTACTTTGAATTAGAAGTCAAAAATGTATAGTTTAAACATTTAACTCTTCTTCGAACAACCTCTTTAGGTTTAACATAAAGACTTCATATATTATCTTCCTTATATCCCAAAGGAAAATAAATTATGGTGAGGGATGTAAGTAAGATATTTTGGTATTAATTTTTCAATCAATTGATATTTGGAAGTATGAATTTGAGCTAATATGGGGTGGCAATTTATAAGTAGTGGAGAGGACACAAATGATATTTTTGAAAAACAAAGTTAACCCTTGTTTTCTGCATGGAAAAAAGAGTCCAAAATGAGATATTATTGGAACATAGATCATATAATGTATAAATATTATAATTAAATTTATTTTTGATAATTTGTTATGTCATTTACCACTTATCATTTTAGTTTCATAAAGTTGAAAATCATTTTTATCACTAATCGAGGTAATTCATTTTTAGTGTATTTACTATTCATGATTACTAAAAAAAATTAACATATTATATAACATATATTATAATTATTTCAAATTTGGAATCTATTTTTAAAAAATTCAATTCACAAAATAGGAAAATTTTATTTTAAAATTTAAAACCATATAAATTATAAGAAATAGGTTTTCCAATGATAGAATACCCAAAAGTTTAAAACATATTTATACAATGTTTCAATATGAAACTAATTACATTTAAATAAATTATAAATATATATATATATATATATATTTAATTTATATTTTAACATTATTTTACAATAATTTCAATCTTTTTAGGTTTATTTACATCAATGAAATTTCTTAATAAAAACCATAATTTTTCACTATACAATGAAATATTTTTCTTCTTAAAAATCTCTTAAAATTTAATAGTAATATAATTTTTATATCTTGATTTTAAAAATTAATTTCATTGTATAAAATAATTTTTCTTAATGTGGAAACAATTAATTTTAAAATAAGTGAGAAAAATATGAAAAAATTACCTCTTAGAGAAATATATTTTTTCAGAGTGAAATTAGATTTATTCTAATATATATTTTATTTAAAAATAAAAAGAATAATGATAACCACATGAATTGATATTTAATTTATTAATTCATTCAAATCATTCAAAAATAGTTATTTTGTTTATTTACTTATGTAAAATTTGATTATTCACATAAAAATAGTTATTTAGGAAAATATTTCGTTTGTATTCAAATTTTTTTAATTTTTTTCTAATTAATTATTCAAAAATAAAATCATTTTATATAAATTTTTGGGCCATAAATTTTCATAAATTATTTAATAATATTGATACTCACAATTCCTACGGGCATGTGATAAATATTATAATAAATAATAATATTTTAATAGTATGTTTTTTAAATTTAAATTTGATATTGCATATAGTGAAAGATATCTAAAAAATATAAAATTATATGAGAAAAATATATTTCATAAACTCTCATGGTGCTACATTTTAACAACTTAAAAAATTCCTAAAAAATTGAGTTGGTTATAAGTGGGTTTAAAATTTAAAAATTCCATCATTAAAAACTCATATGACAAAAGAGACAATGAAACATCCTCTTGATGAGAGGGAATATAAATTATGATGTTCATCTTGAATAAAATATAAATAGGATTATAAATAGTAGAACATTATAGAGAATTAATTATTTGTAAATTAAAAAAAAGAATAAATAATTAAGGATAGATATAGAGATCATTATTCAAAAGAAAATGAATTGTATAAAAAATTTAATGACCATAAATAAATAATTATCTGATTAGTGAAACACTACTGTAATTCTTGGTAATTGCGATGGTCTATTTGTGATGGGATCCCGTCGCAAATAAGATTTAGCGATGGGGCCCCGTCGCAAATAGCACGTTGCATAAAATGTTATCGCAAATACGATTATTTGCGACGGGCCCGTCGCAAAAAATCTTATTTGCGACGGGAAATGTCGCCATCTCAAATAAGCTTCTGATTATATGTATTATATATACATAAAAGTTTTCAGGATGGGCCCGTTGCAAAAACTATTTGCAACCGGCTCTTGTCCCATCGCAAATATATATATATATATATATATATATATATATATATATATATATATATATATATATATATTTATAACTTTCTATGATGGGCTCGTCGCAACACATTATTTGCGACGGGCAAGTAGTCCCGTCGTAAATATGTTTTTAAAAATATTTAGTTAGACTATTTGTGACGGGACCCCATCACAAACAGTCCCGTCGCAAATAATAAATTAATTTTTTAAAAAATAAAATTTAATAAAATTACGATTAATGAAAAACTAATATTACACTTATTAAAACAATAGAAAATAAAAAATATTAAAATTATCAATATTCACAAAAAAATATAAAAAAATAAACATTATTAAAATTCTAAATATTCACAAAAAAATATTAAAAAATATTAAAATATTAAAAATTAAATTATATAATATTTGCACTGATGTAAAAGACAGAAAATGTAAATAATTCATATTACAATGTTAAATTCAAATGTTTGTAACATAAAAAATCATTGGGGTCATCTTCTGGAGGAGGTGGAGGAGCTGAAGGGGTTGGTGGAGGAAACTTCATCCCTAAATTACGAGTCAGATGGTGCATGTACTCCATCTTCTCGTGATGATGCTACTGCCATTGACGCATCTGCTCCTTGCAATGTTGCTCCTACTGTTGTTGCCACCGACACATCTCTTCTTGATGCTTCTGTAAAGTCTCTATATGCTCAGCCTGAGCTCGCAACTGTTCCGGATACTGTGAGCCAGAACATGATGCCTCTCCACGAGCTCCTCTTGAGATGGACGCCGACATCGTAGCAGTACCATAATAAGTACCATGTGTCAAATGAGAGTCGATGCAAACTACTCTGCCCTTCTCAAATCCTTACTGAGTCGCATGCATCCATGCTGCCTCATCGAAATGGTGAGCACTAGTCTGCTCAGTCGTCTCGTCCTAACCCTCAGCCTGTGATTGAGAGGCCACAGCCTCATATGACTCCTTCAATTCCAATTTAAAATTAAAATTGAAAAAATATTATATGCAGTTAATTGTCAAACTAAAAAAATAATACTAACCACAATCTGATGTTGGCGATCACCTCTAATCTCACCAGTGGATGGATCACTGTACATCCTATGATAAACGGAGAACTCCGCAATATCAGGATGCTCGACTGCCTACAGATTTATAAAATAAACTATATATATTTAAAGTTATATAAAATATTTTAAAATATACTTACCAAATGCTCTCTATGTGAAATGAATATAAGGCTACCAGCTCGATGCGCCACCTCCTGTCTCCCCCGGTTCTGTCGTCCCACTGAAGTTATCCTCTGAAATCCACCACCCAACTAGTGTAAACATAATCCATCACAAACTTGAGATGAAATGTACTCTGTTCGGTGGGCTCTACAACACTCATTAAATTCTATCACCCCTACTTTCTTAATGGTTTTCCTTCTCAAATTGTGAAAAAACTGACAGAAATGGTCATGCATAGAAACCTACGATGTCGTGTGGATAGCGTCGCGCATTCTATCATCGATAGGATACCATAAACCTTATAAATAATTTATAATATAAAGTTGTTAATAAAATAAATTTCAAAATAAATATTATTTATTTACATACCAGACAATGATGGAACATGTCGCGTCACACATCAACGGGAATCTGTTCCCATGTGATCCATGGCTGAGAAAAATAATTGTGCAAGATAGTGCTCCCCTGTCCAATAGCTACATGCGTGAAACTGTGAAAAATGAATAAATAATCAAACAATTAGTATATGTATAAATAAATTAATGAAATATAACTAAAATATATAGGTTATCATACCTCCATGTGTGTGGATCGAAACCAAGATGTGGACGTCGCTCGGGGATAGGGTCTGGAATCATCAGTCATGGAAGGTCGCGCCCCCACCGCGTACCCCCTGAACCGCCAGTAGTATGAGGGTCAGATGATCCAAAATCCCCCTCATCCAATGGTAGGTCTTCCTCCTACAACTCTAGAAATAGCGCAGGGTCCATTTGAAACACAAAATGATTTTTGTTAGCGGATAGTTAAAAATAACTATTATATATAGATATATCGTAGTTATGATTATAATCAGCATTTAACTATGTCAATTTTTATCTTCATCCTCTTCTCCATATCTATCAATGTCAATGTCTTCATCTTCCTCCTCAGCATCATTAATATCCATATGAGTTTCAGTTTTAGCATCTCTTGTCATTTCAAATTCATTTGTAACATCATTAACATCTTCATCACCATCGATCCTTAATTGTGGGGTGTCATTATCGATATTAACGTCTCTTTGTGAATCAGATGGATTTTGAGAAATCTCTTGAAAATATTAAATTCCTTCCACTTCAGCGGAACCACATTCATTTTGAGTAAACTGCTTTTCTTGAGATTTAATTTTTATTATGCTCCACCAATCACTCCAGTCTCTTGAAGTAGCACAATAATTTTCATAATAAATTTTATGTGCCCGTTGAGCCAGTAAAAATGGTTCATTTACTGCAAGAAGACGTTTATATTTAATATCTATGATTCTATGATTCGGATGAACACGCAAGCCTCTCTCAGTATACAACCACTGACATTTAAACATTTTTATGTAATTCTGTCCTAGATAACACAGCTCAATAATTTCATCCAAAATGCCATAAAAGTCAACTTTAGTTTCTCTGTGATGTGATCCTCTAAAGAAAACTCCATTGTTCATTTTTTTTTAATTCCCCGTATGCATGTGTATGAAATCGAAAACCATTCACCACATATGCATTATAAGATTTAACTATTTTGGATGGTGGGTTACTCAATATACACAGTCGCTTATCAATTTTGTCAACATATTGAGACACCTGAAAATTTGTAAAATAATTATCAATATAATAAATAATAAATGGAATTAATACTAAACCATCAATAGCTTATGTTACCAGTTTTTGAAACCATTGAGAAATTTTTTTTTGTCTGTGTTCTTTAAGAAGAACTGCTGTAATTTGTGGAAGTTATTTCTTGATATGATTATCATAAAATATACAAATAAAATAAGTTTAAATACTGTAAAATAAATTATAGAATAAGTGATAGAAGAAATCATAGGACAAATGATGTCATTTCTTCCCAATTGAGCAGAATGTATGTATGAGCTCTGTGATGTTCATCATCTGAAAGCCATCGTTCATGAAATCCACCAAAACCAAGATTTGGCTGATTAAAAACTGTTAATTGATTGTTCATTTCATCATTACCATTCCCCTCATTTTGTCCCATGCGATTGTGTTTTGAGGGATATTGATATTCAAGCAGAAAAAAACAATTTCCTCTTGCAAATAAGCATCAGCTATGGGGCCTTCAACTGATGCTTTGTTACGTATTTTTTTCTCTAATTTCTGCATGCATCTCTCAAATGGGTACATCCATCAAAACTATACTAGACCTCCAAATTTAGATTCATGTGGAAAATGTAATATCAGATGTTCCATTGAGTCAAAGAAAGTCAGCGGAAAGATTTTTCCCAGTTTACATATAATTAAAGCAACATCTTCTTCCAGTTTTCTTAGCGCATCACAGTCTGTTGTCACTGCACAAATGTATTGAAAAAAATATGATATATCTATTATCGAATCCCAAATCATAGAATTCAACAAAAATCTGAATCCAATCGACATAAGTCTTTCCATTATAACATGACAATCATGATTTTTTAATCCAGTAATATAACCATTCTTAACACATCTTCCGAAATTGGAAGCATAGCCATCTAGAAGTCTCAAATCTGCAATCCACTAACAAAATAATAAGTGACTCTCTTTGGATAGTGTATAAGCTTCTTTTGGCTTCATTAACCTCTATGATCTAACATTTTTAAATAGTTCAAGTTCTGATTGCCTGCAAATTTGGGAAAGATCTAATCATGCCTTTACAGTATCTTTGGTCTTACCTGGTGTCTCCAAAACTGTATGAAATAAATTATCAAAATAGTTCTTCTCAATATGCATAACATCCAACATGTGGAAGACCAACAAATTAGACCAATACGGAAGATCCCAAAAAAATGCTATGATTTATCCAATTATGTTCTTTCCCAAAGCCATGAATTTTCTGTTGGTTTACTGTTGGTCCAAAAGTGATAGGGGTAATGAAAATACAACTGATTTTAACTCTGTAACTGAGATCATATTTGGAGGTTCATCCCTTTCAATTGTACCTTTTCTGAAATGATATTTCTTCCTCTGAAAAGGTTGATCGGTTGGAAGAAATCTACGATGACAATCATAATAGCAAGGTTTTTTTCCATTGACGAGCATAAAGGATTTTTTTTCTTTCATACAGTAAGGACATGATTTTGGACCATGTGTACTCCAACCAGATAACATGCCATATGCCAGAAAGTCACTAATATTCCACATCAATGCAGCTTTTAATATGAAATTTTGTTTCACAGCAACATCATACGTATTAACACCATCACTCCACAATGCATTTAACTCATCAATCAATGGTTTCAAATAAACATCAATATTCTTTTTCGGATGTCCTGGGATTAATAGAGTCAAAAATATATAAGGCTCCTTCATCAACATCCATGGAGGTAAATTGTACGGAGTTATAAAGATAGGCCAACATGAATACTAACTACCATAAGAACCAAATGGACAGAAACCATCAGTAGAAAGACCCAATCGCACGTTTTGGGCTTCTATAGAAAAAGATGGATGAAGATGGTCAAGATGTTTCCATGAATCACCATCAGATGGATGTTTCAAGATTTTATAAGTTGAAATCTTGGTTTTGTGCCATGACATCATTGACGTTGTGTTATGAGACATAAATAAACGCTGCAGCCTGGGTGTAAGGGAATAATATCTCAAATGTTTTACTGGAATCGATCTAGACTTCCCTGGTTGAGCTTCTTTATACCTCGATTGTCCACGTGTGGGACAACTCTCCAATGATTAAATTTTCACCAGAATATAAGATGAAATCATTTGGAAATGCATGAATCTTCTGATAACTAAGGCCCAGATTACAAATCAGCCTCTTGCTCTCATAGTAATTTATAGGCAACACATTTCCTTCAGGTAACAGGGTTTTAACGAAAGAAAATATCTGATCAAAATAGTTGTTTGACATTGCATTATCTAATTTAATAGCCATAAATTTTGAAACTGCTTCTAATTTTATTATCTTGCAACCAGGATATAATGCATCCTCAATAGATCTCAATAAATCATAAAATTTGGATGGTTCCAACTCATGAGTTAAATCAATATCATCGTGAGTTTCAGTTTGTTGCACTGATGGAAATGCAACATCATGTACTAAATTTTGAAACCATGATGGATTCGGAATCAAGTTATTAGGATCTTCATTGGAACTTTGTTCACTATGTTGATACCAAAAAACATAATCTGGTTGAAAATTAAACCGCAAGAGATGTCCCCCAACCTTGTCAAATTTGTCAAACGTTCTCATAGCACATTTTTTACAAGGAAAGTTAATTGTGCCTTCTAAAACATATTCTGGTTTTGATGATGCAAATGCTAATAAAGCTTCAATACTCTCAATATATAATGTATTTAAACCAGAACCATTTAGATTTCTACGCTGATTTATCCAAGCTCGATCATCTAATAATGACTAATGTCGACTTCCTTGTTCCATATTTTTATACATAAAAGATAAAATCATCAGTTTTTTTGAATAATTTGAAATTATAAAAACACTATCTAAAAAAAGAAGATAAATAATTAAAACTACTTAATAATTACCATTAATTAATGGCGATACAATATCCAGTGGATTGACGGCTACTCTTTTGTCTGACAGCTCATTTAATTGCATCTTTCTCACACTTATTATTGCTAATTATTGCTAATTATTTCTAATTATTCCTAATTATTCCTAATTATTTCTAATTATTACTAATTATTACAAATTATTACTAATTGTTACTAATTAGTACTAATTATTACTAATTATTACAATTTATTACTAATTATTACAATTTATTATTAATTATTACTAATTATTACTAATTTATCAATACTTAGAAATACATATAAAAATGAAAACTACTTGAATAATGAAATGAAATTTGGTAATCATCATTGTGGAGATGATTACAAATTTTCCCTTCATTATCCAGCAGATTTTGTTTACTAATTATTAGTAATAAAAAATTATATTATCAATATTTACGAAAAAAATATATTAATATTATTAAAATAATAAAAAATTTATAAAATATTAAAATTATCAATATTCGCAATAGACTTTTCTCAATTCTTAACATGTTCAAATCTTAAAGGGTCATCAATTTTCAAGTCATGCGTAGTAAAAAGTTTGTGTCCGTCATGTCCAACATAAACTCTATAATTGTACTTTCATGTTTGATCACCTCGCAAGTAGTGTTGTAATAGGACGACCAAAGTAATTATGTTCTCGTCTCTAAGAATCACCTCACATGAGACTTTTGTAGATCATTTTCTTTCTTAAAATTTGGAGGGGATATCATTATATTTCCCTTAAATTTTCAAGGAAGAATGGTCTATGTAAAGGTTCATGTGAGATAATTCTTATAGATAAGAAGGGCATGACTTGGTTTGTCCTATTACAACACTACTTGCGAGGTGATCAACCATAGAAGGACAATTATAGAGTTTACATTGGACATGGATGACAAAAACTTTTTATTGTGCATGACCTAACAATTGGTGACCCTTTGAGATTTGAACATGTTAAGAATAGAGAAAATCATTTTGCGAATATTGATAATTTTAATATTTTATAAATTTTTTATTATTTTAATAATATCAATATTGTTTTTTCGTAAGTACTGAAAATATTTTTTTTTATTCCTAGTTATTCCTAGTTATTCCTAGTTATTCCTAGTTATTGCTATTTATTCCTAGTTATTCATAGTTATTACTAATTGTTACTAATTATTACTAATTATTACTAATTATTACTAATTATTACTAATTATTGATAATTATTACTAATTATTGCTAATTATTACTAATTATTACTAATTATTACTAATTATTACTAATTATTACTAATTATTACTAAATATTACTAATTATTACTAAATATTACTAAATATTCCTAATTATTACTAATTATTACTAATTATTACTAATTATTACTAATTATTTTATTACTAATTAGTACTAATTATTACTAATTATTCACAATTATTCCCAATTATTCCTAATTATTGCTAATTATAGCTAATTATAGCTAATTATTCTTAATTATAGATAATTATAACTAATTATAGCTATTTATAGCTATTTATAGCTAATTATAGCTATTTATAGCTAATTATAGCTATTTATAGCTAATTATAGCTAATTATAGCTAATTATAGCTAATTATATCTAATGATAGCTAATTATATCTAATGATAGCTAATTATATCTAATTATATCTAATTATATCTAATTATATCTAATTATATCTAATTATATCTAATTATAGCTAATTATAGCTAATTATATCTAATTATAGCTAATTATATCTAATTATAGCTAATTGTTACTAATTATAGCTAATTATAGCTAATTATATCTAATTATAGCTAATTATATCTAATTATAGCTAATTATATCTAATTATAGCTAATTATAGCTAATTATAGCTAATTATAGCTAATTATAGCTAATTATATCTAATTATATCTAATTATAGCTAATTATATCTAATTATTACTAATTATAGCTAATTATATCTAATTATTACTAATTATAGCTAATTATATCTAATTATTTCTAATTATATCTAATTATTACTAATTATATCTAATTATTATTAATTATATCTAATTATATCTAGTTATTTCTAATTATATTTAGTTATTGCTAATTATATCAACTTATTGCTAATTATATCTATTTATTGCTAATTATATCTATTTATTGTTAATTATATTTACTTATTGATAATTATATCTATTTATTGCTAATTATATCTATTTATTTCTAATTATATCTATTTATTACTAATTATATCTATTTATTGCCAATTATATCTATTTATTTCTAATTATATCTATTTATTGCAGATTATGTCTATTTATTGCTAATTATATCTATGTATTCCTAATTATATCTAATTATATATAATTAATATTAATTATTACTAATTATTTATAATTATAACTAACAATACCAATTTCTTAGTAAAAATAAATATAAATAAAAATCAACTGAAATCTAATTAAATTACAACTAATAAACAAAAATTAAAATTAACATAAAAAATAAAATTCATATAAAAAAATAAAAAATAAATACCTTAAACATTGATATTCTGAAGATATTGACGCCCTCTGATTGCTCTCGTACAAAAAATTTCTACTAAAAGAAAATTTTTCTTTGAAACTGAAGAATGAAGAGATAGAGAGAGAGTTTGATCTGAAAGATTTGGGAAAAAACGGATGGGGATATATATAGGTTAGATTAGCTGCGACGGGGTTATTAGCTATGGGGATCCCGTCGCAACTGGTACTATTTGCGACGGTGCTCGTCACAAATAACCTCACCCACATTAATTACAGTCGACGGTTAAAAGGTTATTTCTGACAGGTCCCGCCCCAAATAGTACCTGCCGACAGTCTTTTTGCGACGGGACAATATCCCGTCGCAAAAAGTTATTAACCGTCGCCAGGTTTTTGTGACGGGTCCCGTCGCAACTAATCCAACACGGTTTGGCGCACAAGCCGCGCGTTTTGGCGCACAAGCCGCGCCAAACTATTTGCGACGGGAGTCATCTCCCCGTCGCAAATAATATTTGTGCGGTTTGGCGCACAAGTCATGCCAAACTATTTTCGATGGGAGATGAAATCCCGTCGCAAATAACCAATTATTTACGACAAGGAAATTTTCCCATCGAAAATAGCTTCCAGGACGGGTTATTTGCGACGGGAGGAAATCCGGTCGCAAATAACCCGTCACAAATAGTGATTTTCCTGTAGTAAAAATACCACCATTTCATTAGAAGTGAAGGTATGAGGGTAAAAAAAAGATATTTTTTCCTCAAGGATAGAAATTTTAATTATAAGATATAATTACATGATTTCATTCCATTTTATAAGCACTACCACTTCCTCTAGTTGTGTTTGGATCAATTTTCTATTTCATCTCTTACTCTAAGAGATGATTTTTTCTATTCTTGAATAACTAACACATAATATGATCCTTAAATAAATTATATGAAATTTTCTCTATCTATAGTTCTTATAAAAAACAAAATCGTTATCATACGATATCCAATATTAATAAAACTTTATAAAGTGATGTAAGACCTTAATCTCTGAAACATCATCCCAATTTTAACATAAACCTTTCCATAAATTGTTATCCATATGACCCTTATAAAATTAAAAAATTATAAGTAAAGTCACCATAATTATTAAAATAAAATTATCATTAATCTCCCAAATATCATAAAGTGGATCTCAATTTTAACATAAAAAATATTTGAATACATTGGTTATATATTCTCCTTAAAATGATAATAACCATAATACCACAAAGCCTTACTTTAAATATACATGCTTCATAATTAATTGAATAAAACCATATATTAGAGAATAAATTCAGTAAATCTAATTATAATTTAAAATACATCATTGATAAAAAAAAATCTTTGTTTGAAAGGAATTAATTATTTCTAAGGACATCAATACAATCCTATTGACATTATTCATATTCATCATCCCTTTATCAAAAAAATTATTATATCAAAATTCAAAACATATTATTGGTTATAATCTCTTAAACATTGTTTTATATTAAATATTCTTATTCCATTAAATCAATTTTCAAGTTTATTATTACTATTAAACATATTCCAAAAAATAAACAATGAAAAATATATAATGAACAATCATTTTATATTTTATTATTTATAAAACATAATTTTTGAGTTCAAATGCCTAATCACTTAAATCATCCCACTTTATTCTCAAACCATTAACTAGGGTAAAACATATTTTTAACCAATACTTTGTTCCAATAATATGAACTATGAATCATGTCTTAACATTCCTCAAACTCAATTTAAACATTCTTCTTACATTTAACATAAGAAATAGTATTAGAACAACCCACACCTTTTAATGTAACATTCAAGGTAACTACGTCATCATAAGTATTATCATTACACATAATACATTATTGATATTATTCAGTATCAATTCCCCCTAGGGAAAATAATTTCACTATACTCATACTTACCACATTTTAAACATTCATTCATCAATGAGACATTCGGGTGGTCATTATTCTCACCCATTACATTAACAAAAAAGTATATTTTTTCTTAGAAATTGCATACTCTATTATCTTCTTCTCCACATATAAATCATTTTATTTTTTCCCTTTGAGATATCCCTTATGTGCTAATTCCCATATTCTCGGCATATTTGAAACTGAATCTTCTTCCCTCTAAGCTCACCACCAGCTGATCTCTCAAATAACTCTATCTTACTCTTCTTTGGTAAGATTCAAAGTCAGTTAAGAATCATGTTATTAATCATATAGTAGGATAATTGATATAGTGTAACAACAATATCCATTGCACCATTCAACATCCCATTTGAATTATCATATACACATAGTCTATCACATTCAATGTTAACATAGTTTCTTCTTATTCCAACCATTTTATAAATCCAAAATGCATAGATTGAGAAATATTATTATTAATAGAAGACTAAATAATCATGAACATACATATATAAAATTTCTAAATCCATAAACATTTTGTTCAATCAATGACACCTTGGGTTTATCATAGGTCATGCATGGTAATCATCTATTCAAATCACTCATAATGATTTATAATGTGTTTTTTAATTTCCATATCATATCCCCTAGGAGTTTCAAAGATGTTATGAAAAAGGCATGTTTTAATTAACTAGGGGATCTTAAAGTAAACCTCAATGAAATCTTTTCAGAGTTATCAACCCTAGTTACATCTATTCCAAATCTATATCAACTTTTAGAATCCATACATGGATGCAATTGTCATGGAATCCACTCACTATGTCCTTTACCAATATTATTTTATATTTTACTATAATTAAGATTATCTTCACTATTATATTAAGAAATATCCCAAGGGATATCAATAATATTTTTTTCATTATAGGTTCTGATGCTTAACTAAAATTATCCTATGTAACTAATTATAAAGGCCCATGAATTTAATAATTATATATTAAATATTTTTAATAAAATATCCATTACATTACACAAACAAAATCCCAATGATCATAAAGGAATGATACCTTTGGAAATTTACAACATAAAAGACTGCTTTATAACTGTTCAAAATTGTCTCCCATTTAGTTCCTCATAAATGGAAACTTTTGTAATCATATCACATGAAATAACTATCATCATAAGTTATGGAAATGAAACAAAAAAGTGGGTGATCTTAGATACTCATCAAGGGTAAACAATGGGGATATATAAACATAATGTGATAATAAGGGTATGATAACATGATTATAGATTATGAAAAACATTACATGAATATCAAAGACCATAATTTTGAGCCACAGAATAATTATTGGGAATTTATAAGACATGAATCATATGGAAATCAAAGAACATGATACCTGAGAGAACAATAAAAACATAATACACAGATTTATGGAATACACATAATCATTGAAAATCTTATATCAAGGATGTCCAAAAACACATATATAACATATTAGGTTTCAGATAACCACCCATTTACCTTCTCCATTCTTTGGATAACCACTCATGTACCCTCTTCTAGGATTTGTATAACCTTCCATGTACCCTAATTTGGGGTTAGGATAGCATCCATTGTATTCTTTGATCTCATATATCATCAATAATTAACAAATTTAATAGAGGGAGATATAGGTCTCAATGATCATATAAATAATATAATAAATATGTGTTCCAAAATATAAATAATAATTCATCATATCATTACCCGTGAAAACATTTTGGTTTCAGAAATATTTCATCATTGAATAAATTCTCTAAAGGATACAAATTTCATAAAAAATTCATAAAAAATTCATAATTTCATCATAACCATTGGAAAATAAGTGGGTTTCAAAAGAATTTTATCATGGTATAACTCATTGAAGAGGACAATGTTTCCTAGAAAAAATTCTTTATAAAAATAAACCATATAGAGAATCAAAAATATGGTATCATTTGTTTAAATCCATATTAAAGTATAAATAGCATTGAAGGATTTCATGTTAGATGGGAATTAATATTAAATGTAAAATGACTTGGAATATTTCTTGAGTGGATTTACATTTATTTTTTAATAATTTTTCTTAAAACTATAATTTGAAAAATTATTTTAAATATAATTTTATTATAATAAAATCTAGAACATTTAGTTATGATTATTTAAAATATTATTTGGAATATTTATTGTTGAAAATAAAAATTTAGTAAAAATAACTTTTCTAAAAACTAAAATATCATAAATTATTTAGTAAATACTTCTCAATGAAAATAACCTAGAAAATGTAGAAATGGATATTTATAATATCATTTAAATCATTTCTTGATGAAAATATTCATTCCAATTTTAAAAAAAATTTAAAACATAGATAATTTTAAAAATCCTTTTGTATGAAAATAAACATTAAAACAGATAAATTAATCATTAATACATTGACTAGTTATGATAGAAGGTAATTATCTTCACATAAAAATAATGATTTATTTCATATATTCAACAAAGTCCAAATAGGTTTTGTATTTAAAATGAAATGAACGGTCTATTTAAATATATTTGTAAAAAAATAATTTTAAATTTAAAAAAAAATACTATAAGTACATTAAAACATTTGAAAACATTTTATGAATACATGCATATGGAAAAAAGGGATTTCAACCAAAGGGAGAAATTAAGTATGATTTAAAAAACATTTTTTTTGGTGTCATGAATAATTATTAAAATAAAATTGAAGGTAAACATATATAGTCAATAAATTACTAATGAAGAATAAAATTAATCAGTTTCATGAGATTTAGATTCGAATAATTCATTATTTAAATCATAACCACAAACAATTCCATAGAATATGAGATCATAAAATAATACCATAACAACTTTGGTAACTTTGGATTTGTACTCCACATTAAACCATAACATCAAATGAAATAGTAAATATAATGAATATAAGTAGATTAATGATATAAAATATAAAAATGGGTTCAATACACATCTCATAAAAGGGAGATATGTGTGTAACATAATGTTTGTCCCAAACAAGACAAAACATGAAAAAAAAATCATTACCAATTTGGTAATCTCATGCATCACAAGATGCATTAATGAATCACATAAAAATATATATTAAATATTATTAAATTATTTATATTTTTGATATTTCATGTCATAGGGTAAGTATATATACCATATAAAAGAAAAATGCAGTGAATATAGTATATATCTCTAAGAAATAAAAGAGAGACTAGAAATCCCTTACATTGAGAACTGACTTCCTTGGAAAGTGTTTGAAACTCATATATAATAAGTGGAGTTATATTATATATCTATTAAAGAAAAATAAATTTATTTATCATACTATATATGATTTTATTAGAAACTTTTATTACCTGTTTATTAATAATTTCTAGTTAAGAGCATGTTTATGGTAATAACTACTTTGTTTTTAATATATATTTTGATTTTGTATTATTGATCCACTTTAATCTACCAAGATTCCATAATCAAAATAATTTTATAAATATATATATATATATATATATATAATATTTTGTATTTATGAATTTATAGTAATCAATAAATATCAGAGATACTAAATTAAATAAACCATTCATGGAGACGATTGGCCATTCATATGCATGTACATTGTTTCCATTTTTTGATAGATTGAGAAAATAGTGAGAAATAATAATTCAAACATTAAGTAGAATTACAATTTTATATATGTAAATTATATTTACAAAAATTATCCTTATTACATTCCATGCAATTAGTTAGTGAAAAATGAATCGCATCGTTACACGAGGCGGTAGTCTATCATACACATGATCAATATTGTTGTATCCCCCATGGAATGGTATGTATGATGGTATATTCCATATAATAATTTCAAAAGTATATTTTTTTAATAATATAATATATATTAATTTAATATCTACTTATTATTATCCTTGTAATGCAGAAATGAAAAACACCTCACTTTAGTTTTTGAGGTTGTAGTTCACCATACACAAGAGTGAAATTATTGTCTTCCTATAGGTTGGGTGGTAAGATTTTAGATGTGTTATTATAATTATAGAGGTATAATAATATCATAAATGTGATATATAAACATTAAATAAATAAATATATCCACTCATGGGAGATGGTGATGGAAAATGAATAACATATCCTCTCAAGGTAGTAGTCTGTCATACACATGATCGATGGATTCGTTTTCCAATTGATTGAAGAGTATGTGGATATAATTTATTAAATTAACATAAAAAATAAATATATGTTTGATAATAATATTATTATTATATAATAAAAAGTTACCAATATTTTATGGATTTAGAAGAATATATAGAACAAACACCTATAGTTTAAAACATTACCACTTATTTGGACAACATATAAAGATTTAAACTAAAACCTTCCTATATTGGATTTATGATATCAAAAATTACAATATGTTGTGAGTATTTTTCTTAAGGAAGATATTTTTTTGGTAATTTCAGATCCAAATATTTTCATTAATGTGAACAGTAGAGGAGAGGGGTGTATGTTTATAAGTGGGGTTGAGGACACTCATGGAATGTAATAAAGGAATATAGTTTACCCATGTTTTCATAAGTAATAACACTCCAAAATGGGTCATTATTGAACCATATAGGTGAAGATATCAATATATGTAAATCCAATGGGTTTTTTACATTTTTACGGTTCACTTTACCCCATAATAAATTTAGTTTTAACCCCATAAACCTATCTAAACCTTAACTTCATTAATTAATTTTTTTTATTTTTACTATTTATTTTGAGAAAAAGTTATTTTTCTATTATATAATATAAATTAATAGTATTCAAATTTTGAAATACATTTTTTCATATTAAATTTATAAATGTAAAATTTTTTAATTTAAGAATTATTCCAATTAATGTGATGAGAAAGAGGGTTTCTAATAAGAAAATGCTCAAAAGTTAAAATAGTTTTAATATAAAAATTAAATATTAAATTTATTTCAATCTCCTAAATTGAATTAATATATATAATTAAAATTTATTTAATTTAAAACCATCTTTAAAAATATATAGGTTTTTGAATTATTTAAGATAAATGATATTTTTAATTTCAAAAAATATATTAAATATTTATAAAACAACTAAATTCTAATAAATTTATAAAAAAATGACCATAATATAATATTAATACTAATTAAAATTATAAATTTTTTCAAAAAAATTTCAGAATTGTGGGAATTATCTTTTTTAAAATAAGTTTTCAAAATTAAATATAAATTATTTTTAGAATAATAAACTTTTAATTATAAAATATGATTTCTTTCTAATTTATTTTAAAGAAAAAAAATAATTTAAAAAGTAAAAAATGGATTGAATATATAATAAATATGTTCAATTAAAATACTTCCAAAAATTTTAATATTTAATTTCTTTGAGGTAAACACATTTTTTAAAGAAAATTAGTCTTTCATAAAAATATTCCTTTATTTTAAAGTGGTTCTTAATATCATTTCCTTGTAATTGGAAACCAAATAATTAATTCTATATACATGTATACAAAAAATATTTTAACAATTTAGTTAATATTATTCATAACTTCCATTCTAATAGCTAGGTGATTGTTATAAAATTAAATAACAGTATTTTAATAGTATGTTGGGTATTATGAAAACTTGATGTTCTGTGTAGTGCATGAAATTTTAAAAGTAAAAATTATTTAAAAAAATATTCCATAAAATTTTGAGGTGTTACAAAGAAATTTTTTTAGATATCACCTGACATTTTAAAATATAAAACAGTATTTTATAAGTCTATCTTTTAATTCCAATAATAAATAACATATCTCATACCTCCATTTTGAACTTCCTCAGAATTAGATAAGTAAAATCAATTCTTGTAATATCCTTAAATATAAATGGATTAATTTTTTTATAGTGTTATAATATTTGGTAATTATTTCTCTATTAAGCAAAAATTCAACATGAAAAATATTTTTCCATCAAAATTTTCTAAATGATTATTCTCCAAATAAAATGAATAATTATTCTATATATAGAACCACTAATGTATTTTCACTTATGTGATTGAATATCTACAAATAAAATGGAATTGAAGTCCATTTTCTCTTATGTGAAATAAAAATAAATTTATAAATCCAACACCCATGATGTGAATATACAAATTATTCTGTTAAAATAAAGTGATGCATGGAATGAAAAACCTATTAGTCATATCACTATAGGGATACTGAACTCCATTATAATAAATTTGTCACCAGTGTATGTAAACAGTTATTTTTTAAAATATTGAAATAATTATAATATCAAATTTGTAACACCCGATATTTTTATGAGAAATATTTTTTTGTGTTATATACATCATCAAAGGAATCTCTCACTACACATAACACTAGCTTGGCTTACTTTACACTGAATCACGACCTTCCTCGATAGCTTGTGTTGTACGCAATACCGAGTTTCACTAAACAACAATATGCTACTAAAATATTATTAAAACTAGTCGTTATGAATAGTAATACCCACTTTTTGAAATTTTATAAATTTTATCTTTCAAAATGGACTTCATTTTTGGATTCGGAATATCAAAATTAGCGTAGAGTGAATTTTTGGTATATTTTTGAAAACTTTCAATTTTTGATGAATAGTGAAAACACTGGGGTACTATTTAAAAACCGACTTTTTATTTAAATAATCATTTATTTTATTTAAAATTGATACATAATACCTATATAAGTTCAAAGTAATTCATTAGAGTCATTTTAAAATTATTTTAGATATATAAAAATTTTATTGAACTTTTCACCGTTTTTACCCACCGCCTAGGAGAGTTTGATAATTTACATAAAACTTAATTTCACCGCTTATGTGAGTGGAATTTAAAAAATTATAGAGTCACGGTTAATATCAAG
Source organism: Viscum album (assembly GCA_963277665.1). Lineage (NCBI taxonomy): Eukaryota > Viridiplantae > Streptophyta > Magnoliopsida > Santalales > Viscaceae > Viscum > Viscum album. Next base: position 54,133,363 of record OY728153.1, on the reverse strand, counting down.
GTGGAAAATGTGGTTCAATAAGATAAAAATAATTTTTGGTGAATAGTAACTTTTTCCTTTTATTTACCACGGTTAAAAGTAAATAGGGTAATTAAGGGTAAAAATGATATTATTATTACCCTAACACATGTCCTAATTCTAACGGATAAGTGTAATTCGACCAAAAACAACCTTAGGGATAAAATATTACCCTTTAGGTCCACTTTAATTAGATTAGGACACTTATTATTATTTTATTTAAAGAATAGTTAAAATAGTTAAAATCAAAGTTTAATAATTAAAACATTTTTTATATAGGGTTATAAATAAGATAAAATCGACTATAAATATTAATTAGAAATCTAAACAGATTTCCTATATAATGGTATTTTATTTATAATTTTTAGACATTAAATAATTAAATTTATTTATGACACAAAGATGATGCAGTAATTACCTTATTAAGGAAATATTAACATAATTAATATTATAAATACCCAAATAAATGTAATTTGAGACTTTTTAAGAATTAAACTAATTTTATAGGTTAATATGACATATTATTATTGATTTCATTAACTGTTTTCGAACAAATAATGCTGTTATAATTTTCACAAAAATCAATTACCAAATAGTGTCAAAATTGACATAAAATAGTTTCTATAACAAATATTATATTATTAATTGTTATTTTATTCCTAAAAATATAAGGTTTGTCCAGATGACTTATATAAGGTTATATATATTAAAAATGAACCACTTGGGGTTCTTTTGGCTTGTTATAGTAAGTTTATTAACCATATAGTGTAAGAAAACAAGAAGACATGGTAAAAGTTAAATTATTTAACTTAGAGTTAAATCTAAATGATAAGGTTAAAATAGTAACCTAAACTTGTATAAAACCTATTGGTTGAGATTATTTCGACCCATTCCCACTTTATCTTCTAAATAAGTCACTTTGGAGCCATTATAAACCGAATATTACTTTATTATAAAATAATATTTTATGTTTTTCCTAAAGTGCCCCTCTCCTCCCTTATAAAAGGGAACCTCCACCCTCTCCTCCTCACACCACTTTGTGCCTTCAAGCTCGGAAAACCCCTTCCAATTTCCCTTCTCAACTTACCTAGAAACATCCTAGAGGTCCTGGTCTTCTTCAAAGACCTTCTTTAGTTCCCTAAGAGGAGGTTAAGAAGAGGTGCTTCAAAAAAGAGGTAATGTCCGTTACTGATTCTTTCAACTTTATTTATTCTTCTACTTTTTCATATTTAGTTGTTTCATTATGAAGTAATAACATAAGTATCACTAATATATAGATATTTTATTATAAATATGAAACAACCATATTTCACCCTCTATCTATCCTACGGAAAATGAAATCACCGCGCGTGCGTACGTACGGAATACCGTCTCCACGCCGTGGTGTAATCTGTTTTCCACCACCACCATACTTGGATGGGTATAATGGTGTAAAGAATAACTATATATAATTATTTTAAAGGGATATTTATTCTGAAATAGTATACACTTCAATACAATTCCACGATCATGGGAACGATATCATCGTCCGTGCGTACGTACGGTCTACCGTCTCCATGATGTGATGCGACTCGTTCTACAAGATCTTCAATGCATAATGATTATATAAATGAATTGAATGAATAAATATGATATATATTACACTAATATAATTATGGAAATGAGGTATCTATAAACTAAAAATATGAATAATAATTTATTCGACAAAACACACATAAGAACAAAAAGCAATAAACACCTGAATAATAAGTAGCAATGAAATATTACTAATACAAAGCTAAGAATATGACCATATATGATATCATAAAAATTATTATGATTTTGTAATAAGTCAATAACATTATTTAAATCATTATACAGGAGTTTCGGACACGTACAAAGCAAATCAGACCCAATGTAAGGGAAAATATCGCAATCTCATATTTATCTGAGATTTTTTATACTTTAGAATTTACTGGGGAATATTTATCATCCACATCCATGTTTCCTCAATATGTAATATTATTTCTATCCTCATAAAATTGTTTAAATATAATTTTACCCATTTGTAAGTTTTTAGTAAAAGATATGAAAGGAATATTTTTTTGTTTTTAGTAGGAGGTATTTTTTTGACTTTTCCAGCCAAAGTACGAGAAGAATGTTTTTCTTTAACTTATACAGCATGAATGGATTTTTAGAAAATTATTTCCATGAATCTTTCTCTAAAAGTTTTCTAGTATATTTTTAATTAACTTCTTTTAGTTTAAAATTGTATGACATGTTAAGAAAAAAAAATTGAAATAGAAAGGATATTTTCCTCAAGAATGGAGTTCAAGTGTTTTATCAAAATTATTTTCCATCTAAGATAATATAGGGTTGGGTTTTGATCCCTATTTTTACATTGATTTGATTATGTTATGATGGAATTATTTTTATTAAGTCCTTTTATCTTATATGATTTATGTTATGATTGCATGATGTTTAAGAATCCCATTTTTATTACATGGGTTATGCTATGATGTATGATTTACGATCTTGTGGCACACATAAGAATGGTATCATTATGAGATGGTTGGGACCTATATCTCCCTCTAATTCATTTGGTAAAGATTTATATCTCATGAGATAGACATTACTGGAACGGCAGGTTAATCCGGTTCAGTGATACCGGACTGAAACGAGGAGTGAACTCGGTTCAGAAATGGACTTTCTCCGCTAGGATAGTCATGGAAATGAGTCATGACTACTAAGAAATGATTCTATATGATTATGTGTGTATTCCACAAAGTTTCATCTTACGATTATTTGGATTACATTTCACTACTATGATTTATCCCATGTTATGAAATTATGATCTCTTTTGCAGGTTAAGATTTCCAAAATGTTATGTTCTTATGAATATGATGTGATTGATATTTCTTTTGTTTACCCTTACTGAGCATTTGATCTCACCCTTTTGTATGTTTTATTTTTCCCAAGTCAAGAAGAAAGGTATTAAGTAAGATATGCTAAAAGGGACTCTAGATATGATAAAATAAAAGGGAGATAGCGTATTTGATTTATGAACCATTTGTTTATGTTTCCCAATTTCTAAAGACACTATACCTATATGGTCCTTTCATGGTTTTTTTATATGTTGTAATAATTGTGCTTCAATTTTGAAGTAATAAAAATGTATGAAAAGTATGGGTCGTTATAGTTGGTATCAGAGGAAATGTATAGTCAACCTTTTGAAACTAGGATGTGAAAGCCTTAGTAAGAACCCTAAGGATATATCTAAGCATATAACACAATCTTAGTGTTTTAGAAATGTCCATGAACAACCTATTATAAGACCTTAAGTGTGAAATTTTATTCTTGATTATGTGTTTTTCCTATTATAATTAGTGTTTCTCACTCTATTCTTCTTGGTTTTAGTCAATGGTCGGAACCTTAAGGAACCATGTTAATGCGGAATGCGACGGGCAATGCAATGATTGTCCCCTTGAGAAACCAAATGTTATGGGAGATGGAATGCAAAATATTTTATCCATGATCACACAAATTTCCCAAGCTATGAATCATGTAGGACTTCCAAACGAGCAAAGGAAGGAGCAACATTCTGTTGAATCCTTCATGAGGTAGCGTCAACCCTCATTCATAGGGTCTACTGATCCATTAGTGGATGAACAGAGGATCACTACCACTAAAAAGATATTTTCACTTTATCAATGTTCTGAACATGATAAAGTCATCTTAGTAGTATATCGTTTGTAAGGTGAAGTTGATCAATGGTGGAATCTTATCAAGAATACGAGGCAAAGGGATGAAATTGAATCCATGGAATTGGACAAGTTCAAGAACTTATTTTTCAATATGTACTTCCCTCATATTATTCGAACAAAGATGGAGAAGGAGTTTCTTGAACTGAAGCAAAAGGATTATGAATCAGTTGGTACATACGAAGAAAATTTTACAAGACTTTCAAGGTACAATTCTGGGATTATTATCCAACATGAGAGTAAGATCGATCGATTATTTAGTTGCTTAAAACCAATTCTTCAAAGGGCGTTAGCCATAAGGGACTTCAATAGCTACGAGGAAATCGTTCGATGTGCTCTCAAGGTTGAGATGGAGATTGGAGTAACCCATCAGTCATATGGGTTTGATAAGAAGAGGAAAATGTAATTAAAAGGGAAATCTAAAGTGTGTACTGAAAAGAAGAAAAGTTTTCCCTTTTGCTCAAAGTGTGGAAAGAAACATAGAGGTAGTTTTATTAAAGGGACAAGTAAATGTTTCAAATGTGTAAAGGAAGGTCATCAGGCATTTGAATTCTACAATGATGGGAAGAAGATTTCTATTGATGTGAATAAATAAAAGGATACACAGAGTGCACCTCCTACACTTCAATGTTAAAAGTGCAAGGAAATGAGGAATTATTCCAATCAATGCCCTAATCCAAGGGTTTTTGATGATGATTAATGTCAACAAACTCTTAAGGCCAAAGAAAAAGGAAAGTCACATGAAATTTCTATCAGCGATGTGGAGTATGATAACTAAGTGGTGAAAGGTATACATACCATCCACTCTAAAGTATAAAATGTTTTATTTGATTTTGGATCCACCCACTCTTTTATTTCTGAAGAATTTTCTAAGGGTATCTCCATATTACCTCAGTAGTTAGATATTGAGTTAGCTATGACAACCCCTAATGGCACAACAGTCGCATCAAAAGTTTAAAATTCTTCTCCAATTAAAGTTTGTGAGAAAGTGCTTCCTGGAAATCTTGTGATCCTTCCTATAGTGGAATTTTATGTGATTCTTGGCATGCATTGGCTTTCCTTATATTTAGCTCATATCGATTTCTAAAGAACGAAAGTCACATTTTATATTCCAGATCAATCTATGATCATCTATCGATGCATGGATGAACATAACCTTCCTGTGGAAATTTCTTCCATCTTATGGGTCTTGATTCCACTAAATTAAGGTTATTTATCTCAAATTGTTGGAGAGAAAATCACGATTTAGAATATTCCCATGTACGGGAGTTTGATGATGTCTTTCTGAAGGAATTGCCAGGTCATCCACCAAATTGTGAAGTTGAGTTTTCAGTAGAACTCATACCGGGTGCTATGCCTATTTCAAAGACACTTTATAGAATGGCCCCAATTGAATTGTAGGAATTTAAGAAGCAACTCCAAGAGAATCTTGATAAGGGATTCATATTCCCAAGTGAATCACCATGGGGAGCACCTATTCTATTTGTTAAGAAGAGAGATGGATCAATGAGACTCTGCATTGATTATTAATAACTTAACAAGATCATATCAAGAACAAATATCATATCCCATGCATTGATGACTTATTTGACCAACTATGCGGAGCTCAATACTTTTCCAAGATTGATCTTCGTTCAGGGTATCATCAATTAAGTGTCAAAAGGGAGGATATACCAAAGACAGCTTTTTGTACAAGGTATAGACACTATGAATTTATAGTGATTCTATTTGGTCTTAATAATTCCCCTCCTATCTTCATGGATGTAATGAATAGAGTCTTTAAAGACTATCTTGATCAGTTTTTGGTACTCTTTATAGATGATATTATTGTTTATTCAAAGAGAAAGTAAGAACATGAAGATCACTTGAGAATTGTATTGAAGACCCTGATAAAAGAAAATATTTATGCCAAATTTACCAAGTGTGAGTTTTGGATTAAAAAAGTTGCATTTTTGGGTCACATAATCTCAAAAGAGGGGATATCTGTGGATCCAGCAAAAAACAAAGGTTATCGAAAGATGGTCGAGACCAACAATAGTAATTGGTATCTGAAATTTTCTTGGTTTGGATGGATATTATCGACTTTTTTTGAAATATTTTTCAAGATTATCTAACCCACTCTCCAAATTGACTCGGAATGGAGTTAAGTTTGTTTGGACAGAGGAATGTGAAGAGAATTTCAAGGAGTTAAAAAATAATATTATCCAGTGCACCTGTGCTCAAACTGCCTTGTAGTGGAGAAAGGTTTGTGATCTACCGTGATGCATCCAAGAAGGGATTGGGGTGTGTTCTCATGCAAAACTATTTGGTGATAGCTTATGCCTCACGATAGTTGAAAATCCATGGGCAAAATTACCCAACTCATAATTTGGAATTAGCTGCGGTAATCTTTGCATCAAATATTTGGAGGCATTATCTTTATGGTGAAAGGTGTGATATTTATACTGATCATAAAAGTTTAAAGTATATTTTCACACAAAACGAGCTATATATGCGTCAAAGAAGATGGTTGGAGCTGATTAAGGATTACGACTGCTCAATTCATTATCACCCTGGGAAAGAAAATAAGGGTGCAGACGCATTAAGTCGACAAGACCATGCTAGCTTATCCATGATGAGGATCAAAAAAGATCCAATATTTATGTATTTACAAAGGATGGATCATGGAATTATAATGTAAGGGAAAAAAATTTATCTTTCTCAAATGAATGTTCAACCATATATACATGCGAAGATTAAAGAGGCACAGAAAGAAGATGCAGAGTTACAAAAGAAAGTGAGAAATGTTCCTGAATTCAACCATGATTGTGATGGGATAATAAGGTTCAGGAATCGGGTTTGTGTTCCTCCCATCCCAGAATTAAAGAAGGAGCTACTGGATGAGGCTCATAGTTCTTCATTATCTATTCACCCTGGAAGCACCAATATGTATAAGGACCTGAAAGAGTACTTCTAGTGGGATGGCATGAAAAGAAATGTTGCTAAATATGTCTCTCGATGCTTGGTTTGTCAGCAAGTTAAAGCTGAGAGACAGAATTCTAAGGGGATGTTACAACCATTACCCATACCCGAATGGAAATGGTAAAACATCACTATGTAATTTGTCACCGGACTTTATAAAACATCCAAAGGCAATAATTCTATTTGGGTCATAGTTGATCTTCCTACAAAGTCGGCACACTTCATTGCTCTTAGAGAGGATTTCTCTCTTGATCAGCTTACTAGGATATATGTAAAAAAAGTGGTAAGATTTCATGGAGTACCACCTTCCATTATATCATATCAGGATCCGAGTTTACCTCAAAGCATTGGCGAAGTCTTCAGCATACTCTGGATCCAGAGTTGAGTTTTAGCACTGCTTATCATCCTCAGACAGACGGTCAGTCTGAGAGGACAATTTAAACTCTAGAAGATATGTTAAGAGCTTTCTCTATAGATTTCAAAGGTGGTTGGGATCAACACCTAACTTTGGTGGAATTTTCTTATAATAATAGCTTTCACTCCAATATTCAAATGGCTCCTTATGAAGCTCTCCATGGAAATAAATGAAGAACTCCAACTTACTGGGATGAAGTTGGGGAAAGAAAGCTATTAGGACCTGATCTTGTTTATGAGATGGCATAAAAGGTCTGATCTATTCAACAACACATAAGGGCAGCTCAGAGTCGACAAAAAAAATTTATATGGACAATAGAAGAAAAGACCTAGAGTTTGAAGTGGGTGATAAAGTGTTCTTACAAATATCTCCATGGAAGAGAGTAATGAGATTTGGAAAGAATGGAAAGCTGAGCCCTAGGTATATCGGTCCTTTCGAAATACTGGATCGTGTTAGGAAGATAGATTACCAATTGGCGCTTCCACTGAATCTCTCTCAAGTTCACAATGTGTTCTATGTATCTCTCCTGAGAAAGTACATACTCGATCCTTCACATGTACTCAGCTCAGAAGTTGTACCACTGGAGTAAGATCTTTCTTATGAAGAATAACCGATAGAGATTCTGGATCGTAGCGAAAAATTTCTACAGAACAAGACCACTCACTTGGTGAAAGTTTTATGGAGGAACCACCAATTAGAAGAAGCTATATGGGAGCTTGAGGATATGATGAGGGAGATATATCCTCATCTATTTGTTACAAAGTGACGAATTTCGAGGGAGAAATTCATTTTAAGGGGGGTAGAATGTAACACCAGATATTTTTATGAGAAATATTTTGTTTTTATGATATATACATCATAAAAGGAAATTTTCACTATACACAACACTATCTTGGCTTGCTTTACATGCAATCATCACCTTCCTCGATAGCTTGTGTTGTACGTAATTCCGAGTTTCACTAAACAACAATATGCTATTAAAATATTATTAAAACTAGCCGTTATGAATATTAATACCCAACTTTTGAAATTTTATAAATTTTATCTTTCAAAATGGACTTAATTTTTTGATTCGGAATATCGAAATTATCCTAGGGTGAATTTTTGGTATTTTTCTGAAAACATTCAATTTTTGATGAATAGTGAAAAAACTGGGTTACTATTTAAAAACTGAATTTTTATTTAAATAATCATTTATTTTATTTAAAATTGATACATAATACCTATATATGTTCAAATTAATTCATTGGAGTCATTTTATAATAATTTTAGATATATAAAAATTTTATTGAACTTTTCACCGTCTTTTACCCACCTCCTAGGAGAGTTTGAAAATTTACATGAAACTTAATTTTACCGCTTCTATGAGTGGAATTTCGAAAATTATAGAGACACGGTTAATATCAAGGAGAAAAATGCGGTTCAATAAGATAAAAATAATTTTTGGTGAATAGTAACTTTTTACTTTTATTTACCACGGTTAAAAGTAAATAGGGTAATTAAGGGTAAAAATGATATTATTATTACCATATCACATTTCCTAATTCTATTGGATAAGTGTAATTTGACCAAAAACAACCTTAGGGATAAAATATTACCCTTTACGTCCACTTGGATTAGATTAGGACACTTATTATTATTTTATTTAAAGAATAGTTAAAATAGTTAAAATCAAAGTTTAATAATAAAAACATTTTTTATATAGGGTTATAAATAAGATAAAATCAACTATAAATATATATTAGAAAGATAAAAATATTTCATGCATAATGGTATTTTATTTATAATTTTTAGACTTTAAATAATTTGATTTATTTATGACACAATGATGATACAGTAATTACCTTATTGAGGAAATATTAACATAATTGATATTAGAAATACCCAAATAAATATAATTTGAGACTTTTTAAGAATTAAACTAATTTTATAGGTTAATATGACATATTATTATTTATTTAATTAACTTTTTTATAACTAATAATTCTTTTATGATTTTCACAAAAATCAATTACCAAATAGTGTCAAAATTGACATAAAATAGTTTTTTAAAAAAATATTATATTATTAATTGTTATTTTATTACTAAAAATATAATGTTAGGCCAAATGACTTTTATAAGGTTATATATATTAAAAATGAACCACTTGGGGTTCGTTTGGCTTGTTATAGTAAGTTTATTAACCATATAGTGTGAGAAAACAAGAAGACATGGTAAAAGTTAAATTATTTAACTTAGAGTTAAATCTAAATGATAAGGTTAAAATAGTAACTTAAACTTGTCTAAAACCTATTGGTTGAGATTATTTCAACCCATCACCACTTTATCTTCGAAATAAGTCACTTTGGAGCCATTATAAACCAAATATGACTTTATTATAAACTAATATTTTAATTTTTTCCTAAAGTGCCCCTCTCCTCCCTTATAAAAGGGAACCTCCTCCCTCTCCTCCTCACACCACTTTGAGCCTTCAAGCTCGGCCAACCCCTTCAAATTTCCCTTCTCAACTTCCCTATAAATATCCTAGAGGTCCTGGTCTTCTTCAAAGACCATATTTAGTGCCCTAAGAGGAGGTTAAGAAGAGGCACTTCAAAGAAGAGGTAATGTCTGTTACCGATTCTTTCAACTTTATTTATTCTTCTACTACTTCTTCTTATTTAGTTGTTTCATTATGAATTAATAACATCAGTATCACTCATATACTGATATGTTATTATAAATATGAAACAACCCTATTTCACCCTCTATCCATCCTATGGAAAATGAAATCACCGCGCGTGCGTACGTACGGAATACCGTCTCCACGCCGTGGTGTAATCTATTTTCCACCACCACCATAATTGGATGGGTATAATGGTGTAAAGAATAACTATATAAGATTATTGTAAAGTGATATTGATTCTGAAATAGTATACACTTCAATACAATTCCACTATCATGGGAACGATATCATCGCTCGTGCATACGTACGGCCTATCGTCTCCACGATGTGATGTGACTCGTTCTACAAGATCTTCAATGCATAATGATTATATAAATTAATTGAATGAATAAATATGATATATATTACAATTATATAATTATGGAAATGATGTATCTATAACCTAAAAATAATAATAAGAATTTATTCGACAAAACATGTATAAGAACAAAAAGCAATAAACACCCTAATAACAAGTAGCAATGAAATATTACTAATACGAAGCTAAGAATATGACCATATATGATATAATAACAATGAGTACGATTCTGGAATAAGTCTATAACATTATTTAAATCATTATACAGGATGTCCGGACACGTACAAATCAAATTAGACCTAAGGTAAGGGAAAATCTCACAATCTCATTTTTGTCCGAGATTGTTTATACTTCAGAATTTACTAGGGAATATTTATCATCCACATACATGTTTCCTCAATATGTAATAATATTTATATCCTCCTATAATTTTTTAAATCAAATTTTACCCATTGGTAAGTTTTTAGTAAAATATATGAAAGGAATCTTTTTTCGTTTTTAGTACAAGGTACTTTTTTGACTTTTCTGGCCAAAGTACGAGAAGAATGTTTTTCTTTAACTTATAAGGAATGAATGGATTTTTAGAAAATTATTTCCATGAAGCTTCCTTTACAAGTTTTCTAGTTTATTTTTAATTAACTTCTTTTAGTTTAAAATTGCATGACATGTTAAGAAAGGAAAACTATTTTTGAAATAGAAATGATATTTTCCTCAAGAATGGAGTTCAAGTGTTTTATCAAAATTATTTTCCATCTAAGATAATATAGGTTTCTGTTTCTATCCCTATTTTTACATTAATTTGATTATGTTATGATGGAATTATTTTTATGAAGTCCTTTTATCTTATATGATTTATGTTATGATGGCATGATGTTTAAGAATCCCATTTTTATTACATGGGTTATGCTATGATGTATGATTTATGATCTTGTGGCACACATAAGAATGGTATCATTATGAGATGGGTGGGACCTATATCTCCCTCCAATTCATTGGTTAAATATTTATATCTCATGAGATAGACATGAATGGAATGGAAGGTTAATTCGGTTCAGTGATACAGGACTGAAACGAGGAGTGAACTTGGTTCAGAAATGGACTTTGTCCGCTAGGATAGTCTTGGCAATGAGTATTTACTACTAAGAAATCATTATCTATGATTATGTGTGTATTCTAAAAAGTTTCATGTTATTATTATTGGGATTAAATTTCACTACTATGATTTATCCCATGTTATGAAATTATGATCTCTTTTGCAGGTTAAGATTTCCAAAATGTTATGTTCTTATGAATATGATGTGATTGATATTTATTTTGTTTACCCTTACTGAGCATTTGAGATCACCCTTTTGTATGTTTTCTTTTCCCCAGTTTAAGAAGAAAGGTATTTAGTAAGATATTCCAAAATGGAATCAAAATATAATAAAATAAAAGGGAGACAGTGTTGATGATTTATGAACCAGTTGTTTATGTTTCCCAGTTTCTAAAGATACTATACTTATACGGTCCTTTCATGGTTTTGTTATATGTTGTAATAAGTGTGCTTCAATTTTGAAGTAATAAAAATGTATGTAAAGTATGGGTCATTATAAAATTCATGTATATTAACACCAACTACCACTTAGAAAAAAATATGGGATCAATAAAATCCCCATTTTTATTTTTAGTAAATACAAACTACTCAATGATTTTATAATACATGTTAATCAATGTCTTCTATTATCACTGATAAATCCCCATCCCTTCTCACTTAAATAATTATTAAAATTATATTTTTATCTATCGTTATTAATGATAATAACTAAAATGGGAAATTCATAGGATAAAATTAATTTATTATAAATCAATGAAACATCATGAATTGTATCATATGTAAATGTGAACTATGATATATGTACATAAAAATATATATTTATTTGAATAACAATTTTGTATTAAATAAAAATATTATGTTTCTAAATGATGTTAAAATATTTGATACTATCCTCAGTGGTTTCTGAATAATTTTCTTGACTATGATAAGTTATTATTGATAATTCTTTTCAACATTCTCATGATAATTCTCATCATAATTCATCTATTATTTCTAATAATTTTAACGAGACATTACTACATTACTGGATAATATTACACTCAAAAATCACCCCTGAAACATAATCAATCATTCCCCTTTATTTTTCTTGATACAATAAATTTTTCTCCTTTAGTTAGTGGATTTTATTCATTCTATCAGTATGAGATATTATAAAACCAACACCATTATAATGAGACGCATCAAATTAAATTTATTATATTTATTTTTTCGTGATAGTTCTAAAATATTTATAAAATATTATCCACTTATATCCTCCACATTAATAGAATCTGACTTATCTTTATCATTTTGGATATCATACGTAAAAAATATTCATGATATAAAATATTTGATTATCCATGTCAGTGATATCTTCATTTTTTATCTAGTTTTGATATATTATACATATTTTTTAGTTCTTCTACATGATCAATATTAAACATTATTTACATACCTAGTAATATCATAAAAACAATATAAAAGGTACATTAATAAGGTGGAACTCGTTATTCATTATGGTGAATAATATGGTTTTTTATTTTTATGATTTTCTAATGGAATTATTCATTATTTAAACACTCATTCCATTTATTTACCACGAATACAATTATGAAAAATAAATAAATTTTTCTACATTTTCATCAAGGTCAAGAAACTATATATTGATTTTTTTTCATCATATATATATTTAAACATGTATTCAAACTCTTTCATGATTATTTTAACTCCATCATCAAGTATTTCATTCCTTCAGTGAAACATTATGTCATTTTACTATATCCACAGTGACATGACCTCCAAATTTGAATTTTTAAAAACAATGATAGAATTTTTATTTTTCTATAATTTATTTGTAATTTCTCTATAATATTACATATTACATTATTTTCATAAATATTTGTAATCCACTGATTCCAATGTTTGGATAATATCTCTTAAATCATCACATCCAGAGATTCATTAGGTCTTACTTATTTGGAAACCATTAAATTTGTTAGAATTATTTCTCTAAATGACTCTTCCTTTCAATAAATAATTTATTTGAGTATAGTGATATATTTTTGTTGACATTTAACAATATTTTATATTAACATAACTATTAATATGTAAAAACTATATAAAATTAATTTCACACAACAAATAATATATCTTGTAAGCCTTTAGACAATTACGTAGTCCAATTAGTTTGTATTTATCCCTGAGGTGAATTTTGATAGGTATCTTCATATAATTATTAATAAACAAAATGCCTTTTTAATTATTTGGTTGAATGAAATTACACTATATTTATAATGGATTCAACAACTACTTATTTACCTTCTATGTAGGGTTAATCATATATAATATTTTATAGTGGATACATTGAGGTTTATTAATCATTGTAAGGGAGGGAATAATTATTTATTTTTCTCATCCATATCCTTATTATATATTTATTATTTTGGTATATATAGTTTTATGATCAATAATATATGTATTTTCTCCTAAACTATTTTTTTTAATTCAGAAAGACATGATCGGGTCAAAAACTGTAAAAGTTTCCAAATCTAATCAGTTGTTCAATCATCATTAATAATAATTTATCTATCTCTATGGGATATGTTTGACACTATTGTGGTTTAATATATATTGGTGACTTCTTAAACAGTATGAACTCATTATACCTTAACCTTAGATATAAATTTATTTAGTATATAGAACACTCATTTTCCCACTGAATATTAATTGGGATGAATACAATCACAAAAATAAAACAAAATATTTTCATGGTTAACCTTTAAAAAATATATTGATAATCCATTTTGTGATTCAGAATCACTAATTATTAAATGATCACCTATTATTAAAATATAAATTTTAGAAAGTTGGTTTTATCAATATAAATAATTATAAATGTAATGTGACCTTGTTAGTGAATACTAGATCATGATAGGAAATTAAACAATTTACAATAATATGAATAATCTTAAAAAATGGAATATTTAATAATAAATTTATACAACGGTTATGTTATTAATATGCTTCTTAATAATTTTATTCTTCAACTAAATACATCTAAATGAGAAAGTTCCACCTATTCTTCAATATATAATTTCATTGGTTCATGTATCACTGTCATCTAAATACATAGTTTATATTCAGATATTATCCTTTCTTGAGATTTTCATTAATTTATTCCCACATATTCTAAATCCCTCAGGGTTAAAATTATTCAAAATAATATTAGAAAAAATTATTATATTATTCATGAATACATGCATAAGAATAAAATTATTCATGGAATGATATATCTCCCATTATTTTTCTTATATTTTTAGAATATATGCGGCAATAGATTTGAGACATATTTATTCTCATTTTCTTTCATGATAAACACTAGTGAAAAAGCCAAATTCTTAAATCATCAAGCCTTGTCTTCTTCTATAACATATTCATTATATATAACTCATAATTTTTCTATAATTTTTCTATAATTTTTTTAAATAAAATTAAATAGTGTAAAACATTGTAATTATTAGGAATTCTCAAACATTATAAATACAAATATTTAGCCAATATATAAAATGATGTTTACATGAAAACTACTTGAACAAACATCATTTCCTTTCTTTCTTTATAATAATTTAAAATATCATGGAATCCATTATACTCTTAAAATTCACTTCATAAAAACTCTATCAAATCCTATTTATAAAGATATATTAAATATACATAGAATCCCTTTTTATGTAAATTTTTGGACTATTTAAATATTACTTAAAAATATAAATCTCTCACCGATATTATTTTTCCACCATCTGATAAACTATATCTGGAATCATGGATAAAAAATTGAAATTTTATATTTAATATTTTATGTAATATAAATGAATCGTAATATTTGTTTTAGTAACATAACTTATTAGATTTAAATATTATAAATAATATCATTGAATTTTTTTGAAAGATTGTATGATGATATATTTTTTATGAAACCTACCATTCAAGTTCTATGATCAAACACATTGTGAATTTTATAAAATATAAATCATATAACATTAAAATATGTTATTTCATTATACTCTCATTAAAATATATGGTATATTATAACATCTTATTCCATTCATATAAGGTTTTTAACATTATATTTGTAGAATCTTAGTAATTATAAAAAAATTAATTATATCGTAATAATTTTCATCACAAATTTAATCTCCACCATTTTCCATTTTTATATAAATAATTTAAAGAATATATATTTGTTATTTATGATTATATATGTTAATATTATGAAATTTCATTCATTTACAAAATATATATCATCTCTCAATGAAACACTTGAATCATTGATAGTCAAATATTGGGGTAGAATTATTTTTGAATAATAAAATATCATTGAATTCATCTTATTTGTTTCAATAATAGTTATTGGTCAAATAATTTCATTCTTCATCCAGGTGAATCGTCATTAAATTTTAGTAAAATGATAATTTCCCATCAATTTTTTTCCATATGCCATTAGTCTCTTTTAAAAATATTGATCATAGATAAAAATAATTCTATTGATGAATAAGAAGTATGAATTATGGAATATAGATCAATTTTGTGAAAAAAAAGTAAATTGTGTCCTTATATTCTAAATCCCACATTAAAAAAAAATTGGTAGTAAAAAATCATTATTACCCAATTTGAGTTACTATCTACTTAAAAACTGATGCAGATTACATCCAATACCATGGGAATTACCTTACTGAAACCCCCACAAAATGAAACTATATTTATGAACCATCCCATTTTTTCTATACATATGGTGAACCTCACTATATAACTATCTCATTCAATAAATTCCATTATTTTCTGAAAACAACCTTTTAGATATACCAATTAACACTATGATGTTTGGATACTCCAACTTGGATCCATAATAGGGAGTCTATAAAATTTTTAGATTTCAAATTACTTTCTTCAAATATATTAGAGTTTCTGAAAACATTAGATGTAATTGAAAACCACCATTATTTATCTCATGCCTCATTTATTAAATTCCTCAAAAAAATAAATTTTTATATTTTCTACTCAATCATATCAAAGACAACATGATGAAATTCATAATAGATATTTAGGATTTTTAAAATAACTAATTTACCACCATTTACTTCAAGGAAGTAAAAATTTCATTCTGTGTTTTATGTATTTAAATTTATTGAGTGAATTTTTAGAGAGTTTGGAATGTGGATGGTTTGAGAATAGTGAGTCAAAATCTTGAAACTAAAATAAGAAACCATACAAAGTGAATCATAGGATACTAGGTAAGTTCATGATTAGGCATATAGTTTTTTAAAACTATGTTACCACATTGGATTAAAGATTTCAAGAGGGATATATGGATTCTGCATGGATGGTGAAAGACTATGCGGGTTAACCATGTGAGGTTCTTCTTGAGGCAGTGGATACTTCATGGTTAGCACATGGTTTTTCTAACAGTGTGCTTAATCGTGCATGTTTAAAATTTAGATCTTAAAAAGTGTATCTAACATAGATTGACAAGTCTCCATTCATGGTGGTTTTCCTTAGATCTACTTCACTTTCTTATGTTGAAATCATAGATCTAGTCCATTTTAGATAGATACATAATGGTTGATACCAATCATGATCTGATATGGCTATGTGGATTTTAGGTAATTAGATATACAACAAGTTTTTTAAGTTTCAACCCGATTTTGATTGATAACTCATACCATCATTCATTTTTCCCATAATTTATGAGGTATGTGGCTTCACTATAAATACATTTTATTATAAAGTGAATGATTAGTTCCAAATTGATTATTTTTATTGAAATTAAATGTGAATTTTTTTTGAAATTCTTAATGGATGTCTACTTTTGAGATGATTTATGGAATTGTGAAAATTTGGTGTATTGGTGGAAAGTGAAAGTGGTAACATGATTTCAAAATGATGATTATGAAATGGTTGTTTGGTTTTTTTGCCTGAAAAAAAAAATCAATAAAATAATGGTTTTATTCAAATTGTATGAAAATAATTATGTTGGCATTGTTTTTGGATTAAATGGTTAAACATGAGTTGAATGGGATAGATATTGGTCAGGAAGTACCACCATCAAAGGAATAGAGTATAGACGTGGAGTTCCACCATCAATGTAAACAAAAATCTTTTTTGGGTGAGTGTGTGTTTGTGTGGTTGGGTGAAATGAAATGGGTAATTCCAAATGAATTAATGAAATGGTTAGAATGAAATATTTGGGTTATTTCCTTTGAAAAAAATTTAGTATAGAAAAATGTTCTTGTGTGAAAATACATGTCTTTGATATAGCTATTAAAATGTTTTCAATGGTTTTATATAAAAACTATTATTATAATTATGTTGTCATTTTCTAACCTAATGGTGTTAGTAGTTATATCATTTAGGGAAAACCAACTGACTTTCATTACTCACCACCAACATTAGAATTATGGTCCTTTTATAGATATTGTTTATTAATACACAAGTAAAGGGAATGTATCACAATTTTTAGTGATAATTTTTTATACTTGTAAATGGATAGTGGATTTGGATCTTGGAGATTTTTGGAAGTTGTTGGGTTGGTATCTTTGAGTATTTTGAGCTTTGTGGTTTAGTCTTCCATTTTGGTACTCTCATTTTTTTCATGTTATTTTTTGGTTTTTTTTTTCATTTTGTATTACCCTGAGTCATATTATAGTTTTATCATGAATCATATAGAGGTTTTTGTTAGGGTATGATTGGTTCTTGTTGTTTTACTTTCATAACGAAAATGTACCCCAAATTCTATTGAATCCCTTGTCATTTATTTACAGTCATTATTTTCATGGGGTTATCGCCTAAGTGCAAGTACTAATTCATCCTCAACTTAATCCAATTAAGAGGTTCATGATGTTATAATTGATATCAAATTTTTTCGTCCTTGAATTTCAAATGGAATGAGTTTGTTCGATCTTTGATTATTAGTAGTCTCAGTCTTGGTGTTGAGATTTACTCGGGTTTATTCCTTGAGATAGGATTGTAGAAAGCAGTAGGATTTTCATAATATGAAATTTAGAGCATAAAATGACATAGCTAACCTCTTTATGATGAATATCAAGTTACCATATAGTTGGTTAAATAAGTTTTTTGGAAAAAAAATATAGGATTTTTAATCTCATTTTCATGGGTTTATCTAATGATATGAGTATGAAATTCATTATAGAAATGACTTCCCACTAAGAGTGCATTTTTCTTTTTGAGTAATGATTTATTATATACTGAAAAAATTTATTTTTTGAAAATTATTAATGAATGTTTCTCTTCAAATGATAGATTTTGAAAAGGGCATAGTTACGATATTTTAAAAATTATTTTTTTTTCAAAATCATGGTGTATTTTTTCAAAAATGGATGAACAAAGAAAATGTTAAATTTTAGAAAAAAAATGTTTTTATATATAATTTTGTATTATTTTTAATTATAAAGAATTTATTTCCTATATAGTGATAAATATGGTGTATTTTTTGTTTATAGAAAGTCAAACTCTTTAAACATTTTATTAATCATCCAGAAGAGGCTGTCGATAATGTGGTTGCACCAAATCCACAGGTGAACCAATTTCTGTCTTAGATTATATTCAAGGATTTCTAATTTTTTTATGGAGGTAACCAAAGTTATGGCCCAAAAAATTGGTTCATTTTTTAATTTTGGTAGAAGAATCCTCCCATCATTCAGGGTTATTTAGAACTAGAGAAATCAGAGTTTTGTGTGAATAAGATGAGTCAAATATTTGACATCCTTGGAACCCCAATAGAGTTTAAAATCTAATTGGAGAAATAGATATTGGAGGATATTTAATGAAAATTGTGGGATTTAATAGTTCATTTTAAATTAGACCAAAGTTTTCCATGGGAGGATTTTGAATAATTGTCCAACAAACAATTCTACCAACATACCTTCATGATTTTAATAATGAAAAAAATCAGCTTGAAGAAGGATAATCACTAAGTGATTGAGTATACAGAAAAAATTATGAATTTAAAATTATTCTCACTGGATGTTGATCCAAGTGTATCCTTGATGTCATGTATTTTTGACATGGGTCTAAGGCAAGAGATTAGCATGAAGATTTATGTGCTACATATAATGGATTATATGTATATGTTCAGTGGAGAGATGGTGGTAGAAAGGGATATCTCCCATGCTACATGTGGGGGAGAATTTTGATACCTACATGGCATGGTGGGAACTAGTAGAAGAGGGAAACATATTTCAATGTTACTGTAATGGAATAGTACCGGATGGTTGGATCAATAAATCATTCTCCAAAACCTAAATTCAAGATAGGATGTTTCCAATGTGGTTCTTTGTACAACATGAAGTAATATTTTACAACACCACCTAGAGAATTTTACAATTGGAACTAGATGGGGAATCATCAATGTTATTGATGTAGTGCTCCAAGGAGGGGTGGTGAGGACACTTCTCATGATTCACAGACATATTATGCTTCTATTAGATGGGGGTAGAATAACATCTCTAATTAGAAGAACCGGTCAATCCATGGTTATTATAGGAATACCACGACTTCTTAGGTAGTGAAATCTCAATAGGGAACTAAAGAAAAATGAGCACTGAGAAAGAATTTGTATGGATCTGAGCAAGTTATTTTGGATGATCAATATGCACCATCGATGGTGAGAGGTATGATTCTTTTGATTGATACTTTTATGAAATATTTGTTTGATATAGGTGAATCTCTTTATTTTATTACTTCTCATTATATTTATTTTATTGGTTTTCATGTTGATATGATTTCTTCTATTTTTGTAACCTCACACTCCTCTAGTTCAAAGAGAATGTAGAGACTTTTTATGTATAGAATTTTCAATAACTATTGAGGGAGATAGGTTGATATGGGATTTCTCTATGCTTGAGATTGATGTTTATGACATGATTCTAGGTATGTATTTGTTGAAAAAGTTTAAGGATCACATTGAATATTATACATGAAGGGTTAGTTTTATAACTATTGATGGATTAGAACATCTCTTTAGAGGTGGTCAAAATGTAAATTAAGGTGAATTGCACTTGCTAACACCAGTAGTTATAATCTAGTCTTACCAGTTGGTAACAATGACTTTGGAATTGATATAAGTGATCAAGAATAGTAGTTTTATAGAAGTTGTTGATTAGTTTCTAGATTTTTTCTTCTGAAAATTTATTAGGGTTTCTACCCAAAATGGAAGTACAGTTCACTATTTATATCCTTCAAGGAACCATTCCTATTTACATTAAAAATTATCAGATGTCGCCAATAGAATAATTGTAACAACAAGTGAAGTTGGATGATTTAGAAATAAAAAGATTTAAATGGACTAGCATGTCATCGCGGGAATTACCGGTCCTTTTTGTGAAAAATTGTGATGAAACTACTAAGATATGTCTATATTATCATAAGATTAACCAAGTTATGATAAATAATCAATATCCACTTACATGCATTGATGATCTATTCAATAATTTGATGGGATCCCAATGGTTCTTAAAAATTGACATATAATTAGCATGTCACAATTTGTTGGTTTGGATGAAGGGCATTCCATATATAGCATTCAAGAGAAGATATAGACATTACAAATATGTGGTTATTCCTTTCGGTCTTATAAATACACCAACAGACTTTATGAAATTGGTGAATCTAATATTTTAGAGATATGTGGTTTTTTAATGGTGTTTTTTATTACATATTGATGTATTCATGGAAAAGGTATGTGCATTATCAAAAATTGGATACAGTGTTGGTAATTTTTCAAGATCATTATTTGTAAGAAAAATTATCAAAGTGTGATTTTCAGATACATTAGATACATTTACTTCGATAGCTAATCACTATAATATATGTCTCTATGAATCTAGAAATGATAGACGTTAATATCTCTTGGAAACCATCAAAGAATTCTGTTTTGATATTTAGTTTCTTTGGTCTATCTGATTATTATTGAAGTTTGGTTTATGATTTCCCACTACCAAGAACCTCAATGGAAACTTTTATGAGGAAATTTTTTCCCTTCTAGTTCAATAATGAATTTTATAAGTCCTTTAAATAGCATAATGCTCACCTTAAATCATCACTAATCTAGATTTTTATTAAATCAGGAAAATGGTATGTGGTGTATTTTTATGCTTTAGGATCTTGTTTGGGATTTTTTTCTCATTTCAGGAGATCATATTGATGCTTATAGATCATAGAAGTCACAATCTCATTTAAAGAACTACCCAACACATGATTTGAAGTTTTCATATGTAGTCCATGATTTTAAGACATGGATTCATTATCTATTTGGGGAAAAATATGCAATGTTTACAGATCATAAGATATTGAAAAAAAATCCCATGCAATAGACTTTAACTAGAGAAAAAGAAGATATATTGAGTTTAAAAATATTTTTGACATTGAATTGATGTATATAGTGTAAAAAGAAAATTTGGAGGAAGATGTCCTAAGAAAAAATTCAAATGATCAGTTATAAAAATTGGCTTCCGATTAGTTGCAATTGATATCAGTTATAGATGAAATGCACATAGAAAGTGAATATTAATGTGATGATAAAATTTTCATTCAGGTTTTATTAGTTCATTATTTTCTTGAAATAGATAAAGATATGAAAAAAATCAGATTCATAAGGTGTTGTGATCAGGACAAAAATCAATGGTGGGGAGACCATTGATGGATGGAAGCAAGATGGGAGTTAATTTGTGTGGTTTTAAAATGAGATGGTTGTACCATTATCTTGTTAAGAACATATTCTTCATTCTTACCACAATTTGAGATGGGTTTTTCATCATGAAATATAGAAGATGTATATGGTCCAAAAAGAATAGTTTTGGAGGGTCAGTAGGAATAGAAAGGTGGTTGAGTTTGTATCGAGATGGTTAACTTGTTCGAAGGTTAAGGCATTTTAACAATGAAAAGTAGGTATATTTCATCCCATAACTATACTTGTTTGTAAATGGTAACATATATCCATGGATATTTTAACATTTTTACCAATATCGGTTTAGAAAGATGAAGTTATATGGGTGATAATGGATCATCTCACAATGTCGCCCCATTTAATCCCTCTTCATGAATATCATAAATTGTAAGACTTGTCAAAAATATAAATATGATAAGCTGTAATGATTCATGGAGAAATTTTTTTGAAATTATTAGATTGAGATTTCAGTTTTATGTCTTGTTTCTATAAATCCTTACAGCAATCCCTTGGGAACTAGTTTACCATGAGTATGGTGCATCACCATCAGACAGATGGAAAATCTAAAATGACGATGCAGATATTGGAAAACAAGATGTGTGATTTTGTAATGGATTTTGATGGCTCATGGGAAGAGTATTTTCCATTAGTGGATTTCTCATATAAAAACGGTTATCAAGCCTCGATACATATGAATACTTTCTAGACATTGTTTGAAAGTCCTTGTCATTATCCACTATGTTGTGTGGGAACATGTGAGACTTCACTATTCTTGACAATCCTAGTCTAAGATACAACAGAGATCAATTAGTTAATAAAGAAGAGGATGGAGATTTCTCAGAGTCATCATAAATCATGTACGAATCGTCATAGATGTTCTTCGTCATTTTAGGAGAGTGATCATGTATTCTTGAGAATCTTCCCAAGGATTTGACATCATCATTTTGGAATGTAGGGTAGGTTATATCATCTATACATAGGAACTTTTTCAATAAATGAAGGAATTTTTAGGTGGGAAATAAGTTTTCATTTCCACCAATGTTCAGTGCATTATATAATGGTTTTGATATATAGTAGTTGAAGAAGTATCAGCCTAATCCTGAGCATGTGATTTGATGGGATCGCGTTGACCTAGAGATGGATTCTTTGTTGGTACATATATTAGTACAAATTGTGGATATGTAATGGAAGGTATTGTGTGGGGAAATCACCTATATAGGGTGGGTTTTGTGGAATCATGGAAAGATTATAGAAGAGAATTGGGAATGGGAGAAATTAATGGTTGATAAATGTCTTTAACTCTTCCACGATAGCAGTGGATTTCTACTTTTTGGGGAAATAAGGGATAATGGTTGGGAGAATATAGCACCCTAGGTTTCAGCTAAGGAACCATTTCTTTATGTATTTTAGGTATTTAAATCCTATATATTTTTTTTGGGAATGTTTGGAAGACTTTTCGGGTGTTTTGTGGATTTTCTATACATGAAAAGTTTGAGTATGGTTAGTAAAACCAAGAAACTCCTATAATAAATCGTGAAAAATGAAATATAGACTACTAGGTAGGCACACAGTTTGATGTACGATTTGTCTAAACTGTAAATCCACTTAAGAATAATCATGTGATGGGGTATGGAGGGCTTTTTTATAGATGTTATATCATTTGTTTAATAGTGTTGGCCAATCGAGTGAGGTTCTTCTTGAGGCATTTTCCATTACACAGTTAGCACATGGTTTGCCTAACTGTGTGACTAATCATGCACAACTAATAGTTAGATCCTAATGATTGTATCTAGATATAATTTACCACAAATCTACATGTTTTATCTCTATTTTGACCCTAACATAGTTTTTCTTCATTCCAATGGATGTGGAGACTCTCCCCTTGGATCCAGGAGCGACCTGTGGGAAAATATTGGTTTGTTGAAAGCCATGTTGTATGGTAAGTCGCCGTTATTAGTGGTTTTCCTTTTATATACTTATCTTCTCTCACATGAATTTATAGATAAAGTCGGTTGGGGATATATACATGTTATTTTATTCAAATCATGATGAGATATGTCTATCTAGATGTTAGGGGATGATATCTAATATGGGGTTTTTGAGAGTCAACCGCATTTTGTTGAAAATTTCATACCATTATTCATTTCTTCAATAATTTATGAGGTAGGTGGCTTCCATATTGAATAATATTATTCGAACATGAATGTTTATTTTCAAATTTATTGTTTTTTTAATTTATTGTGATTTTTTTAGATTCAAGATGGAATCACTATTTTTTATGGTTTATGGAATTATAAAAATTGGGTGTTTTAGTGGAATTTGAAAGTGGTAACAAGATTTTCCAATGGTTTTTTGGTTTCTATACTTGGACATTTTTTTGAGTAAAATTATTTTCTTATTAAAACTGTTTGAAAATGATAGTGTTTGGACAGTTGTTAGATTAAATGGTTATTAATGAGTTGAATGGGATGAATATTAGATGTGAATCACCATAATTAAATGGATGGAGTATATATGTGAAGTTAATCAGTCAATGGTAACAACAATTTGTTATTGTTGGGTGTAATTGTTCAGAGCTTCTTGGTCCATTACTTTGCAAAAATATGATGTTTGAGGTGTTCTGGGAATCAATTGTGACTCATTACAAGAGTTTTCCTAAAATCCATTTTTTCAAATGGTGAGTCATGATGGTGAGCCACTAACTATAGATAATAAGATGGTGGTTTATCCACTATTAGGTCGTAAATTGTGAGTTAGGACCGATGAATCAGAATGGTGACTCTCACCGGTGACTCATGATGGTGATTCGCTGATGGTAGGTGGTGACAGTAGGTCATCCAAATGGTAAGTTTTGTTGGTACCTCACAGACAATGAGTCACACTAGTTACTCGCAAATAGTGAGTCTTGTGGGTCACTCTAAATAGTGACTCACTGACGGTGGGTCACGATAGTGAGTCACAACGGTAGCTCACCGAATGGTGACTCACCAAATAGTGACTCTCCATCAGTAGCTTGTCACCGGTAGCTCGAATTGGTGACACATCCAATGATGAGTCATATACTACGGATTCACCCATTGGTGACTCAAAATAGTGCATCACCCATCAGTGACTCACAATAGTGCATCACCCATCGGTGAGTCACTTTCAATACTTTTTCAAATTTTTGGGGTTCTTCTAGTTTTCCAGATTCTCCCCTTAAACATTTTATTAGAAATAAATTGTGTTTTAAAACCATATTTAAGTGTTTTTTAATCCGTATAAAAAATATATATTATATCATTAATTTCAAAACGCTTAGGAGGATTTAAGTTAGTCAAAATTCATGGTCAAGATCTACTTTTAACGGGGAGTTGAAAATGGTTTGATATCCCTTGAGTCTCAAATATGGTCCTTCAATTCCGGACACCTTTCCTTTGTTATTTCTTTCTATTTTATCTTGATACCCAAGAATCCTAGAACCTTTCTTCCCTGATTAACCATGGATCTATGCTTCACCCTTGGACCATGTTTCCTAGAGGCTTGTACACCCCCTATTTGATGTAAGGAGGTGGTGTTGATCATTTTTTTCTCGAGGTAGGGATCCCTTCTTCACTCTTATTTGTGTATCATGTTGGGTGGGTGTATGAATGGTTCCCATGTGAAAGCAGTTGAATCCCTATTTAATAAAGATTATTAAATCAGCTTTAAACCGATAAATAGGGTCTAGGGGAAGTGATGTATGCTTCTATTTCATTGTTGATACTGTTAAATATATGGGCTATAAGACAATTGAAAATCATGGTGGTTGGTGGTATTTTTTTGTGCAATCGAGATGAATTGTGATGGCTTATTAATGATCATGTGTTGATGGATGTATATATGCATTTTATTAACTATGTATATTCAGTTAAATTAATAGATTCCACAAGATCAAATTTATTCTTTTATAACCCTTGAATTATCAAATTAGAATTAACGAACGAGTTTTTTCTAAATATGAATACACCCTTCCTTATTTGGTGTGCTTGTATGTTGTGTGTGGCTTGGTTCTATCTTTTTCATTGTGTTTTTTTGTGGTGTTAGGGTTGAGAGAATGGTTGTAAGGTGGGATGGTATGGGTGGTGTAATGGAATCTCATATTGATAGATTGAATGATTTTCGAATGGATGACAGGTTTGGGATGTGTTATGTTTATGTTATTGTGTGTGATGGGTGTGGTGTAATTATACTTTAGGATTGTCATGTTTGGTTGTGATGAGATGTTTTTTGGGGTTTGTCTATGTATTGGGGTTTTTCTTGTTGACATGGTAGATTGGGCAGGATGACATTGAATAATGATAATGTTAGTGGTTTGTTTGGGTGTTAAACAGAGTGGAAATATGAATCGAGCTGTTTTACTATGGTTTGTTTTCCTTTTTATGGTTTATGTTGTGTGGATTGTTTTGGGCTGTGGTTGGTAGTTTCCCATGTTGGGATGGAATGAAAAAATAGTTTCCCTAATAAATAATGATAATTTGTTAAATGAGTTGGATGCGTGTATATTTGAGTTGTGGATTGTTGTGGATGGATTTTCTTTTCCAACTTCTGAAGTGACTATTATTGGTGTTAATAAATGCATTTAGAGGTAGAAATAGAGTTAGAAGTATCATCAAGTGTTTGATTGTCTCATTGATAATTGATAGGTTGGTCTTGAGTTATTGATACTATATATATATATACCTGTATTTTCCTTGAGTTTTCTACACACACTCCACCCTAGTTGAGAGCTATGTGTCGAACACCCTATTGTCACGAGGGAGGGTTTATTTCACGAAAAAATTGATGGCATGATGGATGGCTGGATACCCACTCTTCCCTTCTCCCTCTTTCAGGGGGTGATGGAACAAGATTCTTTGGGTAGGTAGTGGTTTTTGAGGCCATAGTGTGTGAAAGAGAGTTTTGTTTTCCTCAGTGTCTTTCGGATGAGATGTGACACAGTATGTTTCCCAGGTGTAAGAACCCACATCTTCTTTTCAGGTATGATTTTTTCTTTTCTAGTGATTTTTAGAAAAAGGGGAGAACCTAGAAATTAAAGGAGTACACTCTGTGTACATAAGAGTACACGTCGTGTACCCGGTTTCCACGGGTGACCGTGTACTAGTCGTGTAACTGTCGAGTACATAGTCGTGTTGGGTGACCTGGAGACCACCTAAAGTGGAGGCTGGTTAAGGTATGTACACGGCGTGTATAATAAATTAACATTCCATGTATTTTCTTTTTATTTGTTATATTGGGCCGGGGTCACCTCTTATTCACAGAAAACCCTTCTTCTCGGCATGTCTCGTCTAGAAGAGCCTAAAGCTAATGGATCTTCTCTGAGCCCACAACCCTCTGTCCATTCTCTGAATCAACTTCCATCGATTGTGTTGGAATATCCATGGTGAGTTATTTATTTTTCTAGAGCATTATATCTTGATTTGTCTCCTTTCATGAGATATCCTTGGTTGATCTTTTTTTACATTTTTTTAGATCTACCGCATTCTAGGTCAATTCTAGGTCTGAAGCCAGATTATATCAATCTTACAAGGTCGATCTTGGTGGTTTGTTCCTTTTTGTAGTTAGTCTTTGAATATTATGTGCAAAAATTTCCCAATACCCTAGAACAGGGTATTGTGTGTTTAAGGATTTTAGCCATGTTAATGCCTTCTATGTTTTGTGTTCTTGAGTATAGGATTGTTTGATTATGAATGGGGTTATTTTCAATGATGTGGATGTGTTTCCCATGTTTGTTTTGATATTGACTATTTGGTCTAGCTTTGCTGGTTAGGCTGCTTGTTTTCCATGCATAGTGTTGTTAGGATGGAGAGATATTATATGATGCTATTATATGCATGTAGCTGTTTAGCCAAGTAGTTCTTAAGGTTTACATTAGCTGTTGAACATCATTGTGCACGATTGACTTGCACAGGGCTGTAGGAACCTGGTGTAGTAGACCATATGGAGAATGGATGATGAGGTCTTCTCCAGAGTGTCTGTTTACTTTTCACGTTGAAAAACCATAGGGGGTGGATGTGAGTGCTTCCTCATAATGTCTGTAGTTCCAAGTTGTGAGACCATAGGGTTAATTGGATGTTGAGTGATTCCCCATAGTGTCTTTAGTTTACCGATAAAATACCACAGGGGGAATTGATGGTGAGTGCTTCCTCAGAGAGTCTTTTCTAAAGTTGAACCCGAGGGGTTAGACTGTGAGTACTTCCTAAAAGGTTTCTTGTGTTTTATTGGTTGAACCATAGGGATTAGGATGTGAGTAATTCAAATAGGGTTACTTGTTTTTTATTAGCATCTTACTTGATATATGAAGATGAATGAAATTGAACTATAGGATTGTTTACTTTGAGTACTTCCTTGTTACTACTTCATTTTGCTTATTGCCTGTCATATATATTCACTGACTGTTAGGCACAGATCTTTGGGTGGTTAACTACTGAGATTTGTCTCACACCCTATTTGGGTCAAGGTTTTGGGCCCAAATAGATTATATTATTGCAGGTATAGATAAGGGAAAGCACACTTCTACTTCAGGAACTTGATTGTTGTGGATCTGGAGAGAATGGGGCCAAGGTGAGGCTTGCGATGCTGGTGGAGTTTAATTATTTTCTTTGTATTTTGGTTCAGTACTGTATTCTAGCATTGTTACTTGTTTGGATTATTTCTTAGACATATTTATCATGAATAATTTATATGTGTGCTCTAGAAGTTTATTACTGTTAGTCTTCCACTGTTTAATTCTTACATGTTTTACTACTTCCTTTATTGCCATCTCTTTATTTACGATGCATTATTCTACCAATGAGGGAATAGTTTCTACATTTTCACACCCAAGGCCCTCGCTACTAGTCGACAACCTCTGGTGTTTGGGTAAATGCACTTCAGTCCATGTGATTGACCGGGTACAGGTGTTAAGTCCCCTGTTCATCTAGATATAGACTTGCAATCTGGGTTGTAACTCCTCCCAACCCATGATTCTTGGGTCCTGCTCTTCTTTCCTGGATATCTCATTCGTCCTTGTGTAGAAACAAACTTCCCTCTGGGGACGTGAAACTCACTCTATGGTGATAGAAATCAACCACATCCTATAAGAGAACTAGCCAGTCAATTCAGAGAATGACATCATAGCCTATCATCTTTAAGACATAAAGGTCCCATAAGAAGTAACACCCACCAACCTCGAGAGGGAACTCCTTGCACTAATTTACACCAGCCTTTCTAGTCCCCAACAGAGTGTCTAGTGTAAAGACATCAGTAGAAGAAAATATACAGAGCCCAAGCCTATCCACAATAGCAATAGGTATGAAACTATGAGAATCCACTATATCGAATAGTGCTAAAGATAAAACTGAGGCAAATAGGATCGTACCTGAAACTGTAAAGTGTCTGGGATCCTACTCTTGCTGGATCTGCTCCACTGCAAAAGTATGGCATGTATCGTGGCCTTGCGACCCTGCCTGACCACCCTGATCTGATCCACCTTGTTGTCGTTGAAATCCTACTAACTGGTTGCCACGGCCATGAACTCCACCTCGGCCTGAACGACTGGAAGAACTCCAATTTCCATACTGATGAGAAATTGGTGGTCCTACTCTTGAATGAGGAGTCATAGAATAACCTATATCACCCACTACTGGTGAGAAGAACTAATAGAAATGATGAAGATGACTCATATTTCCGCAATATTGACACTCCACTAGGTCTCTCAAGCAATGATTCCTCATATTCCCACTCTTTCCGCACTGGTAGCACACCACCTGGCTACCAGAAGAAGTATCCCGCATCCTTGGATCTCCACGTGTAGACTCCCTGCGATGCTTCCTGATATTAGTTAGAGGGGTACCAACTCTAGATTTTGAGCCGCCCTATCTCATAGCTCCAAAATATCTCAGATTGCGCTCTGTGATTAGTGCCTAGTTGACTATAGAGGGGGTTGTAATCAACCTGAATATGTTCACCAGAGATCAGATGTTATGTCTAAGACCATCCTCAAACTTCCTCTCCATAAATAACTCATCACCTCCGGGAATGGGTGTGAATCACTACAGCTCTGTGAATCGAGAAGAATACTCCATGACTGAAAGAGTACCCTACTCCAAACTCATGAACTCTCGAGCTCGATCAGCCTTCAAAGTCTCTGGGTAGAAGTAATCGTAGAAGGAACGCTGAAACTCATCCCAAGCCATAACCTGTTGGCATCCTACCTATGAGATCACATCCCACCATCTCTTGGTGGAATATTGAATCATATAAGTAGAGAGCTTCACTTACCTCTCTGGAGGCATCTCCAAATGCTCAAAGATAGAAAGCATAGACTCTAACCCTAATTATACAGCCTGAGGTCCTCCATCCCCTAAGAAAGTGGGAGGATGTTGTTGCTAAAAAACCCATGTCAACTCTGCCATTGATGGGGTAGGATATGGTACTATAGACGTTTCATATAGAAATTTTCATGCTTAACAGTTCCACTAATGGTCCTGCCTAAGAAGGGTGTGAAGTACCTATGGATAGATTCTTGTGTTTTAGACTTTCAGGAGATGAAAGGGAGGTTGACATCAGCACTGATGCTAGTTTTTTCAGATCCGAGAAAGAGCTATACTATTTACTATAATGCATTAGGTATCAGGATAGGAGTAGTGATTATGTAGGGGAAGGAGTCATTTTTTACAGGTCTCGGCAGTTGAGACCACATGAGAGGAATTAACCGATGCACGATCTCAAGTTGGCTGCATTTGTTCATTCTTTACACTGTTGGAGACATTATCTGTTGGGCGAGTATTCTTTGGTTTTCACTGACCATAAAAGTCTTAAGTATATCTTAACTCAGTGTAATCTAAATTTGAGATAGTAATAGTGGTTTGAGTACCTTCATTCCTTTGAATTTGAGCTTGCCTACATGCCTGGGAAAGGCAACACAGTGGTTGATGCATTGAGTAACAGGAGTCAAATACAGCAGTTCTGGAGGCCAACAGTGAGTGACAAATTATGGATCTGTTCTCTGAGATGCATTTAGAGGTTCATGAAATACTTGGGTAGATGTTTCTTTCTTCTTTAGTTGTTACCTCTACTATTCTAGATCGAGTTCGAATGAGGAAACTATCAAACTCTGAATGTCTAGTTCTACAGGAGAGTGTGTTAGAAGAGGACCTTGTTCCTAGATGGACTGTAGGTGAGGATGAGATCTTGCATTTTCATGGGCGCATATGGGTGTCAGCAGACATATGCGAGGATCTGTTGTGGGATTTTCATTCTTCAGTTTGGGCAGTTCATCCTGGTGTCACCAAGATGTATCGAGATTTACACCGTTAGTATTGGTGGCCAAGCATGAAGAGGGATATTTTTGTTTTTGTGATGAGGTGTTCCACCTATCAACAGGTGAAGGCGGAGAATCATCAAACAACGGGGCTTTTGTAGTAGTTACCCATTCTTTTGTGGAAGTGGAATGTTGTCGTGATGGACTTCGTGGCAGCCTTATCGAGGTCGCCTAGAGGGAACAATGTAGTTTGGGTTGTTGTTGATATACTCACGAAGGTTTCTCACTTCTTGCTAATCAAGGATACCTTCAGTGTTGATGATATGGGAAGGCTATACATTTGAGAGATTTTACATTTACATGGGGTTCTACACTCCATCGTTTCAGATAGATACACATGTTTTACTTCTTGGGTTTGGCCGGGATTACAGAGGGATTTTGGTACACATTTACTTTTCAGTAAAACTTACCATCACCAGATAGATGGCCAGTCAGAGCGTATAATACTGGTGCTAGAGGACATGCTTCGAGCATGCATCCTAGATTTCATAGGTTCTTGGGAGAAACACATAACTCTTGTAGAGTTTTCCTACAATAATATTTTTCAAGAAACTATTCAGATGGCACTTTATGAGGATTTTTATGGTAGTCCATGTCGATCACCCTTATATTGGCTGGAGGCAGGAGAGGAAGCTATTCTAGGACCCCATCTTGTCCAAGAGACCACATAGAAGATATAGTTGATTCGGAAGAGGATGTTTATTACACAGTCATGAAAGAAGTCTAATGCTGAAAAATGGAGATGACCTCTAGAGTTCGGGATAGTTTCCTATCTGTTGAAGTTACCTCAGAGGTACCAGGATATGCATGACATCTTCCATGTTTCTCAGCTGTGACGTTACTTCATAGAACCGTATCATGTTTTTCAATCTGAGGAGGTTGAGCTGGAGATGCATGCATCATTCGAGGATCATCCTATCTATACTGTTGATTGAAGCATGAAGGTTCTATATGGATGGAAAGTTCCTCTGGTACGGGTGCTATGGCAGCATGGGTGAGTACAGGATGAGACTTGGGAGAGGGAGACTGATGTGTGAACGTAGTGATCGGAGCTTTTCAAGTATTCTTCTTCTACGCCACCTTGCTAGGGAAATTCGAGGATGAATTTATTAAAGTGGGAAAGTTTGTAAGAACTTGGACCTTCTTTTTAGGTATGAGTTTCTCTTTTCTGGTGTTTTTTGAGAAAAAGAGGAGAATCTGTAAATTTAAGGAGTACACGCCATGTACATATGAGTACACGCTATGTACCTGGTTGTCGCAGGTGACCGTGTACTAGTCGTGTAATGGCCAAGTACATGGCCATGTGGGGTGACTTGGAGACCGCATAAATCGTAGATCGGTTAAGGCATGTACATGGCGTGTACATTAAATGAACACACTATTTACTTTTCCTTTTATTTTTTATATTGGACTAGGGTCACGTCTCGTTCACAGAAACCCCTTCTTTAATCATGTCTCATACAGGATAAACTGAATCCAATGAATCTTCTCCAAGCCCCCAACCCACCATGAATTCTCAGAATAAACTACTATCAATTGTGTTGGAATTGCCATGGTGAGTTCTTTTTTCTTCTAGATCCACATCTCTTGATTTCTCTCCTTTCTTGAGATATCCTTGGTTGATCTTTTTTTACATTTGTGTAGATATAATGCATCCTAGGTCGATTCAAGGGTCAAAATTGGGGTATATTGATTGCGCAATGTCGTGGTTGGTGGTTTGTGCCTTTATGTAGTTATTCTTTGAATATTATGTGCAAAAATGCACAATACCCTAGAATTGGGTATTGTGTGTTTATGGATTTTAGCCATGTTAATACTTGATATTCCTTGTATGCCTCAGTAGAGGATTTTTTTTATTTTGAATGGGTTTATTTTCTATTATATGGATGTGTTCCCATGTTTTTCTTGATATTGACCATTTGGTCTCGCTTTTTCGGTTTGGCTGTTTGTTTTACATGCCTAGTGTTTTTAATAAAGAGAGATATTATATGATGTTGTTATATGCTTGTAGCTATTTAGCCAAGTAGTTATTGCAACTATTTTCCAAGTAGTTCTTAAGGTTTACTTTGGTTTTTGAACATTTTTGTGCATGATTGACTTACACAGGGTTGTGGGAACCTTGTGTAACAGACCATATGGAGAATGGATGTCGAGGGCTTCTCTAGAGTGTCTATTTACTTTTCATATTGCGAGACCATAGGGGGGATAGACGTGAGTGCTCCCTCATAGTGTCTATAGTTCCACGTTGTGAGACCATAGGGGTAATTGGATGTTGAGTGATTCCCCAGATTGTATGTAGTCTTCTGATAAAATACCATTGGGGGAATTGATGGTGATTGCTTCCTCAGAGAGACTTTGCTAAAGATGAACCAGAGGGATTAGACTATGAGTAATTGTCATAGGGTTTCTTGTGTTTGATTGGTTGAACTAGAGGGGTTAGGATGTGATTACTTCCCATAAGGTTACTTGTTTTTTATTACCTTCTTACTTGATATATGAAAATGAATGCAATTGAACTGTAAGATTTTTTACTTTGAGTACTTCCTTATTACTGATTGGTTTTTCTTATTGCCTTCCATATATATTCATGGACTGTTAGGCACAAATATTTGGGTGGTTTCTTACTGGGATTCATCTCATATCCTGTTAGGGTCATGCTTTTGGGCCCAAACATATTATATTACTGCAGGTATTGATAAGAAAAAATGCCCTTCATTATGGTAGTTGGAGGATCAAGTTCTAGGATCTCTTTAGTTTTTCTCCATATATCTTTTCAGATGAGGAGTCTCATGAACGACGTATATAGGAGGCACTTCATCCTTCTCTCCATTACATAGTTACCCTATTCACCTTGCTGATGTACCTGTAGGTCTAGAAGAATGTGGATGTGGTTGATAGGATACACTTGTGAGAAGTTCTACCTCAAGAGGGGAGTTAGCCTAGTTATTTGAAGGGAATGGTTATATGTAGCAGATGTTAGGCACCATGGCCTTCTAGGTTTCATCCAGTAGGGAATTAACTTCATTATTTTCCATTTTAATCTTCTCGACCTTATTCCTATCATGTGGAATTGATCCCAATGTTTATCATCATTGAATTCTATGGGAATATTATGAATCATTTCCCCATGCATGTTCATCATAATTATGGTGGTGGTGGGCTGGTTCAGCACCTGTTTTAACAGTAGGGAAAGGCGGCCCCTTCTCCACCAAGGGGAGATAGAGTAGGCAGGGGATGACAGTAGGGTTTTCCTCAAGGATCTTGACCTGTGAATGGTATAAGAAGCGGTTGTCAGTAGAGTGGAAAAGGAGATGGGTCTGGTCAGTTGCACGCCTCAGAGGTAGCAGTTCTGGTAGGGCTTGAGATAATTTGAGTAATGATCATATTTTTTAGTACCCTTGATTGTGATTTGTTTGATTCATGAGCTTGTCACTCCTTTATTTCACCCAGTCTAACCCATTCTCAAAGACTAGAAATAGAGAGGATTCTCATTCCCCTAGTATTGAGTATACCAATCGAAGGTCAGACCAGTTTGTTTGATGTATTCCAAAGATGTAGACTGGTGATGGGGCCACATCAGTACTATGGGGATCTATTATTTCTATTGATACATCCATATGATAACATCCTTGGTATAGAATGGTTTCATTTTGTGCATGAAATTATCAACTGCTTCTGAAAGAGACTCATGTTTTTAGAAGTGGATGGACAACATGTGTATTTCATTGGTGAGTGGAGTTTTCATATGTGAAGTCTTCTTATGGATTCCCTTCTTTCCTTTTTGGCCAACCTGTTACTAGAATCAATGGATGCTAAGATGGAGTATGTTCCCAGAGTTTTTGGGGAGTTCTTGGGTGTATTCCTTGAGGAGGTTGTGACTCTACCCCATCGACGTGACGTTGTTTGTGGGATAAACTTATATCTCAGTGCTTCTATGATTTAGATGGATCTTGATTCTTTCTCAAATTTACCCAAGAGATGAAGGTAGAATGGTCCTTGTAGTCTATCTTGGGTTGTCGAATCCTCAGAGACCTAAGAAGTAACCTATAGACACAAACATTCTATGGATTGTTTTTGTCTATGAAGTGTCCAAATTGGGTTGATTTTATATGGTTTTAAGTGAAATATAAGAGACTTAAGTGAATTCAATTAAATGAAAATGTTTTGATCTTAAGATTATTCTAGGGGTTGATTGAATGAATTTTACTTCTTTAGACAATCTTGGTTTAATTAATTATTGATGAATCCATTCTTCAAAATAACACTACCTTCATCATTTTCTGGTTTGATGCAAATAAACTCAATTACTAATCCCCTACACACTTAGAGAACCAAATTCAAGATGTCTCCAAGTTATATGGTCCTTTTAGTAATTGGATTTATCTACCTCAAACACAGTGAAGATGAAGAGTGGATATAACTGAAGAATGGAAGTCTTAAATTAGTTTACCAATTAACAACAATTCGTTCATAAAATAACATTCAATGCAGCCTTTGAATCTTCCTAAGATCAACCCATTAAAGGGTTAGCCCTCCAATGATGGTATACTCTCAATGGTGGGTGGAAGATGGCTTATAAGAATTATATTGACGAAATTAAAACTGTGGAAATAACGAGCACTCCACCGTGTGTGTGAATGAAATTCACACCTATGTGTGAACTAATTCAGAACAGCAAAGAGATATCACTGTGATTTGTGATTATAATGTTTTAATGAAATAAATTGTAATAATAGGAGATAAATATGTTGATTAAGAACAAATAAGTACAAAAAGGAAACTTACATGGAAATTGAAATGCGATTACAAACACAAAGTTGCAGCATAACATTACAATTAAACAAAACACCCAAGATCCTTAAATACCCCAATACCAATACCTTAAATAGTCATTTTTAGGCCTTGGGTCGATCCTCCAATAGTACAAGTCTTCTCAATTAATTGTTGTAGGCCATAGGTGGGTTCAAAGTAAGGGAGAGTTAATTTTTCCACCCTTGACCCGAGGTGGCAGCCAGCTTTCCTTCACCGAACAGAAGTGGTTGTAAGACCATCTAGATAGCCGAATCAGAGTGGTACATAGAAGCATAAAATGTATCCTCAAATTTCTTCTAATATCATGTCAAATTTGGGCCCATTTTAAGTTGTGTATTCAGAGATATGATCAAATTACTGGGATGTTTTTCTAGGCCGCAGAATCT
Organism: Viscum album; assembly: GCA_963277665.1. Taxonomy (NCBI): domain Eukaryota; kingdom Viridiplantae; phylum Streptophyta; class Magnoliopsida; order Santalales; family Viscaceae; genus Viscum; species Viscum album. The sequence goes on along the minus strand of OY728153.1, from coordinate 54,096,875 downwards.
GGCCCAGAATTTTATCTCTAACTTGGGCCGCCTAAATGGACACCATAGAGGCCGAATTAGAGTTGGATCCTGAAGAGTGATTTGTTTATATACATGTATTATAGCATCCCACGAAATTTGGGATTCATTTATACTATATGTTGGGCCCCAAAGTCTTATTAGTGGGATGGTGTCCAATATGACTTCTATGGAATTGTTTCCTTTCATCACAAAATATCCCCATCTTCTTCCATGAATTCTCCATTGATCCCTGAATCAAACATGTTAATATTGAAGTTTAGATCAATTTCCAAAAATATAAAATTAAAATATTTTATAATCATATGAATCATTGGGTACTTCAAATGATGTTAAAAAATGTACCACATAATAGTACATTTTAAGAAGGTATTACAATCATAATGTGAAATGATGTTCAAAGTGTAAAATACACTAAAATGGTGTTTATGAATATTAAATAACATGAATATTATATATATTAAAAATGAATATTATCCTCATTTAGTGGCTAATCACACCCCCCAACTTAAGTTTTGCTAGTCCCGAGCAAAATATATCTCAACAATATGAAATTCGAATTCCATTTTCCAAAAATATTTTAATACACAATGATCACTAGAAACCCTTATACCAAACAATCATGAAACCCATAAAAATATTTTAATACAAGATAGTTGCATAAGTAGATCTCAATCCCAAGCTCATTCCTTTGTTAAAATTCATTGTCATATTTCATCCAATATCAATTAAGTATGAGGATGTGTTGTGCATCACAATAGACATGGGGGTTCATCTTTATTGAAGGGGGAAATTACGAAAGTGTTAGGTGGAATCACATTTCAATATTAAGATGATTATTCAATTTTTTTTTTGTATTATAGATTTTTTTTGTTTTTTTTTTTGCAATTTTGCCATGGTAATTGAAATTGCACTCAAAAGAGTCAACCCCTGTAGCAAGACTTTCTCGATGACTCCCAGGCTCAAAGACCTTAGGGCACCAAGTGAATCCCACATACTCGGGCATCATCTCATGTTAACTAAGTCAAAAACAAATTCAAATTACCAAAAATAGAGATAAAATTACTAACTCTGGGCCAGACAACTATGGAGTCATGATCCCCAAGTGTTGAAATCCACACATTAGGTCATTTCATTGCTCTACGTGAAAATTTATTATTTTTTTATTTTTTTATTGAATACTCATACTAAAACTAAAATGATCACCAAACCTATGCTATTTATTTGGGGCACCCCATGAACTCAAACTAATACACCACTATCCAAAGGACATGCATTGTAATATTTTTTTTATTTGGATGAAAATATAAATGATGAAATATCACATTGGAAAACCAAACTTTCCAAAATCTATGGTCATGAAATTATACAAGGATTAAATTCAGAATCAGGGCATGCTAAATTATTTGATATCCAGTTTCAAAGTGTGCAATGTGTATTACAATTTTCAAAGTTAAAGGAATTTTCCCTTCCATTTACACTTTTTTCTTCTTCAAATCTTTCATTTTTTTGACACAAAAGCATTCTTTATTTTATCTCCCCCCCAACTTAAAATAAAACTATCCCTAGTGTCTTAAAAAAAGAAAATTTAGAAGGGGGTAGAGGTAGATAATTAAAGTTCAAAAAGGAAATTGAAAATGAGTATCATGGAATGAAGTCACCTGGTGGTTGAAGTTTAAATTCTTGCTGCTTTATTTTAATCCTTTTATATCCATGTCACTTGCAGAGTTCCCTAGTAGAAAAAGGAAAGACAAAACAAAAAAAAACAAAACAGAACAATATATATGTATATATATATATTTATATAATAAGGAAAGTAAAATATAAGTATATATATAAAAATTATAGAATAAGGAAGCACAAAAATTTGTAGGTCAGTGGTAAGCATGCACCCCTGTCTCCCTTCGGTCCTGGGTTCGAATCCCCATGACTTCACCGGTTGTGATGGGGTTTGACCCACGACCCACAACGTGTCCATTTTTATTATTATATTTTTATATATTTTTTTGTATTTTTATTTTAATCCTACAAACACATTAAAATAAAACAACTGATGATACATTGTCTTCATCTTAAATTTCTGGGTATGCATTACTCAAGGATCACACTACATGGAACGGATGAATATGGTGCTCCCCTTTCATACCCATCCATACTCATAATAGAAGAACAAGTCAACAGTCTATTTTTTATTTTTAAATATCAAAATGATTAATTAATCATATTTAAAATATAAATTTGATTAAAACAAAAAAATTATTGGAAACTTGAAAACCATGGGTTGCCTCCCATGCAGTGCTTTGTTTAACATCGTTAGCCCGACATGGATCCTAAATCTATCAATTTTTTCCTGGTTCATAGGATGGATCAGTTAACTCAACCTCTATTTCCTTTTTATTGAATGATTCAATGAATGGTTTTAACCTTTTACCAGTGACCTTGAAAATGTAACCACTTGTGGGATCTTGAATCTCTACTGCCCCATGGGGGTACACATGATGCACTATGAAAGGACCTGACCATCTAGACCTTAACTTTTTTGGGTGTAAATGAAGTTTTGAACTATACAAGAGAACAAGTTTTCCCGGTTCAAAATGTTTGACCTTGATATTCCTAGATTGGTAGGCTTGAACTCTAGCTTTATTGATCCTTGAATTTTCATAAGCCTCCATCCTTAGTTCCTCCAGTTCATTGAGATCTAATTTCCTTTTTGTTCCGGCCAATGAGAGGCCATAATTCATTTTCTTAATTGCCCAAAAGGCCTTATGCTCAATTTCAACAGGTAAATGGCATGCTTTTCCATAAACAAACCTATATGGGGTCATTCCTAGGATGGTTTTGAATGTTGTACTACATACCCAAAGAGCATCTAAGAGTTTCTCAGACCAATCTTTCCTAGAGGGTTTGACAGTTTTTTCAAGAATTTGATTAATCTCCCTATTTGCTAACTTAGCTTGACCATTGGTTTGAGGATGGTATGCAGTGGAAACTTTATGAGAAATACCATACTTATACATGAGTGAAGATAATGGGAGATTGTAGAAATGGGTTCCTTGATCACTGATTATAGCCCTAGGAATTCCAAATCGAGAAAATATGTGCTCTTTCAGAAATCGGATCACAACATGATGGTCATTAGACTTGGTGGGAATGGCTTCAACCCATTTTGAGACATAATCAACAGCTAAAAGGATATAGGGTTATCCCCTAGAGTTTGGTAAGGGTCTCATAAAATCAATTCCCCAATAATCAAAGATTTCAACGACCAGAATGGGAGTGAGGTTCATTTGATTCCTTTTGGTAATGGATCCTAATTTTTGACATTGAGGACAACTTTGGCAGAGTTGGTAGGAATCCTTAGTGAGGTTAGGCCAGTAGAAACCACTTTGGAGGACCTTTGTAGTGGTTTTCTTTGTGGAAAAGTGGCCTCTGCATGCCTCTGCATGACAGAATCTTAGAATGGACTCTTGCTCAGACTCAGGAACACATATCCTAATGATTTGATCAGGACAGAACCTGAATAGGTAAGGATCATCAAACACATAGTGTTTGACATCAGAAAGAAACTTCCTTTGAGCTTGTGTCCCTAGGAATTTTGGAATGACTCCTGTAACTAAGAAATTGGCTATGTCAGCAAACCAAGGGCAGTCAATCACAGAGTATAGGTGTTCATCAGGAAATGAATCAGACATAGAAAGGTGATTTGAGTTGTCTTTGAATTCCATCCAAGAGAGGTGATCATCTACAACATTTTCAACTCCCTTTTTATCCTTGATTGTGAGGTCGGATTATTGTAAGAGAAGGACCCAACTAATCAGTCTAGCCTTAGCATATTTTTTTTGGAAGAGGTATTTTAGTGCAGAATGGTCAGTGAACACAGTGATGGGGGATCGTAAGAGGTAGGACCTAAACTTCTCTAAGGAAAACATTATAGAAAGTAACTCCTTTTCAGTGGTGGTGTAGTTGATTTGGGAATTATTTAAGGATTTTCTTTCATAAGCAATGACATAAGGAGTTTTATCACAACGTTGTCCTAACACAACTCCTATAGCAAAGTCACTGGCATCACACATAAGTTCGAAAGGAAGGTTCCAATTCAGAGATTTCATAATGGGAGGAGAGGTGAGAGAGGATTTGAGGGTTGATAATGAACCATCACAGCTTTTTGTCCAAACAAATGGAGCATCTTTTACATGCAGAGCACAAAGGCGACGAGAGATTGAACTAACGTCCTTGATGAATCTTCTATAGAAACCATCATGTCCTAAGAAAGGCCTCACTTCCTTGATAATTTTGGTTGATGTAAGGTGACGAATGATTTCAACCTTGGCATTATCAATTTCAATCCCCCTACCTGAGACTAGATGGCCTAGAACTAGTCCCTCTTTAACCATGAAATGGCATTTTTCCCAGTTTAGGACCAGATTTTTTTCTTCACATCTTGAAAAGACTCTCTCTACATTCTGTAGACATCCTTCAAAATTATCCCCAAACATAGATAAGTCATCCATGAAGACCTCTAGAAAATCCCCTACCATGTCTGAGAAGATTCCCATCATGCACCACTGGAAGATTCCACGAGCATTGCTTAAAACAAAGGGCATGTGTTTGAAGGAAAAGGTACTGAATGGACATGTGAATGTAGTCTTCCATTGATCCTCTAGGGAGAACTCAATTTGATTGTACCCCGAGTACCCATCTAAGAAACAGTAGAAGTCATGACCCGCCACTCTCTCAAGGACTTGGTCAATGAATGGTAAGGGGAAATGTTCCTTCTTGGTGAATGAGTTTAGATTCCTATAGTCAATGAAGAACCTCCATCCACTACTCACCCTTGTTGGAATAATCTCTCCATCCTCATTGGTTATCACTGTGATTCCGGCCTTTTTTGGAACCACTTGGATTGGGCTTACCCATTCACTCTCAGATATGGGATATATGATACCAGCTTTTAACAATTTTAGAAGTTCTTTCCTTACTACCTCCATGAGATTAGGATTGAGTCTCCCTTGAGGTTGACGACATGGCTTTGAATTAGATTCCAGAACAATCCTATGAGTCCCGATAAGTGGGCTAATCCCAGGAATATCAGAAAGGGTCAAACTAATGGCTTTCTTATGCTTCCTAAGGACATCTAGAAGCATCCTCTCATGATTGGCTTAAAGAGAAGAAGAAATTACAATAGGATGTGTTTGATTGTCCCCTAGGAAAGCATACTTGAGTGTAGTGGGAAGTTCCTTCAATTCAAGATCAGGTTGGTTTGGAATTTCAGCAGAAGATTGGGACATTGGATCAAGTTCAATTTCTTTTTTTAGAGTTCAGATAGGATTGATTCCCCACATGTAGAAGTTTAAACTACTAGATTGGATTGATCAGATTTAGGGAAGGAATTTTGATTGCTCTCCATGAAATTGGTTTCCTGAGAGGTTTCACTGATTATTGGACCTAAGACTTCATCATAAGAGCAATTTGAAAATGATTCAAGCCAAGGAGATAAGCTTCCTTCATGTGAACAAAGGAAATCAATCTCATCCTGACTTAAACATTAAACAAATATTCCTTGATGTTCTATGGATTCATTATCAATGCTTCCTATCATGTTTACTTCATGAATTTCCTAGGCATCCCCTATTTGTGAGCTTTAATTATAGATGTTCAAGTCTAGACTCATGTTCCCAAAGGTGATGGTCATGTTCCCATTTCGGACTCGAATAACAGAGTTGATTGTTGCAGGAAAAGAACGGCCAAGGATGATTGGGGTTTGTTCCTTATTTCCTAAGTTTGGATGGTTGTCAAAGACAATGAACTCAGCAGGGTAGAAGAAGTTTTCAACATTTACCAGAACTTTCTTTAAAATCCCCTTTGGAACCCTAATGTTACGATCAGCAAGTTGAAGTGTGATAGATGTGGGTTGTAGTTATTCTAGGCCTAACTGGCAGTACACGGCATAGGGGATGAGATTGACACTAGCAACTAGATCACACAAGTCCTTGAAAACTTTTCTTTCTTCTAGTTCAACATTGATGTAAGGGCAACCTAGGTCTTTCAACTTAGGAGGAATGGTCCCTTGAATGGTGGTACTCACATTAGCAGCTAAAAGGACTTGATTTTTATGTGAAAATTTTCTTTTAAAAGTGCACAAGTCCTTAAGGTAATTTGAGTAGGCAGGTATGGTTTGGATGGCATCGAGAAGGGGAATGTTCAACTTGACTTGTGAGAAGATTTTCCTCAATGTTTCACTCAGTTCAGGCTTGGTTTTCCCCCTCATGCATTGAGGAAATGGTGCAGGTTGTGGGGTTGTTTGTTGAAGAGTTGTTTCTTTCACATTGTTATCAGTTTCCTCAGTTTGATCTTGTGGTTCATTTGAATTTTCATCCAAGTTTGAATCATCAGGTGGGTTCTGAATTAGTTGTTCAGGTTTCTCAATTGATTTACCACTTCTTAAAATAGTCACAGCCTTTAGTTGTTCATGAGTTATTTGAGCACAACTTGACTCCCCCCTTGAAGTTGAGGATGGCACTGCCTGAGTAAGCATGGGTGCCTCTCCAGTTTTGATGGTTTGAAGTTATTGTTTTAGGGAAGAGACTTTTGAGTTCATCCTCTCCATTTTTTTCATAGTTGTTCTAGTAGGGTTTGTGGAACAGTTTGGGTTGGTGCTTGAGAAGATTAGTTTATCCCAGGGGGGATATTTTAGAGGTGGGGTGGTTTGTTGAAAATGGATTAGTGGTTGTTGGTATTGGATAGGTTGGTTTTGGAATTGGTTATGGGATTGGTAGTTCTGATGGGGGTAAGGATGTTTTCCCTGTGGTTGGCTAGGTTGTTGGTTATCTTCCTAGCGGAATCCTGGGTGGTCATTATACCTTGGTTTGAAGTTGTTTTGGTATTGAGGCTTTTGAAAGTTAAAGGCATTTACTTCCGTTGGGGTTCCTCCTAAAAGAACATCTTTGATGGATGGAATGTTTGGGCAGTTGTCTCTCTTATGGTCATGTTTGTCACAAATTTTGCAAATAGGGTCAACGGTTTGGATTTCATGGACTTTCCTAAGGTCTATCTCTTCAACCTTCCTAGAGAGTTCTGCGAGTTTATCCCTAAGGCTTTCCTATTCTCTAAGTGTGTGAATTCTAGTAGTTCTTTGTGGATTTTTAGAATAAGGTGAAGTTCCCCATGATTGGTTTTGTTCAGAAAGGCTTTTTAGATACTCGAAAGCATCATTTGGGGATTTGTTTTTAATGTTTCCATTACACATCATGTCAATGAATTGTTTGTTCCCCAGACCCAAACCTTCATAGAAAATTCTCACTTGTTTAGGTATAGAAAAACCATGGTGTGGAACCATGTTTAGAGTGTCTTTGAACCTCTCCCATGTTTCATAGAATGACTATCCCTCTTATTCAAAAACGTTTTGGATACTCTTTTTAAGTACAATTGTTTTGTTGTGGGGGAAGTATTTTTTGTAGAATTCTATTTGTAGTTGGTACTAAGAGTTTATGGATGAAGGTCTCAAATTGTTTAGCCAATTTTTAGCTCTATCCTTTAAAGAAAAAGGAAATAGCCTCATCTTAGCTGATTCTAGTTGATGTGGGGGACACATGGTTTCTACAATGTCATTGAACTCCTTAATGTGAAGGTAGGGCATCTCGGAATCCATTCCATGGAATGTGGGAAGGTGGTTTAGGACATGGGGTTTAAAGATGTAGTTGGAATCTCCTATGTAATTGTGTCTAATGCATGAGGGGTCATTGGTCTAGGAATGTTTGCGGTAGTCATTCATGGTTTGATCAATTTCATTCCCCAAGTTTGGGGTTGCCTCATTTGGGTTTCCATTTTGGTTCCCACTCGGGTTTATGAGTTGGTTTATTTGAAGAACTTCCATTGAAATGGGATCAATTTTTGACTCGGGGGTATTAGGAATATTAGGATCTAATGGAAAGAGTTCCCTTGGTGTACTTGACTCCCCAACCCCAGGACTATCCACCCTAACTAGACGGTTTGATTGATCGCGTGTGTAGGCGGACATGCGCCAAAAGAAAAAAAAACGAGAAAGGGAAAAGATAAGAGAATTTGGATGAGAAAAGAAGAAGTGGGGGGAGAATAGAATGGGTGTTTGAATTACATACTTGGGTCCCCATAAATGGCACAAAAATTTTATTCTCTCTAAAATTTACCCAAGAGATGAAGGTAGAACGGTCCTTGTAGTCTAGCTTGGGTTGTCGAATCCTCAGAGACCTAAGAAGTAACCTATAGACATGTACATTCTATGGATTGTTTTTGGCTATGAAGTGGCCAACTTGGGTTGATTTTATATGGTTTTAAGTGAAATCTAAGAGACTTAAGTGAATTCAATTAAATTAAAATGGGTTGATCTTAAGATTTTTTTAGGTGTGGATTGAATGAATTTTACTTCTTTAGACAATTTTGGTTTAATTAATTCTTGATGAATCCATTCTTCAAAATAACACTACCTTAATCACTTTCTGGTTTGATGAAACTAAACTCAATTAATAATCCCCTACACACTTATAGAACCAAATTCATGATGTCTCCAAGGTATATGGTCCTTTTAGTAATTGGATTTATCTTCCTCAAACACAGTGAAGATGAAGAGTGGAAATAACTGAAGAATGGAAGTCTTAAATTAGTTAACCAATTAACAACAATTAGTTCATAAAATAACATTCAATCTAGCCTTTTCATCTTCTTAAGATCAACCCATTAAAGTTTTATCCCTCCATTGATGGTATACTCCCAATGGTGGGAGGAAGATGGCTTACAAGAATTAGATTGAAGAAATTAAAACCGTGGAAATAACAAGCACCCCTCCGTGTGTGTGAATGAAATTCACACCTATGTGTGAAATAATTTAGCACAACAAATAGATATCACTATTCCTTGTGATTATAATTTTTTAATGAAATAAATGAAAATAATAGAAGAGAAATATGTTTATTAAGAACAAATAAGTACAAAAAGGAAACTTACATGGAAATTGAAATGCGATTACAAACACAAAGTGGCAGCATAACATTACAATTAACCCAAACACCAAAGATCCTTAAATCCACCAACACCTCTGCCTTAAATAAGCATTTTTTATCCCTTGGGTCGATCCTCCAAAATTTCAAGTCTCCTAAATTAATTGTGGTAGGCCATAGGAGGGTGGAAAGTAAGGGAGAGTTGGTTTTTCCACCCTGGACCCGAGGTGGCATTCATCTTTCATTCATCGAACAGAAGCGCTTGGACTACCTTCTATATAGCCGAATCAGAGTGGGAAATAGAATAATAAAATGGATCTTAGTATGTATTCTAATATCCTGTAAAATTTGGGCCAATTTGAAGTTGTGGATTTCGAGATATGATCAAATTAGTGGGCTGTTTTTCTGGGCTGCAGAATCTGGCCCAGAATTTTATCTCTAACTTGTGTCACCTAAATGGACACCATGGAGGCCGAATTATCATTGTATAATGAAGAGTTATTTGTTCCTACACATGTATTCTAGAATACCAAGAAAATTGGGATTCATTGGGCCTGTATGTTGGACCCCACAGTCTTATTAGTGGGATGGTTTCCAATCTAACTTCTCCAGAATTGTTTCCTTTCATCACAAAATATCCCCATCTTCTTCCATGAATTCTCCATTGATCCCTGAATCAAACATGTTAATATTGAAGTGTAGATAAATTTACAAAAATATAAAATTAAAATATGTTATAATCATATGAATCATTGGGTACTTCAAATGATGTTCAAAAATGTACCATATAATAGTGCATTTTAAGAAGGTATTACAATCATAATGTGAAATGATGTTCAAAGTGTAAAATGCACTAAAATGGTGTTTATGAATATTAAAGAAAATTAATATTATATATATTAAAAATGAATATTAGCCTCATTTAGTGGCTAATCAGATCCTTATTGGATGACACCGTTAAAGCTAAGAAAGTTGAGGATTCAAATTGATGACCTGCTAAATAAGGGTTTTATCAGACCCAGTTTTTCACTATGGGGTGCTCCAGTCTTGTTTTAGAAGAAGGAAAATGGTGTTCTGAGGTAGTGTACAAACTACCGGAGATTGAATTATGTAATTATCACGAACCCTTACCCTCTCCTAAGGATATATTATATTTTTGACCAGCTATGGGGAGTGATTTGGTTCTCTATGATTGATCTATGGAATGTATATCACTAGTTTAGGGTGAAGGAGCGTTATATCCAGAAGACTATTTTCAGGTGCAGGTATGGGAAATTTGAGATCGTATTCATGTCTTTCAGTGTTATGAATGCACCATCCATGTTCATGGGGATTCTGAACTCCATCTTCCGTGAGATACTAGATTGTTTCATCTTTGTATTCATCGATGACATCTTGATCTTCTCAAAGTTAGAGGAGGTGCATATAGAGAATCTTAAGACTATCTAGTAGGTCCTTTGACACCACCATCTCAACTAAAAGTTGTCAAAGTGCATGTTATGGAATGAGATTTGCACTTACATGGACATGTGGTCTCTCAGTAGGGTATAGTAGTGGACCCATTGAAGTCCAAGTAAGTTTCTTCATGGTAAGAACTCAATAATATTGTAGAGGTTCATAGTTTTTGTGATCTGGAAGGATATTACTGGAGATTTGTACCGATTTCTCTCAAGTTGTATCCCCATAGACAGCTCTGACCAAAAAAGACTAAGCTTTTCAGTGGAGTGATTAATGGCAAGAAGTCTTTGACTATCTAAAGGGTATGTTTTTCAATGCTCTAGTTCTCTGGTTTGTAGAGTAAGGGGTGATGTTTGAGGTGTTTTTTTATGCTTCCCGTCTGGGTTTGGGGAATATTCTTATTCAATAGTGGGGAGTGATCTCTTATGGGTCTAGGGATTTACATTCCCTTGAACGTAACTATACCACCCATGATATAAATCTAGAAGTGGTCATGTTTTCACTGAATTTTGGGGTAATTACCTCATTGAGGAGCGCTTTGGGCTATTCACGGGTCACAAGAGCTTGAGGTATATCTTTTCTTAGAGAGATATAATCTTGCAATAGAAATGGTGGAAGGTGTTTCTTTGTGACTATGACTTCAAAATATCTTAAACCTCGGGAAAGGGAAGTTTTGTGGATGATTCTTTGAGTTGGAAGTCATAGAAGGTGGTAGTTCAGTAATCTGAGGACACTTGGAAGGTGATGGATGAGTTGGAATCTTTGAACTTAGATATAAGGGAGGATAACGATAGAGGATTATTTTTCAGTTGATAGTTTAGTTTTCTCTAATATAGAATTTGGAGGAGTAGCAGTGGGGAGACTCAAGGGAATAGGTTATATGTGATCATGTTGACCATTATGATGCTCTAGAGGGATGGTCATAGGATGGTCATAATTATATGTTGTTCTGTGGAAGACTGTTTGTTCTTGTGGCAATGCGCGAGTGAGTTTTCTATGAGTTTCATATCTCTCCTTTAGCAGTACAACCAAGATTTTTTAAGATTTGCAGAGTCTTGGGAGAGTAGTCTTGGTGCCCTGAGATGAAATGGGTAGAGGCAGAGTTTGTGGAAAAGTGCATAGTGTTCCAGAAAGTGAATGATGAGCACCGTGTACCCATTTGATTTTTGTATCCCTTATATGTCTCTGAGTGGAATTGGGATTAAATATCAATTAATTTCATCATATTATTACCCAGGTCTTAGGGTGGATGTGATGTAATCTTGGTAGTGGTGGACCGACTGACAAAATTGGCTCAGTTTTTAGCGATCATGGTGTCGGGCAGAGTGGATGTCTTGGCTAAGATGTGTGCAGATTAGGTGGTGTGGCTACATGGAGTTCCAATATCCATTTTCATAGATCATGATACATGTTTTACCTTGTGATTTTGGAGGGGATTGTATCTGGATTTTGGAACTCAATTATTCCTCAGTGCTTCTTTCCACCCTCAAACATATGGAAGATAGAATAGACTATCCAAATGTTTTAGGACATGTTGTGAGCATGTGTCTTGGACTTTATTGGATCTTGGGTGTGACAATTTACCTTGTTAGATATTTCATAAAAAAATATCTATCACTTTTTCATTAGTATAGCTCTGTTTTAAGCTCTTTATGGAAGACCATGACATTTTACTTTATGTTAGATAGAGGTTGGGGATATAGTTTTCCATGGTCTTGAGGTTGTGCAGAGAACAATAGAGAAGGATCAGCTTTTCCTTGAGAGTATGAAAGTAGAAAAAGAATGAAAGAAGTCATATTCTGATCATAAGAGTACCTTGGAGTTTGATACTGGAGACCATGTGTTCTTGAAGGTTTCCCCTTGACGTGGGAAGCAGAGGTCTGAAAAAGGGAGTAATATTTCTCTTAGCTTAATCGGACTATTCAAGGTGTTGGTACGAGTTGGAAAAGTGGTGTACTAGTTGGAATTTACACTTCAGTTGGAGACTACCCACAATGTCTTTTTTTACATTAATCTTTATCAGTATCTTCATGATGAATCTCAAGTCATTGAATGGAAAGAGTTGGATGTTGAAGATGACACAAGGTTTGTGGATCAACTACTAGAGGTCCAAGATCATCAGGAGAAGGTGCTGTGTGGATAGAGCATTACCTAAGTTTGTGTGTTATAAAGGCAAGGTGCCCTGGAGGAGAGTACTTGGGAAAGGAGACACAGATGTGTGCCCAATACCCAATGTTGTTCTATGTTTTTCAATGTTTTTTTCCCTTTGTAATGTGATTCTCTAACCTTTTCTATTATGAGATGAGTTGTTTCCGTATTCCATGATTTCTGATAATGTCCTAAAATTGTAAAGGGGAAAACTAGTTTCCTAATCTAGATGCATTAATTGAGATGCAATTAAACCAGTGCCGGTGAGTCACTACTGCCTAGAGAGGATAGTGTCTTAACATGGAGGAAGAAATTCACATATTCATATGTCTGGATGGTGTGTATTTTTGTTCTTGTGTGGTGAATCATGTGGTCGGTTTTCGTAGAAAATTTTGGAAGATTTGTTCTTGTATGTTGAGGTCTCACTACAGCTTTCGAAAAACATAGGGTGGTTTATCATTGAACTTTGGTGTGCTTAGTCGGCAGTGTTGTTTCAAGCGTAGTGGAAACCTTGAGAGGTATCTCACGAGGTGGTTGTTCAGACCCCTCTTTTCCTTTTGGATTGGTTTGGAATTTATGATGACCAGAACATTTTGAGAGGTATCTGATGTAATGGATCGAACCTCCCTGGTCCATTACTTTTCAAAAATCTAGTGTTTGAGGTGTTTTGGGAGAAAATGAAGACTCTTTTCATGAGGTTTCCAAAAATCTAGTTTCCCCAACGGTGATTTGTGATGGTGAGTTGCTAACAGTATTTCATATGACGGTGGGTCATCCACCAATAGGTCTCAATGGTGAGTCAGGATAGGTGAGTCTGAATGTTGAATCACATCGGTGACTCATGAAAATGATTTGATGATGGTAAGTGGTGATGATAATTCATCCCAACAGTGAGTCACGTCGATAACTTTCTGGAAGTTATTATCTTATGGTGGGTCATGACAGTGAGTCACAATGCTAGCTCACCAAATGGTGACTCGCTTTACGGTGATTTTCTGAATGGGGACTCACTGAATGGTGACTAACCGAACTGAGACTCGCCCTCGATAGCTCTTCACCAGTATCTCACACCGGTGACTCATATAACACTTATTCAACTAATGGTGACTCAACCAATGGTTACTTGCAACGGTGACTCTCCCAATGGTGAGTCACTTCCAAAAGTTTGTCAAATTTTTAGTGTTCTGCTAGTTTTTCCAGATTCACCATGTTAACTCCTTATTTTATGTAAATTGGGTTTAAATTACTGTTTAATATTTTTTTGAATATGTTTCAATGGATATATATTATATATTATATTTAATAATTCTAGGGAGTCTTTATGTTAGTCAAAATTCATGGTCGAGATCCATTTTTAATTGGGAGTTCAAAACAGTTTCATATTCCTTGAGTCTCAGATCTAGTCCATTAAAGCTGGACACATTTCCTTCATTCTTTATTTTCATTTTCTCTTGATTCTTGTACATCTAAGAACTTTTCTTCTCTAAAGTGTCATGCATTTGTGTTTCACCCTTGGATCACATTTTCCTAGATCCTTACGCTCCCTTATTTAGCACAAGGAGGAGGTGTTGATCATCTGTTTCTTGAGGTAGGGATCCCTTCATCCCTATTATTTGGGTATCATGATGGGTGGGTGTATGAATGTTTTACATGTGAAGGAAGTTGAATCCAATTTTAAAATAGACAATTTAATAAAATTTAAACCAATAAACAGATGTTGTGAGGAAATTGAATAATTATTATGTTTCATTGTTTATTGATATTGTGATCTATATGGGATATATTCATACTGAAAGTCATGGTCATTGGTGGTCTGTTTTTTTCACACTCGATGACTTGTGATAGATTGTTGTTTATCATTTTTTTAACTAATGTATATAATAAATTGATTTAAATTTTATATTTTCATAAATAAATTGATGCCTCAGGATCAAACTTGTTCTGTGATAAGATCATAATTTTCAAATAGGAATTAAAGAATGAGTGTTTGCTAAATTTGAATAAAACCATCCTTGTTTGGTGTGGTTGTATGATGTGTGTGTCTTTTTTTGCCTTTTGAATTGTGTGGTTGTGTGGTGCTTGGGTTGAGATAATGGTTATAAGGCGGGGTGGTACAGGTGGTGTAATGGAATATCATCTTGAGATATTGCCTGATTTTGGAATGGATGGGCGATGTTTAAGAATCATGATTGCAGGTTCGAGATGTGCTATTTTTATGTTACTAGGTTTGATGGGTGTGGTGTTATTATACAACAGGGATGTCATTTTTGGTTGTGATGAGATTTATTTTGGGTTTTGGATATGTTTTTGTGGTTTTTTTATTGAGATAGTGGATTGGGTGGACCGACATCGAAGAATGATGATGGATATGGTTTTCAGGGGTGTTAAATAGAGTGGAAATGAAATCGAGTGTGTGTGTCTATGTGGTTGGGTGAAATGAAATTTTTAATACTAATTCAGGAATTTTTTAGAATTACATGTTTGTTTGCATTACTTAGAAATTGTTTTAGTATGGAAAACCATTTTGTTGTGAAACTACTTGGATTTCTATAACTGATATTTTTTTAAAAATTATTTATATAAATTATTTAATATAAATGTTAAAAAAGATAGATCATAGTAGAGTGATTGGGGAAGTCATTCTGGGAAACCAACTGAGTTAAATTACTCACCACTTTATTTGGAACTTTGGTTCTTTTACAGATATTGTTCATCAATACATATGTAAATGGAAGGTATCACATTTATTTCACGGTGCTTTATAATACTCAGGAATAGATAGTGGAGTTGTTTCTTTGATCTTGTTGGAAATTATTGGGTTGGTGTCTTTGATTCCTTTGAACATTTTTGTTTATTATTCTTCTTCGGTACTATAATTTTGGTCTTGGTTTATTTTGGTATTGTTTTCTTTTGGTTTTAACTTGTGTTGTATTACATTTTAATCATTATTCATATAGTGGTTTTGGTTATGATATTCATGGTTGTGGATTTCTACAATAAAAGGGAAAATCAACCCCCAAATATATAGAATCCCTTGGCATTTACTTTCAGCCTTTGGCATCTTGGTGATTTCATATATGGAAAAGTAGAAATTCCACCTCAACTCAATCCATTGATGAGGGTATGGGTTTTACAAGTGGAATCATATTTTCCATTTTTGGTCTTCCAAATAGAATAAGTATGTTCAGTCATTGAGTATCAGTTGAGTCAGTTTTGGAGTTCAACTTCATTATAGTTTAGTCAATGAGTTGGGCTAATATAAAAGAGTTGGATTTTCAAAATTTAAAATGTAGAACATAAAAAGAAATTGATAACCTATTTATTTTGGACTTCAAGTTATCAGGGAGTTGGGTACATATGTTACTTGGAAACATTTATAGGATTCGTAATCTAATTTTAATGGGTTTATCCAATGAGATGAGCATGACATGCATTATAGAAATTAATTCCCACTAGGTCTGGATATTTAATTTTGAGTAATAATTTTTCATTTTGGGAAAAAATATTGATTTTTTAAAAATTAATGAGGAATGGTTTTAAAATTTTATATTTTAAAAAATGAATAGTTTTTGTATTTTGAAAATGGTTTGATTTTCAAAATCATGGAGGAATTTTTCAAAAATGGTTGAATAGTAAAATATTTTAATTTTGTGAAAGAAATTTTGTGTATATGATGTTGTAGAATTTTAAATTATTAATCCTTCAATTTCTAGAGAGTTACACTTCAATAATATTATATTGGTTGTGGAAAATATCACCTTTAAGGCATTATATATTCTAACCAGAAGAGGATGTTGAGAATGTGATTTCACTTGACCCATATCTAAACTAACAATTGGTTCAAAGTGTAGAATTTGCTTTAGAAGTTGTGGATATAGGGATCCAAATATATGAACCAAGGAAAGTGTATCATTTCAATCATTTCAAAAAGAATAATTTTTAACACCCCAATCTTCCATATTACGCTTCTCTTTGAATAATACAATAGTGTGTGATGTACGCAACACCGAGTTCAAGCGCACCACGGCCTATCAAACTAGCAGTTTAAAAAGTGGTTATGAATAGTAATAACCAAGTTTGGAATTTTATATATATCCCATATAATTTTAACATTAATATTTTGTGTTTCTCAGATATAATATAAGGACAAATTCAATTTTTCAGATAAAAGATGTATTTTTCAAAAAATGCAGTTTTTCCGCCTTTTAATGGTGAAACCTTTATAAATTATATATTTAATACTTTTATATATTCAATTTTATGAAATTAAATTCTTATTTAGAATCAGGAAATAAAATTTTTTTGGATAAATTTTTGGTTTTTTTCTGATAACTTTCATATTTTAATGAATAGTAAAAGATAATAAATTTTAATTGGAAGCAACTTTTTTAATCAAAATAATTTATAGTGTTAAATTATACATTTGAATGGTTTTTAAGTATAATTATATTTTATTTTTATCATTTAATCCAATTTTGGTCATTGTAAGTAATTTCACTTTTAAACTGGACATAAACACATATCAATCTTTTGACAGTTTTTACATCTCAAAAACCAGCTTTCTGGTTATGACAATGGAAATTAATTTTAAATTAAATAATTAAACTTCTATTTTTTTAATTTGTTGAAATAGATATCATTTTTATATTCTTAATATCAAAATTAACTTACGGTGAATTTTTGGTATTTTTCTGAAAACTTTCAATTTTTTAGGAATAGTGAAAAACACGGTGTTATTGTTTAAAAAACAACTTTTTATTTAAATAATTATTTATTTTATTTAAATTTATTTTAAGTCGAAATAGATACACAATACCTATATTAGTTCAATGTAATTTATTGGAGTCATTTTATAATAAAATTAGATTTTTAAAATTTTATTGAAATTTTTAACGACTTTTACCCACCTTTTAGGCACGTTAGTAAATTTACATAAAACGTAATTTTACCACTTCAGTGAATTGAATTTAAAAAATATGAGAGACATGGTTGAAATCAGTAAGTAAAATGTGGTTCAATAAGATGAAAATATTTTTTGGTGAATTGTAACTTTTAATTTTATTTACCACGGTTAAAAGTAAATAGGGTAATCAAAGGTAAAAATGATATTAGTATTACCCTAAAACATATCATAATTCTATTGGATAAGTTTATTTCTAACAAAATTAACCATAGTAATAAAATATTATCCTTTTTCTCTACCTGTTTTAGATTAGGACATTTATTATTATTTTATTTAAAGAAGAGTTAAAAGTGTTAAATTCAAATTTTAATAACTAAAACATTTTTAATATAGATTTATACATAAGATAACTTAGACTATAAATATTAATTATAAAGATAAAAATATTTCATACATCGTTTTATTTTATTTGTAATTTTTATACATTAAATAATTAAATTTATTTATGACACAATGATGATGCAGTAATTACCTTATCAATGAAATATTAAAATAATTGATATTATAAATATTAAAATAAATGTAAATTGAGACTTTTGATGTATTACAAAAAATTTATAGGTTAATATTACATTTTAGGGTTGATTAAATTTATTTTTTTCGAATAAATAAGATTATTATGATTTCACAAAAACCAAAAACTAAATAATGTCAAAATTGACATAAATGAGTTTTTAAAACAAATACTATATTATTAAATGATATAATAGTCCTAAAAATATAAGGTTCATAAAAATAACTTTTATAATAATATATATGTCATTAATGAACAATTTGGGGTTTTCTTGGTATTTTATAGTAAGCTTATTAACCATAAAATATAAAAATACAAGGAGACATGGTAAATGTAAAACTATTTAACCAAGAGTAAAATCTAAAAGATAAGGTTAATATGGTGACCTAAACCTATATAAAACCTATTAGTTGAGAGTTTTTCGACCCAGTCCCACATTATCCTCAAAATAAATCTTTTTTGAGCCATTATAAACCGAATAAGATTATATAAAAAATAATATTTCAAAATTTTTCTAAAGTGACCCTCACCTCTCTTATAAAAGGGTACTTCATATTCTCTCAAAATCACACCTCCAATAAAACGACCCATACTTTACATACATTGTTAATACTTCGAAATTGAAGCACACTTATTACAACGTATGACAAAACCACAAAGGACCGTATAGGTATAGTGTCTTTAGAAACTGGGAAACATAAACAACTGGTTCATAAATCTTCTACAGTGTCTCCCATTTATTTCATCATATCTAGGGTCCCTTTTAGCATATTCTACTTAATATCCATATTCCTGACCTGGGGAAAAGAAAACATAAAAGGGTGAGCTCAAATGCTCAGCAAGGGCAAATAAAGGAAATAAAAATCATATCATATCTTTTTGAAAATCAAAACCTGCAAAAGAGATCATAATATCTTATCATGGAATAAATCATAGAAGTGAAAATGAGATCCCCATAATCATAACATAAGACTTGAAACATTGTGGCATGCACACATAATCATGGAAAATCATTTCTTGTTAGTCATGACTCATTGCCAAGACTATCTTAGTGGACAAAGTCCCTTTCTGAATCGAGTAACCCTCGTTTCAGTCCTGTTTCACTGAACCAGTATAACCTACCGTTCCAGCCCTGTCTATCTCATGAGATATAAAATCTTTACCCAATGCATTGGAGGGAGATATAGGTCCCACCCATCTCATAATGAATCCTTTCTTATGTGTGCCACAAAATCATAAATCATACATCATTTCATAACCCATGGAATAAAAATGGGATTCTTAAACAACATGACATCATAAAACAATTCATATAAGATAAAGGAATTCATAAAAATACTTCCATCACAACATAATCAAATCAATGTAATAATAGGGATAAAAACAGAACCCTATATTATCTTAGATGGAAAATAATTTTGATAAAACACTTGAAATGAATTCTTGAGGAAAATATCCTTTCTTCTTCAAAAAACACTTTTCCTTTCTTAATATGTCATACAATTATAAACTAAAATAAGTTGATTAAAAATAAACTTGAAAACTTTTAAAAGAATATTCCTGGAAATAATATTTTAAAAATCCATTCATGCCGTATAAGTTAAATAAAACATTCTTCGTACTTTTGTCGGAAAAGTCAAAAAGTACCTCGTATAAAAAAACGACAAAAGATTCCTTTCATATCTTTTACTAAAAACTTACCGAAGGTAAAAATGGATTTAAAAAATTGTAGGTGTATTGAAATAATATTACATATTGATGAAACATGGATGTGGATGATAAAATACACCCCAGTAAATACCAAAGTATAAACAATCTCGGATAAAAATGAGATTGTGATATTTCCCTTACCTTAGGTCCTATTTGCTTTGTTCGTGTCCGAAGCTCCTGTATAATGGTTTAAATAATGTTATTGACTTATTCCAGAATCATACATATTGATATGATATCATATATGGTCATATTATTAGCTTCTTGTTAGTAATATTTCATTGTTACTTGTTACTCGGGTCTTTATAACTTTTTGTTCTTATGCGTGTCTTGTCGAATAAATTCTTATTATTATCTTTAGGTTATAGATAATTCATTTACAGAATGGTATTAGTGTAGTATATACCATATTCATTCATTCAATTCATTTATATAATCATTATGAAATGAAGATCATGTAGAACGAGTCGCATCACATCGTGGAGACGGTATTCCATACGTACGCACAAGTGATGATATCGTTCCTATGATCGTGGAATTGTATTGGAGTATATATATATTATTTCAGTATCAATATTACTTCATAATAATCATATATAGTTACTCATTACACCATTATACCCATCCTTGTAAGGTGATGGTGGAAAATAGATTACACCACGGCGTGGAGACGGTATTCCGTACGTACGCACGCGCGGTGATTTCATTTTTCCGTAGGATGGATAGAAGGTTAATTGGGGTTGTTTCATATTTATAATAACATATAAGTATGTAAGTAATACTGATGTTATTACTTTATCATGAAACAACTAAAGAAGAAGAAGTTGAAGAAGAAAGAAATTGAAAAGATCGGTAATGGATATTACCTCTTCTTTGGAACGCCTCTTTGAATCCTCCACTTAAGGAACTAAGATTGGTCTTTGGAGAAGACCAGGACCTCTAGGATTATTCTAGGGAAGTGGAGAGGAGAAAATGGCAGGGGTTGTCTGAGCTTGAGTGCTCAAATTGGTGTGAGGAGGAGGGGGAGGAGGTGCCCTTTTATAAGGGAGGAGAGGGGCACCTTAGGAATATCTCAAAATATTATTTTATATTAAAGTCAAAATCGGTTTATAATGGTTCCAAAGGGTCTTATTTAAAATCTAAAGTAGGTATGGGTCGAAATCCTATCAACCAATAGGATTTAGACATGTTTAGGGTATTATTTTAACCTTATCAATTAGATTTAACTCTAAGTTAATTAATTTAACTTTTACCGTGTCTTTTTGTTTTCTTTCACTATATGGTTAATACACTTACTATAACATGCCAAACGAACCCAAAATTGTTTATTATTAATATATATATCCTTATCTAAGTCATTTGGCCGAACCTTATATTTTTAGGAATAAAATAACAATTAATAATATAGTATTTGATTTAAAAACTATTTTGTGTCAATTTTGACACCATTTGATATATGATTTTTTTGATAGTCATAACAGAATTATATGTTCTAACCAAGTTGATTAAATCAACACTAATATATCATAGTAACCTAGAAAATTAGTGGAGTTCATAAAAAGTCTTAAATTACATTTATTTTGGTATTTATATTATAAATTATGTCAATATTTCATTAATAAGATAATTACTGCATCATCTTTGTGTCATATATAAATTAAATTATTTGATGTCTAAAAATTACAAATAAAATACCATCATGTAGGAAATCTTTTTAGATTTATAATGAATATTTAAAATAAAATTTATCTTATGTATAACCCCATATTAAAAATGATTTACTTATTAAACTTTGATTTTAACTATTTTAACCCTTCTTTAAATAAATTAATAATAAATGTCCTAATCTAATCCAAGTGGGCCTAAATGGTCATATTTTATTCCTAAGTTTGTTTTTGGTCGAATTACACTTGTCCAATAGAATTAGGACATGTGTTAGGGTAATATTAATATCATATTTACCCTTAGTTACCCTATTTACTATTAACCACGGTAAAAAAAAGTAAAAAGTTACTATTCACCAAAAAAATTATTTTTATCTCATTGAACCACATTTTACTTACCGATATCAACCGTGTCTGTCGGATTTTTGAAATTCCATTCACAGAAGTGGTAAAATTAAGTTTTATGCAAAATTCAGTTTTTAACCTACCACTTCGTGGTTTCACTATTCATCAAAAATTGAAAGTTTTCAGAAAAATACCAAAATTTCACCCTAGGCTAATTTCGATATTCTGAGTCCAAAAATGAAGTCCATTTTGAAAAATAAAATTTATAAAATTTCAAAAAGTGGTTATTACTATTCATAACGGCTAGTTTTAATAGCATATTGTTGTTTAGTGAAACTCGGTATTGCGTACGACGCAAGCTATCGAGGAAGGTCGTGATTGCGTGTAAAGCAAGCCAAGAAAGTGTTGTATAGAAAAAGATTCCTTTGATGATTTATATAACATAAAAGTCTCGGGTGTTACATTCCACCCCCCATAAAAAGAATTTCGCCCTCGAAATTCGTCACTTTGCAACAAACAGATGAGGATACTTCTCCCTCATCATATCCTCAAGCTCCCATGTAGCTTCTTCAAGTTGGTGGTTTCTCTATAAAACTTTCACCAAGCGAGTGGTCTTGTTTCATAGGACTTTTTCGCTACGATCCAGAATCTCTATCGGCTGTTCTTCATAAGAAAGATCTTGCTCCAGCGGTACAACTTCTAAGCTGAGTACATGTGAAGGATCTCGTATGTACTTTCTCAGGAGAGATACATGGAACACATCGTGAACTTGAGAGAGATTCGGTGGAAGCGCCAATCGGTAAGCTACCTTCCCAACACGATCCAGTATTTCGAAAGGACCGATATATCTAGGGCTCAACTTCCCCTTCTTTCCAAATCTCATAACCCTCTTCCAGGGAGATATTCGTAAGAACACTTTATCGCCCACTTCAAACTCTAGGTCTTTTCTTCGGTTGTCGGCATAACTTTTCTGTCGACTCTGAGCTGCTCTTATGTGTTGTTGAATAGATCTGACCTTTTCTGCCATTTCATCAACGAGATCAGGTCCTAATAGCTTTCTTTCCCCAACTTCATCCCAGCAAGTTGGAGTCCTGCATTTCTTTCCATAGAGAGCTTCATAAGGAGCCATCTGAATACTGGAGTGAAAGATATTATTATAAGAAAATTCCACCAAAGGTAGGTGTTGATCCCAACCTCCTTTGAAATCCATAGAGCAAGCTCTCAACATATCTTCTAGGGTTTGAATTGTTCTCTCAGACTGATCGTCTGTCTGGGGATGATAAGCAGTGCTGAAACTCAACTCTGTATCCAGAGTATGCTGAAGACTTCGCCAGAACTTCGAGGTAAATCTCGGATCTCGATCAGATATAATAGAAAGTGGTACTCCATGTAATCTTACCACTTCCTTTACATATATCCTGGCAAGCTGATCTAGAGAGAAATCCTCTCTAATAGCAATGAAGTGTGCAGACTTTGTAAGACGATCAACTATGACCCAGATAGCATTATTGCCTTTGGATGTTTTAGGAAGTCCTGTGACAAAGTCCATAGTGATGTTTTCCCATTTCCATTCGGGTATGGGTAATGGTTGTAACATCCCCTTAGACTTTTGTCTCTCAGCTTTAACTTGTTGACAAACCAAGCATCGAGAGACATATTCAGCAACATCTCTTTTCAGGCCATCCCACCAGAAGTACTCTTTCAGGTCCCTATACATCTTCGTGCTTCCAGGATGAATTGAGAATGATGAACTATGAGCCTCATCCAGCAGCTCCTTCTTTAATTCGGGGATGGGAGGAACACAAACCCGATTCCTGAACTTTATTATCCCATCACAATCAAGGTTGAATTCAGGAACATTTCTCACCTTCTTTTGTAACTCGACATCTTCTTTCTGTGCCTCTTTAATCTTCACATGTATAGATGGTTGAACATTCATTTGAGAAAGATAAGATTTTTCCCCTTCCATTATAATTCCAAGATCCTTTTTTTGTAAATCCATAAATATTGGATCCTTTTTGATCCTCATAATGGATAAACTAGCATGGTCTTGTCGACTTAATGCATCTGCCACCTTGTTTGCTTTCCCAGGATGGTAATGGATTGAGCAGTCATAATCCTTAATCAGCTCCAACCATCTTCTTTGGCGCATATTCAACTCCTTTTGTGTGAAAATATACTTTAAACTTTTATGATCAGTATAAATATCACACCTTTCACCATAAAGTTAATGCCTCCAAATCTTTAATGCAAAGATTACCGCAGCCAACTCCAAATCATGTGTTGGGTAATTTTGCTCATGGATTTTCAACTGTCGTGAGGCATAAGCTATCACCATATCATTTTGCATAAGAACACACCCCAATCCCTTCTTGGATGCATCACTGTAGATCACAAACCTTTCTCCACTACAAGGCAGTGTGAGCACAGGTGCACTGGATAACCTTCTTTTCAACTCCTTGAAATTCTCTTCACATTCCTCTATCCAGACAAACTTAACTCCTTTCCGAGTCAACTTGGTGAGTGGATTAGATAATCGTGAAAAATCTTTTACAAAACGTCGATAATATCCAGCCAAACCAAGAAAACTTCGGATCTCAGTTACTGTTGTTGGTCTTGACCATCTTTCGATAACCTCTGTTTTTGCTGGATCCACAGATATCCCCTCTTTTGAGATTATATGACCCAAAAATGCAACTTTTTGAAGCCAAAATTCACACTTGGTAAATTTGGCATAAAGCTTCTCCTTTCTCAGGGTCTTCAATATAATTCTCAAGTGATCTTCATGCTCTTCCTTGCTCTTTGAGTAGACAAGAATATCGTCTATAAAGACTACCACAAATTGATCAAGATAGTCTCTAAAGACTCTATTCATTAGATCCATGAAGATAGAAGGGGCATTAGTAAGACCAAATGACATCACTATAAATTCATAGTGTCCATACCTTGTACGGAAAGCCGTCTTTGGTATATCCTCCCTTTTGACCCTTAATTGATGATACCCTGAACGAAGATCAATCTTGGAAAAGTATTGAGCTCTGCGTAGTTGGTCAAATAAGTCATCAATGCGTGGGAGAGGATATTTGTTCTTGATAGTGATCTTGTTAAGTTCTCGATAATCAATGCAAAGTCTCATTGATCCATCTTTCTTCTTAACAAATAGAACAGGTGCTCCCCAAGGTGACGCACTAGGGCGTATGAATCCCTTATCAAGATTCTCTTGGAGTTGCTTCTTCAATTCCTGCAACTCAATTGGGGCCATTCTATAAGGTGTCTTTGAAATAGGAAAAGCACCCGGTACGAGTTCTATTGAAAACTCAACTTCACGATTTGGTGGAAGACCCGGCAATTCCTCCGGAAAGACATCATCAAACTCCCGTACAATGGGCATATTCTTAATCGTGAGTTTCTCACCAACCATTTGAGATAAATAACCTTCATTTAGTGGAATCAATACCCATAAGATGGAAGAAATTTCCACTGGAAGGTTATATTCATCCTTGCATCGATAGACGATCGTAGATTGATCTGGAATATGAAATGTGACTTCCCTTCTTTGGCAATTGATATGAGCTCCATGTAGAGAAAGCCAATCCATGCCAAGAATCACATCAAATTCCACTAAAGGAAGGATCACAAGATTTGCAGGAAGCACTTTCCCACAAACTTCGATCGGAGAAGAATTATAAACTTTTGATGCGATTGATGTGCCATTAGGTGTTGTCACAGCTAACTCAACATCTAATTGTTGAGGTAATATGGTGATACCCTTAGAAAAGTCTTCAGAAATAAAAGAGTGGGTGGATCCAGAATCAAATAAAACATTTGCTACTTTAGAGTGGATGGTAAGTGTACCTTTCACCACATCGTTATCGTACTCCACATCGCTGATAGAAATTGCATGTGACTTTCCTTTGCCTTTAGCCTTAAGAGTTTGTTGACGTCGACCATCATCATCAACCCTTGGATTTGGGCATTGATTGGTATAATGCCCCATCTCCTTGCACTTGAAACATTGAAGTGTAGTAGGGTCATTCTGTGTATCCCTTCCTTTGTTTGCGTCATTAGACATCTTCTTCCCATTATCACGGCATTCAAATGCCCGATGACCTTCCTTTCCACATTTAAAACATTTACTTGTCCCTTTAAGACAACTCCCTCCATGTTTCTTTCCACACTTTGAGCATAAGGAAAAGCTCATCTTCTTTTCCGTGTGCTCTTTAGATTTTTCTTTGAATTCCATCTTCCTCTTCTTATCAAACCCATGTGACTGATGGGTTACTCCAATCTCCATTTTGACTTTGAGAGCACATCGAATGATTTCCTCATAGCTATTGAAGTCCCTTATGGCTAACGCCCTTCGAAGACTTGGTTTTAAGCCACTAAAGAATCGATCGATCTTACTCTCAGGTTGGATAATAATACCAGAAGCGTACCTTGCAAGTCTTGTAAAATTTGCTTCATAGGTACTAACAGATTCATCATCCCTTTGCTTCAGTTCAAGGAACTCTTTCTCCATCTTTGTTCGGAGAATACGAGGGAAGTACTTATTGAAAAATAAGTTCTTGAACTCGTCCCATTCCATAGACTCAATTTCATCCCTTTGCCTCGTATTCTTAATAAGATTCCATCATTGATCAGCATCTCCTTCCAAACGATACACTGCTAGGATGACTTTATCATGCTCAGAACATTGAAGAACTGAAAATATCTTTTCAGTAGTACTAATCCATTGTTCAGCAACTAATGGATCAGTAGACCCACTGAAAGAAGGTGGACGCTGCCTCATGAAGGATTCAACAGAATGTTGCTCCTTCCTTTGCTCGTTTGGAAGTCCTGCATGATTCATAGCTTGAGAAAGTTGTGTGAGCATGGATACAAGATTTTTCATTCCAGCTCCCATATCGTTTGGTTGCTCAGGGGGACAATCATTGCATTGCCCATCGCATTCCGCATTAACACGGTTCCTTCGGGTTCCAGCCATTGACTAAAACCAAGAAGAATAGTGTGAGCAACACTAATTATAATAGGAAACCACATAATTCAAGAATAAAATTTTCATGCTTAAGGTCTTATCCTAGGTTATTCAAGGCCATTTCTAAAACACTAAGATTGTGTTCTATGCTTAGACTTATCCTTAGGGTTCTTACTAAGGCTTTCACATCCTAGTTTCCAAAGGTTGACTATACCTTTCCTCTGATACCAACTAAAACGACCCATACTTTACATACATTGTTAATACTTCGAAATTGAAGCACACTTATTACAACGTATGACAAAACCACAAAGGACCGTATAGGTATAGTGTCTTTAGAAACTGGGAAACATAAACAACTGGTTCATAAATCTTCTACAGTGTCTCCCATTTATTTCATCATATCTAGGGTCCCTTTTAGCATATTCTACTTAATATCCATCTTCCTGACCTGGGGAAAAGAAAACATAAAAGGGTGAGCTCAAATGCTCAGCAAGGGCAAATAAAGGAAATAAAAATCATATCATATCTTTTTGAAAATCAAAACCTGCAAAAGAGATCATAATATCTTATCATGGAATAAATCATAGAAGTGAAAATGAGATCCCCATAATCATAACATAAGACTTGAAACTTTGTGGCATGAATACATAATCATGGAAAATCATTTCTTGTTAGTCACGACTCATTGCCAAGACTATCTTAGTGGACAAAGTCCCTTTCTGAATCGAGTAACCCTCGTTTCAGTCCTGTTTCACTGAACCAGTATAACCTACCATTCCAGCCCTGTCTATCTCATGAGATATAAAATCTTTACCCAATGAATTGGAGGGAGATATAGGTCCCACCCATCTCATAATGAATCCTTTCTTATGTGTGCAACAAAATCATAAATCATACATCATTTCATAACCCATGGAATAAAAATGGGATTCTTAAACAACATGACATCATAAAACAATTCATATAAGATAAAGGAATTCATAAAAATACTTCCATCACAACATAATCAAATCAATGTAATAATAGGGATAAAAACAGAACCCTATATTATCTTAGATGGAAAATAATTTTGATAAAACACTTGAAATGAATTCTTGAGGAAAATATCCTTTCTTCTTCAAAAAACACTTTTCCTTTCTTAATATGTCATACAATTATAAACTAAAATAAGTTGATTAAAAATAAACTTGAAAACTTTTAAAAGAAGATTCCTGGAAATAATATTTTAAAAATCCATTCATGCCGTATAAGTTAAATAAAACATTCTTCGTACTTTTTTCGGAAAAGTCAAAAAGTACCTCGTATAAAAAGAACGACAAAAGATTCCTTTCATATCTTTTACTAAAAACTTACCGAAGGTAAAAATAGATTTAAACAATTGTAGGTGGATTGAAATAATATTACATATTGATGAAACATGGATGTGGATGATAAAATACACCCCAGTAAATACCAAAGTATAAACAATCTCGGATAAAAATGAGATTGTGATATTTCCCTTACCTTAGGTCCGATTTGCTTTGTTCATGTCTGAAGCTCCTGTATAATGGTTTAAATAATGTTATTGACTTATTCTAGAATCATACATATTGATATGATATCATATATGGTCATATTATTAGCTTCTTGTTAGTAATATTTCATTGTTACTTGTTACTTGGGTCTTTATAACTTTTTGTTCTTATGCGTGTCTTGTCGAATAAATTCTTATTCTTATCTTTAGGTTATAGATAATTCATTTATAGAATGGTATTAGTGTAGTATATACCATATTCATTCATTCAATTCATTTATATAATCATTATGAAATGAAGATCATGTAGAACGAGTCGCATCACATCGTGGAGACGGTATTCCGTACGTACGCACAAGTGATGATATCGTTCCTATGATCGTGGAATTGTATTGGAGTATATATATATTATTTCAGTATCAATATTACTTCATAATAATCATATATAGTTACTCATTACACCATTATACCCATCCTTGTAAGGTGATGGTGGAAAATAGATTACACCACGGCGTGGAGACGGTATTTCGTACGTACGCACGCGCGGTGATTTCATTTTTCCGTAGGATGGATAGAAGGTGAATTAGGGTTGTTTCATATTTATAATAACATATCAGTATGTAATTAATACGGATGTTATTACTTTATCATGAAACAACTAAAGAAGAAGAAGTTGAAGAAGAAAGAAATTGAAAAGATCGGTAATGGATATTACCTCTTCTTTGGAACGCCTCTTTGAATCCTCCACTTAAGGAAAAAAGATTGGTCTTTGGAGAAGACCAGGACCTCTAGGATTATTCTAGGGAAGTGGAGAGGATAAAATGGCAGGGGTTGTCTGAGCTTGAGTGCTCAAATTGGTGTGAGGAGGAGGGGGAGGAGGTGCCCTTTTATAAGGGAGGAGAGGGGCACCTTAGGAATATCTCAAAATATTATTTTATATTAAAGTCAAAATCGGTTTATAATGGTTCCAAAGAGTCTTATTTGGAATCTAAAGTGGGGATGGGTCTAAATCCTATCAACCAATAGGATTTAGACAAGTTTAGGGTATTATTTTAACCTTATCAATTAGATTTAACTCTAAGTTAATTAATTTAACTTTTACCGTGTCTTTTTGTTTTCTTTCACTATATGGTTAATACACTTACTATAACATGCCAAACGAACCCAAAGTTGTTTATTATTAATATATATATCCTTATCTAAGTCATTTTTCCAAACCTTATATTTTTAGGAATAAAATAACAATTAATAATATAATATTTGATTTAAAAACTATTTTGTGTCAATTTTGACACTATTTGATATATGATTTTTTTGAAAGTCATAACAGAATTATATGTTCGAACCAAGTTGATTAAATCAACACTAATATATCATAGTAACCTATAAAATTAGTGGAGTTCATAAAAAGTCTTAAATTACATTTATTTTGTTATTTATATTATAAATTATGTCAATATTTCATTAATAAGATAATTACTGCATCATCTTTGTGTCATATATAAATTACATTATTTGATGTCTAAAAATTACAAATAAAATGCCATCATGTAGGAAATCTTTTTATCTTTCTAATGAATATTTACAATCGAATTTATCTTATGTATAACCCCATATTAAAAATGATTTACTTATTAAACTTTGATTTTAACTATTTTAACCCTTCTTTAAATAAATTAATAATAAATGTCCTAATCTAATCCAAGTGGGCCTAAATGGTCATATGTTATTCCTAAGTTTGTTTTTGGTCAAATTAAACTTGTCCAATAGAATTAGGACATGTTTTAGGGTAATATTAATATCATATTTACCCTTAGTTACCCTATTTACTATTAACCACGGTAAAAAAAAGTAAAAAGTTACTATTCACCAAAAAATTATTTTTATCTCATTGAACCACATTTTACTTACTGATATCAACCGTGTCTGTCAGATTTTTGAAATTCCATTCATAGAAGTGGTAAAATTAAGTTTTATGCAAAATTCAGTTTTTAACCTACCACTTAGTGGTTTCACTATTCATCAAAAATTGAAAGTTTTCAGAAAAATACCAAAATTTCACCCTAGGCTAATTTCGATATTCTGAGTCCAAAAATGAAGTCCATTTTGAAAAATAAAATTTATAAAATTTCAGAAAGTGGTTATTACTATTCATAACGGCTAGTTTTAATAGCATATTGTTGTTTAGTGAAACTCGGTATTGCGTACGACGCAAGCTATCGAGGAAGGTCGCGATTGCGTGTAAAGCAAGCCAAGCAAGTGTTGTATAGAAAAAGATTCCTTTGATGATTTATATAACATAAAAGTCTCGGGTGTTACATCCAAAGCCATTTGTATCAACCAAACCCTACTCAAATATCCTCCCAACTACCCTCACATAAATATAGTGCCCTTACTTTGATCAAAAATCCATCCTAAGGAGCCCTTTTGATCAAATCAAAAGGAAGCACCCCAAGAAGAGGAAATAATTTCATCACCTCTTTCAATGTTCTTTTATTCTTCCACTTCCTATTTATTTGTTGTTTCTATAAAAAATAATAACTCCAGTACCTTATACATACTATGATGTTATTATATATATGTTACAACCATATTCATTATTCTACTCATCATATGAATGATAAAGTCACCATACGTGCTTACGTACGGCTTACCGTCTCCACGTCATGGTGTAGTTTGTTATTCAACACTTAATTATTTTGGATGGGTATATGATAAAACACTATTTTATTGAATATTTCATTTATATTAAATGATATAATTTCCTCACATTGTGTTAAATATGTTTAATTAGAACGTATTTGGGATTAGATCATTCATTTGAATATTTGATGAAACTTCCAGTTTTACCCTTTATAGTCCACTGTAGTATTTCGAAGATAAATATTATTATATTTATTATTTGAATTTGAAATTTTGTTAAAGTGTTCCTAACTTAATTATTTACAACTTTAATTCAGGAAACTAGAGCTAAATAGTTCATTTGGTTGTTTAAAATGGGTCATGAAGTCAAAGTTGGGCTGGGCTCTCCAGAATGGAGAATCTTTTATATTTCGGTCATAACTCCTTCATATGGGCCTTTATTGAGCCCAAATTTGGAGAGGAGATATAGGACTCATATCCTCACATTTTATCCTTCTAGAAGTTTGGCCAATTCACGCGTTTGGTGGTAAAATGGGTGGTGCAAGTTCGAATAAAATATTTGGCTGAATTTCCACATTCACACTTGAAACCACTTGTAACCTCTCCTCCCCTCCCCTATATAAATTGGAGTTTTTATCATTTGGAGAGGTTGGGGACGTGAATTAGGAGATTGGAGGCAGAGGAGAATTTGTTTCACCCAAATTATCCAACCATTGTAAGAGGGGTAGCTCTTGAAGCAAGGATCCCCTCATCGAAGCCTCCTTCTCTTCTTCATTTTGTAATGTTTTCATTTGTGTAATAAACTTCATTGTTCTTATTTTATTTCCTCTCTTTTCTTCTATTTTTTCTAAATTTCTTCTTCTCTTAATCTTCCTATGTGTGCTGGAATTCTTGAGTAGAAGCGTTATTGGGTTATACCCATTATAAACCTTTGCACATGCAAAACGCTTCTACGATGATTATGCCACCCATGGAAGAGTAGTATTTTAGTAATCGATCTATCTTCTAACTTCTTCATTTAATTATTTTGAATAAATGAGATACTATAATTCACATAATATGATCCATGAATTGTGTTTTTAAATTACCAGAAACTAAGCAAGCAATTGAACAATTAACACAAAATACGCAAGGTCGGGAATTGTGTAAATTGTGAGAGCGCAATCTTAATCGGTAATACAAGACCATACGGGATAAATTTGTAGAGTTCAAATATAATCCCTAAAAACAATTCAACCTCATTTCCATAATGGATATGTACTCTAATTAACCACTAACCATAAGTTATACTTAGAACAACAATCAAAGCAGGGTGCTGCGATTGCGTGTTCCGAAGCTAGCCTAGGGTTTAAGTAATTTCATCTTTGTGGTTAAGTTAACTCTCATAGGGTTAGAGGGATAACAAATTAGGGGATCATAATTGAGTGGATATTGATTTAAATGATAATGATTAATAAGTGAATGAAGAGGTAGAGTTAGATCGATTAGTCCTTTTAAAATAGATTTCTAAAAAAACATCTTCTTGTTGTGTCTTTTTAATCAAACATCATTTCAAAATTAAAAACAAAAAAATGAAATCTTCTTCCAGCAAACTTCTTCTAGATCTATAAACTATAAAAAAACCCATCCATTCAATTAGTGTTTTTATTCTCTTTTATTTTATTTTTATATTACCTCTACGAAGTTGTTTTAATTCACTTCCTCCTTTGAGAGATGACCTTGGTCAGGCACTCTGCTGCACCTAAGTACCCCAAAATCACACTAATCATTTGAGGGCACCCATAACAGTGCTCTACCAAATTGACGCCATTACCGGGGAGGCAAGAAATTATTTCAACCAATTATAGGTATTTATTTTATTTTACATTTTATTCTCTTCCTCTCTTCTTTCTTCCTTCTTTACCCAATCTGATTTTTCTTCTTCTTCTTTTATTTTCTTCTACTTCTTTTTGGACCATCAACTCAAACTTCTCATTTTTATTTTACTACGGTCCACTTTATTTCTTTTCATTTTTATTTGATTTATGACACGAACTAATCCCGAATATCTCTTAGATCTTGACCTTGAGATTGAACGTAGCCTTAGGGCACGAATCAGACATTCTCAATCCACGAGAAGTTTCAATATTCAACCAGTTGGTGAATTCCTCTCTTCTGGAAACACTGAAATTGGAAGCAATTAAAATTCAAACATAAAAGAAGAACTAATGGCTGAAAACAATGGAAATGAACTAAATAGAACCATTCGATAATTGGCTGCACCTGATATTAACTATCAACCAAATTGTATTGCATACCCAAATCTCGAATCGGACTTTGAACTAAAATCTGGGTTAATTCACTTACTTACAAAGTTTCATGGCCTCTCTAGTGAGGATCCCAATAAACATTTGAAAGAATTTAATGTGTTTTGATCAACCCTAAAACCTACAAATGTTTCTGAAGATCAAATCAAATTAAGAGCATTCTCATTTTCATTTGATGGAGCTGCAAAGGATTGGATGTACTATTTACAACCTGAAGATGTAACATGTTGGAACGATTTGAAAAGTCTTTTCTTGCAGAGATTTTTTACAGCATCAAGGACCACTTCCATTCGAAAGGAGATATCAGGGATCAAGCAAGCACAAGGGGAGTCAATGTATGAGTACTGGGAGCGATTCAAGAAGTTGTGTGCAAGTTGTCTGCATCACCAAATCAGTGAGAAACTCCTCATTCAGTACTTCTATGAAGGGCTCACACCCATGGAGAGGATCATGGTGGATGCTACGGTTTTATGAGCATTGGTGTACAAGACACCAGTAGTTGCACGTGCGTTGATCGACAATATGGCCCAAAACTCCCAACAATTTGGCGATAGAGGTACACCACATGTCAGGGGAGTACATCAGGTAAGTCCTTTTTCTCTTGAAAGTCATTTGAATGATACCAAGTTGGAAGAATTGACCACTATGGTGAGGTAAATTTCTTTGGCACAAAAGACATCTCTACCCCCTCTTTCAAGGCCTTGTGGTATTTTCACTGAGACAAGCCACCCAACTGACTGTTGCCCACAACTCCAAGAAACAAAAGATTGTGTAGCAGTGTTCCCTGGGAGACCATATCAGCAGCAACAACAACAACCATATCCCCAAAAGAAGTTTCATCCAATATACAACCAAGGGTGGAAAGATCAGTCGGACATGAGGTATGGCTCTAGACAACAACAAAGGCCCCCTTTTCAACCAAACTTCCAGCAGCCTCCGCCTTACTAGTAGGGTTTCCAACAACCCCAAAGGAGATTTGAATCTCAAACATAAACAAGCTAAAAACAAGGGAATCCCCCACCCAAGGTAGATTCTAACACTGATGAACTTTTGAAGCAAATTGTTCTTAATCAACAGAATGAGCTAAAGAGTCAAGGTTCGGAGCTGAGGGAGTTGAAGACTCAAATGAGCCAGATTGCCACCGCCCTCCATGAAATTGTAAGTAAGAATTCCGGAAATCTACCTTCCCAACCCACTCCAAATCCAAAGGGGAATGTTAGTTCCATCACATTGATAAGTGGGAAGAAAATGAACGATACATCTGTACCTACCATTCCACCAGGATTCACCTCAACTCCAGAGAAGCTGCAATCCATACCAACTGATGAGAAATCCAAGGAGAAAGATAAAGGTAAGAAAAATATTGGTGATGTTCCTCATAAACCCCTTCCTTTTCCAAACAGGGTTGTTCAAACTAATAAGATGGCTGAAGAAGCAATGCAAAAAGAGGTTTTGGACACATTCAAGCGTGTGGATATCAACATTCCTCTACTTGAAGCCATTAAGCAAATTCCAAGGTATGCCAAATTATTAAAAGAACTATGAACCAATCGAAGAGGGCTCAAGGGAAATGAGAGGATCAACCTTGGAAGGAATGTCTCGACACTCATTACACCAACTCTAGAAATTCCAACAAAGTTCAAGGATCCCGGGACATTCACCATCCCATGTACCATAGGGGAGTTGCACTTCTCTGATGCTCTTTGTGATTTAGGGGATTCAATAAATGTGATGCCTCACTCTGTATTTTCTTCCTTGCAGGTTGGTGAGTTGAAGCCAACAAGAGTAGTGGTGCAATTGGCGAATAGAGCTACGGCATATCCAGCGGGAGTCCTTGAGGATGTACTTGTCTGGGTAAGAGACATGATCTTTCCAGCAGACTTCTATGTGATTAACATCGAGGATGATCAGGTAAGTTCTCATGCCCCTATTATCTTAGGTAGGCCCTTCCTCAAAACTGCAAAAACTATCATAAATGTCAATGAGGGTACGATTTCCATGGAATTTGGAGATGAAGTTGTGGTATTTAATGTTATGGATTCCATGAAGTACCCCTCTGAGGACCATTCTGCTTTTGTTATCTCCCATTTTGAACCACCAAGTAAAAAATCCATGGATTTTGATTGTACTATTCTTAGGGAGATTATGAGTATTGGTTCTGGTTTAATGTCTAAGAGAACTTCCACACCTGTTTCTAATGAACAAAACTCTCTAAGATTTGATTTTGAAATGGAATCATATTCTGATTTTGATCATGTGAACTCTGATTATGACATGGATGTTGAGTATGCTGATGTATTTGATGCTTTATTCTCTGATTATGATGATGTATATTCTGATACTGATGCTCTTTGTGCACATATTTTAGTTCCTTCTATAACCCCATCCATACACCACCCCCCTACACTGGAACTCAAGCCATTGCCACCAAATCTAAAATACTCATACTTGTTTAGTGGTGAGAGGTTACCTGTTATCATTGCTAAAAATCTCCCTTTTGAACATGAAGAAAAACTTTTGAATCTTTTGAGGGAGAACATCAGGGAAATCGGGTGGACCTTGGCTGACATATCAGGTATTAGCCCCTCCATTTGCATGAATAGGATTCTTTTGGAGGATGGGTCTAAACTGGTGAGGCAACCACAAAGGACACTCAATCCAACACTTTTGTAGGTTGTTAAAAAAGAAGTTGAAAAATTGCTCGAGGCAGGTATAATATATCCCATTTCAGATTCTAAGTGGGTAAGTCCAATTCAGGTTGTGCCTAAGAAGAGTGGTGTTACTGTTGTTAAAAATGATAAAGATGAGTTAATACCAATGAGGGTGCAAAACAGTTGGCGTGTGTGTATTGATTATAGGAAACTAAATCATTCCACTCGCAAAGACCATTTCCCCCTCCCATTTATTGATCAAATGCTTGAGAGACTAGCTGGGAAAACACACTATTGTTTCTTGGATGGATTTTCTGGATATTTTCAGGTTCCTATAGCTCCGGAGGATTAGGAGAAGACTATATTCACATGTCCTTTTGGCACATTTTCCTACCGAAGGATTCCATTTGGACTTTGCAACGCCCCGGGTACCTTCCAGAGATGCATGGTGAGTATTTTTTCTAATTTTATTGAGACCTTCATGGAGGTATTTATGGATGATTTTAAAGTGTATGGATCCTCATTTGATGAATGTCTAAATAGTTTGGGAAAGGTATTGAATCGTTGTATTGAGAAGAATCTGGTCCTAA
Source organism: Viscum album (assembly GCA_963277665.1). NCBI lineage: Eukaryota > Viridiplantae > Streptophyta > Magnoliopsida > Santalales > Viscaceae > Viscum > Viscum album. Next base: position 54,060,402 of record OY728153.1, on the reverse strand, counting down.
ACTTTGAAAAGTTTCATTTCATGGTAGAGCATGGCATTGTCTTAGGGCATGTAGTGTCAAAACATGGGATAGAGGTTTATAGATCAAAGGTATATATTATTTCATCCTTACCATATCCTTCATGTGTGCGTGATGTTAGATCTTTCCTAGTTCATGCAGGATTTTATCGGCGCTTTATCAAAGATTTTAGTAAGATTGCTCTTCCTATGTCAAGATTACTTCAAAAGGATTCTGATTTTCTGTTTGATGTTTCTTGCAGGAATTCATTCGATGAGCTAAAACAACGTCTGACCACTCCACCTATTATACAGCCCCCACGGTGGGAGATTCCTTTTGAGCTTATGTGTGACGCCTCCAACTTCGCGGTTGGAGTTGTCTTATCTCAGAGGGTGGAGGGACGTTCACATGTGATCGCCTATGCATCAAGGACACTGGATTCAGCCCAATAAAATTACACAATCACAGAAAAGGAGTTTCTTGTTGTCATGTTTGCTTTAGATAAATTCCGTTCATATTTATTGGGATCTAAAGTAGTTGTTTTTTCTGACCATGCAGCTTTGAGGTACCTCCTAAAGAATCCAGATGCAAATCCACGACTTATCCGTTGGATGCTCCTTCTTCGGGAATTTGATATTAAGATAAAGGACAAGAAGGGATCAGAGAATTTGGTGGCAGACCACATGAGTAGGCTTACTCACACACTAGAGGATGACACCTTGGACCAAGTACCACTTCGGGACACTTTTCCCGATGAGCATATTTATTCCATCTCAGGTACGCATCCTTGGTATGCTGATTTAGTTAACTACATTGTTGACTCTGAAATCCCTACAAATTTAAAGAAACATCAAGTCCAAAAATTAAAAATTGAGTCTAGGTTTTATGTGTGGGATGATCCTTACCTCTGGCGCATGTGTAGTGACCAATTCATTAGGCGGTGTGTTCCCGATCATGAGTTTGATTCTGTTTTGCATTTCAGTCATACAATTGCTTGTGGTGGACACTTTGGACCCCAAAGGATAGCTAGGAAGGTTTTGGACTCTGGATTATATTGGCCTATCTTGTTCCATGATTCCCATGTGTTTTGTAAGTCATGCTCTTGTTGCCAACACACTGGGAATATTTCTAGGAGACATGAGATGCCCCAACAACCCATACTATTCTGTGAGATTTTTGATGTATGGGGAATTGATTTTATGGGTCCTTTTCCTAGTTCATTTGGATTTTTGTATATTTTGGTTGTTGTTGATTATGTGAGTAAATGGGTGGAGGCCAAGGCCACCAGGACTGACGATTCTCATGTTGTTGTGGACTTTGTCAAAGCACAGATTTTTTGCAGGTTTGGAGTACCAAAGGCCACCATCAGTGACCAAGGGACACACTTTTGCAATAGGAATTTTGCTTCCCTCCTTCGGAAGTATGGGGTGACACACAAAACATCAACACCATACCACCCCCAAACAAATGGTCAGGCTGAGGTTTCAAATCGTGAGCTGAAACAAATATTAGAGAAAACTGTGCAGCCAAATAGGAAGGATTGGAGCAAGCGCTTGGATGATGCATTGTGGGCTTATAGGACAGCATACAAGACACCCATTGGTATATCCCCATTTCGGATTGTTTTTGGGAAAGCGTATCATCTCCCCGTGGAAGTTGAGCATCGGGCTTATTGGGCTATAAAGAAATGCAACATGGATTTGGCCCAAGCTGGAATCCAAAGGAAGCTGAAAATTCAAGAGCTTGAGGAGATTAGATTATCATCATTTGAGAACTCAAGGCTCTACAAGGAAATATCAAAAGCAGCTCATGACAAAATGATCCAACAAAGGGAGTTTCATGTTGGAGAGAAATTCCTTCTCTACAGTTCACAACTGAAGCTGATGCCTGGTAAGTTGCATTCCAGATGGTTAGGTCCTTATGTTGTGACTAATGTTTTTCCTTATGGTGCAGTGGAGATCACACAAGAGGACACTAGAAGGAGATTTACAGTCAATGGGCAACGTTTGAAGAGATACATTGAGGGACTTCCTACTGATGCAGTGGATTTTATCACACTGCATGACCCCATCATCACTTGAGCACATCAGGCAGTTCCTAACCCTTTCACTTTTGTATTATTTTTCCTATTTAAAAATTCTGAATTTCATGTGCATATATCATCTCATAGGTTCACATTGAGGACAATGCAATATTTTAAGTGTGGGGGAGGGAACCTTTTAGTTTAGTAATTTCAATTGCTTTCCGGTTCAAAAAAACCAAAAAAAATTGTGTGTTTTTCAAATTTTGTGTGTTTATTTTACAATTTCTTGTGTGTTTTTGAAACTTTTGAGCTGAAATGATTCTCATCACCATTGTTAAATCCATATCAATAAGTGAAACAATTTACCCCTTGAAACTAAGCTTAAATGAATACTGAAATGACTTTGTTTCAAGTTCAAATATTTAGTAATTTCATGGAAAGTACACCGAATTTTGAATCTCATGCCACATCTCACTATCTTTATATCTGAAATCACTTTCCTGTGAGGCTTCTGAACCATTATTTTCATATTCTTTACATTCACCTCACTTCTTGAGAGAACCAAACCATGCTTGATTTAACCAGAATTTGATTTATTCCTGTCAAAACTTGAGGGTTTGAGGTACTTATGTTTAAATTATTGAGGCATTTGTTTGGTATTAATGCCCCTATTTCAAAGAATACATTTTTATAATGGACTACCTTGAATATTTAATCCTTTTAGCCCTTATAATCCATGCACAGCCTGTTAGGTTAGCCACATTACAAGCCAATTTTCCCTATCCAACCAACTCTTGAAGTAAAATTTCATAATCTAGTTGAGCTTAAGTGTGGGGGAAGTTGTCTTGTGTTTTGCCACCACATTATGTGATACTTTGGGTGGAAAATTAAATTTTGAAGAGATGTGTTTACTGATGAAAAAATTCATTATATTGAAAGATGTGCCTTTTCTGGAGCTTTCATGACAAGTGAAGTTGTGCCTTTTTTGGAGCTTCTAATTGAGGTGGAAAGTTGTGCCCATCTGGAGCTTTCAAGAAAATCATGTTTGAGAAGATTGGAATTTTTTATGCTAAAATGATGAATGGTGTAAAACATTCATGACTTTTCATGATGATGGAGCTGAATTGATACTATGGGGATTGAGGAGAAGACCATATTTAAGTGAAATTAGATTAATGCAATTTTGCTTCAAAAGAGTCAAGCCCTCCTCATTTAATCTCAGAGTTTTTCACATCTTAATCCTACCAACCGAAATCCATAGAACAACCCTAAAAAGTCCTCATGATAAACATATGTCCTTGAATCACATCAGGTAGTGATGTAGGAATCTATCAAGCCTATGGTGACCCTTGTATGAGTTTGGATGAGAAAGACATTGCAAAAAAAAATTAATATTTGAGTGATGAGAGAAAATTCAAGTGAGGTGAGTGTTTTGTGCATGGGAGAATAAATAAAGTGGAAATATATTGAATTATATAAATGAATAACTTGAAATAATGGTTTTTATGAGGCATGATATCTTTTGTTTCTTGGGGTGTAATTGTTTGATCTCAAGGATATGTGTTTTAAAATTGGTTTTGATTTGATATTAATGTTTACTTGATATGAGGTTTTGCCCCGGAGTGCAAAAGGGTAAGTGTGGGGGAGTTGATAAAACACTATTTTATTGAATATTTCATTGATAATAAATGATATAATTTCCTCACATTGTGTTAAATATGTTTAATTAGAAAGTATTTGGGATTAGATCATTCATTTGAATATTTGATGAAAATTCCAGTTTTACCCTTTATAGTTCACTATAGTATTTCGAAGATACATATTTTTATATTTATTATTTGAATTTTATATTTTATAAACGTGTTCCTAACTTAATTATTTACAACTTTTATTCAGGACACTAGAGCTAAACAGTTCATTTGGTTGTTGAAAATGGGCCATGAAGTCAAAGTTGGGTTGGGATCACCAGAATGGAGAAGCTTCTTTATTGAGGCCATAACTCCTTCATATGGACCTTTATTGAGCCCTAATTTGGCTCGGAGATAGAGGACCCATGTCCTCACATTTTATCCTTCTGGAAGGCCGGACAATTCACGCGTTTTAGTGGTCAAATGGGCGGTGCAAGTTGGCATAAAATATTTGGCCGAATTTCCACATTCACACTTGAAACCACTTGTAACCTCTCCTCTCCTCCCCTCTATAAATTGGAGTTTTTCTCATTTGGAGGGGTTGGGGACGTGAATTAGGAGATTTTAAGCATAGGAGAATTTGTTTCACTCAAATTCTCCAACCATTGTAAGAGGGGTATCTCTTGAAGCAAGGATCCCCTCATCGAAGCCTCCTTCTCTTCTTCATTTTGTAATGTTTTCATTTGTGTAATAAACTTCATTGTTATTCTTTTATTTCTTATATTTTCTTATGTTTTGTTTAAATTTATTCTTCTCTTAATCTTCCTCTTTGGTCTGGAATTCTTGAGTAGAAGCGTTATTGGGTTATACCCATTATAAACCTTTGCACATGCAAAACGCTTCTACGATGATTACGCCACCCATGGAAGAGTAGTCTTTTAGTAATCGATCTATCTTCTACCTTCTTCATTTAATTATTTTAAATCAATGAGATACTATAATTAACATAATATTATCCATGAATTTTTTTTTAAATTACAAGAAACTAAGCAATCAATTGAGCAATTAACACAAAACACGCGAGGTCAGGAATTGTGTAAATTGTGAGAGCGCAATCTTAATCGGTAATACAAGACCATACCGGATAAATTTGTAGAGTTCAAATATAATCCCTAAAAACAATTCATCCTCATTTCCAGAATGGATATGTACTCTAATTAACCACTGACCACAAGCTATCCTTAGAACAACAATCAAAGCAGGGTGCTGCGATTGCGTGTTCTGAAACTAGCCTAGGGTTTGAGTAATTTCATCTTTGTGGTTAAGTTAACTCTCGTAGGGTTCGAGGGATAAAAAATTATGGGATCATAATTGAGTGGATATTGATTTAAATGATAATGATTAATAAGTTAATGAAGAGGTATAGTTAGATCGATTACGCCTTTTAAAATAGATTTCTAAAAAAACATCTTCTTGTTGTGTCTTTTTAATCAAACATCATTTCAAAATTAAAGACAAAAAAATGCAATCTTCTTCCAGAAACCTTCTTCTAGATCTATAAACTATAAAAAAACCATCCATTCAATTATTGTTTTTATTCTCTTTTATTTTATTTTTAGAATACCTCTACGAAGTTGTTTTAATTCACTTCCTCCTTTGAGAGACGACCTTGGCCAGCCACTCTGATGCACCTAAGTACCCCTAAATCACACTAATCATTTGAGGTCACCCACGACAGTGCTCTATCAGTATATTAATGAGTATAATTGATATAAATAATAAATATAACATGTTAATTAATCTTTATATATTATATACCATCCAATTACATACTATTTCATCATTAATATAATGGTATTGTCGATCGTGCGTACGTATGGATTACCGTCTCCACGAACGCAATGAGATTCATTCCTCATCATAACCATTCAAGAATAAATATCATTTTATGATTAAAAATTAATTTTTAAGAACATAATATCATTATGTATATTAACCAAATACACCCTATCCGTACCAAACATGACTTATGTAACAAAACATATATAGAAAAACGAATCAGTTTACACCCCAAACAATGATACTATTGAAGTATTATTATCAAATAAATATTAAAAGATCATATATGATATCATATTTATGTATATGGTTATTTTATAATTTAATAAAAATTATTTCACCATTATATATGAGGGTAACATACCCTCAACTAAATAATGTACAATGTAAAGGTTTTTCATCTCACTTTTTATTCTCATTAGATTCATGCTATATTTTTTACTATTTCATTTTGTGTGGTGTATGTACATCCCATGATTGTATTCATGGTGTAATATAATTTAATTTATGGTTATTTACATCTTCATTTTATGATCCTTATTTAATGGGGTATATGTTTTGTTAGTTACCAAATCGGTAAGGGAATTTCAAAATTCAATTTCCACTCATTAGGCTTTACGCATTCTTCATTGATTATTTTACTCCAATATTATGTGTGGAATCACTATTTATTATTTATGTAGTAATATCCACTCCCCTTTGTGTGGATATACTTTTGATACACATAATCACTCCATTGAAAAATTCTTATTTCATTGATATAAACTTGTTAAGGGTAATCTTAATTCAATTTCAATTCATTGATTTAAACATCCAAGTCATTGGTATTGTTTTTACAAAAAATTGTGTTAATGTCCTATGATTTTTTTACACTGAATATCCAATGATATTGATTGTATATATATTTTTCATATATAATTATTTCATTGATTTATCCATAATCTTAGGATACGGTCTTTAAAAGTAATTTCGTCTCAATTTATATTCCATTGAGACCTCTTTGTCGTTATGCACCACTTTACTTTTATATGGTGTATATAATGTCCTTCGGCATATTATATCATTAATCCCTTTATTCTCATGATATTATAAATTTTTTATTAATTTTATTTCTCAATTACTTGTATTAAATTGTCCCTAATTTGGTTAAGAACTCTTCAACTAAAATATTGTTTTAAGTGTTTTAAAGATTTATTCTTCTAAATCCTTCTCATTAATTTCCATGTTTTAAAAATGAGTTTAAGAATTTATTTATATGGACATGAATGTTTTGAAATTGAAATTTATTTCAAAATATTCAAAGTGGCATGGGACACTTTGATACAAAAATCTCTTTAAAATGACTTCTTTGATAAATAGTGTAAATTTTAAATGTTTTCAAGAAAAAAGGGAATATTTCTCTCAAATAGTTTTACTGATTATTTTCATCTATGTCAAGATCCTTAATTATTCTTTATTGAGGTTGATTTATTATAATACAATCATCCATATTGTATCTAATGAGTTATTCTTGACTGTGGATGTTCTATTTTTATACCATTCATGGTTTGTGGTTAAAATTTTGACATTTTGTATGCTAGTTTTAGTACAAATATTTAGATTTTGTTCCAGCCTTTTCATATGAGGAATGAATTGGACTTAGTAAGTGATGGGTGGAGCCTGCTATAGCTCCTTGATGCATCGGTAGGTCTCATGAGACAAACCAGTGTCTTGGCATAAGGCCTTGAAAAAAATCTTATTTGTAGTCTTGGCATGAGGCCTTGAATATGTGGTTATGATGTTCGGCATTGTGCATTCCATCGTTATAAAATTATCTATTGATATTAAATGAGATTATTTTACTAGTATAATATCCATGTGAATAACTAAATGGAATTATTTGATTTATATTTTCCATATTATGTATAAATTTCAGTTTTAAAGGATTTTGCCTTAGTCTTATACATTTCCTTAAATTTTTGTTCTTATCTATGAATATTTCTGCTATATTTTTATCCTTAATGAGAATATGAGATCATCCATTTCTATGTTTTATTTTTTCCTAGATTTGAATAAGTATATCATGATTAACCTGCTGGAATAGGCTAAGGGATATGAGTGTGTTCAAAGGGGACACAATGTTTTTTTTCTTTATTTCATGATGTAATGTGAAACTTATGAATGTATCTAGTACTTCCAATGCTTCTAAACTAATTGGTATTTTGGGACTTTATCTCTTGTGATCATTCTAATTATATGTATTAATGCACCGACTCTTGGTAACTAAGGTTGAGGAATTACAGTGGGTATCAGAGAAAGTTTAGTACAAACCATGGAAACTAGATTTAGAAAAACTATAATTAGAGAACATTACCCTAAGATAGAATTTGGGTATTAGTATAGAATAACATCCAAAAAAATTGGTAATTTAAATATTATGTTGGTTTTCCAATAAATACATCCATGTCTGGATACGAGTAGGTAGAGGTGGGTCTGGCACAGATGTACCTAGGGGTAAAACCCGAAAACACCGCTTTGATCTAGACTTGAATAGGAACTGCTACATGACAACGGGCCTTGATGCACTCTTGGTTATAAAACTCCCAGGGGATATGCTTAGGATAATTAAATTTTTCTTTAAAAACCTATTTGAAGGATTTTAATATAATATTAGAATAAATAAACTTGGTTAATACTAAGGTGTTTTAGATTAAAAATAAGGTGTCAAGATATTCTCTAAATGATTTTATGACTATTGTTACTCACACAATGATTTCTGGTTTTAGTCAATGGATGTATTCTAAGGAAGTTATTATAACATTGAACATGATGTACGGGGTTGGAACAGTGGTGGAAAAGAGAAATGAAATGGAATGTTGATAGGATTAGAATATATCATGTTTATGCCAAATCAGTTTTCCAAAAATATGATCAACAACATATATATTAACCAACTCTAGGACTCAACAAAGAAGAGAAACGAGGTGAGTGATAAAAGCTCCTGTAGTGGAGACCATGGAGAAAAGAAAGATCAATTTCCATCATGCAAGAAATGTGAAAGAGGACACCAGGAAAGTTTCTCGATGGAACAACGAAATTCTTTATGTGTGGGAAAGAAGGACATAAAGTAAATAATTGCTGATGAAAAATAAAGATTACTATGGAAGACAATAAAAATGATCCCAAGAATCCATTTACATTCATTTGTTGTAAATGTAGGCAACCTGGGAATTACCCGAGTCAATTCCCTATTCTATAGGATAACCACTTGGTCAAGGAAGAACCTGTGTAGAAATAAATTTATGGTGAAATTTTTAAAATTATTAGTGATCTTTGTTGATGGGATTACTTTGGAAGCATTTTCTCTTATATGTGTAACCCTGCAGTTTGTTATGTGAAAATTCTATTTGAGGAAAAATTGTCTTTTCTTTTGTAGATATAGTTATAAATACCCATTTGGGTTTGTATGATCCTTGAATTTGAGTCAATTACAGGTTATTAATTTTTGGGATGAAAATGCAAGGTATGAGATAACATTTGTGGTTAAATTATGTTATGGTTATTTTGAGGAATTTATCTCATTTTGGAAATGTTATAAAATATAGTTTTTGAAAAATGAAAAAACACAGACCGTGTGACAACTCGTCGTGTCGGACAAAGCTATGTGAATCGAACCCACAACCAAAGTGCGACTGGGATTTATCACCTACCACTGGACTACGTGATGTCCCTGGTTAGTGTGAATAATTATTTTTGCTTAAATGATTTTATTGATCAATAATAAGTTGATTTTGGATCTTATGTTTCATCAAATAGATATCCTTAGTGTAGGAAAACGATTTGGTGATTAAGTGATAAATGTTATTTTGGAATATGTTCGCTATGTTGGGAACACTATATGTCTAAGGAATATAGAATACTATGGGATTTAATTTGAGAAGTAATGGTGGATTTGTATCTATGTTTTTATTTTGTATTTATAGTGATTTGGGTTATTTATGGAAATGATTAACCTATCATAGAGAATATTTGATTAGGTTAATTACTTTTAATTATGTGACTTTAAGAGTAGTCGATGTTATTTAGATATACAATTTAATGTGGAAGACTACGTAATAAAATTCTTTTGGGTTTTGGGTTTCAATCTTAGTTTGAATTATATTGAAGGATTTTAAGGACATTTGTTTATTGAATAGTATTTATTGAACTTTGGGTATTATTGGTTTAATTTTAGAAATTAAGATTAGTATTTCTTTCTCTAAAGGATTGTTCTTTTTGGGAATCATATGATCTTTTACTAACCATTTTGGTTTTGGTTAATCTCTAAAGACAATGGAAATATATAGTTTATCCTTTTTGGATTATGTGATTCTCTATAAGTTGATTCAAGCGCTTTAGGTGTGACCAAGTCATCATGAATACTCATCATTTGGACTGAAAGATGAGTTTTTGGTAGAAATTAGTTAAAGGATGGAACTCTATTTATCAAACATTTTTTTCTAGTTTTATCAATAAATTAATTCTTAAACCTTAGGTAAATGATCTTAAACCAAAAAATGTGTTATACTAATACCTTATGTTATTCATCATAGATTTATGGCTTTGAAGCCCCAAATTTTTCATTCACTTGTTTTTCATTGATTAACTCAATCACTCCCAATAAATATTTATGTTTTTCCTCCGATTATATTTTCCAACAATGTTCTTTTATTTTAAATTCTAATTTAGTGGTGACGTTTTTATTTCTCTTTCCCTCTTATTAAGACTAAATTGTATTAACCCTATTTCTAATGTGAAATTTCCACAAAGGTATTTTCTATTAATTTTGAAAAACATTTTTAAATTGTGAGGATGCAATTTATTGAAGGAGGGAATAATGTAACACCCCAAGCTTCCACGATATGCTTCTATTTAAATAATACAATACTGTGCGTTGTACACAACACCGAGTTCAAGCGCACCATGACCTATCAAACTACCCATTTAAAAAGTGGTTATAAAAAGTAATAACCAAATTTTTAATTTTATATATATCCCATATAATTTTAACATTCGTATTTTTTGTTTCTTAGAAATAAAATAAGGACAAATTCAATTTTTCAGATAAAAGAAGTATTTTTCAAAAAATGTAGTTTTTTCACATATTAATGGTGATCCCTTTATAAATCAAATATTTGACACTTTTATATATTAAATTTTATGAAATTAAATTCTTCTTTAGAAGCAGGACACAAAAAATTATTTTGGATAAATTTTTGGTGTTTTTCTGATAACTTTTATATTTTGATGAATAGTGAAAGATACTAAATTTTAATTGAAAACATATTTTTTAATCAAAATAATTTATAGTGTTAAATAAAAAATTTTAATGGTTTGGAAGTATAATTAGATTATATTTTTATCATTTAATTAAATTTTTGTCATTGTAAGAAATTTCACTTTCAAACCGGACATAAACAGATATCAATCTTTTGATAGTTTTTACTTCTCAAAAACCCGCTTTCTAGTTATGACAAAAAAAATTAATTTTAAATTAATTAATGAAACTTATATGTTTTAAATTTGGTGAAAAAGAAATCATTTTTGGATTCGGAATATCAAAATTATCTTAGGGTGATTTTTTGATATTTTTCTAGAAACATTCAATTTTTGATGAATATTGAAAAACACAGTGTTATTTTTTAAAAAATCAACTTTTATTTAAATAATTATTTATTTTATTTTAAGTTATTTTAAGTCAAAATAGATACATAATACCTATATTAGTTCAATTTAATTCATTGGAGTCATTTTATAGTAAAATTAGATGTATGAAATTTTATTGAAATTTTTAACGTCTTTTACCCACCTTCTAGGCACGTTAGCAAATTTGTAGAAAACATAATTTTACTACTTCTATGAATGAATTTAAAAAATATTAGAGACACAGTTGACATCAGTAATTAAAATTTGGTTCAATAAGATGAAAATATTTCTTTGTGAATAGTAGCTTTTGAATTTTATTTACCATGGTTAAAAGTAAATAGGGTAATTAAAGGTAAAAATGATATTATAATTACCCTAAAACATGTCATAATTATATTTGAAAAATATATTTCGACCAAAATTAATCTTAGTAATAAAATATGATCCTTTTTTCACTTGGTTTAGATTAGGATATTTATTATTATTTTGTTTAAAGAAGAGTTAAAAGTGTTAAATTCAAATTTTAATAACTAAAACATTTTTAATATAGGGTTACACATAAGATAATTTCGAATATAAACATTAATTATAAAGATAAAAATATTTCATACCTCATGGTATTTTATTTATAATTTTTAGATGCTAAATAATTAAATTTATTTATAACATAATGATGATGCAGTAATTACCTTATTAACGAAAGATTAAAAAAATTGATATTATAAATATTAAAATAAATGTAAATTGTGACTTTTGATGCATTCCACAAATTTTCTAGGTTAATATTACATGTTAGTGTTGATTCACTTTTTTTCAAAAAATCATATTCTTATTACATTCAAAAAACCAAGTACTAAATAATGTCAAAATTGACATAAATGAGTTTTTCAAACAAATACTATATTATTAAATGATATAATAGTCCTAAAATCTAATTTTCAGAAAAATTACTTATATAATAATAGATATGTTATTAATGAACCACTTGGGGTTCTCTTGAAATTTTATAGTAAGATTATTAACCATATAATATAAAAATTCAAGGAGACATGGTAAATGTTGAACTATTTAAACAAGCGTTAAATCTAAACGATAAGGTTAATATGGTGACCTAAATCTACCTAAAACCTATTGGTTGAGAGGTTTTCAACCCATACCCACCTTATCCTCAAAATAAATATTTTTTGAGCCATTATAAACCGAATATGATTGTATAATAAAATAATATTTCAAGGTTTTCCTAAAGTGACCCTCACCTCTCTTATAAAAGGGTACTTCCCCTTCTCTCAAAATAACACTTCAAAATCCATTTGGATCAGCCAAAACATGATAAAATATCCTCTAAACTACCCTAACTTCAACCTAGAGGCCTTAATTTTATCAGAAATCCAACCTAAGGATCCCTTTTGATCAAATCAAAAGGAAGCACCTGAAGAAGTGGTAATAATTTCATCACCTCTTTCAAAGTTGTTTTCTTCTTCCACTTCCTATTTCTTTGCTGTTTCCATACCAAAATAATAACTTCAATAACTTCTAAATAATTTGATGTTATTATAAATATGGTACAACCATATTCATTATTCTATCCATCCTATGAATGACAAAGTCACCATATGTGCATACATACGGCTTACCGTCCCCACGTCGTGGTGTAGTTTGTTATTCAACACTTAATTATTTTCTATGGGTATAGTAATGAGTATAATTGATATAAATAATAAATATAACATGTTAATTAATCTTTATATATTATATAGAATCCAATTACATACTATTTTACCATCAATATAATTGTATTGTCACTCGTGCGTACATATGGATTACCGTCTCCACGAACGCAATGTGATTCATTCCCTATCGTAACCATTCAAGAATAAATACCATTTTATGGTTAAAATATAATTTTTAAGAACATAATATCATTATGGATATGAATAAAATTCATCCTATCCATATTAAACATGACTTACATAACAAAATATATAAATAAAAATGTATCAGTTAACACCCGAAACAATGATACTACTAAAGTATTATTAACAAAGAAATATTAAAAGGTCATATATGATATCATATTTTTGTATATATCTTTTTTATAATTTAATAAAAATTATTTCACCATTATACATGAGGTTAACGTACCCTCAACTATGTAAATTACAAGGTAAGGGGTTCTCATCTCACTTTTTATTCCCGTGAGATTCATGCTATATTTTCCACTATTTCCTCTTGTGTGGTGTATGTACATATCATGACTGTATTCTTGGAATAATATACTTTAATTTATTGGTATTTACATCTTCATTGTATGATCCTTATTTCATGGGGTGTATGTTTTGTAAGTTACCAAATCAGTTAGGGAATTTCAAATTCCAATTTCAACTCATTGGGCTTTATGCATACTTCATTGATTATTTTACTCAAAGATTATGTGTGGAATCACTATTTATTATTTATGTGGTAATTTCCACTCCCCTTTTTGTGGATATACTTTTGATACACATAATCACTCCATTGATTAATTCTCATGCCATTGATATGAACTTGTTAAGGGTAATCTTAACTCAATTTTCATTCATTGAGTTAAACATCCAAGTCATTGGTATTGTTTTTACAAGAATATGTGTGAATGTACTCTAATTGATTTACACTGAATATATAATCATATAGAGTATATTTATATTTTTCACACATAATTATTTCATTGATTTATCATTAATATAAGGATACGGTCTTTATAAGTAATTTTGTCTCAATTTACATTCCATTGAGACCTCTTTGTCACTATGCACCAATTTACTTTTATATGGTGTATATAATATCCATTGAAATATTATATCATGAATTTCATTATTCTCATGATATTATAAAGTTTTGATTAATTTTATTCCTAAATTACTTGTCTTCAAGCGTCTCACATTTGGATAGGGACTCATTAACTAAGATATTGCTTTAAATGTTTTAAAGATTTATTCTTCTAAATCCTTCTCATTAATGTCCATGTTTTAAAAATGGTTTTAAGAATTTATTTATATGGACATTAATGTTTTTAAATTAAAATTCCTTTCAAAAGTTTCAAATTGGTATGGTATACTTTGATACAAAAATCTCTTTTAAATGACTTCTTTGATAAATAGTGCGACTTTTAAATGTTTTCAAGAAAAAAAGGGATATTTCTCTCAAATAGTTTTACTGATTATTTTCATCTATGTCAATATCCTTCATTATTCTATATTTAGGTTGATTTATTATAATACAATCTTCCATATTGTATTTAATGAGAAATTCTTGACTATGGATGTTTTATTTGTATACCATTCATGGTTTGTGGTTAAAATATTGACATTTTGTATACTAGTTTTAATACAAATGTTTAGATTATGTTCCATCATTTTCATATGAGGAATGAATTGGACTTAGTGAGTGATGGATGGATCCCTCTATAGCTCCTTGATACATCAGTAGGTCTCATGAGACAAACTAGTGTCTTCGAATAAGGCCTTGATAAAATCTTATTTGTAGTCTTGGCACGAGGACTTGACTATGTGGTTATGATTTTCAGAATTATGCATTCCATCGTTATGAAATTATCTATTGATATTACATGCGATTATTTGACTATTATAATATCCATGCGAATAATTAAATGGAATTATTTGATTTATATTTGTCATATTATGTTGAAATTTAAGTTTAAAAGGATTTTGTTTTAGTCTTATACATTTCCTTAAATTTTTATGCTTATTTATGAAAGTTTCTCCTATATTGTTATCCTTAGTGAGCATCTGACCTAATAACTTTCTATGTATTATTTTTCCCAAGATGTGAAGAAGTATATCATGATTAAACTACAGTAATAGGCTAAGGGATATTAGTGTGTTCAAAGGGGACACAATGTTGTTTTTCTTTATTTCATGATGTAATGTGAAACTTATGAATGTATCTAGTACTTCCAAGTCTAATAAACTAATCGGTATTTCGGGACTTGATCTCTTGCAATCATGACAATGATATGTAATAATGCACCGAATCTGGGTAACTAGGGTCAGGGCATTACATAATACACCCATCTTTATGTTTTATTCATAACTATATAATGTAGAGGTTTGTATGAATTGGATGAATTGATTCACCGGTTTCTTTAGAACAACAATAGATATTGAAGAAAATATTGTTGATCTATATGTTGGATTATCATGCACAATAATTTTTGGATTTATAATTTTAGAAAAAATTAGACCATGGCATTTCATAAGAGGATTTTGAAGAAATATTCAACAAAAAAATTCAATCCACATACATTCAATATTGCAAGAACGATATAATTTTCTATCATGATGTAGTATAATCTCTTAGTCATGGTGTATGAAGATAAATTTAGGAATTTGTTCTGCTTTGAATCTAAATTTTCTGCAAGTATGTCTTTGAAGTCACACATTTTTTAATTGGGTATGAGGTAGGAGATTCGGTCAAATACATACATGTCATGTATAATGGATTATAAAGATGTGTTTAATAACACAACGGTGTCCAAATGAGACATGTCAGGAGGAATGGGTGTAGGGACGATGTTGATACCTATGAGAAGTAATGGGAACTCTAATGCAGGTAACATGAGGAAGAAGGATATATGATAACCCTTATCATTATTAAACATTAATTCATGATTTAGAACATAAAATTACACAAAATAAATCATGGATGATATATATGTCTAGTTTATTTAGGAATTAGGTACATTACATAACAATTTGAATCAAGAAAAACGTCATCATTATTTAAAACTTTCTTAACATTATCACACTGAAAACTGCATGGGATAACCATGGGAAATCCATAAGAAATGGGTGAGATATAAAGTAGAGTAATTGAATAAAAATTTCATAACGTGGATAAAGTAATACATGTTAGATTATAGGTATATCTATGGGACATCAAGGGTTGAGAATCATAAACCTGACCAATGAGGCATGATATATCATGATAACATAAAAGCAATATGGGAAATGTGGCAAGAACTTAAACCACTACATCATAAACAAAGATCAAGGATAACTAAAAATACCTCATGATGGAAAAAGTATCATGATAGATTAGACTCACTCCAAAATACATTTCGTGGTGTCTTAAGAGATTAAAATATTACCCAAGGAATTTGAGCACTATATAATTTATTGTGTACCTGTTACTTTCATTTCATTATCATGCCCAAATTTTCCACACTGATCATACAAAATGGATTCATTCACCATCATATTTAATTTCATGATAAATTGGTGTGGAAAATATACTTATACACCCCCAATAAATATGTATAAGTGAATAAAGGTTGACACTCTTGATAGTAAATTGGTATGGTATTCACTACACAATTTTTTTTCATGGAAAATCAAGGTGAAATTTTAATATCATAACAACATCACATTAAGATTGTTAAAATGATTTTATGATAGGAAATGGGGTATCTAATAATTTATACTTCAAATGTCCACTGATAGTGACCTTTAAAAACATTTCCCAACAAAGGTAGGAGATAATGAATAAATTTCAATAAGGATGATACGGAAAAGAACCCTTTCTTGAGTGTGTGACTCCTAATGCTTGGGATGATCTTCTTGAGAGATTTGGTAAACTTGTGAGGACTATAGAGAGGTTAGGAAAGAAAAATGATGTGATCCAAGTATTTTCGGTGAATTTGATTGGGAGATTGGGTGGTTATATAAAGGAAATGAGTGGGGATTACATTATTATTTTTAAACATAGATTTTAAAATCTATATAATAAAATAACCAAAATCACAAACATTCCAAAGGTTTATAAACATGTTTTCTACTATAGATATAAGGATTCCATTATTTTATGAGGCCATGTTTTGAACATAATAAAATTATACCCATTATGATGTGGAAATTGGTCATACACCTAAAGAAATGATTTTAAAACATTAAAATATATTGATGGTTTTTTTGGATTCAGAAAGGCTTTATAATATTAATAAAATACAATTAATATCTCATTATTTTAATTTAAAAACATATATTTTGTCATGGATAACCATTTTATTATTTATTACAACATTTTAGGGTCATTATAATGTCATAATACACACAATATATTTGTACCATATTTAATTTTTAACTAAAAATTCAACTATCTTAGAAAATTATGAAAGATTCATCATTGGATAATTTAAACATTCAAATTCCAAAAATAATATTTATATTTACAAAATGATTTATTAAATTTTTTACTTTTCACTTTCAAAATAAATGTCGATATTTATTGAGAAATGCTGGGTTTTTTAACAATAACACTTTTTGAACGCTTACAAAAATTACATTTTACTTCATAAAAATTATATGAAAATTTATGTTTATTAAATTTTATTTACCAAAATGTTATTTGTTTCAAGAATAAATTAATTCATGAAATAAATTCTTTAATTAAATTTGATTATTACCCAAAAATTCAATTTGTCTTTTATTGTATCAAAATCACAAAATTTTATCATTTAATTATAAGAAGTTAATATAATAATTATTTTATTTCAAATTTAAATATAAATTTTCATATTATTATGATCTTGATACATATCCATTTAATAATCTAGAAAACTCCCTAAGGGTATGTTTCCTGATGATGAGATTCATGGGGCGGTTTAACATACATAGTTGGGGTTGTGATCTTGATAAGCATGAGATTATCCCATAAATTGTTACTCACATTATTAAGTTGTTGGATCTCATCTTGGGATTCAATTATGGGAAAATCAAATTGATTTTATATCTCTTGTGACCTTTAATAAATTTGCTTCATAGGGTATGATCCTACTGTTTGAGGCCATCACTTCTTTTATCACTGTCAATTGGATTTATTAATACCCAATATTTATAAAAATATTGTGATCACTATTCAATAGCTATATTATCATTGGTAAATATTTTTAACACTTATTTACATATAATATGATATTATAAAACCAAATTAGTTCATTTCATTTCTATATCCATGATATATAATAAGATACATAATTAAATCATAATGGGAGTTATATATATAAAAGTTTGAGCTGTTATAATCTACCCCCTTCAAAAATATAACCCTTGAAAGTTTATTTTCCCAAACTAAAACATATCTGGGTAATTATGTTTCATTAATTCCTATGGTTTCCACATCTCTTCTTCAAACTTTTTTTTCTCCACAACACATTGATAAAGTGAATTGTTTTATTTCATAGAACTTTTTTTCTATGATCTAAGATTTTCATCGGCTATTATTCCTAGGAATGATCATTCTCCAATGGTACCTCCTATGGATTGTGAACTTGTGAGTATTTTGGTATGTACTTCCTCAAAAGGGATACATGGATTATATCATATACTTTAGATAGGTTAGGTGGCAGTGACAGTTGATAGGTTTCCCCTCTAATGTGATCAAGGATCTCAATGTGACCAATGTGACTTGGACTAAGCTTTAACTTCATCCCAAATCTCATGAATTTATTCCATAGAGATATGTAGAGGAATACTAGTTTTCCAACATCAGAAACTATATCTCATCAACAATTTTCAGCATATATCTATTTTCTAAATTGAGAATTCTTAGTTTACTACTGAATAATATTGACCATTTCGACCATTTGAGGACCTAGAAATTTGTGTTCCCCAACTTCATCCCAATATGAATGTGTTCTACACCTCTTCCCATAAAGTTCTTCATAGGGATCCATTTGGTTTCTTGATTGAAAGCTATTAATGTGTGAGAACTCAACCAAAGGTAGATACTGGTCCCATCCTCCCTTGAAGTCAATGGATAAGATCCCAATATGTCCTAATGTATTTGGATAGTCTTTTTAGATTAAACATTAGTTTGAGTGTGATAAGTCATTATAAAGTTCAACTGAGTACCTAGAGCATGTCATAAACTATTCTAGAACATGGATTAAATTATAGGTTTTCATCATATAAAATATGCAGTGGGGTTCCATGATACCTCTCCACTTATCTATTGTACATCCTTTCAATTTGATCATATGATAAGTCCTCTTAAAATCAAATGAATTGTGATGTATTTTTATGATGATCCACAAAACCCATATATAAATATTTCATCCTTGTGTCTTCGGAATATGAGTGAAAAAATCCATGGTGATGTTTTTCCATTTCCATATAGGTATGTTTAATGGTTACATCATCCCCTTGGATTTATGACTTGCTGACTTTGCTTTCTAACATAAAATACATCATGTTCCATATTCTACAATCTCATTTTTCATATTTTCCCACCAATACAACTCTTGGATATCTTGATATATCACTACCCTTCCTGGATATATGGAGAAAGTATAACTATATAAATAATCCAAAAAATATTATTTAAATAATGATTTTATGATACACATAGTTATGACCCAAATATTACAAATACTTCTTCATTTACATTAAACTCATAGGATTTCCATCTTTTTATATATTCCATATTTTCCTAAATTCCCACATTATCTCTTTGAGTATCCATTATCATCTTAAGAAAAGTTGTTTGATCAATAATTAGTAAAATTATTGATGATTTTCTTTCCTTTATGATTCCCATGTCCATAATTTTCAAATTTATGAAGATCATATCCCTCTTAATTCTCATCAATGATAGACTTGTTGAATCATTTCTACATTGATAATCATCAAATTTATTCGCCTTTCCAGGATGGTAGTGAATTGAGAAGTCATAATCCTTGATCAGCTATAACTGTCTTTATTGGATCATGTCCACCTCTTTATATGTGAATATATATTTGAGGGTTTTCTAATCCATATATATTTCACAGATCTCCCCAAATAGATAATACATCAATATTTTCATTACAATGATAATTGTAGTCAATTCTAGATCATGTGTCGGGTAGTTATGTTCATGAACTTTCAAATTCATTTAAGAAGATGCTATCTCTTTGACATTTTTCATTAACCCACATCCCAATATCTTCTTAAAATAATATATAAATACAAACAAAATTTATCCACTTATGGGAAGGGTGATCACAAGTCTACTAATAATCCTCCTTTTTAATTCCTTAAGTATCTCTTATAAATCATTATTATATGAAAACATTTATTCATTCCAAGTTATCTTGATCAAAAGGATTTAAAACTATGAGAAATTTATCACAAATCAATGATAGTACCCACTTATCTCAAGGAAACTTCATATATCTATCAGGGATTTTGTCCCCAACCATCATTTAATTGATTTAATCTTTGAAGGGCCCATATATATCCCATTACTTGTGATTATATTCCCTATTAATGAGGCTTCCTTAAACAAAAAATTAAATTTTCTATACATAAATTTAATATTTTACTTTTGTAAGGTCCTTATTATAGTTCTCTAATGCTCATCATGCTTATCTTTTTTTTGTAGTATATTATAATATCATCTATAAAGATGACTTAACTTTTTCATAGAAATCCCTAAATTCCATTTTCATCATGTCCATTAAGATTACATGATAATTAATGAGTTATAAAGGAATTACTATGAATTTATAGTGCTCGTACCTCGTATGAAATTCACTCATGGGGATATCTTCCTTCTTCGCCCTAACTTAGTAAAATCTTGACCATAGATAAACTTTAGATAAGTATTATGATCTATGTATCAGATCAAACATTTCATTAATTTATTAAAGAGGATAATTTTTCTTTATCAGGATCATGTTGAGATCACATTAATCAATGAAAAGGAACATTTTCCCATCATTTTTCTTGATAAAGAAGACTAGTGCACCCCTTGGTGAAGCACTTGTGCATGTGAACCCTTTATCCATATTCTCTTATATTTTTTTCATCTCCACATGTTTTAAAAAATCCATTTTATATGGAGTTTTTTATAATGGTAACACCCCATGTATAGGAACAATTGAAAATTCAACCTCTCAGCTAGGAGGATGAATATACAATTCTTCAAGAAACACATCAGTGTATTACCTCCCAATTGGCATGTATTCAAGGATGATTCTTTCCATATAATCAATCATTTTATATTGATATTATTAATTGTATGGTATTAAAATACATTATTGATATTTTGGTGATAAAAAAGATTCATCATCCTCCCTATACCTGTATATAATCTAGGTAACATTCACAATACATAGAGTGAATAAATTGTTGAGTAAATTTATGTTGGGGTTATATAAGAAAACCCTATCCATATCTAGGATTTCATAAAATTCCATCAGAATAATTATTTAAAGTTTATATGGGATTTTTTTACTAATAATTGGGATAGGGGAGGAGTTATATACTTGGGATGCAATAATTTCTCCATTTTCAATTTTCATTGATAGCTCCACTTCCATGTATAGTGGTGATGTTTGAAAAGTTATACTAAACATGTGTGTTATAAAGGAAGGAATAGAACCATAATAAAAAAGTATGTTAACTATTTTTGAATGAATAACTATCATAAATGTCACTACATAATTGTTGGTATCATCCTCAGTGGTTATGATAGGATAATATATCCCTCGATACCTTGGATTTTTCAGTTGTCTCCAAAAATACTTACCATAGTGCATTGGTTTCAAACGTTTCCTTGTTCCTCTTAGTTGAAGAAATGAACAATGTGGTGAAGGTTGATTAGAGCATTCATGTCCTCTATCACATTAGTGGGTTTCTCCTATCGGTAAAATCCATATATGTGTCCTTCATTCAAGCATTTAAAGAATTTTCTTGTCCCATATAGAAAATTTATGGGGTGCTTCTTTCATCACTTTTGAAAAGGAGGATGTTGTAATTTCTTATCACCATAAGATTTATCCATTATATCACTAGTATTAAACTCTACTTTTCAAAACTCTCCCTTTTTTATGCTTTAGATTCATCAATCTCGGTTTTGAAATTGAGGGAACAAAAAACAATTTCTTCATAGCTATCAATGTCTTGGATCATGAGGGATTTTAGTATACTAGGTTTTATACCATCAAAGAAGCGGTAAAACTTTCATTTGGGGGTAATGAAAAGGCTGGAGGGGTATCATGAAATTGTTGTGAATTTTTCATCGTATTCCAAGATAGATTCATCAACTTTTGTCTTGAGGTCAAGGAAATAGTCTTACATTTTATGTCGGAGAGTGAGAGTAAAATATTTATCAGAAAAACATTTTTTGGAATCCCTTTAACCCCATCACATCAATCACATCCTCGGGATTTGTATTATTGATCAATGTACACCTCAAATCAATATATCTCTCCATATGATTAACATATAATGCAACCATCTTTTTTTCAAAACATTGCAGAATGAATAATATATTCTCATATGATTTGATCTATTATTCCATGATTAAGAGATCAGATGATCCATAGAATGACGAAGGGATTTTCTCATAAAGCTCTCAATTTCATATTTTTATTTCATAGGGGGATTTAAAAACTCCACCTGATTTAGAATATAATTTAGAACCTATGTTATCTGAGATAATATCATTGAAGAGTTCATGATTCCCACTACCATTGTTTTGGGAATCTTTTTGGAAAAGTCATCACATTTCCCATCACAATGGTTGTTTAACCAATTCTTCATATTTTGGGTCATTAGCTAGAATAAATAAAAAAATTAAGGATGAGTATTTATAAACTATTAAACACATAATAGGGAATCCAATGACATTAATGATATAACTTATAAATTACATGTATTTCATTAACTTCTAAATTTATAGGATTCAATATATGTTATCTAAGGTTTATTTCCTAAAATATATTCTTATCAGAATTTTTTTCCCTAAATAATGATTTGTAGTAAGGTTATGAATTTACCAAATCATATCCCCTGGGTGTTTCAAATGAAGTGTTAATCAAGGCATATTGTCCTGTACCTATTCATGGTCGAGTCTAGATAAATGTGGTGTTATAGGGGTGTACCTTTATGTACATATATGCTAGATCCAAATCCTCTTTTAGTATCCAGACAATGATATATTTTGTTAATAAACTTCTTAATCTTTATTTAACAAAATTTTGGGATATTTATAATTTTTCATATCACTAAGTATTTCACTAGAGTTTTGTTATCCTAATACCAAAAACAACTAAACATTTCTTTTGATACCATCTCTAAAACCCTTTCTCTTTATTACACATTAATTCATGTTTTATTACATCTGAATACATGTAATACAGCCTAAAAGATTGGGAATTATACTGACTTTTGGAATTACATACATTACATCACAATTTAAAATAAGAAGAATATAATATTTATTGGAAACTTTCTTAACATGATAGCACTTAAAGATACATGGAATAACCTAGGGACATACATAAGAAAGGGGTGAACTATAAAGCCTAGTAAAGAAATAAACATGGAATATGTATGTTCTTAGATTTCATGTGAGGTACTTCCTTATTTAAATTATTTTTTAAATCTCATAATATTGGTTAATGAAATGTTTACTAGTTTTATGAGCAGGTTCCACTGTGTGATTGTGGTTTGGGGAATGAGACAAAGGGAAAATGGTCATCCATTTCATGTTGTGTGGTTGTTTCATGGTTAGAAGTAACTGTGTTCCCAAACTATGCTATCTAGGTGGAGGGTTACATGGATAAGTAAAATATATAGGGGTAAGGCTAAACCTCATGATCTTGGAAATATCCATTCATCATAGTTGTTTCACTATTTTTTAAACCATGTGGGGCCCCTAGGAACAGGTGACCTATCTCTTATTGGATAGGGGATGATGCATAGTTGTAAAACGTTTTGTAAAACCATGTTTCCAACCACTACACTTCATTAAAATTGATATTTTTCCCTTTTTCTAATTCAGGATTTATGATTTCTCGTATGATTTTTTTCGTCATTTCAAATCTAAAAACCCTAATGATGAACCAGAATGCCTAAATCTTCCCAAGGGTATATCTTCTTCATTTCTAATCAGTTTGGAGTACTGTTGAGTATAGATCTAACATCCATGTATGTATAACACTTCTCTTCATTCTTTTTCTAAATCATGACTTTTATATATTTTCATATTATTACAAATCCCTAAAACTAAATATTTTCAGTGGATCATAGGATGTTCTTTGAAGGGTTTTAATATTCGAATCAAGGCCCAAGGTTGATAGTATAGTTGTCTTTGGAATTAAGGTAGGTATTATACAAGTTATATATCATATTATTGATGTTTGTTTTATGTGTATTTGGTTTTTCATTGAGTTATTTCTTGTCGTGAATTTGATTCTTTAGTATTATTTTGAAAATTGGATGGATGAGGAATACCTTCAATCCCTCACAGTCCTCATGGGAAGCATTGAGATTGATTAAAAACATTTTAGGGCCAATGATAGGGTGTTCCATTACCAAAACATTTAAAATGGAAATTCTATGTATAAAATTTATATGTAATGAGGTAGAGCCCTTGATAAATGTGTTTACATGTTGGTTTGGGTTATGAAGTGGAACAAGTGTAGTTTTCTCTAGTTTTTTACAGGGAATAATAGATTTTTTGGAAATTTTCAAGGAGTTAAATGAATTGAGGTGAATGTGTTGAATGAATAATGGTTTGTAATGGAAACATTTATATATGTTAAGTAATATAAATTTTAATGTGTAAATATTATAAGTCATAATGATGATTTGTGTATTCAATGAAATGTGAATTATAAATGGTGTCTGTATTTCATGATTTTGGTTCATTTATATGGTTTATGTAATGATTTTTTATTAAATAATGTGAACTTGGATTGGTGGTGTGTAGGATATTATACCGAGGATCCTCCCATGGGTTGAGTTGGACTAAGGCTCTAAACCCCAACCATATAATGTAGGGGTTAGGGAGTCTAAATGAGGCTCTAGACCCCTTAAAGTTTCATTATATGATACTGCCTATACCAAGGCTCTAAGGTAATTGTGTTGTAATTGTTTATGAAATGGTTCCCATTGTGAGATAATGAACATGACTCATTCCATTATGCATTATAGTTTATTAGTGTAGTCTGTTGTGTTATAAATTAATTTCTTAACACATGGAACAAATAATGAAATTTTTTAAGTTAATAATGTTAATTAATGGAACATGTTTTATCTTTTGTTTATCTTGTCAATATTTTGTGCAATCATACACTGTCTGTTTGTGCTGGATATGTTGTAGACACCATGGTGGTGACCTACTGAGTTGTACTTACACCCTAATTTGGCCACCATTGGGTACCCAAGTAGATTTCATAGTTGTAGGTCAGGACAAGGGAAAATTCCTAGTTCTAGAGGGCTTACTTGGGAATGGGTTGGTCATAGAGGATGAGACCAGACATGGAATCCGAACCCATGTTTTAGATTCTTCATTTTGTAATCTTTTTTTGTTTTTTTAAACTTGATACTATATTGATAATAAATAGCATGTAAAATTTTGGCTCTGGGCATGTATATAGTTTTGGGGAATGTTGTTAATACATGTTCATTGTTTATTTATATTTCATTAAATTATTTAATTTTACCTATTCTGGATTAATTTAATAAATAGGATATAGTCCCCCCATATGATCTATTAGAACCCAACTGCTAGTTGGAAATATTTGGTGTATGGGGAAGTGTGCCAGAGGTTATGTGGTAACTCGACTCAGGACACTGGATTAGTGGCATCCAGTTTGGAAAATTACAAAGTGGTATTTGAGAGTTTATTTTCAATTTCATTACTATTTCAGAATGGTAGACATGTTATTACAATTTATCAAGGTCATTTTGACGAGCTCATGTTTGGGATTATTTAACCAATGTATAGGGTGAAACCCTAGTGAACATGTTTGGATTTTTTTCTTGAAGTGTTATGTTCTAGTTGATTTGTATTTTCCCATTTAGTGATCCAATTTTTGTGTGATGTGAATATTTTATGATATTATTCTCATTGATGAAATGGAACAAGGTTGTGCCTTCATTTATAATTTTAGTCACATATGGATATATGTTGGATTCGTCATGGTAGGCATACATGATTAAGATGTGTGAGAAATGAGTGATGAAATGCATTTACTTTTATTTGAAAAACTGAAATAATTGGTTCTTAATAAAGAAAATACAAATGGGGAAATGGAAAAAAATGTGAATTAATTGTTAAATAATGATTCTTATTGAAGAGTTGTATATTTTTTAAATTATTTTCATTGAAATTTTCAAAAACTGTAAGGTTCCTAAGTGATAAAGACTTACTTTATGATTGTAAAATGGTTTTAAAAGGGTTTATAATGAACATATATTGACTATGTTATATGGCTTACCCAATTTTAACCATAAACCATGCTAGGGATGGTTGAAGGTGGTGAAAGAGGTTAGATGGTATCATGTGGGATAGTGCATGTGTAATGGGTTGTTATGGATATTGGAGAGCCATATTTTTTCTAACTTTGGATTCTTTGTGTTATTTATTCTAAGGTGTCTGTTTGGAATTGTAGGAAGATGACACCACGATGTCATATGTCAGTTGGGTGATAAGAGGATGTCACTAAGAATTCTTCTATATAAATGGAGGAAGTAAAACCAGTAAATCATGGTAGATAAGGACAAGATTAGTTTTTTGAGAACTTTCCTCATCTTATGAAGATGTTGGAAAGATATACACAATGGGTCATACCAAGAATATTCGACTAAACTTGGTAGTTTCAGCTCTAGAACCCTCTAACTTTTGTATGAGAGGGGTGACCTATTTCATTCGAGTTTTGAATAGAGTCTATTCATAAAATTAGTGATCACATAGATACTTATCATAAGAATAAAGACAATATGGCAGCATACATGCTACATGGTTAGGAAAATCATTGGTGGGATGTTCTAGTTCAGACTCACCAGGCTGATAGTATCATATAGAATTTTTTTCAAGAATTATTTTGATTATTTCTATATAGAGAGCTTGATACATGGGAAGGATAAATAGATTATGACTTTTACCTAGGGGTATATGTTAGTGGTGGACTATTTTGGCTGCTTCATCAATATGAAAAGATCCATTATAGGAATGGTGGGGGATGAGGCAATGACAAAGATGAATTTCTAGGAAGGACATAGATATGAGATTAAGTCCCATGTGAATATATTCTATTTAAAGAGGGTTGTTTATGTGCTGGATAAGGCCCATAAAAATATAGTCTAAATGAGTATTCTTATGGTAGAAATAACGTTCTGGTTGGGAGACTCATTTTTGTGTCTTCCAATAGTAGTAAGAGGATATTTGATAGTTTACACTAGGGTGGTGGTGGAAAGAGTTGTTAAAAAATTGGAACCAGCCTCATAGGGAAGTGACTGAATTTTATACTATCAGTTTTTTGGTCCAAGAAACAAGCACGATTAGTTTCCATGACCACCAATTTGATGCTAAGAATGTTGCAGGTTGGATAATTTGTAGTGGTTCTGTAGGAACCCTTGATAGATTGGAAATGATACAGTATTAAGAAAAATGTAGAGTCTAGGAAGGGGTTGGTCATCCTACATCAGGAAGGAAGTTGGATATCTATCGTCCATAAAATTTGGGGTGGTGTATGTTATAATCCATGACAGGATCATTCTTATTATCAGGGTTGTTCAACTCCAAAAAAATTAGACCGATGCCCAGGGTATTTGGGAAGGTCAGCTTCACATAGTTCATCTAGCACATAGAGGTGGTGAGGTTAGAACATTGACACTTTTACATATAATTATTATATATTTCACACTTGATATTTATTTTTTTGATACATGTTCTCCACATTATTTTATATCTTCTAAATTCATGAGTTTTCTTGGCCAAGCTGTGGAAAAAAGTGTACATGGACATGTCGATTGATACACTATTAGGTGTGTGAGTAAAAAATATCCAGAAATGAAAATATCTTGCTATCTAGGTTGGTGGGTACCATTTTTTTGTGTAGAATGTGTGTTCTTGAGATGATATGTTTTATTGTGATAATAGGGATGGATTGAATGGGTTTTTACAAGTCCATATTGACTTTGACCACCACAGGGTAATGTTTATGTCCTTGGAGGGGAATAATTTTTATTATCATGGGGAATGGGATGTCTGAGAAGGTCGTGTAGTTCTAGTTTTTTAGTAGTTGGTTGAACTCACAGCCCAAGAGGATTTTTTTAATCTTTATGACATAAGATTAGATCCGGTTTTTATTTATTTAGTGGTGGATATATTTCAGGAATTGTTTCATGATGATTTATATGGGATTAAACCTGAGAGGGATGTTGTTTTTATAATATAGTTTCCTACGGGGGAAGAACCAGTTTCTATTCCTCCATACAAAATGGCACCGGAAGAAGTCCAAGAGCTGAAAATCAGTTGGAGGAACTTGAGAAAAATGTGCTTAGTCATCCAATAACATCACATTAGGGATTTCCAATGTTTTGTTTCCAAGAAGTTTGATTTTTCTTTTTGGTTATATGTGGATTATATGAAGCTGAATCAGAATTTAGTTATAAATAATTACACTATTCTTAAAATTAATTATCTTTTTTACTAGTTGAGAGTGGAATATTTAATTGAGATCAGGGTGCCAGCTTTAGAGGGTTATATCATCTAATGTACTACATACTACATTCATGAGAAGGTATGGGTTTTATGAGGTTTTTGTGATGTCGTTCAAGTATACCAATGGAATATATGTTTTTATGTACCTAATGAATAGAATAATTCACCCATGACTAGATCAGTCTGCTGTTATCATTTTGGATTACATCTAGGTGTCCACCAAGATACATGATTATCATTCCAAAAAGCCTTAAATCATCTTTAGTACAGTAAGAGATCCTAGGCTATATATCAACCTATCAAAGTGTAATTTCTAGATAAAAAAGGTACTTTTATTAGGTCAAATAATCTCAGAGGAATGTGTTTGTGTAGACATAGAGAATGTGAAATCTATTTTATATTTGGATAATCCCAAAAATGTTTTATATGTATGATGTTTTCTAGGTTTTTAGGGTTATTAACATTGATTTATCAAGGCTTTCTCCATCATAGAAGCACAACTTTAATTTTTTTAATTAGAAGGAAATGATGTTTAAGTGTTCTGGAACTTATGAGAGTGAATTTCATAAGTTAATGAAGTGCCCGGAAACTGCTAAATTTTGGTCCTACCTAATCTAGGTAAAGGGTATACCGTGTTTTCTGAATCATATGATTTGGGGATTTGTTCAGTGTTGATGAAGAATGATCAGGTTATTTCATATGGTGCACAAAATTTGAGGCCTCATGAATAAAATTACCCCCACACATGATCATGAATTATCCGTGGTGGTATATTCCTTAAAATTTTTGAGGAATTACTTGTTGTGAGAGAGTTTTACTGTGTATAACGATCATAAGACCCATAAGTACATTTTCCACCAGTGTGATTTGAATCCTTGGAAGAGAATATGGGATGACTACATGAAATACTTAAATTTTGTTCTGGTTTACACAATTGAAAATAAAAATATTCTTTTAGATTCTTTGAGTCATAAGAATAAAAAAAAGGTGGTTCTGGAATCCAGTTTTGAGTGGAGGATGATGGCATTTTTTGCTGAGATGCATCTGGAGCTGCAAGATTTTCATGAGAAGATGAACCTTCCATCCTTAGAATTTTATCCAACACATCTAAATCATATAAAGGTGATGAAGTATGAGAATTTAGAGTTTTTTTCTTTTATGTAATGTAATGAAGGTGGATATCCACTTTCCTACTGGACATTTGGTATTGGTGGGATTATTTATGTTCATGTTCAAGTCATTGTACTTTTATGTGTGCGGGAAGATTTTATCTATGTGTTTAATGTATCTAAGTGGGTTTTTCATCCTAGTTAGAAACAAATGTATCATAATATTCATAGATAGTATTTTGTGTCCAGATATGAAGAAGAAATGTTCAGGTTTCGTGACGCAATTCTATACCTATTAGAAGGTAATGGTGCAGTATCAACGACAAGGTGGTCTATTACAAGAATTACCCATTATAGAATAGAAATGGGATGATGTGACATTGTATTTTGTTGTGGGTATTCTAAGGACTGATCAGAATAATGATTTGATCTGGGTAGTTGTGGATCAGTTGACAAAGGTGGAACATTTCTTACCAATTCGAGATAATTTCATTGTTGATCAGTTGGGTGAGTTATGTGATTGGGAGATAGTATGGTTTCATGGGTTGATGTGAACAATATTTTCAGATCATGATCCAAATTTTTCTTTGTACCTATATCATGGGTTACAAAAATCACTTGGCACCTAGGTGCTTTTGATAACATTATTCCACTCGTATATGGATGGGAAGTCTGAGAACACTATTCAATGCTAAAGGACATATTGATGGCTTATTTACATGATTTTGGTTGATCATGGGAGAAGAACTTGGTGCTTATTGAGTTTAAATATAAAAATAGTTACTATAAGAAGGTTCTAATGGTACTATATGAGGCTCTCTATGGTAGATCTTATAGGTCACCATTGTGCTTGATGGATCTTGGGTGATCATATTTTTTGGGACCAAGTCTTCTGCATGACACATCAGAGAAGGTTTATTTGATTAAAAAATAGATGGCTATGGTTCAGAGATGGTATAAGTTGTATGCAAATTGTAATCACTATCCTCTTGAGTTTATGGTCGGTGATCATTCATTTTTTTCGAGTGTCGGAATGATTGGGCCACTATTAAATTCATAAACAAGGTAAGTGGGAACCCAGTTTTGTGGGGATGTTTAATATTGTGTATAGGATCATACTGGTGGCATATTGATTGGATATTCCACACTATTATGGTGGTATGAATGATGTTTATCATGTTTCACATCTTAGGTAGTATAACCCAAACCCATATTATATGATTTATGTTGGCGATGTTGAGCTTGAGGATGATGCATCCTTTTTTGGAGCATCTGATTCATACTGTGGATCCTAGTGATAAATTACCACAAGGTAAGAATGTATCTTTGGTTTGGGTGATATGAAATAATATTAATTTTTAGGAACAAACATGGGAGAGATATAGATGAATATCTGAGCCCAGTGTCCTGATCATTTTACCTCAGAAGCTCAATGATGCTTGAGAGGATTGGTTCAAGGATGAGCTATTATAAGGTGGGGAGGATGTAAGATCCCAGAATTCTAGTGAGGTATTTCATTATTTAAATTTTGGTTAAAATTACATAATTATTGTTAATGAAATATTTACCAATTGTAAGAGGAGCTTTTGGGGTGTTTTAGTGGTTCAGAACATGATGGAAATGGAAAATATCCATGTAGTTCATATTTCACTACTGGAGCCCAACTAGGATTAATCATGAACCCAAATCATGATAGTTAGGTTTATAGGTGAATGGTTAAGTAAACCATGAAATGGGGGAGGATGAAATGTGATTGAAAGGGAAAATCCATTTTCCATGTTTGGAGCATGGTTTATTAAAACATGTGGGATTCCCAGCTAATAGTGCAACCTAGCCCCTCTTGGATAGAGGCTAGCAGGTGGTTAGTGGATGGTTTGGGAAACCTTATGGCCAAACCATGCACGTCATTAAAAGTAAAATTTTAATATTTTATCTATTTCGATTTATGTGTTTTCACCCAATTTTCTTCCTCATTTTACCTCAAGAAACCCTAGTGAAAAAACAAAATACCAAAATCCTTCTAAGGGATAATATCGTTTATTTCCTATCAAGTTGGAGTGCTTTTGGGTGTAGATCGATACTCCAGGTAAGTCTAATGATAATATTTTCTCATTTTCCTCGATTAGGGACTTTAGATTTGTTCTTCTTCTTCTAAATCACTAAACCCTCTTTTTTTATCGGATCATAGGTTGGTGCTTCAAAGGTTGTTTAGATCTGACTCAAGGGACGAGGTTGAGTATTTAGTTGTCATTGGAATCAAGGTAGGTGGCCTATAAGTTATCTCATATATTCTTGATGTTTTATTTATATGTATGTTTTTTTACTTTGGGTATTTTATTATTGTGAATTTTATCCTTTAGTATGATTTGGTAAAGTGGTTGTCTCAGCTATCTATTGAAATCATCACGGTCCCTGTGGGGTGATTTGAGAATAATTAATCTCATTATAGGGTCACCCATGGGGTGTCCCATTACCCTAACATGGAAAATGTTATTATTAAACATATAATTGATATGTAATGAATTAGATACCTTGATAAACTTTTTACATGTTGGTTTGTGTTACATACCTCCTTATCCTCATTGGCATTAGAAGGTGGGAGGATGATACTTGTCCTTAAGAGACATCCCCAAGATTCCAAAGGCTAGTAATAAATGATAAAGGGTTTCAATATGTGTGGGTAACTATTTACACACTATGAATAAAACAACTAATCCAATAAAACCAAACCACTATATGATTCATGATAAAAAATAATGACAACTCGCCCATTTTTTTATATCCAAACCAACCAAAGTGTACTACAGTGGAATCCAAACTAATATTAAAGTAAATAAAAGAAGATAACTAATAAAACTCCAAGACAGCCACCAAAATATATGTTCCACATTATCCATTCTCCAACATCACCAAATTTCCCACGTATCACAAGGTAGTTCTAAAGATGTGTGATACTTTACCTTTTTCCATGTCCCCATAGAGAAAAAATGTGCCAAAGAAGGGGTGTGTATAAAAATCAGTTGGTTTTCCCCCAATGAAATCCCTAATCCCACCACAATAGTAGAAAAGTTAGAAACATTTATATAAAAAAATTATGTAAAAAAATTCCCAAAAAAATTTATAAGAAAATATAAAAAACTTTAACAAATAGTTTATAACTAAATAAAAACAAGAGCCATGTCACCCAATTCTCCAGTAAAATATATTTTCATGATGACAACCAGAAAATGCTCTAAATCCATTTCTCAATATTAATTTTTTCATAACCATTATATTCCACCTATCCCCACATTCAACCATGAATGTACCCTAGATCTCCTTATACTCTCAAGTAGTGAGTCATCCTTTCACTAAGTCATCACATTGTGAACCATTTTGATGGGGGAGATCCCTAAGGCTTATCCATACAAATAATTATGGAGGAGACACCTTAGCCTTATCTTTCATGAATGAACATGAACACACCCAACCATTATTCCACAAACCAATGCCAAAAAACGACCATTTAATCATTTTCAATAAAACCATTATTTTATTGAAAACCGGTAAACAAACTAATTCAAATCAACCATCCCAATTTAACTTCATTAAAATAATCACTTTTATTGAAAACATTTTTATTAATCAATTTATCTAAATTCTAGAAAAGTCCTCAATTTAAAATCAACATTTTAAACCAAGAACCAAAGCACTTTTGTAAGGACACCTAATTCCCCTGTTTCCACAAACCATCACTTAATAGGATTTTCAACAAACATTACATATCCAATTCACAATCAATTTCACACAACATAATCAATTTAAAATCAATTAAATTAGTTCTAGTAAGAGTAATCAAGAGTTAAGACGCCTACCTTGAGAGTTTTGTCAAAAACGATAAACAACATGAAAAACATCACAAAAAATGAGTTGAATCTCCAAAATACCACCTTATATTGCATCCCCTATCATGGAACAAGCCAAATATAATGATATTTGGAATCAAAAACTTTAGATATACCCACAAAGGGTTTAGATCTATGAAACTGAGAAGGGAAATAAAGTATATCTAAGAAACTAATCAACAACGATGAAGAAAGAACACTTGTTGTGGGGAATTGACTTCAATTTTCCAATGGAAGCCTTCGTATCATCTCCAGATCAATGGAAGAACCTTATTTGAACTTTGGGGAAGAAAATCCTAAGTTATAGATATTTTGGGGGGAAAAGAGTTGTTAAAAACTTAATCTGACCTAGATCCACTTTTTAAATATCTATGTTTTTCCTTGTGCACGGTTTAGTCACATGGTTAGACAAACCATGTTCTAACCATGTGCTAGAAACTTCCTTGGTGATGAAATTCAAATGGTCATATCATATGGTCTCTAAAACCATGTGCCAACCGTGCCGAAGCCACTGCCTCATTTTTTCCAAATCTGTCTTTCAAAGCACATGGTTACTAATAGGATTTCACACATTTTGAACAAAATGTGTGAAGACTGTGCACATCCCCTTTAGCTTCTATCATAATTTTCATGGTTTCCTGTAAGTGTTTCATGGTTTCTAAAAACTATGCACCACCCATACACCAGTATAAGATCCCCCAACACTCTCAAAAAGTACTCCAAAATATCCTAACTTTCACCCTTATACATTATATACAAGAAAATTACAATGATGGGTTACATAACAAAAATCGGGGGTGCTACCTTCTCCCCACCATTGGTCTTTCCATCCCCAAAATGTATAAATACAATGTTTCTATAAAATAGTTTCAGCCATTACTCTTTCATTTCATTCTCACGTTCCTAAGTCTCTCTCTTAATCTGATATTGTTTTCATAAGACCTATAGTAGACTGATTATTTTTTCCATGCAAGACTTTATCTTACCTATCCACAATATACACCGGGATATGTACCAATGAAGAATCTTCCTCTAGATCAATGTGATCCCATATAATCAAATGGTTAGAATGGGGTTGATAATTTTTCAATAGGGATATATAGAACCCATTATTCGCTGAACTGAACTATGGTAGCAATGCCAACTGATATTCCACCTCTCCAACTCGTTCCAGTATCTCAAAAGGGCCAGTGTATAGAAGAGATATCTTTAATCGATTCCCAAAAAGACTATGTACAACCCTTTTATATATCCTTAAAAACATATGGTCACTCACCATTAATGACAATGTCCATTGACGATGATCCACATATGATTTCAGAAAACTTTTAGATGTCTCTTTCATCTTTCAGATCAATTGAATCTTTTCCATTGTTTCTTGGACAAGGCTTGGCCCAACTAGTGAAGTATCAGCTATTTCCACCCAACACAGTGGATAATGACAAGGATTCCCATTAAATGCATCATAAGAGAAATATATATTATGGTCTGATAGTTTTTATTATACAATAAATCCACCAATGGTACATGATCTTCCAATGAGCCACCAAAATATATTAAACAAGCTAGAATCATATCTTTCAATGTTTGTATTATCCTTCCAAACTTCCCATCCATCTCAGGATGATATGTTGTACTTATAGTCAAATGAGTCCTAGGGTCTTTCTATAAGGATTTATAGAAATGATATGTGAACCTCTAATCTCTATCTGAGACTATCGATATTGGTATTCCATGACTCCTTATAAATTCTTGGATATTGATTTTGGATAGATCCACCACCGTATGAGTTTCATTATTGCGATAAAATGAGCTGAAATTGTAAAAAGAT
Organism: Viscum album; assembly: GCA_963277665.1. Taxonomy (NCBI): domain Eukaryota; kingdom Viridiplantae; phylum Streptophyta; class Magnoliopsida; order Santalales; family Viscaceae; genus Viscum; species Viscum album. The sequence goes on along the minus strand of OY728153.1, from coordinate 54,024,931 downwards.
ACACTATCACCCATATAATATCATGTTTCTAAACCATTATTGGGAGGATAATAACAAAATCCATGGCTATTTATTCCCATTTCTGCATTGGAGTAGGTAAAGACTTCAACATACATGTTGTTCACTAATTATCTTCTTTATCTTGCTAAAAAGTTTAAAATATTGAGACAAACTCAGCCACCATAATTTTCATGATTCTCCACAAAAACTATGCCTTCAACACCTTATATATATTATATATTCCAAGATGAATAGTCAATCTCTAATTTTGGTAAGAATGAAGAAGTTGTCCCTGAATATCCATAGTTACAACTATCAAATTTCATAACCAAAACAATGAACTCCTATTTATTTTTAAACCCTCAATGGTCTCTACCCCATTGAGTTTTAAACTCATTGAAATACTATATAAATAGGTATTTTGGAGTATTTTACCATCTTTACCAAATTAGAAACCACAAAAACTGAAAATAAAACTGCAACATGACCTCGTTCTTCACATTCCACATGAATTTCGACTAGGACTGACATTAACTACCACTCATCTGAAGATTATTTTTCCAATTAAGTATACTACTTTCTTCTTAATGCATTATCCACTGAATTGACTTTACCTAGTGTATACATCAAGTAAAAGTCAAAAATTTAAAGATAATACATCAATCATCTTTTCCTCATATTCAAATCCCATTATGAGTAAATATGTTTCAAGATATTATGATCTATGAACATAATAAATTTATCCCCAAATACATAATTACACCATGCATTCAAGGAATGGAGGACTATATCTAACTCCAAATCATGTGTTGGGTAATTCTTCTCATGAACTCTCAACAACCTTGATCCATAAGCAACAATATAGACTCCTTTCATGAGAATGCATCCCAACCTAGATCCACAAGAATCACAGTACACCACGTACCCTTTTCCAAATTCTATAAGTATCAATATAAGTGAAAATGTAACAAAAACTTTCAACTATTTAAAATATTTATGGAATTCCACAATCCATTGGAATGTAACATTCTTCTTTTTCAAGGCTATCATGGGAGATTCTATCCATGAAAATTCATGAAAAATCATTGGTAATAACCAACTAGACCTAGAAAACTTTGTATTTCTAAGACGTTCTTTGGATGTTGGAAAAGATATAACAAATTATATCATTTTTGGATCACCAAAAACACCTTTTTCACAAATCACATGGAAAACAAAGTACACCTTTTGTATCCAAAAAATCTCACTTTGATGATTTGGAAAACAAATGATGGTATATCTAGATTTCCAACATTTTTGCCAAGTTTTTCTCATGTTCATACATTGTCCTTGAATACACCAATATGTCATCCACAATCACCACAAAAAAAGAATCTAGATATCTATGAAATATCTGATTCATCAATTCCATAAATACTTTCATTGAATTCGTAACATCTAAAGGTATTACCACATATTCATAATTCCCATATCTTTTTCTGAAATCTCTTTTTGGAATATCCTCTTTCCGCACTCACAATTGGGGATATCCTAATCCCATGTAAATTTTAGAGAGACATCGAGCTCCCCTAAACTGATCAAACATATCATATATGCATGAAAGTGGATATCTATTCTTTATGATAACTTGGTTAATATTATGATAATCAACACACAGCCTTAGAGTTCCATATGATATCTTTACGAACAAGACTGGTGATTCCCATCAAGACGTGATTATCCGAATGAAGCCTGTTTTTATAGATCTTACAAATTCACATTCATCTCCCTTAATTCTATTGGTTCTATCCTATAATATAGAAGGAAAATAGGACTGGTACTCATAAGCAGACCAATCATAAACTTCACATCCCTTATATTTGGTAGCACTAATAAGTTCTTTGGAAAACATCTAGAAAATTATCCATGACTACTGAAAAACTGTTATCCTCAATCTATTCCATAAATTCCATAGGAAATTCTTCCAACTTGTAAGAGATCATTCTAAGTATTAGTGACAATAAGCCAGTTTCACATGTATTTACAACCCTTTCTCCTCTGAAGAGATACTCAATACCATCCTCAATCACAAACCTAATTATTCTTCTTCATCAGTCGATGCGAGCCTTGAACATTTTCAACCAATCCATACCTAGGATTGCATCATAAACATCAATCTCTAACACCATGAATTCTCACTTCATCTCAGATCCATCAACAGTTATATAAAATTACCAACACACAAAGAGTTGATATTCTACTTTACCAAGAAGAGTTTTATGTTTTTATAAAAAAGGCATCATCTCATGTTTAAAACAAATGAAATAAATAGAATGAGAAGAAATGAATGAATGTGATGCACCAGTACCAGACAACACTTTCATAAGGGTAAATTTAAAAATAATCATACCTCTCACCATAGATGGTCTAGTTTAATCATCCATAATCACCTACTCAAATCCATATAATTGATTTGTTTCTACACTATGCTTCTTCTTTCCATGCTAAGATTTCCCTTGCTGAGGATTCATGATATTCCTAGAATCATCATGGCTAGCTCTGATATGTTGGAAAGACTAATTTTTATGTCCTTACCCTATCAAATAATATGATGTATGAAACTCTTGGGAAGTGACCCGAGAACCAGACCTTAGAGAATTGAGATAATAGAGTTTAAGATTCCACATCTGGTTGCATTTGTGGAATTCTCTATGTGGTTTTGTACACTGTCTCTTTATGTGTTCGAACAAACCACATTGAAAACATCTAGGATGGCTCTTTGGTTTTTTAGGAAGATTCACAGATCCAACTGTTTGATTATGATTCCCACTCCCACCTTGGAATTAGGTTTCCCTCTTCTATATTCCCCCCATCATTAGATTTCCCAAAATTTCCCATAGGTATCATGATACTCCTCCTCACATATATCGTAAGATGCCATGTTCATCCAATATTTCTATGTTCACCATGTTTTTATAATCCATAATACAGATCACGAAAATCTTTGATCAAATATCCTACCTTAACCTTGATTAAAATATGTGTTCATTCAAGGTCGTACGATCCGTATCCTCTAGGGAAAAGTGACTAAATTCATGAATTTAGCCACATATTCTATGATATAGATATTTTATTGATTCTGATTGAAGAATTGTACTATTCAATTAATCTTGAACTTATGAGGATAGAATTTATTGTTAAATAATTCCTTGAAATCTTCCCAACCAAGGCCTTGATACAATTTAGATTATACTGCTAGTTCCCACAACTGGCGTGCAAGATCCTCAAGAACATTCATTAACAACTTGAACATTAGCTCTATTGGTGTACCGATGAAATCAAAAATATGATTCATCTTATTCATCCATTCCTCTACTCTTTCCAATTTATAATTACCCAGGAAGATGGATGGATTTAGTTTCTAGAACTAGATGGAATGATCCACTTGTCTTTTCTCATCCCTCTAGTTCCCTGTGTCCACAACTTCAATTTCTTGGATGATACTATGAACTAGATTTTGGTACACCTGATGTTCAGGTGCAACCACATTCTACAAAGCTTCTTCTGGTTGGTTTCTAAGATTCCTATTAGGTGTCATTTTCTAAATAAACAAATTCATCCATAAGTATCACTCTCTATAAATTAAAGGTATATCATTTCAAATTATATCACATCAGCTATCATAACATTGATTTAAAAAATAAAAATTTTCCATCTTCAACTATCTTTGAAAAATATTCTACATTATTTTGAAAATAAAACCATTTTCAAAATACACCAACTATTCTCTTTCCAATGTTTTTCATTTGAAAAAATACAACATTTTTCAAAAATCAACATAGTGCTTCATAAAATATATCATTAATACAAATTAAATATAAAATCCTTGTGGGAATTCATTATTCTAATGAATTTCATGATAATTTCACTGGATAAACTGGTGACAATGAGATTCCAATATCCAATAGATGTCTCCAAAACACTTATGTACCCAACTCCCTAAAAACATGAAGTTCGGTATAAAAAGGTTAGATAAAACTTTTTATGATCAAAATTTCAAATCCCAAAAATAATACTCCTTTATATGTTCCCAACCCAAGGAATAAATAATAATTAATTCAATTCCAAGACCAAGAAAACTGATGACTACTGATACCATTTATCTCAAATAATATTTTAGACCGAACAAAAATGATACCATTTGTAACGTCCCTCCTTCTCCACATTGGATTGAGATGGTGGGAGGTCGCTACTTATCCTTAAGTGACATCCCTAAGATGATAAAGGATATAAATAAATGATGAAGGGATTCAATACACTGGGGGTATGATTTATCCTTTCATAATAAAAAATAATAATCCAATAAAACCAAACAACAATATGATTCATGATAAAAAGAATGAAAACTCAACCATTTCATTTATATACAAAATAGACAAAGTCTAATAGAGAGGAATCCAATATAACATCAATGTAAATAGTGAAATAAAACTAATAACACTATAAGAGGACCACAAGACTTTATTCTCCATAACTCCATGATTGAAAATCAGCAATCAGCCAAAGTATCACGAGGTAGTGCTAAAAACGTGTGATACTTTACCTTTCCCCATGTCTCAGGAGATGAAATATACAAGAGAACCAAAGGGATAATATAAGGGTGAGTATAAAACTTAGTAGGATTTTCACAATGACTTCCCTACTCACACCACTAGTGTATAAAAGTTATCAACATTTATATAAAACAATTTACATAAAAAATTTATATAAAACAATTCCCAAAAAAATTTATAACAAAATATAAACTTCTAAAAATAGTTTATAACTAAATACAATCATGTTCCATGTCACTAAATTTTCCATAAAAATATATTTTTCATGAAGACAACCAAACAATTATTTAAATCCATTTGGCACTATCCATTTTTCATTACCATTCCATTCCACCTATCTACACATCCGATAATGAATGTAACTTCGACCTCCCTATACTCATGAGTGGGGAGTCATACTTTCACTAAGACATCGCATATTGAACCATTTTTATGGGGGATAACCCAAACCCATATCCATACCACTAATTATGTCTAGAATCTTTACCATTATCCTTTCATAATGAACATGAACACACACAACCATTATAAAAAAACAATGCCTAAAACGATCATTTAATCATTTTCAATAAAACAATTATTTTATAGAAATACATTAAAAAGACTAATTCAAATCAACCATCACTATTTAATTTCAATAAAATTAACCATTTTATTCATAACATATTGATTAATCTATTTACTAAAATTCTAGAAAAATCCACAATTTCATATCAATATTTAAAACCAAGATCAAAAGTAATTTTGAAATAAAACCCAATTCCCATGTTTCCAAAACCCGTCAATCAAGGGGGTTTTGAATAATCATTAAAAATACTATTCATAATAAATTTCACAAAATATAATCAATTTTCAATCAATAAAATCAGTTCTTGTAAGAGGAGTCGAGACTGAAGCCACCTACCTCTAGATTTTTGGAGAAAATGAAAAACAACATGAAAAAAAGTCACAAAACTGGGTTGAAACTCCATGAACCCACGTTATATATCATCCCATATCATGAACCAAGACAAATATAATCATATTTTACATCTAAAACATTATATCTACCCACATAGGGTGTATATCTAAGAAACCAAGAAGTGAAACTAATTAGATCTAAGAAACCAATCAAGAAATATGAAGAAAGAACACTTACCATGAGAAAATAACTTTAAATCACAAAGGGAATCTTTCAAAGCACCTCTCGATTGATGGGAGAACATTCTTTGACCTTTGGGGATGAAAAATCTTGAGTTAGAGTCATTTTTGGGGGAAATGAGTGGCTAAAACCATAAGGTGACATAGATCCACTTTTAAGGATCTATGTTTGATTCCGTGCATGGTTTAGTCACATGGTTAGAAAACCATGCCCTAACCATATGTTATCCATTGCCTTGAGGATGACCTTCACACAGTCTCCTCATAGAGTATCCAAAACCATGTGCCAACCATGCTGACAATAATGCCTCATTTTTTCCAAATCCATCTTTCAAAGAGCATAGTTACTACTAGGCTTTCACATAGATTAGAAAAATCATGTGTTTCCCGTGTGCATACCCTTTAACTTATATCATACTATGCATGATTTCCTATAAGTGTTTCGCTGTTTCTATAACCATTCACCACCCGTGTACTAGAAGAAAATCTGAAAAAAAAACTCCCAAAAAGTTCTCTAAACTCTCCTAAACTTCACACTTATACATTATATACATGAAAATCATAAATAATGGTTACATGACAAAAAATGGGGGTGCTACAGTTTGGATTATGAAATGGAACAAGGGTAGTTGTTTCTATTAGTATACATGAAATAAGGGGTTTTTGAAACATTTTGAATTAGTTCAATGAATTAAGGTGAATGTGTTAAATGACTTATGGGTTGTAATTGAAACATGTAAGTGAATTAAGGCATGTAAATGGTAATCTATAAATGGAATAAGGCATAATGATGGTTTATATGTTTAATGAACTATCAAATTTGAATGATTTGTATATTTATTTATTATAATTTATTTAGCGATTTGTTTTTAATGTAATTTAACATGTCTTGGTGTGTTGTAGGATATTGTAATAAGGATCCTCCCATGGGGTCAGGTTGGACTAAGGCTGTAAAACCCACCCTTAGAATGCATAGGTTAGGGAGCTTGACTGATGCTCTAGTCCCCTAAAGGATTCATTGGATGAGACTACCTAGACTAAAGCTCTATGGAAATTTTGATATAATTGATTGTGAAATTGTTTCCCTAGTGAGATATGTAACATAACTCATTACCTTATTAATTTTAGTTGAACGACATAGTCTATTGTGTTATAAATTATTTGAAAACACATGGAACAAATAATGAAATGGTTTAAGTGAATAATGTTATTTAATGGAACCAGGTTTATCTTCTGTTTATCTTTTAATTATTTTGTACATCCATACACTATATATTTATATTGGATATTTTTTTGACATTGTTGGTGTTAGCGTATGGATTTTTAATCATTCCCAACTTAGGCCATTGTTGGGTTCCGAGCATATTTCATAGTTACAAGTCAGGATAAGGGAAAAGGCCAAATGATAAAGGGTTGATTTGGGCATGATTTGTTCATGGAGGAGGGGACCATACTTGTTGTTGGAACCCATTTTTTGGATTATTAAATTTTTCTTCTTTTGGGGGATTTTTTACCCTTGATATTGTTTTGACATTAACTATAATTTTTACTATTGGATGTGGGATTTAACCTAGTTTTGGGGAATGTTGGTAATATATGGTCATTGTTTATTGATTATAGATTTATTTATTTATTTTTACCCATTGTGTAAAACTCTTAAAAAAGGGTATATCCTCCCACATGATCAAGAAGACCCTCACTATTAATCGTCGATGTCTGTCGTATAGAGAGGCGTGTTTGAGGTCATGTGAATACTTGACTCAAGGAACTAGTTTAGTGGCCTCTATGTAGGGGATGTTACATCATAAATGAAGAAATTAATACATGTTAGAAAATAGGATTATTATTAGGACATAAAAGGGGTGATTATCATAAACATGAACAATGAGGCCTGATATAGTATGATAACATAATGGAAACTTGGGAAATGTGGAAACACCATAAACCACAACATCAAAATTATTGTTCAAGGATAAATTCTAAGAAATCATGATAGAAATAGTTCATTGATGGATTAGGTTCACTCATTATTCCCTTTCATGATTTCTCATGAGACTAATGCATCACCTAATTCTTTATAGCGCCATATAATTTTAGACACACCCATCATTTTCATTTCATTCTAATGCTTAAGTGTGCCACATAGATTATACAACATGGATTCCACAATTGTAATATTTTATTCCCTAATAAATGAGTTTTTAATATAGACATGTATGTTCCAAATCAAGATGTATAAGTTCATAATGTTGAACACCCTTGATAAGAAATGGTTGAGGTATTCACTACACAATTATTTTTGTTTAGAAAATCGTGATTACATTCCGATAGCATAACGGAATCACATAAATATTCATAAAATTGGTTGATGAGATAAAAATGCGTATATAATAATTTTTACATAAATTGAACAGTAATAGGGGCATGGAAAAATATTTTTTTTAGAAATTGGAATTTGAGATAGAAGGAATAAGATAATGAAAAACTTGAATAAACATGATAATGAATAGAACCCTTGCTTGAGTGTGTGACTCAAACTTCATGGGAGAAGCTTATTGAGAGCCTGGTAGACATTGGGAGGACTCTATATAGGGTAGGAAAGTGAAAGGATGTGATCCAAGTATTTTTAGATAATATAAATGGGATCTTGTGTGGGTTTATGTAGGATATGTGTGGGGAATTCTTTATTATTTCTCAAACTTCTTTTTTGGACTCTATATAATAAAATAACCAGACCACAATCCATCCAATGTATTTCCCACGGTTTCTATCAATGAGTTTTGTTTTCAATTATTTTATTATGACATGTTTCAAATATAATAAAATATTAAATTTTTGGATATGGGAGTGAGTCATACTCTTAAAGAAGTGATTTTAAATCCATAATAGATAATTATGGTTGTGGAGTATTCATAAAGACTTTACAAAATAAATCATATAAACATCAAAGAATAATATTTTAAAGGTAAAACAATTATTTTTTAGTGGATATCTATTATTTTATTTATTACATTATTTTCGGGTCATTATAATTTCATAATACAAAACTTATATTTATATAGTATTTAATTTTTACCCAAAAATTCAACTATCCCAAAAAATTATAAAAAATTCATGATTTTTTTATTCCAATGCTTTGATTCAAAAAATAGTATATATTTTATCCACATAAAATCCTAAATATGTGAATTTTTACTTTTAAGATAATATTTTATATTTATTAAAAGAAATTGGGTTTTTTGACAATAACAATTTTTTAACATATATAAAAAATTACATTTGACATCATAAAAATTGTATGATCATTTACATTTAATAAAAATTATTTAATAATAATACTTTATTAAAATTTTATTTATTTCAAAAATACATTAATTAATGAAAATAAATTCCATAATAAATTTAAATATTACCGGAAATAAAATTTTCATTTTATTGTATATAAATCAAAATAGTTTATAAAGTAGCGATAAGAAGTAAATATAAACATTATTCGATTTCAAATAAAATTTTAATTTTCATATTATTATCATCTTGATACACATCACTTTAATACAAAATAAATTTTCCTAATGTTAAGGTGTACGTATTTCAAATAAGAGTGTTTTTCATTATTTTATAAGTCCAAACGATGAAATTATTAAAATATTTCCCTTAGTGATGTGGAAGGGAGTCATGTTCTTAATGAAATGATTATAAACCCATAAAATATAATATAGGTTTTTGAGGATTCATAAAGGTTTTATAAAATTAATCAAATAACCTAAAAACACATAAATTTAAAGGAGAAACATATATTTGGTCTTGGATGCCTTTTATATCATTTATTAGATCACTTTTGGGTCATTATGATTCATAATATGAACCGTATATTTATACTGTATTGAATTTTTACCTAAAAAATTGACTATCTTAGAAGAATATAAAAAATTACCCATTGGATAATTTCAGTGTGATAATTAAAAAAAATAATATTTATTTTACTAGAATAATTTTCTAAATAATTTAATTTTCACTTTTAAAATAAAATCGATATTTATTGAGAAATGATGGTTTTTTTACAATAATAGTTTTCGAACCGTCATAAAAATTACATTTGAAATAATATATATATATATATATATTATAATTTAAATTTATTAGTATTTATCTAATAATAATATTTTATTAAAATATTATTTATTTCAAAAATCCATTAATTCATCAAAATAATTATCTTAATTGAAATTTCATATTACCCAAAAATAAAATTTCTGTTTTATCATATCAAAATAAAAATCATTTGTAAAGTAAAAACAATAAGAATAAAATATATTCATTATTATATAAAATATAAATATTCATATTATTAGGTTCTTTATACATATCCATTTATCACACTAGCAAAATCTCTATGGGTAAGGTATGGGATTGTGAGATTTTCATGGGGCGGTTCAGCGTATATGGTTTGGGTCGTGATCTCGATGATCTTGAACTTATCTTGTAAATGTTCTCACTTATGATTTAGTTTTTTAATATCAAATTGGAGTTAGTTAAGGTAAAATCCTAGTGATGATATCTCCCTTTAAATCTCTGATAAATGGGATTCATAGGATATGATCCTACTAGTCATAGCCACCACTTCCCTTCTCTATGTTAGTTGGATTTATCAAAACTTTATATTTATACTAATCATATGATCATTGTTAAATGGATATATTATCAACATTTATAATTACTAACGGTCTTTAAAATCAAATAGGATATAATAAAACCAAATATGTGCACGTGTTTTTAAAAAACCATAATAGGGCATTTAGTTTAATCATAAAGGAAATTTTATTAATAAAATTTTGGGTCACTATAATCTTACCCCCTTCAAAAAAATTTCCCTATAAATATTCATTTCACATACTAAAATAGATGATGGTAATTTTTTTCATCAACTCCTTTGGTTCCCACATCAATTCTTAAAAATTTTGGTTTCACCATAGCACTTTGAAAAGGTGTATTGTCTTATTTCATATAACTTTATCTCTATGATCTAATATCTTCATCGATTTCTCCTCATATGAAAGATCATTCTCCAATAGTACCACCTTTGGATTCAACACATGTAAAGTTTCTAGTATTTACTTCCTCAATAAAAATACATGTAACACATTATATACTTGAGATAGGTTATGTGGGAGTTCTATTTGATAGTTCATAACTCTGATGTGATCAAGGATCTCAAAGTGATAGATGTATCTTGGACTAAGATTTACCTTCTTTCCAAATCACATGACTATATTCCATAGAGATATGTTGAGGAATACATTATCTCCAACCTCAAACTCTATGTCTCATAGACAATTTTCAGCATTGAACTTTTGTTAACTATGAGAAGCCCTGATTTTTTACTGTATGTTCTTGAACTTTTCCACCATTTCATCAACCATTTTAGGACTCATTAGTTTGAATTCACTAAATTTATCCTAGCATATAGGTGTTATGAACCTCTTCCCATAAATGGATTCATAGGGATCCATTTGGATTCTTGAGTGGAAACTATTATTTTATAAGAACTTGACCAGAGGAATACATTTATCTCATCCTTATTTGAATTCCATAGAGATTTTTATCAACATGTCCTTAAGTTTATAAATATTCTGTTCAAATTGGCCATTATTTTGAGGGTGATAAGTAGTGAGGAATTTCAACTCATTATTTAGATCTTGTTGGAGACTCTTCTAGAACTTTGAGATAAATCTTGGATCTTAATCGAATACAATTGATAATGGTGTTTCCTGTAGCCTCGTTAATTCTCTAATGTATATCCTTATAGGTTTATCAAGTGATAAGTCCACTCGAATTTCAATGAATTGATAATACCTTGTAAGAAGATCCAACACAACCCATATATCATTATTTCCTATTGATTTCTTCAGAATACTAGTGAAAAAGTCTCTGGTTATGTTTTCCCATTTCCATGTAGGTATGGGTAATGGTTTTATCATCCCCTTATATTTTTTCCTTTTACCCTTTACTTGCTGACATACAAGACACCTTGTTGTATATTCTGTAATATCCTTATTCATATTTTCCCGCCAATAGTTCTCTTAGAGATCTTGATTCATCTTTTTGATCCTTGGATGGATGAAGAAGATCTATCAATGTGAATTATCTAAAATATACTTCTTTATATATGAATTTGATTGTACACAAAGTCATAACCCAAATCTTACAACTCCTTCATTAATTTTTAACTCTGGGGATTTACCTTTTCTTATAGATTCCACCTTCTTTTATATTTCCACATCATCTATTTGAGTATCCTTTATCTTATTTATAAGGGATGGTTGAGCAATAATTTGTGAAATTATTGATGATTTTTCCTCCTTTATGATTCCCATGACCATCTATTTCAAGTCTAAGAATACCAGATCCTTATCAATCCTCACCAATGATAAAATTTTCAAATCATGTATATTTATAGCATCTTACACTTTATTTTCTTTCCCAAGATGGTAGTGTATTGATTAGTCATAGTCCTTAATCATCTCTAACCATCTTCACTGGTGCATATTCATCTCTTTTTATGTGAATATATACTTGACGTTCTTATAATTTGTATATATATCATACGTACCAAAAAAAGATAATGATGCCTTATTTTCAACATGAAGATCACTATAGCAAACTCCAGATCATGCATTAGGTAGTTATGTTCATTAACTTTCAATTTCTTTAAGGCATATGCTATCACTTTATCATTCTATATTAGTAAACATCCCAATACCTTATTTAAAACATCATTGTATACCATGAAAATTCCCCCACTTGTGGTTAGAGTAAGTGAATTTATAGTAATAAGCCTCTTTTTGAACTCCTTAAATCTATTTTCACATTCATTATTCCAAAAAAAACTTAAACCCCTTATGATTTAACTTGGTTATATGGTTTGAAAATCATGATAAATTTCTCACAAATCGATGATAGTATCCAACTAATACAAGGAAACTATGAATTTTCATTATAGTGGTTGGTCTTGTCCTTCATTAAATTACTTCTATATTTTAAGGGTCTAAATATATCCTATTTATTATTATAATATTCTTTAATAATGATACTTACTTCAATAATAACTCACATTTTCTATACTTCACATAAAGATTCTCCTTTCATATGGTCTTTAGCACAGTTCTCAAACACTTCTCATGCTCGTCCTTGATTTTAGAGTATATTAGAGTATCATATATAATTACTATAAAACATTTGGCAATGTAATCTCTAAGTAATCTATTCATAAAGTTTGTGAATATTTTTTTTAACACTATTGAGTCTTAATGGCATTACTATGAACTCATATTTCTTATACCTTGTATGAAAAGCAGTCTTGGGGATATCCTCCTTCTTCTCCCTTAATTGATATCACCATGATCTAAGATCCACCTTGTAGAAGTATTGTGCTCTATTTAGCTGATTTAACAAGTCATAAATTCGTGATAGTGGATACTTTTTCTTTATCATGATCTTATTTAGCTCACAATAATCAATGAAAAGGCACATTGACCCATCCTTATTCTTGATGAAGAGGACTGGTGCACCCCATGGTGAAGCACTTTGGCATATGAACCCTATATCCAAATTATCCTATAGTTATTTCTTTAGATTATCAAGTTCCATAACAATAATTCTATATGAATTCTTGGATAATAGAAATTCCCCAGGTATAATCTCAATTTAAAATTAAACCTCTCAGCTATGAGGAAGACCGAGCAATTCTTCAAGAAACTCATATATGTATTCCCACATTATGGTTATGTATTCAAGGATGATATTTTCCTTATAATAAATCATCTGATATAGATATTCTTGCTTTTAAATAAATAATTTCTATGATTAAGATATTGGTGCTAAAGAATATTTATCCTCCTCCTTGCACTTTTATTGAATCAAGGATGATTTATGATATTCAGATTGATTTCCTTATTGCAGCAATTTATGTTTTATCTATATTGGGAAAGGAAATCCATACCACAAATTGCATCAAATTACACTAAATGAAGTGTCAAAAGATTATATGGGAAGTTTAGCCAAAAAATATTAGATATAGGATGAGTTATATACTTTGGATGCAATAATTTCTCCATTTTTCATTTTCACTGATAGCTCTACATCCATGATTTGTGGTGGTGATTGAATGGTTATATAAAACTTGTGTGATATGAAGTAATTCATACAAACAAAATCAAAAAATACATTTTCAATTATTGAATGAATAATTATCATACCTATCACCACTTAATTATAGGGATCCACCTCAGTGATTGTGATATAATAAGCAATACCTTGCTTCCTTGTAGGTTTTTAGCATTGATTGTATCTAAAAACCCCTATCTTAGAGAATTGGTTCACATAATGTACTTTTTACTTATATTTGAAACCTTGGAAAATTGTATGATGGTATGATGGAGCATTCCTCTCTTCCACTACATTTATGGGATTCTCCCATCAGTAATCTATGGCTAGGTTCTCGTTATTTTTTCAAAAAATAATTTCCTCGCCCCCTTAGGAAATTTACAAGGATATTTTTTCCACACATTGGACAAGTATGATGTTGAAACTTATTACCACCATTAGATTTCTCCATCACACTATCAAAATTAAAATTCAACTTCTATTTCTTACCCCTGTGAGACCCTTGAGATTCAATGAACCCAATTTCAACTTTAAGGGAACACCATAAAATTTCCTCATAGCTATCAAAGTCTCAGATCACCAAGGATTTTCATAGACTTGGTTTTATCCCTCTAAAGAATTGATCAACTTTGAATTTATAGGTAAAGACAAATCTATAGGTATATCATACAAGTCTTGTGATGTTTTTCTCATAAATCCTGATGGATTAATCATCTTTTTACTTGAGGGAAAGGAAATCCCAATTCATTTTAAGTTAGAGTGTGAGGGGAAAATTTTAAAAAAAAAAATTGGAATTCCTTCCAACCCATCAATAAGAACTCTTCCTTAGGCTTTGTATTCTTGATCAATTCCTACCACAGATCAGTTTCCCACTCTATATGATAAATATCCATTATAACTATCTCTTTCTCTAAACATTAAAGGATGTAGAATATAATCTCAGTGGATTTGATCCATTGTACCATGATTAAGGGATCATATAGTCCATTTAAATTAGAAGGCCTTTGCCATATAATGGTATCAATGGAAACCTGTTCTTTATTAGGTGGATTTGAGTTTTCCTCCTAATTTAAATTTCTTTTCAGAATCTGAGTAAACTGAGAGAGATTTGTCACAAAGTTTGTGATTCCTTTTCTTGTTGGGTTGGGAATCTCATTTTGGAATTCCTCACATTTCCCTTCACATTGGTTGTTTACTAAGTCCCTCCTATTTTTTGACATTGGATAGAATAAAGAAAAAAATTAGGGATGAGTATCTATAAACTATTAAACACATAAATGGGAATCTAATAACATTAAATGGGAAATTTATAAATGTAATTTAGTACTTAATGTATGAATTTCTTGGAATCAATATAAGTTATTCATGATCTATGTTCTAAAGTATACTGATATAGGAATTTTTGTTCCATTAATAATGGTTCACAATGAGATTTTAAATTTTCCAAAGAATATCCCCTGGGAGTGTCAAACTAGGTGTGCAGCAAGGATCTTTGTCATGCACTAGTTCCTGATCGAGACTATCTCAATGCGGTGTTTTTTGGTGTTACCCCTTGGTACATCTATACTAGATCCACATCCACTTACAATGTCTAGATAGGTATATATTCTCTTGAAAACCACTTACTCTATACTTTACAAAAAATTTGGTATATATTCTTATGTTTAGTCTTATCTTGAAGGCTTTCTCGATAGTTTTCTAATACTAATCCTAAAAATAACTAAAATTTACTATGATACCAACTATGCAAATCATTGTCTTTAATACACATAAATTCATGATTTATTATATAGGAATACACATAATAAAACATGGAAGATTAATAAGTATAGTGTATTTGGGTAATTAGGTGCATTACATAACAACATAAAATAGGGGTGAATTTGAATTATTCAAAACTTCCTTAACATCCTCAATATATTCCTTAATTATTAAAATTGCAAGGGATTACTTGGGGATATACATAAGAAATTGGTGATCTATAAATTCAGGTATGGGAACAAACAAGGTAAAACATGAAGAAGATATTTCATATTAGACAATATGAATTTACATATTACATAAAGGGGGGAGAATCATAAACATGAACAATGAGGAATTATATAGCATGATAACATAAAGGATATATATGAATGTGGAAACAAATTTAATCATTACATCATAAGAATAAGTAAAGTTTAAACAAAAATACAACATATAATAATGTTCTTAGGATAACCTACCATGCACCATATATGAAATATCATGAGACTAAAACATTACCCAATGCATTGGATCCCTATCTGGGTGCACCCATCATAATAATGTCATGTACATGCAAAAGTGTTCCACATAGATCATATACATAAGAAAATATTTCATCAAATTTAATCCCATGATAATGAAGTGTGTATTAAATAAATGTAATTCCCTAATAAAATAATTATAAGTGCATAAAAGTGAACACCCTTGATGGGAAATGGGTACGAGTATTCACTACGCAACTGTTTGGCATAGAAAATTGTAGTGAAATTTCAGTAGCATAACAGGGGAATATTAATGTTCGTGGGAGGGATTAATGAGAGTGAAATTATTTTCTCATTGTTTACAAATAATAAAATAATTAAGGGGTATATGTAAGAACATATCCCAACATTATTAATTAGAGATAAAAGGCATAATATAATTAAGATGCTTGAATAAAGAGGGGAAGGAGAGGATTCATTACCTTGAGAGGGTGATTCTAATAGTGTAACATCCCAAGTAAATGAAGAATAAGATATTTTCATACTTATTAATATTTTTGAATTAAATATTAATTTTACTTTAAAGGGGTTTCTATGTTCGATAGCGTACCCGATACGCAACAATTGGCTTCATTGAAATCTTACGTTGCACCCTAATAATATAATTTTATTATTTTAAATGGTAGTTAACTCATAGTTTTTGTATTGAAGAGAATTAATTAAACTAACTACAATATGATTATACATGTTTTTTAAATGTATTTACATTATCCAATAAAAATTTATAGGCTTAAAATGTGAATGAATCTAATTTTAAGCATAATTTACATTAAAAGGCCGATTTATCACCTTTTAATGGTGAACCCTCTTTAAATATAGTTTTGGTCAATTTAATACATTATAATTGACCAAATAAAATCCTTATTTAGAATGGGGACATCAAATTTTACTTTGGGTAATTTTTTGGTATTTTTCTGATAAAGTTCATTTTTTAATGAATAGTGAAAAATATTGCATTTTAATTCAAAAGTGCCTTTTAATATAATTTATTTATATGGTTATATTATACTTTTAGTTAGTTTTAAAGTTATATTAAAATATATTTTTACCATTTAATCCAATGTTGGTCATTTTAATTAATTTCACTTTGAAATTGGACATAAACAAGTATCAATCTTTTTGATAGTTATTGTTTCTTAAAAACACACTATTTGTTTTGATAATGGGAATAAATTTTAAAATTAATTAATGAAAATTCTATGTTTTTAATTTGGAAAAATAGACATCATTTTTGAATTCGGAATATCAAATATATCTTAGGCTTAATTTTTGGTATTTTTCTAAAAAACTTCAATTCTAGATGAATAGTGAAACCACTTAGTAGTAGTTAAAAAACTGACTTTTTCATGTAAATGAAATTTTACCACTTCTGTGAAATGAATTTAGAAAATACGACATATGTGGTTGTTATAAAGAAGTAAAATTTGGTTCAATAATAAGAAAATAATGTTTGGTGAATAGTAACTTTTGACTTTTATTTACCGCGGTTAAAGGTAAATAGGGTAATTCAAGGTAAAAAGAATATTATAATATTTAAATATTACCTTAAAACTTGTCATAACCTTATTTAATGAGTAGTGTCTGACCATTGGCATCCTTGGGTAGATTTTGGGACCCCATGGAGCCACATATGAAAGATAATTACACTTTAGATTAATTAATTTAAAGTGAAGGAAAATATGACAAAAGAAAATATCTTTTAGTAAATTAATTTTTATAAGGGGTTTTATAAATTATCTTTTTGTCTACAAACATTAATTAGAAATATAAAAATATTTCCTACCTGATAGTATTTTTTTATAATTTTTAGACATCTAATAAATTAAATTATTCATGACACAATAATGATGCAGTATTTACCTAATTAATAAATGATCTAAATAAATAAGATTATAATGATTAAAATATTATCCAAAACATGTCCAATTCTGATTGGGTGATTTTATTTAGACCCTTAGTCATCTTATCTTCTACTATAATGATTTTTTGACCTTTATAAACTAAATATATTTATATTATAAAATAATATTTCCACATTTTCCTAAAGAGCCCCTCCTCCCCCTTATAAAAGGAGACCATTTCTAACCAATTCCACACACCTCTCAAGACTTTTGAATCATCCAAAATCTGCCCAATTAATCTCCCAAAATCCCTCAACTCCTTCTAGAAGCCTTACCTTAGGCAGTAGGCACTTCAAGAAGTCCTTTGTTCAAACCGAAGGGAGTTACCCAAATTAAAGGTAACGGTTTCTCTTAAATTGTTTTCTTTTATTTTACTTCTCCAACCCCTAAAAGATTTTTATTCCTTTATTTTGTAACAACACCAGTATACTCAATATACTAGGATGTTTTTATCAGAGGTATTAGAACTACAAATACACACACCTTTATCAAATGGATGAAGAACATAATGTTTCTATGGATGGCGAACTAACGCCTCCCGAAACGATGATTGTTCGATTATCTCATACCGCCTCTCATGGTGGCCATTATGATGGAACTGTATTTATATAAAATATATATTATGTTTATGATTTCCTTATTCTTCTGTACTTCCCATTTATATCATGACTTTATGGTTTCCATAGTGGGTAAATACGATAATCTCATTTGAGGAAGTGTAGACCATCGCCCCCTCAAAGTGATGTGACTTGTTAGAGCCTTATGTGGGATGTATAAAAGATGGAGTTAATGGTATTATATATGATATTATACTGTAATTATAATATATCTATTCATCATTATGTTCTAATTCCATTAAAATAATAAATAGAAATGAAAGTAGTGTTCATGCGTACGTATGGCTTACCGTCTCCATGAACGGTGCATTTCATTTCTTACCTCTACATGTTATGTACTATTATAAATACATGTATATACTGGATATATATGATATATATGATATCTAAATCATGAATATCATTCTGGATATAACGAAACCTTGACCACATGAACAACATGTAATTATAAGAAGTCCATTTTTGAATCAAGTACCAAATATCGACAAAACGAACGTTATCAACTTAAATGGTTATATAATGTTTATAACATGGTAATAAGTGATATAAAAGTAATAATAAACTTGAAAAGGGTTCTTAAGAAAGTATAAATTAACTTTAGTTTATTATACAGGAGATTAAAGAACGATCGAGTCAAGTCGGACACAAGGTAAGGGACCCCGTCTCAATCTCCTTTAATTGAGCCATTTTTAGTTTTATACACGACTTTATTTTATACGGTGTATAAAACCCTTTGACTTTTTATTTTATTCAAAGGGAATCTTTTTATACAAATAATCTTAATAAACGAAAAAAAGGAATGTTTCTTTTTTTTACGTAAGCGGTGATAATGACCTTTCCACCGCCGTGAGTATTATTTGATTTTTGGCTTCTTTAACAAGCCATAATGTCTTTAAAAGGAAAAATAAATACCATATACTCTTTTTATGTATTTTGGTATTGAAAATTATTTTGAAAATGGATTTATTATTTCAATATCTTGAAATGATATTTTATTATTGCAATGTGGAAATGTTATCTTTCCTTTATGATTATGTTATGTGTTATGGTCATGTTATGGTTCTTGGGCATTATTTATGTATATGGGTGGTTCCATGATAAACCTAGGGTGGGTGATCTCGAGATAGATCTCCAATTCATTGGGTAACGTGACGGAGGTAAATGTGAATGTTTCTCCTAAGAGATTTAGGGAATATACTGCGATGGGTCTTCCAAAGTAACTCTCTATGTAGCTGTGATAGATAAAATGTAAGTATGATATGGATGACACAAGTTACCTTTATGATTAATTATTTCAATGTGTCTTTCATAAATCTTATGATTTCATGAGGTAAGTAAATTATTTCATGTTTTGTATGTATTTATGAACAAATGTTTTCATTATTTGTTTTATAACCCTTACTGATATTTTTATGCTCATCCCGATTTTTAAAATGTTTTCGAAGGACTTAAAGATGAATAGGGTCAAGGATGGGATCAATAAAAAGTCATGTTGTCTAAAACATGGAACTAGACATGACTATTTTTTAAGAGTTATTATTTTATTAAAAAAAATGTAAAATGTGTAGATATGTCTACCTTGTAATATTTTGAGATGTAATAGTTATGTCCTAATTATCTAAAACTATAAACCTGAAAAGATCCTCAATGTAAATTATTCATTTAATTCAATATTATTTAATGTTTAATGTTGGGTCCTTATAGTTGGTATCAAAGGTCGGTTTAGATAACTTTAGGTGTTAGGGTATTGTTAAAGTAATATACATAAAGTAATTTATGTTAATATTGACATCATATAGCATTTTTAGATTACCATGTTGCTTCGCCTAAGATATTTTTTTGTTCAGAAAGGTTTTCCACAGAGTAAATAGGGCAGCTATGTTGGGACGACATCAGGAGGAAAACAACCTTCCAAATTAGCAACCTAAGATGGTTGGAATCGGAACTGAACAGTTTGTTGTAGTGATGGCATAGTTGAATCAGGCTATAAATGGTGGTGGTATCCATGTACGAGATCAACCAGATCAACCACAGAGGAACATTTTAGTAGTGGAATATTTCATAAGGCAACATCCCCCATCATTCAGAGGATCATCTGACCCTATTATAGATTAAGGGTGGATTAAATCACTGGAAAAGATTTTTGATGTCATGGGTTGTTCATAACATCAAAAGGTTAGCCTTTTTGTTTACTGTTTTGAAGGTGAAGCTGATCAGTGGTGGTCGATGGTGAAAAATATTAGGGATAGTGAGGAGGTTGATGCTCTCGATTGGGATGAATTCAAAGGTATGTTTCTTGAGAAATATTTTCCTAAATTGGTTCATCTTAGGATAGAAAAACAATTCCTGGAATTGAGGTAGGAGGATGACTCAGTGGTTTCTTATGAAGAAAAATTCACTCAACTGGCAAGGTATGATCCAAATTTCATTCGAGAGCTTGATAGTAAAATCAACCATTTTTACTCAGGATTAAAGCCAAAGTATCGAAGGGCTTTAGCTTCTCGTGAGTTCAAAAGTTATGAAAAATTTGTTCATTTTGTGGAGAAGGTGGAAATGTAGTTTGTCGATGATCAGGTATTCTTTGACAAACAACAGAATAAGAGGTCGAGGTGGCAGATGAAAGGGAAGAACTCTTCAAAAAAGTCTGATGGTAAGAAACTTAAGTTTTTAGTTTGTGAAAATTTTGGTAAAAAGAATGCTGGGTAATGTCTTTTGAATTCTGTTAAGTGCTACCTATGTTCTAAAATGGGACATAAGGGTCATAATTGAACTGAGAAATATCAGGGTAATGGTAAGACAAAATCTGATTTACAGTCAGTAATATGTTTTAAGTGCAATGAAATGGGTCATTAGGAAAATGAGTGTCCAACAAAGAACTCAACTGAAGGAAAGATGCCAGACTACAAGTATAAAGGGGTGGTGAAATCCTTTTCAACTACTTCAGCAGATGTTGGGCCATCAAATGAAGTTGTGTCAGGTACACTGTTTTTTTGTTCAGATTTTGCCAATGTGTTGTTTGATTCAGGGTCTACACACTCTTTCATTTCTAAGAAGTTTTATAGTAAATTGGGAATTTCATCTCATGATATGAATACTGAACTTACAGTAAAAAAACCTAGAGGAAATGTTGAGATAAAAAATAAAACATAAGAACATTCATGTCCTTGTGTGCGGAAAGAATCTACCTGCAAACCGTATTGTTTTGCCTCTAGTAGAGTATAATGTTATATTGGGTGTGGATTGGATTTCTGTTTATCATGCTAAGATTGACTGCAGCGCTAAAGAGGTTTCTTTTCAGAATGATTTTTGGTTTGTATACAAAAATGAAGCCTTGCTATTGATAACATATCAGGAAGCTGAGAAACTAGTAAAAGATGGAAATGAATGTTACCTTGCACATATTGTTGAAAACAAAGGAACTGTTCAAATTAATGATGTGCCAGTGGTAAATGAGTACCTTGATGTTTTTCCTAATGATTTTCCTAGTATTATACCTAATTAGGAAGTTGAGTTTACAGTTGACTTAGTTCCTGATGCTAAGCCAATTTCAAAACCCCCTTATCGAATGGCTCAAATTGAACTTTTATAGTTAAAGAAGAAATTGCAGGAGTTATTAGATAAAGGATTCATTCGACCTAGCACATCACCATGGGGTGCTCCTGTATTTTTTGTTAAAAATAAATATGGTTCCATGAGACTTTGCATTGATTATAGAGCATTGAATAACATCACTGTTAAGAATAAGTATCCTTTGCCTCATATCGATGATTTGTTTGATCAGCTCTAGGGAGCTCAGTATTTTTCGAAGATTGACTTGAGATCGAGGTACCATCAGTTGAAAGTAAAGGAAGTAGACATTCTGAAGACTGCGTTTCTTACTAGATATGGCCATTATGAATTTTTTGTTATGACTTTTGGGTTAACCAATGCACCTGTTGTATTCATGGATCTTATGAATAGAATTTTCTATGAGTTTTTGGATACGTTTGCGGTTGTGTTCATTAATGATATTTTGGTGTATTCTAAAAGTAATGAGGAACATCAAAGTCATTTAAGGGTCATCCTACAAACCTTAAAAGAAAATAAACTTTATGGAAAATTCAGCAAGTGTGAGTTTTGGTTACAACAAATTTCTTTTCTTGGTCACATTGTTTCAAAAAAAGGCATAACTGTTGATCCTGCTAAAACAAAAGTTGTTGAAGAATGGCCAAGACCCACAAATATAACCGATATTCGTAGTTTTATTGGTTTGGAAGGTTATTACCAGAGTTTTGTTGAATATTTTGAACGGTTATCTAGTCCAATGACTAAGTTAACTTGAAAAGGTGTTCAGTTCATCTGGACAAAAGAATGTGATGATTGTTTTCAGGAATTGGAAAGAAGATTGGTGAATTCTCTAGTTTTGGCACTAACTTCCAGAAATGGTGAGTTTTTTTATCTATATTTATGATTCTTTGAAAGGACCGGGTTGTTTATTTATGCAAAATGATTAGGTAATTGCTTATGCTTCTTGTCATTTGAAACCATGTGAGTTAAATTACCCTACACAAGATTTGGAATTAGCTGCTGTTGTTTTTTCTTTAAAAATTTGGATGCATCATTTGTATGGAGTGAAGTGTGAAATATATACTGATCACAAAAGTTTTAAGTATATATTCACTCAGAAAGAATTGAACATGATATAGAGGAGAGGGATGGAATTAATCAAGGATTATGATTGCACGATCCATTACCATCTGGGAAAATCAAATAAAGTAGTCGATGCTTTGAGTCAAAAAAGTAATGTCTCATTAGCCATGCTACATTTGGAATGAGATCCTTTGGTTTTTGATTTGATAAACTTTGGAATAGAAGTTGTTGTTGCAGGAAATTCTTCTGTTTTGTTTCAGGTGTCAATGAAATCATCTCTATCAGACAGAATTAAGAAAGCGCAGAAGGAAGACAGTGAGTTGCACAAAAAGGTTGTGTTGGTTCAGAAGGGTAAGTTGCCTGATTTTAACGTTGATAATGATTGTGTTTTGATATTTGGAAAGAGATTATATGTGCCTTGTGATTCATAGTTGAAGAATGAGTTGTTATGTGAAGCTCATAATTCTCCATTTTCAGTTCATCCTGGCAGTACTAAGATGTACATAGATCTTCGGGAGTATTACTGGTGGGATAGAATGAAAAGAGATATTACTGATTTTACTGTGAAGTGTTTGACTTGTTAGAAGGTTAAATCAGAGTGACAGTTACTGAATGGAATGCTTCAGCCTTTACCAGTGCCAGAGTGGAAATGGGAAAATATATCCATGGACTTTGTTGTGGGATTACCAAAGACATCTCAAGGTAATAATGTAATCTGGGTTATAGTTGACCAATTGAATAAATCTTCTCATTTCTTTCCTATTAGAGATACTTTGTCTCTAGATCAACTTGCTCGGTTGTATGTTAAAGGGATAGTCAGGTTTCATGGATTTCCCCTCTCCATTGTATCTTATCGTGATCCCAGGTTCACTTATAACTTTTGGAAAGGCCTTCAAAATTCATTGGGTACTGAAATAAATTTTAGTATAGCTTTTCATCCTCAATCAGATGGGCAGTCAGAATGAACAATTCAGACCTTGGAGGATATGCTACGTGATTTCTCGATGGATTATTAGGGAAGTTGTAACCAACTTCTTTATTTGGTTTAATTTTCATATAATAACAGTTTTCATTCTAGTATACAGATGGATCCATTTGAGGCATTATATGGAAAGCGTTGCCGAACTCTAGCTTTTTGGGATGAAATAGGTGAGAGGAAGCTGATGGGACCAGAATTGGTAGAAGAGATGACAGAGAAAGTTCATTTGATTCAAGAGAACATGATAACAGCTCAGATCAGACAGAAAAGTTATGCAGATAACCGGAGGAAGGATCTTGCTTTTCAGGTAGGTGATCATGTCTTTCTCAAAGTTTCTCCATGGAAAAGTGTGATGCATTTTGGTAAGAAGGGAAAGTTGAGTCTGAGCTTCATTGGACCTTATGAAATTCTGGAGAAAGTTGGATCAATTTCATACAGAGTGGATTTACCTTCAAGTTTATCCCGAGTACACAATGTTTTTTATGTTTCGATGTTGAGAAAGTATATACCAGATCCATCTCATGTTTTGAGCCCAGAGGTAGTTCAGTTGGAAGAGAATCGCTCTTATGAAGAACAACCAGTCCAGATTCTTGACTATAGAGAGAAATTGTTGCAGAATAAGGTAATTCACCAATTAAAGGTTTTTTGGAAAAACCATATGGTCTAAGAGACAACGTGGGAATCTGAAAATGCTATGAGGGATAAATACCCCAACTTATTTTGATAAGTGAATAAAAATTGCAAGGACACAATTTCCAAAAGGGGGGAAGGATGTAACATCCCAAGTAAATGGAGAATAAGATATTTTCATACTTATTAATATTTTTTAATTAAATATTTATTTTTCTTTAAAGGGGTTTCTATTTTCGATAGCGTACTCGATACGCAACAACGAGTTTCTTTGAAATCTTACGTTGCACACTAATAATATAATATTATTATTTTAAATGGTAGTTAACTCCTAACCATTGTATTGGAGAGAATTAATGAAACTAACTAAAATATGATTATACATGTTTTTTAAATGTATTTACATTATCCAATAAAAATTTAGAGGCTTAAAATGTGAATTAATCTAATTTTAAGCATAATTTACATTAAAAGGCCGATTTATCGCCTTTTAATGGTGAACCCTCTTTAAATATAGTTTTGGTCACTTTAATACATTATAATTGACCAAATAAAATCCTTTTTTATAATTGGTACATCAAATTTTAATTTGGGTAATTTTTTGGTATTTTTCTGATAAAGTTCATTTTTTAATGAATAGTGAAAAATATTGCATTTTAATTCAAAAGTGCCTTTTAATATAATTTATTTATATGGATATATTATATTTTTAGTTGTTTTTAAAGTGAAATTAAAATATATTTTTACCATTTAATCCAATTTTGGTCATTGGAATTAATTTCATTTTGAAATTGGACATAAACAGGTATCAATCTTTCGATAGTTATTGTTTCTTTAAGACACACTATTTGTTTTGATAACGGGAATAAATTTTAAAATTAATTAATTCCACTTCTATGTTTTGAATTTTAAAAAATAGACATCATTTTTGAATTCGGAATATCAAATATATCTTAGCCTAAATGTTTAGTATTTTTCTGAAAAACTTCAATTTTAGATGAATAGTGAAACCACTCAGTAGTAGTTAAAAACCGAATTTTTCATTTAAATAAAATTTTACAACTTCTGTGAATTGAATTTCGAAAATCCAACATACATGGTTGTTATCAAGAAGTAAAATTTGGTTCAATAAGATGAAAATAATTTTTGGTGAATAGTAACTTTTGACTTTTATTTACCGCGGTTAAAGGTAAATAGGGTAATTCAAGGTAAAAAGAATATTATAATAATTCAAAATTATCTTAAAACTTGTCCTAACCTTATTGGATGAGTAGTGGAAAACCATGGTAATCCTTGGGTAGATTTTGGGACCCCATGGAGCTACTTATGAAAGATAATGACACTTTAGATTAATTAATTTAAAGTAAAGGAAAATATGACAAAAGAAAATATCTTTTAGTAAACTAATTTTTATAAGGGGTTATATAAATTATCTTTTTGTATATAAATATTACTTGGAAATATAAAACGATTTACTACATGATAGTATTTTTTTATAATTTTTATAAATCGAGTAAATTAAATTATTCATGACACAATAATGATCCAGTATTTACCTCATTAATAAATGATTTAAATAAATAAGATTATAATGATTAAAATATTATCCAAAACATGTTCAATTCTGATTGTATGATTTTATTTTGACCATGAGTCATCTTATATTCGACTATAATGATTTTTGGACCTTTAGAAACCTAATATATATATATTATAAAATAATATTTCCATACTTTCCTAAAGAGCCCCTCCTCCCCCTTATAAAAGGAGACTATTTCTAACCAATTCCACACACCTCTCAAGCCATTTGGCTCATCCAAACTCTGCCCAATTAATCTCTCTACATCTCTCTACTCCTCTTAGAAGATTTAACTTAGGCATAAGGCACTTCAAGAAGTCATTTGGTTCAAACCAAAGGGAGGTACCCAAATTAAAGTTAACGATTTCTCTTAAATTGTTTTCTTTTATTTTACTTGTCCAACCTCTAAACTCTTTTTATTACTTTATTTTGTAACAAAAACAGTATCCTAAATATACTAGGATGTTGTTATTATAATTATTAGAACTACACATACACACACCTCCATCAAATGGATGAAGAATATAATGTTTCTGTGGATGGCGAACTAACACCTCACGAAACGATGGTTGTTCGATTATCTCCTACCGACTCTCATGGTGGCCATTATGATGGAACTATATTTATATATGATATATATTATGTTTATGATTTATTTATGCTTCTGTACTTCACATTTATAGCACGCCTTTATGGTTTCCATAGTGGGTAAATACGATAATCTCATTTGTGGAAGTGCGGACTACCGACCCCTCAAAGTGATGTGACTCATTAATGTCTTATGTGGGATGTATAAAGGATAGAGTTAATGATATTATATATGATATTATACTTTAATTATAATATAACTATGCATAATTATGTTCTAATTCCATTAAAATAAGAAATAGAAATGAAAGTAGCGTTCATGTGTACGTACGGCTTACCGTCTCCATGAACGGTGCATTTCATTTCTTACCTCTATATGTTATGTACTATTATAAATACATGTATATAATGGATATATATTATATATATGATATATAAATCATTAATATCATCTTGGATATAATGAACCCTTGACCACATGAACAACATGTAATTATAAGAAGTCCATTTTTGACTCAAGTACCAAATATCGACAAAACGAACGTTATTAACTTAAATGGTTACATAATGTTTATAACATGGTAATAAGTGATATAAAAGGAATAATAAAATTGAAAAAGGTTCTTAAGCAAGTATACATTAACTTTAGTTTATTATTCAGGAGATTAAAGAACAATCGAGTCAATTCGGACACAAGGAAATGGACTTCGTCTCAATCTCCTTTCATTGAGGCATTTTTAGTTTTATACAAGACTTTATTTTAAGCAGTGTATAAAACCCTTTGACTTTTCATTTTATTCAAAGGGAATCTTTTTATACGAAAAATTTTACTAAATAAAAAAAAGGAATGTTTCTTTTTTCTACGTAAGCGATGACAATGACCTTTCCGCCGTCGCGAGTATTATTTGATCTTTGGCTTCCTTAACAAGCTGGAATGTTTTTAAAAGGA
The DNA here is from genome assembly GCA_963277665.1 of Viscum album. Lineage (NCBI taxonomy): Eukaryota > Viridiplantae > Streptophyta > Magnoliopsida > Santalales > Viscaceae > Viscum > Viscum album. The sequence goes on along the minus strand of OY728153.1, from coordinate 53,996,879 downwards.
AAAATAAATACCATATACTCTTTTTATTTATTTTGGAATTTAAAATGATTTTGAAAATGGATTTATTATTTCAATATCGTGAAATGATATTTTATTATTACAATGTGGAAATGTTATCTTTCTTTTATGCTAATGTTATGTGTTATGATCATGTTATGGTTCTTGGGCATTATTTATGTATACGGGTGGTTCTGTGATAAACCTAGGGCGGGTGAGCCCGAGATAGCTCTCCAATGCATTGGGTAACATGACAGAGGTAAATGTGAATGTTTCTCCTAATAGATTTAGGGAATATACTATAATGGGTGTTCCAAAGTAACTCCCTATGTAGCTATGATTGCTACAATGTAAGTATGATATGGATGACACAAGTAACCTTTATGATTAATGATTTCTATGTGTCTTTCATAAATCTTATGATTTCATGAGGTAAGTAAATGATTTCATGTTTTGTATGTATTTATGAAAAAATGTTTTCATTCTTTGTTTTATAACCCTTACTGGGCTTTTTATGCTCATCCCAAGTTTTGAAATGTTTTCACAGGACTTAAAGATGAATAGGGTCAAGGATGGGATCAAGGAAAAGTCATGCTATCTAAAACATGGAACTAGACATGACTCTTTTTTTTAAGAGTTATTATTTTATAAAAAAATGGAAACTGTGTAGATATGTCTACCTTGTAATCTTTTGAGATGTAATAGTTATGTCCTAATTCTCTAAAACTCTAAACCGGAAAAGATCCTCAATGTGAATTATTCATTTAATTCAATATTATGTATTGTTTAAGGCTGGGTCCTTATAAATAGCTTGTTTGGGGATTTCTTAGAGCTTGGGGAACCTTGAGAGTACTCTATAGATGGGATGGAAGAGTAAGGATGTGCTCCAAGGTTTTTTAGTGAAGAGAAATGGGATCTTGGATAGGTTTATATTGGAAAAGAGAAGTAATCAAAACCACAACCATCCCATAATTTTTCCATTTTTTTCTAAATAAGAGTGATTTTAATTATTTTATAAGTCCAAGGGTATAAATTATTAAAATATTACCCTTGGTGATGTGCAAGTGAGTCATTTTCTTAAAGAAATGATTTTAAACCTTAAAATATATTATAGGTTTTGGAGGATTCATAAATTATTTATAAAATTAATAAAATAAAATAAATACATTAATTTAAATTGAAAACATATATTTGTTAATGGATACCATTTATAGAATTTATTACATAAATCTTGGGTCATTATGATGTCATAATACACACTATATATTTATATTGTATTTATTTTTTAACTGAAAATTTGACTATCTCAGAAAAGTATGAAAAATTCACCATTATATAATTTTGATATAATGATTGCAAAAATAATATTTATTTTACAAAAAAATACTCTAAATATTTTATTTTTTACTTTCTAAATGGAATCTACATTTATTGAGAAATGTTGGGTTTTTTTATAATAATAGTTTTTAAACCCTTAAAAAATTACATTTTACATCAAAAAAATATATTACCATTTAAATTTAATAATTATTATTTAATAATAATATTTTATCAAAATATTATATATTTAAAAAAATCTATTAATTCATCCAAATAAATTTCTTGATTGAGATTTCATATTACCCAAAAATACAATTTGGGTTTTATCATGTCAAAATAAAAATCATTTATAAAGTAAAAACAACAAGAAAAAAATTATTCATTATTCTATAAAATATAAATATTCATATTATTAGGGCTTTGATACATATAAATTTATTACACCAATAAATTCCTTAAGGGTAAGGTGTGTAACGGTGAGATTTTCATGGGGTGGTTCAGCATATATGGTTTGTGTCATGATCTCAATGAGATTTAACTTCTCCCATATATAGTTTTTCTTGTGATTTGGTTGCTGGATCTTATCTTTGGATTGGTAAAGGTAAAAATCCAATGATTTTATCACCCTTGTAATCTTGGATAAATGGGATTCATAGGGTATGATCCTACTGGTCGAGGTCATCACTTCATTTGTCTGTGTTAATTGTATTTATCAAAACCTTATATTTATACTAATCATAGGATCACTTTTAAATGTATATATTATCAATGGTTATGATTCATAATAGTCTTTAAAATTCATTAGGATATAATAATACCAAATAAGTACATGTGTTTTCTATAACCATAATAGGTCATTTAGTTCAATCACAAGGGAAATTTCATTTATAAAAGTTTGGGTTGTTACATTTTAGTTCATTATTCCATTGAGTGGACTCCCCAATACTAAAATAATAACTCATATTTCCTCAACACACACCTTAAAATTTGTGCTGAAAAGATTGTGTTCATTAAATTCAATACAGGTTTGGTAAAGTCGACCCAAATCAATTATGAGAACTCCCTGATAAATGTAAGTGTCTAGAATATGGCTATGTAAACACTCAGTCATGTGGTTTCATTATTAATGAAGTTATGGAATAATTAGTCTAACTTAAAATATGATTGATGGATTTTTTTTATTATGCATAAATTTTAATTATTTTTTCTTTTATATGTCATTTTAATATAAATAGGACTTCACTTAATTGATTAACCATATACTGATAAAATATTTACATGGGATACTTTTATTTTAATTATATATTTTCATATTAATCCATTTATTTATGTTATCACAGTATTGAATCCATAAAATAAATCATGAATCAAAAAAATAAAAATAATAAATTATGGATTGATCATAGTATTTAACTATCAGTTTTTTATTGAGTTTAAAATAAACAAACCATTAACGCTATGAGAGAAAACTACTTTAGTCAGTCTGAGGTCAAGTTTAAAGAAATTGACCTATGTCTTGTATGTCTCCTTATTTTGGATTCACCTCAACTCCACCTTGAAACAAATATATACACATGGGAGCTCCATCCTTAAAATTCATTTACTTCACTCATGGGTTAAGGGAACCAAAAAGGGGGTTTACATAAAAGAAACTCTAGGCATGAAAACCCATACATTATAATGAGTAAGGGATGACTCAAAAAACATCAATTTAATTTAACAAAAAAATGGGAAAAACCATGAAATAATTAAATTAAAAGAAACCATAAACATACACAGATCTATCTATGATCATGATAATCTAATTATATAATGAATAATATATTTAAAATAACTAATTGGAATTCATTTTGATTCATTCTTTTATTAAGATAAAATTCACACAAATTAATCCAATTAATTATCAAATTAGTAAATTATTTCATTTTATCTTAATCATTAGACAATATATCCTAGAGATAGTCATTTGTTTTGATATTAAATAAATTAAATTAATTAATTTTATTTATATTTAAGTAATTACATAGTTTTTACTTTGAGGAAACATTGTGAATAGTCATCTAAACTACTTGGTATGGTCCCTATTGTATTCAGTGCACTCACAGGACATATTACATACATGACATGTGATGTAATTTCAATGTGTTTAATTTCATTATATGACTCACAGGACACATGAATGTTACATTGTGTGTACCAATTTAATTCGTGTAGAGTATATAGTATGTAATGACCATACACAAATTTTAGTTCTTAATGTTATTCGGAAATTAATTAAGTATATAATATCATATAAATTCTATCATATGAGATGTAAAATTAAATAAATGGCGCATGGAACATATAATGATGATGTTCATGAAGTAATAAATTAATTTTTAATTATTCCACATAAATTAATTTACATGTTTTACAGTCTTTCTTGGTTTTTATTCTATGTAAAAAAGTATGAATTGATTATTCCCCATGGATTTAATTACATCGTGTGTGATTTAATTATATGGAATTCAATTTATTGCATCACATGTATATTAATTTTCCCGTATTGTTATTAATCACATTTTATGTATATAAGTTACATAGAATGTGAAATAATTACACCATGTAGTAATTAATTATATTTCATGTGAATTAATTATGTGGCATCTGAATTAATTAAACCACATATGAATTAATTACACTACTAGAAATTAATTATACCATAACTGAATTTATTACAATACATGTAAATTAATTAAATCATATGTGTGTTAATTTCATTGTGTTTGTATTAAATTCAATTTGTGTAAATTAATTATATCATGTGTGATTTAATTGATTATTTCACATTTGTTGACCATAAAGCCACCACATCATTTGGCCTTACAGGGCATATTGGTGAGTTAAATGTTGTGTAAACCTTTAAACTATGTGTTTCCTATGAATAATACTTTGTATGTTCTTCATATATTATTAACCAATCAATTTTATATGGGTGAGAAACAAAGAGGAGAAGAAAATAACTCAACAATTAGATTAAAATAAAAAAATTCTTGAAATGAAATATAACTTTTAAATATGTAAAGTAAAAACAATCAATTAATAATTATAAATTAAATGGGACTACTTTGATACAACTTGATAGTTTTTTTATGTATCAAAGGTGCCTATTGAACCTCCAACCAACTTGTATTTTTTCAAATTCAATGGATCATCCGCAATGTGCATAATGTGAACACCATGACCAAGGAAAAAAATTTCAAATAATATTGAAACATATTTTTTTGGAACCAATATATGATATTTTTCACATTAATTTATAATAAATTTAATATCATAAATAAATACCTCAGTCTTCAATTCTTTCTTAGATACAGGTGTTGATCATCTGAAGTCTGTTCAATTGAATTTGTTTGTGTTGATGGGGATCCAAAGTAGAGCCCCTCTTGTGAGGATCCACACATGCTAAACTGGTCTCAAAATGTTTCCAATGGTATTCAGGGTGCTAAAAAAGTGGTTGTGATCATCCTATATTACTCCATTGATTGCAACTATGATCTGTTTTATCTTGAAAAGATCATCTCTTAATCACTCCCACATAATAGAAATAGAGGAATTGAAAATTTCTCAAGCTTGATAGAATTCTCTAGATACATTATTCATTGATAGAGATTTATCTAGGGAGGAGAATGGTGGGAATGATGATCGACCACTCACAATTCTCAAAATGTTCTATTTGTAGACTTGAGGTTAGGGTTTTAGATTTATTAATTTCAAAACTACCCTTAATAATCTATTAAATCCAAAAGGAACCCCATGCCATGTAAAATAATATTATTATTATTTTATTCCATGGTGTGTGATAACCCATGTAATGAAAAATATTATTTACAATCTAGTAAATAAATATTTATCACCAAACTAATGACTGGGACTACTCATCCCCTTGATATTTATTGAATTTCCAAACAAGTACCATAAATAAATATTATATTCATATTTTGGTGAATAAAATATTTATTTTAATATTCACATAGTTAAATAAATTATTTATTAATAAATAATTATTTATTACATTTTGAATAACAAGTGATAAATATTATGAATTCAATAAATAAATAAATATTATATTCACATTTTGGAGAATAAAATATTTATTTTAATATTTTCATAATAAATTATTTATTAATGGATAAATAATAATTTATTACCTTTGGAATAACAAGATATAAATATATATTATATATTCACATAACTAAATAATTACCTAATGAATAAATATTTATTTAATATTATTGGTCATTTAATAAATCATAAATAAATATTACTTCTTGATCTAGAGAAGAATATTTATTTCAAAAGTTAAATATAAATATAAATAATATTTAACTAAGATCAAAATAAACACTTAATGTGTAAACCTCTATGCCTCTTCCTTGGTGGAATTAGAGAGGTTTTTCTAATGGTCAAGATTACTATCTAGCAATGGGTCATGGAACCCATAGAGGTAGAGAGTATTTCATAATGAAAACAACCGCATATGAATTATCACTATGTAATATAATTTATTTGTCGTAATATCCCATCAAGTAGGTTGTATACCAATGTAATCAACCTATACACTTGATATGTATTTCTTTGAATATCTGAAATAAAATCATTGTTATTCCATGTACATTAAATTTTATGTGATGGGTCTATTTCAATCAATGGGTTGAGATATCATCTTCTATAAAGATGGAAGGTGAAACTCTTTACTTTGTTTATTGATTAATAACATATTATTTGTTATGCACCCAACATACCTAAATGCACTGTTATCATAAGTCATCAAGGTTTATAGAAATACGTCAAAGTGTGAGAGTCATTAAATTCATTAATAATAATATTAAAGAATAAGTATCATTACACATACTCATATATAGGAATATACAATGACACATAAAAATGTGGATTTCTTACAAGTGGGTTTGTTCTCATAATATACCATCTTGGATATTACCATGTGTAAACTTAATGAGATGAAGTCTCATAGGATTATGTGTACTCACACTATATAGACAACATACTATGTGTACCATCATTGAGTGTTATCTGGCTATAGAATAATATTTATGAATATTTTAATGTCACTTAAAAGTTATCATCATAGTGGAGAACTTCAATAAACTTTTCAATGATATGGATATTCTAGGAAATTTTTACATTAATTCTATATAGAAGAATAATTGATATGTGATATGGTATTATTAATATTAAAATCCATGAATATATAGGAAATATAAAGTATAAATTAGTTGATTATAGGGAACCAACTTTAACATATTCACTAATAAAACTTCATGTTTATATAATAATAATATGTCACTTGAAAAATATCCTGATATCACTTATGGATCTCTAATGAACGATTAATACAACTATAAATTTTAAACATGACTTTGAAACCTCTTCAACTTTATATTAGACTCTATATAATTTGAAATTATTTCTTTCAGCATGAAACTTTTGGATTCGTATTTGAAAATAAAAGTTATTATTTTACACTTATTTTTGAGTCAAATCAGTTCCTTCACATAATTATAAAATTCCATTAAGCCATGATTCTAATTAGAAACTTCAAGAATTATAACTTCATATTTTTATGTTTATCTTCTTTTCATATCATACAAAAATATAATCCTTTAAACTCATCATAGTTATTCTCTTTTCATCACATATAACCCTGTGGATCATATCTCCCTCTTAATTATGCACTTATTTAAACAAAATCTAAAAGAATTTAATTTCATGGGGATATGGTTATCACCAATATCCTTAATTTAAGGATTGTAATTTACTATTTTGAACCAAACCTTTTCTTTAAATATTATTCCAATCTTTTATAGTGGTTAACCTTTGGATTATATAACTTATTAAAGTTTCATTAAAGATTTTTTCTCTAAGATTATTTATATTTTTTGTCTTGGGATCCATATCAGTTGTGAGACTAATCCCACTTTTTAAATATTCCTCCAGTAATTCAATTTTCTTGCATCAATCTTCATTCTTCCTTTAACAACAGAGGTCTCTTATACTGACCATCACCTTTTTTCTTATGGTGTGACGTATGAAACCACTTTGTCAAGACTCGTGATTTTTCTCTTCTTATACCATAAGAATCATCTCAAACTTATTTATCCTTAATGAATATTTATTGATATGTTTCTCCACCTTTCTCGTAGCTGGATTAGCTTCCTTATTTATTTTATAAATTGAATTACATTCTCTCAATGAGGGGTGTTATGAGTGTAACATAATAGGTCCTTGGTGCACAATATGTTTAGCTCTATATATTTCCACCAAGGTAGTAAAAATATTTTCCATATCAATATAATTTCATCCAATATAATGTTATTATTTATATATCATAGGAATAGAATAATACTTATTAATCATTCATCCCCTCTCATGTTTCAATCTCATTCCATATTTCCATATTAAAATAAATAAAATATCTCTTATAAAAATTATACATCTTAAAAATCTATATTTATTGAGATTTTGAAGTAGGAGATATCCTTACACCTTTGAGTACTAGGATTTTTTAACACACAATCGTGGTGTTTATAATAGTTCCATAATTGTAAAACTTTGTTTCTACCTTCTTCTGAGAGCCTTCATTTTAATATTTTTCATGACACTTATATTTACCCATTTATTCTAGATTTCCTCATTTATGGACTATAAATTTTTTTATTACTATGTGAGGGATCTAAATCTTATGATCTTTGTTTTTGAACCTCTATTCATGTTCCATTATTTTATCATCATTCTCCCTTAATTGGGAATTTATCTCTATCATACTTGATCCAACTTCATTTCATGATTTTCTCCACTCTTCAAGAAACTTTTGAGTGGGAGAATGATAGCTTTCAAATATTTATTTTTGTTTATTTTATTTTATATATTTTGTACTAGTTATTCAAGTATCACTTTGATCCTTCATTTTTTAACCCATTTTCTTCATGTCAAAATTCAAGGTCACTTACACTATCTTCTTCCTTTTATTCCCCATGACCAAATATTTTATGAATGTTAGGTCCACTTGATGAATGATTTTTAATTGATCCACTTTCTTATATTGGGATTGGATTTTATCTTCATTATTGCATAAAAATTTACCAAAATAATGACTAGATGTAATTACTTTTTCATCCAATAGATCATCATTCTCTCTAACTTCAAAGGGTTAATATAAGATTCTAAATTTTTTTATGTATCATCCAAAATACTGTAATATTCATAATTGTCAATGTATTTAGTTGGTCACCTTGATTATAGATTTTTATTATTTGGAGTCTTATTTTTACTTTTATTCGTATTCTTTCCTCTAGACATAAGGCAAAATTATACAAATTTATTAATTGATTTTTCATTAAAATAGTATTTTAAACCTTATTTTGAAGGGAGTTCATAAAACTTATATGCTTAAACCTATTTCCTATATATAATCTATATATTCTTACACAACTCAAATGAGGTATCAAAATGAGTAGTAGTATTATAAAATTCATTAGATAGAGATCTAATAAAAATATTCTATCTTGAAATCTCAAACTATCTCACCGGGCTTAGTCAAATCATTACCTCAGTGTATGTATTCCATAAACTCATTACCACAAGCTTTTGGGAATATAATCATTTATTTCTTCCAACTATCATGGTTAGTTCCTATAAAAAAATAGATTCATTATAAATGATTCCATGTGTGAAAAATATATATAGGGATATTGTAGTTAAAGTTAGAACCTATTAGATCTAATACCACTTATTGGGAAAAATTTGACATCGGGAACTAGCAGAGGAGGGGTTAATCAGGGTGCACGTTGATTAAAACTTTTCCCTTTTTCTTTAGTCCTTTTATCAATATAGATTTTGTTCCCATGTTAATAAGAACACGTTTAATCTCTCATTTTTACTCTCATAAATCACACTAAATAATAAAGTAGAAGTAGAAAATAAAGCACAAAAGACATGATTATTTTACTTGGTTCACCACTAATTGTCGAATCAAGGAGCATAAATTGAGGGTGTGTCAATGTATAAAAATATAAAACTATAAACTATATATGTTACAAATAGTTTAAGAAAGTTATAATGTCAATATAGGGGAACTCCATCTACTTGTTTATTACATATTACTCAAATACATGTCTTGGATAGTTTATAGACTTTTGGACCTTCTTTAGTAGTTAAAGGAAATCTAGGTATATCTTTTTTTAGCATGAGACTCCACTTACACCATTTCACCTAATTTAATACTCTGTTAGTCTTCAATTTTTTACGCACTTATTCTTTAATTGCCAATGATATCAACACCTCAATAAGGGGGTTGAATCTATATATTCTACTATATATCCCTAACAGCAAATCCTTATTACAGATGAAGATAATTCTCAGAGTAAAATTATATTGTTTTATTCTTTGTTTAATAACCTAATGTAGTAGTGTAATCTCCCATTATCTCCCCTGATCCTTTAACCTTTCACCAAAATATGATATAGTAATGTAATCCTCTATGTGGATATATTATTTTTCTATACATATGTATCAATATATATCTCTCTTATCTTCTTCTACTGAATTACTATGAGTAGTTATATAAATGTCCTATAACCATCCCATAAACTAAGGGTTAAGATAAGTTATCCCCACTCTAATCCACTTATATCCTTTCAAGAATACTATAAAATTTAGTGTGTCCAAGATAATGCATTAAAACCAAGTTAATCCATCAAATTTCATTACAATTACATATCTTTAAAATTCCATTTTAATCTTCCAGATGTACTCAAAATAATGTGTTCATATCATGACTTGTTCCTTTGTGGAGTGGTCTCCTCAACCTAAACAATTTTTTAGTGTGATACCATATTTTGTAGAGTGATTCCCAATCAATAATAATATCCAAGAATTTTCCTCTATAAATCTCTTATAAATATTTGAATATATTATTTTTAATTCTCTAAAAATTACCACATGATTATTTATAATTTCTTTGACTCGGACATTTCATGGAGTGAGATTCTACTTTATAGCATGTATTTTAGTTCTAGTATTGAATGTATCAAGGCTCAAAAATAATGGCCATGTATATTTTACCATACAAGAAGCCATAGTGTAGGTTATTCAATATCATTTTCTAGAATACTATATCATTATGTAGAATTTCTTCCATGGTGCAGGCACATAATATCCAAAATTTAAAATTTGTCTGAGTTTTCTAGGAGACATGACATCAATGATCGTAGGGTGTGACATGAAACTCTAAAATTAGTTAATTTCTCAAATTATCTATGGAAATGTGATATCAATGACATGGTGTGTGTTTAAAACCACTAAAATATAGAAAATAAAATTAACTTACATTTCACCTAGAAATATCTTACATTTCTTCCCTGATATATCATATGTATCACAACACTATTCAATAATTTAATAGTTTTTTTCATCAATTTCACTTCAAAAGCATGGTCATCGGTGTTTTGATGTGACCAATGCCTTTTCCAATCTTCCATCCTAAGTCACAAGAAGAGTCTTATAATTTTAGAAATGATCCTTATGAAGTCTCACTTCACTCTTATGAAAAATGTATTTTTTCCATTTTCTTAAGATCAACTTCATTCATGGCCTGATGTATGAGCTCATAGTACAAAAATTATCTAAAACCAGTAGTTTTGAAAAAAAAACTGACCCCTATTAACCAAGTGTGACATGATGAATATTTCTAGAGGGGGTGAATAGAATTTTAAAAACTTTTGATAAAATTTAATAGAATCAGAGTAAAAATATTTAATATATACTTAGAAAAATAAAACTCTTAAAGTAAAAAAATTATAAATATTATATTATTAAAAACTATAAAAAATCCTCCTAAATATGTTTATAAAAAATAATTAAACTTATACATTCAGTATAAAATAATACAATAAGATTCAAACAATTAAAATTTGTTCTTGTAAACCAATTTATTGCAATAGATCAAATAGTTAGTAATTAAAAACATATTAAACATTTAAAACTCCACTAAAATTAAAACATTCCAAGTTCAAGTTTTATATTCTAAAACTTAAATTCATATAAAGGATTAGTAAATATATCATCCAATTGATTATAATTTGAAACTAATTACAAAACAATATCAAATTTATTAACATGGTCTTCAATAAAATAAAATCTTGCATCTAGCAGTTACGATGGTACATGAGTGGTAAACCCCATAATCCTGCATACAAAATATTAGGGTTTGAATTATGGAAATACCAATGGTGATTTATGTGGTAGGAAATGATGCAAACATTATGTAGGTAGGTAGTGATGTAGGAATGATGCAGGCATGCGGTGATGTAGGAAGGATGTGGGTAGGCGATGACACAGGCATGATGCAAGTCTGGTGATATAGGTAGGATGAAGTAGACAATATGTCTCATTGGTTCTTCGGGGCATTTTCATGGGCCACATGGCCTTGGGCCTATAGTCTATGTAATGGGTCTACCTTTACCCAGATTTAAAGTAGACTTTAATTTCATAATAAAAGGAGGCTTCAACCCCAAATTTAAATATATATATATATATATATATATATCTTGCATCTATATGTTTAGTTCTTGAAAGCTATAGTGGATTTTTTAAAATTAAAATAGTATATTTATTATCACAATAAATAAGAATTTTATCAAAGAAGACACTAAAATCAGATAGTTTTTTTCTTAATACATACATATTGAGAAAAACAATTAGTTGCATATATATACTCATCCTCATTTACATAAAAAATAAAATGATAATTGATTCTTATAACTCCATGAAATTAATCATTTTTATAGAAAATGATGCATTCCTAAAATACTCATTTTATCAATCCTACAACCTCCAAAATCAGAATCAAAATAGATAAAAAAATCAAAACATTTCTATATATAATAAAGAATTCCAAAATCTAAAGTTTCTTTGATATATGAAATGATTATTTTAATAGTATTTAGGTGGGATTATTTAGGTTTATCCTGAAATATAGCACACGTATACATAGTAAATATAATATATGGTTAAAAAGTTGAAATAAAGTAAACTACCTATTAATCCTCCTAAATAATTCCATATCTATAGGTTTTCCATATTTATCTAAATATAATTTACAAATTAGAACTCAAGGGTTATAAAAATTTTACAAGAATCAATATTTAATATTTTAAATAGTTGTTTAGAATATTTAGATTGATTCAAAAATATTCTATAACTTCTAAGATTAAATTGAAGTTCTAAAGATAATTTTAATTCACCCATTAAGCTCATATTAATATCACTATTCATAAGATTATAAAATACATTATATAATACTTCACTAGAGGAACCAAAAACAATATCATCAACATAAATCTAAATAATAAATATATCATTATAAATCTTCTTATAAAACAAATTTGGATCAAATTTTCCTCTCCTAAATCTTTTATTTTACTAAAATAAAGATAATATTTCATACCAAGCTCTTAGAGCATACTTAAGTCTATTAAAAACTTTTGATAATTTAAAAACATGATTAGAAAAAAAAAATTATGCTCAAAACCTGGTGGTTGATTACATTAGAAAAACTTCAGGATATGATCAACACTGATAGGGGTGAATTGGAGTTGGTGACTTTTTAAACCAATTAGTATTTTTTTATCCCATTACCTCTTAGACCTATTAGGATATTATTTATTTTATTATTTATTAATTTTTATATTCAAGTATATTGAATAAAGTAAAGGATGGTACATTATGATTTTATAATTTTCACTTCCCAATATGAGTATCTAGTCCTTGTTAGGTATGGTAGTGATCAGTACACTTATTCTCCACTATAATGAGGTATCAATTATAGTGGTTTATCTCAAAAACAATCCTAAACCCTAGAGTGGAAACCTAAAATTTAGGAGCGGGATAGAGAATGGTCATGATTACCAAGAATAGTGATTTCCTAGTCCAACTATAACACCTTTTTTATGTCTTTGTATTTCAGGTATTGATGGTATTCAACTTCTTTAATTTCTTTAAAATATCAATAAATCCCTCTAATAGATGTGAATTTTATTAAATATATCAGTGCTTCCTTGGATTCTTCCACTTATCTTACTTGCATAAAAACATTCAAGAAATTCTAATTCTTCTTCTCTTGTATTCAATATAGTGCACACAACCTTATTTCACTTCACAGTAGAAAAATGGAATGTTAATTTTCTTGCACAAATGCAAGACTTATTATTCTCATGTTATTTGTCACCTATACAGGATGAAGGACTGCTCTATAATCTATGTAACCTAGAATTCATAGTGCCTTCTTTATTCTTCTTCTTTTTCTTCTTCCTATGCAACATAACTAAACAATTATATTGACATTTATGATTTTCTTCTTCCCTTTCTTCTATTTTTCTTCTTTAATGCATATATTATACTCTAGTTATCTTATCCCTAGATTTGAATGACAGCATGTGTATATGAATGATAATCACATAGTCAATTATCCTAATTTTTAACACTAAAATATTATATTTTGAATAATATTTTTGAACCTCTCTTAGAAATTATTCTTCAACCTTGTTTATCTTATTCTCCTCTATTTGGTACCCTGTGTCCAATACATCTTTTTTAAAAACCAATTCTACTAAAAAAATTCATTTTATACCTATTCATATGATAACTTAATCATATGATGCATATTTTTTAGATACTTGGTCATCTAAAATCTCCCTTTTTATCTAGTACTTGTTTGACCAAAACCTCACTTCTTCATCTGGTACCTCTTCACTTCACCCCTCATGTCTGGTACTACTATGTTTGGAAAATTGTGTCTATTTCTCCAATATCTATAACTATATATCTATTACTTTGAACTATACAAAATTTTATGAAGCTTCCTGGGTGGAACCTCACCTTTTTAACAACAAGAGTTCCTTCATTGTGTACCTTATCCTCTTTCTATATCCATCATTTCTATGAAAAATAAGGGAGGAGCATAAACTTAAAATTTAAATTTTCTACTCTAAATTAGAATGTCCTGATCAATTATTTCTTCATTTTACTAGATTCACTCCTTCAAACAAATTTGATTCAATAATCTTCATAGGAATTTTCTTTAAATATCAGCATCAATGATATTTAAATATTTCTAAAACCTTGGTTTGAATCATGATCATTCCTTCATAATTATTGAATCATTGAACGTCTATCTTATCATCACCACAATGTATAATTTTAAAACAAAATATAGAGATCCTCAAATATTTGTTTGCTACATATTCAAAGTAATGAATCTATTTGGTAATTCTCCTTTCAGTACAACTTCATAGAGTTCTTAATTGTTTGGTTCCCCTCCAGAATACCCACTTCATCACTATTCAGGAATATTTCTCACATGAATAGATTTATGAGATATATATAAAGGAAGTTGTGAGGTTGTATGGGGCACCACTTTTGATTATCTCTGGTTGTGATCTAATGTTTTCTTCTAAATTTTAGATAATTAGTTAACATGCTCTGAATAATGAATTGAATTTAAGTATATCCTATCACCCCCCAAATTGATGGCCAATATGAAAGGACCATTTAGACACTTGAGTATGTGATGAGATCCTATTCAATGTAATTTAAAGGAGTATTTTCATATCTCTTCCCAATGTGGCTCATTCCATGACTCTCCAAATCCATCTCTAATAGGCTAGGTGTTGGTGACTAGCGTCGTGTAGTCATATCACTAACATGGGAGACCATATCCTAAGGTATATGTTCACATACACACACACATCTTCAAGCCCATAAAATAATTAAATGTAAAACAAATGATAAACCATGCAAACATATATATAAATCCCACAACCAGAGTATGAAAAAAAGCAATGGAAAGTAAAGAATGCCGAATACAAGACCACCATAATGAGTCTAAAAACAAGTAAAACCTGAAAGAAAAGATGGAGAATACTAACAAGATACTGAAAGAACACACCTAAATTTTTCCAACTCAGTAAGCATCACCTGGACCAATTCTCTATAAGAATCTATCAAAAGGTTGATCATCTGCACAATACATGACACATGCGGGAAAATATCATGTAGGGTGAGTATAAAAATTCCCAATAAGACACCCTAAAACCAAAAAGAATATAATAACAAGAATAATAGTTATCTCTACAAATTTATATTATTATTTCACATATAACAAGACTATTATGATATACTCAACAAATACACACAGTCTCAAGATAAAGTTACAACCATAATTCCATCCTAGGTTTTCTACTTAAAGGTTCCAAATAACAATCGTCTATGAGAACAAACTCCATGAGTTTGGTATCATAGATGATTTCCTTACAATATGTAGTGCTTTTCATGTCTCACCATTATAAGGATACACTGAAATTATGAAGATATATGATACATAGAAATGGGATCACACCTAAGTTCATGGGTATACCAACAACCCAATCTAGAATAACCAACTAATCAGATTATTAGTGCCTACATAGTATTGTTACAATGATACCAATAACTCCACCTAAGTAAATAAGATGATATAGGATCTCACTTAGGGCCTCATAGAAGGATTCCAACAACTCTATCCAATAAGTTTTTCTAAATAGATCATCATCTTATATATTGGGATCAATTCCATATTGACCCTTAGGAAATGGATATCGGGAATGTACACTAACAAAATTTGTCCAAGATATAGTGGAAAAGAGATCCAAGCCAACTTTTAAGGATTAAATGGTGTGTACTAGGAGTACATGGATTTTCTCTTTGACACTAGGGCATACTTGTATAAACAGATCATGTCCATGTCCATGTCAAAGTACACGACATTCCCATGCCCATGTACTTCTACCTGTGTTCAAGAACATGGATCTTCCCATGTACACCGGGTCTAGATGTGCCCATGTGGGAGTAAATAGTGTGTCCATGGCCATGTACTTATGGTCATGTCTGTATACCCTCTTAGGTGCATGCTGATCCATTAGGGTGGGGTCACACATTGTGTGACATGGTCACACACCGTGTGATACTTATCTTCATCCTGAAAACCTAGTTGTGGTTCTGAGGTTCCCACACGGCATGTACCTCTGTTGTACACACCATGTACTTTGGTATTTCTCCAAAATTTTATATCTTGATCTCGCTCCATCATATGCACCTCCATCCATCAATCCAGCCACACTCCATACCAAAAAACTAAGGGAAATAATTAGTCAAGCCCTGCTGACATTGAACACTGGGATCCAACCCTTGAATTTGATTGAAACATTTTCATGCTCATCATCCATTTTCACTCACATAAGAACATGAATCTGGTACTACAAATCCATCTAATATTATTCCACTTCCATCATCATGTTGATTCCAGATCTACGATATTGAATCTTTATGCTAATAAATGGGTGTGCAATGTTCAATTTACCAGTATTTTTTGAACTGTAGGCCAAGTGATTTTCCCATGATGAAAAAAGAATTAGGGAAGATTCGTACAACCACAAACATGAGTAAGAAACCTTATCCAATGTTTTTTTTGGCCTCAATAAATTTTCATTACAATGATGAATGAAGAGATAAAAAATAATCACAAAGAAATTTCCCCAAATCCTAGATAAATATAACCTACTCCCACAATACACACAATCTATGAATAAATTCATCAGTTGACTGATTCATGTTCCTAATAGGAATCATAAAATGGGGAATAATTTAAATAAAAAAATTTCCTACCTTGATTTAGATCGATCACAGATTAATAACAAGGTTGTGTCATCATCATTGGAGAAATCCTTTGATTTCATTGTACATTGATCGTAGAACTGTGATCTGGTTGTCGTTCACCCATGGAATATCCTCCAATGGCTCTAATGGATCTTATTTATTTATAGGGTTATATGGGTAACCCTATAAATCTTCAAAAAGATATTATTATGTCACTGCGTCAACGAACAAATAAATTGATTTATTTTATTTATTTTATTCATTTTTACACCCACAATGACTTTTTCACAAATTATATATACTGACAAAGGTTATATCACACCTAGGGTAAACCCACACTCTTAACTCAATAGTACCCTTAGATTTATGATCTGGGAATTTTTTATAAGTAATTCCAATTTTT
The DNA here is from genome assembly GCA_963277665.1 of Viscum album. Classification (NCBI taxonomy): domain Eukaryota; kingdom Viridiplantae; phylum Streptophyta; class Magnoliopsida; order Santalales; family Viscaceae; genus Viscum; species Viscum album. The sequence continues at coordinate 53,979,409 of OY728153.1, read as the reverse complement.
TCTGGAAAACCAAATGCACGTTCTATTTAATATATTTAATATATTTCAAACATTTATTCCAGGCACACCGAGTCTCAGAATCACATTTCATCTCAACACCTGGTCTCAAAAATAATCCATACGATATAAGAAAATAAAACATTGAAAATCAGAGTCGCTACTAGGATGGGATCAACATATCCCATTGGTTGAGTTGTTATACAACAATAGCTTCCACTTGAGTATTCAAATAGATCCATATAAAGCTCTATATGGGAAGCGATGTAGAACCCATACTTGTTGGGATGAAGTTGGTAAACGATAGCCATTTGGGACTGATATTGTGTAAGAGATGACAAAAAATGTTCAATTCATCAAAATGTATATAAAAGATACTTAGAGTTGGGAGAAGAGCTGTGATGACAACCGTCAAAGGGACTTGGAGTTTGATGATGGAGATAAAGTTTTATGTCAAAACCCAACTCACCAGGGCCCACCTAGATAGCGGTAAGCTGAGTGTGACACCCCAAGACTTGGTCCAATAGGTTAGTGGATAAATAATAGTACTGAGTAGGAAAATCACACACATGGGAGGCTTTATCCTAAGGTACTTACACATAGGCACACATCTCTAGCCACCAATACTATGCTAAAAGGTATGATATAAATGATACTAAAATGAATACATGCAACTATATCCCACATCATAGTAAGAAAAAAGTATGGTAAAGCATATAGGGATAAATACAAGATCAATTAAGTCATAAAAGAGTCTAACCTACTATAAAAGAGGGAACTATTGTCAAATGAAACACCAAGAACCAACCATAGTATATCTAGATCAACTATGCTCTGCTTGCTCCTGATCAACCTAGGACTCTATCATAAGGCATGTCATCTGCATAATGCATGACATGTATAGACAGAGCTCGTGAAGGGGTGATTTTAACATACCCAGTAGGGAACCTCAAAATCACCAAACATAAAGAATCAAGAGATTTTTCATCTCATCATCTTGAAGGTATGTCAATCAGAATTTGAGATAACAATAATAATAACTCAGATATACTCAAGATAGACACTAAGTCTCAAAGTAAGGTCACAACCATGCTACCAGTCTTGGATTCACCTCGAGGCCTCAAGGTAACACTAATCTAGGAGAACTCATTTTATGGTTCTAATAACACTAAGGTTCTCGTCTGAGAGGTCATGATCATCGGGACTCATCATGAATAAGTACATATTGAAACTCAAAATATCTTAATACATAGATAGGGGATATCACCCATAGCTAGTGGGGGATTTCTAACCCTACCTAGATTAAACCTTCTAGGATTCAGATTAAGTTTCCTGATAGTGGGTAATAGGATTCCTGACCTAACCTAACTAATAAATGATAGAGTATCACACCTCAAACTATACACAAGGATACTTGACTCTATCATAGAATAATATCATAGAGGGGGTAACATCCTATTATCAATACATAATGCCTCATAGTAACTGCATATGGATAGACCCTTGGGAACATACCCTATAGAAATTTGTCTACACTAAATTGAAGGAGGGACTAAACTTGACCTGTAAAATGTATACAGAATGTATCTTGTATAGACAATGTGTCTTTTCCCTCCCAGGTCTACCCATGTACTCTAACTCGTTACCATGTACTTCATATTGTACTCGTTTACTATGGACCATAACCATATAGTATTGTCATTCCTGTGTACTCTGGATGTTCCTAGGTGGTCTGGTCATGTTTGGGTAATCTGGTCATATTTAAACATGTTTGCCAGGTCATGCTTATAGACATTGGTTGTTCCTATATACCTAGTCTTTCCTATTTCCATGTACCCCTAAGGTATATACCGAGCCTCCATCACCAATTCATGTGGAATGTAAGAGTCTCACATGGCATGTGATACTTATCTCTACACAAAAACCCTATTTAGTGTAGCAGGGGACAACAAAGCATGTGTTCTTCAAAGTACACACAGTGTATGTCTGGATTTTCTAAAAACTCAAGTTTGGTCAATGTTTCTCACACACACCACTACTACCTCGGATTCCACCATGTATTCCACCATATAAATCAAATCTACTGTTGACCAAACTTGAAATATTGTGGGTGGAAAAATTCCAACAGCTTGATCTGCTCATGGTTCATCCATATCGCTTTGCATCGTCGAATTCCAACCCCATGAACTAGAGATATTTGATCCATATTTGGTTCATCTCTAATATCCTACTACAACACACCATGCCTCAATCATACTTCTGACCCCGAATCTGAACCCAAGGAAATGATTCATTTTTTCAAATATTGATTTCACAACGATTGATTTTCAAGTTTTTGTTGAATCACTAGCTAAATGAAATACCAACATTGAACACATAAAGAATATGGGGATAAAATTATAAAACAAAAATGTGTGGAAAAAAACTCATCCATTGTTCAGGTTGGCCTCAATATATTGATATAGAATCATTATATGAATGGAATAATCAAAACATCATCCATTCTTAATTCTTAAAAGATAAAACAATGCATGTAAATTAATGATCTGCCGATGAATCAATTTATTAGAAAGATTAATTTGGGTTTTACAAAGGATAATAAAATAGGGATTAAAATAATATAAAAAAATTACCTACCTTGATTTTGGATCAATCACTAATAAAGAACATTTCTACATCTTTTTCATTACTGGGATCCACATACTCCATTGGAAAAGACAAACTCCTCGGTATTGATCATTGATCCATGATTTGGTCATTGTTTGAAAAATCTCTCCTCCATGATCTCTCCAAATCCATAAGGTTATATGGATAACCCTAGGTTTTCCGATAAGTGGGTTTAAATAGAGGGGATATTGTTCATAGTAATTAAATAACTGATAAATTAAATAAATAATTTATGTCATTATTATTCATCCCATGACCACTCTTAAACCGAACACCTGACGTGCATAATGTTTATGTCACACCTAGGGTAAACCCCACATTTTTAATTTAATGGTAGTCTCATATTCCCCATCCAAGACTCCATTTTAAATTTATTACATTATTTTATAAAAAATGTTCATGTGTGATATAATATATTTAATATTTTTATTATATCAAAATTGAGCCTCATGGTCCCCAAAATCTCACATTGACCCATCTCTTATATTTAAAAATATTCTTAAAATATTTCAAAGTTTAACAAGGAAAAAATTATATCCTCCCCACATTAGGTATTTTCATCTAAAAAATCAAAAAACTACTCAAATGGGTGAGAGTGTTGAGCTTGAATCTGGTTCCCCCACTCATTGGTTCTCTCTTAAATATTCTCATGTTTCCACTGGATAAGAACCACAAGAATCACTCACCCATAAAGAATCTTCTCCTACTAATAATTTATCTATACTAGGTATTCTATGATGGTAGATCAATCCTCAATTTCTAGCTCGCTCGAGTCAATAACATGCAACATGTCATTCACATACCTCCTCAGCTACATCATGAGGAAGACATCATGTACCTGGTTTAACTACAACGATATGGCCAAGTGGTATTACATCTCACAGACCCTACATAATATCTAGAAAGGGTTGATGAATCTTCTAAATAACTTATTTCCCCAATAAAATCTCCACAATACTCATTGAGGTGAGACCTTCATAAACACATGGTCTCCCTCATCGAACTTCAAAGGCCTCCATAGTCGGTCTATATAAGAATTTTGATGGATCTGTAGATTCCTCATTTACTCCAAGATGATCAGCCTTGTAGAGTCAATGAGTATTGAATCTCCTAGATCAGTCCAGTACAGTGGTGACCTACAAGGTCTCTTGTAAAAGGCTTAAAATGGTTCCATACCGATAGTGGAGTGGTAATTGTGTCTATACACAAACTACACTAAGTGTGGGTGATCTTCACATCTATGGGAAAAGTCCAACATGAAAACTTGAAGCATTTCCTCTAGAAACCAAATATTCCTCTCATATTGTCCATCTATCTAAGTGTGAAACATTGTACTCAAACACAACTAAGTCCAAAAGGCCTCCTGCAATCCTCTTTACAATCATGAAATGAATAAAGTATCACAGTCTTAAATGATTATAAAGAGAACACTATGAAGCTGGGTTATCTTCAACATGTATATTCAACCCAAACTCTCTACTAAAATATACTCATAGATGCCTCAAAAGTGGGACAACTTGGTGAGTCATTTTACGATCACTCAAATACCATTGTTCCCTCTAGACAATCATGGAAGCCTCATCATTAATTCTATATAGATATTATCCCACTTCCACTCCAGCACCTCAAGGGGCTGATTCAAACTCACTATAACTTGGTTCTTGACCTTCACCTTCTGAAAAGTGAGGCATCAAGAGATAAAATCAGTTATACACATCTTCATCCCTATCCACTAAAAAATAATACTGAAATTATTAGTACATATTTACCACACATGGATGTAACTATAAGGGGTAGTATGAAACTCCCTCCAAACCTCCTCTCACGTCATCACTAGTATCATCACATGCCCTCAAAAAAAGGATGACGTGCTCCCCACCTTCAGAAAATCCATCAGGAACATGTCTAGTGGATATTTGAACAAGCATGGCCTCACAGTTGATATCTCTTAGATGAACCACCCTAACACAATGAGTAAGTGGAGGGGTGAAAACCATAATTGTGAGGTAATATGAACTATCCTCTTCCACTATGCACAATATAAATGAGTCCAACTTATATGATTCCTCACTCAATAATTGTGAACAAGATATCCTACTAAGAACATATGTCATCACATTCCCCTTACTAGGAGTATAAATTATTTCTAAGTCATAATACTAGATTAAATATACACATATCCTCTATATCATCTTAATATACTTGTATAGAAAGATATACTTTAAAATCTTGTGGTCAAAATATATGATAAACCACTCACCCATAAGGTAGTATCGGTATATATTTAGAATGGAGACCACAATTTCCAACTCTAGATCATGGGTCACATAGTACTTCTCATAGGTCCTCATCTGTTGAGACCGATAGGAAATCACTACCTACCTCTACATCAAAACACATCCAAGAAAATATTTGTGGGCATCAAAGAACACCACGTACTCAACATCCTCCTCTGTAAGTCACAAGATTGGGGCTCTCTTTAACCATTTCTATAACTTCAAACAATCCTTATAAACCTATATATCTACATGAAGGATATCGATTTTGGGTAAAATAAGTCAAGAGTTATAATATCTTTGAGAAATCATGCATGAATCTTCAATAGTATCCTAACATCCCTGGGAAACTTCGCACCTGAGACATGTTCTTTGGTGTATCCCAATATAGTACTGCCTCAATCATCCTCAGGTCCACTACTACTCCCTCTTATGATATTATATATCCTAGTAATTGTACCTATTAGATTAATAACTGACACTTTGATACCTTCCCATAAATTTGGTGCTCTTAGAGTATGTCTAGGACCATCCTTAGATGTCTCACATGCTCCTCCTCATATATCGAGTACACAAAGATTTCATCGATGAAGACTACCATGAAATGATATAAGAAGGGATAAAAGATTAATTTTATGAGCCCCATGAACACTTATGGTTAATTAATCACACCAAATGTTATGACCAATTACTTGTTGGTCCATAAAAACATCATAATGCCATCTTCAGTATATCCCCATCCTGAACTCGGAGCTGGTGATAGCTCGACCTGAGTTTAATCTTCAAGAACCACCTCACATATTTCAACTAGTCAAATGGGTCATATATTATTGGTAGTGGATACTGATTCTTAATATTCACCTGATTTAGGTGATTGTGATATACACATAACCTTAATATTCCATCCGTATTTTTGGTGAATAGAATTGGAGAAACCTAGGGGGAACACTGGGTCTGACAAATCTCTTCCTCTAAAAATTATCTAACTGCAACTTTGTCTCCCCAAGATCTAAAAGAGACATATAATATGATATATAATTATTCAATGCAATATCTAGGTTCAATTCTATGAAAAATGTAATCTATCAGTGAGAAGCTATACACAGCATGTCCTCAGGGAAGACATCCTCATACTCTACCACCACTACAAGAAGCTGAAAGCTCATAAAATCTACTACTCTAAGGGTAATACTATTCAACTAATGATAAATTTGGTATATAATCCTATGTATGATCCCATATTGATTCACTTGTGTTTCCTTCTCACCGATTAAGGAAACCCTCATTTCATCAATAGAGATGCACTGTATCCTCCACATGAAATATTCCATTTGTGAATGACCTTCGAAGAGACATTATATACCTAGAATGATTTCATAAGGAATCATTGTTTCTAAAAAAATATAATAATGGAAGATATCACCTCTAAGAGTTAGGTAAAAATATTGGTGAAAATGTGTGATCACTAAATCTCTTCCAGTAGGAGTCTCCAAGTGCAAGGGTTAAGTAAAAGGCTTAGTTAGAATCTATATATCATGAACAAGGGACCTGGAAAGGAAAGAGTGTATTTATCCTATTTCTATCAGTACTATAGCTAAATTATATAAGACACATATCATACCTAAATTCATCCCTAGAGCCTCTAGGTCAAAAGCCTCCACTACCAACAGTTTCCTTTATCCCTGACCACAACCTCTATGAGCCTATTGTAGACCACCTAGGGGTGGTGGTGTCAAAAGATCAAATCATATAACACCTCATGATTCTCTCCCAACTTCTCTACCACATACACCACCCTAAGAAGTTCCCTACTATAGATGCTTCCTCTGTATAGGTAAACTATCAATTGTATCCCCGTCAGCTACATGGTGGGTTGGACAATCCCATGTGAGATGTCCCTACCTATCATAAGAGTAATATCACCTCTCCTTCAACTAACTGGAACCATCCTAAGATCTCTAAACTATATAACCTTTTTCCTGATATTGTCTCTAAAAATTCCTATATTTTTTGGATCCCTACATGTAAAATTGGCTTTCAACTGCTAAATTCTCAGCTCTATGGTGCCCACTACCAGTAACAACTTTTAGTGAATTCTCCACCAAGAATATATATGTTACCAATGATTGTTATATAACCCCAGAATAAGAAGAAATGCAAAGAGATATCATTATATCCCTAATATATTAGTTAATTCCATGCTTGAAGGTTTTTTCTTGAAATAATGAATCTTGAACCATATCCATTGAGTGTTATGAGAGGTTAGTGAAACTTGATGAATACTCTATTGTTATCATGTTTCCATATTGTAGCTCTAGAATCTCTTGTATATGTAATCCTCTCAATATATATAGGAATAACTCCTATTTTAAGAGATGTTCAAACTATGTCTAAAATAGAGGCACCTCATCCTACATCTGAACCACCAGAATCCACTATCACCCTACAGATCCATGTATAAAGAACACTATTGTGACCACCATATGATCAGAAGGGGTCCAAATAATGCCAAAAAACATACATTACTTCCTTAATCTCACCCTTTACTGCTTGAGGGTCTCAATTTACCTAAAAAAATTGGTATTACTACCTCTGAAACTCATGGAGTGTGTTCATCCTGTGTGCACCATCTACCGGTACTGCTGGTGAAACCTTTTGCTTGATGGGTGGTGGTAATATTGGAAAATAACCCAAAGGTACTACCTCATACACAGGTCCCTAAACCAAATCCTCTTCACTAGGTGGATTATCATCATGATCCTACTATGAAAACATAACCGTTTTTCATCATGATGGCATCCTAAAAAATCAATAAAAACTATGGTCAAAGAGTATATCAGGGGAGGTGACTCAATAAGGACATGGAAACCACAACTCATTCCAATATGATTCATGTACCAATTTTTTCCTTGAAAATAGTGCATAAATGTATTAAGTCAAAATAATAGGTAGTCAGAGTTCTAAATAATGGATATATCAGTCATCGCACCATCACTGGGTTCCCTACCCTAAGAGATGAACTTGAGACGCTTTGAAATTTTTTTCCTATTTCCCAAACTAAACCTCACAACTAGACAATATCCAAGATTCAGCCTTAAGATGAACCTCCTTTGATGCCACTCTATCACAAACTAACCCATCAGGCCTCAAATATCTAGTGATAATCTGATTTTGACACCTCATGCCCACCTTCAATTGGCCAGAGGCAAGATACTAGCATTGAGTATTAAAATCACACACATGAGAGGCCTTAGCCTAAGGTACATGTACACACACACATCTCCAACCACCAATACAATGATTAAAGGTAAGATACAATTGATACCAAAATTCATGCATACAACTATATACTATATCACAATACAAAATAGGTATAGGAAAGCATAAAGCATCAAAAAAACCCACCAATACTATAAAATAGTCTATATTAATAGAAAGAAGGTGACTATTGTCAAATGAAACACTTAGTGCCAACCATTGTCAATATAGATCAACTATGATTTTCCTACTCCCGATCCACCTAATACTTCATCATAAGGCATGTCATCTACATAAGACATGATGTGTTTGGAAAGATCCCATATAAGGGTGATTATAACGTTCCTAATAAGACACCCCAAAATCAATAAACATAAAGCATCAAGATAGTAGTCGGCTCATCATCATGAAGATATGTCAATAAAAATATAAAACAATGACAAAAATAACCCATATATACTCAATATAGACACCAAGTCTCAAATTATGGTAGCAATCATGCTGCCATCCTAGGATTCTACTTTCTGCTTCAAAGTATTGCTCGTCTGGGAGAACTCACTACACAAGATTGACAACAAAAATGGCACTCATTTGAGAGGTCATGATCATCAAGGATTGCCATGAATAAGTACACACTAAAAATCAGAAGATATCAATACACATATAGGGGATCTCACCTAGGGCCCATGGGAGATTCATGACCCTACCCAGAGTTAACCCACTATAATGGGGGTCGCATGCCCTAATAGTGGTTAAAGGGATTTCGGACCCAACCAAGAGAAAAATGGTATGGGATCACACCCCAGGACACACAGAGGGATACATGACACTATTTGAGACTAATATCATATAGGGGATCAAATCCTATATCAAAAAATGATTCCTTGATATACCCTTATAGGTATGGACCAAGGGAACATACCCTCTAGAAATCAGTCTATATAAAATTGAATGAGGGCCTCAACCTAACTTGGAAAAAAGTAAAAAATTTGCATAGGGTATACATGACATGTATTGTCTAGATCAGGTCTATCCATGTACTTCAGCTTGTGCCTATGTACTTTGGTTTGTACATATATACTCCAGGTTATGTTTTTGTACTCTGGTCATGACAATGTAATCTAGTCATTCCCTGATGCTCTAGTTCTATTTGGTTACTCTGGAAGTGTATTTTCCAAAATACCAAGTCATTCTAATGTATTCTGGTCATGCCCGTGTACTCAACCATACCTATGCCTGTATGACCCAGGATTTTATGTCAATTCAATATCACCAGGTTACATGGAATGTTGAGACCCACATAGCCTATAATATTAGTCTCTATATGGAAACCCTAACCTCCACATGAGAGGACTACACAGTGTGTGTTCTCTGAAGTACACGTCGTGTATGTTGGGATTTTCTAGAAACTCAAGTCCATTAAATTAATCTATCCCATGTAATTGTTACCTATAATTATAATATGGAATCCACCAGAGAACTTTGATCTAGGGTTTACCAAAAATAAATAAAAAAATCATTGGTCCGATTCTGGAAACCCCATCTGCTCATGGATCATCCCCGTCACTTTGCATCACTAAACGTTAAACCTGCAAACCAAAGATCTCTAATCCACCTTTGATTAATCTCTTATCTCCTATCACACTACATCGAACCTCAAAAAATTTTCTAATCCTAAATCTAAACCCATATAAAAGATCCATTACACCAAATATCATTTGTACAATGATCATTTTCTGGGTATTTATCAAATTTCCTACCAAATGAAATACCAACAATAAACACATGAAGAACATAGGGAGAAAATAAAAAAACAAAAATGTGAGGAAAAAACCTTGTCCATTGTTTGATTTGTCATTAATACTTTGATAATGAATCGTCAAATGAAGTGAATAATCAAAACATCATTCATTTCTATTTCTAGGAAGATAAAACAATGCATGTAAATCAATGATTGACCCACGAATCAATTTTTTAGAAAGATTGATTTTTGTTCAATGTGGGATAAAAAAATGATTAAAAAAATATAAACAAGAATAATAACTTAAGTTTGGAATTATTGTTGATGAAGAACGATTATAATTCTTTGTCATTAGTGAGATCCTTGAACTATGTTGGCAAAGATAAACTCCCCAGTATCGATCATCAATCCATCTTCCTCCAAATCTCTCATCCACAATATCTCCAAATCCCTAAGGTTATGAGTCTAACACTAGAATTTGAACATAAGTGGGTTTAAATAGAGGTGTGTTAGATCATGGTAAATAAATATATAATAAATTAATCAAAGAGTTTATTTAATTTGTATTCATCCCATGACTGATCTTAAACCAAAAACCTAATGTGCACAAATTTTATGTCACACCTAGGGTAAAACTCACATTTCTTATTTAATAGAGGCCTTATATTTACCATATGAGAATAATTTTGGGAGTTAATCCATTATTTTAGAAAAATTATGTGCACAAGATATAATATGTTTAATATTTTAATTAAATAAATATTGAACCTCCCTAGGCCCCGAAATTTCATGTTGACCCATGCCTAGATTTAAAAATATTATACAAAATATTTCAAAGTTTAACAAGGAAAAAATAGGGTCATTACATTTAACTTATAATATTACCATGGAATAAAGTCATGTGCTTTGTAAAAAAGGGAATCTTGGCCCTATGTACATTGTCCCCTTTGATATCCTTGATTTCATAGGAGTAATGGCCTATCATCTAACAGTTCCATCAAACATGGCTCAAGTTCATGATGTGTTTCAAATATCGCTCTTTATGAAGTACATATCTAATCTCTCACATGTACTGAATATAGAGGTGGTACAACTGGAGAATGGACTCTCTTATAAGTATAATCCGATGAAGATCTTGGACCTTATAGACAAAATTCTACACACAAAAAACTCACCTTATAAAAGTATTTTGGTGAAACCATAAATATGAAGAGGTGATGTGGTAACTGGATGAAATGATGAAATAAAAGTATCATTATCTATTCTCAAATGAGAATATAAGTTGAATGTTTAGGGATGAAATATCTAATAGGTGGAATGTAATGACCCAGAATTTATAAGTCATATTTTTTTCCTGAATAAATATGTGTTTTATTATATTATATATATTATTATACATATAAAACACATAGAGAAACCAAAAACACTTTATTTCATTAATATATATCATTACATTAGTTAGTAACTAAACCCATAAAAATTACAAACATTGTAATGGGAAAAAAATAGAAAATAAGAAAATTATAATGGAAAATTTTGGATCCTTCCAATCTATTAGAATCATCACCCCTACTAAAAATACTATAGAAAATAAACATAATATTAATAAACAAATCAAAATCTTAGAAGAGGAAAATATAGAACCTTAGAATGAATTTTATTGAATGTTTAATGAAGGACTGAAGTGGTATTTATATAAGATAATGTGACAATTGTAATAGTAATGTGGTTGTTGGAATAATAATATGCTCATTAGGAATAGTAACATGGTCATTATGAATAGTAACCATGATTGTTGGAATAGTAATTTGACCTCAAAATAATAATATTTAATATAAATAAAATTTATAATGAGTGATTCAATAAAATATAAATACAATAAATATGTAAAATAAATATTAGGATTAAAACTCAAAGAAAATATAAGTACATTTTTAATAAACTGTATTTTAATGTATTTCATACAAATCAATTTTTTTATATTAAAAAATAAAATTAAATATTTCATAATATTATTTTGATAAAATTAATTACAATTTTATAATCAACAATATATGAAATTTCTAAGGGTTATTTTTTTGTATTTTTCTGAAATACTTTAATCTTTAGGTGAATAATGAAAATATAGTTTTTTAATAACCGGTGTATTTTAAATTACATCATTCATGATGTAATAAAGACCTAATAAATAATAGAAATATTGGATCTAAAAAACATATTTAATTTGATAAAATATTCATTTAAATGAAATAATCATGTTTTCCAAACCTAAAATGTATTTTCCAAAGTCTAAAGTTTTTTATTAAAATAATATTTTATCATTTTTTCAACCTTTTATTTGGATTAAACTAATAAATTTGGATTATAAATTGTTTTAATTATTAAAATCATATTATTTAATTAAAATATATTTCATAATGCCAAAAATATTACTATTTAATGGTTAACTTAAATATAATATTTTATTTGATGTTATAACTCAAAAATACTTCTCTCTTCTTGTATAAATAACCCCTCATCCCTCCCTTGGAAAACTACTTCACTTCTACTTAACAAATAAAAATTTATACAAAAATTCAATCACTTAAGCCCCTTATAATCCTTATATAAATTATTTATTAAAATAAATCAAATCATCAAAGTTGTTTAGTGTTTAAGAAATGAAGAAACACTTAGAAAATAGTAAGTTTCTGTCAACTTCTCTTCTCACTTTTCTCTTCTCTTCCTTTTTTCTCAATTACATTCAAAATTTTATAATATTAATTTATTATAATTTTAAAATTATATTAATTATTTTAACCTACTGTAATTATTATATTTATGATTTATTTATATTTCATACTTCTCTTTTTCTCTTTATTAGAAAACGTACCATTAACGGTTCGTTAACCGCCAATGAGGACATTTCCAAATCCATTATTATCACCACCATTATCGATGGTTGAAATAAATTATTTTTGATATATATATGTATAGATATATTTATTTTAAGATTATGGAATTAATTCTACTTATGTATAAATTACCTTGAACAAAAATAGCGAAATTGAAACAAAACGGGATATTTTTAAGGAAAATATGATATCGAACCATTTCACCTTTAACAAAGGAAAATAAGTAATAAAATAAAATTATTATAATTGATCAAGAGTGAAATATAAGAAAATAATTTAATTTTGGTTCCATGTTTTAATCAACCTAATTTTATTATTCCGTAGGTGGAAAAGCTATGAAATAAAGTGGGATTTAAGGTAAGGGGATTCTCAAACCCAAACCCCTTCTTTTAAGGTTATCTCATCTTTCATATTATTTTCTATATAAATGTTATTATAATGTACTTAAAATTTTCTTACATTATTATTTACATTTTTTTATGGATATAATTATTTCTACCCTTTAAATGTTTTCTAATCCATTTACAAAGCTTTTTAGAAAAGACTTTAATTTACAAAACATCACATTAACTTCTCTTGAGTTATTTCTTATCCACTCTAGAATGATGATGTTTTATGAAAAAATATTTTTACCCTTATTAATTTGGTAACCCTAAAGTTTATTCATGAAATTATACTTTATGAAACCTTTATTAAACCCATTCCTTTCCATGAGTGTATTTCATGACTATGTTGATATATATTCTCATTCCATGTGGCATTCATGATTATGATCATTTTATGATGTGTCGGGTGGGACTAGAATTATATGGACATCCAATGCATAGGTAATGTGATATATCTCATGATATTATATGTATTATGCATAAAAATGATGTTATAATTTTTCACAATTATGATGTTATGATTTTTGTGTATATGATTTGCATGAGCATGATTTTGGATTTGTTCACAACTATGTGCGGTATTTGACCACTATGTTATGATGTTTCGTTATTATGAATATATCACATTCCATGAAGTAATCAAATATCTCCCTGAATATTATGATGATGATCCTATTCTTATGATATGATGATGTTGATTATACTCACCCATGTACTATTGATTCATGTTCCTTGTTCCTCCTATGATATTCCTCCCCTTAGTAGGATTTTAGCTCAACCTTTTAATTGATGTATATACTTAGGTTATTACATGTACTAAGGGAATAATGAGATATTTTATGATGATAAATAAGAATTATTTAAATAATTTTTATGTTTTATTATGTACAAGTGATGTATGAGCCTAATTTTCCCAAGATAATAAAGATTTGGAACATGGATTGTATCATTATTATGTTGTTTAGCTTAAAATGATGCAATTGTAATGCAATAAAAAAAGTTGGGTTTCTATAGGGTGACCCTTATGTATTACCCCCTAAAGACCTCATATATTACAAGGAACACTAATACTTCACACAATTACACTACCTTTGAGGACCCTTATGTATCTAGGGTACCTTTATGTATCACTATAGAGTAACTTTACATATCATAGGGTGACTTGAAGTTACCTTTATATACCGCACCAATTTCTCTTAAGTGTTATCAAGGTAACCCTTGCGTATCACAGTAATATTATTATGTATCAAGGAGTTAATCATACATATTCCCTAGGCAACACTTATGTATTTCCTTTACCATAGTTTCACTCTTATAAATACAGTTCAAGTATAGAGTTACTCATACATAAATACTTAACCATTTTCTTCCAACACTTCACAAAGTGAATTTTATGTAAGAATACTCATACGCATATAGACCTTTGCGCATGGGATGTTTACTTTTATACATATTGGGTAACCTGTACATATATAGGGAGACCATTATGTATGAAATGTATCTTTTCTTTTCAAGAACCAGGATGAATCTCAAGTATGAATGATTGTGCATTTCAAGACCCATACGCATGGTTACTCTTACATATGGAACTACTTTCCATTTTTTCAAACATCTGTCACAACTCCCTAAGAGAATTCATAGCTTGAGACTCATGTTAGTCACAGCATATGACTAAAACACAAAATTTTCCTGAATTTTCCAGTAAATCTAAAATTTTTAAAATTCATCACAAATACATCCAGACATCTAATTTTCATAAATTCACAACCAAAAATAATTTTATCCCTCTATACTTATTTAAAACACCACTAATGGAAAAATTTAACCACTCAACCCTTGATTATAGGGAAACAATTGATACTCAAGCCTCAACCTATACTGACACCCCCCCCCCCTAAAACTTCAACAGGGTTAAAATTTACATGTTCAATCCAATATCTAACCCAAACTACCTCTCAAAATACATTGGGTATTATATATGATCCACTATTTTAAATGAATTTAATTTGATATATTTATTCAATATGGTCATCCTATTCAAGAACATAAGAAATTTCATATACTATATTGGCTTGTAATGTGTCTAATAGTCACTAAATGTCTTGGACAAAGGGATTATATAAGCATGAAAGGAACATATAGATATATAACTCATAGATTACATGATCATATAGAAATATGAGTGTGTTTGATTAATATTATGTTGGACCCATTGATATCTAGAGTAGTAATGATGTTTTTGTATTTGCCTCTCTTTTCTTGCAATTATAAATTAAGTAATTCTTACTTTTTTCCAATGCTATAAAGGCATATATGGTCACATAGAAGAATATATAATAATTAATAAATATGGTATAATTTTTTTTCCAAGATTTGATAGATTGTTTATGAAAATAATATCTAAATTAGTTTAGATAGATTCATAATGATATATGAATTTTTACTTAAATTTTATGAGTTTTTAGTACAAGTGATAGATTATTAGATATATGCACTAAAGAAAAAAAATAAATGGTGAGATCCACCATTTAGTGTATTGTGGTATGTCATGGTTATTGATACTATAATATAGTGTTTATGATAAATAATATGTGATATCACTCATTAAACATTCCAAAATTAATTAACATATATTTTTGTTTTATGAAACATCATGTGATAATGTGTAAATTGTATATTAATTGTGAAAGTATTTTAACAAACACATAAATAAATAAGGATTAATTGTAATGGTTTCAGTGGGGATCCAAAGTATTAGTTTTTTCATAACATATCTGTAGTGAGAGTGGTATCCCTATTCCTAACTCAAGTGTACACTTTTTGATTACTACATCATGCATACAGTATGATGTATGAATGGTTTTTAGTTATTGTGTAGTAAAATTACTTTTTCATATTATATATATGGTAATTTACTTATATTATGTCTCATATCATAAGGTTGTAGTAGTTATAATGAGAACCGTATGATATGATGACTATAATCTTAAACTTATATCATATGGTTAATACACATAAATCTATTAAGACACATATGAAATCTGATTATTAGGTATTGGGGGCTCATAAGAATTAATATTTCATCTCATGACGTTCAAAATTGGTGATATAAAGTATAATAAATCATGAGGATGGATCCTCCAAGAGGAAATCCACAAGTTTTATGCGAGGGCCCATTTTTCTTGAGTCTTTCCTTTGAGATTTAAGAAAGAGTGGGTGGTCAGAAGTTAGAAACCTGGTAACAGAAGGAATTCACGGTGTGAACTTGATATTCATGGAATTAATTGTGAATCAAAAATTTAATTTTGGTTTATGGACTAAAGGGTTACAGGGTGTAATTCACTGGTTCTTCCCAAAATAAATTAATAACATGGATTGATGCTTCATGACAAGTATGGGTTTTCATGTTTTTTGGATGAAGAAACTAAATTTTCATTAGGTATCGGATTCAAGGAATTAATGGTGTGGAATATCCTTTCAAATATCAAATGTTGTGTAACTATTGTAGTTATAATTTGGGGATACCCTTATAGATTCTCATATTTTTTCTCTCATCCCTTGAACCCTATGAAACCAAGGGATAATTTTTAAATTCCTTTGAATCCCTTTCAATGAGATTCAACCCCTTCTTCTAGAGATCGGTCTATAATTATATGAGGTTCTTTTTACTTTCTTTTATTTTTTTTCTCTTTATTTCTTATTTTTCCATTCTATGCAGGGTTTTATATTCACTTTTCTTGTAGTTTCTATTGATGGATGATAAAATATCTTGTTGGGATTGTGTTTTAGGGATTATTAGTTCCTGTGAAAGAGGTAATTTGAGTTTGTCACTTGGTTCTCTATTATTGTTTAGATAGAATTAATATATTCTTGTTGAGATATGATATTTATTACCATTCTCTTGATTTATAGTGGCAGTGTGATATTATCATGTTTTAATCCTTTGTGTAACAGTGGAATTAATTTAATAAAGATAAGAGCATGGGAATTTAAGAGAAGAATAAATTTGTGGTTTGGGTTTGTGATTTCCATTTGTTTTATGATTATTGATGCCTTATTTTTTTTTAATATAGTTTCTTATCCTTATGTTTTTTTAGTTTTTGTTCTTAGCATGGTTGTTTTTTAAAAAATTTGATAAACAATGTAAAGTTGGAATAATTGTTTTTACGTGATTAAATGAAGAGGTATGTAATATGATATTTTCCCATATTTATTTTTGATAGAACATGAAATTAATACTAAATGCATGTTTAATTTGATTCAATGCTTTTGATAGCTGATAAGTGTGAGAACCTGCATCCTCATTTCAGGTATGAATCATGATTTCGGGGGGGGGGGGTTAGAAAAAAATGAGATTTTGGAATTTTAGAAGTACATGTTGTGTACTTATAAGTACACGCCATGTACAAAGTTGTCATGGGTATCCATGTGATAGATGTGTAATGGGTGAGACATGGACTTGTTGGGTAACCTGGAGACCGCCTAAAGTGCGGTCTGGTTGAGGAATGTACACAGCATGTACATTAAATGAACAAGTTGTGTACTTTTTCTTTTATTTCATTAAATGGACCAGGTCTTGTCTAATCATCATATTCATATTCTTCTAGCCTTTCATGTCTAGGAGTGGTGGAGAGTGATGTTTCTTCTCTGATCCACTTATCTATCATCTGTTCTCATAATCAAACTCTGGCGGGTGCATTGGAATCGCCTCGGCGAGTCCTTCCTTCTTCTTCAATCTCTCCTCCGGATTTGTTCTCTCTCTCTTGAGTTATTCAAGGTTGAAAATTATTGATGTTTTGTAGATATATGAAATTCTAGGTTGATTTGAAGGCTAAGGTTCAACTATATCTATTTTAAAATGTTGAGGTAGGTGGTTCGTGACTTACCATAGTTTGTCTTTGAGTTATTTATACCTAAGTGTCAAATACCCTTGTTTAGGGTATTGCGTGTTTTGGAATTTAACCATGTTTAATGCCTGATATGGTTTGTTGTTTAATAAAGTGTTATTGATTATGAATAAGGTTTATTACCTTGATTATGGAGGTGTTACCCATGTTTGATTTGGTTTTGGGGGTTGGTTCTAGAAATCATGTTAGGCTACTTTGTTTACATGCTTAGTGTTGTTTGGATGGAGTTTTTGTTTATATGAGATGCATGTGTTTCACGTTATGAAATTATGAATAGGGTAATTTACTATGAGAGCTTCTCGAAGTAGGGTATTTTAATTATGAATTGTTATTATAATTGACCAGAGGTATTGACTCTGAGAGCTGTCATGGTTCATTGACCAGAAGGGTTAGACTGTGAGAGCTACCCAGAGGTCCGTCATTAAATAAATTTTAGACCATAGGGAATTGACTGTGAGAACTACTAGGTGGTCATTATACTTTATTTTTGATATGCAGACAAAGGGGTATTGACCTTGAGAGATACTCAAATGTTCATTTGTATTTGATTGGTGCTTGTGAGACTAAGGGGGTTAGACTGTGTGAGCTTTCCCAGAGGGTCATTATTATTATTAATCTGAGGATATGTTAAACCAGGGGGGTTAGAATATGAGGAATTTAGCAGAGGGTTGTTTTGAAATGATTGTATGATTGTGACAAGTATGATAATAAAAAGAACAAGCTTGGAATTTGCCTTACTTTATCATTAGAAGGTCTTTTGAGATGTTTGTTTGTAATGGTTGTATAGGGGGAGACAGAGCTTAGGCTAAATCTCAAGGTTACATTATTCAACAGTTTTAATAACTAATAAATGTAAATAAATGTAATTGGAAACTGTATGATTGTTTACTTTTGAGTACTTCCTAGTTGTTACGTAATTTCTGTATATTCCCTGCTATAAATATTCACTGATAGTTAGGCATGGATCTTTTGGTGGTTGCCAACTTGGATTCATCTCACACCTTGTTTGGGTAATTCATTTGGTCCCAAACAGATTATATGGTGGCAGGTATAGATAACGGTAAGCGCCCTCCTATATAAGTTACATGATTATTGTGGAGCAGGGGAGGCACATGAGCCTTAGCCCGGTTGGTAAGGACTCTGTAAGTGCATCTGGGAGACCTGGGATCAAATCTAGGTGGAGACATTATTTCTGGCACTGTAGCAGCACTGTAGAAGATTGTAGCAGGTACTGTAGAAGGTACTGTAGCATGTACTGTGTAGTACTGTAGTAAGTACTGTAGAGGGAACTGTAGCAGGTACTGTTTGGCACTGTAGCAGCTGAGAATATTCCCCCGTTTGGGCCTTCAGGCCACTGATTTGGTCCCTGAGTCCTTTAAGTCCTTCAGACCACCCAGGCCTTCGGGTCAGTAAGGCCTTCAGGCCACCTCAAGGCCTTCGGGCCACCTTAAGTGCAGATGAAAACCAGACAACCTATGAGGAGCAAGATCTATAAGGAGGATGAGAAAGAAGCTTGCACCACAGCAGAAGCTAAACGGATTGCAAGAATGAGAGGGTATAACACCTGCCATCGGGACAAGCTTGTGCATGCATGGGAATGCCTAGTCGAACAACCATGCGAAGGTGGAGAGATGATTTCACAATGAAGATGTTGGGGAGGAGCAATTTCAAGTATTTAGTCTAGGTTATATGTAATGTTTGAAGCCTATGGACAAATTAATTCATCTAAGGCCTATGGGTCATGTAATACTTACACCTACGGGACTTGTAAGGGTTCCACCTCACCCCTTTAAAGGTGGATTATCAAAATCAATAAAAAATTAAGGCCTTCGGTCCATTGGTGGTGGAGTAGGGGAGCATGAGACCATGTTAAGGATTGTGATACTGTTGGAGTTTATTTACTATTTCCAGTACTTGGGTTTTGTATTGTATTTCCAACATTATGACTTGTTTGTCCATTTTCCTAGACATATGTGACATGAATCTTTATATATGTGCTCCATTTGTTTATTTACATTCATTTTTCTATTGTTTACTTGTTGTATAGTTTATTTCTTCTACTACTATTTTTATTTGTTATTCCATTGTACATACTCTTCCAATGGGGGAATAGTTTCCCCAATATCACACTCAAGGCCTTCACTACTAGTCGGTGGCCTCTGCTACTCAGGGAAATGTGCTTGAGGCCATGTGACCAACCAGGTATGGGGCACCTTTGGGCGGCACCCAGAACTAGATCATTACAAAGTGGTATTAAAAGAGGTTTATTTTCTTCTTTGTCTTACTCTTTGGAGCCTATAGATAGGGATAGGAAGTAATTGGTGGTTGGTAATAATCTATGCTCGAGGGTAGCTAACATGTGTACAGAGGAAAGTCAATCTACCTCGAATATTGCAATTTTTCTAGTTTTTCAATTATTACAGTTGATTTGATTCCACCATTGGGTGTTACACATGTTTTTTGATGTTATCATTAATATTAATGAGGTTCTATTTCTATTGCAACCTGATGATATGAGGGTATTCCATATCATGCATCATATAGGCACTTTATAAAGATCACATGCCCTGCATTTTGTCATTCCATTTAGGGAGCATTACTAATTTCATGTTGTTGTGATAGGTGTTGTGCTAGATATGTATGTTGTTGTGATAGATGCCTTCATATAATGCCTGCTATTTTGATAGGGTATTGTAATATATAATGTTTCATTTTAATATATTCCAAACTTTGGTTCTTGAGGTGTTATGTGCCCTCTTGGATTGGAATTTGGTGGACCATGTATGAACTTTAATTTAATTTTTTCAATTTATGATATGAATAAGGATGCCAAACTTTGATTCGTGGGAGTATGGCCTCTCCTAGGACAGAATTTGTCATTATTTGGACAAAATTATGAGTTTTTTGGGGTTTTGGAGAATTTTTAGAGGCATGTTGTCCGGAAACCCAGACAACATGGCATGTGGTATTATGAACACACGCCATGTGTTCTTCTGTTTTGGAAGAAACAAATTTTATTAAGTACATGACATGTACTTCATGTACACACCATGTAGTCTTTAACTATGTGACTGACTATGAGAGTAGAGACATGGGGTTGGGAAACTTCAGTAGAACACGCCATGTACTGGGAGTACATGCCTTATTGTAAGAACCGTGTCTCTAGTCGTGTGACCAACGACACGAGTGGCTAAAAAATTAGGTTGAACATGTCGTGTGTAGTGTGAACATGTCATGTAGTGTTATCCAAGAGAGAACCATGTGGTTTATCTATGTAGAAGAACTCAGGAAGGAAGGAAAAATTCAAGTACACGTCGTGTGTATGGGTGTTACACGGCCAGGTTTGGCAGACGTACGCGCCATGTTAAAAGCTTAAGGGAACACGTCGTGTACACCTGTTTTGAAAAACTTGATTTTTTTTCTTTATTTCCCTTGTTTCACTTCTAGGATTTGGTACCTATAAATATTTAATTGAGATGTGTGCTTGACCTTTCAGAGTCATGTTGTTGAGATGTCCTCTTTTTGTACACCAGATACAGGGAAATGATCAGCCACTGAAAATGGGAGATCATGGAATAACAGCAGATCCTCCTATCATGCATGTATTGGAACGAGCTATTATACTAGACACAGGTGATGATGAACAGTTCTGAGAAGGCTTCATGAGGATAATTCAGACCTTCTAGGGAGCACTGCATCATGCCCCGTCTATGGAAGAGCTGAGGTGTGTGTTTCAGCAGCAGCATCCTAACTTTTTCTTGGGATGGAGGACCATATAGGCTGTTGATTCGTGGTTGGAGGACATAATAGCTATCTTTGAGCATCTAGAGACGCCTCCGAAGAGGAGGGTGAATCTATCGATGTACATGTTATGTGATTCTGCCAAGATATTTTGGGATGTTATCTCATAGGAGAAAATTGATTAGGATATGTCTTGGGAAGAGTTTTATAGAACCTTCTATGACTACTTATATATTGAGATGTTGAGGGATGATTGAGCCCGAGAGATCAAGCATTTGGAGTAGGTCTCTATTTCAGTGATGGATTAATCATCTCAATTTACAGAGCTTTAGCACTCTACACCGGTTCACAGAGGTGACGAGTTATCTTTGTCTAGGAGATTTGAGGATGGTCTTAGGTATGACATTTGATCGTAGGTTAATGTCTTCATACTGACTTCAAATATGGATATAGTGAATCAGGCGCTGATTACCGAGTGAAATATGAGGGAGTTGGGAGCTGTCATCCAGGGTGGTTTAGAATCCAGGGCTAGTACTCCTTTGACAGATATCAGGAAGCACTGTAGGAAGATTACACGTGATGTTTCTTCAGGTAGCCATGTGGTATGCTACCAATGCGAGAAGAGCGGTAATACTAAACCAGATTGCCCGAGAGACCCAGTTGAGTGTCTATCTTGCATCAACATGGTCCATCTTCAGCATTTTTTTCAGGTTTCCTCACTGGTAATGAGTGATAAGGGTTATTCTATGACTCCATATTCAGGAGAAGTACCACCATTTTCTCATCAGATAGGGGAATGGAGTTATTATGGTTATTCAAGCTGAGGAGGTGGACATGGTTGAGGTATTCAGGCTTCAGGATTTCAGCGAGAGCAGGATGGACCAGCTCAGGCTAATCAGGCAGGGTCATAGGGCCATGGTGCAGTTCATACTTTTGTAGTGGATCAGAACTAACATGATCAGGATCCCAGACCCTCTATGGTTAGAGGTATGATTTTTGTTTCCTCTATTTTAGCTTCTTCTCTTTTTGATACAGGTGATTCCCATAGTTTTATATTTTTTGTCGTTGTGGAGAGCTTTGGGCTCTGTATCTTTACTTATGAGGATGTTACAACACTAGACACTTCGTTGGGGATTAGAATGACTAGTTTACATCAGTGTAAGGAGTTCCCTCTTGAGGTTGGTGGGTGTCACTTCTTATGGTACCTCTATGTCTTAGAAATGACAGGCTTCGATGTTATTCTCAGAATGGATTGTTTGGTCTTCTTCCAGACCTTTATTGACTACTATCACCATAGGGTGAGTTTCACATCACCAGTAGATGGGTTTTTATAAGGTCAAATGGGATGTCCAGGAGAGTAGATCTAGACCCCAGCATCATGGGTTGGGAGTAATTATAGCCCAGATTGCTATTTTATATCTGGATGACCATGGGACTTCACAGATGGACTTTCCTCTAGTGGTGGATTGTTTTAGGGATGTCTTTCTAGATGACTTTTCAGGTTTAACTCTAGAGTGAGAGGTATATTTCTCTATTGATATTGTGCTAGGAGTGGAACCAGTGTCCATTACTCCTTATAGGATAGTTTCACTAGAGTTACAGGAGCTCAATAAGTAGTTAGAGAAGTTATAGGAAAAGGGTTTCATCTGACCCAGTACTTCTCCTTGGGGTTCGCTTGTCCTATTTTCAAAGAAGGTAGACGGTACCCTCAAACTTTGTGTGGATTTTTGTAATCTGAACTAGTTGACGGTCAAGAACCAATATCCTTTTTCGAGGATTGATTATCTCTTCGATCACCTTTGAGGATATCGGGTGTTCTCAAAGATTGACTTGAGTTCTGGTTATCATCAGTTGTGTGTTAAACCATTAGATATACCTCTTATAGCCTTTATAAGTATGTATGGTCTATATGATTATGTGGTTATGTTGTTCGGTCTCACTAATGCACCATAATTTTTCATGGCACTGAGGAACTTAGTGTTCTATCCTTACTTATATTATTCTGTAGTAGATTTTTTGGATGATATCTTGGTGTACTCTAATACTCTTCATGACCAAGTCATCCATCTTGAGATCGTTTTGAGTACACTGAGAGAGAATCATTTATATGATAAGCTCTTAAAATTCCACTTTTGGATGGACCAGATTCATTTCATGGGTCATGTAATCTCAGATATAGGAGTTTCAGTAGACCTAGAGAAATTGAGAGAAGTAGTTTCCTGGGATCAGCTGAAGAACATATTTGAAATATGGAGTTTTTTGGGGCTGGCTGGGTACTAAAGTCACTTTATTCAGGACTTCTCATGATAAGAAGTGTCATTGACAGGCCTGGATGAGAAGGATGAAAAGTAATTATGGATAGATTCCTACGATTCAGCCTTTCAGGAGCTAAAGGGAAGGTTGACTTCAGCACTGATAGTGGTTTTTTTTTATCCAAGAAAGAGTTATACCATTTACTTTGATGAATTGGGTATCAGTCTGGGAGTAGTTCTTATTCAAGGGGAAGAATTTGTTTCATACGGGTCTCGGCAGTTGAGTCCACATGAGAGGAATTACCTGACGCATGATCTCAATTTAGCTGTAGTTGTGCATGCTTTACGCTGTTGGAGACACTATCTTTTGGAAGAGCATTTTGTCGTGTACATTGATCACAAAAGTATCAAGTATATCTTTACTTAGCATGATCTTAATTTGAGACAGTGAATGTGGGTTTACTATCTTCAATCCTTCAACTTTGAGCTTGCCTATACTCATGGGAAAGGCAATGCAGTGGCTGATGCGTTGAGCAGGAGGACTCAGATATAGGCAATTCAGGAGGCCAGCAGTGAGTTGAAACTTATGGCTCTATTCTCTGAGATGCATTTTTAGGTTCATGATAGATAGGGGAATAATTTTCTTTCTTATGTAGTTGTTATCACTGCTCTACTGGATCAGGTGTGAATGAGATAGTTATAAGATTCTGAGGGCTTAGTCCTGTTGGAGAGTATGTCAAGAGAGGACCCTAATCCTGGGTGGACTTTTGGTGAGGATGAGATCTTGAATTTTCATGGACGCATATCAGTGTCAGTAGATATATGTGGGGAGATTTTTCAGGATTTTCGTTCCTCAGTTTGTGCAGTTCATCCTGGTGTCACCAACATGTATCGAGATCTATAATATCTATATTTTTGGCCAGTTATGAAGAGGTATGTTACTGGTTTTGTTATGAGATCTTCCACTTTTCGGCAGGTGAAGGTAGAGCATCAATGACCGGAGGGTATTTTATAATAGTTACCTATTCCTAAGTGGAAGGGGAATGATGTCGCGAAAGATTTCGTGATAGGGTTTTCGAGGTCGCCTCATGGGAATGATGCAGTTTGGGTTGCCATTGACAGACTCAATAAGGTTGAACACTTCTTATCAATCAAGGAGACCTTCAGTTTTAATTATCTTGGAAGTTTATACATCTGACAGATTGTACATTTTCATGGGGTTCTACATGCTATTGTTTTAGATAGGGATATCTGATTTACTTATCATGTCTGGTAGGGGCTACAGAGGGATTTGGGTACACAGGTACTTTTGAGTATATCTTACCATCCTCAGACAGATGGTCATTCGGAGCGCATGATTCAGGTGTTGTAGGACATGATTCGAGCATGCTTCTTAGATTTCAGGGGTTCCTGGGAGAGACATATACCCCTAGTGGAGTATTCTTACAATAACATTTTTCAGGAGATGATTCAGATGGAACCTTGTGAGTCTTTGTGTGGTAGGCCATGCCGATCACCCTTATGTTAGTTGGAGGTAGAAGAGGAAAGTATGCTAGGACCTCGTCTTGTCCAGGAGACCACTGAGCAGGTGGAGTTGATTCAGAAGAGTAGGGCTACTGCATAGTCTCAGCAAAAATGGTATGCTGAATGACGAAGAGGACCTCTAGAGTTCGAGGTCAGAGATCAGGTTTTCTTACGTGTCACACTGAGGTTGGGACACAGGAGTATTAGAAGATAGGGGAAGCTTTTACCAAGATACATTGGGTTATTTTATATTTTGGATAGAGTTAGTCTGGTTGCCTATCGGTTATAGTTACCATAGAGGTACGAGGCTATGCACAACATCTTCCATGTTTCTTAGCAACGACGCTACTTTCCAGACCTACCTCACATTTTTTAGCCCGAGGAGGTTGAGTTGGAGGTGGAATAATCCTTTGAGAAGCATCATATCATGATTATTGATTAAGGCACAAAGGTTATCCATGGCCAGTCTATTCCTCTAGTACGGGTGTTATGGTAGCACGGGCGAGTACAGAGCGAGACTTGGGAGAGGGAGGCCAATGTTCGATCGTAGTGTCCAAAGCAATTCGAGGATTCTTCTTCACAACCTTGTTAGGGAAATTTGGGGATGAATTTCTTTAAGGGGGGAAATTTTTAAGAACATGGATCTTTATTTCAGGTATGAATCTTGATTTTGGGGGGTTTTGAGAAAAGGGAGATTTTTGAATTTTAGAAGTCCACATCATGTACTTAGAAGTACACGTCGTGTACCAAGTTGTTGCGAGTAGCTGTGTGCTGGTCATGTAATGGATGATACATGGCTATGTGGGGTGACCTGGAGATTACCTAAAGTGGGGTCTAGTTGATTCATGTATATGGCATGTACATTAAATGAACATGTTGTGTAACTTTTATTTTATTTCATTAAACAAACTAGGGTCACGTCTAATCATCATAATCATCTTATTCTGGCCTCGTCTCATCTAGGAGTGGTCGAGAGCAATATTTCTTCTCTAATCCTCTGATCTATCATCTGTTCTCTGAATCCAAATCTGACGGATGTTTTGGAATTGCCTCGGTCATTTCTTCCTTCTTCTTAAATCTCTCCTCCTAATTTCTTCTCTCTCTCGAGCTATTCAAGGTTGAACATTTTTTACATTTTGTAGATCTACGACATTCTAGGTCGATTCCAAGGGTGAGATTCAACTATATAGATCATACAATGTTGAGGGAGGTGTTTTGTGTCTTACTATAGTTTGTATTTGAGTTATTTATGCCTAAGTTCTGAATACCCTTTTTTAGGGTATTGCATGTTTAGGAATTTAACCATGTTTAATACCTGTTATGGTTTGTTGTTTAAGAAACGGTTGTTGATTATGAATAAGTTTTATTACCTTGATTATGGAGGTGTTACCTATGTTTGATTTTTTTATGGACGTTGGTTCTAGAAATCATGTTAGGATAATTTGTTTCCATGCCTAGTGTGGTTAGGATGGATTTGTTGTTTATATGAGATGCATCTGTTTCGCATTATGAAAGTATGACCATGGGAATTGACTGTGAGAGCTTCCCGAAGTAGGGTCTTTTAATTATGAATTGTTATTATAATTTTCCAGGGGTATTGATTGTGATAGATTACATGGTTCATTGAACATAGGGGTTAGAATGTGAGAGCTACCCAGAGGGTCATCCTTAAATAAATGTTAGACCCTAAGTCATTGACTGTGAGAGCTGTTGGAGGTTCATTATAATTCATTGTTGATATGAAGACCAAGGATTATTGATCATGAGAGCTACCTAGGTGGTCATTTGTATTTGATTAGTGCTTGTGAGACCAAGGGGGTTACACTGTGTGAGATTTCCCAGAGGGTCCTTATTATTATTAATCTGAGGATATGTTAAACTAGGGGGGTTAGGCTATGAGAACTTTCCCAGAGGGTTGTTTTGAAATGATTATATGATTGTGACAAGTCTGACAAGCCAAAGAAAAATATAGGACTCTGCCTTACTTTGTGATTAGAAGGTATTTTGAGACGTTTGTTTTTTATGGTTGTACAGGGGGATACAGAGATTAGGATAGATCCTAGGGTTACATTATTCAATGGTTTGAATAATTAATAAATGTAATTGGAAACTGTAATATTGTTTACTTTTGAGTACTTCCTAGTTATTACTTCATTTCTTCATATTACCTGCTATAAATATCCACTGACAGTTAGGAATAGATATTTTAGTGGTTGCCTACTGGAATTCATCTCACACCCTATTTGGGTCATGCTTTTGGACCCAAACAGATTATATGGTTGTAGGTATAGATAAGAGAAAGCACTCTTCTACATCAGGTACATGATTCTTGTGGATCTGGGAAGCATGGGACCAAGTTGAGGCTTGCGATGCTGTTGGAGTTTATTTACAGTTTCCAATACTTGGGTTTAGTATTTTATTTCTAGCATTGTAACTTCTTTGGGACTTTTTCTAGACATATGTGACATGCATCTTTACATATGTGCTCTAGTTTTTTATTTACTTTCAGACGTTCATTGTTTACTTGTTGTATGGTTTTTTTTCTTCCGCTGCTATTATTATTTGTTATTCATCTATGCATACTCTGCTAATTAGGGCATAGTTTCTCCACTATCACGCCCAAGGCCCTTACTACTAGTTGGCAGCCTCTGGAGTTCGGGGAAATGAGTTTGAGTCCATGTGACCAACTGGGTATTGGGCACGTTTGGGTGGCACCCGGAACCGGGTTGTTACAATAAGTTAATGTTTCTTGTTATTAGAAACATATGCATAATAAACAAGTTAATTCATGATGGGAATTAAAATATTTTATTACTAAAGATAAATGTTTTGGGGTTATAAAAGATTATTATTATTGTGGAAGGATTGTATTCCTTAGATTAATGGCCTTAGTGAATTCCCTATGTGTGAAAAACACCATTGAAGTAGGTGTGTTCTCTAAGAAACTTTAGATCTTTAGTTTGTTTGTTTGATAACCTTGTGTGTTTGGTTTCCTTGGTGAAAAATGTAATGGGATACCGAGGTTTTTTGACTGATAGTTATTTTGATATGGTTAGGAACCATGTATGTTTAATGGGCTGGGAGATCAGGTTGTGCTGATGGTTGATGCTGGTATTAGAAATACAATTTGATGTTATACGCAATGGTGTGGGACACTGGGATGGTTATGATGATTTCAAAGTAGGTATTTCATGTTGATATGTTTAATATTTCTTAACACTTTATTTATTATTACATGATTCTTGTTGGATTTTTAGGTGGTTGGATGTTCTTGTTGTTGGGTTCCAATTGTTTGATGTAGTCAGACTCTCTGTACAGCATATGTAGTTCTAATGTGGTATCTTAGGTAGATTCCTAGAGTACCCAGATAATTTATGAATGATAAAGGAATAAATAAATAAACCATGGTATGGGGTGTTATTGATGGTAGTGGTTTTAAATGTTTTATATTAATTAATGAAATTTAATAAAATAACAAGGTTGGTTTTTTATGCTTTAAAGATTCAAATAAAATATTTGACAAAATAAGAAATAGAATTAAAAGTGTATCAACACTTGGATTAAGAATATTAAAATTTTAATCTTGGAAAAATTTAATGTTAATTAATTAATGGATGATTGAAAAATTAATTAATCATGAACTTATTTCTTGTGTACATGTTTTATATCTATTCCTTAGCAGTGCTAGCTGAAGGTACTTTGTGATGATAGTGACAGATGATCCTACGACTAGGTAGTTACACTTAGTGTGGTTTATACATGAAATTATTTATATTTTCTAATTTCATATGCTACCCCACCCATGTCAATAACGAAAATGACACTCAAGTATTTTGAGGGTGTTTCCTCAAACATTTAGGAATGTGAGGACATATATGGATGAATTTTACCTCTCCTTCACTTTTCCTTTGGATATAGATGAGTAAGATTATCTTTGGATATAATGGCTTATGGTAGAGGGTGTGTTCCTACCTTGGATATGGTAGATCTTATTTTATTGTACGTTTATTTTTGGTATATAATGTATTAAGGTATATTGAAAACTTGTTTCTAGTTGTGGTGGCTCCAGATTCCCACAGGTGTATGTGCATGGGCTTTAGTAGTTTGAGGTATAATGCATTTACATAGGCTGTAGTGTATTTTAGGCACACACTTGGTTATAGATGATATATGGTTGATGATGATGGTGATATGGATATATGGAATGATTCCAACATGAGATATTGGGACCTACGTGGGATTGAGTTATGTAATATCAATTCCTAGATCACATTAGGGATGAATTGCTTATTCAAGGGATGAGCACAAAGTGTGTGGAATTGGGGCATGAGAGAAAAAAAACAGTAGATAAGTGGAAGTGTGGTACCTTATTTTATATATATTCTTTTTATATGGAATGGTTTTCCAATATGTGTTATTTGTTGAATGATTCATGGTGAGGATGGGGAAACTAGTATTACTCGTTCAGGTGAGGAGTTGGTTTCATTTATTTATTCATTGGGATTAAGTATGCTTCTTTCACATTTTTCAAGTGAAGATTATATGAGGATCCTACTGAGTATACATGTTATGATGAAACTATGTATATATAAACTACTTTTATAGTCATCAATATTAGGTTTGTGATTGAACTAGACATTGCTAACTCGAAGGAGTTGTTGAGCAGCTTTCAAGAGTTGTTCTAGTTCACAATCGCTTCCTAGTTTTAATTTGGGTACTTTTAGTTTTTCCTTCAGTTGTTTCAATTTATACCTGACATTATATATATTGGCATTTATTATTTAATATATTATTTTTGTTGGTTGGAAGTTTATTCTTCTTATTACTTGTTCCTTAAATCTATAGAGGTTAATGCCTCCCATGTTTTTGATTTAAATACCCTTGGTGTCGATCATCAACCCATGGCCTATTGGAGGTGGGATTAGAGGTTCATTATCTCTCTTCCTCATTTTTATCCTAGGTGGGGGTACCTTTTGAGGGAGGGTTTATTAAGGAGTGGTATCATAGGTCATGGTTGATAAATGGGATGGGTTTTGGATTTAGGAAATGGTGAGGATGCATGGGCTAGTAGGGAAATAGTATCATCTAGGCTTAGTGAATGCTATAATAAAGGGATATAGTCTAAGAAATATGATTTTATGTCTGCCTATAATCTTATTATAGTACCTTTAAGTATGTTGAACATGATAAGAAAATTAATATTGCTTATGGGGTTGAGACCTGGGTAAGGGTACTTGTAGATTGGAGGTCGATGATGACAACACTTGGAAGAGGACACTGTAATAGATCTAGAACCAAGTTCTATATAGGTATAAAGGATATGTCCCATATAAATATATAAAGGACTAGTTAAATGAGGTAGATATAACCTTTATTTTGATCCATGCTTGATGGGAGAACTAGTTTTCTTTAGTTTTAACAATATTGTGTGGGTCATCACGGTAGTGGTGGATTTTGTTTCTCAAGTATAACTATGAGTCATATATTTCATGGGAAAAGTTTGGGGATAATTTTTATGCTAACTTTTTGTCTTCGATCACTAATGAGGCTTACCAAAATGATATCCTTACTCTTCGATGGTTGAGGGTTCGGTCTTTGAGATTTCATTATCTACTACAAGAACCACCTACATTATGCTTCAGACCTTTTTCAAAATGATGAGGTTGGAGAACATCATTTCAGGGAGACATTGTGTCTATAGATCCACCACCAGGTCACTTTGTTTATGTTGAATTCATATAATTAGGTACTGATGAAGGTATAGTTCATTTAGAGGATGTTGTTTAGGACTGAATTGTTATGGGATGGGAGTCTTCATGACTCTTTTTATAGTAGAGTAGTGATTGGAAGTTCTCATTTACCTAGTTATAAGAAGGTTTAGTAAGTATGGAGTAGGTTTCAACCCACATCATCAGAGCTAGTAGTTATCATACCCTTGTTAGTGATTCAGGTGTGGTTTTCTTTTCTTATGGAATTCATGGCCATAAGAAGTGAGAGTTCCCAACTTTACTTAGTAGTCTGTGTATGTATGGTGGATCGTTTCAGGACCAAACCTTATAGTGGTTTTTTCCGAACTAGTAAAAGCAATAGGCCATCATAGCATTTGAGTAGTAGAGAGGGGATGGGGTACGAAGAGAAAATCCCTATTATATGCATCATCCTTAGGTAAAATCATCTAATTTATGTCATGGGGTAGTCATTATCCGGTCCAGATAGGTCATGGAGTAGGATGTTCTCAAATTTATGCTTTATCATTGCTTGTGACGGGAGGGCTCGATGTTATATGATTTATCATATGCCTACTTTCTACTTGGGTTTTTTTCCTTATTTTATTCTATATCTATGTACTTATTTATTTTTACTACTCTATTTTATGATTTGGGACATGAGTTATAGAGGATTCTAATTCCCTTGGTGTTCACTATCTTAGTTGGAGGTCCAGCTGGCATAATTGATCTGTGTAGAGACTATGAGTTGGTTCTAGGGAAGCACTGCTCCTGGGGAGACTTCCTATGTTTATAGATATAGCCATATGACATAATATTTGAAATTTAATGGAAATATTAAGTGTAGGATATCATTTATTTCTTCAATATATGTGTTTTATTCTATGATGTTGATGGAGACCGGGTGGTGTTCATTTGTGAGATAGATCCTAGATGGGTTGGAAGAATATTGAGTATCTATCTTCCCTGTTGGATGAGTTAGCAATGAGTTTTTTAGAGGTTAATTCAGTGGTGTATCTCAGGGTTATATAAGAATATCCCAATGTATTTTTTGAAGAGGTTGTAGCACTACCCCTTTAATGAGAGATCAAGTAAATGATAGATATGAAACCACATTTCTTTATGATATCAATGTCTCTATATTATATGGACTCTTATGAGTTATGGTAGATGCATATATAGGATTATTATAAATTAAAAAAAGGATTAATTTATCTAAGTGTGTCATTTTTGGGAGCACCAGTTCTTTTTATGAAGAAGGAAAATGGAAATTTGTGGTAGTGTGTCAATTATCATCATTTGAATTAGGTGATGGTGAAGAAATTACAAGAACCCAGGATTTATTATCTGATAAAGATCCCCTATTAATTAATTTGAATGTTTAAATAGATCCTAATGTAAATTTCATTTTATTTCATGGAGTTATTGGCGGTGTTAGGGGCTTGTTCGAAGCCTGGAACCTAGTTTTTTGGGTGAAAATAGCCTAGTGCACGGTTAGTTCAAACCATACAGGGCGGGATACATGGTCTAATAAACCACGTGAGGCATGGGAGGAGATCATGAGGAGGCTACATGGTTAGGACAAACTATGCGATTTAGGTCGCATGACCATGCAACAACCTCTGCAATTTTGACAGTGGGTTTTGGCACTGTTTGTGAACAATTGGTCAACCCATTCAAAAAAATTGTACAAAGTACCCTTTCCTACAACTAACTATGCATGGTTGGTGCACAGTTTGTCAAACCATGTGACCCATATATTTTGGTTAAAATGACCATTTTCCCCTAAAATTATTTTAAACCTAAAAAACTATTTTCTTCTTCTCTTGCACATCAAGGGGTCCATTTTTAAGCCTCTTTGATGAATATTCTTGGTTTTGATCTCATTCCTCTATTCGATCTCTAATTCAAGCATCGCTCATCTCATTGGATCTGCATCGGTGAGTACTTGATTCCTTTTTATCCATTATTTTTTCTTTTGGATATCAATTGTGCTACTCAGGTGCAAGATCTTTTTCCCAATTTTCAATTTCTTTATTTGTTCATCAATTTTATCCCAATATGAGTCAAATCAAGAGATAATAATGGATGATCACTCTACAACTGAGATATGGTAGGTGTTCTATAATTTTATCATTGTTTTTGGTGATTTATAAACCTATATTCCCTTATTCCAACCACCATACTTTCCAGAACGACCCCTAAATTAAATTGATTAATTGAATTGAGTGAATTATGACCTATTAGAGAAGCCATTAGGAACCCTTGGAACTTTTTGGTGGTTGTTTCCCAAACCAAGTCCACCCAAAAGGTGTTCTATATGAATTTACCTTGTTTAATCCATGTTAAAGCACCCATGGGGTGAGTTAATGTTTTCCTTGTTATAAGAATACCTTTAATAAATTAATTGAATTGAATTAGATGTTTAGGAGATGGTTTTAATCCTTTTCCATGTGATTTCATGTTGATATTGAATTTTTTAATGGTTGAATTGTAAACGGTTGGGTAAAATGAGTGGGTATACTCATTGTTTATTAGTTAATGTAAATTTAGATATATGAGTGGGTATACTCATGTGATGTAATTGGATTTGAATGTTTATATGAGTGGGTAGAATCATATGGTATGAAATGGTAAATGGTATGAAATGGTGAATTAATGAATAGATTCCTTGGATGATTCTCTTTGGATCTTTAATATGGTAGTAGATGCCTTATATTAAGTATGCTCCTTAGGTATTGATTTTATGGGATTCCTTGGGCCTTTCTACCCCTTGGATCTAGATTTATTAGACTCATGTAGGATGTGTTTCTTATTAAATGCTCATAGTTTTCCAACCAATGCCTAACAGAGTTTACATCGAGATACACCTGGGACTTGATGAGGATTTCTTGGTCTTATACACCTTGGATTTGGCCCTTCATGGTCTTAAACTTCATTATAAATATTGGTCATTATTATTTTTACATTTTGATTATTCGGTACATCCATAGTAAATATGGTATGCTCGGTTGAATAGCTTGGTCTTGGTTACTCTGACACTTCACTATACGGAAATTCCATGGTTGACATGATAAGTATGGATGTATGGTGAGGCCATGTTGGTTATTTTTGTTCTATTTTATCTACCTTTTTAGGTGCTTGACACTTGTTTTGTGGGTATCCTTGAGAGGTTATTCAGTATCTCTTTCTTAGTAGTAGATATACCATGGGAAATTTACATTTATTTACTTCTTTCCTATTTACTTGCACACAAATATCTTGTTATATTGCATAGCCTTGGATTGTATAGATCTTTGGGTGGTTACCTACTAGGATTGTATCTCACACCTTGTTTGGGCTATCGTTGGCTACCGAAACAGACTATTTGGATTCAGGTAGAGACAATAGTAAGTTCCCTCGGTATGATGCTTGATTTCGATTCATGATTAGGAGTAAGATATCATGAGACTCGGTTGAGGCTCATGATGCTATTCGGGGATAGCACTTTTTTATATTTAGGTATTTTGTATACATGTATTGTATTTTACTATTGTGTACCTATTTTAGTGTCTTTCTTAGACACATGACATGTATCACCATCATTGTATATAAGATACCTTATTGCATTATTTTCTATTCATTCTTAGTGCCTATTGTTTATATGATTTACTACTTCCACTATTGACTATTATTGATATTTCGTTGTGCTACACTATGGTAATGAGGGCATAGTCTCCACATGGACACACCTAGGCCCTCACTGCTAGTTAGTGGCCTCTGGAATTTGGGGAGATTTTCTTGATTCTATATGGCCAACTGGACTCCGGGAACAATTGAGTGGAATCTGGGTCTGGGATGTTACAAAGTGGTATCAGAGGGTGTTTCTTTTCCGGTTTAATTTACTATTTGGTGAAAATATAAAGGGATAAGAAGAAATTGGGATTTGTTAATGAGTTGTTCTTGGTAGTAGCTAGCCCACATATAGTAAAAGACCAAATTTCCTTGAATGAAATCACTATTTTTTTGTATTTTGGATATTATAATTGATTTGATTCCACTATTGGGTGATACACTTGGATTTTTATGTTATTATTGATATGAATATGGGTTATATATTTTTTTAACCTAATGAGATGAGGGTATTCCATATAATGCATCAGTTTAGTAACCTTATAAGAATCACTTATCATGCATTATACCATGTCGTTTAGGATGCATTACTTATTGCATGCTATTTTCATAGGTGTTATGATAGATTTACCTACTGTTGTGATAGATTTTGTGCATTGTATAGAGAAATTGATGTCATGTTTAAATTCATAGAGTATGGGACCCTATGAACTATAAAGTGATGCACCTTTTGATTCTATTATTTAAAGTATATTTGATATGGTATGGATTATATGGGCACTAAATTTTGGTTTTTGAGGTCTTATAGACCCTCATGTATGAGAACTTGGTGAACCATTGGTTTATTCTTTTGAATAAATTAATGATGTAAATTAAATTTAAAATGAATATGAATTGAAATGGGAAAGTGAACTTGGAGATAGAGACTTGATCTAGACTCGGATTTTGAGTAGGAAATAGGTAGTGTTTCTAGTGGTGTATGTGATTGTTATTTTTATAGTACTAGATTTAAGAGTAGGTTGTGTGGTATGACCAGGTTTTAGGAGGGTTTTGAAATTTCCTACACTTTTATCTTTTAACTTTGACATAATTATTTTTTGAGGCGTATGTTTGGCATTATAGAGGCATGCCACCACCAAGACCTCCAGTCGTACACTAGGAGGGTGGTGAAGACCACACTCTAGAGGTAGTGGGCCACATGATACCAATGGATCCTCTTTTAGTGATAGTTTGGGAACTAGTTGTTATTCCAGACACAGGTGTTGAGGCATAGTTCTATGAGGGGTAATATCACTTTATGAAGAATTTTTAGGGAGCACCATGGCTTGCCTTGTCTATGGATAATCTAACGTGTGTGTTTTAGTAGTATCATCCTCCCATGTTTTTAGGTGATGGAGTCCCATAGGCTACTAAGCTATGGATTTAGACTACACTAGAAATCTTTAAGAATCTAAAGACACCTCCTAAGAGGAGAGTGAAGATTATGACTTACATGATTCATGGAGAACCAAAGCATTGTGGGATGTTTTGAACTAGGCTAAAAGGATACAAAAAATAGTTTGGGCTAATTTCACAACCTGATTCTATGACTAATTTTACCCTAATACTCTGTGGGTAGAGTAGGATAGTGAATTCATGCATCTAGAGCAGGACGTTATGACAGTTATGGAGTACATGGCATGCTTTACAAAGTTACAACATTTTGTGATGACATACCTTACTGATGAGAAATCAAGAGAAATATTATTTGAGGAATGTCTCAAACATGTTATTGTATCTTAGTTCAACATGTTAATATTGACCTCTATTACTAAAATTGTTAATAAGGAACTGATTACATAGAGGAACTTGATTGAAGATGGAGGAAAATAGTAGGTAAATTTTGTCTCTCGACCTAGTAGTTTGACTTCTAGTGGTAGGAAGAGATTTTTTGATGCTTCCCATTAGATGAGTTTCAGCCAAGATATGAGTACTAGTAGCTCAGTATTTTTTCATCAGTGTGGTATACAGGGACACATGAATAATTGGTGTGATCTTGACCTAATAGAGTGTTGATCTTATGGTAGAATGGGCCACATGCAACATTTTACAATACCTTTACTCCAATAGTGAGTGGTAGTGGTTATCTCTAACACCAGGTTCCAGAGAAGTTTTCTCATTTTAAAATAGTTTTGGTTAATTAGGATGGGGCAGTTATGGTCATGGTAGAGGCATCCAAAAACCAGTTACACCAAGGAATCAAAATGGGCTACTCCGAGTAGTGAGGTTGTGTCACATGGTCGCGGTTTAGGCCAGATATTTTCTGTACTGCCTACCCCCAAGGAGTAGGGTGTTGACCCATCTATGGTAAGAGGTACAATCTTAGTATCCTATACTATTCTGTATTCTCTTTTTGATATATGTTCATCATAAAGTTTCATATATGAACCTATGGTGAAAATCCTTGAGTTATTAAGTACATACTTGGGTCATCTTATGAGTAGAGTGACCTATGCGTTAAATCAATCAAACTCAACCCAATGCTTGGGATGACTTCCAAGAGAATCGGGTGTTTTTACATGACGGTCAGGTTAGTTTTGGTTTTTATTCCAAATTACTTGATTTTGAGAGTTTGTTCACACATTTGTTTATGTGTAATCTGATCTAATGCTCTTATGAGTGGTTAATGTATCCCTTATTACGACAACTATGATAATTCTAATATGGGGAGTGCTGCTTTGGTTGTAGTGTATGTGTTAGTGCTTGCTCATAAGCATGACATTAATGTGGTTGGCTGGGTACGCAACCCTTTAGGAACACCATTAGTCATGGATGGACTTTGGCGGTAAGGCTTGAACAATCATGGGATGCCTTGGGTGGTAAAGGCATGTTATCAATTAATGGCATTGTGTCAATTGGTGAAGTTGAACTTCCTTCAAAGGAAGTCAACCAGTAATGGTTCATCTGATCTTCTTGGAAATATTCAGTATCCACTTAGTGTGATCATGTTCAGCAATGAGCATGTTCCCTATCTTGACGTCATCCTTGATACACTAAGAGGGCATTGGTCTTATGTCGTGCTAAAGTTTTAAAAGTCATTGGGATTTTATGGATAGTTTTCATAGTTTTTCACATTAATGCATGGTTCTTATTAAGGCATGGTTAGTCCAGAGTGATACTTGGGTTCCCAAGTAGGAATTCCTTAGATGGACTCTTGGACACCAGCCATTTCCTTCTGACTTGACCACCAGGCATATACTGCTCTTGGCTTAGTTAATGTTTTGAAGTGGACATTTTAGACTAGAACTAGAATCTCACTTGTAAAAATAGAGTGTGTATTACCTAGGGTTAGTTCCCTAGACTCCATTTTAATGAATCCAAGGTTACCCTGTACTTGTGTCGGGCTCGGAGGTAATGTTTAAAAAGGGTGATGATTCCAATAGTCTGTATCTAGGTTAACCAATTTTTCATGTTATGGAATGGCATTTTCAACTGGTTGGGTTATAGTTTGACCAATTAATGTCATCAGTATTTGGGTATAGAATTTGGTGGATGTGTTTGTGGGAAATGCAATATTCCTTGGAAAAAGGTGTTCCAATTCATTTTGTAATACATCTCCCATCTAAGTTGAGCATTTTAAGAATATTTGTTCAGGGTAGATTGAATTATTATCCTTCTTGTTTGATGTTTACAGTCATAAGGAACCAGTTTAAACATGTTACTAGGTTAAGGTGGGTGTGGTAAAACGTTCAGTAGTATCTTTCAAGAAATCATGTGCAACCAGTTTTAGTTTGGTCAATTGGGATTCAACCATTCCTTATGGTGAGGTCCCATATATGACCTTGGGTGTAGTCAGGTTTTCCCAGTTAAAGAATTCACATCAGAAGCATTGCTAGAACTCCAAGTGGTGTGATTTGTAAGTCAATTCTGACTGTTGAGGTACCATGGTTCAGAATTGGCCTCTTTTTGTGATAAAACTCATGGTGGGGAGAAACATCAGCTAGATGTTTAAAGAGACTATGATGTGATCATGTACTTATCTAAACAGGCTCTCTAGTACTAGTGGCCAAGTGTGGAAAGAGGTATAGATGGTTTTTTTATGATATGTTCCACCTTTTAGTGGGTGAAGGCGAAAAACCAGCAACCAGTTTGACTTTTACAGCAATTACCTAGTCCTGAGTGGAAATGGGATGATGTTGTGATGGATTTTGTGACCGGTTTACCAAGAACAGCTTGAGGTAATGATGTTGTATGGATTTTTGTTTACAGGATCATAAGGGATGATCATTTCCTACTGATCAATGAGACCTTCAGTGTGGATGAGGTTGGGAGGTTGTATATCCATGAGATATTATGACTTAATGGGGTCCTATGCACTATCATTTCATATAGGTATGTCCGGTTTATATATTATTTCTGGTATAGTTTACAGAGGGTGCTGGATATATAGGTGATTCTGAGCGTAGCATTCCACCCTCAGACTAATGGCCAGTTAGAGCATACAATACAAGTGTTTGAGGATATGTTGTGATCATGTGTCCTGAATTTTGGGGGCTTCTGGGAAAAGGATATACCCCCTAATTGAGTTTTACTACAATAACAGCTATCAGGTGACTATATAGATGGAACCTTATGAGGATTTGTACAATAGGCAATGTAGATCACCCCTATACTAGTTAGAGGCAGATGAGACAACTTTACTAGGACCGCATCTCATACATGAGATTTCTGAGGAGATCCAATTGATTCAGAAATGGATGGCTAATGCACAGTCTCAAAAACAATATTACTTCGATCACTGAAAAAGACCCCTATAGTTTTAGGTTGGGGATCAGGTCTTTTTACATGTTTTACTAAGGATAGAACACATATGAATTAGAATACATGGTGAGATTTCACCATGATATGTTGGGATATTTGATATTCTGAAGAGAATCAAGTCGGTATCCTGTCAGTTGCAGTTACCTTAGAGGTACTAATCCATGCATGATTTCATTCACATATCTTAGCTATGTCAATATCATTCAGACCCATCTCATGCTTTTAATCTCGAGGAGGTTGAGTTTCAAGTTGATGCATCCTTTGAGGAGCATCTTATTTTTATCATTGGAAAGAGCATGAAGGTTCTACAAGGACGATTAGTTCCTCTAATATGGGTGTTATAGTGGCATGGAAATTTATAGGATAAGACTTGGGAGTGGGAAGCTGACGTACATGCTCAGTGTATGGAGTTGTTCTCAGATGAATCTTGACTACCCTTTAGAGGGAAATTTGGGGATGAATTACTTTAAGGGGGTAGATTGTAAGATCTTGGGTTTTTTATGAGGTAAATATCCCCTATTAATTAGTTTTAATGTTTAAATATGGCATGATAGGAATTCTCTTTGAGTTCATGGAGGTATTGGGGTTGTATGGGGCTTGTTCCGAGCCCAGAACCTGGTTTTTAGGGTGAAAATGGTCTAGCACAGGGTTAGTTCAAACCATACGAGGTAGGCCACATGATCTGATAAATTGTGTGAGGCATGGGAAGAGATTATGAGGATGTTTCAGGGTTAGGATAAACAGTGAAATTTGGGCTACACGGCCATGCAACAACCTATTCAATTTTGACAGTGGGTTTTGGCATTTTTTGTGCTTGGTTAGTCAACCTGTATGGACAAACCATGAGAGGTTCCCTTTTTTACAGCTAATCGTACATGTTTGGTGCATGGTTTTTCAAACCATCTGACCCATATATTTTGGGCCAAATGACTATTTTTTCCTTAAAATTCTTTTAAACCTAAAAAATCTATTTTCTTCCTCTCTCACATAGCAAGGGATAAATTTTGAGGCGTCATTGAAGAATATTCTTGGTTTTGATCTTGTTCATCCATTCGATCTCTGATTCAATCATTGCTCATCTCATTGGATCCATATCAATGAGTAATCAATTCCTTTTTAGTGGTTCTTCATTCTTTTGGATATCGGTTTCGTTATTTATATGCAATTTCTTTAGCTCTATTTTTAGGTTCTTTGTATGTTCTTTGATTTTCTCTCGATCTGAGTCGGATCAAGAGATAATACTAGATGATCACTCTACTACCAAGATATAGTAGGTGTTTTATACTTTTCCCATTGGTTTTAGTGATTTGTATACCTAGCTTCTATTGTGTTTCTCATCAGATTTTATATCGAGGCCTTAAAATTTAATTGATAAATTAAATTAAGTGAATAGAGGCATGTTAGAGAATACTTTAGGTACCCTTGAGACTTGTTAGATTATTTTACCCCTACCAAGGCCACCCATGGTGTGCACCATATGAATTTTCCTTATTTAATCTATGTTAAACCACCCATGGGTTGAGTTAATGCTTTCCTAGTTAGAGGAATCCCTTTAATAAATGAATTGAATTGAATGAGATGTTTGGGATATGGTGTTCCTCCTTTTTTATGTGATATCATATTGATATTGAATTGTTGAATGGTTGAATTGTAAATCATTGGGTAAAATGAGTGGGTGTACTCATTGTTTTCTCTTGAATGTAAATTATGATATATGAGTGGGTATACTCGTGTGATGTAATTGAATGTGAATGGTTATATGAGTAGATAAATCATATGGTATAAAATGGTAAAGGTTATGAAATGATAAATGGTATGAAATGGTGAATGAATGAATAGATGCCTTTGATGATGGTCCTTGTATCTTGAACATAGTATTGGATGTCATGGATTGAGTATACTCCTTGGGTATTGATCCTATGGGATGATTTGGTATTTTCTACCCCTTGGATCCGGCTTGATTGGACTCATGTAGGATGTGTTCATTATGACATGTTCCTTGGACTCCAACCAATGCTTAACTGAGTTTCCATTGATATGCTCATGGGACTCGATGAGGATTCCATGGTCTTCTACACCTTGGATTCATCCCTTCATGGTCTGACACTTCGTTATACAGCATGTTTATGGTTATTGTACATTTTGATTATACAGCGCGACCGTGGGAAATATGGTATACTTGGTTGGATGGTTTGGTCATGGTTACTCAATCACTTCACTATACGGAAAGGTCATGGTTGACATGATACATATAGATGTACAGTGAGGTCGTGTGGGTTAATTCTATTATATTATAGGTACCTTTTTAGGATCTTGACACTTGTTTCGTAGGGAGCCTTGAGAGGCTATTCAGTATCACTTTCTTAGTGGTAGATATGTCATGGGTACTATACATTTATTTACTACTTTCCCATTTTACTTCGACACGGCTATCTTGTTATATTGCACAACCTGTGATTGTATAGATATAGGGGTGGTTACCTACTAGAATGGTATTTCAAACCCTATTTGGGATGTTGTTGGCTACCCGAATAGACTATTTGGATGCCTTTAGAGATAAGGGAAAGTTCCCTTAGTATGATTCTTGATTTTGATTCATGCTTAGGAGAAGGGGAGCACGTGATCGGGCTGAGGCTCGTGATGTTATTTGGGGATAGAACTTTTTGGTATTTAGGTATTTTGGATACATTTATTGTATTGTACTATTTTCTACCTATTTTGGTGGCTTTATTAGACACGTGAAATGTATTATCATCATTTTTTATGAGATAACTTATTGAATTGTTATCTATTCCTTCTTAGTACCTATTGTTTGTGTGATTTACTACTTCTTCTATTGACTATTATTGATATTCTACTATGATGCACTCTAGTGATGAGGGCATAGTCTCCCCATAGATACGCCTAGGACCTCATTGCTAGTTGTATCCTCTAGAATTTTGGGTGATGTGCTTGAGGCCATGTGTCCAGCCAGGCTTGGGGCACTGTTGAGTGGCATCCAAGTCTGGGACATTACAGAAATATTACCCACTTTAATGTATTTATGATTTATTCAATAATATGAAGGTATTAAGATGGTTCCTAAATATATAATTTTGGTTTGGATATCATCATATGTGAGTAAAAGAGGATGATATCCCTAAGACTACATTAAAATGTCATTATAGGAATTATGAGTTATTTTTAATGCCTTTGGGTGCAACAAATGCTCCATTTATGTTCATGGGGTTGATGAATGCAGTGTTTCATGAGTTTATGAACCAGTTTATGGGGGTCTTTATCAAAAATAACTTTTTGTTTTCAATATCATAGAAGGATCAGGTAGAGCATCTGGGGTCTATGTTGGGAGTTATTTAGTTTCACTAGCTATTCAAAAAGCTATCAAAGTGTGATTTTTGGGTCTATGAGGTTTATTTATTAGGGAATGTCATATCTAAATGTGGAGTATCCATTGATCCTTTAAATGTTTGGGTGGTGGTTTCTTGGTTACCCCCAGTAATGTTGGAGAGGTGCAGAGTTTCTTTAATCTATCTAGTTATTATATGAGGTTTGTACCCTAATTCTCCGAGATTGTGACACCTATTACAATGTTAACTAAAAAGGGTCAAGTTTTTTTTGTACTAACCAGTTTCTGGTTTCTTTCAAGTATTTTAAGAATAATTAGGTTGGTTTTCCTGATATTTTTATATTAAAAGAGAGTATTTTTTTGAGTTTTATCATGACACTTCAAGTCTTGGTTTAGGATATGTGTCGATATAGCAAAAAGTAGTTATCTCTTATGGGTCTCTGCAGTTATGACCTAATGAATATAACTATTCCACCCACAATCGTAAGATTTTTGTGGTGGTGTTTTCTCTATAGTTTTGGAGACACTATTGTATTGATGAATGTTTTGTAGTCTTTATGAATCACAATAGTTTGAAGTACTTATTCTATAAATGTGACATGAATCTATGGAAGTGAAGGTGGATAGAGTTCTTTTAGGACTACAGATTTGATATTTCCTTTAAACCTGGTAAAGGTAATGTTTTGGTGGATTAATTGAGTAAGAAGTTGTGAGGTGGTGTTGTGTGTGAGTCAGGAGACTCTTAGAGAGTGATGTAATAGTTAGCATCATTTCACCCTTATATGAGATAAGTTGATGGTATATTTTTTCTTCAAAAAATTATAGTGTAATCATCCTTGATTTAGCAAGTGGAGGAGTCCTAATTTGAGAATATTGAGGTAGATATTTTGTTTGATTGGGTAGTTTTTGGTGATACTCCTGAGGGTTTTCTAAGGATGGATAGCATTGGGTGCTTTTCAGGGGAATGATTTTTATTCCATCAGTGATGCCTAAGGTGGTTCTCCATGACTTCCATAGTTCATCGATACATACTAGTGTGGAAAAAAATAAATATTATACTCTAAGGAATTTTTTTTGTCTGTGTTGAAGAATTAAATTACAAAGTTTATCTCTCAATGTTTGTTCTTCCTAAAGGTGAAGGCTAATAATCACGTTCCTAGTTGTTTGCTTCAGCTGTTTGATGTTCCCCTGTGGAATTTGGAGGAAATTTCAATGGAATTTTTCACCCTTTTACCCATAGTTCAAGATTTTTTTGATTTTTTAGGGGTAATCATGGACTATTAGATAAAGTTAGATCACTTATTAACAATTAATTAGTCAAGCTCAATGGAAGTGTTTTTGAGGCATTACCTGAAGGAGGTAGTGAGGATTCATTGGGTACTAAGGATGACCATCTCTGATCTTGATCCTTTTTTACCTCTAGGGTGTGCATGGGTCTCTAGAATGATTTTGGATCTCAATTATGCCTTAGAACCACTTTTCATGAACAAATGGATGATCAGATAGAGAAAACTATCCAAACTCTAAAGTATATGTTGCATGTGTGTATTCTAGATTTTGGAGGTATATGGGTGTGACACCTACCCTTGGTTTATTTCACTGACAATAATACTTACCACTCTTGTATTAGTATGGTTGCATTTAAATCTCTATATGTATTACATTTTTTATCTTTGTTATGTTAGATTGAGGTTAGTGAGTTAGCTTTTCTTGGACCAAAATTGGTGCAGACTGTGACAGAGAAGGTGCAGGTGATCTGTGATTGAATTACGGCGATGAAAGATCATTATAAGTTCTATATTGATTATATGAGCAGG
Source organism: Viscum album (assembly GCA_963277665.1). Lineage (NCBI taxonomy): Eukaryota > Viridiplantae > Streptophyta > Magnoliopsida > Santalales > Viscaceae > Viscum > Viscum album. The sequence goes on along the minus strand of OY728153.1, from coordinate 53,934,465 downwards.
ACACTAGAGTTTAATGTTGGATATCACATTTTCTTAAACGTATCTCGTCATTGTAGGTAGTGGGGGTTTGGTAATGGGAGTAAGATCTCTCCCATGTTCATTGGACCTTTTGCAGTTTTGGCTTGGTTTGGAGTCATGGATTATTAGTTATAACTACCCATGTGGATGATATGGATTCATGATGTCTTCTATGTGTCACAATTTCACTAATATCTTCATGAATATTGACACATCATAAATTGTAAAAAACTAGATGTTGAAGTCAATTCAACCTTCAAGGAGTGTCATGTTGATATTTAGGGTCATTTGGAGAAGCTATTTTGAGAAGTTGTTATCCCTTTAGTCCATTTCCTATGGTGACATGGTAGCTTGGAGGAGAGAACCTAGGATCGGGACATGCAGATTCATGCTTAATATCCTGATTTGTTCGGTGATTGATCTTTCATGCTTTATGCTTTGTTTGATCCATGTTTGTATTCTTTATAAACCTCATGTTTTTTATGTGATCATTTCTCTTCCTTGGTGTTGTGATTGTTTTGGACTTAACCTTGAGAGGTATCTCCCTAGGAGTGTGTCTTGAAGTTAGTTGAAATTTCTATGATTTTTTCACCTTATTCCTTTGGTGTGTTGGTATTACTATTATTATAGTGAAATCATTCATAGGTGTCTCATGGAGTGGTTGTTCAAACCCATTTTTCTTTTCCATGTTTTTTTAAAATTATAGAGGAAAATAATTGTTTGGTAGGTATATAATATAAGGGGCCAGTTTTTCCCAGGTCTTTATATTATGAGATTGAGGTAAGAGAAGGTGGTCAGAAGCTAAAAAACCTGGTTATATAAGGAATTCATAGTGTAAACTCAATATTCACAATGTGAATTATTAATAAAATCTTGAATTATATTTCATGACCTGAAGAGTTTCAAGTTGGAATTCATTGGTTCTTTCTGAGAAGAAATTCACGGTGTTAATTGATGCTTCATGGTGTGAATGAGCTTTCAGGTTTTTAGGATGGGGTGACTGAATTTTTAATGGATGTGGTATTCGAGAAATTCATGGTCTAAATTATCATTTCATGATGTAAATGTGTCATAAAACACATGGTTATAAGTTAAGTATCCCCCTCTAGATTCTCATATTTTTCATCTCCTCTCGTGAACCTTAGGTGAGGACAGGATCTTTCTCAAAGTTTTTTTAATCCTTTTCAATCAGATTCAACCCCCATTTTCTAAAGATTGATATGTGGTGATCTGAGGTTATTTTTCCCTTCTCTAATGATATTTTTATTATTTTTCCATGGTATAGAGAGTCATTCTCTTCACTTTTATTTTAATTTTTATCAATGGTTGATAGACGGATCTTGTTGAGATGATGTTTTAGGGATTGTTGGTTCCCTACATAAGAGGTAATCATATTTTAGCACTTTATGTTCCATTATTTCTCAAGGAACATTGAGATTTTTGTGTTGAGGTTTAAAATATGACAATATTAATTTGATTTAGAGTGAAAGTGTGGTATTATAAGTCTTTAATATTTTAGTTAATAGTGTAATTAACCTAATAAAGATAAGAATATGGGAATTTAAGAAAAGAATAAATTTTCGGTTTGGTTTTATTATCACTTTTAGTTTTATTCTTATTAATGCCTCATGTTTTTCTAAGATAGTGTGTTATCCTTATATTGTGGTTTGTGCTTAGTATGGTTATTTTTCTAGAAATCTAATAAACAGTATAAATCTTGAATAATTTTTTTGACGTGATGTATTCTAATATTTGTTCTTCATTGTTTTTTATGGAATATGAAAGTAAAGTTAAACATATTCTTATTTTGTTTCAAATATGTTGATAGTTGATAAGTTATAGGTTTTTTGTTGTTGTAAACCTAAGCATAATAAACTGATTAATTGAAAATGAGAATTAAATTTTTTTCTTTCTAAACATAAATGTTTCTGGCTTGTATGATATCATTCTTGTTGTGGGGGGCTTTTATGACTTAATTATATGGATTTAATTTCTTCTCTTATGTGAGAAAAACACATTTAAAGTGGGTGTGTTCTCTAAAAACTTTAAGATCCATGATTTATTTATCCAAAAACTTCTGTTGTTTGATTCCTTGGTGAGAAATGGACTGGGAGCCTAGGTCTATTTGACTGATGGTTGTTTTGATATGGTTAAGAACCTTGGATGAGCAATGGTCTAGGAGTTTGAGTTATAGTGATGGTTCATTCTAGTAATATCAGGATAGTTTGATGTTATGCGTAATTGTGTGGTATAATGAGGTGGTCAAGATGAGTTCAGAGAAAGTATTTATTGCCTTTTTGTTTAATCTTTCTTGATTATTTCTTTATTATTTATTGATGGTTATTGTATGGATGGGTGGATGGATGATCTTGTTTTTGGGTTATCATTGATTGAAATTATTGGACTCTTTCTACGGCATGTGAATTTTTGATGTGGTATATTAGGTGAAGTCCTAGCATACACAAATAATTTATAAATGATAAATAAATAAATAACCCATGGGACGTGGTCTTGTTGATGGAAGTGATGTTAAATAGTTTATATTAATTAATATAATTTAATAAAAAGAATGAGGTTGGTTCTTCATGATTTAAAGATGTTGATGTCATATTTTAGAATATAAAAAATAGAATTAATAGTTTCATCAAAAATTGGATTAAGAAGATCTAAATGTTAATCTTAGGAAATGTTAATTTGAATTAATTAATGGATAATTAATAAAATAATTAATTGTGAACTTCATGCATGTGTGCATGTTTTATATCTAGTCTTTAGCAATGAAAGTTGAGGGTCATATGCAACAATAGTGACAGATGATTCTAAGGCTATGTGGTTTCCCTTAGTGTGTTTTGTGAATGATATTATTTATATTTTCAGATTTCATATGTTACCACACCCATTTTGGTAGGTAAACCAACACACAAATGTTTGTGGGTTCTCTAAAATCTAGGATAGAGCAGACACAGATGGGTAAATTCTCCCCCTCCCTCTCTCTCTCTTTAAACGTAGAAGATTAGGCATATCATGGGGTGTAATAGATTATGGTATAGGGTGTGTTATTACCCAAGATATGATAGCTCTTGGTTTATTATACATTTATGTGTGTGTTGTAATGGATTTAGGTATAATGCATACTTGTATTTTGGACATGATGGCTTTGGCTTCCCATGGGTGCATGTGCATGGTTTGTGATGTCTTGAGGTATAATGAATTTACACAGGCTGTAGTGGATTTCAATAACACACTTGTTTACAGATGGGATTGTGATGATGATAATGATGAGATGGATATGTGGATTGATTCCAACATGAAATTTTGGGTTCTGTGTGGGGCTAAGGTAGGTAGGTTTGAGTCCTAGCTCACATTAGGGGTGACTTATTTATAAAATTCATAAGCATCGTACATGTGGCATTGGGAAATGATAGTGAAAACCCAAGGGATAAGTAGAAGCAGACTACCATTTTATATATATATATATATTCTTTTGATATATAATGGTTTACCTCTATGCATTATTTATTGATTGATCCATGATGAGGATGGGTAAACTAATATTACTTGTTTAGGTGATAATTTAGTTTCATTTTTTTATTCACTGGGATTTAGTATTCTTATTTCTCATTTTTCATGAGATATTTCAAGGAGGATCCTACTGAGTGTACATTTTATTCTCACCATATGTATATATAAACTATTTTTCAGTTTAGTAGGATCAGGTTACTAATTTTGTTCGGTGTCAATAGCTTGGAGTAATTTTTAAGAATCTATTAGGAGTTATCGATGTTTTCAATTAATTTCCTAGTTTTACTTTTGGTACTTTTAGTTTTCCCTTTAGTTATTTTAGTTTATGCCTAAAATTATATGTATTGATATTTCTTATTTTATTTATGTATAGTTTTGGTTAGTGGTGTGTCCTTATTATCTCATGTTCCTTAAATATATAGAGGGTAATGACTCCCATGTGGATCATTAATATACTCTCAGTGTTAGTCTACAACTGGTGGCCTATTGAAGGAAAACTTCAGAGCTCATTATCTCTCTTCTATCATTGTCATCCTAGGTGGGGTGCCTTTGGAAGGATGCAGTTGTGATATTTTAGGTTTCATTAGATGTTCATGTCTATGAGCATGTGTATTGGTCTCTCGACATGAGATAATTATTAACTTATATCATTAATCACATACTTTGATGTGTAATCAAATCCATGATAGTTTATAATTGCAATGAGATAGCTTGCATCAGATGTTTCATTAATGATATTACATTAATTGAATGATCAATATAGGATTTATCACTTCCGAGTATATGAAGGTGATATTTATGGCCCTATGACATGGATGGTAGTCCCTTGATTAATTCCATGGCCATGGTATATGAAGAAAAGTCTATACAATACAATAAAATAAAGAAAAAAAAGTTGATTGATTTTTGACATAAAATATGCATCCTATTTTTTGGGATATTATTAGAAAAAGATATTATATCACATAGTTAGTGTTCATAGGAGGTTGTTGTAGTTATGAACTATCTTTACCTCTTTAGGTTTCATGATGTTTTTCTTGATACCATGCTTTGATTATGAGTTGTACTAACTACTATTGAGATAAGGTCCTAGATTAGTGCACACCTAGTATATAAAAAGTTCCAATAATTCAAGAGAATCATGTTTTAGGATGATGTGTACCCCACCTCCAAGGGTTGAGGAATTTTTTAGTGTGAACAGTCAAAAATAAATAAATAAATCATTTATAAATTTTTCTAGTTATATATATTATGAATTGAATGTATTTCTCAATCTTTTCATAAGTTATATAAGTTTAAATAAGTGAATATGGGAAAAAAAAATTCATATAAATGTAAAATGCTTATGGTTCATTAAAAGTATTCAGGAAGAAATGATTTGAGTTAATAGTTTTTATTTCATCATGTGACATGTGAGAGTGTCACTTGTGAGTAGATAAATGAGTATGAAATTTATGAAAAGTTTATTAGGTAACAAATGACATTTTGGGTTAGTTTTATAGTTTTTTTTTACATTAGGGATTAAAGTATAATTTACAAAACATTAACCCAAGTATAAAAGTCTATTTTAGACCCAAACTGAGATTTTTGAATCCCATGCATGAATTGTCTCTCCTTCTTATTCTATCAGATTTTAGATAAAGTAAAAGAATAACATGTATGGTCCAATTTGTTCATCAAGGATTATGTTCATTGTATTTTTGTGATTATACTAGAAGAAAAACGTACTATAATATTTCATTATAACACAAAAAATATTGTATATTGACAAACCAAGGAACTTTGGAGCATGTGTGGATGATCTAAAGGGATTCTATCTTCGATCCGTTGACCTATGATGATCTAGTGTCATGCAAAGAACATTGAGGTCTTGATATATATAAAAGGTATAATTTATTTATTATTCATCTTGATTACACTTTTGTCTACATGATCCATAGAGAACCAGAGTGTTGGTATATCAAATATTATGTTATAATACAAATCTAGTCAATCAATTTTAAACTACTGGGGACTGAATTTTCCTAATGCTCCCTGGTTCAAACAGTATAAAATGGATATACTTTAATGGGATCCTTTACTCAATGAAATAGTTCAATATAATGGAGTTCATAGAACTCATTTTTTTACACCGGTGATCACTCTCTAAATTCCAATCTCTCTCACTCGCTTCACTTTATTTTCCTTTGCAAAGGAGGTGTTATCTCTACTTTGAAGGAGAAGAGGTCCTAACAAATAATTTGATGATTCTATTTCAGTAAAAGGATTATTTTATAGGCAAGAGTCCTTTGATTACAACTAAGGGACCTCAAAACTCATTGTTGTTATAGATTCAACATGGATAGTGAGGTACACTTTGTTTTTTTGTTTTTCATTTATTTTTATTGTTTGCATTCCTAGTTGATTTTTTTTGATGATTTTTATTTCTTTCTTTAACTACATTTGAGAATTGAGATATCCTACAAAATCCTTTAATGGTCACATGATGCATATATATTCCTTTAAATTCTCTTCATTTTAATTATAAATTTAATTTTCTATAAAATTTCATATTCTATGACTTATATTATTTTCCCTATATACCATGATTCTGATATTTGTTTTCTAGGGATTATGTTAGAATAAATTTAATTTGTAGTCATGATATTTGTTAGTATTTATTACTCACTCTTAAACTAAATGATTATGATTAATACATATCTTTGATGTGTGTTTCTCTTTAATAAAATAATAAAATGTATTTGTTATCATATTTTTTTGTTTGTTTCTTTATAACACTCTTATATATTACGTTATTAGTTTTGAATGAAAATTTATTTAATTATGATATACATACAACTCAAAAGAGAGATATTTTCCAGTTTGAAGATTTGAAAGGAAGTACACAAGTAGAAAACACATTGAATATTCAATAGATATCATGAAAGGAAAATTAAGGAAATACAATCTATTAAAGATGAAGTTCATTGAATAATAATGACACAAAAGTTTGTTCATGGATTTTACACATGGTATCCTTTTGTATTAGTGCATTCATTGATGATTCACTTTCCTATTTTGCTAAATCTTATAGCTATTTTGTAAGGACCGCCAACTATATCCCATTACGGGTAGAGCACCCCCACTTTTGTATAGGATGGGTTGTCGTGAAGACATTGAGTCCTTGCTTAAACATTTTAAAAGATAGTGAGACATGGATTGTCTAGACCCCCCATCAAAAATTGATTTAATGAATTTGCACATATCATCCGATAATTATACCCATTGTATAATTATTTTAAAACAAATAATATTATTTTAATTATAGTATCATTCCTAGGGATGGAAATGGGTACCCTATTTTTGGGAACCCGACACTACCTGGACCGAAAAAAAAAGGGTTAGGGTAGTCCCTAAATGGATTAGGATATGGTTCGAGTTCTAGGTAGCCTACTCGATTAATAATTGGGTAGGGTTTGGGTTCGTGACAGACTATCCATTAATATCTGAATCCATTTTATTTTTAATTTATATTTTATTTGAAAATTTATTTAAATATTATGATTTGAAATTCACATAGGGAGAAAAGATATAGATTGTGGTGCGACATCAAGGAATTCGATGGGAGGTGACTCTGATAGGAGCTCGTTGATGAGCATGTAATTCTAGCCTGATAGCCCGAAATACCAAGTAGCTCGACCCGACATAACCCGCCTTTGTTCAGGTCAAGCTCAGGCATGTGATTCATTAGGTTGGGACTAAGAATATGTAGGTAGGCCTATAGGCTGGGCCGAACCATCCTGCTCATGGGCCTGTATGAAGCACGGGCCGTAAAATCTCACCTGACCCTAAAAAATATTGGTCAAACTACTGGTAGGGAGACTCAAACCCCTTACATCAAGCCCTACCACAAATTCAGTCAAGGGATGTGCTATCTTTTATCAGCACTAAATAGGGAGAACTGATAAAAGGGAGGTCTTTATTAGCACTAGCTAAAAGCACTGATAAATCTACCATTTATCAATGCTAAAAAGAGAACTGATAAAGGTGTACCCTTTATCTATGCTTTTTTAGCACTGATAAAGGGTAGATTTATTAGTACTATTATTAGCATTGATAAAAGTTTTTAATAAAAAATATTATTGATTTATATAAAATTATTATACTTATATTCAAAAATAATGTTTATTTATATACATTAAATAAAAAACACATGTTTATAATTAATATATTTTTTTTAATAATTCAATATATATATATAATGTCTTAAAAAAAGTATTTCTAAGATTATAATTAAATAAATATATATTTTAATAATTATAAGATTATAATAAATTTCATTAAATAATAAATATATTTATTATATTTATTATATTTATTATATTTATTATATTTATTATATTTATTATATTTATTATATTTATTATATTTATTATATTTATTATATTTATTATATTTATTATATTTATTATATTTATTATATTTATAATTATATATAAATACTTTTTAAATATATATATTTATAATTATAATTATAAATAAATAAAGATATGTTTCCAATGAATTTGGCCAATAAATATATTGATACGTGAGTATAATTAAGGTGCATATATGTTGTGTTTTCATCATGAATGTTCATTTATACATTACACCCTTCTTATTATTCATGTTGTCCATATGTGATGACTCATTTTTTATTATCTTTATTTTACTAGGTATATGATTTATTCATGTTATACTCATTAATCTATTATGTTCTCAAAAATACTTATAAAATTACAATAAATATATTTATTTTATTTAGAATTATAAAATTTTAATTATGTATAAATACTTTTTAAATATATTAATTTGTAATTATAATTATAACTATATATATATATAATTATAAAATTACAATAAATACATCTATTATAATTTTATGAATATATATATATATATATATAACTATATACAAATATTTATAAATATATTTATTTATAGTTATAATTATAAATATATATGTGTGTAAATAATTATAAAGTTAAAATAAATATATTTATTATAATTATATAATTATAAATATATTTATATATATACAAACATTTATAAATAAATAAAAATAGTTATAATTATAATTCTAAATAAATATAGATATATTTAAATAATTTTAAAATTATAATAAATATATTAAGTATATATATTTATATGAAAATATTTATAAATAAATACCAATAGTTATAATTATAACTCTGAATAAATATAGATATATTTAAATAATTATAAAAAAATAATAAATATATTAATTATATATATTTATAAAGTTATAAGTATATTTGTTATAATTTTATAATTATTTAAATAAATGTATATTAATAATTATAAATATATATATATATATTTATTATAATCCGGGTGGGAGTGAATTTTCACTGGCAGGCAGTGATGCAGGCAGGTGATCACACAGGCATGACGCAGGCAGACGGTGTAGCAGGCATGACGTTGCACTAGGTTTGTGCACCATATTATAGGCCTTTGGGTCATGTAATGAGATTCATTCCCATGGGTCCTTCGAGCCATGTATTGAATAAATAAGCATTGATGGGTGGGTTATCCCTTGGGGGGCTATGGTCTACATTTCCAGCATGTGTGTGTGGTGTGTGTGTGTGTATTTAATATAATTGTACCTCAAAGCACCTAATATATTATATTTATAAATATATACAAATATTGATAAACAAATACAAAAATTTATAATTATAATTATAAATAAATAAAAATATATTTAAATAATTATAAAATTATAATAAATATATTAATTATATATATTAATAAAATTATATATAATTAAATAAATATTTTTATAAATGCATACAAATATTGATAAATAAATAAAAATATTTATAATTATAATTAGAAATAAATACATATATATTTAAAAATTTATAAAATTATAATAAATATATTAATTATATATATTAATAAAAGCCCCCAGGGTGGGAGGGGAGTGGCAGTGGTGCTGGAATCAAAACCTGAGGTTCCAAATTTGAGTCCTCTTAGCTTCACACCTATGCTTTAATTGACATTGCTCCAATTTCTCGGTACTCCCCAGTGGGAACTAGCTCAAGCCCAAGGTTTTCCACTTTGGGCCTAGCTGGGGATGTGTGGCGCGCAGGTGGTGAGACTACACCTATACCTCGTTACCCATAATAACATGTTTTCTTACCAGGTTTGTCTTAGTAGTACCGTATAAGGTGACCACTCCCTAACAACGAAACTAGCTTAGGTTCGAGTCATGCCACACTCGAAATTAGCTGGGGGAGTGTGGCGCGCAGGTGGTGGGTTGGGCCCAGAATAAGTGTGGTGTGGTGCCCACCTATACCTCGCTACCCATATAACACATTTATCATAGTGGGGTTTGGCTTAGTGGTAAAGCAACCCTATAATACTACTTAAGATGGGGGGTCCAAACCCATTAGGCACAGGGCATTGTAGTGGCACTGTAGTAGTACTGTAGTGGTGATGAAACTATAGCCCTGATGGCATTGTAGCAATGGTGGGTACTATTGTCACGACCCGTCCTCGGGGCCCGTGCCGTGACTACCCCAAGCCCGCCTTCCATAGGCCAGGGGCTGGCGACTAGCACCAAGGCGTAAATTCCCGGTAAACAGGGAAGGCATTGCCTTTATAAGTAACAACCACCACAGAGTCAGCAAGCGGAAAGTAACTACAAAGTGCAGAAAAGTAAAAGGGGGCCGGAATACAAGCCCAACTGAAAGTACAACTGAAAAAGTAAAGAACAGCAACTGAAGAAAAGACGGCGGCCTCGTGTCGTCCACTGGCAATCCCACCTGAAGGGTGGGTACAGATGGCCTCCAGGCTCCTCGGGTCCCACATCCGCTCCGAGCACATCCCGCCCAGTGGTCCACCTCCAGGTACCGTCCTGCTCCACGCCCCAACCGTGATCAGCGCTGTCCGTCGTCTGCATCCAACACAACAAGGTGCGGGCATATCCCGTGCAGGGGTGAGTATAAGCTACTCAGTAAGGACCCCGAGACCCCCGAAGGTCTCCCGAAATCCACAAAGGATATAGCACAAAAGAAAGATGCAATCACGAAGTAACATCTGACTCGACTTAGGTATATGCCCATACATATACCTAAGTCCCCAATTCTAGCTCTGCTCACGAGCTCAAGAACAACTCAATCCACAAAGGAAAGCAAGACTCAAATCCACAAGGAGAGTAAACAGTAAATCCACAAAGAATAGTTCGACACAATCCACAAAGGAGAGTAACATAAGATTCAGCTCAACCAGGTATACTTTTTCAGATGACGTCAAAGATGATCACTGATCCATCTAAGTCGTCGGACCCACGAAGGATCGACAGGTACTAACCCCCGCAAAAGACCCACACAGGATCGGGCTCACACAGAACCTGTAGGCAGTGGCTCACACAGAACCGGTAGTAAGGACCCACATAGGATCGGGCCCACACAGGACCTGTAGCACTGATCCACGTAGGATCGCTGAGTGCAGTAGTCGACGCAGTCCACTGAGGATCTCTGCACAGTCGTCGCCGCAGTCCACGAAGGATCTCTGCTCTGCCGTCGTCGCAGTCCACGGAGGATCTCTGCTCTGCCGTCGTCGCAGTCCACGGAGGATCTCTGCTCTGCCGTCGTCGCAGTCCACGGAGGATCTCTGCTCTGTCGTCGAAGTCACAGCCAGCGCTAGGGTTCCCGCACACAGCGAGCTCGTTTAGGAGGGTCCGCTCCACGAGCCGAGAGGCTGATACATCAACTGACACGTAGTCCGAAGTTGATGTATCCAAAAGTTCCGTATCGACAACAGGATCTCAACGCAACAGACGGCGCGTCAATCGGACGCCCGGTCTGAGAGTTATTGGCATTTTCGTCCCAGGGGCCCGGTTGGTTTTTAGGGAAAAACCAACCCGATCGTACTCTGCCTATGTCCGATCCTCGGGCGGAGTATGCCAAAAGTTCCGTCTCACTTAGAGGAAAACTCCACAGCTGACGGTACGTCGATCGGACGTCCGCAGCTCGAGTTATGAGCGTTTCCGCTCCGAGGGCCCGGTTGGTTTCGTGTACGAACCAACCCGGCCAAACCCAAAGTCTTCTGAAACCTTGAGTGTAATATACCTAAACGACCGTATCGATCCAAGGATCGCGTAGCCGCTAACGGTTCGTCAATCGGAGGTACCAGGCCCAAGATATGGGCAAAAGACCGAAGAGGGCCCGAAAACGGGGGTTCTGGGCCCGGGGCGACCCGGCCCGAACCCCCCCCCCCCCCCCTGGGTCGGCCGAAATGGGTCGACCCGAACCGGGTCAGCCCGACCCAGCCCGACCTGGCTAGGCCAGGTCCGGTCCGGCCTGGGCGCGGCCCGGCCGACCGGACCGGCCGGCTCGGCTTCGGCCGAGCGGCTGAAGAACCGCCGCGGGTTTGACCCGCGGCTTGGAGGAACGCGGCCCGCGCGGGCCGCGTGCTGGGTGGCCGGACCGCGGACGCGGTCCGGCGGTTCGCCGCCGCCGCGGCTCGGCCGCGGCGGAGTTTCCGGCGGCGCGCCGGGCGCCGCCGCCTCCGGTCGTCGGCGCCGCCGGAGTTGCTCCGGTGGCCCGTTTTGCCTCCCGTCTGCGCCATTGCTCCTCTCGGGGGCCGATCTTCACTGCGGGATCAACGGATCGCCCTTGCCGCACGGTTCGTCGTCGTCCGCCAAATCTGCACAACAAAAGATCGGCGGAGGGTTGCCGGGTCTTGTTTGTTAGATCCGCACCCTCCGCGTTAGTCATAAACAACGGGAGGAAAAGAAACAACCAATAAACAATTTTAAATAATTTAAAATTGTTCCGAGATCGGGTTCTTTATTTCAAAAGAATAAACACAGGAAAATAAAAAGAATTCCAACAACCCTTACCTCGCAGCTGTCGTTGCCGAACGGGGGATCGTCGCGGGATTGCTCGTCGCGGAAGAAGGGGATCGTCGCGTCGTCGCGGTATCCGCCGTCGCGTCGCCAATCTCCGGATCAAGATCAAACGGATTTAATTAATTTAAATCCGTTGATATCGATTTATAAAAAGGGGAGAATTTAGAAGATTCGATTCTCACCATTAACCGCCGAACGAGGATCGGCCGCGGAAGAAGAGGCGTCGCCGAAGAACGTCGCGGGTAGAGCTCGTCGACGTCGCAGATCACGGTGTGCGTCGTCGAATTCCGGTCGCCGGCGTTCTTCGCGTTCTTCACGTTCTTCGCGTTCTTCACGGGGAGGGTGGAGGTTTAGAGGATCTCGCACAATAGGAGGATCCTCCAAAATAGACAAGTTTGTCTATTTTATTATTTTGCCAACAAACGCAAAACGCGTAAGTAACGACCCATCAGTTCGTTGAATTAATTCAACGAACGAAACAGCCCATTTAATTCACGAAATAAACCGCTCAATTAAATGGTCTGTTAAGAATTTAAGAAAACGCGTCGGTTGACTTTTCAGTTACTTTGACGGGTTTTCGCGGGTGCGTTACTTAGCGAAAGAAATGGCGGGGCTCACGCGGGCCCCACCGCACAAATATCCTAACAAGGGGTAGGATATTTCCGGATAGCACCCTATCCGCTTTAACTCAGTTCAAGTGGCTTCCAAGTGACTTCCAAGCAGCTTAAGTGAAATAAAATAAAGTTGTCGCACAAATTTTATTTTATTTCTGACTTAAAGCCCCAAAATTTAAAAACCACGTCTGAGCAAACGCAACTCCGGAAGAGGCGTTTCTAATCAAATACCGGCGCTGCGATTTCATCGGTGTCCTCAGAATTCGATTCTGGGCACCGGTTCAAAAGATAGAAAAACCCGCTCGTCCGTTCACTGAACGTACCCGAGCCAAACTTCAGAAATTGATTCCGGGCACACCGGGCCTCGGAATCAAGTGTCGTCTGAAGCTGCGCTCTTGTAAAATTCCAAAGAAAATTAAGAAAAAAATTTCCTTGAAATTTGCGGGTCTTTACATTACTCCCACCTCAGGGCTTTACGTCCCCGTAAAGATACATCAAAAACTAGGGGAACAAATGGGGGTACTGAGCACGCATCTGAGCCTCCCGCTCCCAAGTGCTCTCCTGGAGGTTCCCGTGCTGCCATCTGACGCGCACAAGAGGAATCGACCGCCCACGTAGGACCCGCTCCTGTCGATCCTCGATCTCCACTGGGACCTCCGCAAAAGTCTCCCCATCGTCCACGTCCAACTCCCCAAAGTCGATGATGTGCGTCGGGTCGTGCACGTATATCCTCAGCTGAGACACGTTGAAGACGTCGTGCACCCGGTGCAACTGAGGTGGTAGAGCCAGGCGATAAGCCACCTCTCCTATCCTGCTGAGGACCTGGAAAGGCCCGATGAAGCGTGGAGACAACTTGCCGCCTCGGCCAAATCTCCGTAAACCACGTCGAGGTGAGACACGCAAAAAGACATGGTCGCCATCCTCGAACTCTAGTGGCCTCCGCCTCCTGTCAGCATATGACTTATGCCGGCTCTGAGCTGTCCTCATCCTCTCCTGGATGATCTGGACCTTCTCTGTCGTGGCTCGGACCATCTCTGGTCCCACGAGTGCTGACTCCCCAGGGTCTGTCCAGCACAACGGTGATCTGCAGGGTCTGCCGTACAACGCCTCGTATGGTGCCATCCCGATGGTGGAGTGGTAGCTGTTGTTGTACGCGAACTCCACCAAGGGTAGGTGGTCCTCCCAGCTGCGACCAAAGTCGAGAACACATGCACGGAGCATGTCCTCGAGTGTCTGTATGGTCCTCTCCGTCTGACCATCCGTCTGAGGGTGGAAGGCTGTGCTCAGATGGAGCCGCGTCCCGAACGCCTCCTGCAACCCCTTCCAGAGCCGGGAAGTGAAACGAGCATCTCGATCGGAGACGATAGAGGATGGCACACCGTGAAGCCGTACGATCTCCTGGACGTAAAGACGTCCCAAGCTCTCCACTGAGCCCTGCTCTCTGATGGGTAAGAAGTGTGCCGACTTGGTGAGTCGGTCGACAATCACCCAAATGGAGTCGTGACCTCTGGAAGTGTGTGGAAGTCCAGTCACGAAGTCCATAGATATGCCGTCCCACTTCCACTCCGGGACCTCCAAGGGCTGTACCAAGCCTGCTGGTACCTGATGCTCTGCCTTCACCTGCTGGCAGGTGAGGCATCGTGAAACGAACTCTGCCACAGCTTTCTTCATGCCCGGCCACCAGTGCTGTCGTCTGAGATCCTGGTACATCTTCGCCACTCCGGGATTCACCGCCAAGGGAGAAGTGTGAAACTCTCTCAGCACCTCCTCTCGTAAAGCGACTGGTACGAAGGTACGTCCTCTGAAAAGGATGTCGTGCTCTGCTCCAAGGGAGAAACCATCAGGCGCCTGACCTGAGGATATCAGTGCACGCCGGGTCTCACAGTCAGCGTCCCCACGCTGAGCCTCTCTGACCCGCTGTAGAAGTGGAGGAGAGACTGTGAGAGACTGAAGAAAGGCTGCTCCATCTCTATCCACGAAGGATATCTGTAAGGAGGCTAGCTGCTCCGTCGCCTCCTCAAGTAGCTGAATGCCCGTCCTCCTGCTGAGGGCATCGGCTACCACGTTCCCCTTCCCAGGAGTATAGACTATCTCAAAGTCGTAGTCCTGGAGGAACTCAAGCCATCTCCGTTGTCTCAGGTTCAGGTCCTTCTGAGAGAAGATATACCTGAGACTCTGCTGGTCAGAAAAGACTGTGAAGCGCTCGCCCATCAGATAGTGCCGCCAAGTCTTCAGAGCGAAGACCACTGCTGCTAACTCCAGGTCATGAGTGGCGTAGTTCTGCTCATGCGGCCTCAACTGACGTGATCCGTAGGCGATCATGGCCCGCTCCTGCATCAGGACGCACCCGAGTCCAGTCCCTGATGCATCGCAGTAAACTATGTATCCAACTCCCTCCTCAGGCAACCTCAAGATAGGTGCGCTGGTCAATCTCTGTCTCAGCTCCTGCAAGCTCTGCTGACATCTGTCTGACCACACAAAGGGTTTCCCCTTCTTTGTCAAAGCTGAGAGTGGTGCCGCAACTCTGGAGAAGTCTGGCACGAATCTCCGATAGTATCCGGCTAGGCCCAAGAAGCTCCGCACCTCTGTCACGCTTCTGGGTGGCTCCCAAGCTAGCACTGCCTCGATCTTCGCGGGATCCACTGCAACTCCCGCCTCAGAGATGACGTGCCCCAAGAAGTGGACCTCACGTAACCAGAACTGGCACTTTGAGAGCTTGCCATAAAGATGGTGCTCTCGGAGTGTGTCTAGCACAACTCGCAGGTGGTAGGCATGCTCCTCCTCAGTCGTCGAGTATACCAAAATGTCGTCAATGAAGACCACGACAAATCGGTCGAGGTATGGCTGGAAGATCTTGTTCATGAGGCTCATGAACACTGCTGGAGAATTGGTTACGCCGAATGGCATAACCAAGAACTCATAATGGCCATACCGACACCTGAAGGCCGTCTTCTGCACGTCCTCGTCTCGAACTCTGAGCTGATGATAGCCTGACCGGAGGTCTATCTTCGAGAACCACCGCGCTCCCTTGAGCTGATCGAAGAGGTCATCAATCCGTGGCAGCGGATACTTGTTCCTCACTGTCACCTGGTTCAGGCGACGATAGTCGACACACAGTTGAAAGCTCCCGTCCGCCTTCTTGGCGAACAAAATCGGGGAAGCCCAGGGTGAAACACTGGGTCGGATAAACCCCTTGCTCTGCAAGTCCTCCAACTGTACCCGCAGTTCTCGAAGCTCGGCGGGGGCCATCCAATATGCTGGAGTAGATATCGGGGCTGTCCCGGGGTACAAGTTGATGTAAAAGTCTACCTCTCTACGAGGAGGTAGCCCTGGAACGTCGTCGGGAAAGACGTCCACGTACTGGTCCACCACTGCAGGAAAAACTGGACTCCGCACGTCCACTGCTCCTAGGATGAGGCTAGCCAACTGATGAGAGATGGGCTGCACTCTCCTCCGCGGAAGTCCATCCTGTGCTGCAAAGGTTCCCTTCTCGCCGGTGAAGGTAAACCTGCTCCCGTCAGTGCAAACACATCGCACCTTGCGCCTAAAACAGTCGATCTGGGCATGAACCGTGGATAGCCAATCCATGCCCAAGATGACGTCGTAAGGCCTCGACGCCGCTACAAGGAGATCCCAGCCGAAGCTCTCGCCTCATAGAGTAAGCTCACACTGCCGGCACCAGTGCGTAATCGTCGAGTCTGCTCCCGTAGGGGTCTCTAGCCGTAAGGATCGAGCCAACGGCTCAGTCGGAATCTACGAGCTCCGAACAAGGGCAGAGGCTATGAAAGAGTGACTCGCTCCTGTGTCTATAAGTACTGCAGCAAGGGTGGAATAGACACAGATCGTACCTCGAATCATCTCTGGCATGTCGGGGTCGTAGGCCTCCACTGCCTGGAGCTGGGCCTGTCCCTGACCGCCAGCTCCCTGTGGTCGAGGTGGCCCTCCTGGTGGTGGTGGGGGTAGAGCCTGGAAGCGTCGTCCACCACCCGCTGCTCGGCCAGCTCCTCTGCCTCGTCCGCCTCCTCCCTGCGGACCGCCACGGTCGACCCTCTGCCTCTGCCTGGGTGGCCCCTCCACCGTCTGCTGCTCCTCTGATCGGCGAGTCGGGCAGTCACGAGCCATGTGACCCTGCCCGCCGCAGGAGTAGCACAGCCTGCCTCTCGGAAGGCTGGCACTCCGCTGTGTGCCCCGCACCGCTGAGCCGGTGTCCTGAGGCCGTCTGCGTGGGGGTCTGGTCTGCCTGGACCCGAGAGTCATCCGTCGGCTACCTGCTGCCGAAGACTCAGCTACCTGCCGCCCTGCGCTAGGTCTCGCCGCTGAAGAAGGCTCTGCCAGGAAGATCTCGATCAGGAGGGCTCGCTCCAGCACTCCCGCCTGGGTCGGAATGCTGAGGGAGATCAGCGACGCCCGAATCTCCTGTCGCAAGCCCTGCTCGAAGGTCCGGGCCCGGAAGAAGGGGTCTCGTACCATGTCGGTCGAGTAGCGAGATAGGTCAGTGAACCTCGCCGCGTACTGAGCGACCGTCATGCTGCCCTGGCGCAGCTGGAGAAGCTCCTGGATGCGCACCGCTCGGAGGGTGGCCGGGACGAACTCAGAGCAGAAGAGGCTCTCGAAGTCCGTCCAGAGCAAGGATGCCTCATCGTGAACCTGGAGCATCAAGCTCCACCATCGTCCTGCCGCCGCCTGCAGGAGGCTCGCCGCGAGAATCACCATGAGATCCGCTGGTGTCCTCACTAGCCTAAAGATCCGTACCACCGCCTCTAGCCAGTCCTCGGCGGCCTGGGGGTCCGCCTCACCGCGAAACCTGGGTGGTCGCTGGCTCTGAAACTCATGCAGTGCCCTGAGGCGACGTGCATCGTCAGCGTCTGGTACTGGTAGCATCGGTGGCTCGGCGGGTAAAGCTACCGCCGGTGCCACTGCTGGCAAAGGGCCCTGCACCAAGGCCTCGTCGCTCGGTGGGCTGCCGTCGCGCCCTACACTCGGAACCCTAGCTGGCTGTCGTCGCGGGGCCATCCTGAAAAGGAGAACAAGAGCACCACAGTCAGAACAGTATACCTGGTGAGCTGGCACAAGTAATCACAAGGAAAAATTGAGACTTTCATAAAGCAGATCAGTATACCCAGTGAGCTGACACAAGTAATCGCAAAGAAAACTTGAAACACACACGCAATCAATGTTTTCATGCATTAAGTCGGAAATCAGGAGTCAGGGTCCTGGTGTACGGATACGTCGGCTGCCGCACCAACACTGGGCTCCCTGAACTGATAACCACACTCAATACACTAAACACTATTGCTTCATATAGAAAGAAAGGACGATCAGAGTCTGCGGTAGAACCGACCAGCTCTGATACCAATTTGTCACGACCCGTCCTCGGGGCCCGTGCCGTGACTACCCCAAGCCCGCCTTCCATAGGCCAGGGGCTGGCGACTAGCACCAAGGCGTAAATTCCCGGTAAACAGGGAAGGCATTGCCTTTATAAGTAACAACCACCACAGAGTCAGCAAGCGGAAAGTAACTACAAAGTGCAGAAAAGTAAAAGGGGGCCGGAATACAAGCCCAACTGAAAGTACAACTGAAAAAGTAAAGAACAGCAACTGAAGAAAAGACGGCGGCCTCGTGTCGTCCACTGGCAATCCCACCTGAAGGGTGGGTACAGATGGCCTCCAGGCTCCTCGGGTCCCACGTCCGCTCCGAGCACGTCCCGCCCAGTGGTCCACCTCCAGGTACCGTCCTGCTCCACGCCCCAACCGTGATCAGCGCTGTCCGTCGTCTGCATCCAACACAACAAGGTGCGGGCATAGCCCGTGCAGGGGTGAGTATAAGCTACTCAGTAAGGACCCCGAGACCCCCGAAGGTCTCCCGAAATCCACAAAGGATATAGCACAAAAGAAATATGCAATCACGAAGTAACATCTGACTCGACTTAGGTATATACCCATACATATACCTAAGTCCCCAATTCTAGCTCTGCTCACGAGCTCAAGAACAACTCAATCCACAAAGGAAAGCAAGACTCAAGTCCACAAGGAGAGTAAACAGTAAATCCACAAAGAATAGTTCGACACAATCCACAAAGGAGAGTAACATAAGATTCAGCTCAACCAGGTATACTTTTTCAGATGACGTCAAAGATGATCACTGATCCATCTAAGTCGTCGGACCCACGAAGGATCGATAGGTACTAACCCCCGCAAAAGACCCACACAGGATCGGGCTCACACAGAACCTGTAGGTAGTGGCTCACACAGAACCGGTAGTAAGGACCCACATAGTATCGGGCCCACACAGGACCTGTAGCACTGATCCACGTAGGATCGCTGAGTGCAGTAGTCGACGCAGTCCACTGAGGATCTCTGCACAGTCGTCACCGCAGTCCACGAAGGATCTCTGCTCTTCCGTCGTCGCAGTCCACGGAGGATCTCTGCTCTGCCGTCGTCGCAGTCCACGGAGGATCTCTGCTCTTCCGTCGTCGCAGTCCACGGAAGATCTCTGCTCTGTCGTCGAAGTCACAGCCAGCGCTAGGGTTCCCGCACACAGCGAGCTCGTTTAGGAGGGTCCGCTCCACGAGCCGAGAGGCTGATACATCAACTGACATGTAGTCCGAAGTTGATGTATCCAAAAGTTCCGTATCGACAACAGGATCTCAACGCAACAGACGTCGCGTCAATCGGACGCCCGGTCTGAGAGTTATTGGCATTTTCGTCCCAGGGGCCCGGTTGGTTTTTAGGGAAAAACCAACCCGACCGTACTCCGCCTATGTCCGATCCTCGGGCGGAGTATGCCAAAAGTTCCGTCTCACTTAGAGGAAAACTCCACAGCTGACGGTACGTCGATCGGACGTCCGCAGCTCGAGTTATGAGCGTTTCCGCTCCGAGGGCCCGGTTGGTTTCGTGTACGAACCAACCCGGCCGAACCCAAAGTCTTCCGAAACCTTGAGTGTAATATACCGAAACGACCGTATCGATCCAAGGATCGCGTAGCCGCTGACGGTTCATCAATCGGAGGTCCCAGGCCCAAGATATGGGCAAAAGACCGAAGAGGGCCCGAAAACGGGGGTTCTGGGCCCGGGGCGACCCGGTCCGAACCCCCCCTGGGTCGGCCGAACCGGGTCGACCCGAACCGGGTCGGCCCGACCCGGCCCAACCTGGCTAGGCCGGGTCCGGTCCGGCCTGGGCGCGGCCCGGCCGACCGGACCGGCCGGCTCGGCTTCGGCCGAGCGGCCGAAGAACCGCCGCGGGTTTGACCCGCGGCTTGGAGGAACGCGGCCCGCGTGCTGGGTGGCCGGACCGCGGACGCGGTCCGGAGGTTCGCCGCCGCCGCGGCTCGGCCGCGGCGGAGTTTCCGGCGGCGCGCCGGGCGCCGCCGCCTCCGGTCGCCGGCGCTGTCGCGCCGCCGCCCCCTTCCGCGGGCCGCCGGAGTTGCTCTGGTGGCCCGTTTTGCCTCCCGTCTGCGCCATTGCTCCTCTCGGGGGGCCGATCTTCACTGCGGGATCAACGGATCGCCCTTGTCGCACGGTTCATCGTCGTCCGCCAAATCCGCACAACAAAAGATCGGCGGAGGGTTGTCGGGTCTTGTTTGTTAGATCCGCACCCTCCGCGTTAATCATAAACAACGGGAGGAAAAGAAACAACCAATCAACAATTTTAAATAATTTAAAATTGTTCCGAGATCGGGTTCTTTATTTCAAAAGAATAAACACGGGAAAATAAAAAGAATTCCAACAACCCTTACCTCGCAGCTGTCGTTGCCGAACGGGGGATCGTCGCAGGATTGCTCGTCGCGGAAGAAGGGGATTGTCGCGTCGTCGCGGTATCCGGCGTCGCGTCACCAATCTCCGGATCAAGATCAAATGGATTTAATTAATTTAAATCCGTTGATATCGATTTATAAAAAGGGGAGAATTTAGAAGATTCGATTCTCACCTTTAACCGCCGAACGAGGATCGGCCGCGGAAGAAGAGGCATCGCCGAAGAACGTCGCGGGTAGAGCTCGTCGACGTCGCAGATCACGGTGTGCGTCGTCGAATTCCGGTCGCCGGCGTTCTTCGCGTTCTTCGCGTTCTTCGCGTTCTTCGCGTTCTTCGCGGGGAGGGTGGAGGTTTAGAGGATCTCGCACAACAGGAGGATCCTCCAAAATAGACAAGTTTGTCTATTTTATTATTTTGCCAACAAACGCAAAACGCGTAAGTAACGACCCATCAGTTCGTTGAATTAATTCAACGAACGAAACAGCCCATTTAATTCACGAAATAAACCGCTCAATTAAATGGTCTGTTAAGAATTTAAGAAAACGCGTCGGTTGACTTTTCAGTTACTTTGACGGGTTTTCGCGGGTGCGTTACTTAGCGAAAGAAACGGCGGGGCTCGCGTGGGCCCCACCGCACAAATATCCTAACAAGGGGTAGGATATTTCCGGATAGCACCCTATCCGCTTTAACTCAGTTCAAGTGGCTTCCAAGTGACTTCCAAGCAGCTTAAGTGAAATAAAATAAAGTTGTCGCACAAATTTTATTTTATTTCTGACTTAAAGCCCCAAAATTTAAAAACCACGTCTGAGCAAACGCAACTCCGGAAGAGGCGTTTCTAAGCAAATACCGGCGCTATGATTTCATCGGTGTCCTCAGAATTCGATTCCGGGCACCGGTTCAAAAGATAGAAAAACCCGCTCGTCCGTTCACTGAACGTACCCGAGCCAAACTTCGGAAATTGATTCCGGGCACACCGGGCCTCGGAATCAGGTGCCGTCTGGAGCTGCGCTCTTGTAAAATTCCAAAGAAAATTAAGAAAAAAATTTCCTTGAAATTTGCGGGTCTTTACAACTATAGTGGCGGTAGCATTGTAGCGGCCTGGGTACTGTAGTGGAACTATTCACTGGTGGGCCTTTGGGTCAAAAAAATTTGGCCTTCAGGGCCATGTAATGGGATTTCATGCCCACTAGTCCTACGGGCCATGTATTAAATAAATGCGGCTTAATGGGTGGGCTTTCCCTTGGGGGGCTGTAGTCTGCCTCTCCGGCCTGTGTATGTGGTTTATGTGTGTTTAATGTAATTGTACCTCCAGTAACCTAATATATATATATATATATATATTAATAAAATTATAAATATAATAAATATATTTGTTATAATTTTATAATTATTTAAATAAATAAATATTTATTTATTTATAGTTATAATTATAAATAAATATATATTCATTTAAATAGTTATAAAATTATAATAAATATATTTATTATATCTATAATCTTATAAATATATATAATTACTATATTTATTATATATTTCTAAGATTATAAATATAATAAGTATATTTCTTATAATTTTATAATTATTTATTTAAAAATTATAAAACTATTAGAAATATACTTATTATATTTATAATCTTAGAAATATTTATAATAAATAGATTAATTATATATATTTATAAGATTATAAATATAATAAATATATTTCTTATAATTTTATAATTATTTAAATGAAATATTTATTTATTTATAATTATATCTATAAATAAATATTTATTTATTTATTTAAATAATTAAAAAATTATAACAAATATATTTATTATATTTATAATTTTATTAATATATATAATAAATATATATATTATAATTTTATAAATATAAATAAATATTTATTTATTTATAGTTATAATTATAAATAAATATATATGTATTTATCATATATATAATTTTATAAATATATATAATAATAATATAAATAAATTGTTAACATTTTATCTTTATCAATTCTTTTTAAAAAGCATTGATAAAGGCATGTTTTATTAGTGATTTCTATTTTAGTGATGATAAAACATACCTTTATCGGTGCTTTTTAACTAGCATTGATAAAAGATTCACCCAATTTTATACATGAAACCTAACAGTAGGCTTCTTCTCTCGCACACCTCAAGCTATCATGGAAGCCAACCCCAGTGTTGCTGACCCCTCCTCTACCCTGACCTCACCTCTACCATTGTTGCCCTCACCTCTGCAGCCACCGACCCCTCCTTTATCGTCGACCCCTCCTCTACCATCATGAATCCCCCCTCCACCACCACAAACCCCTACTCCATCGTGAACCCACCTCCGTCGTGAACCCACCTCCACCCCGTTCCAAACCCCACCAACTGTCGTGAACCCCTCCTCTACCTCAAACCTCTCTACTACGAACCCTCCTCCACTATGAACCCACCTCTACCCCAAACCCCACCTACGCTTCGAAGCCCTCTACAGCCTCTGTTGCCGTTGTCGCCGCTACCTACCCCAACTCTGCATCCATCAGACCCTACTACAGCCATCGGAGGGGTATACCATTTTTTGCACATTATTATGAATTCTTAATATATAGATATATTTTGTCTTGGTTTTGGTATGTTCTTACATTAAATTTAATATGAAATAAATTCCTTTGAATGCCTTCAAATGGAGTTTCATTGATTCAATAACCCTAGTATTATCATACAAATCCCTTAAAACATCTATATATTCTATATTTTCTACAACAACATTATTGTAATTCTTAATAGGAGTGGTTTTAGAAAAAGGGCATTCCCTCTTCTAAATTGAACAAGCCTCTAAAATTAAAATTCCCATCTCTTGTGAAAAGGAACTAGCATATTGAGATCCCTTATAAATTTTTTCATCCTATTTAATTTCAATACCTTATTTCTTTTGAGTTTAAATGACTATAAATAGATATTCATTCAACTTCTTTGTTGTTGTAACATTCTCCATAAACTAGTCCAAAACTCAATAACATTATATACCTTCATATAATGTTTGATTTATTCAGCTAAAAATTTATAGCATTCTTCTAACCTCACTTTTTCATTCCATTACATATGCTCCACAAACTCATTATTTCATAATTTATTTATGGTAAAAGACCTTATATTGAGCCATATAGTGACCCATAAAATTACCTGACCTACAAAATGATAGAATATTTTCATTTTAAATTCTTAAATAAAACTATTGGAATAATTATTGTTAGAGCCGGTACTATAGATCTAACTGACATTGTACTTTCAATTTCCAAAATATGTATATATATTTATATCACATAGTGATAATTATTCTATTTAACTTTAATTTTTTAATGTCCTTGGAATATAATTCACATTAATAAGTTATAATAGTTTACCACTATAATAAGAACATAGATATTCCATAAATATATTCTTAAATCAATTTATCATATAGTCTAGATACATTTATCTTACATGACATAGATGATGGTTAACTATTAGGTGACGGATTCTCATATAAAATTGGTACATCTTCTCATTAAGTTCACACATGGTGATATTTTATAAGAATATTCTCAATGAAATATCCACTAAAATGAATTCCATATGTTTTATATGTCATTTGATATTACTATATGAAAAAATGTTTATTTTCCCTAAAACTAGAATTTTTTGGTTTGTCTTAAAAAATGAACGGCATAAATTTTTAACAATATCCTACTATGATATTTTCTCACACCATACATATACACATTGGTGTGTATATAGACTTAGTTGTATATGATACAGGTAAAAGGAAAGTGTCACACTTTTAAAATGGTGTTCCATAGTCACTTATTAAAGATATAATGATAATGGAATGTAGAGGTCACTAGAGGGCATAAAGATACAATATTTATTTTGTGTTATTTTAATATATTTAAAATAAAGTACCTATTTTTTAAATAAATTTATTTTTGGTTTACCATTATATTTTGGATCATGTGTAAACCTTTTATAGCTTTATATTTTATAAAATTTTGGTTATTTTTTATTCATATATCTTTTATAAAGTGCCTCTATTGGGATTTATGTCTTTGTGAAAATTCCTAAGTGGCTCTTTTAAAATGATTCAAGTGTTTTAAAATTTTTCTTAAAAAATTATATGTGTTCAACATACCCTTTTTTGGTTTTAAATAGCTTAAAATGGTTTAAACACTTGGGATGGAGTTAGGTTGCTTGTCAATTGTTTTTCAACTCACCTGGTTGGCTTTCATAAAGGGATTTGAATGTTTTTAAAATATATTTAATGTTGGTTTCATTTTAACAAGGGATGTGTAAAGTTTTAAATGAAAATTTGTAAAATATAGAGGGTTTTCACTCATTTCAAATGATTAACACTTTTGAGGCATAAAGTTTCCTTGAATTATTTAAAAAATGAATTGTGGTTTTGTGAAAGAGTTCTTGTAATTGATTAGTTTATTTTAAAAAGTGTGTGTTATTTTAAAAAGGAATCTGTGTAAATGGTTGGTTTTTTAATGGGATCTGAAATGTGATTTTATAAATAGTTTTCAAAGGACATATAAAATGTATTTTTTCCATAATATTTTAAGTTTATATTTTTATTAAATTAGGAAAACAAATACATTATATAGGGAAGACAAGTAGATTGATTATAACACCATGGAAAGGGCATGTCACTAACTCTATCCAACCCATAGGATATCCTTCATGACATCACTCCCACAAAATGTGAATTAATTTTTAAACCCATTGTAAATCCTAAACCTACTTTGCATCCAACATCACCTACATAGTTTAAATTAGGGGGCCTTGTTTGATATGTATATTTATTCTTTTTTCCTCAAAAGGATGTGATTAATTATTAATATGAAGTGCTTGATGCTTATTCATGGATGTGAAAATTATCTCTTTCTTGTGAGTGTGTTAAAGTTGACATGTGATTTACTACTTATATTATATTTATCCATGTGATGATCATTGTATTATTGTTTATAACTTCCACTTTTTTGGTTGTATGGAAACCCTGTGAATTAAGAAATAGGTCCATATGTATACTATACTAGTTATCTCACACACTAGCTAGTTTCCCTTAGTTTTATGGTTTTCTTAGTCTATAGGAGTGTCCCTAATGAGGAATGTGTGAGTAAGTCATGTGGATTTTCTATTTTTTTAGGATTCAACATAGGAAAACTATTGGCCTCATTATAGTGTGAGTACAAAATTAAGGAATAATTGAATTCCCTCTATGATTTTGATACATTACAGATAATAGAATTGGAAGCAGGAAAGAGGAATTTGTAGAAAAATAATATTTATCATCAAAATGAGAAAGTAAAAGATATAAAATAGTGCAAGGTGTCTCTAGTTGTAAATGTATTTCAATAATTATAATTATTAGATTTCAATTATATTTTCTCTCCTACTATAAAGAAAATAATAATTCAGATGGTTCTCAACTTGGTTTCCATTTAAGGTTTATTTCTAGAACAAATGGATGTCATGATTATAATTATTCATGGGGATTCAGAGGAATATATCTACATAGATCAATTGTAATATTTCATTCTAAATGGAATAGAAGGTTTGGTTTCAATCTCAAATAGAGTTTTTGTGGGCTTAAGTAGGCACCAAGATAATGTAATTGGAATTTAAATGCTTTCATGCTAGAATTAATGTTCATGCAGTGTAACGTAAATAATTTCTATTATATGAAGGTGTATTATGATGGGATTTTTTTCATTTTACTTCGTTATTTTGATGAATTTCTCTTAGTTGGACTAATGAAGGAAAGGATGGAAGAGTTGAAGATTGATTTATCTAGAAGATCCCAAATGAAGGACCTTGGTTCTGTAAAGTGGATATTGAGGATAAATATTGAAATAAACTTAAAGTATATAACTTATTTTATCCTTGGTTAATTTTTATATCAATTTTTTGTGTATTTATTTTGTTAAATATAAATATTTCCAAAAAAAATAGGGTGAATATGAATAAATAATGGATGGATTTAAATCCTCTAGAAAAGAGTATGAATATGGATTGAAAAAGTTCATCAAGTTTGAAAAATATCATGCATATTACCCTTATGAAATCCTTTGTCTGTGTTTACACTATTTTTATTCAAGAAAAATTAGTCCATAGGATTTGGAAGAACACTTGATCTATCATGGAATAGATCAAAGTTATAAATTTTAGAATAAACATGGGGAAAAAAGAAAATGTGGCTAGTGATTTGGATAGCACTGCATTTTATTGATCATATGATATGATTAAAAGTGTTGAAAATGAAAAAGATAGTATCGAGGATGTTATTAAAAATGTGAAAGATGATGAAGATCGTATTGAGGAAATGATAATGACAGTTTAAGATGAACTTTATTATTGAAAAAATTTGTTTGAGAAGTTAAAGAGTTGTGAAAAGATGACATTGTATGTTGGTTGCACTAAATATACATCATTGTCAGCCATACTAAAGCTGAATAATTTGAAAATAGGAAACAGATGGAGTGACTCTATATTTACAGATTTAATTTCTCTCTTCAATGACATGATATTATAAGATAATGACCTTACAAGATGAACATATGACATTAAACGAATGATACGCTTGATGGGTATGATCTCTAAAAGAATACATGTCTGGCCAAATAACTTTATACTATTTTGTAAGGACCAAAAATAACTTACAGAATTCCCAAAGTGTAGTGATTCTCGATACAAGAAAGTTGAATTTGGTCCTACAATTTGTTTATGGTACATTCCAATCATTCCAAGTATTAGGTGCCTATATAGAAGTGAGGAGACTACAGGGAAATTGATGTGGAATGAAAATACAAGAATTAAATATAGGAAAATACATCATCCAGCAGACTCTCCTCGATGGAGAAGAATTAATCATGAGTATCCTGAATTTGGAAATGATCTAAGAAACCTTCATCTTGCATTATCTATAGTTGGATTGAATCCTTTTGGTTTTCAAAGAAGTGATCATGGTACATGGCCTATTATGTTAGTAAATTATAACTTTCCACCGTGGTTATGCATGAAACAAAAATACATCATGTTATCTATTATCATATTAGGTCCAAAACAATTGGGTAATGGTATTGATGTTTTTCTGGATCCATTGATCGAGGATTTGAAATTATTGTGGGATTCAGGTGCTACATTGTATGCTGCTTACAGAAATGAAGATTTTACAGTGAGATCCATTTTGTATGTAATGATAAATGACTTTCCTACTTACGTAATTTTTTCCATGGTATAGAATTAAAGAAAATAAAGGGTGTCCCGTTTTTGAATAAGGTACACAGTCAATTAGGTTGAAACATTAGTTGAGAACTATGTTTCTAATACATCGCAGATATCTACCCTGACAGCATAAGTACCGATCTTGGATAACATCATTTGATGCAAGTTCAAAAGAATGTACAAAACTGTCTCCACTAACATGTGATTAATTGTTTGATAAAGTAAAATATTTGGACACTTCTTTTGGTAAAACAATTTTGAGAAACCATATGAAAATCAGTTAGAAAAATATATCAATATTTTTTTTGAATTACCATACTGGAATTGTCTGTATTTCAGACATTTTCTCAATATTGTGCATGTTGAAAAATAATGTATGTGATAGTGTCATCAAAATGTTTCTAAATGCACTCAGAAAAAAAGGATGGAATTAAGGCTTGGTTGGACAAGGTTTACATGGGAATACGAGAAGAATTGGCACTAGTGAAGGGTGAAAATGAACGTTTCTTCCTCTACTTACACTCTTTCTAGGTATAAGAGATATCCGTTTTAAAAATTCTTGAATGATGTAAAGGTTCCAGAGGGGTATTCATCGAATATCAAGAACATCGTGTCTATGACCTATTTAAAGTTAAAGGGTATGAAATCACATGAATTCCATGTTCTGATGCAAGATCTAATTACTATAGCTTTACATTACATTTTTTCTAAGAATTTTCATCATACATTAGCCAAGATTTGTTTCTTATTCAAAGCTTTATTCAGGAAATTTATAAACTTGATGAGATTGATGACTATGGAAAGATAAATTTTCATTGTATTATGTGAATTGGAAATGTTCTTCCCTCCAACATTCTTCGATATAATGGTTCATTTTATGGTTTACTTGGTGATAGATATTTGTATATGTGGCCTTGTACACTATAGATGGATACACCCTAGTAAACATTATATGAATATTATGAAAGGGTTTGTCAAAAATTGAAGTTGTACAAAAGGTTATATTGTAGAGAAATGTATTGTTAAGGAATTCATTGAATTCTATACCGAATACATGTCCGGTGTGGAAAGAATTGGTCTACCAAAATCTCATCACACAGGTAGCTTATGGGTGAAGGAATTTCTAGAAGAGATGTTGTCACAATCAATATTATAGATCGAGAGAAAACAAACCTTTACGTTTTTCATAACAGTTTAGAGGTTTCCCCATATTTTGAAACCTAAAAAGAAATTCTTAAGCATTTGAATCCATCAAGGGATGAAATATGGATATCAAATACACATAATCAATAGTTTATAGGATGGTTTTGGGACCATATTTTTAATTAGTCAGATGAAAATATGGATTCAATTTCAGAATGACTTCAATGGCTAGTCGGAGGACCTAGTTTGTATGTATTATCTTATAATGGTTATGCAATTAATGTTTATATGTTCTATACAAGTGAACATGATAAAGATAGTACCATACAAAATATTGGAGATACACTTGTGGCTGAACCAATGAATTTTTCTAGTACTAAGGATAGAAATCCAATTTACACAAATATTTCATATTTTATCATCATCAAACAAATATGGGAGTTGGATTATACAACATCTAATGTGCTAATTTTTCAATGCAAGTGGGTTGATAAAAGGACTGTTGTTAAAATAATTGAATTGGGATTCATGAAAGTTGATTTAAGTAAGGAAGGGTGGAAAGATGAACCATTTATAATGGAATCATAGGTAGTACAATTATTTTATGCTCCAGATCCTACAAACTGAAAGTGATCAATTTTTTTCTTATCGACCAATACCATTAAAGGGTCAGATGAAAATTTAACTGAGGATAACCCTTTCATTGGGATGTCACAATCATTTTATAGTGGCGCCATTGTAGATGGAATTTTGTATGTCAGAGGATACTTCAATGAATGGATTTGGATAGTTGATAGAGTATTCAAATCCCTTTATACTTTAAAAAAGAGTTCAATAATCAGGTAATATTTTTTTTTAATATACATCATGTTACCTCGTGTTATTATCCATTTTATGATGCATTTATGTACTCTAAATTAAATGTTAAACCAATTCTGTAGATAATGAATTCTACATGTGTTGGTTCTCCCAATCCTGAGGAACAAAATATCTCTTAACCTACTTCTACTTGTAGTGCAGAGGAACAACAACATTCTACACAATCTAGTACTCCAAGTCCTGAAGCACAATAGGTCTCTCAACTTGCAATTTATTACAATGTATAGAAACAATGAACTTCTATATGTGATGGTGATCCCAATCCTGAGGCAAAAAAGGTCACTCAACCAGCTACTTCTCATGGTGTAGAGGAACGCTGACCTTATGCATGTGATGGTGCTCTCATTCCTAAGGAACAATAGGTTTCTCAACCAATTGATGCTCCTGATGCAAAGGTACAAAGATAATCTGCACATATCGATGCTACCACCCTATAGGAACATATTGATGATATTGAATCTGAGTAAATGGTAGGAAATGAAGGAATGAAGCTGTAAAAAAATAGGATCATCGTAGTTTGACAGTGTTAGAAAAAATCATTAAAGTGAAAGTTAAAGGCATCAAATACAAGGTCAGTTGGAATGTACTGGTCCATCATGTTAACCCTATAAAGGTCATGTTCAGTAGTTACATCGGAATCATCACATGACAACATTTTTCAATTGATGTAGATTTTTGGCACCATTTTGTGTTTGTTCTTAAGACATTGATGTTAGTAGAGATAATGGTAACATTATGATATCATTTCTTTATTTTACTAAAAAATAAAATAATGAGACATTGACTCAATCTTCATCATCCATTTCAAAGTGAATTATAGTAGATGAATCCCAAAAGAAATATGTATTAATGCTTATAGGAAGGATTCATTGAGTATTTCACACAATTTTAACAAGGCATCATGTTAGAGATGCTGAAGGGAAAATAAACTTGTACCCACCACTTATATATGCACACCTAATAACTCAAGAAGTGTGGGATGCATTTACTGGTCATCATGTGGATGTGTCTTTTCAAGTACATTGTGGCTAGTAATATGTTTTTTGAGTATATGTTTATTCATAACTTTGATTGATACTTTTTTATTTATAAAATAGCAACTGACTGTTAGAAATAAGGAATGAGTAGAAAAACCAGTGTACCCCTACCGTAAAGCAAGTACGGGATAAGCTTCACTTCAAAAAAAATGGTACATATTTTAAATATATCATAATACTTTTATGTGACATGAAACAACACCATAATTATGTTCCTATATTTATTTGATGACTCAAAATCCAAGGATACTTCTATCCCATGATGTGTGCTATAGAAGGAGGAGTGTGTAAATAAATACGGGATACCAATAGATGAAAACACACAAAAAGTTTTTGAAACATGTGTAAGTATTATATAATAAAAAAACTTTTTATTTAAATCACTTTTACATAATAATCATCACTTATTTTCCTATATTTTCTATCTGAAATAGTCATAGGAATCAGTAATACCTGTACTAAATGAACACATACTATTGGTGGCCTTGAAGAATCTATAACATTATAGCTACATCAGAGTTGTGGGTTTTTGGGTGAAATCTTGAACATATTTTGGTAAAAAAAGAGGAAGATCAAAGTGAATTAATGAAATATATTAGATAAAGAATATCTACCCTTGAAGAAGAATTCCAACATTAGAGAGATTAAATGATAACTTTTATGGGGGGAAGCAAATATAATAAAAAACTCAAGATCAACCATTGTGTAAAGATCCTGCCCCACCCCACCCCCCACCCCCCACCAGTTTTGAGGTGAGCCATTCCCCTAAAAAACTATTTTAGCCAAGGTACTCAATGTTCTAATAATTTGTTATATGAAATGTAAATTAGATAAACACAGATAACTTTCCAATACTGATATTCTACAGGGTTATGACTATGATTTATATCTATCGACACCCACCCATCTCCTTGTAGCAAGGGCTACAGTGTTCAATATCCAAAACGACATGATACACAACAGACCACTTCCAACAGGTCAAATGAGAGTGTTGATTAGCATAGCCCATGAGTCGAGTGTTGAGATACCTATTCCAATTGATGGGGAAGATATTTATAAGGACTAACAAGCTGTTAGAACATTCATCTCATGGTCGTCACATTCTGTAAAAAACATGTCGACAACAAGGTATTCATTTACAAATTATTTTTCAATCTAAACCTTTAACAATTAATGAAAAAAGGTTTAAACTGATGAATTTTATTATAGATGGAAAAAGGGAAAGGGGTGAAATGAAATAATGGCTCAAACCCATCTAAAGTATCAACCAACCAATTGAAAATATCTTCTAAAAGAACCTTTACCCCACTCATTCTATATCCTCATTTACTATCATTGAAGGTTTATATGGATATAAATTTAAAAAAAAATCATACTCACTAAGTAGATTTTTAAGAGAATATGTATGGAGAGGGAGTTAGAGACTTCATTGTTGTTTATAATGTAATTCAAATATTTGAATATGATTGTCTAGGTATCTCAGTTGTAAATTTATACATGAGGTATGTTTTTATGATTTTATTTTCCAAAAGCTGATATACAATATTAATTATGACTACATACATTTCCTATTTTTGGAAAGTGTATATATGAGAAATAATTGAAGGTATTTCCCCATGAAAAAGAAATGGACTCATTAGTCCTCAAACCACCTCTATAGAACAACCAAAAATAGATTCCAAAAATATGATGAAATAGTGTAAGGCCTGGTCAAATTGTTTGAAAGCAAACTTTTATATGACAGACTCTTCTTAATACCAATGATACATGGGTAAAATTATATAATTTAATCATATCAAATATAATTTATTTATTTCATTAATTATTCCTTTTTTTATTTTTAAGCAACATTGGGTACTCATTGCAGTCAATTTGGATACTCCAAAGATTTATTTTCTAGATTCAATGCATGGATACCCAACAAATTGACCAAATGTGATAGAGTTTATTGATAAGTAATACATTATATCAAACTTTTTAAAACTAAATAACAAGTTATATAATTTAGATTATCTTTTAATGAGGTTTCTATTTTGATAGTGCGGTGTATGATTATCATGAAAAACAAGGAATGAGGATTGGGGATAAGTATAAGAAAGATGAAAAGCTATATGGATGGACAAGTATAAGGATATATATAATAATATTTCACTATCAAAACACATATCAAAACAAATTAATTATTTTTATCAAATTTTCTACAGTGTCTAAAACAAACAAATGGAAAATATTGTGGTTGTTATGTTTGTAAATTTATGTGAGAGATCATATACCATGAACAGAATAGAATCCCTAAAGAGGTATTTTCAAATATAATTAATATTTAATTTAAAATATTTATTAATCATTTGTGTATTTATATTTTTTTAGTACTACTATGACTATCAAAAAGACTCATATTCACTGGATGATATAGATTTTATTAGAAACAAATAGACTGCATACTTTTCAGAAGACTGTACACCAATAGCATAAATATGTGACTTCAAAAGTAGTGGATTGTTTCATATTTATGTTTAATTAACTTATTTTTAGTATTAATCACATAAGATTTGTTTTCTTATATAGGTGGATTCCTCTGTTCGAGTTAGGTTGGTTTGTTCGAAACTGATCATGTTCGTGAGAGATTAGACATCGAGGCTATAACTGAGATAATGACAATAAGGAAATGGGTCAAGAATATATAAAGTATAATTCCTACTACTTATGTAATTAATTAATTTTGTAATTATTTTATCTACTATTTATAAGTTAAATTCCTTATCATTTTTATATAATAATTATATAGTTTTTTACAGATCTTTTGGGAAGTTATACTTTCCTTTAAACTATCTAGAATAGGACATAAAAGGGAGAACATGTTCCTTACGGGTGGAAGTGGAAACCTTATTTTTCATGAAATATGAATTGAATCATAAGGATGCATCTACCAAGGTAATTATCAGTAGTTGAATGCAAAGTATGACATCCCAAAAGATCTATCATGAACATTCTCTTGAACAGTGTAATAATCAATCATAGCTCAATTAGTCATAGCTCAATCTGATACACAGTGTGCTTAGTATGACTCAAAGTGTATATTTTTAGTTTATAATATCTTTTAATCCTTTAAGATTCATGTCTTCTGAACTACCATGATTTAATATATGACTCATGATTATGATCAATTATATGTAGGGTGTGAATTTTTAATGTTAATATCACCTTATAACATCTTTATGATCATGTTATCCTTTTATGATCATTTATATCTCCCTTTTCTACACATATTGAGAATCTATGGTCACCCTTTATTATGTTTCATATCCTTATTTTATGAAGAATGATTTTATAAATGATTTTTCTAAGAAGGTTTCTAGTTAAGAATAACTTAATGAGAGACTCTAATGAACTAGTTATTTGTACTTCCATGTTTCCAAAAGCACTGTACCTAAAATATTCTGGAATTCATCGTTATGTTATGAAAGGAATATTAATTTACTAATATTTGATATCTGTGTATGAAATTTCTGGGTCAATATTGTTGGTATTAGAGCAACTGACCTACTCACAAATGAGAAAACACATTCATCTATTTTGATACTTTATATAAATGATCCATAAGTCATTTTAGATGTGTAGGAATCAACCCTGCCTCAATACGATACATGATACGACTGTTATGACTCAAAGTGTATCTTTTTATTTAAAATGGACATTATTTTAAGTAAAAAGAACAAGTGACATTCTGAAAACTGAGAAAATGCATTCATATTGTTTTGATAATTTATTAAAAAGATCCTTAAGTCATTTTTGATGTAAAGGAATCATTTTCGCCTCAATATGATGCTCGGTGTGAATGATATGACTTTAAGTGTGTATTTTTATATTAAATTGACATTAAATTTAGCAAAGAGAACAATTTACATACTTAAAACCAAGAAAATTCATTTGTATTATTTTGATACTTTATAATAAATATTCATGATTAATTTGTGAAGTGTAATAATCAACCGCACCTCAATCTGACATATGGTGTGATCGGTATGACTAAAAGTATCTGTTATCAGTTTAAAATTGACATTTTAGTACAAAACAAGTCACTCATTGAAAACTAAGAAAATGTGATCCAATTGTCTTCATAATTTAGGACAATGATTTATAAGTCATTTTTTATGTGTATGAAGTAATATAACATAAAACTGATGCACGATGCAGCCGATATGACTCAAAATGCTTGTTTCTGGTTTGAAATGACATTTTAGTAAAAAAACACAACTGGCATACTGAAAACTGATAAAACACATTCATATTTTTTTATACTTTAGGAAAATGATCTATATGTCATTTTTTATGTGTATAAATCAACCATACCTCCATATAATGCATGGTGTGGACGGTATGACTCAAAGTATCTCTTTTTATTTAAAATTGACATTAATTTTAGTAACAAGAACAAGTGACATAATGAAAATTGAGAAAATGCATTCAGATTATTTAAATAATTTTGGAAAATGATCCATGAGTTATTTGTGATGTTTAATAATTAACATAACCTCAATACGATGTGCAGTGTGAACGATATGACTTTAAGTGTGTGTTTTTATATTAAATTGACATTAAATTTAGCAAAAAGAACAAGTAAAATATTGAAACCAAGAAAACACATTTGTATTTTTTTGATACTTTAGTAAAATGATTTGTGAGTCATTTTTTAAGTGTATGAATCAACCATACCTCAATTTGACTCACGGTGTGATCGGTATGACTAAAAGTTCTCATTATCAGTTTTAAATTGACATTTTAGCTCAAAATTTATCACTCACTGAAAACAAAGAAAATGCACTCTGATTATATTAATAATTTATTTCATAGATTAATAGGTCATTTTTGACATGTATGAAGTAGTCCCACATCAAACTAACACATGATGTGACTGGTATGACTCAAAATGTGTGTTACCAGTTTGAAATGACATTTTAGTAAAAAACACAATTAACATACTAAAAACTAAGAAAACCCATTAATACTATTTTGATACTTTATTACAATGATATTTAATCCATTTTTTACATGTAGGAATCAACCAAACCTCAATATGATGCACAGTGTGGCTGGTATAACTCAAAGTGTCTCTTTTTATTTAAAATTGACAATAATTTTACTAATAAAAACAAGTGACATACTGAAAACCAAGAAAACACGTTCATATTGTTTTGATACTTTAGGAAAATGATCCATGAGTCAATTTTGATGTGTAGGAATCAACTGCACCTCAATACAACGCACGGTGTGAATGATATGACTTTAAGTGTGTATTTTTATATTAAATTGACATTGAATTTAGAAAAAAGAACAAGTGACATATTAAACCCAAGAAAAAAATTCATATTGTTTTGATACTTAAGTGAAATGATCCATGATTCATTTTTAATATGTAGGAATAAACTACACCTCAATCCAATTCACAGTGTGACTGGTATGACTAAAAGTGTCTGTTATCGGTTTAAAATTTATATTTTAGCTCAAAACATGTCATTCACTAAAACCCAAAAAATGCACTTATATTGTCTTCATAATTTAGGAAAATAAATAATAAATCATTTTTGATGTGTATGAACTAATCTCACATCAAAATGATGCATGATGTGACCAGTATGACTCAAAATGGATGTTTCCAGTTTGAAATGATATTTTAGTAAAAAAACACAACTGACATATTGAAAACTAAGAAAACACATTCGTCTTGTTTTTATAATTTAGAAAAATGATATATAGGTCATTTTTTACGTGTATGAATCAACCAAACCTCAATATGATGCATGGTGTGGCCAGTATAACTCAAAGTGTCTATTTTTATTTAAAATTGACATTAATTTTAGTAAAAAGAACAAATGACATACTGAAAAATGGGAAAACGCATTCAGATTATTTTAATAATTTATAAAAACTATCCATGAGTCATTTTTGATGTATAG
The DNA here is from genome assembly GCA_963277665.1 of Viscum album. Taxonomy (NCBI): domain Eukaryota; kingdom Viridiplantae; phylum Streptophyta; class Magnoliopsida; order Santalales; family Viscaceae; genus Viscum; species Viscum album. Next base: position 53,897,391 of record OY728153.1, on the reverse strand, counting down.
GAATAAACCCCACCTCAATACAATGCACATTGTGACTCATATAACTCTAAATGTGTATTTTTATTTAAAATTGACATTAATTTAAGTAAAAAAGAAAAAGTGGTATGCTGAAAATTGAGAAAACACATTTAGATTGTTTAGATACTTTAGTAAAATAAACCATCAGTCATTTTTAAAATTTAGGAATCAACCAAACCTTAATCTGACGCACGGTGTGACCAATATGAATAAAAGTTTCTGTTATCATTTTAAAATTGACATTTTAATTTAGAACATGTCACTCACTAAATACAAATAAAACACACTTTGATTGTCTTCATAATTTAGGACAACAATTCATAAGTCATTTTTGACGTGTATGAAACACTCTCACATCAAAATGAAGCACTATGTGACCGATATGACTCAAAATGTGTGTTTCAATTTTGAAATGACATTTTAGTAAGAAAACAAAATTGACATACTGAAAACCAAAAAAAAATCAATCATATTGTTTTGATACTTTAGTAAAATGATCCATTAGTAATTTATGATAAGTATGAATTAGCCGCACATCAATCTGACGCACAGTGTGATTGGTATAAATCCAAATGTGTTGTTATTTAAATTTTATATTGATTTTAGTAAAAGAATAATTGAAATACTCAAAACTAAGAGAACACATTCGAATTGTTTTTATATTTTAGGAAAATGGTCTATAAATAAATTTTGATGTGTAAGAATCAACCCCATATCAATAGAATGCATGATGTGACTAGTATAACTCCAAATGTTTATTTTTTATTAAAAATTGACATTTTATTAATGTATTCTTTTATAAAAATGTTTAATTTATTTCGTTATAGTATTACAAACATAATATTTGTTTTATTATTTAGGTGGAATCTTTTACTCGATTTGGGATTATTTTTTTGGAAACTAATACCATGGACGGACAATTTTGAGAGGGGATCATGAGTGTCAAAAGATGAAACATTAATGTTTTTAACTGTTTGTTGTATAATTGTAAATGTAATTATATAAAACATTGTTTGAAATGTATATAGCAGGGTTTTTTTTATATATCATGGGTGGATATTTTTGTATTCATGATGTCAATTAAATGTATATAGCATTGTTTGTTGGGTGTGTTGTACATACCTACAGGTTTTTACTAGGTGTATTATTATATTAATAGCACATTATAGCCAGTTAAGCCTTTATTAGTGCTATTTTGAGCACTAATAAAGCTCCCCCCCCATCATTTCTATTAAAGGGGGTCCTTTATCCATTCTAAAATAGGTTGATAAAGGGTACCCCCCATCACCGTTGTGATTAACAGTTCTTTTTTAGCACTATTAAAAGTCATTTTGTGCACTGTTAAAGGGCATATGTGTTGTAGTGAAGCTTCCAAGCCTGTATCTGGATGATTTGGTCTAGCCGGTTTTCTTGGTATTAAATTACCAGAGTGGATATATATATATATATATATATAAAATAAAGAAAACACATCTCTCTTGGCCCCCTATTGCGCACAAACCCCACTACCCCCTATTAATTTTCTTTTTTTTAAGTAAAAATGGTCATATAACCATTTGAGGGGGTGGAATGTGCACCCCCACCATGTAAAGTGAGAAAAAAATCAAATTTTCATAACTACAGTTTGAAAATTTTAAAAAAATAAACAAAAAATGGGATATTTCATTATAAATTATGTAATGGTTCGGACCTCTATGGTCCATTACTTTACTAAAATATGGTGTTGGAGGTGTTCTGGGAGGTCAAGGTAACTTATTCCCAATAATTTTACAAATTTCCAATTCTATGAACAGTGTTTCCAGAACGGTGTCATTTCCTTTGCTAAATTTCTAAAACGGTTTCATGAACAGTGTTTCTAGAATGGTGTTATTTCCTTTGCCAAATTTCTAGAACAGTGTCATGAATAGTGTTACTAGAACGATGTTATTTCCTTTTCCAAATTTCCAAAATTGTGTCATGAACATTGTTTCCTGAATGGTGCCATGACCAGTGTTTCCAAGATGGTGTCATTTCCTTTTCCAAATTTCCAGTTTTTCCCAGATTCCTACAGTTTTTCCCCTTTGATGTTTTCTTTGACATAAAATGCATTCAAAGCCTCGTTTAAAGGGATTTAAGATAGATTCAAATCCCATAACTCCTATATTAATTTTCCTAATGGTGGGGAATCCTTTACTTGGTTAAACTGTGTGATTTAATGTGATCTTCTTTTAATGGAAAATCTAAAACATATCTAAAAAATTTCCCTATTTAGATATTTCTGAGGCTGAGATACCCTTTTCCTTGTTATTCCTTCTTTGTTTTTCCCTAGAATGAGATTTATGGACCTTTCTTTATAATATGAGTCATGCAATCAAACTTTTATCTTTGGATTATTTCCCCTTTGAGTTTTTCATACTTCTTATGTGCACCCCCTATTTTGGTGAAACTAGGAAGTGTCGATCGGTCTTCAATAGGGTATGTACTACCACCGTTATTCTGGGTTTCAAGATATATTTCTTCCTACTATCTTTTCCATGTGATTTCATGTGATATTCATATTTATAATGGATATGTCTTGGGCATTGGATGATGTTTTTGTTCCATAGCATCCTCGGGTGGATGTAATCGTTGCGAGAGAGGTGATCATGATCCGTTGTGTTGGCCCGTTCTTGTAAAAAGAATGTTGGAAACCTTTTGAGGTGGGGGATTCATGGATTCTCTATTATTTTACATACCGTAGTAGATTTATCATGTGTTATCCACTGGATCACAATGGAATTGACATAATAAATATTTGAACCGGATTAAAGAATTGGTTTCAATCATATATTGTTGCCTCTTGATTTTCTAGATAGTGTGATATATATGATTTTCTTGTTTATCATGATGTTCTTGATGGAAATTGGTAAAGAATGTAAATTTGGGATTAATTTTAAATTAATTTTCTAAAGATAAAGAGGCGTGTAACTAAATCTGGTTGTTGTTGTAATTTTATGATAATCAAATTGATGTAGTAAGCATGTTTAATTAATTTGTGATTTCTATGGTAGCTTTCTTGTTATATTTACCATAGTTGGAACCTACTAATTGGTTAATTCAAGATAAATTAAAGAACTGGTTGTTGATAAATTATAATTCCTGGTAGGGTTTCGAGTTACCCTCTTTCTTATAAAGTCCAAGAGCCTTATGATTTGAAGTCATGAGTTCTCGTTATGGGTGAATCTTGAATGGCTTGTTTGGGGCCAAGAGCCTAGTTTCTTTATTGTTTTTTTCCTACTTCATGTACTGTGATGTGATCCTAGATGGTTGTTGTGGTATGTGGGGTAGGGATTCCCAGTGGTTATGGTAGTAGTTGACGCCTAGAGTGGCGAGATGCATCGGTTTATGCATGTGGGTGTCGGGGAGGACAATGGAGATGATAAAATGTGTTGGATGTGAATTTTAGATGCTTGTTGAATCTTGTTTTTTTTTTATTTACTTTCTCCACTACTTGAGGCATATAGTCTTTCTTACCCTCCTTCCAAAATATTTGAAGACACATGGGGTATGCTACATGCTTTTAGTTTCTCAAGGATGGATGGGGTTGGAGCTTGCTGGGATGTAATGGTGATGTTACAATTTAAAGGAACTATAGACTTGGTTTGGTTATTCCTGGAGGGCATGGAACTTTGGGTGAGATGATAATGAAATATAATTTATTAATGGTTAAATAATTAATTAATGTAAATTTAAACTGATTAAAGGGGACAATATGATTTAATAAATCTCTTTAAATGTTTGTATGCTTATAGGATATCTAGTCATAGTAGTGGAAGTTGGGAGTCTGAGAGATGTTATCTATAGTTGAGCCTAAGACTAGTTCATGCCCATTTTGTGGTTGTGAGATATATTATATCCTGTACTTTTTTGTGTTTATATACGCTACCCCACCCTATCGGTTAGGTCGGTTGACACCCCAGGGATTCTGAGCCTTGGGTGTTTTCTCTAACATCCCGGTGGGAGGATGGATGGCTAGCTACCCCCTTTGGCCTTGCTTTATTCTCTTGGTAGTTACTTGTTCTGGTAGGCACAATGGTTAGTTTTCCCCTTATATGTTTGTAGAGTTCTGTAATGGATTTTGGTTATTCACACACATATATTCAGGATATAGTTTCTTATGGACAACTATAGGTGTAATGTGTATTGGTTGTGATGGGTTGAGGATCTTTACTCGGTGTATGGGATGTAATGGCTTGAGGTATAATACCAGATGTGTGATATGAATTATACAGGCTATGGTGGCTCCTAGAAACTACCTGGTTACTTATGGTTGTGTGGATGGTGTGGTTATTCACCCAAGAGTCTGCAGACAAGCTTTTTATTACACGAGGTTCATGTTTTGGTGATCACCCAAGTGTGTTCAGACCAGCATTTTTGGAGAGAGATGACTTAGGACATGTGACATTGGGGAAAATCATCAAACCAGTGGGGAATTGGTAGCAGTGTACCCTTGATATTCTTTAGTATATTATATACTCTTGTATGTGACACTTGATGAGAGTATCCATGGTGAGGCTAGGAACATATCATACCGATTTAGGTGACGAGTTAGTTTCACTTGTTGTTCACTATGATTTTGTATGCTCTCTTCACTTTTTCATGAGAGGTTACAGGGAGGATCCTACTGAATATACTATTATACTCACCCTACATTATATAAATGTTTTTTCATGTCACATAAATAAGATTGGAGATTAAGCTGGATACTACTAGTTTATAGTTTGCAGTAGTTGTTCAGGCTTCATGGTTGTTGTTTTTTACTTTCTTTTGGTACTTGTAGTTTTCCCTTTCAGTTGTAATATTTTTTGTATAACATTACATATGGGTACTTTGGATTTATTTTATATTATATTCTAATTATCATTTGGCTAATTTCTATCTTATCTCTCTCTTTCACATGTGTTCTCTTAGATGGTAATGCCTCCCATCTGTGTGTTTGTTATACCCTTAGTGCTAGTCGCCAACCTGGGGCCTACTGGTGGCATGACTCGGGGGTCATTATCTCTCTTCTCACATTATTGGCCCAGGAGGTTTTCACTTTTTCGGAAGGGGGTCATGACAAGTAAACCATACTCTTCATTTTTTTACCTTTATTTACTCTAAATTATCTAGTTTTTACATCAGGTCACTGCCAATGCAACACAATGTCATTGTGGTGATTTTTCTACTTATGAAAGTTGTGTGTGCATAGAAATATAAACTTTGTGTTTTCATCATACACTCAATTTGGTATTTTATTTAATATTTTGATGTTTATTATTTATTTTATTTCATTTTTTAATGGATCCCTGTCAATTTTTTGATTCTGAATTGATTGGTTTACCTAGTGCCTATATTTTATCTTTGCCTATGGTTTCATCTCATCATCCTCAACTTGCATCATCCTCAAGTTTCATCATTCTTAAGTTATATCATCGCTAGACCTCAAAATCAATATAATTTTTGGCATCACTTGGAAAAAAAATATGTTAATGAATATTATTTTACAATCACATTAAAAGAAAAATGAAAATATTGTGTTAAATTACATAGCAGTTCTTTTAATAGTGGCACTAGCCACCTTAGAAGACATGCTAATTCATATGTTATAATAAATAAATCAGATATTAGAATACAAATGTAATTAGGAAGTAATAAATTAAGTAATTTTTCTTATGATCATATATGTGCACAAGATATGATGTTTGATTATATAATTAAAAAAGAACAACCTTTTAATACTAGTGGATGTTGAGATTTTACTAATTTAGTTAAAGTATCATTTACTCCTCAATATGAACTTTTTTCATGAAATACTATTAGAAAAAAATAAAAAATATTAATAATATTAAATTAGATATTATATATATTTTAAAATAATTAAATGGATGTGTTTGTTTATCAGCTGATTTATGTAATTTTAATCAAATTATATAATATCAATTTATTATTTCTCAATTTATTGATAATGATTTGAAATTACATTAAAAATTATTTCATTCAAATTGGTTGAACTTTCATATATCATTCATTAATTAGGAGTTTTATTAAGAGATCATGTTTCTAAATGGGGTTTGAAAAATAAAGTATTTATACTAACTATGAATAATGCATCATATTATAATAATACAGTGAAATATCTTATATTTGTATTACAATTAACATTTGATAGAAAAATATTTCATGTATGTTGTTTTACTCATATTTTAAATTTTATTGTAAATGATGATTTGTATATTTATAAATATTATATAGATATTATTACAAAATGTATTAGTATTATTAATATATCTTCTAATAGTGTACTAGTATATATAAGGATTTGTCTACAAAAAAAATGAAAGAATGAAAATTAAAATTAGATGTAGAAAATTAATAGAATTCAACATATTATATGTTAAAATTATCTTTAAAATAAATGAAAGTTGTAGATTTATTTTTTCTCTCAACAATAGTACTTAAAGATTTTATTATCTCTGATGAAAATGTATGAGTTCAAATTAAATTATATAGAAATTTTTTGCATGTATTTGAAAAAACTACTCGATTGTTTTCATATGTATACATTCATACATCAGCTTTAGTTTTGCATGATTTGATAAATATAATTCATGTTTTTATAAAATATAGGACTTATGAATATTATATTCTCATTGTTACTACCATGGAAGAAAATTTTGATAAATATTTTGATTCAATACCTATAATATTTGAAATGAAAATTATATTGATTCCAATGTGTAAACACACTAGTAAAAAAACATTTTTAGAAATTATTTTTGATGATGAATCTCAATTTTATAGTATATTTTATTTTTTAGAACAATTATATAATGAATATAAAGTTATTACACATGTTGATATTAGAATATAGTCTACACAACCTACAAATTCTTCTCGTGGTAGTGGAAGTAAATAGACAAATATAAACAAATAAATGATTTTACAAACTTTTAGTATATGCACATCTAAACTGAAATGATATTTAGACTCTTTACTAGTTGATAATGAAGATAATTATGATATTTTAAATTGGTGGAAAGATTATGAATCAACGTGGTATGTACTAAAACATATTTCCCAAGATGTACTTAGTGTTTTAATTTCTTATATTACATCAAATTCTACTTTTTGTGCAAATGGATGAGTTATTTGTGATTATCATACATGACTTAAACTAAAAATGGTTGAAGCTCTTATAGTCATAAGTGATCATTTATACTCAAAAAATCGACAACAAGAATTTATCAATTTTGATAATGAGCTTGACATGTTGTTAAGCCCTACCAAAGACACAACATCATATTGATTTTTTTAATGTTTACTATAATGTGATTTTATAATATAATAGATATATAATACATTTTTTTATTAAATATATTTCCCTATTTTATTTATTTTTCTCATCATACAAATAAATAGTGTATTTTGTTAATGTTTAATTGTTATGTGTTTTTTATCACAAATGATATATTTGTTTGTTAAACAATTTTTAATATTTTTATATTATAAATATATAATAACTCATTATTTTAAAAATAATAAAAGTCCACAATGTCTGTCCCATGGGGATTTTTTTTATTGGTTTTTTAATTTTTTTTTAAAAAAATGGGATAGGGTTCTAAGTATTTTAAAACAATTCTTGAGATATGTGAACCCCATTCATGCATCTCCCGTCTCTAGGAAGCATGAACCCCATTAATTCTTCATGTGTTAATTGTATGAAAGAAACGTGAATAGGGTTCATGCTTCCTTCAGAATTTTTATTTTAAAAAATTATTAATAGTTATAAATACTAATTAAATATAAATATGTATTAATTAAAAAAATAAACAATATATATATAATATTAATAAATATTAATAAAATATTAATACATATTAATTAAATAATAAAAAATATTAATAATAGTTTTCATAGCCATTTTGATCAACTGGTCTGATTCATGGTGCACTGCTAGATCGCCAGTAGTGTTAGTTCATCAATTTTTGTAGTAGAGCCATACATCCAAATTTCTTTCCAACTGAATATGTAAATATGTTAATATGTCCACTTTATGTTACCAAACATTCATTCCACTTCATTACCCATATATTAACAGGAATTAAAAAAGTTCAAGGGAAAAGGGTATCAATTTATACTTAAGAAATTTGTCGTCCATTATTTCACTCTAAGTATACGTCACCCATACTCAGTCTAGAAAATAATAGGATTTTATTTAGGAAAAAATGTTGTCCTCTACCAACTGATCATGATACCAGATGAAATGAGAACTCATGTACTTATCATCAAGGGTAATGTAATTTTATTTCAGGATGAAGTTATTAAATGATATATGAAACTTTTATTAGAACAATTAACCTAAAACTTAAGCACTCACTTTAACAAATTGATCAAAAACATTCAATTGAAATAAGAAGGATAAGAAGCCTTTGAGTGCATCCATACTTAAACTTTTTTTATTTCATTGATTAATTCAATTAAAACCTCTTTTTATTGAGTTTTTTTGTTGAAAAAGGAAATGAGATTTAGAAAAATATACCTCTTTCAATAACATGATCTTCCTAAACATTATACAATAATTAGATTTTATTCTAATTAATATATTAATTCTTATATTAATTTCATATTTATTAATTTACCACCCCCTTAAGGGAAACACTCATAAACATCTTTATAATGGTGTATCTCTTCAAAAATGGTTTTCAAGATGTTCCAATATTGAGAATACACCAGAATTCATCTTCGACTTATGATTGCCCAGATTTGAAAACTTATTTAACTTCACCAAGGATAATCTTCTTCAATAATTATTCTTCAAGATACTAATAATATGATCAAAATATGATGATATCTTCTTTATAATTATTGTCTTGTATATACTAACACATTCATAAAATTCATCAATGATGACCCTCTTTCTTATTTGTATTTAGAAACCTATTGAGGAATCATTAAAGGATGATAAATTCTTCATATTTGTGATCAAAAATTGATAGAACTCACTTCTTCTCATGTTCTACTCCTAATAACTTCATTCTCTATAAATTACTTAAATCATAAGAATAGATAAAATAAATAATGAGTATGGAAATATGGTGGAAATTCCTTAATTTTTAATTTGAATAAGAAGATTGAGTTTTTTTTCTCAAAGAAGTTGGTCTAATTCCTTTAGTATTCATGACTGAACATTTGAACATATGTTCTTATTTATATTGGTGTAGCAAGGATCTCTTCATATTACATTCTTATTTTTTTGAATATTTTTTTCCTTTATTATCCTTCATGGATGATGCAATCTTTACCCTCTTATGGATTGTTTCTTATTATGGAAAAATATCAAATCAATATTTTCATAATGTCCATAATTTTATCACATGATGGAGGTATTTTAACCTTAAAATCCTCCAATGAATATTGTGTACCAGTAGAAATGGTGTCCTTTTATAAAGTCTAAATATGTATCTTTTCAAAATTGTCCAAATGAACTTCTAATTTTGTACATCTCATATTGTGTTTTTTCTGATATTTATTCATAATCACCTACTCTTCACAAATATCCACTATTCATTTAAATTATTCTTCATGAACTTAATTTTTTTAACAAAGATTCATGTTCCATGATCTTCAAGGATTTTACATCCAATTTCAAATCATTGAGATCAATAATATTTTTCAAGATTTCTTCAAGTTCACAAATATTTTCATCCAAAGTCTTTTTGAATTCAAAATAATTAATATTATTAATATTTATTAATGAATTTAAGAATATTATTTATTATAAATATATAGATAATCATATTAAGTATTAATATGAATAGAAAATAGTAATTACTGATTTTGGTAGATAATTTGATAAAAGTAAGGCACTTATTAAAAAAAGAACAAAACTCTATAAATGATAATAGTAAGGAACACAAAAAATGTATCATAAATCTAATATCAACCTAATCTACACCTCTAGCATGGATGCTTCTCTTTCCCACAGTCATGCATGTATTGGATGTGTCCACGTTGTGTATGTCTATGTATCGGCTCTGGCATACGCTTCTCCTATATATCATCATCTACAACCACCTTAACATCCTACTATGTGATAGGCAGTGGATGTACAGTCTCACCACTTGTACACTATCCTGCCTCTAAGGATAGTGTGTTCTGGCAAGAACTCTCACCAACATATGAAGAAGATGGTTGTTATACTGCAGATGTCTGCATAGTAGGGAGTAATAAAGCATCCAACTCAGTCCAGTCAATGTCTATATCTACCTTTGGATGTGACTGAGAAGATGGAGGAGCATCTGATTGATCATGACGAACACCCTCCTCCTATGAAACATCGTCATCCATAATAGTTTCATTGAGTTTTCCTTTAATATGTTTTCTGGAAAAAAAATTAAAATATGTTGGTTAAAAAAATTAAAAATATGCCTTAAAGGCGGCATCACTGATGCTGCCTTTGCCCAAAAACAAAAAAAAATATTTTAAATATTCTTTTTTATATATTTAAAATTTTAATTTTTTAATTTTATTTTGTTATGTTTATATATATATAAATAAAACAAAATTTTTTAGCATAATTTATCTCGTATTCAAGTACGTGACTTTTCTATCCTATAAAATATAAAGTAGAATACCAAAATAAATAAAAATTAAAACATGGATTAAACATATAAGAAGGAGTCAAAAATAAAAATAAAAATAATTTCTTAAAAAATGTTGATGATAAATAATTTATAAGATTTCTAATCTACCAACTTGAAACTTAAAATTTTTTCAAGTACATGACTTTTCTAGCCTATAAAATATAAACTATAAGACCAATAAAAATCAAAATTAAAACATGGATTAAACATATAATAAATAGTTTAAAATAAAAATAATTTCTTAAAAAAATTGATGAAAAAAATTTATTAGCTTTCTAATCACCAACATGAAACTTAAAAATGTTTCACGTGTGTGACTTTGATATCCTATAAAATATAAACTATAAGACCAATATAAATGAAAATTAAAATATGGACTAAACATATAATAAATAGTCTAAAATAAAAATAATTTCTTAAAAACTATTGATGAAAAAAAAATTATAAGCTTTCTAATCCACTAACTTGAAACTTAAAAATGTTTCAAGTACATGACTTTTCTAGCCTATAAAATATAAACTATAAGACCAATATAAATTAAAATTAAAACATGGATTAAATTTATAATAAATATTAAAAAAATAAAATAATTTATTAAAAAAATTTGATGAAAAATAATTTATTTATATGGGTCTTATAGTTTATATTTTATAGGCTTTCAAAGTCAAGTAGGTGGATTTGGATCCTCCTCGACGTTCCTTCTTTTCACTCTCACTTCCGAGTAACTTTTCTTACATTCCTTTCATTTTCATTTATTTATTTTATTTATGAAACTATTTATTTTCAACAACTTTTTAGATTTTTAGGCTATATTTTAAATTTTATTTACATTGTTTTTATACTGTATATTTTATAATCCTTTAATGTTATATATTTAAAATTTAATAATTATTCCTATGTTTCAAGTAGTCGACTTTGAAAGCTTTCAAATATAAATTGTGCCTAAAATATTAATGAAAACTAAAACACTGGATAAATATATAAGAAGGGTTCATAGTAATAATAGTATCTTCATTTCAATAGAAATAAAACATATAAATGAACATGTACACTCAATACTATGTATATGGTGAGGAGATTACGTCCCACATGGTGGTATGTGAATAGGATGTATGCTTCGAGTTCGATATGGAATCTGATGACTTGGAAAGGGTTGATACTCGGGCACTGGAACTTCGAATTTCACATCCTCCACCTATGTGTCGGTGGGAGGAGTTGTCAACTGTATGTCGTACTACGCTCCTGATCCTTCTCCCACTAGGGTGGTAGAAGGACCTTCCATCGTCATAGTGGGGAACCAAGCCTGCGATGGAGCTATACCCCAAGGTTGCGATGGATCTGGACCCCAAGGTTGTGATCAATTTAGACCCCAATGTTGTGACGGATCCGGACCCCAAGATAGAGAGAACTAAGAATATCTTATTAAAAAAGAAGGATCCCATGCCACCTGAGGAACATCCTGAATCGGCTAAGGCTGGACAACTAGAGGGCCAACCTATACCTGTGGAATAGGTGATGCCTCACGTGCAGCACGATGTTGACTACGTCATCGTCGTCATGGCACCTCAGCACCAGCAGCTACTGCAGGATGTTCAGCTAAAGACCCCCTCCTCTTCATCACTCATGAAGACAAGATGCTCTAAGTGAGTACCCTATAAAGAGATTCAAAACGAATTAGATAATAGTTAAATAAAAAACAAATGTAAATTTATTGACTTACAATCTTTTGAATATCTCTATCTTATGTGGTAAGATATAGTATAGACTGTAGTCTATATCATGGATCATACTCAACATGCTCTTAAGGAAAGAATCAATTCGTAGGTACACCCAGGATATGAAACTCTGCATGCCTGCGCCAGTAGTTGAGAAAGCAGTTATGTACTCGGCATCAGTCCTCATCCTACCTCCATGTTAGATTCACCTCATGTAGCTTCTCTATCTATATTGGTAGCAATGGAATAAGCTGAGCACAAATAAAATGTCTCATAACCCTATCAGGTTGCTGCCACTCAATAATATATAAGTGAATGAAAGGCACTACAGCCATAGCATCCTCAATCACAACTGTGCATTATGGTGGAAAATGTTCTATAATAGTTCATTATGGAATGTCACGACCCGTCCTTGGGGCCTGTGTCGTGACTACCCCAAGCCCGCCTTCCATAGGCTAGGGGCTGGCGATTACCACCAAAGGCATAAATCTCGATAACTGAGAAGGAATTTCCTTTATAAAACATAACACATCCAACTAGAGTACAAGAGGAAGTAATACACTAAGTACAAAAGATAGTGTTGAAAATTAAATGGGCTAGAATACAAACCCAACTAAAAAGATGCAGCTACAACTAAATGAAAGTACAACAGAAAAGACAAACAGCTGGAAGATAGAAGCAGCTCCTGGGTCGTCCACCTCGGATCCTACCTGAAGGGTAGGTATAGATAGCCTCCTCAATGCTCGCACCGCCAACCTCCTCCGAGTATCGTCTCATCATGAAGTCCACCTACAGGTACTGACTCGTCGTGAGGTCCACCTCCGGGTTCTGACTCATCGTGAGGTCCACCTCCGGGTACCGTCCAGTCCTCGTACACTCGGTCTCTATCAGCGCTGCCCGTCGTCTGCATCCAACACAACGAGATGCGGGCATATCCCATGCAGGGGTGAGTATAACGATACTCAGTAGGGACCCCGAAACCCTCAAGGTCTCACTAAATACAACAAGGATAACCACAAAGAAAAGATACAAACAGGAAGTATCAACCAACTCTACTTAGATATATTCCCATACATATACCTAAGTCATCATTTCCAGTTCGGCTCCAACTCATGAGCCCAAGAACAACCCAGTCCACACAAGAAATCACAACCAGTCTACACAAGAAATAGCAACCCATACCACATAGGAAATCACGTCAATCACATCGATGATAAAGATTGAAAGTAAAGACTCAGCTCACACAGGTATACTACTCATGAAGAGGGGTGGGGATGATAGATGTAGCCTCTGAATCATCTCCCATGTCGAACCCACATAGGATCCAAGTACAGAAGTCATCTCTGTCGAACCCACGTAGGATCCTATTACATTAAACTTTGCTGTCGAACCCACATAGGATCCAAGTACAGTCGGCATCGCTGCCGAACCCATGGAGGATCCAAGTACAGAAGTCATTGTTGCCAAATCCATAGAGGATCCAAGTACAGTCGTCATCACTTCTGAACTCATGGAAGATCCAAGTACAGTCGTCATCTCTGCCAAACCCATGTAGGATCCAAGTACATTCGTCCTCTCTGTCGAACCCACGGAGGATTAATGTACAGTCGTCATCGTCGTCACAGTCGCAGCCAGCTCTAGGGTTCCCGCACACAGCACGCTCGATTCTGGGAGGGTCCGCTCCATGAGCCAAGGGTCGATACATCAACTGTCATGAAGTACCACGTATAAGTATCTCAAAGGACCACATCATCAAAGGGGTCTCAATGCAACAGACGGTGCATCTATCGGACGCCTGGTCTGTGTGTTATTAGCCTTTTAGTCCTGGAGGCCTGGTTGGTTTCGTGTACGAACCAACCCGACCGTATCTCAGCTGTATCCCAAACTCTCATGGGGTATACTCAAGGGAACGTTACTCAATGAGATTACAAATGCCGCTGATGGTTTGTCAAACGGACGTCTGGTCTGAGAGTTATCGGCTTTTCCGTTCCAGGGGCCCGGTTGGATTTCGAGTACAATCCAACCCAGACTTACTACAACTGTGTCCAAACCTCATGTGAAGTATTCAAAAAGATCCTTTTCATCAAGATTAATCCAACAAAGTTGACGTCACATCATTCGGATGTACGGAGCTCAGGTTATAAGTGTTTCCGCTCCGAGGGCGTGGTTGGTTTCATGTTCAAACCAACTCAACCATACCGAAAGTTCGCCGAAACCTTGAGTGTAATATACCAAAACGACCATATCAATCCAAGTAATCCTACGCAACTCACGGTGAGTCGATCGGAGGTTCGTAACCCAAGATATGAGCATTTAACTGAAGAGGGTCTGAAAATAGGGGGTTTGGGCCCGGTCTAACCCAGCCCAATACCCCCTGGGTTAGCCCAAACCGGGTCGACCCGACCTGATTCCGGGCCCGTCCCATTTAGGCGCGGCCCGGCCCGGCGCTGGCGGCCCGAACTGGCTGGCCTACGCGGTTGGCCTCGTGGCTGGCCGACCAGGCGGAGTGGTGGTGCCCAGAGGGGCCCGCCCTAGCCGCGGATTGGAGGGGTGTTACACCCCCCAGTTTCAAAGAAACAGTCGGCCTTAATGTCCGGCCCCTTAGGTGACCGCGAGACCCCCCTTCGGTCCCGCCTCTTGATGGTGCTGGCGGCCGGCATGTCCGGCCACCCTTCCAAGCCTGTCGCGGCCCGCTCTGGCCACGGCTCCTGTAGCTCCGGCGCGGCGTGACGTTGTCACGCCCCTCCGCCGCGGTCCGACTCTATTCTGCGGCCTTCCTCGGCCTCTCTGGTGCGGCACAACGGTGTTGTGAACCACCACCGTCGCGGCCCGCTCCGGTCGCGGTCCCTTTCATCCCCACAGAGTGCAACGGCACCACACCGCCTTCACCGCGGCCTTGCATGGTTGCAGTTCCCTGTCGATCACCACACGGTGCAATGGAACTATGTGCATCTGCCTCCAACCTCATTGAAATTTAACAAATAGGAGAGGAGAATCGGTCATGTTCGTGTTGTCCGATCTCCTCCCGTTACGACGATATCATGCAGCCAATTCCTTAAGCAATGAATCATGATGATAAAGTCTTGAACAAGAAAAGATAACCCCGACCACGCAAAGACATCGAATGTTGTCAAGCCGCGGAAAGAGGCAAGCGTCGCGTTGATCAAACGTCGCGGAAGATCGGTGCCGATTCCGTTGATGTCGGAGGAAGTGTCGTCATCGATGGCGACATTCCCCACGGTGGTGTCTCCTCCCTTGACGAGGAGGATGAAGAGGAGAAGGCACGTCTTCGGTGACTTTGCGTTCTTCGTCGGAGGCTTTGTTCTTCTTCAAGAATGTTCTTCGTTGGAAGAAGGGAGCTCTTCTAAATTTCTCCAGAGGTTTCCCAAAATATTTTCCAGCCCATGATTGAGTGAAGGCTCCCCAATATATAAAACTATCATGCCCTTTTAGCTTTCAAAACCTTGATGGAATATTAATTAGGGAGGTTAAGGGTTGTCATAATAAGGGGAGTTGTCACATTAAATTGAAGAGGTGCTAAGTGGGGGGTGGAGAGAGTTATGGGAAGATGAGAGGATGGGGCTTGTGTGGGCCCCACCTCTCATATATCTACACATGGGAGGATAAATCTTCCTTAGAAATAAATTTTTTTTAACAAATTTATTTAACCTCTTAACTAAACTCCAAATTAATAATTCTCCACCTGCTTCAAATGCAACTGCGGTAAAGGTCCCCTTAAGAAATTATCGGCGCTGTGAGTTCATCAGTGCCCTTGGTTTTCAATTCCGAGCACCGGTTCAAAAGATAGAAAAACTCGCTCGTTCGTTCACTGAACTTACCTGAGCTAAACTTTGTAAATTGATTTCGGGCACACCGGGCCTCGGAATCAAGTGTCGTCTAAAGCCACAGACTCGTAAAATTCCAAAGAAATTAAGAGAAGAAATTTCCTTGGAATTTCCAGGTCTTTACATTACTCCCACCTTGGGGATTTACGTCCCTATAAATCTATAACAAAAACTAGGGAAACTAAAGGAGGTACCGAGCATGTAACTGAGCCTCCCACTCCTATGTGTTTTCCTTGAGGTTCCCATACTTCCAGGGAGAGCGCACATGAGGAATTGACCATCCCCGTAGGACTCACTCTTGTCGATCCTCAACCTCTACTGGAACCCTGAGAAAGTCTCCCCATCATCGATGTCTAGCTCTCTGTGGTTGATAATGACGGATAGTTCGTGCATACATCTCCTCAGCTGAGATAAGTGGAAGACGTCGTGCACCCGCTGCAACTGTGGTAGAAAGGTCAAGCTGTAAATATAAGGCCCCAGCCTTAAACCTTACTTAATCTTGAGTTATTACAAGATTACACATTGAGGATCTTTTCGGGTTTATAGTTTTAGAGAATTAGATCATAAAACTTGCATTACATTCCACATATAAACAAAGTGGTTACATAAAGATAGTATTCTTCATTCCCATCAATGGAAACACATTTAAAATAAAACATGGATTATTTCTTGACACATCCTTGACTCTATCATCTTATCATGTACCTTTCCCTTGACCTGTGAAAAACATTTCAAAAACTTGGGATGAGCATAAAAACTCAGTATGGGTTATAAAAAAAACATGGAAAGGAAACATGAGTTCATATATACATAAGAATGAAATCATACTTTACCCATAAAACATAGGCACTTTAACATTCCTCATAAAATCATGAATAAATCATAGAAATCATAAGACATAAAGGTAACTTGAGGCATTCATAACATTCTTACGTAGGGAGTAACCCTCTTGGTTACGTTTGGAATACTCATCACAGTATATTCCCTAAATATCTTCAGAGAAACCTTAACGTTTCACTCCTTCGCGTTACCCAATGCATTGGAGAGCTATAACGGGCTCACCCGCCCTTAGTTTATCACGGAACCACCCGTCTTCATAATAATGCCCAAGAACCATAACGTAATCATATCACATAAAACATGCATAAAGGAAACATAACATTTCCACATTTCAATCACGAGATATCAATACATCACATTGATATAATAAAAACATTATGAAAACCATTTTCAATACCAAAGTAAAACATGGTATTTATTTTTCGTTTTAAAAAAAGTATGTCTTGTAGAGGAAGCCGAAACTCAAATAACGGTCACAACGGAGGAGAAGTCGTTGTCGCCACATACGTACAACAAAAACATTCCCTTTTTTCGTTTAGTAAACGCTTCGTATAAAAAAGATTCCTTTTGAATAAATGTAAAAGTCAAAGGGGTTTATACACCATATAAAAGAAAGTTGTGTATAAATAAAATATGCCTCAATGAAAGGAGATTAAGACGAAGTCCCATACCTCGTTTCCGACTTGACCCGACCGTTCTTTAATCTCCTGAATAATAAACTTGAGTTAATATATACTTGCTTAAGAACCTTTTTCAAATTCATTATTCCTTTTATACCATGTTATGGACATCATGTAATCATTTAAGTTAATAATGTTCATTTTGTCGGTATTTCGTTCTTAAGTCAAAAATAGACTTCTTACACTTACATGTTGTTAATTTGGTCAAAGGTTCATTATATCCAGAATGATATTAATGATTTGGATAACATATACATCATATATATTCATCATATACATGTATTTATAATATTACATCACATTTAGAGGTAAGAAATGAAATGCACCGTTCATGGAGACGGTAAGCCGTACGTACGCATGAACGCTACTTCCATTTCTATTTCGTATTTTTTTTTGGAATGGAATCATAATTATATAAGAGTATATTATAATTCCAGTATAATAACATATATAATATCATTAACTTTATCCTTTACACATCCCACATATGGTATTAACGAATCAAATCACTTTCAGGGGGCGGTAGTCCGCACTTCCTAAAATGAAGATATCGTGTTTACCCATAATGGAAACCATAAAGGTATGCCCAAAATGAAAAAAATAGAAGATTAAGGAAAACATAAACATATCATATATCATATACAAAAATAGTGACATCATAATGGCCACCTTTTAAGGTGTTAAATGAGTATTGAACAATCATCGTTTCGGGAGGCAGAATTTCGCCATCCACGGAAACCGTATGTTCTTTAACCATTTGATGTAGTTGTGTGAGAGTGTAGCTCAAATAAATCTTATAACAACATCCTAGTATATTTAAGATACTGGTGTTATTACAAAAGAAGTAAATAAAAAGAGTTTAGGGGGTTGGAGAAGCAAAATAAAACAAATGAACATGAGAGAATGAATTACCTTTAAAAGTGTAACTCCTTTTGATTTGAGCCTAAAGGCTTTCTTTGAAAGGATTCTTCCCAAAGGGAATCCTCTAGGATGAGGAGAGGGATGTGGAGAGAGTAAATGGGCAGGGGTTGGCCGATCCAAATGCTTTAGGAGTGTGTGAAATGAGGTAGAGGTGGGGGCCTTTTATAAGAGGAGAGGAGGGGCACTTTTGGAAAGTAAAGAAATATTACATTATTTGAAAATGTGTTTCGGTTTTAAAAGGTCCCACATTGATATAATTCGTGGATAAGGTGATAAGGGTTATAAATCCACTCATCCAATTGGTTTTGGCCATGTGTAGTTCATAGATTTTACATTGTCTTTCCATTTTATTTAAATCGTCAAATAATGATGTCATCACTGCATCATTATTATGTCATAAATAATTTAATTTATTTAATGTATAAAAATTATAAAAAAAATACAATGATGTAGGAAATCTTTTTATATTTCCAATTACTATTTATAATCAAATATCTTATCTTTATAACCCCATGTAAAAATTGTTTTCGTAAAACATATTATGTTTGTGTCATTTTTACTTTTACATTAAATAAAAAGTTATTTATGTCATTTCCCAACCAAAATGTCTCCATGGGGTCCCCAAGTTGACCCATGGCTTGTCTTGGTCGTACATGACACAACCAATAAGGTTGGGACATGTGTCTAGGTCATTTCATATTATTAAATCATTATTTATACCTTAAACTACACTAATTACCACTAATCGCGATTAAAAACTTAATAAGTTACTATTCACCAAAAAATTATTTTAATCTCATTGAACCACATTTTACTTCTTAATGACAACCATGTATGTCGGATTTTCAAAATTAAATACACATTAGTGGTAAACTTTCATTTAACTGAAAAATCAGTTTGCTTGATTATCACTTAGTGGTTTCACTATTCATCAAAAATTGAAGTTTTTCTGAAAATTACCAAAAATTCACCCTAAGCTATATTTGATATTCCGAATTCAAAAATGAAGTCTATTTTACAAAATTCAAATCATATAAGTCACATTAATTAATTTAATAATTAATTCCCGCTGCCAGGGCAAAAAGCGTGTTTTTACAAAACAATAAGTATCAAAAGATTGACACCAGTTTAAGTCTAATTTCAAAGTGAAATTGATTCCAATGACCACCATTGGATAAAATGGTAAAAATATATTCTAATTTCACTTCAAACCCAATTCAAAACATAATCTAATCATATAAATAAATTAGGTTAAAAAGAAGTTTTGATGTAAAATGCAGTATTTTTCACTATTCATTAAAAAAATGAACATTGTCAGAAAAATACCAAAAATTCACACAAGGTAAATTTTGATGTCCCAATCATAAAGAATAAGTTTATTTTTACAAACATAGTTTATAAAATTTTCAAAATATAGATTCAAAAATGGTTTTCCATCAAAAGGCACTAAAACAATCTTTTAAGAATATTAGTGTATTCCATGCATAAGATTGTATTTATTTTCATTTTAAGCCTCTATAACACTATCTTAATCATTAATAGAAATAGATAAAAATATCTATTATTAATTACTTACTTGGGATGTTACATCCTTCCCCCTTTAGAAAATTGCGTCCCCGCAATTTATTTACTTATCGAATAAATGGGGGTACTTATCCCTCATTGCATTTTCAGATTCCCATGTTGCCTCTTCAATCATGTGGTTTTTCCACAAAACCTTTACCTGATGAATCACCTTATTCTGTAACACTTGCTCCCTGTGGTCAAGAATCTGGACCGGTTGTTCCTCATAAGATAGGTTCTCTTCCAGCTAAACTACCTCTGGACTCAAAACATGAGATGGATCTGGCATATACTTTCTCAACATCGAAATGTGAAAAACATTGTGTACCTGAGATAAACTCGGAGGTAAAGCCACTCGGTATGCAACTGGTCCAACTCTCTCCATAATTTCGTATGGTCCAATGAACCTTGGACTCAACTTTCCTTTATTACCAAATCTCATCACACTTTTCCAACGAGAAACCTTGAGAAAAACATGATCACCTACCTCGAAAGATAGATCCTTCCTCCGGTTATCCGCATAACTCTTATGCCTACTCTGAGATGTTCTCATGTGTTTCTGAATCAGCTGAACTTTTTCTGCCATCTCTTCCACCAATTCTGGTCCCATCAACTTTCTTTCACCCACTTCATCCCAGAAAGTTGGAGTTCGACACCGCTTCCCATATAATGCCTGAAATGGTGCCATCTGTATACTGGAATGAAAACTGTTATTATATGAAAACTCAACCAAAGAAAGATGTTGGTCCCAACTTCCCTGATAATCCATAGAACAAGCTCGTAGCATATCCTCCAATGTCTGAATTGTTCGTTCTGACTGCCAATCTGATTGAGGATGAAAAGCTGTACTAAAATTTAATTCAGTACCCAACGACTTCTGAAGGCCTTTCCAAAAGTTAGAAGTAAACCTGGGATCACGATCCGATACAATGGAGAGAGGAACTCCATGTAACCTGACCATCTCTTTAAGATACAAACGGGAAAGTTGATCAAGAGAGAAAGTATCTTGTATAGCAAGGAAATGAGAATATTTGGTCAAGCGATCAACAATAACCCAGATTTCATTATTACCTTGAGATGTCTTCGGTAATCCAACAACAAAGTCCATGGATATATTCTCCCATTTCCACTCTGGCACTGGTGAATGCTGAAGCATCCCTTTCGGTAACTGCCGCTCTGCTTTAACCTGCTAACAAGTCAAACACTTCACAGTAAAATCAGCAATATCTCTTTTCATTCCATCCCACCAGTAATACTCCCGTAGATCTCTATACATCTTAGTACTGCCTGGATGAACTGAAAACGGAGAACTATGAGCTTCACATAACAACTCTCTATTCAACTGTGAATCACAAGGCACACACAATCTCTTCCCAAATCTCAAAACACAATCATTATCAATGTTGAATTCTGGCAACTTACCTTTCTGAACCAGCTCTACCTTTTTCTGCAACTCACTGTCTTGCTTCTGTGCTTGCTTGATTCTATTTGATAGAGAAGATCTCACTGATACCTGAAACAAAACAGAAGGACTTCTTGCACCAACAACTTCTATTCCAAATTTCATCAAATCCTTAACCAAAGGATCGCGTTCCAAACGCAACATTATTAATGAAGCATTACTTTTTCGACTCAAAGCATCAGCCACTTTATTTGCTTTTCTCGGATGGTAATGAATTGTACAATCATAATCCTTGATTAATTCTAGCCATCTCCTTTGTCTCATGTTTAACTCTTTCTGAGTGAATATATACTTTAAACTTTTGTGATCGGTATATATTTCACACTTTACTCCATACAAATGATGCCTCCAAATTTTTAAAGCAAAAACAACAGCAGCTAATTCCAAATCATGTGTAGGGTAATTTACCTCATGAGTTTTCAACTGTCGTGAAGCATAAGCAATTACCTGATCATTCTGCATTAGGACGCAACCAAGTCCTTTCAATGAAGCATCACTGTATATAACAAACTCACCATTCCTGGAAGGTAGTTCCAAAACTGGAGCATTCACCAATCTTCTTTTCAATTCCTGAAAACAATCATCACATTCTTTTGTCCAGATAAACTTAACACCCTTCCGAGTTAGCTTAGTCATTGGACTAGATAACCGTGAAAAATTTCTAACAAACCTTCAGTAATAGCCCGCCAAACCAAGGAAGATACGAATCTCGGTTACATTTGTGGGTCTTCGCCATTCTTCCACAACTTTTGTTTTTGCAGGATCAACAGTTATTCCATCTTTAGAAACAATGTGACCAAGGAAGGAAATTTGTTGTAACCAAAACTCACACTTGCTGAATTTCCCATACAGTTTCTTTTCTTTTAAGGTTTGAAATATAACCCTTAAATGTTTTTCATGCTCCTCTTTACTTTTAGAAAACACCAAAATATCATCAATGAAAACCACCACAAACTTATCCAGGAACTCATGGAAAATTCTATTCATTAAGTCCATGAATACAGCAGGTGCATTGGTTAGCCCAAAAGGCATTACTACAAATTCATAATGGCCATATCCCGTACGGAACGCGGTCTTCGGAATATCTGCCTCCTTTACCTTCAGCTGATGGTACCCCGATCTCAAGTCAATCTTTGAAAAAAACTGAGCTCCCTGGAGTTGATCAAACAAATCATCGATATGAGGAAAAGGATATTTGTTCTTAACAGTGATATTATTCAAGGCTCTATAATCAATGCAAAGTCTCATAGAACCATCTTTTTTCTTAACAAACAAAACAGGAGCACCCCATGGTGATATGCTAGGTCTAATGAAACCTTTCTCTAATAAATCTTGCAATTGCTCCTTCAACTCTAAAAGTTCAATTTGTGCCATTCGATAAGGGGGTTTTGAAATTGGCTTAGCATCAGGAACTAAGTCAACAGTAAACTCAACATCCCGATCTGGTATTATTCCAGGCAACTCATCAGGAAAAACATCAGGATACTCATTTACCACTGGCACATCATTAATCTGAACAGTCCCTTTATTTTCAACGATGTGTGCAAGGTAACATTCATTTCCATCTTTTACAAGTTTCTTGGCCTCTTGATATGTTATCAAAAGTAAGGGTTCATTCTTGTAAACAAACTTAAAGTCTTTCTGAAAAGAAACTTCTTTAGCTCTACAGTAAATCTTAGCATGGTAAATAGAGAGCCAATCCATACCCAGGATAACATCAAACTCTACTAGAGGTAGAACAATAAGGTTTGCAAGCAGGTTCTTTCCACAGATAAGGATAGGAAGATTCTTCTAAATTCTTTTTGCCTCAACATTTCCCCCAGGTGTTTTTACCAAAAGTTCAGGAGTCATTTCATGAGATGGTATTCCCATTTTACTAGAAAAGGTTTCAGAGATGAAAGAATGTGTAGACCCCGAATCAAACAACACACTGGCATAATCTGAAAAAACAAACAAAGTACCTGATACAACTTCATTTGATGGCCCGACATCTGCTGAAGTAGTTTCAAAGGATTTCACCACCCCTTTCTGCTTGTAGTCTAACTGCTTCCCATCACTCAAGCTCTTTGTCGGACACTCGTTTGCATAGTGACCCATCTCATTGCACTTATAACATTTCACTAACTATAAATCAAATTTGTTCTTACCTTCACCTTGATCCTTTTCAGTGCAATCACGAGCCTTATGTCCCATCTTACCACATCAGTAGCACTTCCCAGAATTCAGAAGACATTCCCCAGCATGCCTTTTGCCACATTTATCACAAACTGGAAACTTAGTTCTCTTACCATCAGACTTTTTTGAAGAATTCTTACCTTTCTCCTGCCACCTCGGTCTCTTCTTCTGCTGGTTGTTATAGAAAACTTGGTCATCGGCAAACTCCATTTCCACCTTCTCAGCACATCGAACAAGCTTTTCATAACTTTTAAACTCACGAGAAGCTAATTCCCTTCGATACTTTGGCTTTAATCCCGAGTAGAAACGATTGATTTTACTATCAAGGTCTCGAATAAAATTTGGAGCATACCTTGCCAATCGAGTGAACCTTTCTTCATAGGAAGCCACTGAGTCTTCCTCTTGCCTTAATTCCAAGAATTTCTTTTCCATCCTAAGTCGAACAGCCTTAGGAAAATACTTCTCAAGAAACATACCTTTGAATTCATCCCAGTCAATAGCATCAATCTCATCGGCGTCCCTGATATTTTTAACCATAGACCACCACTGATCTGCTTCACCCTCCAAACGGTAAATATCAAGACAAACCTTTTGATTATCTGAACACCCCATGACATCAAAAATCTTCTCCAGTGATTTAATCCAACCTTCAGTTAGCACAGGGTAAGATGATCCTCTAAATGATGGTGGATGTTGCCTCATGAAATGTTCCACCACTGACATGTTCCTCTGCGGTTGATCTGGCTAATCTCGTGCATGGATACCACCACCATTTATCGCTTGAGTCAACTGCGCCATTACTGCAACAAACTATTCAGTTCCAATTCCGACCATTTCTGGATGCTGATTCGGAAGGTTATTTCCTTCTGTATGACTTCCTAGCACTGCTTCCCTGTTTCCTCTGCGGAAAACCATTCTGAACAAACATGTCTTAGATGAAGCAACATGGTAATCTTTAAATGCTATATCATTTCAAAAAAAAAATTGGATAATCATTTAATAGAATTCTAACTCCTAAAGTTATCTAAACTGACCTTTGATACCAACTATAAGGCCCCAGC
Source organism: Viscum album (assembly GCA_963277665.1). Taxonomy (NCBI): domain Eukaryota; kingdom Viridiplantae; phylum Streptophyta; class Magnoliopsida; order Santalales; family Viscaceae; genus Viscum; species Viscum album. The sequence continues at coordinate 53,872,468 of OY728153.1, read as the reverse complement.
CTTAAACCTTACTTAATCTTGAGTTATTACAAGATTACACATTGAGGATCTTTTCGGGTTTAGAGTTTTAGAGAATTAGATCATAAAACTTGCATTACATTCCACATATAAACAAAGTGGTTACATAAAGATAGTATTCTTCATTCCCATCAATGGAAACACATTTAAAATAAAACATGGATTATTTCTTGACACATCCTTGACTCTATCATCTTATCATGTACCTTTCCCTTGACCTGTGAAAAACATTTCAAAAACTTGGGATGAGCATAAAAACTCAGTATGGGTTATAAAAAAAACATGGAAAGGAAACATGAGTTCATATATACATAAGAATGAAATCATACTTTACCCATAAAACATAGGCACTTTAACATACCTCATAAAATCATGAATAAATCATAGAAATCATAAGACATAAAGGTAACTTGAGGCATTCATAACATTCTTACGTAGGGAGTAACCCTCTTGGTTACGTTTGGAATACCCATCACAATATATTCCCTAAATCTCTTCGGAGAAACCTTAACGTTTCACTCCTTCACGTTACCCAATGCATTGGAGAGCTATAACGGGCTCACCCGCCCTTAGTTTATCACGGAACCACCCGTCTTAATAATAATGCCCAAGAACCATAACATAATCATATCACATAAAACATGCATAAAGGAAACATAATATTTCCACATTTCAATCACGAGATATCAATACATCACATTTATATAATAAAAACATTATGAAAACCATTTTCAATACCAAAGTAAAACATGGTATTTATTTTTCATTTTAAAAAAAAGTATGGCTTGTAGAGGAAGCCGAAACTCAAATAACGGTCACAACGGCGGAGAAGTCGTTGTCGCCGCATACGTACAACAAAAACATTCCCTTTTGTCGTTTAGTAAAAGCTTCGTATAAAAAAGATTCCTTTTGAATAAATGTAAAAGTCAAAGGGGTTTATACACCGTATAAAAGAAATTTGTGTATAAATAAAATATGCCTCAACGAAAGGAGATTGAGACGAAGTCCCATACCTCGTATCCGACTTGACCCGACCGTTCTTTAATCTCATGAATAATAAACTTGAGTTAATCTCTACTTGCTTAAGAACCTTTTTCAAGTTCATTATTCCTTTTATACCATGTTATGGACATCATGTAATCATTTAAGTTAATAATGTTCATTTTGTCGGTATTTGGTTCTTAAGTCAAAAATAGACTTCTTACACTTACATGTTGTTAATTTGGTCAAAGTTTCATTATATCCAGAATGATATTAATGATTTGGATAACATATACATCATATATATTCAGAATATACATGTATTTATAATATTACATCACATTTAGAGGTAAGAAATGAAATGCACCGTTCATGGAGACGGTAAGCCGTACGTACGCATGAACGCTACTTCCATTTCTATTTCGTATTTTTTTTTGGAATGGAATCATAATTATATAAGAGTATATTATAATTCCAGTATAATAACATATATAATATCATTAACTTTATCCTTTACACATCCCACATATGGTATTAACGAATCAAATCACTTTCAGGGGGCAGTAGTCCGCACTTCCTAAAATGAAGATATCGTGTTTACCCATAATGGAAACCATAAAGGTATGCCCAAAATGAAAAAAATAGAAGCTTAAGGAAAACATAAACATATCATATATCATATACAAAAATAGTGACATCATAATGGACACCTTTGAAGGTGTTAAATGAGTATTGAACAATCATCGTTTCGGGAGGCAGAATTTCTCCATCCACGGAAACCATATGTTCTTTAACCATTTGATGTATTTGTGTGAGAGTGTATCTCAAATAAATCTTATAACAGCATCCTAGTATATTGAATATAATGTTTTTGTTACAAAATAAGTAAATAAAAAGAGTTTAGGGGGTTGGAGAAGCAAAATAAAACAAATGAACATGAGAGAATGAATTACCTTTAAAAGTGTAACTCCTTTTGATTTGAGCCTAAAGGCTTCCTTTGAAAGGATTATGCCCAAAGGGAATCCTCTAGGATGAGGAGAGGGATGTGGAGAGAGTAAATGGGCAGGGTTTGGCCGAGCCAAAGTCTTGAGGAGTGTGTGAAATGAGGTAGAGGTGGGGTCCTTTTATAAGAGGAGAGGAGGGTCACTTTTGGAAAGTAAAGAAATATTACATTATTTGAAAATGTGTTTCGGTTTTAAAAGGTCCCACATTGATATAATTCGTGGATAAGGTGATAAGGGTTCTAAATCCACTCATCCAATTGGTTTTTTCCATGTGTAGTTCATATATTTTACATTGTCTTTCCATTTTATTTAAATCGTCAAATAATGATGTCATCACTGCATCATTATTATGTCATAAATAATTTAATTTATTTAATGTCTAAAAATTATACAAAAAATACTATGATGTAGGAAATCTTTTTAGATTTCCAATGAATATTTATAATCAAATATCTGATCTTTATAACCCCATGTAAAAATTGTTTTCGTAAAACATATTATGTTTGTGTCATTTTTACTTTTACATTAAATAAAAAGTTATTTATGTCATTTCCCAACCAAAATGTCTCCATGGGGTCCCCAAGTTAAACCATGGCTTGTCTTGGTCGGACATGACACAACCAATAAGGTTGGGACATGTGTCTAGGTCATTTCATATTATTAAAGCATTATTTATACCTTAAACTACACTAATTACCACTAATCGCGATTAAAAACTTAATAAGTTACTATTCACCAAAAAATTATTTTAATCTCATTGAACCACATTTTACTTCTTAATGACAACCATGTATGTCGGATTTTAAAAATTCAATACACATTAGTGGTAAACTTTCATTTAACTGAAAAATCAGTTTTCTTGATTACCACTTAGTGGTTTCACTATTCATCAAAAATTGAAGTTTTTCTGAAAATTACCAAAAATTCACCCTAAGCTATATTTGATATTCCAAATTCAAAAATTAAGTCTATTTTACAAAATTCAAATCATATAAGTCACATTAATTAATTTAATAATTAATTCCCGTTGCCAGAGCAAAAAACGTGTTTTTACGAAACAATAAGTATCAAAAGATTGACACCAGTTTAAGTCTAATTTCAAAGTGAAATTGATTCCAATGACCACCATTGGATAAAATGGTAAAAATATATTCTAATTTTACTTCAAAACCAATTCAAAACATAATCTAATCATATAAATAAATTAGGTTAAAAAGCAGTTTTGATGTAAAATGCAGTATTTTTCACTATTCATTAAAAAAATGAACATTGTCAGAAAAATACCAAAAATTCACACAAGGTAAATTTTGATGTCCCAATCATAAAGAATAAGTTTATTTTGACAAACATAGTTTATAAAATTGTCAAAATATAGATTCAAAAATGGTTTGCCATCAAAAGGCACTAAAATAATCTTTTAAGAATATTAGTGTATTCCATGCATAAGATTGTATTTATTTTCATTTTAAGCCTCTATAACACTATCTTAATCATTAATAGACATAGATAAAAATATCTATTATTCATTACTTACTTGGGATGTTACAGTAAACCACCTCGCCTACCCTATTGAGGACCTATAAGGGTCCGATGAACCTCGGAGATAACTTTCCACCTCGGCCAAATCTCCTTATACCTCATCGAGGTGAGACCCATAAGAAGACGTGGCCTCCATCCTCAAACTCCAGTGGTCTCCCATTTGCTCTGTGCAGTCTCATCTGTCGTGATCCATAGGTGATCACTACCCACTCCTACATCAGGACACACCTGAGTCCGGTTCCTGATGCGTCGCAGTGAACTATGTAACCAACGCCCTCAAGTTGGGCGCACTGGTCAACCTCTACCCCAGCTCCTAAAAGCTCTGCTGGAAGTGGTGTCGCAACTCTGTAGAATTCTGGAACAAAGGTAAGTTTGTCCATCTCTTGAGTGATCGAATTCACCCTCTTATGCATGATTTTGTCCTATTATGCCTGGGTTTTCCTTTTCGCCGACCAAGGAAAACCCCAACCCAACGTTGTAGATAAACCACAACCTTTTTTCCTAATACCGTCAATCCGTATATGAACTTTGGTTGCCTAGTCTATACCCAAACTAACGTCGTAAGGCCTCGATACTACCACCAAGAGGTTCCAACTGAAACTCTTGCCTCAAGGGTGATATCACACCGTCTGCGTAAGTGTGATTATCGAGTCTCCTCCCAAAGGTATCTCCAGACCTGAGGGTCAAGTCAACGGTTTAACTGGAAACTCTAGGTCTGGGACAAGATTCGTGGAAGTTAGGAATGATTGGTACCTATGTCTATTGATACGGTAACTAGTAGTAGACACAGACCATACATCAAATCATTCTTAGAGCCCTTGGGTCACACTCCTTGACTGCATTCAGTTATTCTCTTCCCCTACCCTCCAACTCCCTAAGCCTAGAGGAGACTACAAAAGTGGGTGGTTGTAACATGTTGAAATGTACACCACCTCAAGCTGCACTCCTAGCTCTGTTTCCACGTCTGCTGCTCTGTAGATTCATATATCCTTAACACTTCCTCTTATTGAAATATTTTACACACCCAAGTCTCTAAGACTGACGTCAGTTCCATGATCTTCCACTGATAACATTCTCTAGTTGTATCCATTTAGCCAAAGAACATTCAACCACAAAGGTTTTCTCTAGCATCCCAATATAGGTAGCAATTCATAGAGGATAAGGTGTTGGCTCGGATATCCTTAAACACACCATGCTCAGTGGTCCAAGATCTATAGTACTGATTGAATAGTTTTCATCGAGTACCTGGAATGATCGGTATGCCACGATGAATACTCAGCTACCGACATGTCGTTCTTTCGTAGCTGTATAAGCTCTAGAAAAACTCTCAGCCACTTCCTCAAGCCATTCCTCAGCTGCCTGAGAGTCGGGCTCACCTCGAAACATGAGGGTATCTGATGTTGGAACACGTTTAAGGCAGTAATCCTACATGTGTCACCTAATGGTACCGCCGGTTGTAACTGCTGGCCAACAGGTAGTGATGTATAACTGAAACACTACCCGAAGGTACTATCTCAGGCATCGGTCCACGCACCGAAGACTCATCACCATTTGGACCATACTCATGGTCACTCACTGGAAAACACTAGTAGACAAGTCCACCATCCACTCTAGTGGTGTCTCATCTAGGCGAAAAACTCTAGCAATCGCCTCCAACCAGTCCTCTGCTGTTTGGGAATCTGCCTCACCTCGTAACCTCGGAGGCCTCTACTGCTGGAACTCGTGCAGTGCACTCAGGCAACGTGAACTCTCAACTGCTGGGGATGGTGGCATCGGTGGCTCGGTGGGTAGAGGTACCGCCGGTGCCTCTACTGTAATGGTGCCCAGCACTAAGGCCTCATCGCTCGGTGGGCTATCATCTCGGACAAAGATCGGAACCCTAGTTGGCTGCCATCGTGGGGCCATCCTAAAAAGAAACAAGTGTTCCACTATTAATACAATATACCTGGTGAGCTGACACAAAGTAATCACAAAAAAAAATTTTAAAACACACATGCAATCAATGTATTCATGAACTGAGTCGAAAATCAGTAGTCAGGGTCCTGGTGTATGGATACGTCGGCCGCCGCACCAACACTAGACTCCCTGGACTGATAACCACACTCAATACCCTTAACACTATTGATTCACAGAGAAGAAATTATCAGATTCCTAAGTTCTGTGGTAGAACTGACTCCTCTGATACCAATTTGTCACATCCCGTCCTCGGGGCCCATGTCGTGACTACCCCAAGCCCGCCTTCCATAGGCCAGGGGCTGGCGACTTGCACCAAAGGCATAAATCCCGATAACTGGGAAGGCATTGCCTTTATAAAACATAACACATCCAACCAGAGTACAAGCGGAAGTAATACACTAAGTACAAAAGATAGTGCTGAAAATTAAATGGGCCAGAATACAAACCCAACTGAAAAGATAGAGCTACAACTGAATGAAAGTACAACAGAAAATACAAACAGTTGGAAGATAGAAGCATCTCTTGGGTCGTCCACCTCGGATCCTACCTGAAGGGTGGGTAAAGATATCCTCCTCAACGCTCACGCTGCCAACCTCCTCCGAGTACCGTCTCGTCGTGAAGTCCACCTCCGGTTACTGACTCGTCGTGAGATCCACCTACGGGTTCTGACTCGTCGTAAGGTCCACCTCCGGGTACCGTCCAGTCCTCGTACACTCAGTCTCTGTCAGCACTATCTGTCGTGTGTATCCAACACAACGAGGTGCGGGCATATCCCGTGCAGGGGTGAGTATAACAATACTCAGTAGGGACCCTGAAACCCTCAAGGTCTCGCTAAATCCAACAAATATAACCACAAAGAAAAGATACAAACAAGATGTATCAACCAACTCTACTTAGGTATATTCCCATACATATACCTAAGTCATCATTTCCAGTTTGGCTCCAAGTCACGAGCCCAAGTACAACCCAGTCCACACAGGAAAGAACAACCAGTCTACATAGGAAATCACAACCCATTCCACATAGGAAATCATGTCAATCACATCGATGATAAAGATTGAAAGTCAAGACTCAGCTCACACAGGTATACTACTCACGAAGAGGGGTGTAGATGATATATGTAGCCTCTGAATCATCTCCCCTTCCGAACCCACGTAGTATCCAAGTATAGAAGTCGTCACTTCCGAACCCATATAGGATCCTATTACAGTAACCATCCCTGTCGAACCCACGTAGGATCCAAGAACAGTCGGCATCGCTGCCGAACCCATAGAGGATCCAAGTAGAGAATTCATCACTGCCGAACCCACGGAGGATCCAAGTACAGTCATCATCACTGCCGAACCCACGTAGGATCCAAGTACAGTCATCCTCACTGCCGAACCCATGGAGGATCCATGTACAGTCATCATCGTCGTCGCAGTCGCAGCCAGCTCTGGGGTTCCCGCACACAGCACGCTCGATTTCAAGAGGGTCTGCTTCATGAGCCAAGGGTCGATACATCAATTGTCACTAAGTTCCACGTAGAAGTATCTCAAAGGACCTCCTTGTCAAAGGGGTCTCAACGCAAAAGACGGTGCATCTATCGGACGTCCGGTCTGTGTGTTATTAGCCTTTTAGTCCTGGGGGCCTGGTTGGTTTCGTGTACGAACCAAACCGGCCGTATCTCAGCTATACCCTGAACTCTCATGGGGTATACTCAAGGGATCGTTACTCAACGAGATTACCAACGCCACAGACGGTTCATCAAACGGACGTCCGGTCTGTGAGTTATCGGCTTTTCCATTCGAGGGGCCCGATTGGATTTTGAGTACAATCCAACCCAGCCTTACACCAACTGCATCCAAACCTCAGGTGAAGTGTAATGGACCAGACCCCTCCAGTCCATTCCTTTGTTGAAATCGATGTGGTCAACACAACGCGCGTTATAATGATAATTTTAATACTGATCATAACGTAAAAATATGTTAAATAAAAATGATGATGACATAAATTGTGTGATTAATTAAACTAAAAAGAATAATCATGATAAAATGATTTAATGGGTGTTATTATTATTAATGGTGTGATGTGGGAAGGTGTTTGATCCATTAGATGTTGATAAATTAAACATGCAGTTTGTTATAAATTGAGTAATTTTTGAAATTAAATTTGAATAATAATAATGGGTGTTGTGTTATTAATATTATTCATAATATTAATAATAATGAGAAATTGATGAAATGAGTCATGGTATTTATTGAAAACAATTAAATGAAGATGCAAGTGGAAGCATGGTGGTGCGTTCATAAAATTAAAAGGTGAGTTCGTTATATTGGGTTTATTAAATTGAATGGTTTTAATTTAATAAAAGTGGTTTCGATTTAATCAGTGTGAAATAAAAATAAATAGAATTAAAATAATTAAATTGACGTATGTTACGCGACATTGACATGGCATGGTCGGATTCATATATCCAACAGGGTGGTTTAACGTGGTCAATGCGACGAGCGTAAATCTTTTTGTTATTAAAAACAATAACGTCGGTGAGTTAATAAAATAAGTTGATGAAATTTTATTGTTATTTAAGAAAAATAAATAAAAATGATGGCATAAAACTATGTGCGAGAGTTTAATAAAATTAAATATATTAAAATGGGGTTGAATATGTAACTTATATTAATTTTGTTTTGTCTTTTAATTCAATTAAATGAAATGGTTTTGAGTCGCATGGAATGGTTGTGCATAGGTTCTCCCAAAATTGAAATATGAAATTAATAATATTGATCGTATAATAAATATAATAGTATAATTAAAAGGAAATTGGTTTTATTTAATAAATTATAATAAATTAATGGGGAGGAGCATGACATGGGGAAGGGGAGGCATGAATGCCCCCTTTCCCTTGTATAAATTGTATATTTTTTATATAATTTGATTTAATATATCATATATTTTATATAATGTTGATTTAATATATTATAATAGTAATACAATAATGATATAAGGGAGTGCGCATGGAGTAAGAGGAGAGATTCATTCCACAAGCCCTTTTGATCTAAATATTAACTTATTATAATAATAATAAAATAATATTATTATTATTTTGGGTGATCAAAACTTAAAAAGTCTGTAACTTCTTCATATGGTGTCGGAATGACGAATCGTCAGCGGCAGTGTAATCCTGTAATTAAGACAATCATTTTAAGACCAGTGATGAATACCTTTTCATGACTTATGACTCAGGTCAACGAAACACCAAATAATAATAGAATTATCATTATTATTAAAATGCGTGGAAACCGCGTGACATGTCGTGTGTTGACTAGTCAAAACACGTAACGAGTGTACGGTCACACCGTGTATTCATTAATACATGTTGAATACTATTTTACCTATTCGTTTCCTATATAAGAAAGGGTCTCGGATTATTTCAAGACCAATTGCTTCTTCTTCGCATGACGACACTCTTGGATGATCAAGAAGTCTTCCTCCTCTAACTTCTCCATCCGGACTCTGATTGTCGATCCGTCAGTGGTTACGGGATTGTGTCAGCAAGGAGAACACTGTAAACCCCGTTCTGTTCCCTCTTTTTCAACTTCCCCTCTGCAGTTTCCAACAGAGGAGACTGTTGATAATTGACGGGAACGACGGTCTTTGACGAACGACTCTAAAAAGGTATGTTAAACCTCTGTTCTTGTATTCTCTTTCTGATCCTACTTCTCCCATTTTCTTTCCATGCTACGGCGTGTGATCTCCGTGTTGAGGAAGTTTCTTGTGTTGTTGATTCGGTGGTGCCGCGACGTCCTGGGTGGGTGCAGTCTTTCGGGGAGAAGCCTTGTGATCGTGGTGGTCGTGTTCGTAGAAGGACATAGGAACCTGTTAAGGTAGGGATCTCACCTTTGTCTCTCTAATTTGTGTATCATGCGGGGCGGGTATCCTTTTGTTTTCATGAGAAATAGTTGAACCATTAAATAAAGATAGTAACTGGTTAAAGAATGGGGTTGGGAAGTTAGTGATTGCTGTTACTTTACTTTTTATATCCTGTGATATTATATTTGTGAATTGAATGAGCTTCTACCTACTAAAAATCACGGTCGTTGGGGGCCTTTGCTTATGCAATTAAATGTTGCCCTCTCCTTTTGTATTTTCTTATGGATGGAAGCTTGTGGAATGTGGAAATTGGATAATCACGTAAAGTTGGCTGATTAAATGAAAATCTGGAACCCTTGTGTGATCACCCTGGTTAAACAAAATGGAATAATGAACATTTGGGTGTTGGCTTGGTTACGTGGCATGTGTTGGGGGTGTTTTTGTGGGTTGTTGTGGATCGGGTGAGCAGTGGGGCTGCGGTTGACTTGTTTGTGGGTTGGTGTGAATGTTGTGTTGGTAACGGACAGTGGGGCTGCAATAAATGGTATTAAAGGGATATTGATGTACGGGTTTCATTGCGGTTGTGGTTATGGCGGTTGGTAGCGGGGCTGCAGGGTTGGGTTTTAATGTGAACGGGTTATGGGTTGTGATTAATAAATAAAAGTGGAAGATTTAATGAATGGTGGGGCGTGGTAATGAAATGGAAATAATAATCAATGGGGTTGGTTGGTTGATAAGAGGGACTTTTTTGTGCTTCTTATGTTTTTCCTAACTTGTTTTGTGGATGGAAGGGATATGTTTTACGAACGATTGGTGTGGTTAGTTTTTGATAGTTTCCCAGTAGTTAAGGAACTAAATAACTATTTCTACTGAAATGTGAAAACCTAAAGGGGGTGGGGTTTGTTTGTTGTATGCATGCTTCGTAGTAGCAGTGTCGAGGCACGTGCTTAGTTTCTCCTTTTAGAAGCCATAAGTTGGGCTGTGAGGTTGGTATATATATATATCTGTATCTTTTGTGTTTTTATCCCACCCCACCCATGTTGAGCACTTAGTTCCGAACACTCCCATTTTATGGGAGAGGGTGTTTTTCCCTTAGTTACTAGCTCCTTCTTGCTCCTTCTCCCCTAGGCTGTGATGGCTTGAGGCGACCTTACAACTAAGACTCTTTGGGTAGGTTTCGATTGGGGTGGTTTTAGCCCAAGACTCTTCAGGTAGGTTCTACTGTTTCCCAAGAATCTTTGGGATGAGGCCCAGGTGTGTGCGGGCGGGATACGTGGTTGTGAGGCCCAAGTGTGTGCGGGCGGGATACGTGGTTGTGAGGCCCAGGTATGTGCGGGCGGGGAGAGTGTGGCAGCGTCAGGCCGTTCTTCGTTAGGAAGAGTAGCTAACTAAAGGGAAATGGTGCGGGGTACCCAATACTCTTGTTTCTTATATACTACTACATGTTGTGCTTGTGTTTTGGTGAGTGTGGCTGGTGAGGTTGGGTGGATATAATTCCTTGCTAGGTTTCTTCTGTTGCTCTCACGGGACATTAGGATGTCTCCCCACTTGTGCACGAGAGCTTTAGGTTTCCCTACTGAGTATACTTGTATGCTCACCCTACATTTACTTTCAGGTTTCCAGGAGGACTACCAGGGTCGTGTTGGACCCTACTAGTCGGACAGTTGGAGTTGTTGCTGTTTTTGTACCTTTGTTTTCTTTTGGTATTGTACTTTGAGATTTCTTGTACTTGTACCTTGTTATAAACTGTTTAAACATGCATGTGGTCTTGGTTTGGGTTTATTTATATACAATTGTTTCTTTCCCTTTTGGGTGGTTGAATTGTCCTATTTCCCGATCCTAAAAAATATAAAAAAGGGTAATGCCTCCCATATTTTTGAAAACTCATACCCTTGGCGCTAGTCGCCACCCCGGGGCCTACTGGAGGCGGGACTCGGGGGTCATTATCTCCCTTTCACCATTTCCAGCTTAGGAGGGGCATCTTTGGTGGGAGGGGGTCGTGACAGAATGGTATCAGAGGTGATGGTTGAGAGATAGGATGGAGTCTGGAGTTAGGCACAGTGAGGATTGCATGGGATGGTAGGTAAACAATGTTAGTTAATCTTGGTGTGTGACATAGGCCAGGGAAGACTAGCTAGGACACAGGATTTTAGGGCCCCTGTGATCCGATGCAAGGACTCTGAGCATACCGAACAACCAAGTGAGACCACATTTATTGCAGGGTAGAGACCCTAGGGAAGGTACATGCATCATCATGATTGTGTTTTACTTTATTTGGGTGTTCTAGGAAAGAAATTGAAATAATGTGATAAAATAAAACCTTGAGAAATTTCCTTACTAATTGGGCTTAGGAAAACCTTGTTTACCATACAGCTATGGCACTTGGACGTCGTCCCCGGGTGGCTCAGACGGCCGAGGCCCAGTAGATCCAGGCGGTTGATCAGTTGAGGATTGACCGAGAGGAGGAAGATAGCCAGTGGCAGAAGACTCTCCATTCTTTCCAGCGGAAGACCCTCAAGAAGTACAAGGGTATTACTTCAGATATGGAGACGGAGGGGTGTCTTGAAGAGCTAGGGATCGCTTTTACCTTGATTTGTGCTCCGAGGGAGTACTGGGTTCCCCTAGCAGTCAGTCAGCTGAGAGGTGTGGCACGACAGTGGTGGACGCTCTACCTCGGAGAGAGGATAGAGGCAGAGGTTCCATGGGCTGACTTTGAGAAGGAATTCTGAGAGTAATTCCTTTCTTCCATGATCAAGGCGGAGAAGCAGCAGGAGTTACTCTCCCTTCAGCAGGGGAGTATGTCAGTGCGAGAGCTGGGGATCAAGTTCGAGGATCTCCTGCGCTTTGCTCCAGATCTCTTTCCAGATGAGGAGTCTCGGGCGAGATGTTTGGAGGAGGCGCTTCGTCCTTCGCTCCAGTATGTTGTCACCCCCTTCACCCTTCTGACGTACTTGGCAGTACAGAAGAAGGCAGAGGTTGTAGAAAGTATGCACTCGCAGGGAGGTGCACCACGTGAGGGTATCCATCCAAGTTCGTCGAAGGGGAAGGCAGTCTGCAGCAGGTCTCCTACGACGGGACCTTCCAGTTTCAGGCCAGTAGGAAGCAGGCCCCAGCAGTTCCAGTTTAGATCTTCGGGTCCTCGTCCCTTTTTCATGATCCCAGGACCAAATTATTTTTCTTGTGGAGGTTTCGGGCACGTTCAGAGTCGGTTCCCGACCCATGCTCAGTACGGTAGAGATGGACAGGTTCAGCACTCGCCTCAGCAGCACCAGTCACCGGCAAGACCCTTCCAGCAACAACAGGCTCCAGTCCCTCTGAGGGGGGATGGAGTAGGTGGTGGCCAGCCACAAGGAGTTCATCAAGGATTGAAATCGGGACGTGGTCGAGGAGGCGGACGTCAACAGAGAGGCAAAGGAGCTGGGCACGGATAGTTGCATGCATTAGAGGCAGCATCTCTAGAAGGACCAGGGATCGATAGAGATGTGTTTGGGTTCTCTTGAATGATCTCCTTTATGTTTTTTTGGGATCATTACACTCCATTTTTGGAACTCTTTTGCTCATTATTTGGGCTTGGACCTTGTTTTTGTGAGTTTTTAATGCTATGTCGTTTCCCGCTTTTCTTTAAATGTGCGTGAAGAGCCCAATCATGTGGGGAGGGGAAGACCTAATCCCTAATCGAGACACATTAATATGGATGTGATTAAACCCGTGCAGGCGAGTCAGTTCCGCCTAAAGCGGATAATATCTCGACATGGGAGAAGGAATTCCCCAAGCCATGTGTCTGGGTAGTGTGTGGGTTGTACGGTGTTGGGGGCAGTGTAAGTTGGAAAATCCTAATATATGGAAGTGGGAAGGCCCATTCCTTAATCGAGATGCATTAATGCGAATGCAATTAAACCCGTGCAGGTGAGTCAGTGCCGCCTAAAGCGGATAATATCTCGACATAGGAGAGGGAATTCCTAACTCATATAATTAGGGTTGTCGGTTGTTTCTTGTTATGACAAGAGCCCTGAGAGGTATCTTGCGGAGTGGTTGTTCGGATCCATTCTTTTTTTTTATGGGTTGGTTTTTAATTCTCGAGGACGAGAATGTTTTGAGAGGTATCTGATGTAATGGACCAGACCCCTCCGGTCCATTCCTTTGTTGAAATTGATGTGGTCAACACGACACGCGTTATAATGATAATTTTAATACTGATGATAATGTAAAAATATGTTAAATAATAATGATGATGACATAAATTGTGTGATTAATTAAACTAAAAAGAATAATCATGATAAAATGATTTAATGGTGTTATTATTATTAATGATGTGATGTGGGAAGGTGTGTGATCCATTAGATGTTGATAAATAAAACATGCAGTTTGTTATAAATTGAGTAATTATTGAAATTAAATTTGAATAATAATAATGGGTGTTGTGTTATTAATATTATTCATAATATTAATAATAATGACAAATTGATGAAATGAGTCATGGTATTTATTGCAAACAATTAAATGAATATGCAAGTGGAAGCATGGTGGTGCATTCATAAAATTAAAAGGTGAGTTCGTTATATTGGGTTTATTAAATTGAATGGTTTTAATTTAATAAAAGTGGTTTCAATTTAATCAGTGTGAAATAAAAATAAATAGAATAAAAATAATTAAATTGACAGATGTTATGCGACATTGACGTGGCATGGTTGGATTCAGATATCCAACAGTGTGGTTTAATGTGGTCAATGCGACGAGCGTAAATCTTTTTGTTATTAAAAACAATAACGTCGGTGAGTTAATAAAATAAGTTGATGAAATTTTATTGTTATTGAAGAACAATAAATAACAATGATGGTGTAAAACTATGTGCGAGAGGTTAATAAAATTAAATATATTAAAATGGGGTTGAATATGTAAGTTATATTAATTTTGTTTTGTCTTTTAATTCAATTAAATGAAATGGTTTTGAGTCGCATGGAATGGTTGTGCATAGGTTCTCCTAAAATTGAAATATGAAATTAATAATATTGATCGTATAATAAATATAATAATACAATTAAAAGGAAAGTGGTTTTATTTAATAAATTATAATAAATTAATGGGGAGGTGCATGACATGGGGAGGGGGAGGCGTGAATGCCCCCTTTCCCTTGTATAAATCGTATATTTTTTTATATAATTTGATTTAATATATCATATATTTTATATAATGTTGATTTAATATATTATAATAGTAATACAATAATGATATAAGGGAGTGCGCATGGAGTAAGAGGGGAGATTCACGCCACAATCCCTTTTTATCTAAATATTAACTTATTATAATTATAATAAAATAATAGTATTATTATTTTGGGTGATCAAAACTTAAAAAGTCTGTAACTTCTTCATATGGTGTCGGAATGAAGAACTGTCAGTTGCAGTGTAATAATGTAATTAAGACGGTCATTTTAAGACCAATGATGAATACCTTTTCATGACTTATGAATCAGGTCAACGAAACACCAAATAATAATAGAATTATCATTATTATTAAAACGCGTGGAAACCGCGTGACATGTCGTGTGTTGACCAGTCAAAACACGTAACGGGTGTACGGTCACACCGTGTATTCATTAATACACGTTGCATATTGTTTTACCTATTCGTTGCCTATATAAGAAAGGGTCGCGGATTATTTCCAGACCAATCGCTTCTTCTTCGCACGACGATGCCCTTGGATGATCGAGAAGTCTTCCTCCTCTAACTTCTCCATTCGGACTCTGATTGTCGATCCGTCAGTAGCTATGGGATTGTGTCGGAAAGGAGAACATCGTAAACCCTGTTATGTTCCCTCTTCTTCGACTTCCCCTCAACAGTTTCCAACTGAGGAGACTGTTGATAATTTATGGGAATGACGGTCTTTGACGAACGACTCTAAAAAGGTATGTTAAACCTATGTTCTTGTATTCTCTTTCTGATCCTACTTCTCCCGTTTTCTTTCCATGATACAGCGTGTGATCTCCATGTTGAGGAAGTTTCTTGTGTTGTTGATTCGGTGGTGTTGCGACGTCCTTGGTGGGTGCAGTCGTTCGGGGAGAAGCCTTGTGATCATGGTGGTCGTGTTCTTAGAAGTACATAGAAACCTGTTAAGGTAGGGATCTCACCTTTGTCTCTCTAACTTGTCTATCATACGGGGCGGGTATCCTTTTGTTTTCATGAGAAATAGTTGAACCATTAAATAAAGATAGTAACTTGTTAAAGAATGGGGTTGGGAAGTTAGTGATTGCTGTTACTTTACTTTTTATATCCTGTGATAATATATTTGTGAATTGAATGAGCTTCTACCTACTAAAAATCATGGTTGTTGGGGGCCTTTGCTTACGCAAATAAATGTTTCCCTCTCCTTCTGTATTTTCTTATGGACGGAAGCTTGTGGAATGTGGAAATTGGATAATCACATAAAGTTGGCTGATTAAATGAAAATCTGGAACCCTTGTGTGATCACCCCGGTTAAACAAAATGGAATAATGAACATGTGGGTGTTGGCTTGGTTATGTGGCATGTTTTGGGGGTGTTTTTGTGGGTTGTTGTGGATCAGGTGAGCAGCAGGGATGCGGTTGACTTGGTTGTGGGTTGGTGTGAATGTTGTGTTGGTAACGGACAGTGGGGCTGCAATAAATGGTATTAAAGGGATATTGATGTATGGGTTTTAGTGCGGTTGTGGTTATGGTGGTTGGTAGCGGGGCTTCAGGGTTGGGTTTTAATGTGAACGGATTATGGGTTTTGATTAATAAATAAAAGTGGAAGAGTTAATGAATGGTGGGGTGTGGTAATGAAACGGAAATAATAATCAATGGGGTTGGTTAGTTGATAAGAGGGACTTTGTTGTGCTACTTATGTTTTTCCTAACTTGTTTTGTGGATGGCAGGGATATGTTTTATGAACGATTGGTGTGGTTATTTGTGGATATTTTCCCAGTAGTTAAGGAACTAAATAACTATTTCTACTGAAATGTGAAAACCTAAAGGGGGTGGGATTTGTTTGTTGTATGCATGCTTCGTAGTAGCAGTGTCGAGGCACGTGCTCAGTTTCTCTTTTTAGAAGCCATAGGTTGGGATGTGAGGTTTGTATATATATATATCTGTATCTTTTGTGTTTTTATCGCACCCCACCCATGTTGAGCACTTAGTTTCGAACACTCCCATTTTATGGGAGAGGGTGTTTTTCCCTTAGTTACTAGCTCCTTCCTACTCCTTCTCCCCTAGGCCGTGATGGCTTGAGGCAACCTTACAGCTAAGACTCTTCAGGTAGGTTTCGATTGGGGTGGTTTTAGCCCAAGACTCTTCGGGCAGGTTCTACTGTTTCCCAAGAATCTTCTGGATGAGGCCCCAGTGTGTACGGGTGGGATATGTGGTTGTGAGGCCCAGGTGTGTGCGGGAGGGGAGAGTGTGGCAGCGTTAGGACGTTCGTCGTTGGAAAGAGCAGCTAACTAAAGGGAAATGGTGCAGGGTACCCAATACTCTTTTTTTTTATATACTACTACCTGTTGTGCTTGTGTTTTGGTGAGTGTGGCTGGTGAGGTTGGGTGGATAGAATTCCTTGCTAGGTTTCTTCTGTTGATCTCACGGGACATTAGGATGTCTCCCCACTTGTGCACAAGAGCTTTAGGTTTCCCTACTGAGTATACTTGTATGCTCACCCTACGTTTACTTTCAGGTTTCCAGGAGGACTACCAGGGCCGTGCTGGACCCTACTAGTCGGACAGTTGGAGTTGTTGCTGTTGTTGTACCTTTGTTTTCTTTTGGTATTGTACTTTGAGCTTTCTTGTACTTGTACCTTGTTATAAACTGTTTAAACAAGCATGTGGTCTTGGTTTGGGTTTATTTATATACACTTGTTTCTTTCCCTTTTGGGTGGTTTACTTGTCCTATTTCCCGATCCTAAATAATATAAAAAAGGGTAATGCCTCCCATATTTGTGAAAACTCATACCCTTGGTGCTAGTAGCCACCCCGAGGCCTACTGGAGGCGGGACTCGGGGGTCATTATCTCCCTTTCACCATTTCCAGCTCAGGAGGGGCATCTTTGGTGGGAGGGGGTCATGACATGAAGTATGCCAAAACATCTGTCTCATCAAGAGTAATCCAACAAAGTCGACGACATGTAATTCGGACGTCCGAAGCTTAGGTTATAAGTGTTTCCGCTCCGAGGGTCCGGTTGGTTTCATGTTCAAACAAACCCAGCCATACCTGAAGTTCGCTGAAACCTTGAGTGTAATATACCAAAACGACCTTCTCGATCCAAGGAATCCTACACAACTGACGGTGCATCGATCGGAGGTTTGTAGCCCATGATTTGAGTGTTTAACTGAAGAGGGTCTGAAAATAGGGGGTTTGGGCCCAGTCCGACCCGGCCCAATACCCCCTGGGTCGGCCCAAACTGGGTCAACCCGACCCGGATCCGGGCCCACCTCAGTTGGGCGGGGCCTGGCCTAGCGCTGGCAGCCCGGCCCGGCCGGCCCACGCGGTTGGCCGTGTGGCTGGCCGACCAGGCGGAGGGGGCCACCCTAGCCATAGATTGGGGGGTGTTACACCCCCCGGTTTCAAAGAAACGATCGGCCTTAATGGTCGGCCCCTTGGGTGACCGCGAGACCCCCCTTGGGTCCCGCTTCTTGATGGCGCCGACGGCCGGCGGGCCGACCGCCCTTCCAAGACCGCCGCGGTTTTAGGCCGCAGCCCGCTCCAGCCGCGGCCCATATAGCTCTGGCGCAGCACGAGGGCGTCGCGCCCCTCCGCCGTTGTCCGACTCTATTCTGCGGCCTTCCTCGGCCTCTCCAGCGTGACGCGACGGCGCCGCACACCACCATCACCGCGGCCCGCTCCGGTCGCGGTCCCCTTCGTCCCCGCGCAATGCAATGGCTCCGCGCTACCTTCGCCGGAGACTTCCATGGTTGTGGTTCCCTGTCGATCACTACACGGTGCAACGGCACTGTGCGCCTCCACCTCCAACATCATTGAAATTTAACAAAGAAGAGGAGAGGAGAATCGGTCATGTTCGTGCGGTCTGATCTCCTCCCGTTACGACAATATCATGCGGCCAATTCCTTAAGCAATGAAGAAAGATGATAAAGTCTTGAACAAGAAAAGATAACCCCTACCTCGCAAAGACATCGCACGTCGTCGAGCCGTGGAAAGAGGAACGTGTCGCGTTGATCGGATGTGGCAAAAGATTGGTTCAGATTCCATTGACGTCGGAGGAGGTGTCTTTATCGATGGAGACATTCCCCGCAGTGGTGTCTCCTCCCTTGATGCAGAGGATAAAGAGGAGAAGGCACGTCGTCGGTGACTTCGCGTTCTTCATCGGAGGCATTGTTCTTCTTCAAGAACGTTCTTCATTGGAAGGAGGGAGCTCTTCTAAATTTCTCCAGAGGTTTCCCAAAATATTTTCCAAGCCATGATTGAGTGAAGGCTCCCCAATATATAAAACTATAATGCCCTTTTAGCTTTCAAACCCTTGAAGGAATATTAATTAGGGAGGTGAAGAGTTTTCATAATAAGGGGAGTTGTCACATTAAATTAAAGAGGTTCTAAGTGGGGTGGGGGGGTTGGAGAGAGTTATGGGAAGATGAGAGGATGGGGATCGTGTGGGACCCACCTCTCATATATCCACACATGGGAGGATTAATCTTCCTTAGAAATAAATTTGTTTTAACAAATTTATTTAACTTCTTGACTAAAATCCAAATTAATAATTATCAACCTGCTTCAAACGCAACTGCGGTAAAGGTCCCCTTAAGCAATTACTGGCACTGCGAGTTCATCGGTGCCCTTGGTTTTCAATTCCAAGCACCGGTTCAAAATATAGAAAAACTCACTCATTCGTTCACTGAATGTACCCGAGCTAAACTTCGGAAATTGATTTCAGGCACACCGGGCCTTGGAATCAAGTTCTGTCTGAAGCCACAAACTCGTAAAATTCCAAATAAATTAAGAAAAATAATTACTTGAAATTTCTTGGGTCTTTAAATAACTCCCACCTCTGGGCTTTATGTCCCCATAAGGCTATAAAACAAACTAGGGAAACTAAAGGAGGTGCCGAGCATGCAACTGAGCCTCCCGCTCCCATGTGCTTTCCTTGAGGTTCCCATGCTTCCAGCGAGAGCGCACATGAGGAATCGACCATCCCCGTAGGACCCGCTCTTGTCGATCCTCAGCCTCTACTTGAACCCTGAAAAAGTTGCCCCATCATCGATGTCCAGCTCTCCGTGGTCGATGATGATGGATAGTTCATGCATACATCTCCTCAGTTGAGATAAGTGGAAGATGTCGTGCACCCGATGCAACTTTGGTAGAAAGGTCAAGCAGTAAACCACCTCGCCTACCCTGTTGAGGACCTAGAAGGGTCTAATGAACCTCAGAGATAAATTTCCGCCTCGGTCAAATCTCCTTATACCTCGTTGAGGTGAGACACGTAAGAAGAATTGGTCGCCATCCTCAAACTCCAGTGGTCTCCTATCGGCTCTGTGCAGTCTCATCTGCCGTGATCCATAGGTGATCACTGCCCACTCCTACATCAGGACACACCCGAGTCTGGTCCCTGATGCGTCGCAGTGAACTATGTTACCAACACCCTCAGGTTGGGCGCACTGGTCAACCTCTACCCCAACTCCTGAAATCTCAGCTGGAAGTGGTGCCGCAACTCTGGAGAATTCTAGCACAAAGGAAAGTTTGGCCATCTCCTGAGTGATCGAATTCACCCTCTTATGCATGATTCCATCCTGTTCTACCTGGTTTTTCCTTTTCTCCGACCAAGGAAAACCCCAACCCAACGTTGTAGATAAACCACAACCTTTTTGCCTAATACCGTCAATCCATATATGAACTGTGGTTGCCTAGTCTATACACAAACTAACGTCGTAAGGCCTCGACGCTGCCACCAAGAGGTTCCAACCAAAACTCTTGCCTCAAGGGTCATATCACACCATCGACATAAGTGTGATTATCGAGTCTCCTCCCAAATGTATCTCCAGACATGAGGGTCAAGTCAACGGCTTAACCGGAAACTCTAGGTATGGGACAAGATTCATAGAAGTTAGGAATGATTAGTACCTATGTCTATTGATACGGAAGCTAGTAGTAGACACATACCATACCTCAAATCATTCTTAGAGACCTTGGTTCACACTCCTTGACCACATGTAGTTATTCTCTTCCCCTACCCTCCAGCTCCCTGAGCCTGGTGGAGACTACAAAAGTGGGTGGTTGTAACATTTTGAAATGTACACCACCTCATGTTGCACTATTAACTCTGCTTCCATGTCTACTGCTCTGCAGATTCATCCATCCTTAATACTTCCTCTTCTTGAAACATTTTACTTGCCCAAGTCTCTGAGACTAGCACCAGTTCCATGCTCTTCCACTGCTAACGTTCTCTAGCTGTATCTATTCAGCCAAAGAACATTCAACCACAAAGGTTTTCTCTAGCATCCCAACATAGGTAGGAATGCATAAAGGATAAGGTATTGGATCGGATATCCTTAAACCCACCACGCTCAGTGGTCCGAGCTCTATAGCACTGATCGAACCGTATTCATCGAGTACCCGAAATGATCGGTATGCCTCGATGAATACTCAGCTACTGACACGTCGTTCTGCCATAGCTGTATAAGCTCTAGAAAAACTCTCAGCCACTTCCTCAAGCCAGTCCTTAGCCACCTAAGAGCCGGGCTCGCCTCAGAACTTGAGTGTATCTGATGTTGGAACACGTGTAAGGCAATAATCCTACATGTGTCACCTACCGGTATCGCCGGTTGTAACTGCTGGCCAATAACTAGTGATGTATAGCTAACACACTACTCGAAGGTACTATCTCAGGAATCGGTCCACGTACTGAAGACTCATCACTATGTGGACTATCCTCATGGTCATTCACAGGAAAACACTAGTATCTAAGTCCACCATCCGCTCTAATGGTGTCTCAGCTAGGCGGAAAACTCTAGCAATCACCTCTAGCTAGTCCTCTGCTGTCTGGGAATCTGCCTCTCATCGTAACCTCGGAGGCCTCTACTGCTGGAACTCGTGCAGTGCACTCAGGCGATGTGCACTCTCAGCTGATGGGGATGGTGGCATCAGTGGCTCGGCGGGTAGAGGTACCATCGGCGCCTCCACTGTAATGGGGCCCTGCACCAAGGCCTCATCGGTCGGTGGACTGCCATCTCGCACAAAGCTCGGAACCCTAGCTGGCTGCCATCGTGGGGTCATCCCGAAAAGAAACAGGTGTGCCACTTTTAATAAAATATACTTGGTGATATGACACAAATTAATCACAAAGAAAACTTTTAAAACACACATGCAATCAATGTTTTCATGCACTGAGTCAGAAATCAGTAGTCAGGGTCCTGGTGTATGGATACGTCGGTCGTCGCACCAACACTGGACTCCCTGGACTGATAACCACACTCAATACCCTTAACACTATTTCTTCACAGAGAATAAATTATCAGAGTCCTAAGTTCTGTGGTAGAACCGACTCCTCTGATACCAATTTTTCATGACCCGTCCTCAGGGCTCGTGTCGTGACTACCCCAAGCCCGCCTTCCATAGGCCAGGGGCTGGTGACTTGCACCAAAGGCATAAATCCCGATAACTGGGAAGGAATTTCCTTTAAAAAACATTACACATCCAACCAGAGTACAAGTGGAAGTAATACACTAAGTACAAAATATTATGCTGAAAATTAAATGGTCCAAAATACAAACCCAACTGAAAAGATACAGCTACAACTGAACGAAAGTACAATAGAAAAGACAAACAGTTAGAAGATAGAAGCAACTCTTGGGTCGTCCACCTCGGATCCTACCTGAAGGGTAGGTACAGATAGCTTCCTCAACGCTTGCGCCGCCGACCTCCTCTGAGTACTGTATCATCGTGAAGTCCACCTCTGGGTACTGACTCATCGTGAGGTCCACCTCCGGGTTCTGACTCGTCGTGAGGTCCACCTCCAGGTACCGTCTAGTCCTCGTACACTTGGTCTCTGTCAGTGCTATCTGTCATCTACATCCAACACAATGACGTGTGGGCATAGCCCATACAGGGGTGTGTATAACGATACTTAGTAGGGACCCAGAAACCCTCAAGGTCTCACTAAATCCAACAAGGATAACCACAAAGAAAAGATACAAACAAGAATTATCAACCAACTCTACTTAGGTATATTCCCATACATATACCTAAGTCATCATTTCCCGTTCGGCTCCAACTCACGAGCTCAAGTACAACCCAGTCCACACAGGAAAACACAACCAGTCTACACAGGAAATCACAACCCAGTCCACACAGGAAATCACGTCAATCACATCGATGATAAAGATTGAAAGTCAAGACTCAGCTCACACAGGTATACTACTCACAAAGAGGGGTGGAGATGATAGATGTAGCCTCTGAATCATCTCCCCTACTGAACCCACGTAGGATCCAAGTACAGAAGTCATCGCCGCCGAACCCATGTAGGATCCTAGTACAGTAACCATCGCTTCCAAACTCACGTAGGATCCAAGTACAGTCATCATGATTGTCGAACCCACGGAGGATCCAAGTACAGAAGTCATCGTTGCTGAACTCATGGAGGATCCAAGTACAGTCTTCATCACTGCCAAACCCATGAAGGATCCAAGTACAGTCGTCATCACTGTCGAACCCACGTAGGATCCAAGTACAGTCGTCCTCACTGCCGAACCCACGGAGGATCCATGTACAGTCGTCATCGTCGTCGCAGTCGCAGCCAGCTCTAGGGTTCCCGCACACAACACGCTCGATTCCAGGAGGGTTCGTTGCACGAGCCAAGGGTCGATACATCAACTGTCACGAATTCCCACGTAGAATTATCTCAAAGGACTACCTCGTCAAAGGGGTCTCAACGCAACAGACGGTGCGTCTATCGGACACCCGATCTGTGTGTTATTATCCTTTTAGTCCTGGGGGCCCGGTTGGTTTCGTGTACGAACCAACCCGGCCGTATCTCAAATGTACCCCAAACTCTAATGGGGTATACTCAAGGGACTGTTACTCAACTATATTACCAACGCCGCAGACGGTTCATCAAACGGACTTCCAGTCTGAGAGTTATCGGCTTTTCCGTTCCAGGGGCCCGGTTGGATTTCGAGTACAATCCAACCCGGCCTTACTCCAACTACATCCAAACCTCTGGTTAAGTATTCCAAAAGATTCGTCTCATCAAGAGTAATCCAACAAAGTCGATGGCACGTCATTCGGACGTCCGTAGCTCAGGTTATAAGCTTTTCCGCTCTAAGGGCCTGGTTAGTTTCGTGTTCAAACCAACCCGGCCGTACCCAAAGTTATTCTAAACCTTTAGTGTAAAATATATAATCGACCGTCTCGATCCAAGGAATCCTACGCAACTGACGGTGCGTAGATCGGAGGTCCGTAGCCCAAGATATGAGCATTTAACTGAAGAGGGTCCGAAAATAGGGGGTTTGGGCCCGGTCTGACCCAGCCCAATACCCCCTGGGTCGGCCTGAATCGGGTCGATCCGACCCGGGTCCGGTTCCGGCCCAGTTGGGCGTGGGTCGGCCCGGCGCTGGCGGCCCGGCCCGGCTGGCCCACGCGGTTGGCCGCGTGGCTGGCCGACCAGGCGGAGTGGCGGCGCCTAGAGGGGCCCACCCTAGCCACGGATTAAGGGGGTGTTACACCCCCCGGTTTCAAAGAAACGGCTGGCCTTAATTGCCGGACCCTTGGGTGACTGCGGGACCCCCCTTGGGTCCCACCTCTTGATGGCACCGGTGGCCGGCACGACCGCCCGACGCGGCCTTAGGCCGCGGCTTTCTTCCACCGGTGCGGCGCGACAACGCAGCGCCCCGCCGCCGCGGTCCGCTCCGTCCGCGGCCCCAGATGCTCCGGCGCAGCGTGACAGCGCTGCACCCCTCCACCACGGCCCGCTCCGTCCGCAGATCCTGTAGCTCTGGCGCGACGTGACGGCGCCTCGCCCCTCCGCTGCGGTCCGACTCTATTATGCGGCCTTCCTCGGCCTCTCTGGCGCGGCACGATAGCCCCGCGCACCACCACCACCACGACCCACTCCAGCCGCAGTCCCCTTCTACCCCGCGTGGTGCAACGGCACCGCACCACCTTCTCCATGGCCTTGCATGGATATGGTTCCCTGCCGATCACCGCATGGTGCAACGACACCGTGCGCCTCCGCCTCCAACATCATTGAAGTTTAACAAAGAAGAGGAGAGGAGAATCGGTCATGTTCGTGCGGTCCGATCTCCTCCTGTTACGACGATATCATGTGGACAATTCCTTAAGCAACGAAGAACGATGATAAAGTCTTGAACAAGAAAAGATTACCCCTACCTCGAAAAGACGTCGCACGTCGTTGAGCCGTGGAAAGAGGAAAGCGCCGCGATGATCGGACATCGCGGAAGATCGGTGCTGATTCTGTTGACATCAGAGGAAGTGTCGTCATCGATGGTGACATTCCCCATGGTGGTGCCTCCTCCCTTGATGCAGAGGATGAATAGGATAAGGCACATCGTCGGTGACTTCTTGTTCTTCGTCGGAGGCGTTGTTCTTCTTCAAGAACGTTCTTTGTTGGAAGGAGGGATCTCTTCTAAATTTCTCCAGAGGTTTCCCAAAATATTTGCCAACCCATAATTGAGTGAAGGCTCCCCAATATATAAAACTATCATGCCCTTTTAGCTTTCAAACCCTTGATGGAATATTAATTAGGGAGGTGAAGGGTTTTCATAATAAGGGGAGTTGTCACATTAAATTGAAGAGGTGCTAAGTGGGGGGGGGGGGGTTGGAGAGAGTTATGAAAAGATGAGAGGATGGGGTTGTGTGGGCCCCACCTCTCATATATCCACACATGGGAGGATTAATCTTCCTTAGAAATAAATTTGTTTTAACAAATTTATTTAACTTCTTAACTAAACTCCAAATTAATAATTCTCAACCCGCTTCAAACGCAACTGTAGTAAAGGTCCCCTTAAGCAATTATCGGCACTACGAGTTCATCGGTGCCCTCGATTTTCAATTCTGAGCACTGGTTCAAAAGATAGAAAAACCCGCTCATTCGTTCACTGAATATACCTGAGAAAAAATTCGGAAATTGATTACGGGCACACCGGGACTTGGAATGAAGTGTCGTCTGAAGCCACAGACTCATAAAATTCCAAATAAATTAAGAAAAAAAATCCTTGAAATTTCTGTGTCTTTACATGGAAGCCATAAAATATGAAATGACATGTGTCCTTTGTCAAAAATCTCCTTACTTAAAACCAAAATTGATGTTATTATTAAATTTTTTAGATAGTGATAGATTATATATACATACCTGGTTGGGTAAGATATAGTCCAACTTGAGCCGATATACACCCAAATGGTGTCTCGGAACCACGTAGAAACTATGTCTCTGACACTGCCTGTAAAATACAACATCGATAGTGACAAATAATGAGAAATTAAATTAAATAAGTCATATTAGCATCAAAAACCAATAGAAATGAGTGATCATACCAGCATCCATGCAGAGCGTCATGCAGCACCTCTATCATGATCGGTGGACCAGCGAGCTCAGGGTGGAATGCAGGGATGTGCTTCCATGCCCACATATGAAGAAGGATGATGCATCCCCCAAGACCTATGCAGACCATGTGGGATAACCTGCATAATGCTCTGTATGTGTATTCCAAGCAAGCTGATCCCCAGTTGTACGTCCTAGCCTGATCAAAGTCCTCTAGTAGGGGTAGATACATCATGTGCACGTGCATCCCCGAGTGATCAGTACACATGGTCCCTCTAATGAGATGTAATATATATGCATGGGAATAATGCATGATAGTCGGCTCATCAGCATCATCAGGTAAATGCGTAATCTTCACCTCTAACCAAAGCATAAATATCGACGCTCCATCTATATCCCTACAGTCAGACAAAATTTTGATGCCTAACAATAGCTGAGAAAGGTCGGTCCAAAATGCACAAGTTGATCCAATAAAGGCTTCCCCATGGATAGGAAGACCTAGAAGCACTGCCACATCCAAGTGGGTGATGTTCATCTCTCCCTCAGGCAGGTGGAATGTGTGTGTCTCTAGTCTCCACCTCTCCATGAGGGTGGAAAGTAGGTAATGGTCGACAAATGTGAAATCTGATATGTAAATTATATAGAATCTAGCACAATCCAAGTATGGTCTAACGGCATGTGGAGGCTCCCTGTGATGAAAATGGTGCACTAAACACACCCTGATCGATCGATCCTCACCACCGTCTAACACGACCTGAAAAATATATATATCCTACTGAGTGAGTGGTATGGTATCATCCATATGTATATAAACAAATGAAATGATTGATAAGTGTAAAATGTAAATATAAATTTATGGTTATCAGAATGTTATGACTTCTAGAATGAAAGACATTTCATATTTATATATTGTTTTATAAAGTTATTTTTACCAAAATAAAGGGGTATGTCTTCATGTTTTTTAAATCATATTACTAATGTGTTGTTAAGATATTAGTTTACCTATAAAAGGATATTTTGTAAGATATGGTTTTATATATTTATATATATAAACAATTTGTCTTTGTAATGTAAATGTTTATTATAAAATAGTGTGATTTTTAATTTATGTATGACTTTCCACATAATGGTATGTTCCATGATTATTTTCTCACATGTACAGGTCATTCTGTAACACTAACTAAACTTCAAGAAAGAATTTGTGGGAAATTAAACATGATGTAGGAGGAACGGTGACAAAAATGATGGTGATGGCATAAACTCATTCCATCACTACCATTATTGTCACTATTCCTCCTGCATCATGGTTCATTTCCCACAAATTCTTTCTTGAAGTTCAGTTAGTATTATAGAATCAGCTGTACTAACCTCTATTGTTGGTTGTGTACTATAACAAGCTCCTTTATCAGTTTGTATAACCTCCCCATAGTAGTAAACATAGGTGAAACCTAACTCTATATGTTGAAAATGTTTTCTGATCATGATTCTAATTGTGTAACTAATATTGAAAAAGATGGTTGATTATATAATCTTTATTATACTAAAATTTTATAACATCTTCTTGTACCATAATATATGATACTATTATTTCATTATAAAAAAAATTCTTAGAATATCAATCACATAATGTTTTTAAAACCAAGGTAAAGGGAAGATTTTTTTGGGTTTATGGTTCATCTTTTAGGTTTTAGGGTTTAGATATTAGGGTTTTAGATATTGGGTTTTGGGTATATTTTTTTGGATTTTTTGCAAGTTTTTAGTGTTTAGGGTTATGATTTCAGGGTTAGGGTTTATGTTTTAAGGTTTAGGGTTTATTATTTTGATATTAGATTATAGGTAATAAGTTTTTATGTTTAGGACTTAGCTTCTAGGTTTTATAGTTTAAATATTAGGATTTCAGATATACTATTTTGGGTCTAGGTTTTATGATTTTTTGGTTTGGTTTTAGGGTTTGGGTTTATGAATTCAAGGGTAGGGTTTAGGTTTTAAGGTTTAGGGTTTAGTATTTTGAGATTATGGTATAGGGAAGATGTTTTTGGGTTTATTGTTCTACTTTTAGGTTTTGGGGTTTAGAAAACTGAGGTAAAAAAATATAACAACATATAATTTACAATATGAGAATCTCACAATGAAGACAATACATCATTGTGGATGAGAGTGTGAACTCAGCCTAAAAATGTTAGGGAATCATTTTTGGTTATGAACTTCTTGATGACATATGGTGAATATCAAACTCTTCCTTTGTTCTTAAGGTAAGTCCATCTCATTCTGCATCCTACTGGCCTTTGGTCTCCCATGAGGACGTAACTGATTGATGTCAGGTGTCACTATCGGCTGGCCTTTGGGCATTGGGAAATAACAAAACTCCCCAATAGGCATCTATGGTGAAACATAACAGTTAGAAATAGTGTCCATCCAGTACACTGGATCAACATATTATTCCCATGATATGTTCATAGAGGCACATGTTGCGATGGAGTGTGTGCATAGAAATCGTAAGGCCTGAAAGATTCCACATTGACATTGCCTCGTTTCTAGTAATACCACCATTTTTTAACTAATTATATTTTTGATGGGGTCTGAATTCTCTTGAACTTCAAATTGAGAGTCTTCTCATCGAAAAAGGAATACATGATAACCATAATCTTTTTTAATATTCTTTTCAATCTCTCATTGAAAGTGTCTTCTGTACCTTAGACCTTGTTGTATTCTGGGTGATGCTAGTTTTTGTCTATCAAAAAAGTGCTTCATGAAATGATATAATGTATCTTGAACAAGGGTAGTTATAGGTAACTTTCTAAGCCCTTTGAAGACACCATTGATGCACTCCACAATGTTTGTGGTCATGTGTCCATACATCTTCCCCGTAATATGCCTATGTCTATTTTTCTTTTGGAATACGCATCATATAATCATAAACTTCTTGATTATCCTAGAGGATTTGTTCAAAATGTTATTCAAACCACTATTTATCTATTAATAGATGATATTTCACATAAATTGAATTTATCTTTACATTGAAATAGTAAAAAATAACCAATACAATGCGCACCAAGCCTCGTGGTTGCCTTCTTCATCAGTTCGTTGAGGAATTTTTTATACATGTTTCTAGAAATGTGTCTAATGTAGAACCAATGATGTGAATTTGGGTATCTCCATGTATTAGGATCTACATTTATTTCCTCATTAATTGCCCGATGCTGATCAGATATCAAACAAACACCCTGAATGTTGGTGAAATGGTTGTTGATACAAGCCAAAAAACCAACTCCATGATTCATTGTTTTTTTTCTCTACAGTGGAAAATTCAAGCATAAAAGGTGAATAGTTTCCATCTTGTGTTACTAATATCAACAATATACCCTTGTGTATTTTGTATAAAAATGTTCCATCAATATGATGAACTGTTTGTTGAAATGAAATGTGGACATATAGAGGAGGAATGCCCAGAACAACCGATGAAATTGAACACAAGATGGATCAACTTGGTTATCATGAGACGCATGTTAATTTGTATCAAGATGGAAGAAAACTTGGTTATGATTCCTTAGTATGGATAGTAATTATGGAAACACCCGATATAATTTGTCCCAATCACCATAGACCTTCACAATTGCCTTCTGTTTCACCATCCATGCCTTATTATAGGAAATCTTATAACCAAATGTATGTTGTATAATCTCTTGAACAATGGATATTGGAACATATTTTCATGTCCTAATCATCTCAATAATAATGAATGACATAAATTTTGCATCCAATGAGGATGATCTTGTGTCAGGATTGGCTGAACACAAGTATGAGCTGCCTCAATCCTTGAGATTCTCCAACCTCCGAATGAAATGTCTAGAATCACCCTAAAGAAGAATCTACAATCATCCCCAAAAATCTCACACCGTATGACATATTTACTACATCCTGATTCCTAAACAATATATCTCCAGTGCCTCTCAATGTGAAATCTCTTTAGCGTTATTTTTAATGCATCTTTACTTGGAAAATTCTTTCCAGCATATAAGGTTTTGTCCAGCTCACTAAACCTACCTGGTACAACTCTGTGAAACTAAGTTTTCGGTGTTATAACATTATTGTCGAATTCAGACTCACATTTCATTACTTCTGACCAAGATTCAATGAGTACTGGATTATTTATTATAGGTTGAGACTATTGTAAAAATAATGAATTTCTAAAAACCTCCTCCCTAACTTCTGTTAGTCCCTCCTCATCAGCACTATTGTCACCATCTGTTCCGTCATTACAAAACTCCTCATCAGAAGTTGGATTTATATGTATATATGGGAGATCATCTTAGCTGTCTAATTCTACATCATTGGGAATAGGCTTAATTTCATGGGGCGGACTATCTTCAACCACTCTTGTAAGTATATTTCTTCGTACAACTAGATGTTGTTGTTGTACAGTGAAAACATCAACATATAACTCCATAATGGTACCATATGACTATTTAGAACATAAATTTATTGCTTGAACCCACTGCGCATCAGTAACCAATGGACAAGATAGATTCCATAGTGTTGTCAGAAATTACAAATGTCTATAGCTCAAAGACATGATCTCTTGATCGGGTCCCAGATTTAAGGAACCACGAATTCTATCTTAAATCTCACTTAGGGATACACAATTAGCTATACTAACCACTGTTATTGGTTGTGTATTATAATAAGCTTCTTTCTCAGTTTGAATAACCTCCATATAGCAGTACACACAAGCAAACATGACTCTCTACGTCAAAAATGTTTTTTTGATCAAAATTATGATAGTGTAAAAAATATTAACAATGATGGCTGACCATATAATATTTATTATAATTTAATTTTAGGATTAATTTTTATACCCTAAAATATGCTTGTAATGTTTCATTATATAAAATTTTATTAGAATATAAGTCACAAAATGTTTTGGAAACCGATTTATCATTGAAAAAATGATAGTTTTGATCATATAAAGTGAAATTAAGAAGAACAAACACATTAAATAATACATGAATTATTTATGACATAGAATAAATTCCTTGACATTTTTCGATAAAATGTGGTTTGGATGAGATGAGTCTCACTTCAAATATGAGGTAAAATCTAGATTATTTTTAATTGGAAGCTTAATGATATCTTTGAGAAACATGAACTTCACTTTTGAACTTTCAAAATATTTCAACCTTCTAATGAAATATCTTAGATGTCATCATATATGTCATTAGAAGGCCAAAAACTTTTGAAATTTCAAAATTGAAGTGCATATCTTTCGAACCTGTTATTAATATGACAATTAAAAATAAGCTGGATTTTACCTCATGTACGAAGTAAGAATCATCACATCCAAACCAAATTATATTAAAAATGTCAAGGTATTTCTTGTATGTTGTAAAGAATTCATGTGTTATTTAATCTGTTTATTCTTCTTCATTTCACTTTATATGATCATTAGTATCATTGGGTAATCATTATATGGGTTCATTTTTTAATCCAATTTTATTCATTAATTAATCTATAATTAATCATTTCTAATAATAACTATTATTTCTAAACTATATAATCTTTATGATACTAAAATTTTAAAAAAAATATTATATCCTAAACTATGATACTAATGTTTCTTAGTACAGTTTTTACTAAGTGAATCATTATTTAATCACTAGTTAATCATTACTAAGTTAATAATTAGTTAATAATTAGTTAATAATTCTCTAATAACTCTCTAATAGAGAATAAAAAATACATGAATGTTTTACAACATACAATAAATACCAACATTTTTCAACAAATCATGGTTTGGATGATATGAGTCTAACTTTGGAAATGAGGTAAAATGCAACTGATTTGTATTTGATAGCTTAATAACATATTCTACATGTATGTACTTAACTTATTAAGTAGATATATTTAGATGATGTTATTAATCTACCAAATAAAAATAAAATGTATTTTACCTCACTTCCAAAGTCACACTCATCTCATCCAAACCATGTTTAATTAAAAAACAATCAAGGTATTTCTTGTATTTTGTAAAACATTCATGTGTAATTTAATGTGTTTTTTATTCTCCATTTCATTTTATATAATCATAATTGTCATTTTATTAATGACAAGTATTATTATCTAATCATTACATGTATTTATCTTTTAATCCTAAGTTATTCAGTAATTAATCTATAATTAATTATTACTAATAAAAAATATTATTTCTAAATTATATAATATTTATGATACTAAAATTTTAGAACATCTTGTTATATACTAAACAATGATACTAATGTTTCTTAGTATAGTTTTTAAGTAATAAATCATTCTTTAATCACTAGTTAATCATTATTAAGTTATTCTTTAATTATTTATTCTTTAATCATTAATCATATGATATTTATTAGTTAATTATAATTGACTAATCATATGTATTCATTTTTAATCCTAAGTTATTAATTAATTAATCTATAATTAATCCTTACTAATAATAAGTATTATTTCTAAACTATATATAACAAATTAAACTATTTAATAAATAACATCTTTAAAAATTACTAAAAATAATTCAATTACTAATAATAACTTCATTTTTTAATGCCTTTTTCCTTGTCCATTTCATTCTATATCATCATAATTATCATTTTATCATTGATAAATATACTGATTTTATTTTTATTTTCTTAGTTATTTTAGTATTTTATAAAGGAAATATGAGTCATCTTAAGAAAATACCCTGAGAGTGTCAAACCAAGAGTGCAGTAAGGCCCATTATCATGCACCAGTTCCCGTTTGAGTCTAGCTCAAAGTGATGTTTTTGGATTTTACCCTTAGGTACATCTATCCTAGAGCCACATTCACTTATTTGTATCCAGATGGGGATTTGATTTCTTAAATAACCCCATAATATTTATACTACCAAAATTTCACAACACTTAATCCTAAGTTATTCTATACTTAATTTATACTTAATCTGTTCTTAATCATTACTAATAATTATTATTATTCCAAACTATATATAAATAATTAAATAAATTAATAAAAAAAATAATTATAACTAATTAAAATACTTAAAAATGAAATATTTGGAACTAAAAAGAATTCAATTAAATAAATAAAAAACATTAAATTAAATAAAAAAATACCTCCAAATGATGCTTCGCAAAAAACCAGGCCTTCTTTTGGACCACTGACTCCACCACACTGAAAAGGAGTTTTTTAGAGAGAGAATCAATGGAATGAGGAGAGATGGGGGAAATATAAGTGAGGAGAAGGGGGGTCCCTTTTTTAGGGAGTTGAGGGGAAGGTGGAATTGATAGTGTTGTATTTCACCTCACCCAAAGGATAAAGGCGGCACCCCTGCCCCCTGTCGCCTTTTCCATTTCATCGATCTGGGCCAAAGGCGGTGGGGGGAGGGAAGGCAGCATCGACAATTCCGCCTTTAAGGAATATTTAAAAAAAACCTAAACTTTTAAAAAAAATCATAAAACATATTAAAAAATACTAGGGTCGGCACCCCCTGTTACATATATATTAGGCTTAGTAGGCTCAGTAGCCTTAGCATCATGTGGTGGATCAAATAAAATTTCATGATAAATCTCATCCATAGAAGGAAGCAACTCTACCACAACACTGTGAAAATATGTCTGATCAAATGTGCCTCCCTCTACTAGATCAAACATGTGAAGTAGGTGAGTGATATGAGAATCCTACGAAAACAAATTCTATTTTTAAGTAATGTTAATAAAATTATATTAAATAGTGGAAGGAAATATGAATACCAAATGATTAAATCCTTGTCCATGTTGTGTCAGAAATCTGACTAGGGACATGGAGTACTAGGACGCATACTCTAGCAGATCCAATAAATGTAAATTTATTTTTCTTGCCCCTCAAAACTGGGACTCATATCATCTGTCCCATTAATCAATATATGTGGCATGGTATATCCTCTAGTAAAAGTCTCCCTTCCCTAACATCTTCAGGAATTGCAGTGAAGGTAACTGACTGGGAAGTTCAGGAATGGGCTAAAGGAATCTGAACTACCTCATAACACTGTCAGTTTGATGCCACTCGACAATATAAAAATGAATCAATGGAACCATGCAGGATCTGGTAGCAAACATCACCGTACAATACTATAGAAGACTCTATATTATATCATCAGTATATGGAATCTATGTAATATGAAAGAAAAAATAAATAATAAATTAATAAATGAAGATATGTACAGTAAAGAAGAAATATTTAACAATATAAATAATAATCACTTAGATCATCTGGTTGAAGGCTGTCCAACATAAGTTTGTAGGTGTGGACATCATGTTTGTTGGTATCTAAATGCTGATGTGCCTGACTCCACCTGTAGATAACATTGTTATATTTACTTTTCATAATATAAAGTTATACAATTAAGTTAGACATTAGAAGGAAGAAATAACATACTATCGTCCAAATAGAGCCTCTGATACAAAATCTGTAGGCAATGATGCATGAGCATGTGGAGATAAGCGAGGGATGTTCTCTCATACCCACATCTATAGAATAACAATGCATAATGTGATCTACATCTTATCGATTCAACATGTGATGCATATCGCCTTGTATGTATATTAAAAACAAGCAGACCCCCAGCTATATCGGATTTCCTGGTCCAAATCCTCTAGAAAAGGTAAATACATCAGATGTACAAATGTAGTGGAGTGATCAACAAAAAGCATGCCACCGATTATCCTAGAAATATAATAACATGAAAATCAAAGCATGGTGATGATGTCAAATCTATTCCCTATAATTACAGGTAATTCTAAAACTAGTGTAATGACATCCCAATCAAAATGTTATTCATGCAACACTCTTTCAACTAAAGAACCCAATACTGAAGGATAATTACCACTAACTGGTGGATGTTGTGGATGTCTTTCCCTTGTAGGAACCTCAGAATGTTCATTCCCCACATAACCCTATCATGGATGCTTTTCACTCATAGTAACCTCATAAGGTTCATTCCCCACATCACCCTCACCCACATCATCTCCAGATTCCTCAACAGATTCTTCTTCCTCAGATAAACTTTTATTCACTATATCATTAGTACACAAAGGGATGTCATCTACATTTCCTTCCAAATTCTGATCATCTTATTTATAATTTGGTTTTATCATATGATTCATATGAAGAGAAGGCAATGAATAAGAGTGTTGTGAAGAACCGACTTCTACAGATCTCACAAAACATGGTTCTATAGTAATTAGTTGCACTACATCAATATAACAAATCACCACATACAATTCCATCAGACCATGACTACATTGTTGCCTGAACAACAAAGATGCATTCATCCAATCCTCATCATCGACCAGAGGGTACTCGGTGTGCCACAAACATCCGAGATATTGAAGTTTTTTATATGTTATTGAAGTAATTGATTCATCAGCCCTCAGTTTTTACAGATTATGAATCTTATTTCAAACTTCATCCAATGTTAGAAAACCATGAATATTTTCCACTATTGAGGGTGGTAAACTATAGCTAAAACCCTACTCGGTATAAATTACCCCACTTTTTCAATATATTTGTGTAGACATGAATACTAAGATAATAATAATTAATGAAATAATATATACTATATGAAAATTTTAAATTATTTAAATTGGTTATCCTTGAATAATTGACTTGATCTTGAGACTTTTTCTATGGATTGGTTTATCACTGTTGATGTATATTGATGGTGATATTATTACCAAAGTAAATTTAATAAAATTTTGTATATTTTTATACCACATATTCAAATGTTTCATAAATTTTAATTACTTATGAATAAATAACCATGACTTGATATTGAGACTTATTATGTGTTAGTTTATCATTATCTGATAAACTAACCAAAACATATAGGTGAATGAACTCCTAGAATATCTATTATCAAATATTTTAGCAACCGCCAGTCTCCTTTCAAACAGAAACTCCTCTTGTCAAACGCCTCTTGTCGAATGCCGCTTATTAAACACTTATTCTCGAACGCCTCTTTAGGAACACCTCTTGTCAATCGCCTTTTTATTAAAAATTTATTCACATGCAAGTGAGGGGGTCAAGGGGTATAAAATACATAACATTTTTTAAGATTACACACAGGTCCTTACATACTTGGTGAGGGATGACTCACAGGTTATCAATGTAGAAAATAAAGTGCAATTATTTCAAATTATATAACCGCATACACAAAACAATACATGTAGTTTCAATTATACATTGGTCGGTCATATCAAGACCAGTCATCACACAATACTCTTAACTTTTTTCCAGTATACTTATTATGTTTGACATATTATATAACTTTACCTATTACTAAATGAAATATATATTAAATATCTACACCAATTTTTCAAAAATTTATGTTTTCAATGTGTATGCCTATATATATATATATTATTTATTTATTTAATAATAACATTTAATAAATTTAATTAAAATTAATATAATTTACACTTACATAACAAACATTACAATATTGAACACTTATGTTATTTTCAATTTTATAAAATTTCATATGTATATATAATATTTTTTCGTCATTATTCTACTTTCCAAAATATAAGTAATTATATTTTATAGTTTATTACTTGAAAGAATAATTATTTATAATTAATATAATTTAAATTTATTGATTAAAATTATTATTGGTAGTAAATAAAAGTAATATAATTTACATTTACATAAAAACCATTAAAATAACATAAACTTATGTTATTTTCAATTTAATAAAACAACATGTATATAATTTTTTTGTCATTTTTATACTTTCCCAATTTAATTAATTATATTTCATACTTTATTTCTTCAAATAATAATTATTTGCACTTAATAAAATTTAAAATTATTATTTATAGAAAACTTTTTTATACCATTAACAAAAATAATTTTCTATATATTTTTTAATAAATTTAAATATGATACTTAATATAAATAATATACTTTTAATAAATTATGTAGCTACTATATAGAATATTATAATTTATATTTATATTACTTTAAAAATAATATAATTTATATACATATAAATCTATTCAACTCGCCATTTAAATTAAAAATATATACATTTTTAAAAACAATTATATTCTAGTATATAGAATATTATAAATTAAATTTATATGACTTTAAAAATAACATATTTTATATACATATAAATCTATTCAACTGGCCATTTAAATTAAAAATATATACATTTCTAAAAACAATTTTATTTTTCTAGATATAAATTATATTTTTGACACTATATTTAAATTTTCTAAACATTCAATATTAATTATATCATACAAAAAACAATAACTCATTCAGAGATTAAATCATAAAAGACACTAATTTATACATTTATACATGTATCAATACATTTTAAATAAATAAATCAAACACACAAATACTAATTTCTACTCATCACATATTAAATAAATAAACCATACAAACAAAATAAATAAACACAATTAAATAATTAAAATTTTAAATAGAAATTTTACCTTCTTAAAAGTATAAAATATATGTTGAGGAAGAGTTTGTGTAGGAGTTCGCTACAAAAATCAGAGAAGAACAATGAGATTTTGGGTGGAATCCTTTTATAGAATTTGGTGGGAGGATGAGTGAACCTCATTCATGCATCTTTCATCACATTTGTAGGAAACATGAATGGGGTTAGTGCTTCTTTATTGGATTGGAGAAGCGTGAATGAGGTTCACTCTTTTCAGATACCCTTTTTAAAATTATCGGAAACCAAATCTCATTTAAAAAAAATAATAACCCATAAAAATAAATTTTTCCATGGTATGGTCTGGCCAGACAATTTGGCTTACCTCAAAGCATGCCCACAATCACGGGGGAAGTTTGGACTGGACCGCCCCGCCCTGCGGGGTGGTTTTTTAGAGAGCAGGCCCCACCATGGGCTAGAACAGACTGAATTTGCATGCTTACTCATTGAAATGGGATGGGCGGTGCTTGTAAATCCTTGTGGTCACATCAATTCTTTGATGTGGGATTGCGTCCACAAATACTATCCCACATGGAGACAACTTCAGGCGTGTGAGGCTTTATAGATCTTGGCATGCCCCTGGCTCTGCACACCATCACATATCCCCCACTGAGGCTTCCCTGTCCCATCATGCCGCTACAGAGGCGAGCAATGCGGTGGTGCCCCCCACGGCCATCTTAGCGGTTGTTGTGGCGGTTTGGAAGATGGCGGAAGGGCGGTGTTTCTGGCGAGGCAACTTGTTCTTGAACATCCTTTTAGACTATATGGTATTTTCCTTCATCATCTCTTAGTTGTTTCACTACAACATCCTTTCTTGAATCCCTCCTCCACCTTAGAAGTATTTACATTGAAATTTACTCCAACTAATTATTCTATTTTTAACTCTAAAAACAATATTATATGAATATATCCATTAATTTTAATTAAATATAATGTCTTTGAATACAAAAAAAATGGTAAAAAATTAAAAAAAAATACAAACAGTGATGCCCCTCGCTATAGGGGAGCAGCAAATATAACGCTTCATTGTAGCTCCCAACCAATTTGATGTTGGATTTAGTGCTCGATTGTAGGGGGTATTTTACTTCAAATTGGTGTTTTGGACGCTCTGTTGAAGATGATCTTAGTTAATAATAAGGGATAAACGAAAAATTTGGGCACAATCTCCAATATATAGATTAATAAAAATATATATAAATATATATTTATAATTTAATTTAAAAATATGAAATTATTTATAATTACATTTATAAATATATTTATAATTATATAATTATTAATCTACATTTATAAACCTATATTTATATAGTTATAAATAAAACTTATTTAGTTATATAATTAAATAAATCTTATATAAAATTACTTATACAAATTTATACATTTATATAAAAATAGTTATATAAATAAACATTATTAAATTTAAAATATAAGGTTTATATATATTTATATAATTATATATAAATAAATAAATTTAAAATATATAAATATATAATTAAATAAACCTTATATTTAAAAAAATTATAAATATAATTATATATCTAAATAAACATTATATTTAAAATTTATGAATTTATATATAATTATTTAAGTATGTAAATAAAGTTTATTAAATTTGTTTATAAATTTATATGTGTGTGTATGTGTCTACAAATAAACTTTATTAATATATATTAGCATATGTATACATATCTAAACATTAATTATTAACAGAATTAAAAAAATATTATATTAGGTGTTTGAGGGTACAATTACATTCAAACACACACACCGCACACACACAGGCCTAAAATGCAAGTCATAGTCCCCCCAAGGGATAACTGACCCAACCGACCTGCTTTATTATATTATATATTTTTGTCTTGAAGGCCTAATGGGCACAAAGCCCATTACATGGCTCGTAGTCCCACCATTGGATGATGTGAATGCCCTTCTTGTATCATGCTTGCATCACCACCTGCATGTCATGCCTGCATCATAGCCCCCTTGATGGCCTGAAAACCTAGTGGCCCAAAAGCCCAAACATGATGAATAGCACTGTTGTTATAGTACCCCCCTGCTTCAGTACCTTTTGTAGTACTCATACATCTATAATGCTACAGTACCACTAAAGTGATGCTACAGTATTCCTACAATGCCGACAGAAATTCGCTCCCACCCAGATTTGAACACAGGTCTGATACAGGTTTAAGTGATCCCTTACCACTCGAGTAAACCCCCAACTGCAAATAGAATTGAAAATATGTATTTATAAATTTAATTATAAATAAATAAAATTTTATATAATTATAAATAAAATTTTATTTATATAATTATAAATAAAATTTTATTTATATAATTATAAATAAATAATGTGAATATATTAAATATATTTATTATAATTTTATAATGATGTAAATATATAATATTTTATTTATAATCAAATAAATATTTGTAAAAAAATTAAGTATATTTATGTATAATTATAAATATATATATATATATATATTAAAAACAATACCATTCAATAATAATGACATAATTAATAATATTTCAAAATAATTGAATTAATAGTATAAAAATTAATAAGAAATATGCACATAAATTATGTAAACTATAAATGAAATGTTTTTAAACATTTAATTTTGTGTCAAGTAAAATAATTTTTGTTTACTATATGTTTGATTTTATTTTCATTTTTTAATAATTTTTTATATGTTTAGTCAGTGTGACAAATTTCATTTAGACTGTATATGTAATTTATAATTTATACACTTCTAAAGTCACGTACATGAAACATAATAATCACTACAACAAAACCGCTATTTAGCGGCGGTTCTAGGAACCGCCACGAAACGTTGTTTTTTTTAACACCTGACCCTCCTTCCCCCGCGACCCCGGCCCCCCGCTTCCCCCACGACCCCGGCCCCCCACTTCTCCCGGCGACCCCGCGACCCCCGGCCCCCCGCGACCCCGGAAGCTGCACCGTCTTCCCCTCTAGGTAGGGTTTTGTTTCTCCTTTAGGTTTTTTTGGTTTTCCAGTAGGTATAAGAATCAAATAGATTTTATCGGCTATTAGTTCTTTGAATCGTGAAGCTTTTCTATAGTTTATTCTCTTTTAGGGTGATCATGAAGAGTTTATGGTGTCTTGCAGAAAATTTTAAAGTTAATATTGAGATAATTTATTATCATTGACGTTGAAGGAAATGTAGTGCCAAGAGTTTATCAACCTTCGATATGAGAGTTTGAGTGTGAATGAGATTAGAGTTAGGTTCATGAAACTTCTCTTATATGCTTGCAATATTCTTTATGATGTTACCCCATTATACTATTTATGTAAATTAATGTGCTAGAAAATATTGAGGTGATAGATAATAAGTTATTAAAGTCTCATTCATCTTAATAAAGAAGTCACTATAACTTATTGAAGAGTGGATCTATGAATGCATATATTTTTTAGCTAGATAGTTGATGTTTTGAATAATAGTTTTTTTGTATAAATATTTCTTTTTTATTTTTCTAGGGATGAAAATTCTTATGATTCATCTAGGATCCCTTATGTACTTTGTTTTTTGTGTGTTAGCCATGGAAATTGAAAGCTTTAGCACTCAACCATCCCTGGTGGTCAGTATGGAGGTCATGTCACCTTTTAAATACATCCTCAATAACAGTTTCCTCTAAACATTTCTTATTAATAACATAATCCTTAGGATTTTATTCTATAGAGGGGTGATAGAGTTGGTGGAAGAAAACCTTGAGATATTCCTGGTTCAAAATGAATAAGGACTAAGCATGGTAGATGTGAAAGATGTCATTAGGGATAATAAGGAAAAGGAGCAGGGTGTGATCAGTTTCATGCTATATATTTTCTAGTGTTGGGTGGACCAAAAATCATTTGTGTCATGACCCACCCAAACATCATTTGTGTCATGACCAAACATCAAAGATACTTATGCTACCCCGTGGATGTCGCTGGACTGGGCCAACACGCTGCGGTCATGCCACGGTCATGCAGAGGTCACGCCGCGGGCACGCCGTGGTCACGCCGCGGTCACGCCGGGGTCACGCCACGGTCACGCCATGGTAATGCCGTGATTTGGCCCTACGGATGTCGCTGGACCAGGACAACACGCTGTGGTCACGCCGCGGTCACACCGCGGTCACGCCGCGGTCACGCCGCGGTCACGCCGCGGTCCCACCGCAGTCACACCAAAGTCACGCCGCGGTCACGCCGTTGCCAGCCCCTCCTCTCCCCTCCCCTCCATCCCGCCCATCCCCTCCCCTCCCCTCCCCTCCCCCCTATCCAACATTTTTCCCCAGCCCAGCAGCCCCCCCTGCCCCTCCTCTCCCTTCCCCTCCCCCCTGCCCAACATTTTCCACCAGCAACCCCCCCCTGCCATCACCCTCCCCTCCCCTCCCCTCCCCTCCAAACTGCCCCTCCCCTCCCCTCCCCCTGCCCAACAATTTCCCCCAGTAGCCCCCTCCCCCCTGCCCCTACTTTCCCCTCCCCTCCCCTCCATCCTGCCCAGCCCCTCCCCTCCAACACGTTGCGGTCACACCGCGGTCACGCCGCGGTCATCCCCTCCCCTCCCCTCCATCCTTCCCCTCCCCTCCCCTCCCCTCCCCCCTTCCCAACATTTTCCCCCAGCCCAGCAGCCCCCCTGCCCCTCCTCTCCCCCCCTCCCCTCCCCTCCATCCCGCCCCTCCCCTCCCCTCCCCTCCCCCCTGCCCAACATTTTCCCTCATCCCAGTAGCCCCCCTTCCCCTCCTCTCCCCTCCCCTCCCCTCCCCTCCATCCTGCCCAGCCCCAGCCCCTCACCTCCCCTCCCCTTGCCCAACATTTTCCCCCAGCAGCCCCCCTGCCATCACCCTCCCCTCCCCTCCAACCTGCCCCTCCCCTCCCCTCCCCTCCCCTCCCCTCCCCCCTGCCCAACATTTTCTCCCAGCCCAGCAGCCCCCCCTTCCCCTCCTCTCCCCTCCCCTCCATCCTGCCCAGCCCCAGCCCCTCACCTCCCCTCCCACCCTGCCCAACATTTTCCCCCAGCATCCCCCCCTGCCATCACCCTCCCCTCCCCTCCCCTCCCCTCCAACCTGCCCCTCCCCTCCCCCTGCCCAACAATTTCCCCCATCAGCCCCCTCCCCCCTGCCCCTCCTCTCCTCTCCCCTCCCCTCCATCCTGCCCAGCCCCTCCCCTCCCCTCCCCTCCCCTCCCCTCCAACAAGCCTAGGCCTTACCCCTCCCCTCCTCCCTACCCAACAATTTCCCCCAGCAGCCCCCCCCCCACCTTGGCCAACATTTTCCCCCTGCACCCCCTCCCCCCTTCCAGAATCCTCCCCTACCCTCTACTCCATCCTGCCCCTCCCCTCCCCTCCATCTTGTCCCACCCCTCCCCTCCCCCCTGCCCAACATTTTCCCCTAGAAGCCCCCT
This sequence comes from Viscum album, assembly GCA_963277665.1. NCBI lineage: Eukaryota > Viridiplantae > Streptophyta > Magnoliopsida > Santalales > Viscaceae > Viscum > Viscum album. The sequence goes on along the minus strand of OY728153.1, from coordinate 53,829,713 downwards.
CCCCCCTGCCCCTCTTCTCCCCTCCCCTCCATCCTGCCCAGCCCCTGCCCCTCCCCTCCCCCCTGCCCAACATTTTCCCCCAGTAGCCCCCTCCCACCTGCCATCTCCTTCCCCTCCCCTCCCCTCTAACCTGCCCCTCCCCTCCCCTCCCCCCTGCCCAACATTTTCCCCTAGCAGCCCCCTCCCCCCTGCCCCTCCTCTCCCCTCCCCTCCCCTCCCCTCCATTTTTCCCAGCCCCTGCCCCTCCCCTCCCCTCCCCCCTACCCAACATTTTCTCCCAGCAGCCCCCTCCCCCTGCCATCACCCTCCCCTCCCCTCCCCTCCAACCTGCCCCTCCCCTCCCCTCCCCTCCAACCTGCCCCTCCCCTCCCCTCCCCTCCGACCTTCCCAACATTTTCCCCCAGCAGCCCCCTCCCCCCTGCCATCACCCTCTCCTCCCCTCCCCCTCCATCTTGCCCAGCCCCTCCCCTCCCCTCCCCTCCAACATGCCCAGCCCCTACCCCTCCCCTCACCTCCCCCCTACCCAAAAATTTCCCCCAGCAGCCCCCTCAATGAAATGTCATGCTAAATAAAGATGTTATTGTTGTCCACTGTAATTTTCAAAAAGGATTATTTAGTTCTTATTCTGACCTAGAATACGTGTTGATTTTTTGATGTTAAATAATTTTCAATCTCGGACACCATCAAAGGATTCCTGAATCACTATCTTCCTTCATTAAGTGTTTTTCATTCATGTAAGATAGTTCCACCTCAACCACATAATCAAACAATGGACTGATTGAGAAAATATCCAACCTACTACCATTAGATTCTATTGAATGAGAATGGTATTAGTATTCCACTATTTGTAATGGTCATTCTTCACCAGTTGGTCTCTATTTATTATTGACTCAGGCATTCATAATGTATGTTTTAAACCTTCCAAAATCATTCTATTCAATGTGATTGTTTTACCATGAAGTTTAAACATTTGAGAATCATTTTAACAGTTAAATAAATTATGAAATTATATTCTTCTGCACCTTCCAATTTGGGTATGAATCACTTTTGGATACCCCAAATACATAACATTAGATTCTCCTTTTGTAATGTCTTATCAAAACCATGGTCCTTTTCATAGGATATTAAACTTTGTGACATAATGGTCTAAACATCATGACCATAAAATTAATGTCCCCCTCCAAGGTATTATATGATACTAATAATCCTTAATTCACATCAGGTTGTGTTTTGGAATATCTATGAAGACTAACCAATCATTGGTTCTATGTTTTTATATATAAAAATGTTAGCATCTACAGGTCTGAGAACCATGACCATAAAATATCTGAATCATCCCCTAAGGATATATGCATATGTGTGTCAAGATCTACATCCATATCATATTTTTATTCCTCTCTTATATCGCTATATATATCACATAATTTTTTTCAAGGATGCATTCCCTTAAACTCTATACATAGATTGGTCTATGAACAATGAAATTAAACATAATGTTAATATCCATGATAAATAAGTCATGGTTTTGTAATAAAACCCCTCCAACGGAGGTGCACTGTCTGCAAAAACTCACAGTGGTATACTTTTCTTAACATTATTGCATTGATGTTTTCCTTATACTTGATGTCATTGTTAGTCATAAAGCACACATCATACTTGACCCTTTTTATATCCCTATAGAGGGTTTCCATCTTTTTATTAAAATTATTGTTTGAACCAAGACACTCTTTAAGTGTCGTTAGACTTTTAAGATGGGTCCCATGTTGTGTGACCATGTTACATTGCATGTGATATTTAAATTTAACCAAAAGCCCAGTTCCACAGCCCAGGGGTCCCACGGTACCAGTAATGTCAGATTATATGTTATGTAACCTGTGATTTTCCCGATCCCATGGGGTATTAATTCCTCTAGGTATTCCTACACATTGCTAGATCTCCAAACCTCACCGAATTAGGTATATCAGGGGTCATCCAATCCTCTAGTCATCACAAATTAGCATTCACTTCTTTAAATATTATGAGAAAACATCCCCTCATGCCATCCATATCATCCTACTTGAAACTAAGTGGAAGATGCTGCCCCGCGGATGTCGCTGGACCGGGCCAACACGCTGCGGTCACGCCGCGAATCCATGGTATGTTAATGATGTCCCCTATCATACATAGGATATATTTCTACATGATATATTTCACTAGAGGCTTATTTATCAATGTACTTATATTATGGAAATTTTTTTCGTCATTATTTGTTTTTGATGATGGGGTTATAGAAGATGTCTCATGTTTGATTCCTTGTTTTTTGTGTAGGCACATTGTGATATACATGGATAAAAGTTGGATCACATTACTGAGGAAAACACCTCAGTATGTTAAGGGTTTGAATGAGTTTTTAGATTTTGCAATTTCTAATCGATCCGTTGAAGGGAGAATAAAATGTCCATGTCCTAAATGTAAATTTAGAACATGGTTGAAGAGAGATAAGGTTTATGAACATTTAATACTAAAGCAATTCCCTGCTCAATATTTGTGTTGGATTTGGCATGTAGAATCAAACGTTACAGAAAGATTGAGCACTGATGTTAATACGCATAATGAGGTCCCAAGTTCATCGACAATGGAAAATGAAATGCAAAACCTAATAAATGATGCATTCGGCACTGCAAGACACCACTATCAGCATCAAAACATATCAGAATAACCAGAAGAGGGTGATACAAATTGCAACGTGACAAGTGATATTTTTGATTCTGTGGAGCCAAATGTAAGAGAAAACTTCACTGAGGAAAATGTGTTTCATGATTTAGTTGATGATGGAAATCAAGAGTTGTATAGTGGGTGTTTGAAATATTCAAAGCTTTCATTTTTGCTGAAGTTGTACCATATCAATTGTCTATGTGGAATTACAAATAAGGAAATTTCCATGATATTGGAATTGATTCGTGATGCATTTACTGAAGCAAAAATCTCAGAATCTTTTTATGATATGAAAAAAGTTGTTAACAAGCTTGGTCTGAATTATACAAAAATACATGTGTGTCCCAATGATTGTATGCTTTATTGGGGAGAGGATTCAAGTAGACAGAATTGCACGAAATGTTTTTCTTTTAGATGGCAGGCAAAGGGTGATGTTGGAAGTCTGAATGAGCATAATTTCATGGAGAAGAAGAAAATAAGCACACCTGCAAAGGTTTTTCATTACTTTCTTTTGAAGTATCGACTGCAAAGATTATTCATGTCATTGAAAACCGCTGAACACATGAAGTGGCATTCTTTAGATAATAACAATGATGGGTTAATGAGACATCCACGAGATTCCCAATCATGGAATACATTTGATTCATTACATCTCAATTTCTCATCTAATCCTAGGAATGTTCGATTGGGATTAGCTACCGATGGATTCAACCCATTTGGGACTTTGAGTACCAATTATAGAATGTGGACAGTTGTTTTGATCCCTTATAATATGCCTCCATATATGTGTATGAAACAAACATCTTTTATCCTTTCGATGATTATTCCTGGAAAACAAATGCCTGGAAATGATATTGATGTATACTTGCAGCCTTTTATTGAAGAATTGCAGGAGTTATGGAGCAACGGTGTTGAGAAATTTGATGCTTCTTCTAAAACAATGTTCAAAATGCACGCTGCTTTAATGTGGACTATTAGTGACTTCCCTGGGCTTGGGAATTTATCTAGTTGGAACACTTAAATAGGTTTTGCTTGTCCCATTTGTAACTTTGATTTTGAGCACAAATGGCTACCTCACAGTAGAAAATGGTGCTTCTTGTGTCATCGAAGATTTCTCGATGCATCTCATAGATTTCGGCTGAACAGATCAAAATTTAATGGTTCCATTGATCGTAGACCACCTCCAAAGTTGTTAAATGGTTTTGAAATATTGGCACAGCTTGAAAATGTTGAAACAGAATTTGGGAAGGTTCATCATTTTAATGATAGCGGAAAATGGGTCTGAAGTGTATCGTCAAGCGAAACTGGAATGCAACAATGGAAGAAAAGAAGTATATTCTTCAAAATTTCGTCCTGGGAATTTAATTTGTTGCGGTATAATCTTGATGTGATGCATATTGAGAAGAATGTCTGTGAAAATTTCATTTTCACATTGCTTAATGATCATGGAAAGTCGAAGGATCATCTCAATGCTCGCAAAGACTTACAAGCAATGAATATAAAACGCAATCTATGGCCAGATGAGAATGGAAAGTATCCTCCGGAAATTTTTTCAATGAAAAATAGGGATAAAGATACATTCTTTCAAATGTTAAAGAATGTTAAGGTGTCTGATGGGTATTCAAGTAACATCTCGAGGTGTGTTGATTTGAAGAATAGTAAGTTACATGGATTGAAAATCCATGATTCACATATTTTGTTACAACAGTTACTACCATTGGCATTGCATACATTATTACTTGAAAAATTACTGCTGTTGTACTCCAATTCTGCACATTTTTCAGAAAACTATGTGAGAAATCTCTACATCCATTTTATCTTGACAACCTCCAGGAGAGGTTTGTATTGACCCTTTTCGCAATGGAGATGATCTTTCCTTTGTCCTTTTTTACTGTAATGATGCATTTAACTATGAATTTGGTTGAGGAAGCTAAATTAGGAGGTCCCGTTCATTATCGATGGATGTATCCAATTGACAGGTACTTTATTTATATGTTTTCCAGTTAAGTAAACAATTTTTGGTACTTAATTAAATGAATAATTATGTTTCTTTTATTTCACAGATATCTTGGGCATTTGAAATCATACATGAGAAATAAAGCTAAACCAGAAGGCTCAATTGCTGAAGGCTATGTGGCTGAAGAGTGTATTACCTTTTGTTCTCGATACTTGGATGATATTGAGAAAAGATTTAATCGAGTTGGACGTGTTGACGACACATCGAATCAATCTCAAATACATCATAAATCCAAAATATTTCCTGCTATTGGCCGATCAGTTGGGAGGACCTAAAATGTGACACTGACTGAATTAGAATTATTACAGGCACATAGATATGTGCTGCTGAATAGTGAAATTGCAGATCCATTTATTGAAGAGTTGAGGATACAAACAAAGAGACGAATGAGAGGCCGAACATGAAATGATAAAGATATAACGAAAGCTGTTAATAAAGAGCTTGTAGAATGGTTTGCACGACGTGTAAGTTCATAAATATTGCAATAAATATGAATATTAGTTTGACACATACATTTTTGTAAATCTAATAAAGTATATTTATTTTTTCAGATCATTAATACTGATACTCGAGCAGAGGTCTCAGAATATTTGAAGTTTCTTGCTAGAGGTCCTTTAAAAGAAGTTAGAAAGTTCGACGCTTATAATGTGAATGGATTTAGATTTCGTACAGTCGATCGAGAAGTGGGTTTGAGAACACAGAATAGTGGTATATTTACATTTGCTGAAGTGGAATACTATGGAAAGCTGCATGATATTATTGAATTAAACTACCACGGACATTTTCGGTTGTTTTATTCAAATGAAAATGGGTCAATATTATCAGAGGCGTTAAAAGAGATTCCTTGCAATTTACTTCTGTGAACTTCTCTCGCTTGATGGATATTGGTGATCGTGAACTGCATGATCCATATATCTTAGCATCGCAAGAAAAAATGTTATATTATGTGAATTATGTTGTCGATGAAGGGTGGAGTGTAGTTGCTCACGTAATACAAAGAGATTTGTATGATATGGGTGATGAAGTGGAAAATTTGACCTCTGAAATTGAATTTAATCAGCAACAGGAAGCAGAATTATTTGTCCATCATGATATTGAAAATATTAGTCTATCAAGGATGAATGAAGTGGATGAATCAATGGAGAAGGAAACCGACATTATTGAAGGGGAAAATGATTGTATGTACAATTGTTTATTTATTCAGCAACCACTTGTTTCATTTCTGCAGTCATTCATTATCATTGTTATATATTTTTTATCTTTTAGTACTCAATATGTTATCATTTTTAATTTTTTTTCTGAATAATTTTTTTGAAATATATATTCTGAACTTAATTTTATTTGATTAAATGATAGGAATGCCAAGGAAGAAGCGTTACATTATTTCATCCAGTTCTGCGACAGATGACTATCCATCTGGATCCCTCCCCATGACATCTGATGCACTAGCTGCCGACACCCCTGCACCATATCCCCCTACACCATCTCTCACACCATCTTTGGATGTCCCAGTAGAGGCTGAGTCATCGACTCCCCCTTCAGCAGCCTCAGCAGTGGGGCAGCGACGCGCCCCTTCCAGTTCATCCCAGACATACTGGAGTGTCACTATCATAGGTACAAATTTTAATTAAATAAATTTATTGCATTTTGTTTATACTAATTTTTTTCTCATTGAAGATGGCAAAAATGTAACCGTGGAGAAAAAAATAAAAATTTCAGATGTTTGGAATCTGAATGGTGAGAAGATTGTTGTGCCATTTGATTCTTACGGGGTCCCTACAGATGATGTCGCGGGGTTGCTTGGACAGATTCTAGGCCAGCTGGTAGCAGAGCCCATTTCCCTTCCCATTTCATATGACGATTGGATACATATGCCTCTATGATGGAAAAATGAAGTGTTTGATTCTCAAATCAAGGTAAATTTATTACATTATGGTTTAATTTAATGTCATGTTACTAATATGTTCAAAATGAATTTTTGTATATAGATGTTCTTCCACTTTACCGTTGCTGATGTGATAACACGGAAGTGGACGTTGAAAAATCTAGGTAAGAAGTGGAAAGATTTTAAATGGAGATTGTGGTGTGATGTCAACGATTCTTCATTGAACACGCTGCAAATGTATGAGAAGCTACCCAGTGGGGTACCAAAAGAGTAGTGGAAAGTGTTTGTTGACAGGCATCGAGATCAGAAGCGGATGGTATTGAAATATATATATTATTATATTATCCACATTTTACATTTATACATGTATATGAAAAGGACATGACATTCAATACATCAGTATTAAATTTAATTTTATTTATTTCAGGATCTATCAAGACAGAATGCGTCAAACCGAGCGAAGCAAGTCATCCCGCACACTGCGGGCTCAAAAAGTTTTTCTAGAAATTGAATTTCATTGGTAATCTTTTAATTAGTTTAAATATTTATAAGACAATATTATCTATTTAATATATTGAATTGTTTATTTATCTTTGATTAATGCAGTCACGGTGTTTAGGCCATGAAGCATCCAGAACTGAACTATGGTTGGATGTTCACAAGAAATCAGATGGATGTTTTGTTAATGAGCCTGCTAAATAAGTTGGGGTATGAAGTCAGTTTTTTATCATAATAACTTATTATCAATTTTTTATATGTTAATATATATTGATATTTGATTTATAGGTCAAAATTAAAGAACTATGGGATACCAATCCTACGCATTCCTACTCTGTCTCCCAGGATGACCCGGTTGCTAATGTCCTTAGGAAGGAGCATCCTGGGAGAGTGCGCGGGATGGGTTTGGGACCCGTGCCATCTGAGATTTTTAGTAGGCCACCAGGGATAGCTTCTGTATCTACTCATGACTTTAGTCAGCCTGAAGATGCTAAGAAATAGATTGTTTCTTTACGAAACACAGTTCACCAGCAGGGGGATCAGATATCTGCATTGCAGAAAGAGTTGACTGAACTACGTTAGCAGATGAGCAGATATTCCCCCGGTGGGAGTGCATCGATTGGTGGTATGCAGGTAAATCACATAAAATCAGAATCATTTAGTTTTCTAACTTTAATTTGTTTTAAGTTTTAATATAAATATGTAACCGTATTTAATTTTCAATATAATGTTCTTACAGGTGACAGCACAAAGTGGAAATGAAGGTGGAGAGGGTGACGATGCATCATCAGACCCTGAGTAGTTGTACTGTTGATGTGTTGAACAAAAATGAAAACAGTTGGTTTGTATATGTAACATTTGTGGCACATAGTTTCCACCACACATTTTCATGTCCTAAAATTTCCTTGATTTCTCACGTTTCTTTTTATGCATTTTATTGATTTCTGATGTTTGTTTTTATGTCTTCATTTCTAGAGTGTGGTATACATCATTCCATTTAGGTCTGTGTTTGAATTGGTAGTCAAGATTTTGGATGACTAGGAGTTAAACCCATTGCTGATGTGTTGAACAAATTGGGTCATTTCATAGTGATCAAGGGGATGGTGTTGTGGACACTTTGGTGAGGCCCATTGTTGAAAATGTCTGATTTAAGCGTCAAAAGTATCTAAACATGCTCTAGCTCTTATAAAATGTCATGAGAATGTTCTAAATCAAGGGTGGTTCACTAAGATATAGGTGTGACTGAGGGGTGAAAAATTAGCATAAGTCCATGAATATAGGCAAGAATACTTTATAAATTAAAATATAATCTCGAAGATGGATGTCGACTTGACGCACAATTGGTATGTCTTATAAAAAAATGAATTTTAAGAAAAGATATTCTACTAAATACTTCAATATTAGGATGGTTACAATGGACCATTTCCAACCATAACTGTTTTGATCACTGAACTGTTACTACATGACTTGAACTGCATTCCCAACACAATTTCCACTTAATCATGGTCTGTCTGGTAATTATTACCTATCATTATATCCCTGAATTATTTATATTATGATTCTTAATTCCATTTTTTGATTCATTACAAGCTATCTGGTCATGAAACTTTAATTACTGGAATTCCATAACTTTCTTCTTTACCATTCATGACTATTCTTTCTACAACCACTCTCCCAAAGGTTACATTTTCCATGACCTGTGTGATTCTCCCCACCATAGGATTTTAATATTCATCATTTTAATAAAAATAGGAATATAATTCCCATGAAAAACACTCTTTCCACCACTAAACATAGTTTCTGGATGTGATTCAACATAATTATACCATGTTCCATCACGACAATCCATCCTTGGCATACGCTGAAGCCTCATCTGGAACTAATATTCCATCCTTGAACAACCTGTGGTTCACTTCCTAGCACATAGATTTACATCATCCACTTAATAATAAATAAAAATGGTCTATTCATAATCACATGTATTATGCAATCATCATTCTATGCGCACACATTCAATCAACATCAATAACTACATCTTGAACTTTAACCCAGATTGATGATGTTATAAAACTTGATCCTCTTACATAGTCATCCATAGAACTAGGATAAATTAGATTTTCTACTAAAAACTCTGGTCTACATCACTCACCACAATGTAGTTAATACCTAACCTATATTCCAACATAAAAAGATGTCAACTAAGACTCACTGGAAATATCCACATTCCTATAAAAGCTATATCCCAATGTAACTCTAAAACTATTCCCACAATAGGATTTTTTTTATAACAATATATTTCTAATGTGTTATTTAAGCTATTTCATCAGTTCAAATTTATTATAAGTATTAAGGATGGTTTCTAGGCCACAAAACCAAAAAAATCATTATATAAATGGGTTGGTACTAATATAACTACTAATTCATCAATTATCAATTTTTATAAGTAGAGTGGAATCGCTATGGATGATCTATCCTAAGAAAGTGAAGTTATAGGATTTAGTGGAATCCAGTTTGGGATGTTAAAATGTTGTATCAATGGAGTTTTATCTTCCTAGTATTTACTATTTAGGATATTGTATACATGAGTATGATGTATGTGTTGGAACCTTTGATTGTTTTTTCTAGTTTTATTTGTTTTTCAGGGCAGTGGTGCAGCAGAATCCAAGAATTATTTTTTTTATTTTGGGAAGCTTTTAGCGGCAGTTTTAACCACCGCAAAATATATACTGGTGGCGGTTTAAACCGCCGCTAAACATAAAAAAAAAATTACTTCTAGTGGCGGTTATAACCGCCGCTAAATAGAAGCTTCGTGGCTGCCTCATTCCATGGCGGTTTACCTGAATTTAGCGGTGGTTTTACCGTCACTAGAAATTGAGTTTATTTGCGGTGGTTATAACCGCCGCGAATAAAGCGATATCCAGGGCTCGTAAAAATGCCACTAAATTCAGGAAAACTTCCGAGAAATGAGGCACCTACGATGCTTTCCTGAAACCGCTCCTAAACGTTAAAAACCGCCGCTAATAGATTGTCGACTCCCTATTAGGTGGTGGTTTCTGTAAACCGCCGCCAAACAGTATAGCGGCGGCTTAAAACACCGATAAATGAAAAAAAAACCACCACTAAATGATGATTCTGTTGTAGTGAATGTTACAATTATTTATATATTATGTGCTTGGGGATACAATTACATTTAAACACACACAGGCCAGAAAGATAGGCCATAAGCCCCTAAGGGGATAGCCCACCCATCAAGCCTAAATTATTCAGTACATGACTCGTAGGACCAATGGGCATGAAGCCCATTACATGGATCATAGGCCAAGTGGGCATGAAATCCCATTACATGGCCCTAAAGGCCTAAATTTTTACCCAAAATCCCTTTAGCGAATAGTACTGCTATAGTACCCGGGTTGCTATAGTACTTGCTGCAGTGCCATCAACACTACAGTCCTAGTTATAGTTCCCACCACTACTACAGTGCCACTAGTGCAATAGCCACGCGACTATTATAGTCCTTCTACAATAGTGTTATAGTGCTGATACAGTACCTGTTCCGCATATGTTTTGAACCACCAACCTCGATGCAGTATTATGGGATGCTTTACCATTAAGCCAAACCCCAACTACACGTTACAATTATGTGACTCTGGAAATATATAAATTATTAATAGTTCATGTAAATTAGTTTTTCTTTACTATATTTTTGAATTCCTTTTTATTTTTCAAAAACAACAATTAATTCTCTCATTAATTAGGTTTTTTAATATTTACCACATTATATCTGAATAAATCAACATCGATGCCCCTCAGTACCACAACACGGCATCTAAACCTCATGCCCACTCTGCGTCTGATGTCTATGTCACTTCAGTGTCCTAGTTGTATGTGAGGGTTCCTCTTCTTATGGTGTTGCAGGTTCCTCCTCATGGTTCTGTGTAGAGGACTGGCCGACATCACGTGTAGAGGACGAACCAACATCATATGTGGAGCCATATGGCCTCAGAGATTCTAAAAATGACAGAAGTGGGATATTGAATAAGTCCTTATTGATTGGAGAGAGGGACACCTCAACCTTCATTACCACACCCAGCTTGTAATCCAAAGTAGTCAGCAGAGATGACATATGTGGCATATAAGCATCTCCCTGTTGTGCAAGATCTTCAGTCGGCTCAGCATGATCATCTCTCTGTTGTGTGACAACATCTACAGGATCCTCTCTTAGATATCTATGTCGTCACCTCTTCCCTTGTTGATGTCCTCGTCTCTATCTTCCAGCTATCGGTGGTTGTGGCGGTGGTGGTGCATCATCCTCAACAAGCATAGAAGGGACATCATCATCCTAGGAGCTTCAACCGGAGGATATGGATCGACATATAACTATGGATCCTCATCATAGAAACTCTCATGTATGAACCAGAGAGGATCGTTGAGAGCCAACACATCTGTATGAACTACATCCCACTTAATAAATGCCTCCTCTTGGAGATCTTTGATATGTGAAAGATGAGAAATGTTGTTTGGATTCAAATGAAATAACATTCAAATTAATACCAAAAGTGAGCTAAACAAATATAATAAATCTTAGTAAACATACCAACTGTTGAATGTCAATCCCATAGAGTGTAAATTATATAATGGTTTTTCATCAGTACCAGTCTATATAATCCTCCTGATCATCTAACTAATATCATGTTGTGAGATATCTACATAGAAAGATACCATAATGGGCACATGTGTCACAAATCTTGATATGACATGCATGATACTGCCGCCAGTCCATTTTCTGTCTACCTGTAAGAATAATGGATTGTAACCCATTAGGTTGTCATGGTGCCATGGAGATATGTTTTATATGAAAAAATCTAGTGCATGACCAGGTCTGGATGGTACCACTCAATGATGTGGAAGTGGATGAGTGGCACCACTGCACCATGATCTCTAATCATAGTTGTGTAATATGGTGGAAGTGATGTGTAGAAAAAACCTGTATACAAGGACCATGAAACTTGAAATGTAAACTTGAAAGATAGTTCATAAATTAGCATGATAATGTTATGAATATTATATTGAAATAGCTTTAAAATTAATAAAAAACAAATTTGTCTACAAAAAAATAATGTTTAACATACATCAGTTGGCTATATGACATAAAATATTTATCAAAAGTTGTGCACCCTATGTCTTGGAGTATGTGCATACTTTTGAGGTTGACTCAACCTGGTTAAAAAAGATTAATATACAGTAGATTTATAAAAAACAATAACAAATTTACTAAATAACTAAAAGTAATGACATAAACATATCAATGTTTCTGAGGATAGTCCCGAAATAGATGCAATGGAAGTGGTGCAATAGCTCGAGGAGTGATGCATGGAAAACTCTCCCAAGACAACATCTGTACCAAATCTATACAACCTGCAATCTGATGCGCATTGGTTCAATATATGGTATAAATAAATTTATACAGATATGATAATACAATAGACCCCCATATGTATGTAGGCATCCGATCAATATCCTCAAGTAATGGGAGGTACATCGTGTGTACTAAAGTGGTGGAGTAGTCAACACACAACATGCCTCTGATCAGTCGCAAAATATATGTACATGTATGTTGAATAAGAGTCTCCTCAAGTGCATCATCAGGAATGATGGTGAAATGCTCATCAAGACACCCTATGAACAAGCAGGAACACTGGAAGACACGTGGTATATTGACGTCATCAATGCCTAGTACACACTGTATGACCATCAACTAGTCACCACTAGTGGCACCCATAACTGCCTATCCATGGATGGGTAGACAGAGCATGTAGGAGATGTCCTATAAATTAATGGTCATCTCCCCCTTAAGTAGATGAAATGTGTGTGTATCTGGCCGCTATATCTCAACCAATGCAGCAATCAAGTGGTGATCAATGGTCTTGAAGTCACACATAGCGACTCCATAAAATCTAGAACATATGAGGCATGAACAAATGACTGTTGGGGGTGAATCGTGATGAAAATGATGTTCTCTCTAAACTGAAAGAAGTCAAATAGGTCCTCATGTCAACACATTTAATGACATGTGCGACTTCTAGGAAGATAACAAAGGCTACTCCATCTGAATTTATGAATAAAAAAATATTAATTTCAAGTGACTTCATGTTTTCTATTTTAGTTTTGAAGCACACAACATTTCCTTTATGAAATAACTTCCATTATAGAACATTTTTTCTATAAAATTTTTTATCATGTAATGTATGAAATTTATTTAAATTTAATTTCCCTAGTAATAATTGAATACATGTTATGTGTTTGTACTTCTGATTATAAATTTTATAAGCACAAAAAATCCTTTATAAAATGTTCATTATGTTTGATAATTAAAATACATCTTTTTGTAAATAATAACTGTTTTATTTTCATTATGTTTATAATTTTATTAAATATATATAAACTTTATATTTAACAATATAATATAAAATATAGTTTTGATATCCATTCTTTTATATATTGAATATATGTATGTATTATAATATATAGGAATATTTGTTAAAAGTCACACTATATAAAAATGAGAAAAATATAATTAAAATGGTGATAATGATAAAAATGATTACATGTACAAACTTTTATAGTAACTGATAGAGTAGATGAATTGTTTTAACCATTGTATGATCTCCTTGTGTGTCTAGCGTAACATTTCTTCGCATGACCTTCTGGATGGCATATGTTGTACCTCTTTCCAAGTGCATGTTCATCGGGCCAATCCATCTCATTCTGAATACGAGTCGACTTTGACCTCCCCTTACTTTGAAGCGTAGTCTTGTTTGGTAGAATCATGGGTGTGCCATCAGACAGCTGAAAATTATGATATTCTCCAATTGGAATCCATGGAGTACTTTAGAAATCACTGATACTCTCTATTTGATAAACTAGATCAACGAACTTCTCCCAAGATAAGTGTATGTAAGCACATGTTGTGATCACATAGCCATAAGGATATCTCAATGCTTGAAAGTTATCACATTCATAGTAACACTTCTCCAATAAAACAAATCACACACGACCATTGTTATAATCCATAACATCATCAGGCTCAGTGACCTAAAATCATTGCTTTGGATGATTAAATGTTGCTACAAGATAATTTTTAACCTCCTAAAGAACTCTATCTAGGTCGCACTGGAAATGATGCCCATAGAACATCCCTATGTCCAATCCCACTTTATTCTTCTTTCCTCATTCTAGAAAATACTTTACACTATGATATTAGGTCTCTTGTACCAAACCATTAATTTAGATTTATAACATTATACTAATATCATATTATAATTGTTGGTCTTATGAGTAATATATAATCAAATATTCTTATTTACCTGTGATGGGTAATTTATGAACTCCCTTGAAAACTCCATTTGTGTATTCTACGATGTTGGTCATCATATGTCCATATCTCCTCCCATAATCATAATCTAATGACCATTTATGATTTGGAATTTGCATCATGTAATCATAAACTTTCAGATTATCTTTGTGAATATATTCAAGATACTCCTTCATCCCTTCTTATTGAGGCTTTTATGCTATCAAACAAATTAATCTGAAAACATATGACAATAACTATCACAGTGATTTTTAAAATGAAAAAGAATATTCATACCAAATTCTATGATTGTTTTCTTCATTGACTCATTCCAAGACTTATTTCTCAAATTTCTTTCAATGTGACAAATACAGTATCAATGATGGGCATAGGGTGGCCTCCAAGACAGACCTTCAGATTGTAATTCCTCCTTGATTTCATGATGACAATCTAAAATGATACAAATCTATTATGCGTCCATAACAAACTATCGAAGACAATCCATAAACCAGCTTCATAATGAGAATTTCTCCTTCCCCACAATTGAAAATGCCAAAGATATAGGGGCTTTGTTACCATATTGTGTGGAGATGATCAATAAAGATTCATTATAATTTCTATAAATAAATGTGACATCGATCTATATAAACTACTTTCAATGTCTAAAAGCTACCACACATTGTAAAAATGTAAAAATTAATCTATAAAACAAAACTATTGACTGATAAACTTGGTTTTGTTGGTTAACATATTCATTAGTATGTAAATGATAGACCACTTGATTGTTGTGGCATAAAATCTCTATAATTTGTGGTAAAACTCGATAAGAGTCATCCCAATCACCATACACTTTCACAATATCCTTCTATCATGCTGCCCATGCCTTCTAATAAGAGATTTGATGCCCAAAAAGCGGTTTGATTCTCTCCGCCACTATAACGATAGGAACATCTTGACATGCTCTTATCGTTTCAACAATAATAGTTGAAACAAACTAAACATCTAATGAGGAGTGTTCCTGTGACAATTTTTGATTCACACATGTGTGTGGAGTAAATCTAATGATGTGCCAACTATGAACAATGTTATCAATTATAGCTCACAGATGTATCTGACAGTTTGAATCGTATTTGTCACAATAGATCACATAATAAGACCTATTTGACTCTTCTACAACATAAGAGTAATTTATTTCAATGTGATATTGTTTTATGGAATTTTTCATTGCTTCTTTTCTCTAAAAATCTCTTACAATATATAGAACGCCTTCATCCAACACTCAATTTGTGCCCCCAAGAATTATTGAAAATTCTATACTATGAGTAATAACTAACCAATCAAATTGTGGCAAGTGATTTATGCTTTCAGTTGATTGTAAAGCCAATAGTGGAGGATAGTTCAATAATCAGTTGAACCTCACATGAGTGGGCATAGACTATTCTTAAACATGCTCTTATTCTTCTTCTTCTTCTTCAACTTCCTCTTCATCTTCTTGTTCTAAATTATCATCATCCTCAAAATCATCAACGGACACATCTAAAGTATGTGGAGGACTATCCATATAAATGTGGGAAAAGAACATGACATGACAATAACCATTACTGATGGAACTTATTGATGTGTTATAGTAGGAGGATATGACATAGTATCATGATGTTGTGATGCACCAACTTCCCATGTGATGGAACCTCTATTGTAGCTATAGTGACATACAACTCCATCATTTGATTACCAGGTTGATACTTAACCAATGAAAGTATGTGTTCCCATTATTCATCATCAGTTACTAGATAGGAAACATTCCAAAACCTATCTATAAATTATAGATGTATGTATGTGATGGAATCTATCACTTGATTCCTCGTCAGTTTTAACTTTCGATGAATTTTCCTTTAAACAGATTCCAAATTTGTGCAGCCTCCAAGCATCACAACATCTTATGGTCGTATACTATAACTACATCCGTGTTCAATATCAATTATTTTAACATTTCAATAGATATAGGCATCCATATTTTTTTATCTAAAATAAACCATCATTATTAATTAAATATGATTAGAGAATCAATTTATGTATGCATGCTTCTAGTAATTTAGTTTATAATCCTAATCCCCCCACCAAATCAATATGTTAAAACCATATTGATGTGTAACTCTTTACATGACCCACAAGTTTGTGTTACTTACCCAAAAATAGAAGTCATAAATATTCATACATATCCACATGCATCATATGCAAGAGGTACACAAACGCATCATGTAAAATTATAGAGTTATGTGAGATTGAAAAACTCCACATAAGTAAGCCTGAAGCGATAGATAGCCAACCCCATTCACTTTCTTAGCCAAGGAAATCCTCCTGGATATTAGGTAGTCCAAACCAAAGCCCCTCTACCCGAGGATACTTTACTCAAGAGAGCATTCAATTCATGAAAACTCTAACACTTAATATGCACAAAATATATTCAACAACTAAATTCAAGTTCATAACTTCAATTACAAACTGAGGTCAAGGTAGATGAAAATTTAAATTCATTATCATACCTACAATGTAATGCAAGGTTATATTCTAGAATCAATTTATCGAATAATTACTTAGCTAATTAAAATAATTACTTTGATAATTAAAATAATTACTTCGCTAATTAAAATAATTACTTCACTAATTAAAATAATTACTTTTCTAATTAAAATAATTTCAATTAATTACTTCCCCTAATTATAATTAATTACTTTCCCTAATTATAGTTAATGAAGCCCCTAATTACTATTAATTAATCACCTAATTACAATTAATTAATCCCCTAATTACAATTAATTAATCCCCTAATTATAATTAATTAAGCTCATTATTACAATTACTTACTTCCCTAATTATAATTACTTATTTCCCTAAATGAAATTAATTACTTTGCTAATTACAATCAATTACTTTCCCAATTAAAATTAATTAATTACCTAATTTTAATTAATTAATTACATAATTATAATTAATAACTTATCTAATCACAATTAATTAATTACTAATTATAGTTAACTACTTAATAATTACATTTAATTACTAAATTAATTAATTAATAATTACAATTAACCAAGTATTTATTAAAATTAATTAATTTCTAATTACTAATTACATCTATGTAATTACTAATTATAGTTAACTAATTACTAATTAAATTTAATTACAAAATTAATTAATTAATAATTATAATTAAATTATTATTGGTTAAAGTTAATTAATTACTAATTACATAACTTTATTTAAAAATTAAAATTAAATAATTGCTAATTATAATTAATTAATAATAAACTAATTACTAATTATAATTATATAATTACTAATTATAGTTAACTAATTATTAATTACAGTTAATTACTAAATTAAATAATTAATCATTACAATTAACTAATTAAATTTATTTATTTACTAATTAAAATTACCTAATTTATAATTATAATTAATTAATAATAAAGTAATTAATAATAAAGTAATTAATAATTACAATTTTTTAAGAATGAATTAGTTTATTAATTACTAATTACAATTATATAAATATTAATTATAATTAATTAAATATTAATTATAGTTAATTACTAAATTAAATAATTTTTAATTAAAATAAACTATTAATTACTTCCAATTATATGTAATTAACTATGAACAACTTTTAAATAAAATTCATTAAATATGAACTAAATAAATAAATCAAAATATTAAACAAATTGAAAAAAATAATTACTTAAAATTCGCAGAGAGGTGTTGGTGCTTTAAAGAATACCTCAAATTCATGGAGAGGTGATGATGCTTTAGAGTAGAACTATATGGCCATGTGGGTAGAGAAACAGGTGAAGGGATAGGAGTTTGAGAGAGTGGACAAAGAAATGGGAGGAGATGAGGCTGAGAGTGAATGTGGGGGGGGGGCTTTATAGGGGATGGAATCTTAGGTACCACTTAAAGTGGCACCGGTTTCATTTCATTTAAGTCTATCAGAACCCTTAAAGTGGCACTGATAGATTTAGAAAATTTTGTATCAGTTCCACTTGAAGTGAATCTGACTCAAAGCACCACTTTAAGTGGCGCCTTGTAGTCTGAAAGACCAAAACGCCACTTAAAGTGGCGCTTTGGCATTTTAACCAAAAAAATGACACTTCAAGTGGTGCATCCTTTCCCCCTGTTACAAAATAAAAAAAACCTAAACCCATTAATTTAAAAATAAACACCCCCATATACCAAATTTATTGAGGATGGGATGTTCCATGAAGGTGAGATGGAGTTTTCTCCCCTTTTTTCTTTCAAATGGTTGCCTGCATGAACACTTGCTAGTTTTTATTATTTATTAATATTGTTTTATTTTGTTTTATATATATATAACCAAAATTTAAACCTTATTTATTTTATTCATAATTATGTACATTAAACCAATTTCACCTATTGATATTATTTTTAATGTGGGATTGAGGCTCTACTTTTAATATCATTTAAATATTTATATTTTATGAATAACAACACATAATTAGATATAAATGATTAAGTAATTAACAATACAATTACTAATAAATTATAAATAATTAGTTAATTAAGATAAGTAATAACTAATTGTATAATTAATTATATTAATAACTAAAAATATTAATTATAATAATAAATAACTATTTAATAAATAATAATATGTTTAATAATTAAAAATATTTTTAAAATATTTTTAATTAATGATATAGTTATTAATAACTAATAATATAATTAATATATTTACTGATTAATAATATAATTTTTATTGATTAATAATTAACAATTTAATTAATAATATTACGTAGTGTGGTTGGGAGATAGTCAAGGATGTGCATGATTATGAAAATTATTGGATATATATTATGAATTTAGTGTTTGGGTTTTATCATGGTTGAGGGTGGGTCCATTTTTGTGACTTCATTCTTTTCATTCTCTTGTACTTTTCCCTTCTTAGTAAAGAAGCATGGATCTGGTCATCCTAATCTCTTGCTCAAATAGTTTATAATAATATAACACACCAGGGGGTTACCTGAGTAGTAAAGTGGACTTGTAATTCTATATGAAACCATAGTTTAAAATTAGATGAGAACACTACTAGAATTAAGGGATTTAATGGCCACCTAGTGACCTCCAAACGATGATCATTTTTAACTCGTCACTAATACTTTTTGTGACCATCATTTGACAGCCACTAAATATTCACACCAAAATCACATAGTTTAGAGTGACATTATGAGCAACGTGAGGGGTACAGGGGGTGATGTGTGGGGGACACTAGGGGAAACAAGGAAGATGCTAAATCTCTCATCTGTCAACCATGGAAAATGCATGACAATCGGAGGGTGATGGGATATGTTAAGGGTGGTTGAGAGGCAACAAAAAAAATGTTTGGTGTTAATTGAAGGGGTGTTGGGATTATTTCAAGGGTGGTCGATAGTTGTATAAATGTTTTAGTAGCGGTAGGGTGTTGGCCTGTGGAAGCAATGGAATGTTTTTATGGTGGGGGTTGAGTTGCAGTAGTGGAGGCAAAGAAAATCCTGATAATTTCATTTTCAGTATTATCAGATATCATTTAGTGGTCATTAATACCCTCGTTAGTGACCGTCAAAAGGCAGTCGCTAATACTCTTCCACTTCCATAGGTTTAAATGCCTAAATTTCTAATAGTTGAGTGCAGGTACAGTAGTGGGAGTACTATAGAAGCAATATTATTCCTCCTAAATAGGATTTTGGGTTATTACATTGGGACTTTGGGCCACAGGGCCCATGATCCATCAAATTCTAGGGATTTGGGTTGTACTGGAGCAGCTTATAACTAGTGGAGTGCGAGACGGTATAAGGTAAGACACCTATAAAGTGGGATGGAAACAAAATTTTCTCCAGAGTAGTGACCAATCACTGACACCAGTGGACTACCATAACATGCTTCAAGATGAAGGCTTCATGAACTTTTTGTATATGGAATGGCAGAGTGTGAAAAAGTATTTAAGGTGTCAAGGTTTGGCATGGGTAGATGAAAGAATGGAGTGAGGGGCTGTTAAAGTATGGGTGTACAGGATTTCATGTCGTAGGGACTTCATGCCATCAAATTATAGTTGGTCTTTGGGCCATGTAATGGTTCCCTCTCAACCCATAAAAAAGATGGTTTATCGTGAAATAAAATAAAAATGGATACTAGGATTGACAATCACTCACTAGGATTCTTTAATGAGTTTTTTAATTCGATTTATGATTTTAAAAAAAATTGGGATAGGGCTACACATATTTTTAAAAATGCGTTTGGGGAGGTGTAAACTTTGTTCATGCTTCTCTATTTGGATGAGAATTGTAAACAGGGTTCATGTTTCTCTTTGTGCCACCAAGAAAGTATCAACCTCATTCACGCTTCTTTGGGGCACAAAAGGAAGCTTCAACCCCGTTCATAATTCCTTTGAATTATTTCT
Organism: Viscum album; assembly: GCA_963277665.1. NCBI lineage: Eukaryota > Viridiplantae > Streptophyta > Magnoliopsida > Santalales > Viscaceae > Viscum > Viscum album. Next base: position 53,808,817 of record OY728153.1, on the reverse strand, counting down.
GAAGGAGAAATAAATGAGGTTCATGCCTCCCCAAAAAAATTATAAATCGAGGGCCTCCCCCATCCATTTCATTTTTTTCTGCCTATATTTTTTTGTAAAAATTTTCTAGATTTCTTTTTCAACATATATTTCCCACTTTAAAGAATATAAAATTTCTATTTAAAAATTATAATTGTCTAATTGTTTTATTTATTTTGTTTTCATGATTTATTTATTTAATATGTATTAATATATGAATGTATAAATTATTATTCTTTATATGATTTAATTTATGCATGAATTATTATTCTTTGTATGATTTAGAAAATTTAAATATGATTTTTGCATAATTTAAATTTTACTCATAAAATTTGATTTATATTTAGGGAAATACTATTATTTTAAAAAATATACATATTTTTAATTTAGATGGTGAATAATTAGATTTGAATATATTTATATGTATATAATATTTTAAATTATATCTAAAGGAACATAAATTTAAATTACAATATTTTATACACATAGGTGAATAAATTGAATCTGCCTAAATATCTTATAAAACTTATATTATGAATAATTACTTATAAAACAATATCAGTTATATTATGCATCATATTTAAATTTATTTAAATTTATAGTATATTATTCAATATATATAAAATATTATTATTGTTAACAGTACTAAAAATTTTACTATTAATAATATTATTTAAATTAGTTTAATTATAAATAATTATCATTCTAAGTAATTATTTATAAAATATAATTATATAAATTTTGGAAAGTTTAATTACTTCAAAAATGATATATATACTTATCTAATTTTATTATATTAAGAGTAATATAAGTTTATGATATTTTAATGGTTACTTAAGTTTAAATTATAATACTTTTCTTAATTAAATTTTACAAAATTTACTATTAATAAAATTTTCAGTAGTTATGTATAAATTAATAATATTTTTATTTAGGAAACTATAGTTGTTTGAAAAAATATATTTATAATTATATTTCAAAATATTAATAAATAAATTTGACTATATTTTAATGTGTGTGTGTGTATATATATATTGTATTATTTAGAATATAATATTTGAAAATGTATATGTTTGTAATTTAAATTGAGAATAATTAGATTTCAATATATTTATATGTATATATTATTATATATTATATATAAAGTGAAATAAATTTTAATTTTAATATTCGATAGACATAGGTAAATAAATTGAATCAACCTATATATATATTCACATTGAAAAGTTCAAATTTTTAAAAGTTTAGTTACCTTAAAAAAATTATATATGCATATCTAATTTTATTATGTTGAAACTAACATAGGTTTGCAATATTTCAATGGTTATTTAAGTGTAAATTATATTATTTTTGTTAATTAAATTAAAAAAAATACAATTAATAATAATTTAATTAGTTACTTGTATATATATTTATGTTATTTTATTTAAATATAATATTTAAATATCTATATTAGGCATATATTTAAAAGACATCATTAAATACAAAAAATGAATACATATATACATACATACATACATGTATATATATTTATATTTAAAAGAAGTTAATATAAATATATGGATATATATATATATAGATATTTATTATTTATTAGATTTAGTAACAAGTAAAGTTATAATATGCAGGACATGACAAATATCCCAAAAAACATGCTAAGGGTATTATGTAGTGATTGATCATGAGATGACTGACTGATTTATGATTGAAATTGTATGTATTTTTTGTATGTGATTATATAATTTGCAATAATTTCATTTTATTTTCCTCATGGATGACCTACATTTCATACCTCTTTCAATTTATGTAAGGACCTGCATGTCTTTTTAAAAAATTTGTGTATCCTGAACCCCAAGACCCCCTCACTTGTATGTGAGTAACATTATAATATATATATATATATATATATATATTATTTATTAGATATTTTAATAGTTCGGGTCCTTCTCTTACATGGAATAACAAGGATTGTTATTTATTAGATATAATTATAGGTAAAGTTACAATATGAAGAACATAATAAGTATCCAAAAAAATGTTATCAATATTGTATGATGATTTATCTTGAGATGACCAAATAATGTATGATTTTTCATGTCGTATTTTTTTTGTATCCAATTATTTAATTTATAATAATTTAATAATCTTGAGATGACCGACCAATGTATGAAATTGCATGTTGTGTTTTCTTTTGTGTTTGTATAATTAGTAATAATTGTATTTTATTTTCCTCATTGATGACTTACATGTCATCCCTCTCTTTAATTATGTAAGGACCTACATGTCCACGTAAAAATTTTATGTATCCAAAACCCTTATACCCCCTCACTTACATGTGAGTAACATTGTAATAAAATGGTGTTCGGAAAGAGTCGATGTTGTTTTAATCTGTATTTTTACACCATAACTGAATGGAGACTGATGGTTGCTAAAATTTGAGATAATAGAGGATCCAGGATCTTCCCCCTAGGTTTTGGTTGGTTTATCAAATAATGATAAACCAATCTATAGAAAACTTTTAAAGATCAATTCTTAGTTATTTAATCACATCCAATTAAAACATGTTAAATATTTTATGATGTAGTATATGACATATTTTTAATAATTTTTTCAAATTTATCATGTTTGTGTAAATATACTAAAAAGATGAGCTAATTTTTACTGATAAGGGTTTTAGCTATAGTATTCCACTTATAAGAGTAAAAAATCCTTATGAATGTGTGACATTTAATTAAGTTTATAGGAAGATTCATATTCATTTGAATCAAATTGTTGATCAATCAGTTGCTTCAATCACATATTGATATCTTCAATATATTAAGAATCTATGGAATATTGAGTATCCTCTACTCGATGATAAGGATTGGGTGAATGCGTCATATTTTTTTAGGAAGCAATGTCGTAATGGTTTAATGGAATTATATGTGGTTATTTCGGATATTGATGAGGTGCGACCTACTACTACCGAACCATGTTATGTGATATCTCTTGAAGTCATTCCTTCAGAACATTCCCATTTATTATCTTATCATATGAATCTGGTAATAGAAACAAATCATGAATAAGATAATCAAAATATGGAAAGAACTACAGGGGATATCCCTATCAAGAGTCTGGATTTAATAAATGAGACTTTATTTGATGAAGAATTATTTGATGATGCAACATGAGATGATGTAGGTGAGGAAGATGTGGAGAATGAACCATATGAGGTTCCTTTGATAGATATAAAACAATCAGTTGGTGTAAATCATCCTATATTATTGAATTCATTAATCTAAGGAATGTCACGTGCACAACATTTTCATTAGGATTCCATTACACTAACTATTGAATTCCCTGGAATTATAGGTAATAGATCTTCATAAACTGATAACACTATATATGTTGGGTAGGATTTTGAGAGTAAAATTGCCTTAAAATGTGATAAACAATACCACATAGAGATACATTTTTCATTTGTGTTTGATGAGTCCAAGAAGGAAAATTATCTCATTCAGTATGAAAAATACAGGTTTAAATTTAAATTTCTAATACGGGTAATATATGATAAATATTTTTCATGTTGGAAGATGACTAAATTGGAAGGCCCATATACCTATGTAAATCCAACCATGTCATGAGATCACTCTTCACTTGATGTATATTTTATATCAACTATTATTAAAAAGATGAAATGAATGTATTAGGGAATTCTAGTGTCCATTTTCCATGAATGAATACAATATTTGTTCAAATACAAGATATCCTACAACAAATCTTGGAATAAAAAAAAAAGGAAATTGTTAAAGTCTATGGTGATTAAGATGAATCATATGAAGTGTTTTCATAGATAATGGGATTGTTGTCTCTCAATAATCAGGTTATTTATCATTTGGACATTGTTTAGTATGTCTCACTAGATCAATGAGTTAATCAAACAAAGGTGAAGTTACATAGGATTTTTTGGGCATTCAGTCCATGTATCATTTGTTTTTCTTATTGTAAAAAATTCAATCAAGTCGATGGAACTTTTAATTATGGTAAGTATATAGGTTTTATACTTATTTATTCCATATAGTATGGTAATCATGATCCTCTACGACTTTCATTTTTAATTATTGAAAAATAGAATTTTGACTCCTAAAGTTGGTTTTTAGCATGTATATGCATTCAGTTCACACAAATCCAGGGATTGTTTCTGATATATGATCGCCATTGAGTGATTATAGAGGTTGTTAATAGTGATGGAGTTTCAAGGTGAGAACCAAATACTTTTCATCAATATTTCACTACCTCCTGCCATCGTCCCCCGTCTTCACAGTGCTAGGTTCTACGGTGTAGCGATGTGAGACTTCACATTTATCGATCATCTTCTCATCACTGCCCTAGTATGGAGATGGATGCTAGAGAAACACACATTTCATTAGATTTATTATGAATCTTGAATCATGTGTTTGAATTTTATCTTGGTTGAAGTTGGGTCCCTTATCTGACCTCATTCTTTTTGTTGCCTTCTAATTTTTCTTTCTTAATAAATGGGCACAAGTCAGGTCATCCTGGTCTCTTACTCAAATTGTTTATAATAATATAACACGTTCAAGGGATAACCTCAGTAGTAAAATCACCATTTAGTTTTAGATGAACCTTGAGTTTAAATGTGGGTGGGAACACTAGTATAATTAAGGGATTTAGAGACCAAAAAAGTGTCTTCTAAAGGCCTTTAGCAACCTAATAGTGGCATGCAAATGATGGTTATTTTTTCTCATTGTTGATAACTTTTGTGACTACCATTTGGCATCCACTAAATCTTTACTCCCAAACCACATAGTTTTGGGTGCTCAAAGTTATGAGTAACATGAGGGGCATGAGGGGTGATGTGTGGGGGACATTGGGGGCCACTAAGAATATGTAGACTTTATCACCCATCATCCATGGAAAAAATATGGTGATTAGAGGGAGAGGGATGTGTTGGAGGCGATTAGAGGAAACAATGGATTGTTAAATGGCGACTAGAGGGATGTTGAGACTATTTCAGGGGTGACCGGTAGTGGTATGGATGTATCAGTAGTGATTAGAGGTTAGTTAGGGGTTTTAATGGTGGGTTTCGATGGTGGGGGTCGAGTTGTAGAGGGATGGGTGAGCAAAATCCCACTAATTTTGTTTTCAGTAGTATCAGCCACCATTTGGCGGTCACTAGAACCCCCTTTAGCAATTTTCAAAAGGTAACTACTAATAATCTTCCACTTCCATTGGCACAAATGAAAAAATTTATAATAGTGGAGTGTGAGTACAGTAATAGGTGCTATAGAAGGATTATTTTAGCAGCTATATTATTCATCCTTAATGGGATTTTGGGCCATGAAATTGGGTATTGGGCCATAGGGCCACTAATCCATCAAATTCTAGGACTTCAGGTTGTACTAGAGCAACTTCTAATTGGTGTAGTGCGAGACAATATGAGGGTAGACACCTCTAAGGTGGGATTGATGTAGAATGGTCTTTAGAGTGGTGACTGATCACTGGCAGTAGTGAATAACTATCAAAGCACACTTCAAGATGAAGGCTTCGAGCACTTCTACTCAGGGCATGGAAGGCTACGAACAAGTCTTTAAGGTGTTAATGCCTAGAATGGGTGGATGATAGAATGGAATAAGGGGTAGTTGCAACATGGTTGTATGGGATTTCATTCCATAAGTTCTTCATGACATCTATGACATCCCGACCCAGGTTCCACTTAGAGTTGCCCTGAACTGAGAGGCCACATGGACTCAAGCACGCCTCCCTATACACTAGAGGCTTCTAACTAGTAGTGAGGGCCTAGGGTGTGTTTTTTGGGGGACTATATCCTTTGGTCAGAGTAGCATAGAGGTGTAATTAGTAGATAAATAGTTGAATCATATCAATAATGGAAAAGACAATGGAAGCACATATAAACATCCAAGAACTAAATAATAATAAAAAGTAGTAAATTGAACCATGTACAAAATATGATGATGTCATGTATCAAAAAAATAGGGAAAACATGTATACATGGAGGCATGCAATCAATATAGTACATGATATACAAAAGGAAAAAAAAGGTTAAAATCTATCCAAGCATCTCGAGATCCAGCCAGATCATTTACTACCAAGATCCCATCCTATGTCATGCAAGAAATCACACATCCATAAGTTGATGCTTCCCCTTATCTACACCTTCAAGAATATAGTCTTTCTGAGTAGCATCAATAACCTAGATAGGGTGTGAGATAAACTTCCTAGGTCACCACCAACATTGTCTATAAATATCCAGTCAGTGCATATAATATGGAATTTTGTAGGTAATAAAGGAGAGAAGTAAATAAAACTGTAAAGGGTCAGTTCCAGTTCTAGAAGGACACCTAGTTGACGCTACCTACTTCGGCCTCGGCCAGATGGTCTTTGAACAAGTAACAAGATGTATACACATATATGGATTGTATACATAGTTCCATCTACAACCATATATGTGGCTACTACCACTATCCTGGACTCGAGTTGTAATTCATACATCCATCAGTTGTAGTATGATTATCAAAAGTATTGAGGGATTCCATGCCCAATATCACAGGAATAAGGGACACCATGCCTTGTATCATAGTAGTAGGGATTCCATGCTGAGTATCACAGGAATAAGGGATGTAATTCCCATTATCATATTAGTAGGGATACCATGCCCAATATCAGAGAAAGGGTCATCATGCTCGCATATTACAACAAGGATTATCCTTCTTGTATCACATATATAAAGGGTCTTCATGCTTGTATCACATTCGTATAGGGTCTCCATGTCTGAATCACATTTATATAGTGTCTCCATGCCCGTATCACATTTATATAGGGTATCCATTCCTGTATCAAATTTATATAACATGAATAAGTTTCATCGTTCCCAATTATAAAAATTCTAAATTTTTAGGGATTTAATTAGATCCAACAGTTAATTTATCACTCATTTGCATTCAATGATAATAAGGGAATAACCATTGTTCCATTTAATTAGGTGATGTGGTCATACCACTCACCTCTATTCAATACATATTCTATTTATAAGTGTGTTAGCCATGCTATACTACTAAATTCATCCATTATCAATAATGATATCACCATTTAGAAATAAGACCAAATAAACCATTAGGTGTATTTTCTATATGAATATGAAATCTGACTATGCTTATAATGGTTACACCCATAGGGGTGTCATACATTGATATTGATGGCCTCACATGTGTCTTGGGGTCTAATAAGGCCATTAGGTTCCTGAATAGTGAAACTAATTTATGATAGATACAATATAGTGGAAACACATGATGAAACCTGAGCACGCCACATAACACATAATATAAAACATCATGAATTTAAGGGATAATTACTAGAACACCTACCTCAAGATCTTAGTACTATCCTTATCCAATATTGTCCTTTCATTTGGCTTGGTTTGAGAGAAAATAGAATAATAGATGAGCACCTTGAAAATAGGGCATATGAGTCTGCACCTAAATAAATTCATTGAGAGAAATATAAATTACAAAAGGAGAAAAATGAATAGAGATCTTAACGGTTCACATCCAATGAGATGAATAGAGATCAAATCATAGTTAGGATGGATGAATGGAACTAAATCCTAGCTTGAGGTACTTGAGGAGTTCAATGAGAAAAGGGAAGGCTCTCTTATATGTTGGAATTAATAAATAAATGGTAGGGTTAAAATTATAATAATTTAAGGAAAATTTGGTAAATTCACCCAAAAACCAGGGGGTCGCATAGTTTGGCCACATAGTTGTACAAACCATGAACTAACTATGTGAAGGAAAATATCTTAAGAGGTGAATCGCTTAGTTCATGTGCATGATTTCCAAAATAGTGTGAAAACCGTGCTCTAAGGCTCTATTAAGAACTATAGATGTTCAGCACAGGTCGGTGTATTTGGGTGCATGGCTAGGGAAAATTGTGCATCCTAATTTTTTATTTGAAATTACCCATACTTTTTTGAGAAACCATGCAGGCTGGGCTGCATGGTTTCAACTAACCATAAAGCCCACTACTTTCTTCCATCAGTCAGGGTTTTGAGCTCTGAACAATCCCCAAACTCCCATGAAACTTCCATAAACTTATTAGGAATCCATATTGATTCCAATATGAAGAATTAAACTAAAATTTAAAGGGGTTCATACCTCATAGAAAAACTAGGTTTTTACAGTCTTCCCCCTTTAAATAAATTTTCCCCTGAATTGTCCTTCTGTGGGTGGTGAAATGTTGTCTAAGAACAAATTTGGCCACAAAGCACATATGTCGGCCTCCTACCCCCAAGTCTCATCTTGTACCCATTCATTCTGCCATAACGCCTATACTAAAGGGATAGTCTGTCCTTAGATAGAATTTTTGATTTGATCAATTATGCACATAGGATACTCCTCAAAAGAAGCAAATGCATCTAGCTCTACATCCTCGCAATCAAAAGTATGAGACGAGTCAACATGATAATGGCGAAGTTGTGAAATATGGAAGACATTATGAATGGAATGATACCTCTAAGTTAATAACAACTGATAGATTACTAGCCCGACTCTATCCAAAATCTCAAATGGAGTGAAAAAATGAGGTAATAATGTACCTTTCCTCCATATCCATATATGATTAAGTTTGAGTGATACCCATAATAAAACACAATCCCCAACCTCAAACTTCATAGGTCATCCATGGTGATCAGCATAAGATTTATGTCAAGACTGAGCAGTAGAAATACACTTCCAGATTTGATGAACCTACTCTGAAGTCTCTTGAATGTGACAAGGACCAAGTAGGGCTACCTCTCCAACCTATAGCTGGCATAGGGGTGAATGGAACAACCTACCATAGAGGACCTTATAGGGATCCATCAGAATCATTTCCTGATAGCTTTTATTTTAAGAAAACTCAATGAGAGGAATATGATTTTCCTAAGAACCATCAAGATCAATAATTCATGACTAGATCATGTCCTCCATCACCTATATCATTCATTCTGACTGGTCATCGGTTTGAGGGAGAAAATTGTTCTTATAAGAACTTGTGTACCCATAGCTCTCTATAAACCTTTTCAGAACCTTGATGTGAAATGAGCATCCCTATCTGAAATGATAGTACAAGGGACCCTGCATAGCCGTATAATCTCACAGACATAAAATCTTCCCATCTCATCAACTGAGAAAGTCTCTTAGATAGGAAGGAAGTGGGATACTTTCAAAATTCAATCCTCGACTACCCAAACTGTGCTGCTACCTTTTGGAAACCTTGGTAAGCTGATGAAAAAAATCTATCGTAACATCCTCTCATTTTCATTCTGAGACCAGTAACAACTATAAAAATCTATTAGGTATCTGGTGCTCTACTTTCACCTACTAACCGGTGGAACACCTAGTGATATAACCTTTTATCTAACATTTCATACCTATCCACCAATACTATCAGCACATATCATGATACTTCTTGGAGATACTCGGGTGAACTATCCATTGAGAAGAATGTGAATCATGTATTAACTTCTCTATAATTTCTTTGGGAACCAATATATTCCCATGCATATGAAGGATTTCATCATCATCAATAGAACAATCTAGAGGTGAGTCCTCACAAAAAATACTCTGTTGTAGGACCAAGCCTTTTGGATCTGAAAACTATCTCATCTTCACTCTCTCTAGACATGAAGAGGTATCTGAAAACAATGCAAGTACAAACTATCCCTGATGGTCCCATACTACTATGTGCATCTCAGAAAATAGGTCCATAAGCTGCCACTCGCTATTGGCCTCTTGAAATATCTGTGTTTTATTTATCCTACTCAGAGCATCGATAATAGTATTTCTCTTCCTAGGTGTATAGGGCAGCTTGAAGTCAAAAAACTATAGATATTCAACTCATCTTCACTTCCTAATATTCAAGTCGCGCTGTATGAAAATATACCTAAGGATTTTGTGGTCTGTAAACATCACAAAATCCTATCCTAGTAGGTAATACCTTCAACAATGAAAGGAGTGAACAATAGTTGCCAACTCGAGATCGTGCATTAGGTAATTCCACTCATGATGCCTCAACTATTGCAACCCATATGTAATGAATCGATATTCTTGCATCATAACTACTCCTAGTCTGATACCTGATGCATCACAATATACTATATAGCTTCTTCCCACCTCTGGAAGAATTAGGATTAGTTTTGATGTCAATCTACCTTTCATCTCCAGAAAGACTATCTCATAGGATTCATACCATATAAACTTCACATCCTTCTTAGTCAATATTAGAATAGGTTGTTATAAGCATGATAAGTCCTATATTAAGTTCCTATATTAAGTTCCTATAATAACCAGCTATCCCCAAGAAACTCTGTATATCAAAGATGTTCTTGGGATAACCCTAGGTAACCACAACTCTAACCTTTTCTAGGTCAACTAAAACTCCTTCCTCTAAGATAATATGACCCATGAAATGAATCTTTTCGATCAATAAGTGACATTTACTAATCTTATCATACAATCGGTTCTCTCTTAGTGCATTCAAAATGATCACAAGATGGGCGGCATGGTCTCTTAGAGTATGAGAATACACTAAGATTTCATATATGAATACTACCACAAAGGAATATAGATAGGGATGTAAAAACATATTCATCAAAGGCTTGAAGATGGTAGGAATGTTCATAAGACCAAATGGTATAACGAGATACTCATATAAATCATACCTACTATATAAATTCATATGTGGAATATCTAAGGGCCTGAATCAAACCTAATGAAAAACCAAGATCATGTCTATATTTGAGGATACCCTCACTCCTTTGAGTCAGTCAAAAAGATCATATATGCATTGTAAGGGATACCATTTATTCACTTAAAGCTGATTCAACTTTCAATAATCCAAAAAAAGCATGAGGTTTCTATCTGCCTTATTGGCGAAAAGGACCGGTAAACCCCAAGGAGAAGTACTGGGATATATAAAATCCTTGGCCTCCAAATACTCTAGATTCCTATTGAGATCTTGTAACTCAATAGTATCTATAACATAAATAGGAATGGATACCGGTGTAGCTCCAGGAAATAGATTGATAATAAAATCTACATCTCTTTCAGAAGTTAGTCTTGAAAAGTAGTTGTGGAAAACATCCCGGAATTGGTTCACTATAAAAGGGAATTCAATCTGATATAACCCCTGATCATCCATAAAAATTTTGGCAAAGTAGGTGGTCATTCCACCTAGCCCAAGATACTTTGGTTCAACTCTACCTACCTTGACATCCCACCCACCCTTTTGAATGTAATTATCTCCCTCTGATGATGCAAACATTACCCTTCAGTGATAAAAATCCACATAGGCAAGATAGGGAACCAACCATTGCATCCCGAGAATGACATTGAATCCTATCATCTTGTGAATAAAGTGGTCCCATAAGAAAAGATGGATTTATGCCTCAAGAGAACAATCCCCACATTGACTTACAGTTTCTAATCGTAAACCCAAAGGTGTATCAAGTTTCATAACACTACATGATTACTCAAAATGAAGTCCAAGGATCTCCAAAATATCCATGGAGATGAAAGAGTTTGATTCACCTATATCGAATAAGGTGGAAACTAAAGTAGAGGCTACTAGAATAGTACCTCAAATAGTAGATGTCCTGACACCCTACTCCTATGGTGTAGGCTGAACTGAATAAATATACCATGATCCTCAACCCTATGTTGTAGCCTGACCACCTGGAGTGGTCCCTCTCTAGTAGAGTTGTATATCAGAATCTTGACTACCACGACCACGACCTCCTCTACTGCCTGTATGACCAGTAGTACTCCAACTTCCTACCTAGAAAGGTTCTACTAATACTACTCATGAAGGTGGAGCTAGCATGAATCCTCTCCCACTTGACATAGATGGGAAGTTCCTATAGAAACATTGAATATTACCCAATCTATTGTATACTCAACACTCAATAGGGTATCTGGGACACTGGGGAATCTTATGCCTAGTATTCCCACACTGATGAAATGTTATGTAATTTTCATCGGGTGTCAACAAACTACTTCTTCCCACACATTCCATCTCAAAGTGTCGCTTCCAACCTTAAGTCGAACTAGTAACTTGTCTTGGTTATGAACTTCCCTAGCTCACACTATTTACTTTCCTTAAGTTCCACTCAGTGATAAGAGCTTAATTTACTATATCAAATATGGTATTCAACAGGAAAAAAAATTACCTGAGAATGAATAGGATGTTGAATTCCATCCTCAAATCATCTCACTTTCACTAGATCATCACCCATATAGATAGGTGAAAAAAAAATGAAACTATATAAAATGATATAAATAGTCCATAACTATCATAGAACCCTACTATAGTTTCATGAACTCCTTAGCATGATCATCCCTCAGGGTATCAGGGAATAAGTATCATAGAATCTCAACTAGAAATCCCACCAAATCACTTCCTGATATCAACCATACTAGTTTAGAATATCCCACCATCGTTAGGCAGATCCATGAAGCATATAAGTGGTGAGTTTCACTCTCCTTCCTCAACTTGTCCATTAATAACATGTCACTCATGACGCACCCAACATATCCAAATTCACCATGAACTATTGTCATCATGTTTTAAGAAATAAATCTAAAGTTGTAACATGCATTAATAATAATATTAAAGTCTAAGGACCATCATACATGCTCATAGATAGGAATATCTGATGACACCAAAACATGCAGAATTCCTACTGGTAGGTATCTTCTCACAATCTCCCATCTTGAAGATTACCAAGTTAGAACATTATGAGAAGAAATATCATATGCATATGAGTACTCGCACATGAAATTCTCTGTACTATGTTTCCCATCATAGTACATTATCCAACCGCATAAAATTATTTAAGAATATCCTCATGGCCCATCAAGGTTCTCATCATATCGGGGAACTGTTATGACCTTATCTATGTGATATATATATATATATATATTAGGTGCTTATGGGTATAATTACATTCAAACACACACACCCACACACCACACACATGGGATGGAGAGGCTGGCCATAGCCCCTAGGGGATAGCACACCCATCAAGCCTTATTTATTTATTACATGGCCTATAGGCCTAGTGGGAATAAATCCCATAACATGTCCCAAAACCCCAATTCATCATCATGTCTGCATCATCCTACTTGTGTCACCCGGCCTAAGTCATGCCTGAGTCACTTCTTACCAACGTCATAATCAATGTAACCGCCAACATAGTACTACAATAGTACCTGCACCCAATAGGGCCTGATCCCAGGACCTCTTGGATTCCAACTAGGAGTCTTTACCATGCAGGCACAGGCTTATTAGCTCAATGTGACATATAATCTAGGAAATTATTACATTAGAGTCATGCAAAACAATAAACAGTATGTAACAATAAGTTTCATTAATATTAAATACATAAAATATACATGTAATCAAACTATAGACAGTTGGTCCTAGGACACCAACACCAACATGGAAATGGGTACCCAATTTTTATCCACCTGATACTACCAGACCTAAAAAAATAGGTTAGGGTATTCCCTAAACAGATTAGGGTAGGGTTCGGGTTCTAGGTATCCTGCTCGATTAATAATCTGGTAGGGTTTGGATTATGGGTAGATTATCCATTAATATTTGAATCCTTTTTTTTTTTGAAAATTTATTTAAATATTATGATTTTTAATTCATATGAGGAGAAAATAGATGGTTGGTGGTGACATCAAGGCATTCGATGGGAAGTGACTCTGATGGGAGCTTGTTGATAAGAATGTAATTTTAGCCCAATTTCCCAAAATGCCAAGTAGCTCAGCCTGGCATAAGACACCTTGAGTCAGGCCGAGCTCAGGCCTGTGATTCATCGGGTTAGGCCTGGCCCTATGTAGGAAAGCTTTTGGTCTAGTCCATCCCACTCCACCCACTAACCCATATTAAGTTCGGGCCATAAAATCTCCCCCGACCCTAAAAAGATATCGAGGAAACTAGTGGTAGGGAGACTCAAACCCCCTACATCAAGTTTCCAATACCGTGTCTAGATCGGTTGGTCCAGGTGGAGTGCTTGGTTTTAAATTACCATGCTAGATATATGTATATATATGTGTATGTGTGTGTAAATAAATATATTAATAAAAACTAAAAAAACACATCCCACCCAGCCAGTTATTGTGCACCCTCCTTCCAGTTAACTTTTTTAAAAAGGAAAAATAGTCATATAACAATTTGAGGGGATTCCCCCACCAGGTAAATAGAGAGAGAAAAATCAAATGGTCCTAATGATTGTTTAAAAATTCTAAAAAAATGGGAGATTTCATTATAAATAACCCCTACTCTTCATTTTTTTTTACCTTTATTTACTCTAAATTATCCATTTTTTCATCTAGTCACTACCAATACTACACAATGCCATTATGGTGATTCTTCTACTTTTATAAGTTGTACATGAATAGCAATATCAACTTTGTGCTTGCATCATAAACTCAATTTTGAATTTTATTTTTTATTTAGATGTTTATAATTTATTTTATTTTTTCAATAGATCCCATCAATTTGTTGATCTTGAATCAATTGGTTTACCTAGTTCTGATATTCCATTTTTTCCTATTGTTTAGTCTCATCATACTCAAGTTGCATCATTGTATAGGACTCAAAATCAATATAATGTTTGGGATAACTTTGAAAAAAATTATTTTAATGAATATAAGGGTATAAAAACATTAAAAGAAAAATGAAAATATTGTGTTAAATTACTTAGTGATTCTTATAATAGTGGAACTAGACACCTTAAAAGATATGTGAATGCACATGTCAGAACCAATCAATCTGATATTAGAACACAAATTCAATTAGAAAGTAATAATTAAGTAATTTCTCTCATGACAATATATGTGCACAAGATATGATTGTTGATTATATAATTAAAAAATAATAACTTTTTAATACTTCTGAATGTCAATATTTTAATAATTTAGTTTAAAGAGCATTTAATATTTGATATAAATCATTTTGGAAAAATACTATAAGGAAAAAAATTACAAAAAATTAATAATATTAAATTAGATATTACATATATTTTTAAATAATTAAATGGATGTGTTTGTTTAACATCTAATTTATGGTATTATAATCAACATATTTTATATAAATGAATTACTCCTAAATTTATTGATAATGATTTAAAATTACATTAAAATTTTATTTCATTCAAATTAGATGAACTTTCATATATTAGTCATTCATTCGGGGTTTCATTAAGAGATCAGGTTTTTGAATGGTGTTTGAAAAATAAATTATTTACAATGACTACAGATAATGAATCATATTATAATAATACAGTGGAATATCTTATATTTTCATTACAATTACCATGTGATGGAAAAAATATTTTGTGTTCGTTGTTGTACCCATATTTTTCATTTTATTATTAAAGATGGTTTATCTATTTGTAAATATTTTTTATATATTATTAGAAAATACATTAGTATTATAAATAGATCTATTAATCATGTACAAGTGTATAGAAAGCTTTATCAACAAGAAAAATTGAAAGAATGTAAATTACAATTAGATGTAGAAAATAGATGGAATTAAATATATTATACGCCAAAATTACCTTTAAAGAAAAGGAAAGTTATAGATTTATTTTTTCAGTCTACAACAGAACTCTAAGGGGTTATTGTCCCTAATGAAAATTTCTGAGCTCAAATTAAATTAGATAAAGATTTTTTTCATGTATTTGACACATCTGCTCGATTGTTTTCACATGTATAAATTCTTACATCACCTTTATTTTTGCATGATTTGAAAGATATAATGACTATTTTTTATAAAATATACACCTTATGAGTATTACATTCTCATTATTATTGGCATGAAAGAAAATTTTGATAAATATTTTGAGTAATTGCCTATAATATTTGGAATGACAATTGTATTGGATTCAAGGTGTATAGACACCAGTCTAAAAACATTTTTAGAAATTATTTTTGATGATGAATCTCAATTTAATAGTATATTTTATTTTTTATAACAGTTATCACTACTACAGATCTTCCCTTTAACTGCGTGAAAAATGGGGTTTAATGGTGCTAAAAAATATTTGTTGTCCTTGGTTCTGTTAAGGGGGGTCCCCTTTTTCAGTATTAAAAAAGAACAGATAAAATCCATGCTTTATTAGTGCTAAACCAGTAGAGATAAAGGGTGTACTTTATTAGTGCTAGAAATAGAGATGATAAAGGCCCACTTGTTGTTAGATTTTATTTGAATAGCAACACGTGGAAACACATACACTTGTAACCTGTATGAAAATACACCTGTATGAAAATATATAATTTAATTGAAATAAATTGTACATCACAAATACAAATAAAACTACTATATACATTTAAAACAATGTTTTTTATAATTACATTTATAATTAAAATCCAAAAACATTTAATAAAATTAATGTTTCGTCATCTTGGGCACCTGCGACCCCCTCCCAAAAAATCTCGACCATGGTATCGGTTGTCGAACAAACCAACCCAACCTAAGAAAAATAATCCACCTGTATAAGAAAATAAATCTTATGTTAGTAATACTATAAAGAAATAAATTAAATATAAATATGAAATAATACATTAATAAAATGTCAATTTTAAATAAAAAGACACACTTGGAGTTATATCGGTCACATCATACATTATATTTAGGTGAAGGTGATTAATACACATCACAAATGAATATCAAAACAATCTGAATACATTTTTGTGGTTTTTAGTATGTTATTTCTTCTTTTTACTAAAATTAATGTCTATTTTAAATAAAAAAGACGCACTTTGAGTCATACATGTAACACCGTGTGTCATAATGTGGTGCAGCTCATTCCTACATTTCAAAAATGACATATGGATCATTTTACTAAATTATCAAAACAATCTAAATGTTTTTTCTTAGTTTTTAGCATATCACTTGTGTTTTTTACAAAAAATTCATTTCAAACTGGAAACACGCACTTTGTTTCATACCGATCACATCGTGTATCAGTTTGATGTGAGAATGCTTCCTACACATAAAAAATAAATTATGAATTGTTTTCTTAACTTATCAAGAAAATTAGATCATTTTTTCTTGGTTTCTAGTGGGTGACCTACATTTTAAACTAAAATGTCAATTTTAAACTGATAACGGACACTTTGAGTTATATTGGTCACACTGTGCATCATATTGAGGTTCGGTTGGTTCCTACATGTCAAAAATGACGTATGGATCATTTTCCTAAAGTATCAAAACAATAAAAACTTGTTTTCTCAATTTTCGGTATGTCACTTTTTTTTTTGCTAAAATTAATGTCAATTTTAAATAAAAAGACACACTTGGAGTCATATTGGTCACACCGTCGATCGGATTGAGGTTCGGTTGATTCCTACATGTCAAAAATGACTTATGGGTCATTTTCCTTAAGTATCAAATCAATCTGAATATGTGTTCTTGGTTTTCAGTATGTCATTTGTTCTTTTTATTCAAATTAATGTCAATTTTAAATAAAAAGAAAAGATTGGAGTTATACCAGTCACATAATGCATTGGATTGAGGTGGGGTTGATTCCTACATGTTATAAATGACTTGTGGATCATTTTCCTAAAGTATCAAAAAAAATTAATTCATTTAATTAGTTTTTAGTATGTCACTTGTTCTTTTTACTGAAATTAATATCAGTTTTAAATAAAAAGACACACTTTGAGTCATATCAGTCACATCATGAGTCAGATTGATGTGTGGATTATTCCTACACATAAAAAATGACTTATGGATCATTTTTATAATATATCAAAACAAAATAAATGTTTTTTCTTAGTTTTGAATATGTCAATTGTGTTTTTTATTAAAATGTTATTTGAAACTAGAAACATGTACTTTGATTCGTATTAGTCACATTATGTGTCAATTTGATGTGATACTACTTCATACATATCAAAAGGAAATTATGAATCATTTTCCTAAATTACCAAGACAATCAGAGTGTTTTTTCTTGGTTTTCAGTGAGTGACACATGTTTTAAACTAAAATGTCGATTTTAAAAAGATAATGGATACTTTGAGTCGTACTGGTCACACTGTGCATCATATTAAGGTACGGTTGATTCCTACACATCAAAAATGACTTATGTATCATTTTAATAAATTATTAAAACAACATGATTTCATTTTCTTAGTTTTTAGTATGTCACCTGATATTTTTACTAAAACTAATGTCAATTTTAAATAAAAAGATACACTTAGAGTCATATCGGTCACACCGTGAATCAGATTAAGGTGAGGTTGATTTCTATATGTCAAAATGACTTATGGATCATTTTCCTAAATTATCAAAACAATCTGAATGTGTTTTCTCAATTTTAATTATTTCACTTGTTTTTTTTACAAAAAATAATATCGATTTTAAATAAAAAAGACACACTTTAAATCATATCAGTCACACTGTGCATTAGATTAAGGAGTAGTTGATTCATAAACATCAAAAATTACTTATGGATCATTTTATTAAAGTATAAAAAATACAAATGTGTTTGATTAGTTTTCAGTATGTTGCTTATTCTTTTTACTAAAATTAATATTAATTTTAAATAAAAAGACACACTTCAAGTCATATTGGTCACAGTGTGAGTCGGATTGATGTGTGGATGAATCCAACACATCACAAATGACTTATAGATCATTTTTTTAATGTATCAAAAAAATCCAAATGTGTTTTCTTGGTTTTAAATAAGTCACCTATTCTTTTTACTAAAATTAATATCAATTTTAAATAAAAAAGACACACTTAAAGTCATATCGATCACACCATGAGTCGGATTGATGTGATTCTAATTCCTACGCATCAAAAATGACTTATGAATTATTTTACTAAATTATAAAAACAATCCGAATGAGTTTTCTTGGTTTTGAGTATTCCACTTGTGTTTTTTATTAAAATGTAATTTGAAACTGGAAACACACACTTTGAGTCATACCTATCACATCGTGTGTCGGTTTGATGTGAGACTAATTTATACACATAAAATCTTGCTTATGGATCATTTTTATAATTTATAAATACTATTAGAGTTCATTTTCTTGGTTTTCATTGATTGATGCACATTTTGAACTAAAATGTCAATGTCAAACTGATAACAAATGCTTTGAGTCATACCGATCGCACCATGCATAGTATTGAGGTTTGGTTGATTCCTACACATAAAAAATGACTTATGGATCTTTTTTCCTAAATTATCAAATGAAATATGAATGAGTTTTCTAGGTTTTTAGTATGGAACTTTTTCTTTTTACTAAAATTAACATCAATTTAAATAAAAGACGTACTTAGAGCCATATCGATCACACCATGGGTCAGATTGATGTGTGGTTGATTCATACACATCACAGATGAATTCTAGATCATTTTCCTAAAGTAAAAAAATAGTATAATTTTTTTTCTCAGTTGTTAGTATGTCACTTGTTCTTTTTACTAAAATTGATTTTAATTCTAAATAAAAAGACACACTTGAATTCACATTAGTCAAACCGTGTATTGGATTGAGGTGTGGTTGATTCCTATACATCAAAAATTGCTTATGGATAATCTTAATAAAGTATCAAAATAGTCCAAATTCTTTTTCTTAGTCTTTAGTATGTCACTTTTTCTTTTTATTAAAATTAATTTCAATTTTAAATATAAAAAATTACTTGGAGTCATATCGGTCACAATGTGTGTCGGATTGAGCTATGGTTGATTCGTACACATAAAAATGACTTATAGATAATTTTACCAAAGTATCAAAATAATATGAATGTTTTTTCCTAGTTTTTAGTATTTCCCTTGTTCTTTTTACTAAAATTAATGTCAATTTTAAATAAAAAAGACACAATTGAAGTCATATCGGTCACATCATGTGTTGGATTGAGGTGAGGTTGATTCATACATATCACAAATGACTTATAGATCATTATAATAAAGTATCAAAGTAATATGAATGCATTTTTTCAATTTTTAGTATGTCACTTATTCTTCTTACTAAAATTAATGTCAATTTGAAATAAAAAGACTCACTTGGAGTTATACCTATTACACCATGTGTTGGATTGAGGTGGGGTTGATTTATACACATAAAAAATTACTTATGGATCATTTTACTAAAGTATCAAAACCATATTAATGTTTTTGTTAGGTTTTTAGTATTTCACTAGTTCTTTTTTCTAAAATTAATGTCAATTTTAAATTAAAACACACACTTGAGTATGTGATGTGTGTTTTCAACTAAAATATAAATTATAAACTAAAAACATAGAGTTTGATTAATACTGAGTAAATTTTGTATTGAATTAAGGTGTGTATAATTGAGTATGTAGTGTTTGTTTTGATTTTAACTATCAACAAAAATTCATAAAAGAGAAAACATGTTCCACTTTGATGGAAGAGAAATCCCATGATCCTTAAAACACTAACATTTTAGGCAGCATGCAGTTTTCTATTCTATAAAAAAGGAACATGTTCTATATTTTCTAGATTGTTGTAGGTAGTAAATAAAATATGAATTCCCCAAATATTTTTGAAAAAAACTAAATAAGTACTAGATAAGCACAATATTTTCAATTTTTTGTTTTGAACACTACATAAACATTGAGAAAATTAAGTAATTTTTTTATATGTGTTTTAATAGTTATATATTATTATAAATACCTTGATACTTGTCCACTTGTAAAAGTATAAAGGCTCTTTATATGCATGTATATCCCTTATGCCATGATTTTCACAATATTTAAACATCGCCCTATCAGAAAAGAATTCTCATTAAACCATAATATAAAATATACAGCTTTAATTTTAGTTCCAAAATGTTGGATGTAATGTTTTAAAAATTTACAAACATCATCATGTTTGGTTGGTTTCTTGGGTATCCATGTAGTGAATCAAGGAAATAAATATTTGGAGTATCCAAATTGACCGCAATGAGTACTCAATGTTGCCTAAAAAAGGAATAAATAATGAAAGAAATGAAAAAAATATTTGATATGATTAAATTATTGAGTTTTACCCTTTCATCATTGGTATTAATAAGTTTTTGTCGTCTGTAAGTTTACTTTCAAACAATTTGGAATGTTTTTACACTATTTCATCATTTTTTTGTTCTATTTTTTTGTCTTTAGGAGTGGAATGAGGACTAATGAGTCCATATTTATGTTCATGGGATAATCTATTCAATTGGTATTCATATATATACCTTCAAAAAAATATGAAATGTATTTAGTCATAATTAACGTAGTATATCAACTATTGGACGAATAATGAAAACACACCTCATGTATACATTTACAACTAAGACTCCTAGCCATTCGTACTTGAGGGTTTCATTTACATTCTCAAGAGCAATGAAGTCTATAATGGACTCTCCGTACATTTTTTCTTCAAAATCAACTATGTGATTACTACCACTTTGTAAATTTTTATCCGCATGAACCTTCAATGTTAATAAATGAGAATATTGAATGGGCATGGTAAAGGTGATTTATGAAGTATCTTGTTTATCAGTTTGTTAATCCTTTTGATGATTTTTATTCAACCTTTCATTTCACTCCCTTCCCTTTTTCCATTTGTAATAACATTCCTCAGTTCACAACTTTTTTCATTAATTGTTAAGTTTTAACATGAAAATTAAATTAGAAGTGAATAGTTCCTTGTAGATATGTTTTTTTACAAGTTATTATGTCCATTATATGAATAATATAACAACTTGTTTGACCATATAAATATTTTCATCATCAAGTGGAATAGGTAGCTTAGTGCTCGGTTCATGATCTATGGTAATACCCACTCTCACATGACCTATTGGAAGTGGTCTGTTGTGTAGACTATCTTCTTGGATATTGAACATGGTATCCTTCACAACAAGGTGATGGGATGGTGTTGATATATATAAATCATAGTCATTTTCACCCTCTAGAATATTATTATAGGAAAGGTATCAATGTCTGTCTGATTCACATTTCATAGAAACAACTATGAGAATATTGATCACCTCATCTAAGATAGATCTTTAAGGGGAATGGGTCACCCCAAAGCTGGTGGGGGTGGGGTGGAATTTTCATGCATTGTGTTTTCTTGAGTTTTTTATTCTCTTTGCTTCCACCCCTTGAAATTTTCTAGAAACTCAGAATGCCAATGAAATTTTTCTTCAAGGTCATTCAATCTTGCTTTTATCTCTTCCATTTATTTATCTTTATCCTCGTGTTATTTTCTTTTCTAAAAATATGTTCGGGGTGTCACCTCAAAACTCGCACCTCTAATACAGTCATACTATTCTATCCACTTCAATTCCATCGATAGTAGGTGTTCATCCAGTACAGGTGTTTGATGATTCAAGTGTCTAAGTCAGATAGAAAATATAGGAAAATAATTAATCATTGTTATTTAATAGAAATTTAAAGAATTTTTTTTATTATGTCATAATTATATATGCTTCCCATAATTTTTGTGTGTTTTCGTATATTAGTATCCTATCTTTATTTAGAAGTTCCTCCCTCTATAGTACATGACGTGGGATAGAAGTGGATTTGGGTTTGGATTCATCAATTTTCATATAAATAGAGGAACATAATTATGTTTTTGTTTCATATCACATTAAAGTATTATGGTAGATTTAAAATGTGTACCAAATTCTTTTTCAAGTGAAGCGTACCCCATCCTTTCTTTATAGTAGGGGTATGTTGGTTTTGTTGCCCGTTCCTTATTTTCAGCACTCAGTTTCTATTTCATAAATAAAAAATTATCAATCAAAGTTATTAATACATTTATTTTCAAACAATGTATTACCAACCACAATGTACCTGAAAAGATATCTCCCCATGACAGCCAGTAAACTCATCCCGCACTTCTTAGCTTATCAGGTGTTTATACATATGTGGTGGTTACATGTTTATTTTCTCTTCAATATCTTTAAGATAAAATTTTGTTAGAATATTGCGAAATCCTCTATGAATCTTTTGAGAAATAATTAATACAAATTTCTTATGGGGGTCATCTACTATAAATTTACTCTAAAAGTGATGATGAAGCATAATTCAATGTTTTGTTATTTTATTTTTTGTAAAATAATGTTAGCATAATATCTTCCCAAATAAGTGTCTTAACAATGTTCACAACATGGTTCCATGAATCTAAATCAATTGTTATACACTGCTAAGTGATGAGCCTAATGAAACTACTAAACATGGAATTTTTTAGGTTAATAGGTTGGCCACACACATTCCATCCAACCTCGAATTTGATGTATTTTCTTTTCGCCTTAATAATTTTTTCTAACACTATCACGCTACAACACTACTTTTTTTTCTACAACATCAGTTCTTTGCCATATACCATTTCCACATGTTCAACATAATCAATATGTTGTTCCTATAGATTGGTATCATCGACATGTGTATAAGGTCGTTGTTCCTCTCCATTGGGAGAAACAAAATGTTGAGAAACATATTGTTTCTCAGGATTGGGAGCATTAAGACTTTCAAATGTTTAATTTAGATTACGTAACTGCACATGTGAATAAATAATAACATGAGGTAACACAATGTATATTATAAAAAATATATAAACCGGTTATTGAACTCTCTTTTTTTAAAAAAGTTGAAGGTATTTGACCCCTCTATCAAGTATCCAAATTTCTTCATTATGGTCTTCTATGAGATAAAAACCCCTATCTACATTGGGGCTACTGTTAAATGATTATGATGTCCCAATGAAAGGGTTATCCTCAGTTGAATTTTCATCCAACCCTTCAGTGGTTTTGGTTGATAACAAAACAATTGACCACTTTTGGTTTGAAGGATCTAGAATATAAAATACTTGTACTTCATGTGATGCCATTATAAATGTTTTTTATTTTCACCCTTACTTATTGAAATTCACTTCCATGAATCCCAATTCATCTATTTTAATATCACTCCTATTATCAACTCACTTTCATTGAAAAATCGGCACTTGGAATGTTTTATATTCCAACTCTCATATTTTCTTGATGATGCCAAAGTATGACATATTCACATAAATTTGATTATTTTCCTTAGTATCATAAACATGCATCACTTTAGCCATAACTATAACTCCACTATTTTTCATGGTACTTCCTTCATTATGTTTATTTGTATAGAATTTATAACCATTAACTTCATAACCATTGTAAGATAGTAAATGCACACTAGGTCCTCTGGCTAGCCATTGAAGTTATTCTGAAATTGAATCTGAATTTTGATCTGACTCCTTAAAAATATGGTCTCAAAACCATCCTATAAACTATCAATTATGTGTACTTAATATCCATCTTTTATCCCTTGATGGATTCAAACGCCTAAGAATTTTTTTTTGGGTTTCAACATATGGGGTCACCTCTAAACTATTATAGAAAATGTAAAGGTGGTCCTACTCCTAATCTATAATATTGATTGTGAAAACATATATTCCATAAATTTCTTTACCCACAAGATGCCTAGTGTGATGAGATTTTGGAAGATCAATGATTTCCACACCGGACAAGTAGTTGGTATAGATTTTAATGGCTTTCTCAACAATATATCGCACTGTAATATAACCCTCTACCTGACTTTGATTTTTGACATACCCTTTCAAAATACTCATATATCATTCAATGGGTTACATCCATCTATAATGTACGGGACTACATAGTCGAATCACACTCACAAAGTGAAACATCATATTTTAAGAATGGTGGAGGGAAGAACATTTCTAATTCACATAATATAATAGAAATTTCCATTTCCATAGTTAGAAATTTCATCAGGTCTATAACTTTGTTGCATATAACTTTGAAAAAGAAACATATCTTGGTTAATGTATAATGAACATTCTTGGAAAAAATGAAACTTAAAGCTACAGACATTAGATCTTACATCAAAACATGGCAGTCATGTAATTTTAGAACCTTTAACATTAAATCATTCATTGAAACGATATTCTTGATATTTGATGAATACCCCCTTCAACCTTAACATCATTCAATAAGTTGAAAAATTGATATCTCTCCTGCCTGGAATGAGTGTAAGTAGCTGGAGGAAGAAAAGTCAATTTTTTCACCCTCCACTTACGCCAACTCTTCCTATATTCCCATATCAATCTTGTCCAAACTAGCCTTAATTTTATCCTTTATTTTGTCGGGTGTATTTAGTAACTTACCAATGACACCATCACATTCATTTTATTCAACATGCATAACATCAAAAAAATTCTGACGTACAGACAATTTCAATATGGTAATTCAAAAAAACTGATCTTTTTTTCCAACCAGTTTAAATAAGGTTTTTCAAAAAAGGTTTACCAAAATCGGTATCCATATCTTTTACTTCCTCAAACAATGGATCACCTATTAGTGGATACAGTTTTGTATGTTCCTCTAAACTCTCATCGAGTGATTTTTTCCAAGATCGATACTTATGTTGGAGGGGTAGAAATCTATGATTTCCTAGAAACATAGTTTTCAATGAATGTTTCAACCTAATTGATTGTGTACCTTATTCATAAATGGTACACCCTTGAGTTCCTTTAATTATATATCCTAAAAAAAATTCATAAGTAGGAAATTCATTTATCATTCTGTACAACATAGATCTCAATGTGAAATATTCATTTCTGTAAGCATCATACAACAAAACACCTAAATCCCACAATAATTTCAAATCATCGATTAATGGAGCCAAATAGACATCTATATCATTACCTGGTTTTTTTTCTAATATAAATATATATAACATAATGTATTTTCGTTGCATGCATAACCATGGTGGAAAGTTATAATTTACCAACATATTTGACCATGTACTATGAGTGTTTCTTTAAAAAACAAAGGGATTCACTCCATCTTTAGATAGCATAGGACGAAGGTTCCTTGGCTCATTTCCAAATTCAGGATACTCATGATCGATTCTCTTCCACTGAAGAGAGTATATTTGGTGATGAAGTTTCCCATATTTATTTCTTGTATCTATATGTTTCATCAATTTCCTTTCAGTCTCCCCACTTCCATATAGGCTTTTAAACCTTCAAATTATTGTAAATTACCATAAAACCTTCACAGGACCCGGTTAATCTTTCTTGTATCAAGAAGAATCACACTTTGGGAATTATGTAAGTGATTTGTGAACCTTGAAAAATAGTATACAGACATTTGGATAGACATGTATTCTTTCAAAGATCATACCCATTAAACTTAGCATTGGTTTAACATCATATGTTTGGCTAGGGAACTCATTATCTTATAGGAACATATCTTTCAAGATAGAAAGTAGTTTACTAAAAATAGTGTCACTCCATCCATTTCCATCTTTTAAACTATACATCTTCATTATGGCTGACAATGTCGTATATTTAGTGAAACCAACATACAATGGCGTCTTTGCACAACTCTTTAACTTTCCAAACAAATTTTTACAATCATGAAGTTCATCTTCAACTGTCATTGCCATTTTTTTAATACAATATTCATCATCATTCACACCTGTAATCAAATCCTCGATACAGTATTCTTCATTTTCCACACTTGTAATCATATAAGATGATCCATAAAATGTATTGTTATCCTGGTCACTAGCTACATTCTCTTTTTCCCTGTGTTTATTCCAAAATTTATAACTTCGATATATTTCATTATAGATCAAGTGTTTTTTCAACTCCTATGGACTAATTATTCTTGAATAACAACAATGTAAACATAGACAAAGGGTTTGATAAGATTCATATGCATGATCTTTTGAAAAATTGATGAACTCTTTTACCCCATCTTCATTCTCTTTTAATATGATTGAAATCCATCCATTATCTATTCATATCCATCCTATTTGATTCGGTAATGTTGATATTTAAAAAAAATACACAAAAGGGGCCTTCTAAATAAGGGGAACCTAGAATTTGAATTTTTCAAATAATTTCATCATGCCTTGAGGGAAATGGGTAACTAAATTTAAGAAAATAGTTACTCCACTAGTGGTAGGTGTTATCCACTAAATTCATCAACAATGTTCACTGGTACCTGGTATGGGATGAATACCACTCAGAGTAGTTCAAGAAACATATATTCATGACCAAAAGAAATGGGGGATTATTCTTAGAAAAAAATGCAATAATAACTGTTCGGGATATGAAGCTAGTAAGGATAATAATTATTATTTCATTTTGTTGCATGAGACTCATCCCCTTAGAAGCTAACACCAAATCAGAGAGAAGATGTAGTTGTGGAGGACTCCCCTAATTTAAACCATGTAGGTGATGTTGGATGCAAAGTAGGTTTAGGAGTTACAATGAGGTTAAACATTAATTCACCTTTTGTTGGAGTGAGGTCATGATGGATATCCTATGGTTTGGATAGAGTTAGTGACATTCCCTTAAAATGGTGTTATTATAGATCTACATTATGTAGGAGGTGATATTTTGTGTATCTAGGAGGTCTCAAAATGTTAATATGATGATATAAATATAGATAACACCCTTTATGAGTAAACCATGGTCTATCAATGCAATTATAAAAAGGAATCGAATTACTTCCCCCTAAGATATATTGCTGAACAAGAAATCCAAAAAAACAAAGCTGATTTTGAAACTCATTCGACACTCTATTAAAATCATACAACCAACTTCTATCCATTTTGATTTAAAACATAAAATAGTGCATATAATAAAATAAGAATTCATTAGACAAATGAATTTGTTAAAAAAATAATCATATTAAAATTTTATAAAAATATAAATGTATAATTTATAAAAAAAATTGAAAGTGTAAAGGTATTAAACTATTGATAAATTGAAAAAAAGTATACATGTATAAAAGTATAAATTACAAATATATATATATATATATATATATATATTAATATCAATATATAAAATCATAGACATATATTTAAGTATAAAATTATATACATAAATTATAAATGTATATAAATTTATAAAATAATATAAAATTAAATGTATGTTATAAAAGTGTACATAATTTATAGAAGTATATAGTTTTACAAATTTATAAAAGTATAAAATTAGAATATATAAAATTAGAATTTATGGAAGTATAAAAGTATAAAAATTTATAACCAATGAAACTATAATTGTATATTAATTTATAAATCTAGAAAACTATAAAACTATAAATAATTAATAAAATTTCACATTTAAAAAATATATCTAAATATGATATACTATAAAATTATATAAATTTATAAATTAATAAAAGTATAAAACTATAAATATTTAATAAAAATTAGTATTAATTTATATTATTATAATATGTATATAAATTTAGAAATGTATAAAACTATAAAATTATAAACGTTTAACTAAATTTTATATATAAATTATATAAATATAATGAAAATTGTTGACCTCCTAGTTTTAATGATCGCAAAATCATGATTTTGATGTCATTAATGAGTTTCATGTTTCTCTATAAGTAATATGTATTCTAATCTAGGTGACAAAATTGTCTAAGGACAAGACACCGTTGAGATTGGCACTATCAACTCGAGGCACCATTGTCCTTGACTCACTGCCAGTGTAAAAATTTCACCAAGTATGAGATACCGCTAGGATATCACAATGCCAGAATGTCATACTGTTGGACTAAAAATTGGAAAAAGTTTGAGACAGCGTCAATCGACACACTATCAGGATGTCATGCTACCAGAATGCAAATTTGGATACGTACAAGATACCGCCAAATGAAGCACCGCAAATATCATACCGCTAGCAGAAAATTGTTGTTAAGTCTAAGACATCGTCAGACCACACACCACCAGACTAGACACCGCTAGATGAGACACTGCTATCATAGTGAAAATTTGGCTAAGTCTAAGATACCGCTAGATCAATATATCTCCAGAGTGAGACATCGCCAGTCTAAGACACCGCCACTATTTTCTTAACTTATCTTTTTGAATCATATTATTTTAATGACTATATTTATTGAAGTTAATTCCATTTACTATTTTAAATATTTTTTCTTAAATGCTCGATAGAAATCATTGAAGAGAGTGTTAGGATATGCAGAATGAGGAAGCATCTAATCCGAATATTCACCTTGTTGTTGCTGATAAAAGTACAGTGCACTCCTTTATGTTGTAGTGATGGAAAAGAGATGAAAAAGAAATTTGATAGTGGATGTGGTGAACTGATAACAAATTGAGATATCAAACTTCCTGAACACACATAGAGATAAACCTATGGAAAACAAGAATAACTCACTTGTTACAAACACGTGAATAGAAATCCGAACTAAAAATTCACATTTTCTGCTTTCCTTCAGTCAAAGAAAAAAAGTTCACGACACTCTATTTTCCTAAAGTATTTCAAGAGAAACTGACTCAAGTTTCACCGTTGAATCAAATCAAGATCACAAGATGCATTGAAACAAACCGATCATTTCTAAACTCTGCACTTTTAGATTTCTCTATTCTATTTTATTTTATTACTTTTTGAGAAGTGTGTGCTATACTCTGTTTTATATACGCACATTGTCTCCTATGCTAAACTCGAAGATAGTCAATATCTTTTTAAACTTTTTTCATATTTTCCCCCCATGGATAAGAGTGGTAGAGGTCCTTGTGTGGCCTGTTTATATTTTTTCCCATGTATAATTGTGGAAGAGGTCGTGTGTGACCTAGAAAGTTTGTAAACTGTTGTAAAGACCGATCCAGGTTGTGGATCATTTTGTTTATTTTATATAAACTTCTTGGTGGAAGGTGATCACCAAGTGGATAGGACTAAGTCTCAACTTGATACCGAACCTCTTGTATTCATTCTTTTTGTTGTGTGCTTTATTTTTTTTACTTTATTTCTACTTTAAAACTGAAAATTGTTTTAAATGTAAACAAAATATATATACTTTGATAGTTTATCTTAATTAGTTTTCATATAGTATTTTGATCAAGTAAACAATTTCAAAGGATCCAATAATATTGAATATTATTCATCTGATACCTAATCAATCTTTATAGAAATATATAGAAAGATCAAGATCTATATCATACTACATGTTTTGATAAACTAGGTTGTCTTTAAACTTTTGGGGGATTTCAAACTAATCCATTTTAGACAAAAAAAAGTATTGGGTACTCAATTCACCCCCTCTTGAGATACTCACCCCGACCAACAAAAATGATTCTTCTAAAAAATGATTTATAAATTAATTCATCACCATGAAAGTCACACCCTTAGAAATCACCATTTTTTTTAAAATGCACACACTTTCTAGGAAAATCCACAAATAATTTCAAAAAATTCTACTCATGAAGAAAATAAATATTCATAAGCTCTCTAAATCCATTTATAAATCAATTTAAAAAAATTAAGCTTATTTTTTCGAAAAATTTATCATCGAAGCCATCATAATTTCTCAAAAATTTGCGTATCGAAGAAGAAGCCAGCCTTAATTATTATACCATAGAGAAATATCACATCTATAATTAATATATTAACCCTAATAATCCTCCTTTGATACCTAGGAAATAAATCCACAATTCATCTTAACTCATAACATTTGATTCCATAAATCTCTATTATATGAGTCGCCTATGAACTATAAAGTTTTTAAAAAATAAGTGTTCTATGTCTATGGATATAAATTTGATAAATTGTGGATGGGGAGGAGAGTGGAGGAGCACCTAGCGATGGTGTTGTTAGGGTTTTACAGGCTATCGCTGTTGATAATCAGGTTGTTCATGGTGCGATGGCAGGGTTCGTCTTATAGGCGGGATCAGGAGGGCCCTATTCATTTTCTATCTACTAATGGAATGGCGAGAAATGGAGTCATTGCAGGTTTTCTAGAGATTTTGGGAGGGACTGATTTTTCTCGAGACGGTGCAGCGAGGAAGGTTGCGCACTCGGGTAGTCTTCCAGATCTTGTGCATCTTGTTTCAAATCCCCTATGCAAGGGTTGTTCTTTTGTAGAGGCCCTTTTGCAGATGAATTTACAAGATGATGAAGGTACTCAAGCAGCTGTTGTGTCTCATTTTTCCAAATCTGATAACGGGGACTTCACAGTCATTGAAAATCCCCATGCTCTTAAGGAGAGGTTAGATGCATGTAAATTTTCCATTATTGGGCATCTAATTCTTGGTAAAGGGTGATTAACCGTTGAATACTGAGGAGCTTAAATCTCATCTCTCACATATTTGGTTAATTTCCTAGTGGCAAATTATTCTTATTAGAAGAGGTTATTTTCATTTAATATTCTCTAATGTGAAGGGTAGGGATTGTGCTTGGAGTTCCAATTTTTGTGTGCTTAATTCAGGGATCCTACGTGTTTCTGCCTGGTATTTCAGTTTTAATCTACATGCAAAAAAATATACAACAGCACAAACCTAGACTAGAATTCATGGTCTTAGTTGGGTGATTTTGCATCCTTTGATTCTTAATTATCTTGTCTGTTGTATTGGTGCACCCATTAAAATGGATGAGAACATTGTTAAAGGGAAATTTGGTTACTTTGATAGAGTCCTTGTATATGTTTACATGCTTAATCCTTTGCCAAATTCTGTGTCTCTGGTGGAAAATGGTGATAAAATTGATATTTGGTTTGAATATGGATTCATACCATCATTTTGTAAGTTCTACAAGGTTGTAGGGCATGAAGTCTCCAACTGTAGGAATGTTCGAAATATCCAAATTAAACCTCAAGGTACCTCTCAGCCTTCTGGTAAGAAAAATTTGAAGAAAGACACTATGAATAATCACACTGTTGCTGGGAGGGAAAAAATATAGATGTTGTCTTGAAGGGGAATGATATACCTATTTCAGATCAGAAAAATGATGAATCTTCTCCAGGAATGGATATTGGATCTCCTGTTATGGATGAAAAAATGGATTAATGTAGTCAATGAAGGTTCCGGGCGCAGCGGAAGCGCGTGGGTGGATGTGCCCACTTGGCTTTTTGTCATTAGCAATGATCAATCCGGGATCAATACGACGATAAACGCCAGTCTCCACGGATCGAATCACAGAAAAAGACAAAGAAGATGGTTTTTCCCGGAACCACAAACAAGGATCGTTACAGGTTGATTATAATTAATTTAATTAATTATAAAGAAATACCTTTTGGGTGTTCTTTCTTCGTTGATGTTCTCAATCACGTTGTCAATGTGATACCTCGTATCTCTGGACGTCGCCAAAAGATTCTTCGGGTGCTAGCGTGGAGAAGCCTTTGCTTGCGTTGTCCGCCTTAGATTGTCTTGATCCGATGGAAGAGGATCTCTCTCGGTCTTGAGAGCGTTCTTGGAGGAAGAGGTTCTTTCGGCCTTGAAAGAATTCTCCAGAGATGTTGTGCACAACGATTCTCTTGTATATGAAAAGAGTTGGGGTTGTGAGGATATTTATAATCGGGTGTGTGGGGTTATAGAGTTATGACAATAAATAAACGCGTTACGCGTTTTATTTATTTCATTGACTCTTTATTTAAAACCCCATGTCGAATAAATAATTCCTTGACATGCGCCCACGCTGATTATAATAAATATCATTTAAAACAATATTATATCCTCAAAATCCCAACTAAAAAAAACTACACGGAGTGTATTAATAAATACACGGCGTGTACTTGTTTTTCATTGAAAACTACACGGTGTGTACATTAAATGTACACGGCGTGTATATCTTGTTTTCATTTATTCATTTCCTTTCCAAAATAAAACTACACGGCATGTAATAATAATACACGACGTGTACTTGTTTTATTTCCTTTTTCCTCCATCATTTAAAACAACTTAGGCTTCCTTGAATAATTATTAAACCGCGTACGAGAATAATCTTTATTCAACTTGAGATACTTGGATACACTTAGTGTGTGACCCTCTAGGCCTCTTTCTCGTTGGCATTAGGCGGGCTTGCCTAAAGTCCAAGATTACTGTCTAGCAACGGGTCAAGGCACCCAAGAGAAAGAAGTTTACGCCGCATTGACGTATCACCTCATACGAGCGCTTACTGTGTAATTTAATCCCTTTGTCTCAATATCTCATCAAGCAGGTTTCATGGCAGTGTCATAAACCTATATGCTTGATATGTCGTTCTTTGACTACCTGAAATAAACTCATCGTTTACACTATGGCCATGGAATTTAATGCGACAGTTCTATTTCAATCAAAGGGCCGAGATATCAACTTCCATAAATGGAAGGGACAAATACTTCCTTGACTTATCCATTAACAACATGTCACTCGTGGCGCACCCAACGTACCCTACTTCCCGCCAACTATCTGCGTGACGGTTTTCGTCAGTAAATCTAAGTGCGCGAGTCATGACATGAGTTAATGATAATCTTCCAGTCCAAGGACCATTACACACGCTCGTAGATAGCAATATCCGATGACACCAAGACATGCGGAATTACTACTGGCGGTTCTGTTCTCATAATCTCCCATCTTGGAGATTACCAAGTGCGAACTCCATGAGAGAGAGTCTCGTCTTCTTATGAGTACTCGCACATGACGGTCTGTATACTATGTGTCCTATCATAGTATGTCATCCAACCGCAGAACTTTATTTAAGAATATTGTTATAGCATTTCAAGGTTCTCATCATAGCGGGGATCTGCTATGACCTTATTAATGCAACAAATATTTCAGGATATTATTATATTATAGTCATGCAGAACAATGAACAATATATAATAAGTGAACATTTATGTAATCAAAGTACAAAACAGTTGGTTCTGAGGACACCAACCCTTACAAACTCCCACTTGGACTAGAGCCAACTGCCTACGACTTTTAGTCCGCTAGACCTCACATGATGATCATGTTTCTCCTGAGTCAAGGCTTTAGTCAATGGGTCCACCACGTTGTCTTCCGTGGAAATACTGCTCACTGCAACTTCACCTCTCTGAGAAAAATCCCTCAAGGGATGATACTTCCGAAGTATGTGCTTTGTCCGCTGATGTGACCTTGGCTCTTTTGCAAGTGCCACCGCTGCAGTATTATCACAATAGAGTGTGATAGGATCTTTACTGCTCGGTACAACATCCAGCTCTTGGACGAAGCTTTGCATCCATACTACTTCTTTAGCTGCCTCAGAAGCTGCGATATACTCGGACTCCGCTGTAGAATCTGCCACCACACTTTGTTTTGAGCTCTTCCAGCTCACTGCACCTCCATTCAAACTGAAGATGTATCTAGTCTGCGACTTCATGTCATCTTGATCAGTCTGGAAACTAGCATCTACATGTCCTCTGATGACTAGTTCCTCATCTCCTCCATAAACCAAGAACATATCCCTAGTACGCCTCAGATACTTAAGGATAGTCTTGACTGCCATCCAATGGCGGTCTCCTGGATCAGCTTGATATCTGCCTACCGCACTTAATGCATAAGCAACATCTAGCCTCATACATAGCATAGCATACATGACTAACCCAATCGCGGATGCATAAGTGATCCTTGCCATTCTCTTTCTTTCCTCATGTGTCTGAGGACACATTTTCTTGGAAAGATGAATGCCATGTGACACTGGCAACAATCCCCTCTTGGACTGTTCCATACTGAATCTCTTCAGTATCTTGTCAATGTATGTACTTTGACTTAGGCCCAACATTTTCTTGGATCTATCACGATGGATCTTGATCCCAAGAATATATGTCGCCTCGCCCAAGTCTTTCATGGAGAAGAATTTATTCAACCATGTCTTAACTGACTGTAAGACAGGTACTTCGTTTCCAATTAGCAATATGTCATCGACATATACTATTAGGAAAACGACTGCACTTCCACTAAACCTTTTGTAGACACAAGGCTCACATTCGTTCTTAACAAAGCCAAATTCTGTAACAGCTTCATCAAAACGAATGTTCCATGACCTTGATGCTTGCTTTAATCCATAAATGGATTTTTGCAACTTGCATACCTTGTTGGCATCCTTTGAAGTCACAAACCCTTCAGGTTGTGTCATGTAGACATCTTCCTGGAGGTTCCCGTTAAGGAAAGCTGTTTTGACATCCATTTGCCAAATTTCATAGTCATGGTAAGTAGCAATGGCCAATAGGATTCTGATAGACTTCAGCATTGCAACCAGTGAAAAGGTTTCATCATAGTCAATTCCTTGATGATGTCTAAAACCTTTTGCAACCAGTCGTGCCTTGTAGGTGCTGACTTGCCCCTCCATGTCCAGTTTCTTCTTGAATACCCATTTATTACCAATAGGCTTTACATCAACTGGAGGATCTACCAAAATCCAGACTTGGTTTTGGTACATGGAATCCATTTCAGAATTCATGGCTTCTTGCCACTTGGCAACGTCTGTGCCTTCAACTGCTTCCTTGTAGGTAAGAGGATCATCATTGTCAACCAATAATGAGTCACCATCCTCAGTGACAAGAAAACCATATCGTTCTGGTTCTCTCACCTCTTTCGTGCTCCTACGCAGTTCTTGTGTCTCTGGAACAGATTGTTCTTCCACGGGGCTTTGTGGAATCTGTTCTTGTACCAACTCATGTGTATCTTGAGCCTCGACTTCATCGAAGTCTATCTCGCTCCCACTATCTCTTCTGGAGATGTGCTCCCTCTCAAGGAATATGGCGTGTCTTGCCAATGTAACCTTTTTGTCTGAGGGGTTGTATAGGTAATATCCCCTTGTTTCCTTGGGATATCCTATAAAGATACACTTTGTGCCTCGGGGTGCAAGTTTGTTACCTGAAGAGGCCTTAACAAATGCTTCGCTACCCCACACATGTAAATTCGATAACATGGCTTTGCGTCCACTCCATAACTCGTATGGAATACCATTTATCGATTTAGTTGGTACTTGGTTTAGTATGTGTGCTGCTGTTTGTAATGCATATCCCCAAAAGGATAATGGAAGACTCGCATGACTCATCATTGATCTCACCATGTCCAACAGGGTGCGGTTCCTCCTTTCACTTACACCATTCCACTACGGTGTGTAAGGAGGAGTGAGTTGAGATAGAATCCCAAACTCCCGTAAGAAATCAATGAAGTCTTGATTAAGATATTCTCCTCCTCTGTCTGAGCGGAGTTTCTTAATCTTCTTACCAAGCTGGTTCTCAACTTCATTCTTGTATTCTTTGAACCGATCAAAAGAATCTGACTTATACCTCATTAAATAGATATATCCATATCTACTAAAATAATCAGTAAAAGTTATGAAGTACGAGAACCCACCCCTTGCTTCAACTGGAAATGGTCCACACACATCTGTGTGAACTAATTCTAGAAGCTCTTTAGCTCTTTCACCTTTCCCACTAAATGGGGCTTTGGTCATTTTGCCTTGTAGACACGCATGACATACACCAAGTGGTTTTAGTTCGAAAGAATCTAAATACCCATCTTGATGTAATTTTGTCAAACATTTCTCATTGACATGACCTAGCCGGTGATGCCAAAGTTGGGTGTGGTATGAGTCATGTAAATTAACTTTGTTATCAATTGCCATTACTTGGTTTGTGTAGTCTAACACATAAAGGCCGTTATATAAATGTGCCCTACCAAAACAAATGCTATCTTTATAAAAGTAGCAACATTCATTTCCAAAATTGAATATGAATCCATCAGTATCTAATATGGATACTGAAATAATGTTTTTGGTTACAGAGGGTACATAATAACATCCTTTCAAAACCAAGACCATCCCGGTAGGCAATGTGAGGTGGTAGTCCCCGACAGCTACAGCAGCAAGTCTGGCTCCGTTGGCTGCTCGTAGATCTATCTCCCCTCGATCAATCTTCCTGAATCTACTTGGTTCCTGTATTTGGATACAGATGTGAGCACCACAAGCAGTATCTAATACCCAATTAGTAGAAACAGATAGATTGCATTCGATAACAAACGCACCTGAAGCTTCTCCTTGCTTCCTCAGCTGGGTGCAGTTTTTCTTCCAGTGACCCTTCTTGTCACATGCGAAACAAACAGCATCCTGTTCCTTTGCCTCCCCTTTGATCTTCCTTTTCTTGGAAGGCCTTGAAGAAGCTTTGGGCTTAAAGCTCTTCGCCTTCCCTTTCCTTTTATTCACCATAAGGACAGAAGGTTTTCCACGCTTCATGTCATTGTCCACTTGGCGAATGAGGATAAGAAGATCAGATAGAGACTTCTCAATATTGTTCATGTTGAAATTAACAACAAAGTTTGAGAAGCTCTGGGGGAGTGATGCGAGAATGAGATCGGTACCCAGTTCTTCAGGGAGTTTAAACCCTAGAACCTCCAAGCGCTCAATGTAGCCAATGAGCTTGACTACATGAGGCCCAGCTGGGGCACCCTCTCCAAGCTTGCTCTGAAACAGAGCCTTGGAGATCTCAAACCTTTCATGTCTTGCCCTCTCCTGGTATAAACCACGGAGGTGCTCGAGCATGCTGTAGGCATCCATGTCTTCATGAGACTTCATGAGCTCACTAGACATAGATGACAGCATCAAACATTGAACGTCGAGAGCATCGTTCAAATGTTGATCATAGACTAGGAAATCTTCATCACTTGCCCCTGGGGCAGGAGAATCAGGAAGTGAGGACTCCAGCACATAAAACTTCCGTTCATGGCGTAGGATAACCCGAAGGCGCCTAAACCATTCCTGAAAGTTACTGCCGGTGAGGATGTTGTCTTTATCCAGAATTGATCGCAGAGAAAATGTGGTTGATGTGTTTGTCATTTTGATTCTACAATTTAAAAGAGCAGATTCATCAGTACTTTCTTGATTACATTTTATGAGAAATAATAAATTTTATTAAGTCTCCCACTATTTTATCAATTCCCAATGGCCCTCACCATTGAACTCGGAATGTCCAGTTGCTTTGACATTCTAATGGCAAGGATCCATATTTCCCTTCGCATAACCCCAACAAGGGTTGGTCAAGCTATTTAAAGGTATTTAGGTAGGCGGGTCTTTGCCAACTGTGAGCTTACAGTTCCTTGATCTGTTGAGTGGACTCCCCAATCCTGAAATCCTGACTTGGATTTCCTCAACTCTTGCCTCCAATATTACATCAAGTCTAGCAAGGGCTACTTCTCTTGATGTAATATGGTTAAGTCAACCCGAAACCTTTCATAAGGGCTTCCTTTATAAAAGTAAGTGTCCCAACAAGGGTTGGT
This sequence comes from Viscum album, assembly GCA_963277665.1. Taxonomy (NCBI): domain Eukaryota; kingdom Viridiplantae; phylum Streptophyta; class Magnoliopsida; order Santalales; family Viscaceae; genus Viscum; species Viscum album. The sequence goes on along the minus strand of OY728153.1, from coordinate 53,770,694 downwards.
CAAACACATAGTTTTATTGAGTCTTGCCCTTAATCAAGTAACGGAAGGCTTGGTCTGACTTAATATGGTATTTGAGGGATTTTATTCTTTATGCGTATCTTTGCATTATCACATGCTTGTTAATAATAAGTGATGCTTGCTTAAGTGATTAACCATGTTCCGATAATGTATACGCATAGACCGGTTTTTATTTTATTCCATCTTTGCATGCTTGTTCATTTTATTAATTATGTGATCGCGACAACACATGCATAATATATAAACCATGCAATCAGACAGAAATAAAATAAGATGGCATGATCATGAGCTTCTATTTGGTTAGCTTATCTAGCGGTTTTGATAAGCTTACCCTGACCTAGGGAAAACACCTTGAACCTGATGGTTCATGTTTTGCAGCTCCCACTTGTCCACCTTTGTATCTTCTTGTGTCGGTTTCGCCTCGGCTTCGGGATTTGAACCGTCTCCTCTGGCTTGGGAGATCCTCCATTACATGGGTTTACATTAAAGAAACCATGGGCACGCAGGCCCTACATTTTATTGGAAGAAGGCTCGCAGGCCAACAAATTTAAATTAAATAAATTTAAATGAAACCATACACATACAAAGGGTCTTTGGTCTAGCTCATGATCATCCATAGTATGCAACGACATTTACGCATATTTAGAATTCAAATTCTTTTAATCGTTTTATTTAAGATAAGACGCGCTCGAATTCAATTAATTATGATCTTATAATTAATCAATTCTTTATCTTAAATTCCTTTCTGAATTTCCTTGAGATTCTTCTCATCCATATTCCTTGTACGGGTCTTTGTACATTGGAGGAAACCTGGTGAAATTCCATTTCTGGAAAGTACACGGCGTGTAGTTTATAATTACACGGCGTGTATTTTTCTTTTCACCCTTTGTCCAAAGTACACGCCGGGGCTTTGGCGTGTTTTTCTGTACTTTGGAAATTTTAGAGTACATGGCATGTAGATGAATCATACACGGTGTGTACTTCCTTGTTACGCGGTAACCGGCCTGGCGATCCCGTATACGCGGTACGCGACTTATCTTTGTACACGGTTTCACCTGGGTCGGAACGGACTACACGGCGTGTTGTTCCAACATACACGTCGTGTATTCCGGTTTCCACGCGCCGTTCTATTCTGGTCAACACGGCGTGATTAAAACTTAGGCATAATCAATTCACACGACGTGGTTTGGCGGACTAGTGCCGGTTCGTTGAACCTAAGTACACGACGTGTAGTTTTAATTACACGCCGTGTAATCCCGTGTTGTACAGACAGAAAGAGCGGCTCCTCCGGATGAGTTCCTCGTTTTTATTTTAATCAAAATTAAAATTAAAAGGTCGTTTCTGTGATATGAATCGAGAAACGAAGGAGGAAGAATAGATCTCGTTAATTCAGATTTATAGAACGATTTATTTCGAATTGAATCAAATATGAATGCGTAAATTATCAACGAAAATTAAATAACTATAATCAACGTTGTAACCTCGCTCTGATACCATTTGAAGGTTCCGGGCGCAGCGGAAGCGCGTGGGTGGATGTGCCCACTTGGCTTTTTGTCATTAGCAATGATCAATCCGGGATCAATACGACGATAAACGCCAGTCTCCACGGATCGAATCACAGAAAAAGACAAAGAAGATGGTTTTTCCCGGAACCACAAACAAGGATCGTTACAGGTTGATTATAATTAATTTAATTAATTATAAAGAAATGCCTTTTGGGTGTTCTTTCTTCGTTGATGTTCTCAATCACGTTGTCAATGTGATCCGTCGTTGCGTCGCAGAAGCCAAGTGTAGACTCCCTCTAGCGGTGATCCACACGTGTACCTCGTATCTCTGGACGTCGCCAAAAGATTCTTCGGGTGCTAGCGTGGAGAAGCCTTTGCTTGCGTTGTCCGCCTTAGATTGTCTTGATCCGATGGAAGAGGATCTCTCTCGGTCTTGAGAGCGTTCTTGGAGGAAGAGGTTCTTTCGGCCTTGAAAGAATTCTCCAGAGATGTTGTGCACAACGATTCTCTTGTATATGAAAAGAGTTGGGGTTGTGAGGATATTTATAATCGGGTGTGTGGGGTTATAGAGTTATGACAATAAATAAACGCGTTACGCGTTTTATTTATTTCATTGACTCTTATTTAAAACCCCATGTCGAATAAATAATTCCTTGACATGCGCTCACGCTGATTATAATAAATATCATTTAAAACAATATTATATCCTCAAAATCCCAACTAAAAAAAACTACACGGAGTGTATTAATAAATACACGGCGTGTACTTGTTTTTCATTGAAAACTACACGGTGTGTACATTAAATGTACACGGCGTGTATATCTTGTTTTCATTTATTCATTTCCTTTCCAAAATAAAACTACACGGCATGTAATAATAATACACGACGTGTACTTGTTTATTTCCTTTTTCCTCCATCATTTAAAACAACTTAGGCTTCCTTGAATAATTATTAAACCGCGTACGAGAATAATCTTTATTCAACTTGAGATACTTGGATACACTTAGTGTGTGACCCTCTAGGCCTCTTTCTCGTTGGCATTAGGCGGGCTTGCCTAAAGTCCAAGATTACTGTCTAGCAACGGGTCAAGGCACCCAAGAGAAAGAAGTTTACGCCGCATTGACGTATCACCTCATACGAGCGCTTACTGTGTAATTTAATCCCTTTGTCTCAATATCTCATCAAGCAGGTTTCATGGCAGTGTCATAAACCTATATGTTTGATATGTCGTTCTTTGACTACCTGAAATAAACTCATCGTTTACACCATGGCCATGGAATTTAATGCGACAGTTCTATTTCAATCAAAGGGCCGAGATATCAACTTCCATAAATGGAAGGGACAAATACTTCCTTGACTTATCCATTAACAACATGTCACTCGTGGCGCACCCAACGTACCCTACTTCCCGCCAACTATCTGCGTGACGGTTTTCGTCAGTAAATCTAAGTGCGCGAGTCATGACATGAGTTAATGATAATCTTCCAGTCCAAGGACCATTACACACGCTCGTAGATAGCAATATCCGATGACACCAAGACATGCGGAATTACTACTGGCGGGTCTGTTCTCATAATCTCCCATCTTGGAGATTACCAAGTGCGAACTCCATGAGAGAGAGTCTCGTCTTCTTATGAGTACTCGCACATGACGGTCTGTATACTATGTTTCCTATCATAGTATGTCATCCAACCGCAGAACTTTATTTAAGAATATTGTTATAGCATTTCAAGGTTCTCATCATAGCGGGGATCTGCTATGACCTTATTAATGCAACAAATATTTCAGGACATTATTATATTATAGTCATGCAGAACAATGAACAATATATAATAAGTGAACATTTATGTAATCAAAGTACAAAACAGTTGGTTCTGAGGACACCAACCCTTACAGTCAAGGCATTGAAGGTGGTAGTGTTTCCTTCAAAGATTTCCTTATTGGATCCAAAGTAGGACCAATGCTAACTGATGAGCTAGTGTAGGATACTACTGTCTTTGTTCAATCTGATTTTGAACGGGATGTACATAATAAAGTGAATGAAGAACTGAGGCAGGAGAGTTCCTTATCTAGAAAAGGAAAGAACATGATGGAGGCAGTTGTCTCCCCTGTTATGAAGGATATTCCACATAGAGAATCCCCTCACTTGGGGAAACCTTTTATGGAGGAGAAGGAATAAATGTAAGGGCTTGGAAAAAATTAAGACATGGAAGCAGGGGCGTCATCCAAAAAATCATGGCCAATGGCATGGTAGAGATGTGTGTGGCTAGTCTGCCAGGTCGTCTTCCAAGGAGATCACTCTAGAGCAGGTTAAACTTAGGGAAAATTACTCTATGCTTTTCAAACAGAATAATTCATAGTCAGAATGAGAATCAGCTGATGATATCCCAAATTATGGAGATGGTTATGATCTTTAGTTTTTCTTTTTTGGATGAGGGTATGTCCTTTGTTTTACCCCGTCTACTCTCTTTCATGTTTCTACTTTATTTTTCAATAAATTTGGTAGGATAAGGTTCGCCTAGATCACTAGACCTTTTTGGTAAGTGTTTTATGTCTATGAATCATGTCGAACAAGGAAAATATACCGAGAAGGTTTGAGTACGTGTTAGCAAGCCAACTCACACCCACTAAAATTATTATAAAAATCCTAAAGTGTGACGAAACCAGAGGAAAAGAAAGACACAATAGTGTTAAAAACACCCACAAACAGAAAACAAGAAATTAACTCCTACCACTCCCTCTGGATCCCAAGTTCTGGGGATACCATCCCCTGTTCTTTGAGTGTTGCCCCCTCTGTAATGACCGAGTCCTTTGGAGAAGTACCAGCTCATCACTCAATGATGAGTCCAAGGAGTCCTTTGGAATAATGTTGTTCATGTACTTCCATGAGATATCTTGAAAGTCAAGCCTTGGATTGCTCCAACAACCATCTTCAATGTTCTTTGATAATAATTTTTGTACTAGCAAATAATCTCTGTATCAAAATACATCTAGTTCCATCTTGTTGAAGGTAACTTCAAGCTGTAAGTCAAACCATTTCTCTATTTCATCTGTTAGGCCTTGGGGGTACCTCTCACCCTCATAACCTATTGAAGGGGTCTTGACATTTTTTCCCTTGCAGCTTCACATCCCATAAGTGAGGCCTTTATAAATGATTAATAAAAAATATTTAATAAGATCTAAAAAATGATCTGGATAAGACCAATCCACATATTCATTTGACTACTTCTGCCTGCCTCCCATTTACCGACTTATAAAATCCTTCCCACAGCCCTTGGCATCAGAAGATCCTAACTCAGCAGGAGATCTCAACACTAACAAATCTTGTTGAGGAGACTCCCCACTACTTCCAGGCTCCATGTCTACCTACACATCCTCATTGGAACCAGCAATAGGGATAACCCCCACCACACCACTATCCACTACCTTCCCAAAATTAGGCATTCTATCCTTCTTATCCAGAGGTGATCGTACATCAACATCCACGGGTGTGACGTCCATCTGGCTAGGCCTAATTTCCATAGGACCCTCTGCATCAACATCCCCATGAGAGTTGACATCAGAAATGGGAATTACGACATCTGATATCCAATGAGTATCGACAACCAAATCAGCATATGTAACATTTTGAACTGGAGGTACTTTGATCTCACTCATGGTCTTAGAAGACCCGATGTCCTTCAAAAGTGAAGCATCATCAACCACCCTACCCTGCTCCTATTTCTAAGCATACTTCTCAGACATGTTTGCAGTCTTCCTATCACCTAAATATTTCTTCACATAATCAAGTAACTTAAACATACAACTATCAACACAATGTCCATATTATAGTTTCAACATCTTAAACCCCTACGGCAAGATTCACTTACATGTCCAATGCACAAGCAATTGAAACAAGAATCAGGGACATGCTCATATTCATTTGAGAGCTCAAATTTAAACTCACCAGCAACAAGATAAACTATTTCAATGAGAGGTGAACTGAGGTCAAATTCAACTAACATTCGAGCATAATGCCCATACCTAGTCATCTCGGTCTCCTTATAAATTTTAATTGGCACGCCAACATCCAAAGCAATATCCCAAAGGATATTAGGGTTCCAAAAAACCAATTCAAAACTTTAACCCAAATCCAAGATTGCACAACATAGTTCTTAGCATGAAAAGGATCAAACCAAGGATCCTAAGTCCTAAAATTTGAGAATAGCTAGTTTCAAATTGACAAAACCAAAGCTCCATGCCTTTAACTTTAGATCCTAAGAAGGAAAATTGATATGAAAATACCCAATACCAAGAGAATTATGTGCCAACTATCAAAACCACAAATTTGAATGAGTATCTTCCTCAAATCATCAAGCTTTCATGCATCAACCTTTGGTTGAGAGGAGAGCCGCGCAATGACGGAGTGCAGACAGGCCTAAATCCTCTCCTAAAAAATTTAGGATCTGCTTCGAAAAAATCCAGTGTTCCATTTCTTGAAATATGGTTGATTGTAGTGAAAGAATCACTCCGAAGACCAGAAAAAAAAACGATCGCCCACAACAACAGCCTTCGGGATATCCTGAGGATCCAGATTTGTAGGAACTGAAGGGCAAGAAACCCTTACCGGATCCCGATCTGCATCATATGAGGGCAACAGACCACCCAAATCAGAATCCAGTTGGACAATCAGAGAAGATGTCGAGTCCACCACTGCGGGCAGAGGTGTAGACGAGCGTGACGCCACTAGATCGAGGGAGAGGCATCGAGATCTACAGTCAGGGTTTACCAGGTCCACTATTGTGGGTGGAGGCGCGGACGAGCATGACACTGCCAGATTGGAGATGGATCGAGATCTATGACCGGGGTTTTCCTAGTCCACCGCTGTGGGCGGAGGTGCGGATGAAGGTCCATCAGGGTTCGCCAGTGCTGATCCATCTAGATGAGACCGTGCAGCCTGATTTCCGCCATCAGAGTCACTGAGGTTGCCATATTGTGATGCCATTAAATCCGAAAGAAGGAAAATATACTTCCATCTTGTTTTCTGTTTGTGGGTGTTTCTTCCCAAGGTCTCCCAAATTCCATCTTTTTTCAAAAATATTCATATACTTAAAACATCATATGAAAATGACATCACAAACAGGGAAAATATACTTAATCGAAAACTTGATGGTAGTCCTGAGGCACAACCCAAGTCATTTTGAGAATTGTGTTCATTTCCTCTACAAGTGTACTCTTTCCCTCCTACTCCCTCATAGATTCTTTCACATTAAATAAGAACAAAAGGATAATATCAAAAAACTACAAAAAAAAATATGAAAATAAAGAAACGGAAGGAGGAAGAAACGCTATTGTGGAACACTCGACACTCCGATCATGAAGAAGACATGAAGACGAGGTACAACATACCTTAGATTTGGAGAGGGTTCGGTGGCAATATGGGTAGCGGTCGACAGTGGTGGCGGTGGCGGTAGGGTTTGGCGGTGACGACGGTACGGTTCGGTAGCGGCAACAGTCGTGTTATGCGAAAGCTTGAAGGCGCAAAAGAATGAGACTATGTTAGAGTTATTTTTATAACATCGAGGGAGACTTTATTGAGCGTTTCTAAAAAAAGCATTCATAAAACTCCTCTTTTTCGTAATAAAATTTGAGTCATGGGTTTTCCAAACCATAGGTGCGTCTTTTGAGTATACCTCACGGTTCAGACTGATTTGATATATTTATATATTTATATATATTTATATCAAAATATAAATATATGTAATTATAAAAATAATAACTATATTTATTATTTAAATACATTTATTATAATTTTATAATTATCTAAATATTTATTTATTTATTTATAATTATAATTATAAATAAATATATTTAAAATGCATTTATATATAATTATAAATATATAATTACAAATATAATAAATATATTTATTATTTAAATATAATTATTGTAATTTTATATATATTAGGTGCTTGGGGGTATAATTACATTAAATACACACACCATACACACAAACTGAAAAACCAAACCATAGCCCCCTAAAGGGATAACTCACCCATCAAGCCTTATTTATTCAGTGCATAGCCCGAAGACCTAGTAGGCATGAAACCTATTACATGGCCCAAAGGCCCACAAACTGACCTAAAGGCACAATGCAGCGCCATGCCTTCATCATGCCTGCATCACCGTCTAGCTGCGTCACCGCCTGCTTCTGTCATGTCTGCATCACCACCTACTTGCATCACCGCCTGTCAGTGGAAATTCGCTCCCACTCAGATTTGAACTCGGGTCTGATATAGGATTACGAGAAGCCTTTATCACTCGGGCAAGCCCCCACCTGTTTTACTGTAATTTTATAATTATTTAAATACGTATTTATTTATTTATAATTGAAATTATAAATAAATATATTTAAAAAGTATTTATATAAATATATGAATTTATAGATATACAATTATAAATATAATAAATATTTTTATTATTTAAATATATTCATTATAATTTAATAATTATTTAAATATATATTTATTGATTTATAATTTCATAAATACTTTTAAAAAACATTATATATATTTATAATTGCATATTTAAATATTTAAATTAAAAAATTATTAAAAATCATTTAAATAGGTTAATTATATAAATTTTAAACATATTTTAAATGTTAAAACTTAATAGATAAAAATGAATTAATATTATTCATATAAATTACAAACATATTGAAAATATAACATGTATATAGTAAATAAATATACATATAAATAAATATTAGAAAATGATTAAATATATTTTAAACATTATTAATTAATGTATAATAATAAATGGATAAATTAAATTCAATAAATTTCAAAAATATTAAAAAGTGAATTCATAACATTTACCTGAATTAAAAACATTCATCTATGCACATACACATCTACACACATATACATACACACATGTATATACACAGATACACATGCATACATGTAATTATGCATGTACTTGTATTTTAAATTATTTAATATCAATATAAATATATATCTAAATAAATATATTCATTTATATAGTATATAATTGTTTAAATAAAAATATTAATATATTATATTTATTTTAATTTTACATTTTTTAATCAATGTATATAAATAAACAATTAAACATTTTGACTAATATAAATTTGATAATTTTTTATATATAAAATTATTTACAAATATATATATATAATTATATATATTTATTAATATATAAGTTTATATAATTATAAATATAATGAATATATACTATTTAAAAATATTTATTATAATTTTATAATTATTTAAATATATATATATATATATTTATTTGTAATTCTAATTATCAATAAATATATTTATAAATATTTGTATATATATATAAATATATTTATATAATTATATAGATGTATATAATTATATGTAATTATATAATTATATATATGTATATAATTATATGTTATAGGTACTTAGGGGTACAAATTCCATGAAACAAAGACACACACATCTCACCCAATCAATGGGTAGGTCATAGCCCCCCCAGGGATAACCCACCCACATTATTCAGTCATCACACTAGCCATCACGAGCTCATCAACAATGGCTGAAGCCGCACCCCCCAGTCGTATGCATCCAGGTGTCATCATTCTGCCAGCCCCCGTACCTGTCGATCTTCATCCCGCCAATGGTTGCACTTCCCATCAGCACAAGTCGTTGATCCTTCACTCTACCTTTACAGTCGGCCCATCACCTGCCTACACGCCCGCCGCTGCACACCTATTGCAGACGTCGCCTATACTTTTTTTAGCACTAATAAAAGTTACCTTTATGAGCACTTTTAGTTAGCACCGATAAATGTGCCCCTTTTATCATCACTTTCTGTTTAGCGCTAATAAAAGTTGTCCCTACGCATGCGCTAATATGTGGTAGTGTATATAATGAATATAAATTTATTACATGCGTTGATATTAGTAGATATCCTACACAACCAACACATTCTTCCCATAGTAGTGGAAGTATATGGGAAACTATAAAAAATAGATGACATTAGGAACCTTCCAGTGTAGGCACATCTATACTACAATGATATTTAGACTCTCTACTGGTTGATAATGAAGGTGATTTTGATATTTTAAATTGGTGGAAAAATTATGAATCAACATTGTATATACTAACATGAATTGCCTATGTTGTACTTAATGTTCTCATTTTTTCTATTGCGTTAGAGTCTACTTTTTTGTGCAGATGGATGAGTTATTTGTTATTATCATACACGACTTACACCAGATATGGTTGAAGCTATTATAGTCACAAGAGATCATTTATATGCACAAGATCGATAATAAGAATTTATCAACAATGATAACGAGCTCGACATGTTGTTAAGCTCTACCGAAGACACAACATTAGATTGATTTTTTTAAATGTTTACTGTAATGCGGTTTTGTAATAGAATATATATATATAATGTACTTTTTTATTAAATATATTTCCAATTTATTTGTTTTTCTCGTCGTACAAATAAAGAGTATATTTTGTTAATCTTTAATTGTTGTGTATTTTTTCACCATAAATGATATATTTGTTTGTTAAACAATGTTTTATATTTTTAAATAATATATATATATATAATAACTCATTATTTTGAAAATAATAAAATTCCACAATGTCCATCTCATGGCTTGGCCGGGTGGTTTAGCATGGCTCAATGCCAGCCCACGCCGAGTCATGGAGGTAGTTTGGACTGGATCGCCCACCCTGCGGGCCAGTTTTTAGAGCAGGCCCCACCATGGGATGGATCGAACTAAATTTACATGCTTACTCATTGAAATGGGATGGGTGGTACTTGTAAACCCTTGCAGTTGTTGCAATTCTTTGATGTGAGATTGCATCTGTGGATGTTATCCCATGTAGAGATAGCCTTAGGCGCACGAGGCTTTATAAACCTTGGCGCGCCCCTGGCTCTGCACACTATACCTGTCAAAAAATCTGAAAGACATTGGGATAATCCATTATCCCGTTGATTTATGTGGGTTAAGGCAATGAATATTTAGGCCTGTAAAAATTCAGACCTCATTTGATCCAACTCGCAAAACCCACAGCCTGCGGGGCTAGACAGGGTGTCCGCAGGTCCCGTTTGACCCACGATTATAAGTTGTATTTCAAAAAGTTATGTTTGAAAAGTAAAATAAAATAATGTAATATAATAATTTAACATGAGTTTGGGAAAAAATAGTTCAGTTTTAATACAACCATAAATAAATCAAGGAAAATATCATCTCATGTTGGGTTTTGAACTTGACGGTCAGGTTGGCCACGAGATGGATGGCACGTCGGTTTATTTGGAGCATGGAACTAGCTTAATAAATAGGATTGTTGTATTAAAAAAATGGTGTAATAATTCTGAAAACAGATGTACAAGACTATCCTTTGGTTTATAATACAATGCTTTACTAACATTTTGATTTATGTATTTTAATTCTATTATTATTATTATTATATATATATATATTAATATATATATATTCTTTATAGAATTTTAAAATATATAATAATGCCTAGCATTTTATTTTACTTTTTGATAACATCATACAATTAAAAATATATAATGTCCATTATTTCATTTTAATAATATATATATATTACTGTGAGTTTTTAAAAGTTACTTAGAAAAAATTAATAAATAGAATAAATAAAAATAAGAAAAAATAATAATAAATTTATAATAATATTATGTATTAATATATTTGCATTGAAAATATAAACATATATTTATTTTAAAATTTTTATAATCAAGTCTCCAATATAAATTTGCAGTATAATATTTCAGTGCAAATTTTTTGTACAAATTTACACTCACAACATTAAAATTTTAGTTCATGGAGAATATAATTTCATGATTTACATTATGTAGGATTGAATATGTAAAAATTAGATGCTCAAACACAAGAGGGGGGGGGGGTGAATTATATACTTTAAAAATTCCTTTGGAACCTTTAAAGTTAAGTTTAACAAGGTTAAACAAACATTCACAAGACCTCTTAAAGAAACCTTTTCTAATTTCTTAAAAGAAATATTCTACCTTAAAGTGTATATAATCTGTAATACAATCAGAGTAACGGAATTACAAAGTATAATAAAGTTGTACTTCTTAACTTTAACAAAGTTACGAATAACAGCGGAATTAAAACAACTTGTAATAGTAAACAAGTAACAATAAGATTCTTTTAACCCAAAGAGAAGGGTATCCAACAACCTTGGATAAAGGTCCCTTGATTTATACTTTCAAGAAAGTCTGTCTTACCCAAACCCAGGTAAGCCCTCAATCCAAAGACCAGTATTTGTCTTGCTATCCCCGCAAGCCCTCGATTTAGAAGGAAATCGGAACCTCTATCTTCCAATCCCAGAAGCCCACGATCAGCACGATCGGAGTCTACACAAACCAAGTTTGAACAAGTTGTTCACGCCTGAACAAGTTGTTCATGACATCCGCACGAATCACTGAGAGTTATAATAGCCTCTCTCTCTAGAAATCACTTCACAACTTTATTCTTTCGAAGTCAGTTGTCAAAGTTGTAGTTATTTTCTCATTCAAATGGGATTGTATTTATAGGCAAAACTTCCCAAAGGTCGGCTCCTCTCCAACGGTCATATTTTCCTTAAATTTCAGAGAGACTTGGAAATGTGTCAAACATACAATGGTTAGTTTATAACAGATTGTACGACGTCGTTTCAAGTAACAGAAACGATGTTAAGTATAAGAGAACTTAGAATCTGATATCATTGGAATGATACATTTGTCTACTTTAACATTATCAAGACAACATAATCTTAGGAAATCAGGAAAACAGATTCTTAGAAATAACATTATCAGGAAAATGGAATCATAAAATTAGAGTCACATATACACCGGATTTGGTATCATGAAGATCAGCATCATATATACACTAGATTTGGTATTGAAAATCGGCATCACATATACACCAGAATCGGTATTGAAAATCAGCATCACAAATACACCGGAATCGGTATTGAAAATCAGCATCATATATACACCGGATTCGGTATTGAAAATCGGCATCACATATACACCGGAATTGGTATTGAAAATCGGCATCACATATACACCGGAATTGGTATTGAAAATCGGCATCACATATACACCGGAATCGGAATTATAAAAACTGAATCATATATACACCAGATTTGGAATCATAAAAACTAAATGAAAAATCGTAATGAAAGATCTGTAAGTATAACAGAATGGAAAATTGGAATGACAATTCCGGATCTTTAGAAAAATACAGAACTCAAAATATTTAGAACTTAAGAAAAAGTGTTTGTGATTTTCAAAACAGAAAACCATAAGGAATGGAGAAGTCATAAGATATCCTTATTGACTCAACAATATCCCCCTAATTGGAAAGAACAAACAACTTTTCTAAGGAAGAATATATTGACTTAGATAAAAAAAACTTATCTCCCCCTTTGAATGAAATTTTGGATGAATATGACTAAATCCCCCTTAGGTTATGTTTCCCAAGGATCGTATTCTTGATCTTTGAAGTTGGGTTTTCCTAAGGGAATATCTCCCCCTTATACATACATTTCTTTTTAAAAGAAAAATCCCTCTTACGTGGACATTATCCTTTCTTTCCATACTCCCCCTTTCTAGATTCTCCTTCTCAGAGATTAAATTATTACTTTAAAATAAATTCTCCCCCTTTGTGATTTTCAAAAAGAGGGAAAAGGAATGGAGAGGAATAAGATGTACCTGTAAGGTTAAGCAAGCATACATTCAAAAAACAAAAGAAAGATATGCAAGAAACTTCTTTAAGAAAATCTTAGAAATAAGGTTTACATTACAATAAAACATCAGAATGTAAAAAGTCATCCACTCTTCTTCTACTCAAACAACATCTTCTTTATCAAATATTTGAGTTTCTTCACTTCCTTATGATCTTCTTCAAAATTCTTCATTAAGATATCCTAATCCTGATTCTTCTTCTCTAAAGACAAGATCCTCTCTTCTTAATCAGCCACCTTTTTCTCTAATTCATCTCTGACTTCCTTCTCAATGCTAACAGATCGAGCAAAAAAATTAAGTTGACTATCTTTCTCAGAGATTTATGTCCTGACCTTGTTGAACTCAGTTTCACAAGTATTAAAATCTCCTTTTGTTGAATCCATGAAGTCACCGAATTGTCTTAGCTCTTCATTGATACTTTTGGTACAGTTAAAGACTTTATTACAAGTCACCTTCTGAGCTTTGTAATCAATAAAAAGATTACCGAAGTTTGATTCTTGCTTGAAAACCATGTCTATAAGCATATTGGTTGATTCCGTCTTTTGATTCAGGGTCTCTTGCATCATTTGACTTCAGACATCTATGTTTATAAGAACCAGAATGGTGCTGACCAACTTTCTTAGAGATAAATTGACAAAATAATCTTTGATAGATGAATAGGACTCGGATCTTGAAATGTCTTTCACTTTCTCAACTCATCTTAGAGTTAAGGAATATGGTCTCTCTATTTTATTAGAGGACTTATGAGGCGTTTCCTTATCAGATGGAGAAACAAAAACATTCTTTCCTTTTAAGAGGATCTCGGATTGGATATTTTTCATCTGAAACATAAAAAACATTTAGATCTCCCTATTCGTCTTCTTCTTGAGACTCTTCCTCTTCTTCATCTTGTTGTTCAACCTTTTCTTTCTCTGCTTCTTCTTCTAGTTCAAAATCAACTTCTTCTTTATCTTCAACTTCAAACTCTTCCTCGACTTCTATTTCTTCCTCAACTTCTATTTCTTCAACTTGTTCTTTGCCTTTTTATACTGAAACAGATTTGGAACCTGAGCTCGAAGGAGTTACAACATAATCTTCCACTTCCTTTAAAACATCATCATCATCATATTGGATTATCTGATCTTCCATTTCTTGAACTGGTTTTGATAAATCTAGGAATTTCTTAGCTTTCTGGATTTCTGGAGTGGCCACCAATTTCTTATGAACATCTTGAGATTCTACTACTTCCTGATATTTCCTTTCTACAGCTTTTAGAAGAGACTGACAAACTTGCTCTTCCAAATATTTCTTCTTTAACTTCTTCTCCTTCTTCTCTTTCTCAAGATTTTCAGATTGCTTGATTATAAGAGCCTTTGCCTCCGCAGGATTTAGACCAAAAGAAGGATCTCCTTCCTTCCTAGTAGCTGTCATTTCTCTCCACTTTGAAACTGTTGCATCGGAATAAGCATTTGGTTTCTTTGTAGGAGGAGGTGCTGAAACCGGAACAGAAGGAACTGGAACTGGCAGACTTGGTTCATCAAGTTTCCTTTTCTTAGGAGCTGACTTTGAAGATTATGGAACTTCACCCTTGTTCTGGACAACCATTTCTTCAAAACTTTTTGATTCTGGGATAAACTCTATTTTCATCCTCCTTAGAGTATCATCACTTAGCAACAAAATATTGAACTACTTCGAGACTGATCAACATGGAACATTCATTTCTTGAAGGCATAAAACAAATATCCTCGAAATAGTTGTTGGGTATATAAGGATCTGAGATCTGATGGTTCCGCCTTTTATTGCCTGAATGGTGAGAAAGATGTACTTCACCAAGTTGATCTTCCTTAAGTTGACAAGGAAATCTAAAAGAAAGATATCACATATCATTAGAGAATCCTTATCTCCCTTTCTTGGAATAAGAAATCCTTGCATCCAGAGAGCCACCATCTTGTGATTCATTAAAAGATTTTTAATCTTTAGATTCTTAGCATAATTAAGCCCGAGAAAATCCAAAGCCTTGACTTTTCAAAAGATCCTTCTTTCTTAGGGATTTTCTGGGAGCAAAGAATATCCTCCCCTTCATATGGTATGTTGAGAATATTTGCTTCCATCTTGTAGGGGACTGTATAGGACTAATCATAACATTTGAACTTAAACAGATCCTTACCATATTTTTGGAAGAAAGAAACAGATTCATAGAATTGAATAAGGAGGTCAGGATAAATCAGATCCTGAGATTTCTCCTTAGCCATACAGATACTTTCCCATCCATTCGATCTTATCACCTTATAAATAAGGGAGTCATATTTCTCAAATAACTTAGGGCATACTAACCTTTCCCTAAATATTGACCAGTCCTTAATCTCCTTGCTAACCGGAATCTAATCTGCTGAGGATTCTGGAGTCATTCAGGGTGATGGAGAACTTCAGAATGAGAGCTTTGATGGCAACATAACTTTGGCACTGATATCAGTAAGGATGGCGAGATACTTGAAAATGAGGCACCCCTTATATAGACATAGCTATGACTTTTCAACTTCCATAAGATAATCAAAAAACTGACAATAACCTGATCTGATCTGACAGTTGAGAGTGGATATAGAAAATATGAATTCTGATCTTTTGAAGTAAGGTAAACCATAATTTAAGAAATTTTGAAATACCAACAACTAAAACTTAAGATAAAGAGAATAAAGAGTAAGAAATACTACCTTTTAGAATACTATGAGAGATTTATCGGTATTATAAAAAAATTTCTTGGGAGTTTTCAAATCTGAACTTTTCAAATCCAAAATTTTCAAATCCAAAATTTTCAAATCCAAAATTTTCAAATCCGAAATTTTCAAATCCAAAATTTTCATATCCAAAATTTTCAAATCCGAAAAAAATTAAAGAAATAAAATAAAAAAACATATGTAATCCCCCTGAAATAAGGAGTAATTTAATGTTAGGAAATTATTTAAACAAGAATTATATATGAATGACTACCTTACAGAAATCATTCCTAGCTTCTGTTTAATATATTCAAATCTATCAGAAGATAGAGGTTTTGTAAAAATATCAGCAAGTTTCTCTTGAGTTCTGATGAATTGAAGAATAATATCTCCTTTAAGTGTGTAATCCATAAGAAAGTGATGTCTAATATCTATGTGCTTTTCACGAGAGTGATGTTCAGGGCTTTTACTTAGAGAAATGGAGCTTGTGTTATCACAAATAATTTGAGTCTTAGTAAAACTCATACCATAGTATGTGAGTGTGTGTTGCATCCACAACACTTGAGCACAACAACTTCCAGCTGCTACATATTTAGCTTTAGCAGTGGAAAGTGCTACAGAATGTTGTTTCTTGCAAGACCAAGAAACTAAGGAATCTCCTAAGAAATGACAAGTTCCTGATGTACTTTTTTTTATCCATTTTATAACCACCAAAGTCAGCATCTGAAAAACTTTTAAGTTCAAAAACATTTCCAGAGGAATAAAATAGTCCCAAATCTAAAGTTCCCTTTAAATACCAGAAAATTATTTTTACAGCTTTTAAATGGGATTATTTAGGATTTTCTTGAAATCTTTCACATAAGCATACTGAGAACATTAATTTTGGTCGACTAGATGTTAAGTAAAGTAAGCTTCCTATCATCCCTCTATATGATGTTTGATCTACAGGTTTCCCTGGTTCATCAATATCAAGAGTATTAGAGGTTCCAATAGGATTACTTATACTCTTAGTTTTGTTATACCTGAACTTATTTAGAAGATCTTTGATATACTTATGTTGAGATATGTAAGTTCCCTCTAGTTTTTGTGAAATTTGAAAACCAAGAAAAAATGTTAACTCACCCATCATAATCATCTCAAACTAAGATTTCATAAGATTCACAAAGGAATCAGTTAAGGATTGTTGAGTTGATCTGAAGATGATGCCATCAACATAGATTTGAATAATCAAAACATCTTTATTATTTTTATTAATGAAAAGGTTTGGATTAGCAGTTCCCTTAACATAGTTACTTTGAAGAAAAAATCCTGAAAGTCTATCATACTAAGATCTAGGGGCTTGTTTAAGTCAATATAAAGCTTTGGTAAGTTTATAAACATGATTAGGATATTTTTTATCTTCAAATCCAGGGGTTGATCTACATAGACTTCCTACTATATATAACTGTTAAGAAAATCACACTTAACATTCATTTGATAGAGTTTAAAATTAAAGAATGCTGCAAAGGATATAATAATAATAATATATTCAAGTCTTTCTACAGGAGTATGGGTTTCTTCATAGTCTATGCCTTCTTGTTGGTTATATCCTTTTGCAACTAGTCTTGCTTTGTTTCTGACAATGACTCCATTTTCATCGCATTTGTTTCTAAAAACCCATTTTACTCCAATAACATAAGTTTTCTTAGGTTTCTCAACCAAGTTCAAAACTTGATTTCTTATGAATTCATTGAGTTAATCTTGCATAGCCTTTATCCAATCTTTATCACCCAAGGCTTCTTTAAGAGTCTTTGGTTCAAATTGATAAAGAAATGAAACATGTTTAACTTTATTCCTTAAAGAACTTCTAGTTCTTACTGGTTGATTAATATTTCCAATGATATTATCACTGGGATGATTCCTAAGTAACAACTGACTTGGATTTTAAAAAACTTGTTCATCAATATAAGGTAGAAAATATTCATGAGTAAATGTTTTAGAAACATTTTCTTGAACATTATCCTTGTCTGAAAGTTCTTCTATGAAAGGTTGGTTATTAGTTTTAGAAAATATATCAGAAAAGGATTCAGTTTGTTTGAAAACAAAAGGATCATTTTCATCAAAATTAACATGAACTATTTCTTCCACAGTGCAAGTGTTTTTGTTAAAAACTCTATATACCTTAGAGTTAGTAGAGTAACCTAAGAAAATTCCTTCATTGGACTTGGGTGCAAATTTATGTAAGTTATCCTTGGTATTCAGGATAAATACTTTGCAACCAAAAACTTTGAAGTAAGAAACTTTTGGTTTTCGACCAGTCCACAACTCATAAGGTGTTTTATTAAGAAATGGTCTTATTAAAACTCGATTTATAGTATAAAAAGCAGTACTTAAATCTTCATACCAAAAATGTTTAGCTATAGAATATTCACTCAACATGGTTCTTGTCATCTCTTGAATAATACACTTTCTTCTTTCGACAACACCATTTTTTTGAGGAGTTCTTTGAGCTGAGAAGTTGTGAGTAATACCTTTTTTACTACAGAAAGTTTTAAAATCAGAATTTTTAAATTCTCCACTATGATCACTATGAATAGTTATCAACAGTAGGTTTTTCTCATTTTTAACTTGAGATCTAAATATTTTTAAATAAGAAAAATCTTTAGATTTCTTTGCGAGAAAATAGACCCAAGTAAATCTAGTATAGTCATCAACTAGGACAAACACATAGTATTTTCTTCCAATACTTCCAGTTTGTGTTGGACCAAACAAATCCATGTGCACTAGCTGTAAGGAATTAGAAGTTGTAACTTCACTTATAGATTTAAAGCTATATTTATGTTTCTTTCCATATTGACAAGGATCACAGACTTTTGAAGAATCAAACTTAAGTTCCGGTAGATCTTGAACAAGTTCTTTCTTAGAAATATTACTAAGATTCCTTAAGTTATAGTTTCCTAGTCTCCTATACCAAAGCCATGATTGATCTTCAAATTCACTAAGTCAAGGTATATCTTGACTTCTAAGGTATTCTAGGTTTAAAGTGTACACATTCTCATGCCGAAGGGCAGAGAAAATACACTCGTCCTTGGAATTGTGAACTAAAAATTTATCATTTCTAAAATTCACAAGGTAACCTTCATCACATAATTGGATTATTCTTATGAGGTTGTTCCTAAGGCATTTTACAAAAAGAACATTTGAAATAAAATCTTTACCAAGAAGAATAATGTTACCTATACTGATAATTTCTCCTTGAGAGTTATCACCAAAAGTTACCTTTCCACCTTTAGTTTTTAAAATCTTCTTGAAATGGTCTTTGTTACCAGTCATGTGCCGGTAACATCCACTATCCATGTACCATAGGTTGTCGGTACTTCCTTCTTTTTCCTGAAAAAGAAAGAGTTAGGCTTTTAGAATCCAAACTTTCCTGGATCCGGAATTATTAGATAATAAAAGTTTGGGTAACCAAATTAGTTTAGAAAAATTATCTTTATGAAAACCAAGATATTGAACATTATTCAAAGAAAACTTTTTCTTCCAATTCCCACCACTTTGACATTTAGTACAAAAAGGAGATCTAGAAGGAACAAAATAATTATTTTTAAAAACAGGTTTTTCATGAGAATAACCTAAACCCTAATTATTACCATGAGTTCAGATCTGAGAATACATCTTGTCAAAAGTTTCCTTACCAGAAGTAAAATTTTCAAGAAGTTTCTTCAAGGAAAATATTTCAGATTTTAGTCTCAGGACTAAATTCTTATCCTCAAGAAAAATATATTTAGAGTTAAGTTTATTCTCTAAAACATCTTTTTCTAAAAACAGATTTTTAAGATCCTCAAAAATTTTATCTGGTTGTGCCCAAATTTACCCTACAGGTATGCGGTCGTTGTAGTACAGGTAGGGGTCGAATCCACAGAGACCGAAGAAGAAACCATGAGACACTTTGATTAGATGTGGGATTGGCTATGAAGTGGCCAACTATGGTGTTGATTGATTTGAAGAAATATTGATTTAATTTAAAGAACAAAACCAATAAAATTACTTTAATTAAAACAACTAATTAAGGTGAGTTAATCCTAGGTTGTCTCTTAGGCTTGATTGGATGTATTTTTTTTTCATTTGATTTTCTGTTCATCGGTTCAAGAGGTATCCATTAAATGAAATAATTCCTCAATATCATTCTCTGATTTAATCCATACACAATTTCAAGGATAATCACCAATTCACTTAGAGGATCAATTAAATGAGCACTCCAAGGAATTAGATCGTACTAGCACTGAAAATGTGTCATCGTTAAAGTCGGTGAAGACAAAGAAGAAGATAAATCAAAGAAAGGAACTATTAAAATGAAGAACAGATTTAAGAATTTAAGAACATAAAATAGCATTCAATCCTCCTAATGTGACTCCCTAGGATAAAACCATAAAATTTTATCCCTCCATTGATTCTATTCTATCAATGGAAGCGGGTAGTCGACTTAAAGAAGAGGGATTGAAGAAGAAAACCATTAATAAAAATGAACACTCCACCGTTGTGTGATTGAATTCACGAGTGTTGGTGTGAGTAAATTCACATCGTGATTAAATGGTATAAAAATGTGAAGAAAGGAAAAATAAAAATTAAAAAAGAATAAATTTTATTAAAATACTAAATGTGAATGAAAAACTTACATTAGAGAAATTGACGATGTCATTACAAAACGAAAGCGGAAAATTACAATTGAAAGAAAAACATGGATTCAAAGAAAAATGTTAGATGGTAATTCCTTCACCACAAGATCCTTATATAGTCATATTAGTAGGATTATAGACACCCCACCACAATAAATTCCATCCCCATTAATTAAGAGAGTCAAAAGGAAGGTGAGAAAATTAAGGGATTTTGACGTTTCGAAGTTGACCCAGAAATTTCGTCCAGATTCTTCCACCATTTTGACGTGTGAATTTGGAATTTAAGGAGTCCAAATAATCAGAGGTAGTAGAAGACAAATATCTTCTTACATTATCCTCTATCATATGTAAAAATTTCAGGAAATGTGGCTTAGCCGTTTGGAAGTTATAGTCGAAATGGTGGGATGGCTTTATGTGCATTAATGTCGGGTCGACCATTTAAATCTCAACTTCAGATCCCTTTATCATCATGAAAACTTCAGAATTAGCTCTAGAAACAGTTGAATAAAATGATCCTAACATTTTTATATTTCTAATTTATAAATTTGAGCTTCATTGGGATTGGTTTGTGGGCCCCACATTTTTTTGATGGGCCTTAGACCCGTTATGCTTTCTCCAGCAAATTTCTGCATTCGGGCGCAAAATTCTCCATCTTCCCTTGAGATTCATCCATCGGACCTAAAAGATAAAATGTTCTAAACAAAGTGATAAATCATATCCCAAAATTTCAAATTCATAAAATGAATATAATTTTGTCCACAAAAAAATGATTGATTGAGCCCAAATTTTCATTTTAAACATGAATTGCATTTAAGATGAGAAATGAAGTTCTATTTATGTAATGCACTAAAAACAATGTTTATGGAATTTGGAACAATGAATATAAAGATATTAAAAATTAATATTAGCCACTTTCAGTGACTAATCACACCCCCCCAATTTGAGTTTTTCTAGTCCCGAGAAAAATAAATTACAAATATGAAATTCAAATCCCCTTTTCCAAAAACATTTTAATACACATTGCTCACCCAAATATCTAATACCAAAAAAAATTATGAAACCCATAAAAAAAATTTAAAACAAGCTAGGTACATAAGTATATCCCAAGCCCAAGCCCATTCCTTTGTTCAAATTCATCGTCACATTTCATCCAATTCTAATTAAGCATGATAAAGTGTTGTGCATAATAAAATATATGGTGCCCATTTTATTGTTCAAGGGGAAAAAATGGAAGTGCTAGGTTGGAATCACATTAAACCATAAAATGAGTATCCAATTTTTTTTTTGAATTTTTTTGTTTATTTTATTTTTTTAACCATAATAGATATGAAAAGACTAACTCTGGGCAAGACAACTATGGAGTCGCGATCCCCAAGTGTCAGATGCCACACATATTGTCAATTCCATGCTCTACAATAGAGATATAAAGCCTAACTCTGGGAAAGAAAACTATGGATTCACGATCCCCAAGTGCCGGACGCCACGCATTTGGAAAAAACATTGCTCTATGTGGTCATTATTATTTTTTTTCAATTTTTTTTTGTTTTTTTTGGATACTCAAATTAAACTAAAAGTGGCCCCAGAACCCTATGCTATAATGAAAGGGACCCAAAAACTCAAATTTACACCCACAATCCAGTAGATGTGCATTGTGGCATTTTTATTAAGAGGATGAAAATGTAAACTTTGAAAAATCACATCGGACAACCACACGTTCCAAAAACTATGCTCATGAACTTAAACTTACATTAAAATTAGAATCAAGGCATCCAAATATTTTGATATCCAATTTCAGAGTTTGAAATGTGTGTTATCATGTTCAAGGTTAATGGAATTTTTCTTTCCATGCATGTTCTTATTGAAAAAAAAAATCATTTTTTATTTCATCTCCCCCCAACTTAAAATAACATTGTCCCCAGTGTTTAAAGAAAAGAAAAGTTAGAAGAGGGGTAGGAGAGGATTTAAAATAGAAAATTGAAAATGATAATCATGGAATGAATTCACGTGGTGTTTGATAAAGAAATCGCATTCCAATGTCTCCCTTCAATCCTGGGTTCGAGTCTCAGCAGCTTGGATGGTGGTGAATGGATTTTCCTTATGACTTAAAACATGTCCTTTTATTTTTTTAACCTATAAAAACATAAAAAAAATAAAAAAAATAAATTGATGATACATTGTCTTCTTTTTAGATTTCTGGGTAAGGTATTACTCAGAGATCACCCCACGTGACATGGATGAATATGGCACTCCCCTTTCATACCCATCCTTACTCATAAAAGAAGAATAGGTCAATAGTCTACGGTAATTTATTATATGAAAAATAAAATGATTCAAAATGAATAGAAACATGAAAACCATGGGTTGCCTCCCATACAACGCTTTTGTTTAACGTCATTAGCTCGACTTGAACCCCCCAACTTATCCAATTCCAACTTTCAAAATTTTAATTAACCCATATTTATCCACTTCAACAAGATTGAGATTGATTGTTTTTTTTGAAATTTGTTTCGTATGAAATCCTATTTTCTACAATGATTGGTAAAATCCAAGGAATATCTAAAATGGTTGATTGTGTTTTATTTGGAGTATTTCCTAAGATTTCAAGGTTCATTCCTACTTGGTGAGATTCTTTATGAAAATTGATGATAATTGAATGGTCTTGGTTATCATAAATAGAGGGATTATTTAGTAGGGAAGGAAGGATTAGAATGTTGTGTTCAGTTTCATTGAATTTTCCTAAAGAAAAATAGAAATTTGAATCCAAATTTGTTTCTTCTACAAATTTTTTTGAAATAATTGGTTCCTTTTGAAAATATGATTCATCCCCAAAAGTGTCTAGTTGAATATCAGGAATGGGTGTGGACTCATTGTTTGGTATTTCACCCAATTGTTCAGTGATTAGTGTTTTTGAAAAATCATCAATAGAGAAATATTCAGGACTCTCCATCCACAATGTCAAATTTCCCTCTTTTGAATCCAAAAAATCAATTTCTTCCTGATTTAAGCACCCATCAACAATTATTTCATTATCTTCAACTATCCCAAATATAATGTTTGGTTCTTCAATAAATTCATGTGAGGTTTATGGGAGAGAATATTCTTGTATTAGTGATGAGGAAGAGACAACCAGAGTGGGAATGGGTTCCACAACCATTTCAATGCTTTGTAGTTCTACTCTTAAGGATGAAACTTCTGAATTCATTTTAACCATTTTTTCACACAAATGTTCAAGAATTTTTTTCAGAATTAGGATTGATAGATGTTTGGACATCATGAACTTCATTAAGTTTTATTTCTTCAATCATCCTCAAGAGGTATGGAAATTGATCCTTTAAACAATCAGCATCCCATTGATTGTGCATCTCATCTGGTGTGGTGTAATCATTCAAGTGTTGATCAAAGTAATTTTCTATGTGAGGGTATTCTCATTGTTGATTTTCTATTTGATTCCAACCCAATTTTATGAAAGGAAATTTTTTATGATACTCCATTGAAGTTGAATGAAATTTGTATTTGGATTTTTTTTGGACACACGAAAACATAAAGGGGAAAAGAAAAGAGAAATATAGGTGAGAAAAGAGAAGTTATGTGATAATATAAGGTGGGTGTCTAAAAAAACTTACTTGGGTCCCCAAAAACGGTGCCAAAATTTGGTTGCGCCCAAATTTACCCTACAGGTATGCGGTCGTTGTAGTACAGGTAGGGGTCGAATCCACAGAGACCGAAGAAGAAACCTTGAGACACTTTGATTAGATGCGGGATTGGCTATGAAGTGGCCAACTATGGTGTTGATTGATTTGAATAAATATTGATTTAATTTAAAGAACAAAAACAACAAAATTACTTTAATTAAAAAAACTAATTAAGGTGAGTTGATCCTAGGTTGTCTCTTGGGATTGATTGGATGTATTTGTTTTTCATTTGATTTTCTGTTCATCGGTTCAAGAGGTATCCATTAAATGAAATAATCTCTCAATATCATTCTCTGATTTAATCCATACACAATTTCAAGTCTAATAACCAATTCACTTAGATGATCAATTAAATGAGCACTCCAAGGAATTGGATTGTACTAGCACTCAAAATGCGTCGTCGTTAAAGTCGGTGAAGACAAAGAAGAAGATAAATCAAAGAAAGGAACTATTAAAATGAAGAACATATTTAAGAATTTAAGAACATAAAATAGCATTCAATCCTCCCCATGTGACTCCCTAGGATCAACCCATAAAAGTTTATCCCTCCATTGATGTTATTCTATCAATGGAAGCGGGTATTCGACTTAAAGAAGCAGGATTGAAGAAGAAAAACATTAATAAAAATGAACACTCCACCGTTGTGTGATTGAATTCATGAGTGTTGGTGTGAGTAAATTCACACCTTGATTCAAAGGTATCAACATGCGAATAAAAGTAAAAGAAAAAGTGAATAAGAATAAATTTTATTAAAATACTAAACGTGAATGAAAAACTTACATTAGATAAATTGACGATGTCATTACAAAATGAAAGCGGGAAATTACAATTGAAAGAAAAACATGGATTCAAAGAAAAATGTTAGATGATAATTCCTTCACCACCAGCTCCTTATATAGGCATATTAGGAGCCTTAGAGACACCCCACCACAATAAATTCCATCCCTATTAATTTAGATAGTCAAAAGTAAGGTGAGAAAATTAAGGGATCTTGACGTTTCGAAGTTGACCCGGAAATTTCGTCCAGATTCGTCCACCATTTTGATGTGTGAATTTGGAATTGAAGGAGGCCGAATCATCAGCGGTATTAGCAGAAAAATATATTCTTCCATGTTTCCTATATCATTTGTAAAAATTTCAGGAAATTTGGCTCAGCCGTTTGGAATTTATAGTCGAAATTGTGGGACAACTTTATGTGCATTAATGTCGGGTCCACCATTTAAATCTCAACTTCAGATCCCTTTATCATCATGAAAACTTCAGAATTAGCTCCGGTCACAGTTGAATAAAATGATCCTCATATTTTTATCTTTCTACTATATAAATTTGAGCCTTATTGGGCTTGGTTTGTGGGCCCCGCATTTTTTTGATGGGCCTTAGGCCCATTATGCTTTCTCCAGCAAATTTCTGCATTCGGGCACAAAATT
Organism: Viscum album; assembly: GCA_963277665.1. Taxonomy (NCBI): domain Eukaryota; kingdom Viridiplantae; phylum Streptophyta; class Magnoliopsida; order Santalales; family Viscaceae; genus Viscum; species Viscum album. The sequence continues at coordinate 53,744,928 of OY728153.1, read as the reverse complement.
ATCCATCTTCACTTGGGATTCATCCATCGGAACTAAAAGATAAAATTTTCCAAACAAAGTGATCAATAATATTCCAAAATTTTAAATTCAGAAAATGAATATAATTTTATCCACAAACAAATGAATGATTGGGCCCAAATTTTCATTTTAAACATGAATTGCATTTAAGATGAGAAATGAAGTTCTATTTATGTAATGCACTAAAAACAATGTTTATGGACTTTGGAACAATTAATATAAAGATATTAACAATAAATATTTGCCACTTTCAGTGACTAATCATTATCCTTCTCAGAATTAACTTCCACAAGTTTCTTAAAAAGATTTTTTAAAACATAATTTTTCTCATCAAGATCTTTGGAAAGATCCAAAATTTCTTTTGTTAAAATAGATTATCTAGAATTTTATTTATCAAGTTTCTTAGAAACTAACTTAGAAAATCTAGAAACTTCCTCATGGGAAGGAAAATCATTATCATTATCTGATGAAGAAGATTCTTCATCTGAAGAAAATTCTCTATCTGAAAAATTTTCACTTAAAGACATATTGGTTAAGGATTCAGCAGTTCGTACCTTAGTCATAAGACAATGATTCTGAAATGGAGCTCTGGCTATTAGACCAATATTCTTTTTCCCAGAAGATTCATAATCTGAAGATTCATCAGAAGAATATCCACTACTATCACTCCAAGTGTCATTAGCTTTCAAGACTTTCTTATGCTTTGATCTGTAGAACTTCTTCTTGTTTCTTTCAGAATTCCTATCTTTCTTGTCTCTCTTCTTAAGAAAGGGAAAACCAAGTCTAATATGACCAGTTCTTATACATTAATAGCAAGTCACTTCTCCATCTTTCTTCTCTTTTCCATCCTTCTTCTTGTATATATATTGAAAGTTCTTCTGCCCAAAAATCTTGTTCATCCTCCGAGCAAGATTGGATATTTCATTTTCTGAAGCTTCACTTTCACTAGATTCAAATTGAACAACAACCTTCTTATATTTAGATCTTGTAATTATCTCAGGAGTCTTGGATTTTGTATGATTTGAAGTAGTTGTAAAAGCAAAACATCCATTTCCATTCTTCTTCTTAATATTTTCAACATCTCTCTTCATTCTGGTTTCATGTTGAAGAAGAGTTCCAAATAGTTCATCAAGAGAAATCTGAGTGACTTTACTATTCTTATCTATAGAATTCCTCTTGGATTCCCATTCATTAGGCATGATGTCAACAATTTTTTCTACAAGAGCTTCATCATCTAAACCTTTCTCACCCATTGATTGTAATCTATTGACTATAGTAATAAATCTTTGTTGTACCTTACATACGGGTTCTCTATAAGGAAAGTAGAAACCATGATACTCATCCCTGAGCATTGCTCTTCTAGTTTCAATAACTTTGGAAGTTACAAAGTGAGTTACTTCAAGCTTCTTCCAAATACTATTTGCAGCTTCACAGGATGAAATCTAGCTATAAATGTTTCTAGTCATGGAACATAGAAAAGTATTACGTACCTTAAAGTTCAGCTGGTATTTTACCTTTTCTGGATTAGTAAAGGTTCTAACTTCCTTATCAAGAATCTTATAATCTCCAGTTAACATGATTTAGTTGTCTACACCTGTGTTTATCACAAAGTTCTTCATTCTATCTCTCTAGTACTCATAGTCATTTCCATCGAATATTGGTGGTCTAGTAGGATTGAGATTATTTAAAGATCCAACATGAATTCCTGCCATACTAAAAAGATATTTCTTTCCACAAAACTTATCAGAAGTAAAAGTTTAAAAAACAAATATGAATAACTTAAGAAAATGAAAAACTTGAACAAGAAAACTTATATGTGAAAATAAGTATTTATGTGACCTCCTCTAATATAAATTGTTAGATTGATTCAGAGTATGAGGTATCCAACCTCTGATAACAATTGTAGGATCAAATATGTAAAAATGAGATGATCAAATACAAGGGGGGGGGGTGAATTGTATACTTTAAAAATTCCTTTGGAACCTTTAAAGTTAAGTTTAACAAGGTTAAACAAACATTCACAAGACCTCTTAAAAAAACCTTTTCTAATTTATTAAAATAAAGATTCTACCTTAAAGCGTATAGAATCTGTAATATAATCAGAGTAACGAAATTAAAAAGTATAAGAAAGTTATACTTCTTAACTTTAACAAAGTTACGAACAACAGCGGAATTAAAACAACTTGTAATAGTAAACAAGTAACAATAAGATTCTTTTAACCCAAAAGGAAGGGTATCCAACAACCTTGGATAAAGGTCCCTTGATTTATACTTTCAAGAAAGTTTGTCTTACCCAAACCCAGGTAAGCCCTCAATCTGAAGATCAGTATCTGTCTTGTTATCCCCACAAGCCCTCAATTTAGAAGGAAATCGGAACCTCTATCTTCCAATCCCGAAAACCCATGATCAGCACGATCAGAGTCTGCACAAAGCAAGTTTGAACAAGTTTTTCACGCCTGAACAAGTTGTTCACGACATCTGCACGAAGCACTGAGAGTTGTAAGAGCCTCTCTCTCTAGAAATAACTTCACATCTTTATTCTTTCTAAGTCAGTTGTCAAAGTTGTAGTTATTTTCTTGTTCAAATGGGCTTGTATTTATTGGAAAAACTTCCCAACGGTCGGCTCCTCTCCAACGATCATATTTTCCTTAAATTTCGAAGGGACCTGGACATGTGGAAAACATACAACAATTAGTTTATAACAGATTGTACGACATCGTTTCAAGTAAAAGAAACAATGTTAAGTATAAGAGAACTTAGAATCTGATATCATTGGAATGATACATTTGTCTACTTTAACATTATCATGACAACATAATCTTAGGAAATCAGGAAAATAGATTCTTAGAAATAACATTATCAGGAAAACAGAATCATAAAATTGGATTCACATATACACTGGATTCAGTATCATGAAGATCAGCATCATATATACACCAGATTCGGTATTGAAAATCGGCATCACATATACACTGGAATCGGTATTGAAAATCGACATCACATATACACCGGAATCAGTATTGAAAATCGGCATCATATATACACCGGATTTGGCATTGAAAATCGGCATCACATATACACTGGAATCAGTATTGAAAATTGGCATCACATATACACCGGAATCAGAATCATAAAAACTGAATCATATATACACCGGATTCAGAATCATTAAAACTGAATGAAAAATCGTAATGACAGATCTGTAAGTGTAACAAAATGGAAAATCAGAATGACAATTCTGGATCTTAAAAAAATAAAGAACTCAAAATATTTGAAAACTTAAGAAAAAGTGTTTGTGATTTTCAAAACAGAAAACCATAAGGAATGAAGAATTCATAAGATATCCTTATTGAATCAACACATTAGACATTTAAATGAAATTTTAATTGTAATTTTCCAATGGAAATTTCCACTAAGAGTTTTTGGTCTAAATTTTCAATGTAAATTTCTGCTAAAATCTTATATTTTTTATTTATATATCAATATATTTTTATTGTAATTTTAAGTGGATGTTTCTAGTGAAAGTTTATAGTAAAAGTTCGTAACGAAAATTTTAAATGTAATTTTTCAGTGAAATTTTACATTTTTCATTTATGTGTAAATGTACATACATTATAATTTTAAGGGAAAAATAGAACTGTGGATTTTCTACGCAAATTTTCACTCAGGATTTCTCATGGTAGTTTGCATTGGAAAATTTTATAGGAAATTTACAATTCAAATTTTCAGTGCAAAATTATATTATTTTTTTGTTAATATATTTGAATAGAAAATTTGAGCATGAATTTATTTTAAAAAAATAATCAAATTTTCAGTATAATTATAATAAAAATCAAATGGAAATTTGAACTTGAAATTTATGGGGAAATTTGAACTGGACTTTTCAAGTGAAAATCTGTACAAAATGTTTTTCAAGCAAAATTTCAATGAAAATTTCCAATTAAAATTTACATTTTTATATATGTATTAATATATTTTTATTTTAGTTTTAATTGTTGAAAAAATAAATTTTTTATTTATGATTTAATATATCTACATTTTAATTTTATGTGAAAATTTGAACTGCAAATTTTTTGTGAAAATTTACACTACGAATTTCCAGCTGAAGTTTTCACTAAAATTTTTTATAGAAAATATTCAGTTCAAATTTTCAATGTAAAATTAAATTATTTATTTATGTGTTAATAGGTTTAATCTAAAAATTTAAGCATGCATTTATTTTGAATTTTTTTAATCAAATTTTCAGTATAAATATAATAAAAAGTGCAATTTTGCATTGGAAATTTAATTGAAAATTCAAATTAATTTTTTAGGGGAAGTTTGCATTAAAAGATTTTATGTAAAAATTTACAATACAAATTTATGGTGAATACTTACATTTTTTATTTATGTATTAATATATTTTCATTGTAATTTTTTAAGTGAAAATTTGATTTGTAAATTTTCTGTGGAAATTTTCCTATATACATATAATAAATAAAATATATTATATATATATGTAATAAATATATTATATGTATTATAAAAATTTATATAATAAATATTATATATTATTATATGTATATTTAGTCAATATTATATATATTAGTTGCAGTATAAATGAGAGGCAAGTAGGTATTGTTGTCAATAAACTGGTTTGGAAGATCAGGTTAAATGACCCGCATGAGAAGATATTAATCTCATAAATCATTAAAATATATTTTCTTAATGGTCTTTGTTGTTGTTAGGGTTATTATTAATTGTAAAATAAATTTTTTAATCAATATAAAACATTTATTTTTTTCCGCTCCACTTTATCATGGTTCACCAAGTAAATATATATATTATTTTCTTTAGGCCCGTGGGCTGGCCCATTAGTCCTCAAGTCCCACATGGATAGGGTCCAAATTTTATTTTTTAAGCGAGTATTATTTGTAGACCAGGTCAGACTGCACAATAAAATCCACAACCCACATGATTCACCTTGTGGACCGACCCGCCCTGTGAACACCTCTACTACACACCATCACACATCCCCCACCAAGGCTTCCGTGTCCTGTCACGCCACTATATAGGTTTTCTAGGTGACCCAAATGGGTTTCGGATAAGGTTAATGTTAATACAGTTCAGGCCCTGGTACCCAAAATAACGGGATACCCAAACTAGTGACACCCCTAATTTATCCCATTCATATCCTCCAAGAAATTAATAACTTTCATCAGATGCTGGGATACCCTACGCCGCATATGATTCGACCCATCAATTTAACCATCAGTGAAACCCATAATCATCTCACTCCACTTTCTCTAATGGAGTGAGAAGACCAAAAAAATTATTTTTCTTTTCTAAATAAGAATTTGGAGATCATCTGATCTAATCTCATGGTTTTGGTAGTGAAAAGGCACCATTGTACCTCACTTTCATCCCCTTATCCATTGTTTCTGATAAAGCGCCATTTTCCCAACGGTACATGTTCAAGCCTTCTGTCATCTCCTTTCTGTGGTAATTTCACCTCCTTTCTGCTTTAAACTTCAACATTTTGATCTCTCTCATGCTTGTTTATGTGATTTCTCCTTCTTCCTTCTAGTGACATCCATTGACAATCGTGCCCCTACCCAAAGGCTGATGGGGTGGGCCCTGTCTGTGGTTATAACCTTCATGAGCAGGCATTGATGGGTCCTATTGTTGGGAGAAACCCAATTCCAGGAAAAAAATTTCTTTCCAAAATATTGTGAGAAGCCCGAAGAAATATGGAAGTGATATAATTAGAATAAATAAAGCATCACATAGGTTTTTTAATGTGGAAAACCCCTTCCATGCGGAGGATTAAAAAACCATAGGTAAATTCCAAAAAATATCCACTAAGAATTTGAGAATACAAAGAATCCAAGTAATGCCCAAACTTGAATTAAAAATGAGATAGTGTAGAAAAAATGTGTGAAAATCACACCACAATATTCTTATGCCTTCTCTCTGATAAAAATCTCACCAATACAATGTATCGAAAGATCCATTTGTGAAAAAACATCATCATTCTGTCGAAGAAACATCACTACCTCAGAGATCTTCATCCGAACATGCATCATCCTTGCACCATTTTGTAACACCAAAAGGATTTCTCTCTCATGATCTTGTCATCATGATATACCACATATCATTAACTGGGGCACGCCACCTGATCAATGCAATCAGAAATACTTTCAATACATGGACCTGATCATTGATTATGTCACTGCTGCTTCACACTTGTAAAACATTGACGCACCACACATGCATGATACTATCAATGCAGTATCCCCTTCTTTCTCTCAGTGGAAAACATCTTGAAAATATTATCAAGAACCTCCCCACATGTATGAGATAATTTTTTCATCTTCATTGTGTCACGTGGGCCACCAAAAACTCGGAAACCCCTTCCTAGTTCTCTCTTTCCAACCGCATCATACTAGCACCCTTCAAAATATGTTACCACATCCCCTTATATAGACACTAAATCCATATCTCTAGTAAATGTGGTCAAAATTCAGTATTCCATCAATTAATATTGAGAATAACTCTCCATTAATGTTGATAGAAAATCCTTAATTAATGTTGAGATAAATCGCCCATTAACAATTTTCTCTCTCATCAATAAATGTGATGAATTGAAATAATATCCCCCTTCAACACATTAAAGAATGGAAACATCCAACAAAACCATTTGGAAATAAAATAGGCCAATATCACACCAACCATCATCATCTATAGAAAATATGATGAAACCCTTTTCACTTCTGAAAAAAATATCATCTCCACCTATAAAAATAAATTCAAAGGCCAAATTCTTTGTCACATATGTATCTTTACTATCCTTATGAACAAGACTGGAACTAGAAACATTTTACTCCCCCATAATTGTGATCACCACATTATCTGGAGAACCTTCCAAAATTAATTTCTCCCCCTGCTTAAAATCCCTTGAGTGGACATGTGCATCACCTCTCTCAGCCTGCTTTAATTTCCATACCATATTCTGTTTCACACACACATCATCAATCCTCTTATAAACTTCTATAATTCTCAAATTAAATTTCAAGAATGAACCTTCCTCATTTTATACCACTTGTTGGGAAGAATCCCAATTTTGGAACAAAAATTTATTGCCAAAATATAGTGAGAAACCTGATGGAATATGGAAGCGATATAAGTAGAATAAATAAATCAGAATGTAGGTTTTTTTTTAATGTGAAAAAACCCTCCCATGTGGAGGATTAAAAAACCATGGGGAAATTCTGAAAAATATCCACTATGAATCAGAGAATATAAAGAATCTATGTAATTCTCAAAATTGAATTAAAAATGAGAGAGTGCAGAGAAAATATGTAAAAACAACATCACGACATGCATCTTCCTTCTATCTGATAAACATTTCACCAACTCCTTGTATTTAAAGATCCATCTATGTCAAAATGTCACCCTTATGTCGACAAAATGTCACTACCTCAGAGATCTTAATCCGAACATACATCACCCTTGCACCATCTTGTGACACTTGAATGATTTCTCTCTCATGATATTTCCATCATTATGTACCAATGATCATTAACCAGGGCATGCTACCTAATAACTATTATCAGAAATGATTTTGATACATGACCCCAATCATCGATTGCATCGCTTATGCTTCACTCCTTTTAAATACCGACGCACCACACATGGTACCTCTAATGTGGTATCCCCCTTATTACTCTCAGTGGATGACATCTTGAACATATTTTTAATAACCTCTCTACATGTACAAAAAAATTGTGGCAACGTCATCATGTCACACAAGCCACTGCAAACTTGACAACCCCTTATCAGTTCTCTCTTACCAACTACATCGTATTGTACCCTTCAAAATATATTACTGCATCCCATTATATAGACACCAAATCCATATCTCCAATAAATTTGGTCAACATTAATTATTCCATCAATTAATATAGAGAATAAATCTCTATTAATGTTGACATAGAATCCGTAATTAATGTTGAGATAAATATCCCCATTAATAATTTTATCTCTCATCAATAAATGTGATGAATAACAACACCCATCTATAAATAATGGAAGAGTTAACCAGCGATACGTCCTCATAAGATGCCAAAAATAGGGATGGGAGCCCCTAAATAGGAACAATAAGCAAGAATAACTCTCTAGGAGGTGACCAGAGCAGTGGGCTGGGCGTGTTGCTGATAGAGGGTGTTCAAGGGAGGAGTTTCATGATGGTGGTATGTCAGGAAGGGGTGTATTTTGAGTGTGGTGTATAGGAGGCAAAGACGGGTCCTTCAGAAAAGGTTGAGCAGGACTACATGACCTTCCACCTGAGCTTGGGCTTAGAGGATCATGGATTAGGGTTCCCGATCGAGCTTGGTTGTGTGAAATTAGGTATTTCAATTTCAATATTTTTCATATTAAAATTTTCCATTTTATTAATTGAATACTATTTTTTCATTTTAAAACGTGCAATCTTCATTTTATTATTTTTCTCAATTTGTCTTTTAATAGGGTGGAATTATTTTTTGGGGTCACATACATTTGATCTATTTTTTTATTCGATTTATAACCTAGATATCTAGATGGAGCATTGGCCTTTCATTATGGTTGTTGATCAGTATAGTTTCCAAACCCATCTTGTCATCCATTTGAATAAGCATTTTTCATCTTTTCTCGCTGGGTGTTTTTGGCGAGTGCATTTTGGTGTTCCCTCTATGGCCAACCTGTTAGGACATTTTGGTTTCAGGTAGGGGTTTCATCACCCTCATCACACGCTCATTTTAGCAGTGGATGGATCTGATTTTAGGGAGAGATTCATTGTTCTTGCATCTTCTTCTAAGAGATAATAAAATTAGATCAGTCTTCTTGTGATCTTCTCTAGCGAGATGACCGGTAAAAGTTCCACCGAATGGGTTTTATGCAAGTGGGACAACAGATCTATGAAGGTTTGATCTAGGTGGTTCGTGTGTTGGGGGTTTCTCCTCAAATGGATCACCACGTGGGTCAATACTGCATGAATTAATTCACATAGATACATGTTTTGATACGGGGACACATTTTGACATGGATGGATTTTCTTATAAAAGGATTCAGTGCTTGGTATTTCAAAACACACCATCAATACATAGAGAAAATTCCATTTTATGATTGGCTTTGTTTGATGATCATTTTTCTCAAATTCTCTCCACCTTTTTTATCCATTGTTTTATCTAATTATTACTTTTGAGATCCCTTCCATTTTTGGGGAGTTTCTACCATGTACTTTTCATTTTAGTGGATCCCTATTTCTAGACTAGGTCTTGTGGTTTTTCCCTTTTGGGTTTTCCACATCAAAATTTTGGTGTCAACATTTATTTTTTCTACACATTTATTTTTGGGTCATTGCGCATCTGCTTTTGTTTGGAGGGAAAGAAATTTATTTCCACTGCACATTCGCTTTGATATTGTTTGCATATTCATAGCTTTCTGCATTCCCCAACATCACGGAAAGTCCTGATCAGGTAATTTCTGATCTCAGTGGCTCCAGATTCGTGGTCTCCGGCCACAGGAGTACAGATCTAGAAAAATCTTCTAGTAGCAGCAGTGTGCTTTCGGAAAGATCAGTACGCAGGTGCACTGGTGTGCAGAATCTAGTGGAGATCATTTGATGTTCTCCTACAGTGAGTTCAAATTGAGAGTAGAGGCATTGGTATTCTAAGAACTCTAAGAGATACAGATGACCGAACATGGTCTGACACTGTAATATTTTCTTTCTACTCTCTTTCTAATTTTGCTGAGTTTCTTGATTTCAGAAGCCATTATGCTTTTTTGTTCTATTGATTTTGTTGTTGGATATTTTCTGAATATCCCCTATAAATTTGTTTCTCTTGCTCTCTATTTATCACGATTACTGTTATCTTGTAATATGGTGTTTTTTTGAGAAATTAATAAAATATGTGCATGTGTGCGGTGTTTTTGCTGCGTAGTAGGACCCCTAAGGGTCCGGATCATGTTAAATACTCACATTCATTTACTTCTTTGTTTACTTTCTTGAATTTTTTACTCGGTTATGGTATTTGTGTTATTAAACTCCATAGTCCAAATTATTCCCATTGTTATTCTATGGTTGTTGGTCTTATTTACACTTCCTTTCAACCACAACAAGTGGTATTAAAGCCTCTCTGGCTTACTATGGATTTTAGTTTTGATAATATGATTTTTTTTGCATTCTGTTTAACAGTTTAAATAATTTTTTTTCTTGGTTATATACTAAATCTATCTCTTTGTTTAAATTCATATCTATTAAATTTGATCACTATTTACCTTTTTGAAAAATCTGGTTTCTTGTTTTTTGTTCACAATCTCATTAATTCTGGTTTTCTTGCCTTTATTTTATATATTTTATATCTCTATTTAATTCATGCATATTTATTGATTTTTGTTTGTTAATTAAAAACATTATATTCATTTAAAGTATTTTAATTCATCATCCCATCATACGTGTATACCTAGTGATATTGGTCAGTTCTTGGGGGTGTATTCCTAATGTTATCCCCAACCACTCGGTATCTACTCATCTAGATAAACATGTCTACTATGTGATATGAAATCAAGAAATTTGATAGAGACAACGATTTAAATATTTGGAGAATTAAAATGAGGGCCTTTCTCGTACAACAAGGCTTAATTTATTCCCTATGTGGTCCCAAGAAATCCATCAAGACTATTAATCAAACAAGATATACCATTGTAGAATACCAAGAAGTTCCCCCTGATGTGCTTATTAAGGCTCGTAGCTCTCTTTTACTTTCCCTGGAAGATAACATCCTTAGAGAGGTTTCCTTTGAGTCCACTGCAACCAATATTTGGTTAAAATTAGAGAAATTTTATATGACTGCTTCATTAGTTAATAGACTATAAAAACATCGCATGTTTACTTTTAAGATGATACTTAGTAATTCTATCAATTATCTTCTTGATGAGTTTAATAAAATAATGTTAGATCTTTCCAATATAAATGTTGTAGTCGATGAAAAGGATTAGGAAATGATCCTCTTAATTTATCTTGACAAAAATTATAGTTCTTTAGTCGAGACTATGATGTACGGTAGAGGCTCACTAACCCGACAAGAGGTTAAGTTAGATCTTTTTTCAAAATAATTAAAGACTACAAATGAGTTAGGATCAGAGGGATAGGGGCTCAATTTCATGGGTAGATTAGATAATAGGGGTCAAGGGAAGAACATTTATAAGGGTAAAAAGAAATGTGTGAGTCAATATAGGACTCTGAAGGGCTATTAGTGTGGTAAACTAGGTCACTTGAAAATAGATTGTCCTAAAAGAAATGGTTCAAAGAGTAATGGGGATCAATACAATGTAGTTGAGCCTGGTTTCAATAATGTTGATGTTCTGTAGTTTTTCTAGTGTGTTTTAGGGGCATAGTTTTGGGTTAGACTCTAGGTTTTTTTCTTTCTTCGTGTCCTATGAGGGTTAGGCTTCTCGGGAGGTAACCAGGTGTGAGGATAGTAAGGTCTTGGGAAGTAGATAGAGAAGTAGGTTCATGGGTAGATGTTTGGTTTATCACCAGAAATCATGATGGTTCTAATGATATCTCTTTGATGCATTGGATGGGTACCTGTGAATTAAGTTCTTGATGTCATTGGTGGGCTAGATTTAAGAGGATTTTTCTTGGGTTGGTAGTAGGTTTCCCTTGCTTGTTGGGTTTGTTTCCTCATGGTTACAAGTTGGCCTTTAGGACCAGGGTTGTATGGGTTATACAACGGTCTATGTTAGGATGTGGCTTCCCCTATTTCATGGTTCTAGGTAATGTCTTCTCCTTAGGTGGAGGTTTTTTCTAGGTCTGTTGTAGATTCAGGTGGAGTGAGTGGTTTGCTTTCTCTGAGCCTTGTGTTTTTTTTCATTGTTTTCATTCATTTAAATGAGCTATTTTCTTAGCTACTATTGTGTGAAAATGAACTTTTTTGTTGATTTTATGTTCATACCTTATATTGGTGTTCTTCTTTGAGGATGGGTACTACTCAGTTTATTGGTGTTTTGTAGGCATTGGAGTTGTCCCGAGAAACTCTGGTAGGCATGTGAACAGTAGGGAGTTGAGGTATGTAAAATGGGAAACTCATGTATGTGAAGGTAAGTTAGGTTTATTCATTTGTATTAAATGTTTTAATTAAAAGTATGTTGAAATAGTAGGTTAGATGTAATTAATGAGGGAAAGTGTGTATCACATTGATACACATTTTTGACATGAGCAGTGTATAGTTTGACTACCACTATTTAATGTCATTTTAGGTTTTTATTAGGTTGTTTTAGCATATTTTCTCTATTAAATTCATAGGTTAGGTGAAAAAACATCACCAATTTTAAATGAAAATTATGAATATTTGTAAAATTAGGTATTTTAATTTAAATATTTTTCATATTAAAATTTTCCATTTTATTAATTGTTTGACAGTTGTTTATTTTAATACATGAAATTATCATTTTATTATTTTGCCCAATTTTTCTTTTAATCGAATGGACTTATTTTTTTGCAGCACTTTCATTTGACCCGTTTTTTTATTCGGTTTCCACACTAGCTATTTTGATGGAGCATTGGCCTTTCATTCTGGTTGTTGATCAGTACAGCTGCCAAACCCATCTTTGTCATCTGTTTGAGTAAGTGATTTTCTAGCTTTGCTCACTAGGTGGTTTTGGTGAGCGCATTGTGGAATTCCCTCCATGGCCAAGTTGTTAGGACATTTTAGTATTGGGTAGGGGGTTTCATCACCCCTACCACACCCTTATATTAGTAGTAGACATATCTAATTTTAGAGATAGCTTCAGTGTTATTGCCACTTCTTCCGAGAGAGAAGAAAATCAGATCCATCTTCTTAGGGCCTTCTCTAGAGAGCTGACTGGTACAAGTTTTTCTGAAAGGGTTTTATGCAAGAGGAACAATAGATCTGTGATGGTTTTATCTGGGTGGTTCATGGTGAGTCCTGATTGGGTGATTTCAGGTTGAAGCGGATCCAGATCATTGGTCTGGGACAATGGGAGTGCAGATCTAAAAATATCACCTAGTAGTGACAATGTTCTTTTAGTGAGATTAGTACACTGGTGCACAACTGTGTGAAATCTGGTGTAGATTATTTGATGTTATCCTACAGTGATTCCAGAATGAGAGCAACGGTGTTGGCATTCAAATAACTCAAAGAGATCATTGTTGGGTACCTTCTCAAATTGGCACACCGCATAATGCCCCCTCAATTGGATCACCACACGATCTCATAAAATAAGGAGAAACACAGGTCAAGATCACGTGAATTAATTCACACAGTGACACACTTTTAACGTAGAGACATTATTTGATGTGGATTATTTTTCCTATATAAGGAGGCAGAGGCAAGTAATTTCAACACACCAACAACACCGAGAGAAAATCCCATTTTGTTATCACCTTTCTTCAACGATAATTTTCTTTCTCTCAATCTTTGATTCACCGATTTTATTCTTGAGTATTATTTTTGAGATCTCTTCCATTTTGGGGGAGTCTCTACCATGTACCTCTTGATTTTAGTGGATCCATCTTTCTGGACTAGATCCTATGGTTTTTCCCTTTTGGGTTTTCCACGTAAAAATTTCCAGTGTCAAATTTATTTTTCTGCACTTAATTTTGTCACTGCGTATCCATTTTTATTTGTAGGGAAAGATTTTATTTTTGTTGCGCGTTCACTTTTCCATTATTTGAGTGTTCAACGTTTTTTTTTCTTTCCCAATATCTGGTATCAAGGGGTTTGGTTTTTATTTCATATTTATTATGGAGGCTAATTACAATTGGATGATTTTGCTAAATGGTACCAACTACCATATGTGGTGACATAAAATAAAGGATCTATTTTTTGTCAAGCGAATTAATCTTTCAGTGTTTAGTACCCAGAAGTCAGAAAGAATGTTAGCTGAAGAATGGGCATTCAAGCATGAGATGTTTTGTGGCTTCATTCTCCAATGGGTCAAAGACAATGTGATGAACCACTTTATCAACATCTCTCATGCCAAAACTTTGTGGGAGAATCTTGAGACAACCTACGCTTCCAAGATGGGAAAAATAAATTATTTCTTCTCAAAAAAATGTTGAATTTGAGGTACAAAGAAGGTACATCTATTTATGAATACTTAAGTGAATATTAGGGATGTTTTGATCAGTTTTCTGGCATGGGTATCAATTTTTAAGATGGGGTTTAAGCTCTTTTGTTGCTTAACATTTTACCCGATTCATGGGAGAATTTACATGTTACTCTAACCAGTTCTACACCTAATAGTTTCATGAAATTTAGTTTTGTCAAGTATATTATTTTAAATGAAGAGGTTAGGAGACATACTCAGGAGAAATATTCTTTAGAGCTTTTAGTCATAGAGAACAGGGGGAGAAGCCAGGACTAGGGACATAATAGTTGAGGTAAGAGCAGAGATAGAAGAAAATCCAGATCGAAGCAGATAGATTTTGAATGTCATCATTGTGGTAAGAAGGGGCATGTTAAGAATTTTTGTTATCAGTTGAAAAAAAATAATATAATGAAGGAAAACCCTCAAAAAATGGTGATGGAGATGATCATGTCGCCACCGCTACATGGAGTGATCTTCTTATTGTTTATGACTCCATTAACATTTCTTATGATGATTCTTGCTGGGTTATTGATAGTGGTACCTATTTTCATGTGACATCAAAGAAGGATTTATTTATATCTTATAGACTAGGTAATTTTGGGATTTTGAAGATGGGAAATTATGGTCATGCTGACATTGTAGGTATCAGGATTGTTTGTTTAGAGACCAATATAGAAAGTAAGCTGATTTTGAAGAATGTTTTACATGCACCGAAGGTTCTCTTGAATCTTATTTTTACCAGCGTTCTTGATGATGAAGGGTTTATCAATACTTTTGGTGATTTTAAATGGAAGCTTTCCAAGGGATCTTTGATTGTGGCTTGAGGGAAGAGGTAATCTGGTTTGTACTGGACTAGAGCTTCTATTTCTTGTGATACTTCTTGCATTATTGAGTGCAGTGCTTCATCCAAGTTATGGAATAAGAGGCTTAGTCACATCAGTGAGAAAAGGATTGGTTGTTTGGATAAGATAAATATTCTTCCAGATTTTAATATTTTCAAATTGGACACATGTGATTATTGCATGGCTGGAAAACAGAGAAGAGTGAGTTTCAATAGTCATCCTCAGCACAGGAAGTCACAAGTACTTGAATTGGTACATTCTGACGTTTGTAGTCATTTGAAATTGAATACCTTTAGTGATAGTCTTTATTTTTTAAAATTTATTGATGACTACTCACTTAAACTCTAAGGTTATGTTTTGAATGAAAAAAGTCAGGTTCTTAGTGTTTTTAAGAAATTTTATGTTTCTGCTGAGAGGGAATCAGACAAGAAATTGAAATGTATTAACACTGACAGTGAGGGGGAGTATTGTGTTTTTCTTGATCAATATTGTAGGTAGAAAGGTATTCATCATCAGAAGATGCCGCCCAAGACACCTCAGCTGAATGGTTTAGCTGAATGGATGAACATGACTTTGTTAGAAAGAGTTTGTTGTTTGCTTTCAGAAGAAAAGTTACCTAGACATTTTTGGGGTGAGGATTTACTTACTGCTGCTTATATTATCAATTTATCACATGAAATTGCTTTGCAGACAGACACTCCCAACAAGTTTTGGTATGGAAAAGAGACCAGGTACGATCACGTGCATGTTTTTTGTTACAAGGCTTTTGTTCATGTGCCTAGAGATGAGAGATCCGAGTTGGATGGTAAGACACGCCAGTGTATTTTTATTGGATATGAACATGATGATTTTTGGTACAGGTTCTATAATCTTGTTTTGAAGAAACTTGTCAAAAGTCATGATTCGGTGTTTAAGGAGGATCAGACTATTACAGACATTGATAAGGGATAAAGATCCACTTCTCAAACTTCCGATGGTTTTCTCAATCTTGAGCTAGGTTCTTATTCACATTTACTGCATATTGTTGATTATGATGATCATATTGATATACATAATGATTCTTAGGGTGAACATGTTGGATTTGATGTTTTCAATGCACCTTTTGTTTCTGATGATCCAGTTCCAAGGGTTATTAATGAACTCATAGTTCTACTCCATAGTTCATATCGACATTTCACCATTTCTACTTGGTATTCACCTGAGGATTATGTGCTTCTCGCTAAAGGGGGAGAACCAGAATCTTTTGATGAGGCAATGGAAAGTGAATAGAAATATAGATAGGTTGCATCAATGGATGACGAGATTACATCATTGCATGACAACCATACTTTTGAGCTAGTGAAGTTACCGGCATATAAGAGAGTGTTGTAAAATAGATGGATTTATTAGATTAAAAATAAAGAATCCAATTCTATTCCACGACACAAGGCAAGGTTAGTTGTTAAAGGCTTCCATTAGAAGAAAGGTATTGATTTTGATGATATTTTCTCACCTATTGTCAAAATGTCTTCCAATCGGGTTTTTCTTGGTTTGGATGCTAGTTTGGATCTACAAATTTAGCAGATATATGTGAAAACAGCTTTCCTCCATAGAGATTTATAGGAGGATATTTATATGGATCAACTAGAGGGTTTTGTTAAAACAGGTAAAGAAAATCATGTCTGCAGGTTGAAGAAAATTTTGTATTGTTTGAAGAAAGCTCTGAGGTAGTGGTATAAGAAGTTTGAATCTGTCATTTCTCATCAGGGTTTTAGGAATACATCTTCTGATCATTGTGTTTTTGTTCAGAGATTTACTAATGATGATTTTATTATATTGATGCTTTATGTTGATGATATAATCATTATTGGCCATGATACTTCTATAATTGACAGATTGAAGAAGGATCTTTGTCAGTCTTTAGT
Organism: Viscum album; assembly: GCA_963277665.1. Classification (NCBI taxonomy): domain Eukaryota; kingdom Viridiplantae; phylum Streptophyta; class Magnoliopsida; order Santalales; family Viscaceae; genus Viscum; species Viscum album. Next base: position 53,728,028 of record OY728153.1, on the reverse strand, counting down.
GATAAAAGACTTGGGGCCAGCATGACAGATTTTTTGCATGACGATCTCACGTGATAGGAAGGCCAAGAAATTGTGGTTATCTTAGGAGACATACATTGAGAAGGTTCTTCAAAGATTTTCTATAGATAGGGAGAAAGTGGTTAGTACTCCTCCTACTTTAAATTTTAAGATCAGTACCAGTCAGTCACCTTCTACTGATGAAGAGAGAGAGGAGATGCAACACATACCTTATTCATCTGTCATGTGCTGTTTGATGTATGAAATGGTATGTACTAGACCTAATATAGTTCATGCAGTTGGTGTGGTCAGTAGTTTTCTATCAAATGCAGGTAGAGATCATTAGAGAGCAGTGAAGTATATTTTTTTGTTATCTTCATGATACTTCTGATCTGAGATTGTGTTTTGGAAAAGAGGAACTTTTGCTTTGTGGCTTTACAGATTCAAATATGGCTGGAGATATTGATTTGAGGAAGTCTACATCATGCTATTTGATCACTTTTGTAGGGGGAGCTGTATCTTGGCAGTCTAGATTGCATAGATGTGTTGCTTTATCTACCATAGATTCAAAGTTTATTGCAGTTACTGAGGCGTGGAAATAATTGTTATGGATGGAAATTTTTATTCGAGATCTCAATTTAAATCAGGACAGGTTTTTTTTATTTTGTGATAGTTAGAGTGCTATTTATTTGGTAAAGAATTCCACTTTTCATGGAAGTTCAAAACATATCGATGTTCGATATCATTGGATCTGCAACTTCCTTGATTCGAGACATTTATAGCTTGAGAAGATCTGCACTGATGACAATGGGTCAGACATGTTAACCAAGAGTTTACCTAGAAGAAAATTTGAGACTTTCCAACGGATTACAGGTTTGGCGGTGATCCCCACTTGAGTCAGAGGAAGAGTTTGTTGGGTTCCTTTCTTAATTGGTGCACCACGTAACACCTCCTCAATTGGAGCACCACACAGTCTCATAAAAGAAGGAGAAACACGGGTCAAGACCACATGAATTAATTCACGCGGTGACATGATTTTGACGCGGAGACATTATTTGACATGAATTCTTTTTCCTATGTAAAGAGGTAGAGGTAAGTCATTTTAACACACCAACAACACTGAGAGAAAATCTCATTTGGTGATTTCCTTTCTTCGATGATCATTTTTTCTTACTCTCTATCTTTTATTCACTTCTTTTATTATTGAGTATTAATTTTGAGATCCCTTCTGTTTTTGGGGAGTTTCTACCGTGTACCTCTTGATTTTAGTGGATCCCTCTTTCTGAAATAGGTCCCATAGTTTTCTCCTTTTGGGTTTTCCATGTAAAAATTTTCGGTGTCAACTTTATTTTTCTGCACTTAATTTTTTCACTATGCATTCGTTTTTATTTGGAGGGAAGGATTTTATTTCCCTTGTGGGTTCGCTTTTCCGCTATTTGTGCATTCGTCTTTTTTCTGTCTTTCCCAACAATCTTGAAGACGGGACATGGTCCGATGCTATAAGCTTTTCTTTATACTCCATTTCTCATTTTTCTAAGTTTCTTGATTTCAGAAGCCATTCTACTTTGTTGTTTCATTGCTTTAGTTGTTAGGTGTTGTCCGTATATCCCCTCTACATTTGTTGCTTTGCTCTCTGTTTGTCACGATTGCTTGTATCTTGTAATTTAGTTTTGTTTTTGAGTAATTAATAAAAAGTGTGCATGTGTGTGGTGTTCTTTCCATGCAATAGGACCCCTAAGGGTCTGAATCACATTAATTCCTCGTGTTCATTTATTGATTTGTAAACTATCTTGCATTTTGTACTCGGTTCGCCATCCAGATTCTATCCGTTGTTATTCTATGGTTTTTGGTTCTGTTTTTAGTGCCCCTAAACCACAACAGGGTGTGCCTGCAAGGAAGATCTGGCAGCCGCACACGTGCAGTGTGTTGTGGCGTGGTTCAAAATCAAGGGCAACACGTAAGTGCCTGAGAAGGAATCCTGATTTTGTATCTTCTATTTCTTCTTGGATGTGTTTTGTGAACAGAAACCTCAGCTTTTCATACGCTGATCATGGAGGCATAGATCTCTGATTTTCTTTTTGAGTTCCTTACAGACTCATTATGTATGTCTGGCTTTATAGATTAAATTTGATTCAGCTCCGCATGCAGAGAACTCTCATATTGGCACTGTTCATAATATTTCTCCCCCTTCTGGTTTCCTCTTTTTCTTTCAGAAATTATTAGGGGCAATGGCATCTTGTCATTTGATATTTTGATCTGTGTAAGGTGCATAGATGATGGGGGAGAAATGGAACGAGGATCCATGGGATGGCGCCCACCACGGCTGCCACTGCGGATGTTATAGTTGCCTCGCAGACGGAGGAAGGGCGGCTTTTCGGGCAGGGCAGTCGGTTCCTAAACATCTTTAGTCATCTCTTGGATATTCTGCTTCAATGGAAACTTTGGCATATGGGGGTGCTTTTTTTTAATTAATGGGTTTAGGATTTTTTTTATTTAGAAAAAGCGAGGTGTGTGGGGTAATTTTTTTTTGAAAAGACATATTCATTAACGTCGGAGATCAGCGAACGTACAATCGCAAAGCCATGAAAAAAAATGGTCCAACCAGAGCTGGTTAACATCAAAGGGGCATGATGCCGCCAGTTGATGGGTAACATTGTTACCGTCCATTTTAGTAAATGAGAAGGTACAGATTGATAAGCTTTGACAGAGTGAAAGGATTCTCCTGATGAGGGATCCAAAAGACTGTAGGCCACCATCGCTGGAATTGATAGCATTGATAATGGTGAGACAACCTGATTCAAGGTTGATTTTATCCCATCCACGGTCCTTGGTGAGCATCATACCTGCAAGTATGGTAGTATCCTCAGCCACCACAAGTTCCCAGAGAGCGAAGTGTGATTCATGTTTGGCCGTAATGATTTTCCCCTGATGATTCCGGGCCAGGATGCCGAGGGAGACAGGCCCATCCTTGGGGATAGACACGTCCACATTAATCTTAAGAATCCCCTCACATGGAGGACACCAGTGGGAGGGGAAAGAAGGGTTTCCAAAGGGATTATTTTTCCTATTGTGGTACTTCCAGCCCTCAATCCATGAAGAGGTCCATTCAATCCAGAATTCGGGGGTTCTGTGCACATGGTTGAAAACAGCCTCGTTATGACGGACCCAGATGATCCAGGCCAGGGTGAAAAGTGAGCCTGCTTTCGCTGATGAGAAGGATGAGCACCATTAAATCAGGAAGCATGGGAGGACAGCGGCCATGGATGGTGAAGTGGCTGCAGTAGAACCTCATTTGTGCCAAATTTCCTTAGCCCCTGGGCACTGGATGATGGCGTGTACGGGAGATTCTGGGATGTTCGGGCAGAAAGGGAAAGAATCGTCACTGGACATGTGCCGGAAGGCAAGAAGTCTCATGGTAGGAAGGGTTCCCATGCACACCTGCCACCAGAAGTGGCGTATTTTTGGGGGAATGTTGAGTTTCCAAATTTACTTCCAGGGTCCCCCATCCCAATCGACTGAATGGTTTCCAATGGCGAGCTGATATCTGGACTTCACTGTGTTGGATCCCGATAGGTCGCTGATCTAGAGGATATGGTCAGGTCCTGTGTCTAGGACCCTGGGGGTACTCAGGATAATTCTTTTGTCTCTATCATTGAACAATGCGTGAATCTTCTCTAGACACCATCCAGGACCCTGATCAGAAAAGAGGCACCTGACAGTGGCATCTTCAAACCCTGGTTGGGCAGGGGATGAGGCCTGAACACCTTCCTCATCAATCAGCCAGGGGTCAGTCCAAATGTTAACAGTTTGTTCATTCCCGATCCTCCAGCCCAGCCCTTTTTCCAGGAGGAAATGGGCCCCCCAAATGCTTCTCCAGAGGAAGCTTGGACGGGGGCCAAGAGAGGAGACGTGGAAGTCCTTGTGGGGAAAATACTTAGCACGAATAACGCGCGCACAGAGATATGAAGGACGGTTAATTAGGTGCCGACCTTTCTTATCCAGTAGAGCATCATTGAAGTGAAAGAGATTCTGAAATCCCATACCTCCCTCAGACTTAGGTTTGCACAGTTTCTCCCAGGCAATTCAGTGGGTTTGGTTCCTTCCATCATTCTTCCCCCACCAGAAGTTGGTTGTGCGTGAGTGGATCAAGTTGACAACAGTCGACGAAAGATTAAACAGGGACATAAAATAGCTGGGGATAGACTGGATGATGGATTTAACGAGGATATCCTTACCGGATTTGGAAATTTTTTTGGGGGTCCAGCGTTGGATTTTCTTCTCAATCCTGTCCATCAAGGATGCAAAGATTTCTTTTTTGGAGCAGCCGATAACTGTGGGGAGACCATGGTATTTCTGGTGTTTCTTGAAAAATTTGATTCCTGCATAATCACAGAGTTCTTCTTTCTTGGAAGGATGGACCCCTGCACTAAAAGAGATTTCTGACTTTCTGTAATTGATTGACTGACCAGACGCCCTCTCGTACTGTTGGATCGCATGGATGATTACCCGGCATTCATTAGTGGTTTCTCTAGAGAAAAGGAGGTAGTCATCGGTGAAGAAAGGATGTGAAACTGGTGGACTAACATGGTATACATTTGCTCTATGTAAGGAGTTTGAAGATGCAGCCGTAGAAATAAGGTTAGAGAAAACATCAGCCACCAAGATAAAGAGAAAGGGGGAGATAGGATCTCCCTGTCGAAGGCCCCAGGACGGGGCGAATCCTCTGGTGAGCTCCCCATTGACCTTGATTCGGAAAGAGATGGTTGAGACACAGTGCATGACCATATTAATCAATTTAGAAAAGAAACCCATTTTCAGCATAACGACTCTGAGGAAGTGTCATTCCACTTTATCGTAGGCCTTGGTCATATCAAGTTTCCAAGACATAGTTCCTCTTTTCACGGTGGAGAAAGTTTTCATGGAGTGGAACACTTCATGGGCCACAATTTCATTATCAGTGATCAGTCTCTTGGCCAAGAAAGCACTTTGGTTTTCTGAGATGATGTCAGGTAACCAAGGGCGCAGCTGATTAACTAAGATCTTTGAGAAAATTTTGTAAGAGACATTGCACAAGCTGATGGGTTTGAAATCAAGGACTTCCAGAGGTTTCTTTTTTTAAGAATGAGGACGAGGATGGTTTCATTGATGGCGTAAATGCATGTTTTCCCAGCCCAAATATTCCTCATCAAATTGTAGATGTCAGGACCAATAATGTGCCAGAATTTTTTGAAGAAGAGGGCATGGAACCATCTGGGTCTGGGGCCTTAGTGGGGTGGATATGTTTTAGAGCCATACAAACCTCCTCATCCATCACATATTTGGTGAGTTGCATACTGATCTCATCGGTGATCACATGTTTAATGTAGTCCTCCACTTCAGCAAAAATGAAAGGAGTTCCTACATAGAAGAGGTTCTGGAAATAACAGGTCAAAGCATCATGGATTCTATCGGTGTCAGAGACTTTACTACCGTCTGGTTGAGAGATACAAGTGATAGAATTCCTTCGGCGCCTAGCAGAAGCTTTCTGGTGAAAATATTGTGTATTGGCATCGCCTTCGGTAATGTGGGTGTCCCGCACCCTCATAGCCCACAAGCTTTCTTTGACGTGTAGGGCCGCATCCATATCTTTTTGAGTGGCACTGATAGAAGAGAGATTGCAGTTAGATGGGGGTTTCTTGAGGAGGTAATGCAGTTTCCTTTCAAGGGAATCACAGTGCCTGTCGGGATGATGGAATTTCATGTCGCTCCAAGACCTTAGATCTGATGCAACCTGTTTGAGATTGAGTCCCAAGTCTGCGTGATTACTCTTCCATCTTGATCAGATAACATCTTCTCATTCCTGTTCTTTTTCCCAGAAGCTTTCAAATCTGAAGGGTCTGCTGGAGTTCCTGTTCTGTTTTCCTTGACTGCAGTCAATTACAATTGGGAAGTGGACTGAGCTGTTGAGCGTCAGGTGGTTGATGTGGAACATACTGAAGAGATTTTTCCAATCTGTTGATCCCAGAAATCTGTCAAGTCGTTCGGCAATGCAGGTGTCATATGTCTTTTCCCGGAACCATGTGAAAGGATTTCCTGCGTAACCCAGATCGGTCAGGTCCGCCCTAGAGACCGTATCCTTAAAATTTGACATTGACGAAGATGATCGGATTGTTCCGCCTATTTTTTCCTTATGAAACAAAATCTCCTTGAATTCCTCTCCAAAGAGAATATGGCTCGGAAGATCGTGACGCAACTTGCAGAGGAGCTCCCACGATTTCCACTTCTCGCTTTGGGCCAGCCAACCATAGAATCTCACGAAAGTCCATGGCGGGGTGTGGTCCGCATGAATGGTCGCAACCACATGGTGCGAGGAGAAGGACATGATCTTAACGTCGACAGAATCCTTACAAAGGAGATAGATTCCCCTGGATTGGCCTTGTCGGGAGACTAGGAGGCATCCTTGGAAGCCGCATTTCAGAGAAATGTTTGTGGTGTCCTTGTTTTCCAGTATGGTTTCGGACAAGAAAACCATATAGGGGCGACTTTGGGTGCAATTGTGCTGGAGCATTCGGACTGTTCGTGGGTTTCCAAGCCCACAACAGTTCCAGCATAAGACGATCATTGATCTAGGTGGGACTGGGTCTTACCCGCCTCTACCATTGAGTCCTCCGAACTTGTTTTTCCACCCGTTACTTTCCATCTTTTAGGGGAGTTCCCCACAAACAGGCTTGTTTCAATTCGTCTTTTCAGTCCCCCGGGTTTAGTGTCTTCCAGTTTTCTGTCTCTTTCGTCTCGTTGCACCCTTTTCTAGGTTCAATGGGTGATTGGGCCTGGTGTTGAGGTTCCTTTGTTTCCATCTTTATCCTGTGTTAGGATGTCTGCCATGGTCATTTCTAGATTCGGGTTGGGATCTGGTGGTTCAGTATGCCTCTTCTCTGCTCTCAGGCTTTGCTCTGGAAAATCTTTTGGTGAATTCACCGGCTCTGAAAAAGATGATACGGTGTCCTTCAGGGGGGAAGGATGAAAGTAGGTTTTACCCTGATTGGTTGATCTCTCTTTAGGGAATTCTGGTGGTCCAAACATGATGATTTTTCCATGTTCAGTTTCCGCCTGTCTTGTGTGGGCCACCGTGAGACGTTCATGGTCCTTTTGTTTTTCTGTCTCAGAGATGAAGGCAAATCTAGTCGTTTTGGCTCGGAGCCATGGGTCATATTGTAGAATGATATTACCTGATCCATTCTCTTTCTTTGATACACAAGTTCTTTCCAGATGGACGAGACGTCCACAGTAGAAGTAGAAGATTGGAAGTTTCTCAAATTCGAAAGAAATCCAGTTGTTTGCGTCGCCGAGTTTTAGAAACATGCCCCTTATCAACGGCTCTGATACTTCAATATTGGCTCTGATCCGAACCTCGAGTCCCCATTGGATAGGGTCCGAACAGTCCCATTCAATGAATTGACCAATGCAGTCCCCAATTTCTCTCATAACACGTTCCGTTTGCGCATGAAGAGGGATTCCTTTGACACGTATCCAGAAGGGGGAACGAGTGAACTTAATGTGCTGGATCTCATCCCCCCATTTGAATTCTTCCATGAGGAGGAGTTGGTTATCAAAGGACCATGGTCTACCTATAAGAATTTTATCTTTATCTCTCTCATTGAAGAACTTGAAGACAAAACGGTTGTTTCCCGCTTCTCAAATGGTCACTCCGGCTTCCAATTTCCAAAGATTCTGGAGGGTGTTTTTGAGTGCCCCTAGTTGACTAAGACATTTTTCACAAACTTTCCAACAACCAGAAGAGACATGCGTTTCACCAAGAGTGTATCTTCATTTCTCCGAGCCTCGATAGCCACTTTCTCTTTGTCCTCCAGAGACATCCTCTTCCACAGGTTCACTAAATCCGTCTCCATTGATTAGTGCACGTGGGATGGGGAGGCGCTTCAAACAAAACCTAGTGATCTGCAACCGGAAGTCAGTTGTCTAAACTTTCTGGGCAACATGGCATTACCCCCTCTCAACTGGGGAAACAACAAATATCACCGCACACGCATGGACAAAAAAAACCCGGGCCCGACCCGGCCCAAAAAACTTTCAATCAGGCCTGTTCAAACAAAAGGCCCTCGAACCTGACAACCCAGTTCGCAGCCTCCTTCCGCGAAGAGGCTTTGTGGGCGAAGCCTTCGTGAAAAAGCCTCCAAAAAAATCGCTTCGCGGTCAATTCATCCGCGAACCCCCTCGCTCACAGTACGAGCACTCCGCGAAACCCTTCAGCATGCACTGAAAGGCTCACCGCGGCGGAACTTCGCGGGCTCTCTTCACAGGTCAACTATGACGCACGCCACGGGAATCGCCGGATCTCCCAGGGTCTTCGCGAAGCAGTAAACCTTCGCTTCACACTCCACACAACAGGTAACCTATGCACCACTCTCCGTGAAGCACATTAGTCACCGCGGAATGGCACCACCGGCGGTAACTTTGCGGCCTCCCTTCACGGTAGGGTCTTTACGATTCAGTCACATCGTTCTCCAAGTAAATGGAGATCGTTCCAAGATCTCCGCGAACCAGGTATCCTTCGCACCGCCCCCTGTTTAGAAAATTGACCTCCGTTCTTGCATGAAGCAGGGATGAAAAAAGCGGCCAGTGCCTTCGAGAAACAGGTGATCAAACGACTGCACGGATCTGCGAACTGATTGAGGAAATGGGATCTGGATCATCCCCCAAAACCCAGATCTGGAATCGGTAAAGGAAGACTTCGGTGGGAAGGTCTTCGTGACATCGAACCAGAACAGGTGCAGAAAGATTTCGGAAACTGGGAGAGAAACCTCGATCCCTCAGCAAAAACACCCAACCCTCTGAAAAACAGGAGGCGGGGTTCGGAAACGAGCATAGGGAACAGATGATGCTAAGCAGGCCTTCCTCTCCATAGAGCAACCAGAGGAAGACACAGATCCACAACCGGGACTCTCCGAGGAAGACGGAGCCCGCCTGTGAAAACGAAGGTTCAGGAAAACCCTCCGCCGCCGTGAGCAGATCAGGGAGGAGGAACTCAAACCCTAGAAACCTAGGAGGGACACTCTCACGCGGGAGAGACGATATATATCACATAGGTGGGCTTTTTTGCCCGGATGGGTTTTTTTTTTTTTTTTATTAAAATAGGTCTAGGTTAGAATTAATTAGGTAAAGGGGTTTGTTGAGCGCCACTTGAAGTGGCGCTCAACAATTCGGGTGGCTAGCGCCACTTCAAGTGGCGCTTTGACACCCTTTTTTTCTTTTTTTTTTCTTTTTTTTAATTGTTTTTCACCTCATCTCTTTTTAATAAATAATTTCAAAATAAATAAATAAAATTTTAAAAATAATCTTATAAATATGTATTTAAAAATGCTAAATTAATTATTATTATATTTATAATTATATAATTATGAAATTATATTTATGTATATATATAATTATATGTGTGTGTATAAATATAATTATGTATATATATAATTAAAAATAAATATTTATAAATATAAATCTATTTATATATATTTTTTAAATAAAAAATATATTTGTAATTATATAATTATAAACTAATCTTTAAATATAAATATTTATAATTATATGAATATGAATATATTTAAAATATATAATTATGAAAATATTGTTACATATATATCTAAAATTTATTTATAAATATATTTAATATTCATATATAAATATATATATATATGTGTGTGTGTATGTGTGTGTGTAGAATTATATTTATAATTATATTTAGAATTATATTGTAATTATAGTTATACTTGTATATATATAATTATATATTTATACATGTATATATTTACATAGTTATAAGTAACTATTTATAAAAAAAATTGAAATATTGTTAAACTTATAGTCTTTCAATACCACCTACTTGAAACTTAAAAATGTTTCAAGTATGTGACTTTGAAAGCCTATAAAATATAATCTAAATGACCAATATGAATGAAACTTAAAACATGTATTAAAAATATACTAAATAGATAAAAATAAAAAAATTACGTAAAAAATGTCGATAGAAAATATTTTATAGGCTTTTAAAACCACCTAGTTGTAACTTAAAAATGTTTCAACTATGTGACTTTGAACGTTTATAAAACATAATTCATATGACCAATATGAATGAAACTTAAAACTTGGATTAAACATATACTGAATAGATGAAAATAAAAAAATTACGTAAAAAATGTCGATAGAAAATATTTTATAGGCTTTCAAAACCACCAAGTTGTAACTTAAAAATGTTTCAACTATGTGACTTTGAACGTCTATAAAACATAATCCATATGACTAATATGAATGAAACTTGAAACTTGGATTAAACATATACTAAATAGATGAAAATAAAAAAAATACGTAAAAAATGTCGATAGAAAATATTTTATAGGCTTTCAAAACCACTTAGTTGTAACTTAAAAATGTTTCAACTATGTGACTTTAAACGTCTATAAAACATAATTCATATGACCAATATGAATGAAACTTGAAACTTGGATTAAACATATACTGAATAGATGAAAATAAAAAAATTACGTAAAAAATGTCGATAGAAAATATTTTATAGGCTTTCAAAACCACCTAGTTGTAACTTAAAAATGTTTCAACTATGTGACTTTGAACGTCTATAAAATATTATTATTTTATATACAATAATTAATTAGTTAGTAATATAATTATTAATTATTATTTGTCATTATAATTATTAATTATTAATGGTTAACTCGCTGTGACAAATTTTGTTTATATTGTACCTGTACTTTATAATTTAATAGTTAATTGAAATAAGTTTGTATTTAATAGATTTTTGATTTTCTTGTTTGACTTAAACAACAATTACTTATCATAGTGAATAAGTTTTTTAATATATACAACATCACATCCAAAAACATCAACGACGATGCCCTCCGGTACCACAACGCGGTGTCTGAATGTCACGTCCTCTCCGCGTCCGACGTCCATGTCGCTCCGGTGTCCTCTCTGCAGGTTCCTCCTCTTCCGGTGCTTCTGGTGCCTCCTCATGATGCTGTGTAGAGGACTGACCAAAATCATGTGAGGACGCCCCAAAATCATGTGAGGATGCCCCAAAACCATATGGGGTGACATATGGCTCTGAAGCCCCTATAAATGGTAGAAATGGGGTATTGAAGAAGGCCTCGTCGGGAGGAGAGGGGGCCGCCATAAGCTGTGTGACTGCACCCAGATCGAAGTCCATAGTAGTCTGCGGAGACGCCATATGCGGTATATAAATGTCTCCCTGCTGTGCAAAATCATCAGTCGGCTGGGCGTGATCGTCTGTCTGTGGTGCGACGACATCTGCAGGAGCCGCTCTCGGATGTCGATGTGGTCGCCTCTGCCCCCCCCGGATGTGCTCGTCTCTGTCGTCCAGCTGGCGGCGGCGGTGGCGGTGCATCCTCCTCAGCAGGCATAGCAGGGACATCGTCATCCTCAGGTGCTTCTGCCTGAAGATATGGATCCGGATATATCTGTGGCTCCTCATCAAAAAAACTGTCACGTATCAACCGGAGATGATCCAATAGAGCCACCACATCCCGATGAACTACCTCCCGCAGAATATATGCATGTTCCTGAGGCTGCGTGGAATGTGCAAGCTGACCAATGGCGTCTGCCTGCAAATGAAATGACAATCAAATTAATATCAAAAATGAGTTAAACAAAATTAATAAATCTTAGTAAACATACCAATCGCTGAATGCCAATCCCCTGACGTGTAAGGTACATGATGGTATGTCGTCGATACCAGTGTGCATAATCCCCCTGATCAGATAAATCAGAGTGTGATGTGATATATCCCTGTGGAAAGATACTGAATCGTGCACGCCTGTCCCAAAGCTGGATCTGTCTGAAGCTGTGCACACTATGTCTCGGAGTATGTGCAAACTTCTGAGACTGACTCCACCTGGTGAAAAAAGAGTAACCTACGGTAAGTTTATAAAAAACAATAACAAAAGTACTAAATAACCGAAAGTAATGACGTAGACATACCATCGTCCCCGAGGACAGTCCTGAAGTAGCTCCGGTGCAAGCGGTGCGACAACTCGAGGAGCGATGCGTGGAAAACGCTCCCAGGCCCACATCTGTACTAACACCATGCAACCTGCAATCTGATGTGAATCGGCCTGACAACTGGTGCAGAGAGATCTGTACAGATGTGCTAATACAGCGGATCCCCAACTGTATGTAGCAGTCTGATCCAGATCCTCAAGTAATGGGAGGTACATCATGTGTACCAAAGCGGTGGAGTAGTCGACGCACAACATGCCTCCGAGCAGCTGCAAAATATATGCACGTGTGTGCTGAAGAAGCGTCTCCTCGTCTGCATCATCTGGAATGACGTCGAAATGCTGATCGAGCCACCTCATTCGCAAGCGCGAACCCTGGAGGACACCTCGTGCGCCGATGATGTCAATGCCTAGCAGCCTCTGTATGACTGCAACCCAATCGCCGGTACTGGCCCCCGTAACTGCATCTCCATGGATAGGTAACCCCAGCATGTAGGCGACGTCCTCTAATGTAATAGTCATCTCCCCCTCTGGGAGATGAAATGTGTGTGTCTCTGGCCGCCATCTCTCAACCAATGCAGCTATCAAATGATGGTCGATGGTCTTGAAGTCACACATAGCGACTCCATAAAAGCCTGCACGTCTAAGGTATGGACAAATAGCTGCCGGCGGTGCCTCATGATGGAAACGGTGCGCTCTCCGAACATGAAGATGTCTAACAGGTCGTCGCGCCAACACATCGCGCGACACGTGCGTCTCCTGGCAAGATAAAAGTGGCTGCTCCATCTGAATGTGCAAACAATAAAACATTAATTTCATGTAAGTTATGACTTTTATCATGTAAGATATGTAATTTAGCATATAAATTTGAAAGAAGCATAAACACATTGGGTTAGTTGTTGTCTCCCGTGTTGGGGTGTTGGGGTGAAGACGTTCAGAGTTTCCTCGTTTTTGTTTTGTAGTCACTATAAGTTCATCTTTCATTATAAAAAACTGATGACATTTTCATTTAATAGTTCAAATGGTTTTGGTTTCTTATACAGGTACATTCCTTTTTTTGAGTTGGTGTTGTTTGTTTAAAGCTACTCATGTAATGTTGATCGTTCGACAAAAAATGTCACGTGAAATCGTGGTACATTTTCCAAAAATTACCCTATTTACAAGTACAACAAATATGATTAAAAATGGTGAAATGATAAAAATAATTACATGTACAAAGTTTTACAGTAACTGATAGAGTACGTGATTCATTTTAACCATTAGATGATTGCCCTATGTGTCTAGTAACAATAGAAACATCTTTGCAATTTTGTCATGCCCCTGAGTATAAATCAACCTCAAAAGCTCTAGATAATTTTTCTTGGTAAGGTGAGATGAGAAGGGAGGTATTATACCATCAGGAAGAGAGATTCTAGAAATGTGCAATGTTATGACAAACCTTTAGATGAAATGTGTCAGTTCCCCACTAGATGTGCATGTTTCTTCAAAATTTTCAGGCTGGAGATAATCCACCATAAGTTTCACATAGCCTTATGTCTTCCATGGATTAATGTCAAACACTTCAACCAATTTGTTTACTTTATGGGGAAGTAAAACCTCATTCCTTTGAATATGCACATTACCATGAACATATAAAATCATAATTTTGCAAGGAAAACTACTAATCTCATGTTCACTGAAATACCCCTTAACGTAAGAATGATACAAATAGTGTAAATACCCAATAGCAAGATTCCAATCCATTTTGAAGGATAATGGGGATGACAAGGAAACATCAACCCCCAGGCCCACCCCTTCCACCCATTCAACCAACTTCGGTAACTCCTATAGAAGTAGTTTTTCAAAAAAATGAAATGTCACCCCACCACAACTTCCTACATCCATATTAACCCCCCAATTCAGTTTCATTAAATGTGGACAGCCCTCATTTTTACCAAAGTTAATGATGCACTATTAAACCACCACTTTTAACCCCCCCCCCTCAAATATACAAAATGCTTTGAGGGATGAGAAATGATTCGACACATTTCAATGTTCTAAAATGCACCGAATCATTTCTCATCCCTCAAAGCATTTTGTATTTTTGAGGCGGGGGTTGAAAAGTGATGGTTTAATAGTGCATCATTGACTTTGGTAAAAATGGGGACTGTCCACATTTAATGAAACTGAATTGGGGGGTTAATATGGATGTAGAAAGCTGTGGTGGTGTGACATTTCATTTTTTTGAAAAACTACTTCTATAGGAGTTACCGAAGTTGGTTGAATGGGTGGAAGGGGTGGGCCTGGGGGTTGATGTTTCCTTGTCATCCCCATTATCCTTCAAAATGGATTGGAATCTTGTTATTGGGTACTTACACTATTTGTATCATTCTTACGTTAAGGGGTATTTCAGTGAACATGAGATTAGTAGTTTTCCTTGCAAAATTATGATTTTATATGTTCATGGTAATGTGCATATTCAAAGGAATGAGGTTTTACTTCCCCATAAAGTAAACAAATTGGTTGAAGTGTTTGACATTAATCCATGGAAGACATAAGGCTATGTGAAACAACTCGCACACGACCATTGCTACATGCCATAGCATCACCGGGCTCAGCGACCTCAAATCGTTGCTCTGGACGATTAAATGCAGTTACACGGTAAGTTGCGGCCTCCTGAAGAATTGTATCTAGCTCGCGTTGGAAATGGTGTCCATAGCGCATCCCTCTGTTCAAGCCCTCTTCAGCTTGCTTTCCTCGTTCCAGAAAGTACTTTACACTACGATAGAAGGTCTCTTGTACCAACCCTGAAATTTAGATTTACGACATTATACAAATATTATATTATAATAGTAACTCTTCTGAGTAACATATATTGAAATATTCGTATTTACCTGTGATAGGTAGTTTTCGAACACCCTTGAAAACTCCATTTATACATTCTACGATGTTGGTCGTCATATGACCATATCTCCTCCCATCATCATATGCCAACGACCATTTCTGCTTTGGAATTTGCATCATGTAATCATACACTTCTGGATTCACTCTGTGGATATCTTGAAGACGCTCCTCCATCCTTTGTTGTTGAGGCTCATATGCTATCATACAAGCAGTCATCTGAACAGTTATGAAAATAACTACGACAAAAACATTTTAAACAGAAAAGGATGTTCATACCAATTTTTAAGATTGCATTTTTCATCGACTCATTCTTGAACTTCTTTCGCAAATTGCTGGCAATGTGTCGAATACAGTATCGATGATGGGCATATGGTGGTCTCCACGAAAGACCCTCAGACTGTATCGCCTCCTTGATTGCACGGTGGCGATCAGAAATAAGACAAATCCCTTCTGCATCCGTAACAAACTCTCGGAGACATGCCAGAAACCAGCTCCATGATGAGAAGTTCTCTTTCTCCACAATTGCAAATGCTATAGGCAGAGGGGCTCGATTTCCATCTTGTGTGGCGGCAATCAATAAAGTTCCGGTATACTTTCCATACAGAAATGTGCCATCAATTTGTATGAACTGCTTGCAATGTCTAAAAGCCGCCACACATGGTAAAAATGTCCAAAATAATCTATCAAACACAACCATTGAGCGGTCAAGTTGGTTCTGTTGGTTAACATATTCAACTGTATGTAACCGATAGACTATTTGATTATTGTGGCGTAGAAGCTCCAACAGTTGTGGTAGAACTCGATAAGAGTCATCCCAATCACCATACACTTTCACAATAGCCTTTTGTCGTGTTGCCCATGCCTTCCAGTAAGAGATTCGATACCCAAAAAGCAGTTTGATTCGCTCAATGACCAGAACCACGGGGACATCTTGACATGCTCTAATCATTTCAACAATAATAGTTGAAACAAACTCAACATCTAATGAAGAGTGTTCCTGTGCCAAGCTTGGGTTCACACATGTGTGTGGAGTAAATCTAGTGATGCGCCAGCTGTGAAAAGTGTTATCAATAATAGCTCGCAGACGCATTTGACAGTTCGATTCAAATTTGTCACAACAGATCAAATAATAAGATCTCTTTGCCTCTTCTACAACATATGAGTAATGTCTTTCAATGTGATATTGTTTTATCACATTTTTCATTGCTTCTTTGCTCTCAAACTCTCTGCCAATATACAGAACATCGTTATCTGACACTCGATTTATGCCACCAATGATTCCTGGAAATTCTGAACTGGGAGTGATAACTGAATAATCAAATTCTGGCAAGCGATTCATGCCTTCAGTCGACCAGGAAGCCAATAGTGGAGGATGGTTCAACGGTCGGTTGAACCTCGCATGAGTTGGTACAGACTGATCTTCCGCATGCTCTTCTTCTTCTTCAACTTCCTCTTCATCTTGTTCAAAATTGTCATCATCCTCAAATTCATCAACCAATGCATCTAAAGTATGTGGAGGACTATCCATTGAAACTGTGGCTGATGGAAATGATGGAATAACTACTGATGCTGATGGAACGTCTTGATGTGAAGGAGCATATGACATAGTTTCATGAATTTGAGATGGGTCAACTTCCAATGTCGATGGAACGTCCATTGTAGCTATAGTGACATACAACTCCATCATTTGATTCTCAGGTATATACTTAACCAATGAAAGTATATATTCCCAATCATCATCATCATTTACCGGATATGGCACATGCCAAAACCTATCTATAAATTGAAGATGTCTGAATGTAATGGACTCTATTACTTGATTCCTCGCGAGTTTTAACCTCCGATGGATTTTCCTTTGCACAGCTTCCAAAGTAGTACATCCTCCAAGCATCACAACAGCTTCTGGATGTATACTATAACTGCATCCTTGTTCTGTCTCAATTATTTGACCGTTGCAATAAATATAAGCGGCGACCATCTTTTTTATCTAAAAGAAACCACTGTTATTAATTAAATCTGATTAAAGAATCAATTTATGTATGCATGCTTCTAGTAATTTATGTTGGAATCCTAATCCCTCCACCAAATCAATATGTTCAAACCATATTGATGTGTAACTATTTACACAACCCACAAGTTTGTGTTACTTACCCAAAAATAGAAGTCAAATATATTTATACATATCCACATGCATTATATGCATGAGGTACACGAACATGTCATGTAAAAGCATAAAGTTATATGAAATTGAAAGTCTCCACATGAGTAAGCCCGGAGCGACAGATAGCCAACCCCATTCACTTTCCTAGACAAGGCAAGCCTCCAGGAAAGTAGGTGGTCCGACCCAAAGCCCCTCTACCCGGGGATACTTTACTCAAGAGAGCAATCATTTCATGATAACTCTAACACTTAATATGCAAAAAATATATTGAACTACTAAATTCAAGTTCATAACTTCAATTACAAACCGAGGTCAAGGTAGATTGAAAACTAAATTCATTATCATTCCTAGAATGTAATGCAAAGGTATATTCCATAGGCAATTTACTACTACTTGGCTAATTAATATAACTACTTCGCTAATTAATATAACTACTTTGCTGATTAATATAACTACTTCACTGAATAATATAACTACTTCGCTAATAACATAATTATGATAAATTAATTACCTTATGGTTAACTAATTACCTAATTATGGTTAACTAATAACCTAATTATGGTTAACTAATTACCTAATTATGGTTAATTAATTACCTAATTATGATTAATTAATTAACTAATTATGTTCCATTAATTACCTAATTACGATTAATTAATTACCTTATGGTTAACTAATTATCTAATTATGGTTAACTAATAACCTAATTATGGTTAACTAATTACCTAATTATGGTTAACTAATAACCTAATTATGGTTAACTAATTACCTAATTATGATTAATTAATTACCTAATTATGGTTAACTAATTACCTAATTATGATTAATTAATTAACTAATTATGTTCCATTAATTACCTAATTACGATTAATTAATTACCTAATTATGTTTCATTAATAACCTAATTAGGATTAATTAATAACCTAATTAGGATTAATTAATAACCTAATTAGGATTAATTAATAACCTAATTATGATTAATTAATAACCTAATTAGGATTAATTAATAACCTAATTAGGATTAATTAATAACCTAATTATGATTAATTAATAACCTAATTATGATTAATTAATAACCTAATTATGATTAATTAATAACCTAATTATGATTAATTAATAACCTAATTAGGATATATTAATAACCTAATTATGATTAATTAATAACCTAATTATGATTAATTAATAACCTAATTATGATTAATTAATAACCTAAATAGGATTAATTAATAACCTAAATAGGATTAATTAATTAACTACTAATGATTAATTAATTAACTAATTATGATTAATTAATTAACTAATTATGATTAATTAATTACCTAATTATGATTACTTAATTAACTAATTATGCTTAATTAATTACCTAATTACGATTATTTAATTACCTAATTATGATTAATTAATTACCTAATTATGTTTCATTAATAACCTAATTATGATTTATTAATTACCTAATTAGGATTAATTAATAACCTAATTATGATTAATTAATAACCTAATTATGATTAATTAATAACCTAATTATGATTAATTAATAACCTAATTAGGATATATTAATAACCTAATTAGGATTAATTAATAACCTAATTATGATTAATTAATAACCTAATTATGATTAATTAATAACCTAATTATGATTAATTAATAACCTAATTAGGATATATTAATAACCTAATTATGATTAATTAATAACCTAATTATGATTAATTAATAACCTAATTATGATTAATTAATAACCTAATTATGATTAATTAATAACCTAATTATGAATAATTAATAACCTAAATAGGATTAATTAATAACCTAAATAGGATTAATTAATAACCTAATTATGATTAATTAATTAACTACTAATGATTAATTAATTAACTAATTTTGATTAATTAATTAACTAATTATGATTAATTAATTACCTAATTATGATTACTTAATTAACTAATTATGCTTAATTAATTACCTAATTACGATTATTTAATTAACTAATTATGATTAATTAATTACCTAATTATGATTAATTAATTAACTAATTATGTTTCATTAATTACCTAATGATGATTAATTAATTAGCTAATTATGATTAATTAATAACCTATTATGTTTCATTAATTACCTAATTAGGATTAATTAATTACCTAATTATGATTAATTAATAACCTAATTATGATTAATTAATTACCTAATTATGACTAATTAATTACCTAATTATGACTAATTAATAACCTAATTAGGATTAATTAATAGCCTAATTAGGATTAATTAATTACCTAATTATGATTAATTAATTACCTAATTATGATTAATTAATTAACTAATTATGATTAATTAATAACCTAATTACGGTTAATTAATAACCTAATTATGATTAATTAATTAACTACTAATGATTAATTAATTAACTAATTATGATTAATTAATAACCTAATTATGATTAATTAATAACCTAATTATAATTACTTAACTAATTATGATTAATTAATTTACTAATAATGATTAATTAATTAACTAATTATGATTAATTAGTTAACTAATTACGATGATTAATTAATTACCTAATTACGATTAATTACTTAACTAATTATGATTAATTAATTAACTAATTATGATTAATTAATTAACTAGTTATGATTAATTAATTAATTAATTATGATATTAACTAATTATGATTATTTAATTAACTAATTATGATTATTTATTACCTACTTACCATTAATTAATAACCTAATTATAATGAATTAATTAACTAATTATGATTCATTAATTAAATAATTATGATTAATTAATTTGCTAATTATGATTAATTAATTAGCTAATAATCATTAATTAATAATCTAATTACATTTAACTATTTACCTAATTATGATTAATTAATAACTTAATTAGCATTGATTAATCAACTAATTATGATTAATTATTTAACTAACTAATCATTTCATTATCTAATTACATTAAAAAAACCATACTATTTATAAAATACAAACATTATATACTAATTCTATAAATTAAACAACTAAATTATTAAATAAAACTATTAAATAAATTTAAAGAAAGATTTACCTCAAATTTGTGACGACGTAGGTACACAGGCAGAGCAACCGAAGAGGCAAGGCTTCACCGCAACCGAAGAACGCAAGAAAAAACTTTGAGAGAGAGAGAGAGGAAGGGATAGGGAGGGAGAAATGGGGGTGGGTGAGGTAGGAATGAGGAATGGGGTGGAGGGCGAGGGTCCTATTTATAGGATGGGGTGGAGTTTCGGCGCCACTTCAAGTGGCGCCGAATTCATTGGGAAGAAGGGTGCAGCGCCACTTGAAGTGGCGCTGCACGGTTTGAATTTCTTTTTTCAGCGCCACTTCAAGTGGCGCTGAGCTTTTTTTCCGGCAAATTGGTGGAGCGCCACTTGAAGTGGCGCTCCAATTCCAAAACTCTTGAGCGCCAGACCATGTGGCGCTCAAGAGACCCATTTCCCTAATTAATTTAAAACCTACCCCATAAAATTAAAAAAAAAAACCCTATCCCCTAAAATAGCCCACATAGGTGTGTGGGTTACTTCAAGTGGCGCTTTGAGCCCAATCCCCAATATATAAATTAATAAAAATATATAAAAATATATTTAAAAATAAATTATTACAATTTAAAAAATATATTTATAAATATGTATTTAAAAATATGAAATTATTTATAATAATATTTATAAATATATTTATAATTATATCATTATGAATCTACATTTATAAATCTATATTTATATAGTTATAAATTAAAATTATCTAATTATATAACTAAATAAACCTTATAGAAAATTATTTATATAAATTTATACATTTTTATAAATATATTTATATAAATAAACATTATTAAATTTTAAATATAAGGTTTATATATATTTCTATAATTATATATAAATAAATAAACCTTATATTTAAAATTTATAAATTTATATATAATTATTTAAATATATAAATAAACCTTGTTAAATTATTTTATAAATATATATATATAGGTATATACAAATAAACTTTATTAAAATAAATATATATATATATATATATATATAAACATTAATTATTAACAGAATTGAAAATATTATATTTGGTGCTTGGAGGTGCGATTACATTCAAACACACACACATCACACACATGCGCCTGAAAGGTAGGTCATAGTCCCCCAAACGGATAACCGACCCAACTTTTTTACATTATATATTTTTTGCTTGAAGGCCCAGTGGGCATGAAGCCTGTTACATGGCTCGTAGGCCCACCATTGGATGACCTGAATGCCCTTCTTGCATCATTCTTACATTACCACATGCACGTCATGCCCGCATCACCGCCCCCTTGATGGCCCGAAAACTTAGTAGCCCAAACGGGGTGAATAGGACCGTTGCTACAGTATCCCGCTACAGTACCCACACAACTACAGTGCTATAGTGCCTATAGAAATTCTCACTCACCCGTATTTGAACTCGGGTCTGATGCAGGATTACGGGAACCCTTACCACTCAGGTAATCCCCCAACTACAACAGAATTGAAAATATGTATTTATAAATTTAATTATAAATAAATATAATTATAAATAAAAAACTTATTTATATAATTATAAATAAATAATATAAATATATTTATTATAAATTTATAATGATGTAAATATATAATATTTTATTTATAATCATATAAATATTTGTAAAAAATTAAGTATATTTACGTATAATTATAAATATATAATTATATATATATATATATTAAAAACAATAACACTCAATAATAATAACATAATTAATAATAATTAATAATAATTGAATTAATAATATAAAACTTAATAAGAAATATGCACATAAATTATGTAAACTATAAATTTAATGTTTCTAAACATTTAATTTTGTGTCATGTAAAATAATTTTTGGTTACCATATGTCTGATTTTCTTTTCATTTTTCAATGATTTTTTATATCTTTAGTCTGTGTGATAAATTTCATTTAGATTGTATTTGTATTTTATAATTTATACACTTATAAAGTCACATAAATGAAACATAATAATGTTATAATTATGTATATATTAAGTGCTTGAGGATACAATTAAATTTAAACATACACACACCATATACATAGGTCGGAAAGTCAGTTCATAGCACCCCCCAGAGGGACAACCCACCCATCAAACCTTAATTATTCAATACATGGCCCGTAGACCCACTGGGCATGAAGCCCATTACATGGATCGTAGACCCAATGGGTATGAAAGCCCATTACATGGCCCTGAAGGCCCAAATTTTTGAATCAAAAGCCCTTCTGTGAATAGTGCTGCTGCAGTGCCCAAGCTGCTAAAGTCCCTGCTGCAGTGTTTCCACCGCTACAGTTCCAGTTACAATACCCACCATCACTATAGGGCCACCGATGCAATAGTTCTGCAGCTGCTACAGTCTTACTATAGTACCACTATAGTGCTGTTATAGTGCCTGCGCCCCATGGGTTTTAAACCCCCAACCTTGATGTAATATTACGAGGTGCTTTACCACTAATCCAAACCCCAACTACACGTTCAAATTATGTGAATTTGAAAATATATAAATTATTTATAGTTCATGTAAATTAGTTTTTCTTTACTATATTTGTGAATTTCTTTTTATTTGTTTAAAACAACACTTAATTATCTCAGTAAATAGGTCTTTTAAAATATATACAACATGACATCCAAATAAATCAATGTTGATGCCCCTATGTACCACAATGCGGTGTTTGAACCTCACACCCACTCCGCATCTGACATCCGTGTTGCTCCAATGTCCTAGCTGTATGTGCGGGTTCCTCCTTTGGCGGTGTTGCGAGTGCCTCTTCATGGTGTTGTGTAGAGGACTAGTTGACATCACGCGTGGAGGACGACCCAAAATCATACGTGGATCCATATGGACCTAGAGCTCTTAAAAATGATATAAGTGGGATATTGAAGAAGTCTCATCAGTGGGAGAGGGGGACACCTCAAGCTGCGTTACCACACCCAACTCGTAGTCCAAAATAGTCAGTTGAGATGACACATGTGACATATAAGAATCTCCCTGTTGTGTAATATCTTCATTCAACTGGGCATGATCATCTCTCTACGGTGCGACAACATCTAGAAGAGCCTCTCTCAGACATTTATGTTATCACCTCTACCCCCGCTGATGTCCTCATCTCTATCTTCCGGCTGGCGGTGGCGGTGGTGGTGGCGGTTCCGGTGCATCATCCTCAGTAGGCATAGCAGGGACAACATCATCCCCATGAGCTTCAACTGGAGGATATGGATCAAGATATAATTGTGGCTCCTCATCATAAAAACTCTCACATATGAACCAGATAGGATCATTGAGATCCAACACATCTGGGTGAACTACATCCTGCCTAATAAATGCCTCATCCTGAGGATCTGTGATACGTGCAAGGCAAGCAATTTTGTTTGCCTACAAATGAAATAACACTAATACAAAATCAGCCTTTAACAGTGCTAGAAAAAACCATTATCATCGCTAAAAAGCACTGATAATCGAAGCATGGTTAAAACTCTAAAACTTTTATCAGCACTAAAAAATTAGTGTTAAAGGCCCCCTTTAACAACACTATTTGGTTCCTTTAACAACACTGATAAGGGATATGATGATAAAGGGTATATAAAAAATCCACACCCCACCCACCCCCATTTATCAGCACTTCCCACCTGCCCACCACTTTATCAGTACTTTAGATACTCCCAGCCTCCTGCACGCACCCCTGCCTCCAGCGAGCTTTGAACCCTAGACCTCCAACATATACATCAAAGCCTTTTCCACTCCCATATACTATTTTGTTTCACATTTTATGATATATCTATATATTTATATATATTTCATTACATTTTTTATCCATATATTTATATATATTCTTATATATTATTAAATATATTTTATATGTAAATATGTATAATTTATTTATTTATAAAATTAAATTTTTATGCGTGAATATATAAAAAAATATGTATATATTGTTATATATTTGATTATAAATAAAATTACATTATGAAAAATGATGAAATTTAAAATCCATAATATCAATATAAATGTAATCCCTAGAAATAAATTCAGTCCCCACTGAAAAAGGGTAAAAAGACCCCCATAAATGAGGCTTAAAATCCATCAAAAGTTAAAAAATTGGGGTACCCTAACTAAAAACTCAGTTTTAGAGGCCTTATGGGCCTTTTTGGCATAAAAAAAACAATGACCAGGGTTTCCCTGGTCATGACGGTGTAGATCTTATTGCAAGTTTCGATTTGATATGTGGTAGAGCCCAAAAGGACACCCGAATCAAAAGTTATGGTTGTTTGAAGTTTGAGTTACGTTTTCAACTTATTTTAGATCTTTTATTATTATTTTTATTTTTTTATCTTTAAATTGATATTAAATGACTATTACTCTGAATAATAACCAAATTATTAATTAAAAATACTTTTTAGTTATTTTATAAGTCATTTTCACTAAATATTTTATATTTTAAGTGTAAATCCCTATTTACCTTATCTAAAACATATTTCAAAAAAATAGATATTATATTTATATTAATATAAATATATTTATACATTAATATATTATTTTTAAGGAAATATAATTTTTTATGAAGTATAATTTTTTCAGCGCTAGTAAAAAAGTACTGATAAATAGGTATATTTATCAATGCTTCTAAAAAAGCACTGATAAAACCCCCCTTTATCGGCATTTTTTTATAGGCACTGTTAAAAGACCTCATTTATCAGTGCTTATAAAAAAGTGTTGATAAAAATCATCCTTTAACAATGCTTTTTTAAGCACTGTTAAAGACCCCCTTTAATAACACTTTTTTAGCATTGACAAAGGGGGTCTTTAACTGCATTTTTAGTTAGCACTGTTAAAGCCCTAGTGCTGGATAAACACAGTTTTTTAGTAGTGAAACATTCAAATTAATAACAAAAGTAAGCTAAACAAATATAATAAATTTTAGTAAACATACCAACTGTTGAATGACAATCCCCTAGCGTGTAATGTACATGATTGTATGTCGTCGATACTGGTCTTCATAAACCCCATGATCATCTAACTGATAACTTGTTGTGGTATATCTATATTGAAAGATACCATATTGGGCATGCATGTCCCAAAGCTCGATATAACGTGCATGATACCACTGCCAGTCCGTTGTCTATCTACCTGTAAGCATAATGGAATATAACACATCAGGATGTCATGGTTCCATGGGGATATGCTATATATGACTAAACTAGTGCATGGCCCGATCTGTATGGTGCCACTCAATGATGTGGAAGTGGATGAGTGAAACCACTATACCATGATCTCTGATTATAGCTGTGCAATATGGTGTAAGTGATGCATAGAAAAAACCTGTATACTGGGTCCATGAAACCTAAAATGTAAAGTCAAAAAATAAGTTATAAATTGGCATGATAATGTTATAAATATTACATTTAAATAACTTAAAAAGTAATAAAAAACTAATTTTTCTACAAAAAAAGTAATGTTTAAGTTACATTAGCTGGTTGTATGGATTCAAATATCTATTGAAATCTATGCACACTATGTCTCAGAGAATGTACATACTTCTCAGCCTGAATCCACCTAGTTAAAAAAGCGTAATATATTGTAAGTTTATAAAAAATAATAACAAAAGTATTAAATAACTGAAAGTAATGATGTAAACATACCATCTTCCCAGAGGACAGTCTCGAAATAGATGCAGTGGAAGTGGTGCAACAGCTCGAGGTGCGATGCGTGGAAAACACTCCCAGTCCCACATATGTACCAAAGCAATACAACCTACAATCTAATGCACATTGGATCGATATATGGTACAGACACATCTCTAAATATGTGATAATAAAATAGATCCCCAACTGTATTTATTCATTTGATCAAGATCCTCAAGTAATGGGAGGCACATCATGTGTACTAAAGTGGTGGAGTAGTCGACACACAACATGTCTTCGATCAGTCGCAAAATATATGCATGTGTGTGATGATTAAGCATCTCCTCATCTACATCATTAGGAATGACATAGAAATGCTCATCAAGTCACCCCATGCGCAAGCAGGAAGCCTAGAGGACACATGGTATGCCGATGATGTCAATGCCTAGTAGACGTTGTATGATCGCAGACCAGTCTCCATTGGTGGCACCCATAACTGCCTATCCGTGGACAGGTAGACCAAGCATGTAGGTAGAATCCTCTAAAGTAATGGTCATATCCCCCTCAGGGGGATAAAATGTATGTGTCTCTGTCCACCATCTCTCAACCAATGCAGCAATCAAGTGGTGATCACTGGTCTTGAAGTCGCATATAGTGACTCTATAAAATCCATCTCCTTTGAGGTATGGACAAATAGCTGTCGGGGGCGTATTGTGATGAAAATGATGTACTATACAAATAGCAAGAAGTCTAACATGTCCTTGCACCAACACATCTCGTGACACGTGTGACTACTAGGCAGATAACAAAGGTTGCTCCATCTGAATTTATGAATAGTAAAACATTAATTTGAAGTGACTGCATGTTTTCTATTTTAGTTTTGAAGCATACAACATTTCCTTTGTGAAATGATTTTCATTATAAAAATTTTTTTCTATAAAATTTTTTATCATGTAATGTATGAAATTTGTTTAAATTAAATCTCCCTAGTAATAATTAAATATATGTTATTGGTTTTTACTTATGATTATAAATTTTAAAAGCACAAAAAACTCATTCATAAAATTTTTATTATGTTTGAGAATTAAAATATAGCTTTTTGGAAAGAATAATTATTTTATTTTCATTATTTTTATAGTTGTGTTAAATATATATATACTTTATATTTAACAATGTAACATAAAATATAGTTTTTGATATCTATTATTTTATATATTACATATATGTATGAATTATAATATATAGGTATATTTTTTAAAAGTTACACTATATAAAAATAAGAAAAATATGATTAAAAATGGTGATAACGATAAAAATGATTACATGTACAAACTTTTACAGTAACTGATAGAGTACATGAATCATTTTAACCATTATATTATTGCCCTATGTATCTAGGGAAACTTGTTTTTGTATGATATTCCTAGTGACATATGTTGCACCTCCATCCAGCTTCCTTTTCACTGGGCCAATCCATCTCATTTTGAATACGAGTCAACTTTGACCTCCCTTTAGTTCTAATCCCAGTCTTGTTCGGTAGAAGCATGGGTGTGCCATCAGACAACCAAAAATCTTGATATTCCCCAATTGGCATCCACAAAGTACTATAGCAGTCGTTGATACTCTCTAGTCAATAAACTAGATCAACAAACTGCTCCCAAGATAAGTGTACATAAGCGCATTCTACGATCACATGGTATTAAGGATATATGCTGCTGAAAATTACTTTTTTTATTATATTATAAGCCCCCTTTTAATGGGTAAGGGGGAACCAAAAGGACTTCAAAGACAAAAGGACATAAACTATGCCCCAAAATTCCAAAATCCAGTATCAACTAGAACAAGGCTACAAAGAAAAGCTCCTCCCCAGTATAAAATAATTTAAGTCCAACTTCCACCTTCTCATCGTTGTCGTCAAGCTGTCTCAGGCAATTGTGTGGACCTGGTACTGATGAAAAAAGTCATATCTCAATGATTGAAAGTTTCCACATTCATAGTAACGCTTCTCCAATTAAAAAACTCACACACGACCATTTCTATAATCCACAGAATCATCGAGCTCAGTGGCCTCAAATCATAGCTCTGGATGATTAAATATAGCTACATGATAAGTTGCAGTCACTTGTAGAACTATATCTAGATCATGCTAGAAATGGTGTCTATAGCGTATCCCTCTGTTCAGGCCATCATCAGCCTCCTTTCCTTATTCCATAACATACTTTACACTACGATAGAAGGTCTCTTGTACCATACTTGTAATTTATATTTAAATCATTATACTAATATTATATTTAATTATAGGTCTTTTGGGTAACATATAATAAAATATTCTTATTTACTTGTGATGGGTAATTTCTGAACTCCCTTGAAAATCCATTTATTCATTCTATGTTGCTGGTCACCATATGACCATATCTCCTCCCATCAGCATATTCCAATGACCATTTATGCATCTGAAATTTTCATCATGTAATCATAAACTTCCGGATTAGCTTTGTGAATATCTTCAAGATGCTCCTCCATCCTTTTTTGTTGAGGATCATATGCTATTAAACAATAACTAATCTAAAAACATATAACAATAAATATCACAATGATATTTAAAATGAAAAAGGATATCCATGCCAATTTTTATGATTATTTTCTTCATGGGCTGGTTCCTCAACTTCTTTCACAAATTGCCAACAATGTGTTGAATATAGTATCGATGATGGGCATAGGGCGGTCTCTAGGATAGACCCTCAGACTGTACTTCCTCCTTGATTGCATGATGGAAATGTAAAATAAGATAAATACCTTCTTCATTTGTAACAAACTCTAAAATACAGGCTATAAACCACCTTCATTAAGATAATTTCTCATTCCCCACAATTGCAAATGCCAAAGGTAGAGGGGCTTGATTACCATCTTGTGTGGTGGGGATCAATAAATTTATGGTATAATTTCCATACAAAAATGTTACATCAATCTATATAAACTTATTTCAATGTATAAAAGCTTCCACACATGGTAGAAATATCCAAAATAATCTATCAAACACAACCACCAACTTATTAACTTGGTTGTGTTGGTTAACATATTCAGTAGTATATAACTGATAGATCACTTGATTTTTGTGGCTTAAAATCTCTATAAGTTGTGGTAAAACTCAATAAGAGTCATCTCAATCACCATGATCTTTTATAATATCCTTCTGTCATGCCTCCCATGCCTTCCAGTAAGATATTTGATACCTAAAAAGCTGCTTGACTCACTCCACCACCAGAATGATAGGAACGTCTTGACATGATCTTATTATTTCAACCATAATAGTTAAAACAAACTCAAAATTTAATGAGGAGTGTTCTTGTGACAATATTGGGTTCAAACATGTGTGTGGATTAAACCGAGTGGTGCGCCAATTGTGAAAAGTGTTATCAATTATAGCTCACATACACATCAAACAGTTTGAATCATATTTGTCAAAACAGATCACATAATAAGAACTCATTGAATCTTCTACAACATAAGAATGATGTCTTTCAATGTGATATTATTTTATCACATTTTTAATTGCTTATTTTATCTCAAACTCTCTTCCAATATACAAAATACCTTCATCCGACACTCGATTTGTGCCACCAATAATTCTTGGAAATTTTGTACTAGGAGTAATAACTGACCAATCAAATTGTGGCAAGGGATTCATGCTTTAGGTTGACCATAAATCCAATAGAAGAGGATGGTTCAAAAGTCAGTTGAACCTCACATGAGTGGGCACAGACTGTTCTTTGACATGATCTTCTTCTTCTTCTCCAACTTCTTCTTCATCATCTTGGTCTAAATTATCATCATCCTCAAAATCATCGACCAACACATCTAAATTATGTGGAGGACTATCCATAGAAACTGTGGTTGGTGGACATGACAGAACAAATACCATTGTTGATGGAACTTCTTGATATGTTATAGAAGGAGGATATGACACATTATCATGATGTTGTGATGTCCCAACTTCCAATGTCAATGGAACCTTTGTTGTAGCTATAGTGACATACAACTCTATTATTTGATTATCAGGTTGATACTTAACCAATGAAATTATGTGTTCCCATTCTTTATCAGCATTTATTGGATAGACCACATGCTAAAACATATCTATAAATTACAGATGCTTTTATGTGATGGAATTTATCACTTGATTCCTTGTCAGTTTTAAATTTTGATGAATTTTCCTTTAAAGAGATTCCAAAGTCATACAGCCTCCAAGCATCACAACTCCTTTTGGCCATATGCTATAACTATATCCTTATTCAGTCTCAAATATTTTACTATTGAAATAAATATAGGCATCTATATTTTTTATCTAAAATAAACCATTATTATTAATTAAATATGATCAGATAATTAATTTATGTATGCATGCTTCTAGTAATTTAGGTTGGAATCCTAATCCCTCCACCAAATCAATATGTTCAAGCCATATTGATGTGTAACTCTTTACACAACCCACAAGTTTGTGTTACTTACACAAAAATAGAATTCAAACATATTCATACATATCCACATGTGCCATATGCATGAGGTACATGAACACTTCATGTAAAAGCGTAAAGTTATATGAGATTGAAAAACTCCACATGAGTAAGCCCGAAGTGACAGATAGCCAACCCCATTCACTTTCCTAGCCAAGGTAGGCCACCAGGAAAGTAGGTGGTCCGACCCAAAACCCCTATACCCATGGATACTTTAATCAAGAGAGCATTCAATTCATGATAACTCTAACACTTAATATGCACACAATATATTCAATAACTAAATTCAAGTTCATAACTTCATTTACAAACTAATGTCATGGTAGATGAAAAGATAAATTCATTATCATACCTAGAATGTAATGCAAAGTTATATTCTAAAAGCAATTTATCAAATAATTACTTCAGTAATTAAAATAATTACTTCACTAATTAAAATAATTACTTCGTTAATTAAAATAATTACTTCGCTAATTAAAATAATTACAATTAATTTTTTCCCCTAATTACAATTAATTACTTCTCCTAATTATAGTTAACTATGCCCCAAATTATAATTAATTAAGCACCTCCTTACAATTAATGAATCCCCAAATTACAATTAATTAAGCCCCTAATTACAATTAATTAAGACCCTAATTACAATTAATTAATTCCCTAAATACAATTACTTACTTCCCTAATTACAATTACTTATTTCTCTAATTAAAATTAATTACTTCCCTAATTAAAATTAATTACTTCCCTAATTTCAATTAATTAATTACCTAATTAAAATTAATTACTTACCTAATTACAATTAATTAATTACTACTTATATTTAACTACTTAATAATTACATTTAATTACTAAATTAATTAATTAATAATTACAATTAACCAAGTATTTATTAAAATTAATTAATTGATGATTACTAATTATATCTATGTAATTAATAATTATAGCTAACTAATTACTAATTACATTTAATTAATAAATCCATTAATTAATAATTACAATTAAATTATTATTAATTAAAGTTAAATAATTACTAATTACATTACTTTATTTACTAATTAAAATTAAATAGTTTCTATTTATAATTAATTAATAATAAACCAATTACTAATTACAATTATCTAATTACTAATTATAGTTAACTAATTAAAAATTACATTTAATTGCTAAATTAAATAATTAATCATTATAATTAACTAATCACATTTATTTATTTACTAATTACACTTACCTAATTTTTAATTAAAATTAATTAATAATAAATTAATTAATAATTACAATTTTGTAAGTATGAATTAGTTAATTAATTACTAATTACAATTATATAAATACTAATTACAATTAATTAAATATTAATTGCAGTTAATTACTAAATTAAATAATTATTAATTAAAATAAACTATTAACTAATTCCAATTATTTACAATTAACTATGAACAAATTCTAAATAAGATACATTGAATATGAAATAAACAAACAAATAAATAAATAAAAATATTAAACAAATTGAAAAAAAGAATTACCTCAAATTCACAGAGAGTTGTTGATGCTTTGGTGCAAACCTCAAATTCATGGAGAGGTGCAGATACTTCGTATCAAAATCAGAGGGTTATGTGGGTAGAGCAACAGGAGAAGGGAGAGGAGAAGGAGAGTGAGGGCAGAGCAATGGGAGGAGAGGTTGAGAGTGAATTTGGGGGGCGGGGGGGGGGGGGGGGGGGCTTTGTAGGGGATGAAATCTTAGGCACCACTTGAAGTGGAGCCAATATCATTATGTAGTATGAGGGCCACTTTAAGTGGTGCTAACTCAAAGCCCCACTTCAAGTGGTGCTTTGTGGTCCGAAAGACCAAAACACCACTTGAAGTGGGAATTTGGCATTTTAATCCAAAAACACCACTTCAAGTGGCGCATCCCTTCCCCCGTTTTCAAAATAAAAAAGAACTAAACCCATTAATTAAAAAAAATAAACACCCCCATATGCCAAAATTGTCTGGGTGGACTGTTCCGTGAAGGTGGGGTGGTGTTTTTCCCAACTTTTTTCTTTTAAACGTCTCCATGCATGAACACTAGATAGTTTTTATTATTTATTAATATTGTTTTGTTTTGTTTTATATATATAACCAAAATTTAAACATTATTTATTTTATTCATAATTATGTACATTAAACCAATTTCACCTATTGATATAATCTTTAACGTGGGATTCAAGTTCCAATTTTGATATCATTTAAATATTAATATTTTACTAATAAAAATACGTAATTAGATATAAATTATTAAGTAAATAAAAATACAATTAATAATAAATTATAAATAATTAATTAATTAAGATAAGTAATAACTAATAGAATAATTAATTATATTAATGACTACTAAAATATATGTAATTAATGATATAATTGTTTATAACTAATAAAA
Source organism: Viscum album (assembly GCA_963277665.1). NCBI lineage: Eukaryota > Viridiplantae > Streptophyta > Magnoliopsida > Santalales > Viscaceae > Viscum > Viscum album. The sequence continues at coordinate 53,695,360 of OY728153.1, read as the reverse complement.
TGATTAATATATTTAATGATTAATTATATAATTTTTATTGATTAGTAATTTTTATGTAATTAATAATATTACGCAGTGCGACTGGGAGACAGTTGAGGATGTGCATGATTATGAAAATTATTTGATGTATATTATGAATTTGGTGTTTGACTTTTATCTTGGTTGAGGGTGGGTCCCTTTGTGTGACTTCATTCTTTTTGTTATCTTGTAATTTTCCCTTCTTAACAAAGAGGCATAGATCAGGTCATCCTGATCTCTTATTCGAATAGTTTATAATAATATAATGCACCTAAGGGATTACCTGAGTAGTAAAATGACCTTGTAATTCTACATAAAAACATAGTTTAAAATTAGATTAGAACACTAATAGAACTAAGGGATTTAACAGCCAAGAGTGGTATGGATGTTTTAGTGGCAACAACTGAAGGGGTGTTGAGACTATTTCAAGGGTGGCCGATAGTGGTATGGATGTTTTAGTGGTGGTAGGGTATTGGCCTATGGTGGTAGTGGCATGTTTTGATGGTGGGGGTTGAGTTGTAGCGGTGGAGGTGAGGAAAATTCTACTAATTTCATTTTCAATATTAGAGGCCATCATTTAGCAATCATTAGTACCCCCTTGAGTGACCATCAAAAGTCATCTGCTAATACTCTTCCACTTCCATAGGTGAAAATGCCAAAATTTCTAATAGTTAAGTGCGGGTATAGTATCGAGAGTACTATACCAGTGATATTATTCCTCCTAAATGGGATTTTGGGTAATGAAATTGGGACTTTGGGCCATGGGGCCCATGATCCATCAAATGTTAGGGCTTTGGGTTGTACCGGAATAGCTTATAACTAGTGGAGTGCGAGGCGGTATGAGGGTAGATGAAAGTGCAGTGCGATGGATGCAGAATGGTCTTCAGAGAAGTGACTGATCACTAACACCAACATACTATCATATCATGATTTAAAACAAAAGCTTCACACACTTTTTGCATAGGGTATGGCAGGGTGAGGACAAGTCCTTAAGGTGTCATGGTTTGGCATGGGCGGATGACAGAATGGCATGAGGGGCTATTGAAGTATAGGTGTATGGGATTTAATGTCATAGGTTCCTCATTCCATCAAACTATAATGGGTATTTGGTCCATGTAGGGGTTCCCTCTCAACCCATAAAAAGGGTTTATCGTGAAATAAAATGAAATTGGCTATTAGGATTGATAATCACTCACTAGGATTCTTTAATGAGTTTTTTAATGGGATTTTTGATTTAAAAAAAAGTGGGATATGGCTACACATATTTTTAAAAATGGGTTCGAGGAGGCATGAAATCCATTCATGCTTCTCCATTTGGCCTAGAAGTGTGAACAGGGTTCATGTTTCTCTTTGTGTCACCAAGAAAGCATCAATGTCATTCACGCTTCCTTAGGGCATGATAGGAAGTGTGAACCCTGTTCACACTTCCTTTGAATTATTTATGAAGGAGACATAAATGAAGTTCACGTCCCTCCCCCCAAAAAAAAATTATAAATAGAGGGCCTCCCCCATCCATTTCATTTGTTTCTGCCTATATTTTCTTGTGAAAATTTGTTGGATTTCTTTCTCAACATATATTTCCCACTTTTTAGAATGTAAAATTTCTATTTAAAAATTGTAATTGTCTAATTGTTTTATTTATTTTGTTTGTATGATTTATTTATTTAATATGTATGAATTTATGATTGTATAAATTATTATTATTTGTATGATTTAATTTATGTATAGATTATTATTCTTTCTATGATTTAAAAAATTTAAATATGGTGTTTGCATAATTTAAATTTTATGCATAAAATATAATTTATATTTCGGGATTTTTTTTAAAATATATATATTTGTAATTTAGATGATGAATAATTAGATTTGAATATATTTATATGTATATAATATTATAAATTATATCTAAAAGAACCTAAAATTAAATTACAATAGTTAATACACATGGGTGAGTAAATTAAATCAACCTAAATTATTAATAAAAATTATATCATGAATAATTATTTATAAAAAATACCAATTATATTATGCATCATATTTAAATTTATTTAAATATATGTTATATTATTCAATATATATATATATATATATATAATGTTATTTTTTGTTAACATTACTGAAAAATTTACTATAAATAATAATGTTTAAATTAATTTAATTATAAATAATTATTATTCCAAGTAATTATTTATAAAATATAATTATGTAAATTTTGGAAAGTTTAATTACTAAAAGAATGATATATATACTTATATAATTTTATTATATTGAATGTAATATAAGTTTATGATATTTTAACTGTTATTTAAGTTTAAATTATATTACTTTTGTAAATTAAATTTAACAAAATTTACTATTAATAATATTTTCAATAGTTATGTATATATTAATAATATTTTTATTTAGGAAACTGTAGTTGTTTACAAAAATATTTACAAAAATATTTTAAAATATTAATAAATAAAGTTGAATATATTTTAATTTGCATATATATATATATATTGTATTATTTGAATATAATATTTGAAAATGTATATGTTTGAAATTTAAATTGAAAATAATTATATTTCAATATATTTATATGTATATATTATTATATATTATATATAAAGTGAAATAAATTTAAATTATAATATTCGATAGACATAGGTAAATAAAGTGAATCTACCTATATATATACACACATTGAAAAGTTTAAATTTTTGAAAGTTTAATTACTTCAAAAAAATTATATATACTTATATAATTTTATTATATTAAATATAACATATGTTTACAATATTTTAATGGTTATTTATGTGTACATTATATTAATTTTGTTAATTAAATTAATTTTTTTACTATTAATAATATTTTCATTAGTTATGTGTATATATATGTTATATTATTTGAATATAATATTTAAAAATCTATATGAGGCATATATTTAAAAGACATCATTAAATACAAAAAATGCATACATATATACATATATACATATATATATTGATATTTAAAAGTAGGTAATATAAATATATGGATATATATATATATATATAGATATTTATTATTTATTAGATTCAGTTACAAGTAAAGTTATAATATGAAGAACATGATAAATATCTTAGAAAACATGTTAAGGGTATTGTGTGATGATTGGTCTTGAGATGACCGACCAATTTATGACTGAAAATTGTATGTCTTTGTTTTGTATGTGGTTATATAATTTGTAATAATTGCATTTCATTTTCCTCATAGATGACCTGTGTGTCATACCTCTTTCAAAGTATGTAAGGACCTTTATGTCTTTGTAAAAATGTTATGTATCCCAAACCCCAAGACCCCCTCACTTGTATGTGAGTAACATTGTAATATTTTAATAGATATTTTAATAGGTTGGGGCCTTATTTTACATGGAATAGTGAGGATTATTATTTATTAGATATAGTTATAGGTAAATTTACAATATGTAGAACATAATAGGTATCCCAAAAAACATGTTATCAATATTGTATGATGATTGATCTTGAGATGACCAACTAATGTATGATTAAAATTTTGTGTCGTATTATTTTTTGTATCCAATTATTTAATTTTTAATAATTGATTGATCTTGAGAAGATTGACTGACCCAACCGTCGTTGAAGCTAGTCAAAGTTTAATTATTTATATTCCTACCAACTACTTTATATGTGGCAAGTAGGGTCAAACCCACAGAGAAGGCTATTTTGACCAAAACTTTTCTAAAACTTTTCAAAAGACCCCATTGTTGTCAACAGTGGGGTAGATTTCCTATTTTGTTTTTTACTTTTTATATTTATTTTTTTTATTTTTATAATGTAGTAAAGTAACAAAACATTTTTAGTTTTTGATCTAGACTAAGATGAAACAAAAACCATATTGAAAAAAGTGAACAAGAAAAAAATATAGAACACAGATAAATGAACTAACAAAGTAAAAGACCTGGGGAAAATTCTCCATTCTATTGGTTTTAAAAGTATTCCAATTCACTTAAAAGTTTTTTCAGTATACCACCTTTTAAAGAGAATGACTTACTTCCCTCACCAGGAGTTAAGCCAGACAAGTTTATCAATTTCAGAGTTCACCACACCAAAATAGTTCAACTGTATTTTTTTTTGAAAATGACAACAGGACGAACTGGTCGTGAGTCCTAAAGTTTAATGAATTTATTATCTTTTGAAAGATTTATCCAAGATAAATCTCACCAATTGATTGTGGAGTTTCGAAATTAAGTTCTAGCGGTACAAATCAATTGAATGAATTCAATATTGATCTCACCGATCAATAATGAATACATCGAAATGGTTAAATGAAAAAGAAAATTTAAAGATAACCTGCAGAACTTCAATTTCTCCCCGAACTAGAGGATTTAGCTACAAATAGTGATCATTATCATAACATCAATTAAGAACATTGCTAAAAAGAGTAAAAGAATTCAAATACAAAGGAATTAAAACTCCCCAAAAGATGTTATGCTCTTATGCTCCTTCAACTCCTGGGCTGTCCACCGGATCTCTCTGCTCTGGTGAGAGAGAAGCTAATGACGAGTGAAGGTATCCACTCCAATCCAATCAATCAAAGTATGTCCCTCTAAAATTCACTGCTTTCTCTGCTTTTAAACTCGTGGTCATCTATTGCTCGTCACCACAACCTTCTACCGACTTCGGTTGGCTCCTCACATTTGCACGATACACGTGCGTTTTTTTAGTCAAACTCACGTCATTTAATCTTTTCCCTTATAAAAAACTTTGGTAAATTTGTTGTGTGAACCTAGACAGGATTACATTTCCCATATGAACCTCAAAAATAAAGGCAAAGAAAAAGCAACTAAAAACACGAAGACAAATTAATGTTATTATTATTATTTTTAAAGTTAAACTTAAATTACTTATTAAAGAGTTAATGTTAATTAATAAATATCTAAGTTGATAATTATTATTTATTTTTATATTATTTATAAAATTATTCACCTAATATTATTATGATAAAACAAAAGTTTATTAAAAAGTTATTAATTTAATTAAGTTAATAGCTATAATTATTAATTTATTAAGTTTATAAATTTTAACTAGATTATAAAAATTATAATTAAACATCATAAGTAATTAAGTAATAAATTATTTTATAAATAAGATTAAACTAATTCATTTTATTTTATTAATTATATTATTATAATAACCATTATTTCATTATTTAAAAGATTAAATTTATATATATATTAACACATATAAAATTATTTATTGGTTTATTTATTTTAGTTAAAATTATAAAAAGAATTAATATATTAGTATTAAATATATATACATTTAATAAGTATATTTTATACTTTATTAAATTATTATGATTAATCATTTATTTTTATTATTAATACTATAGTTATTTATTATAGTTATTTTTTTAATATTATCTTCTCCCCCGCATCTTCTTCTTCATTGCGCCTCGGGGAAGGTATCTTTCAGATCTAGCGGCTTCTTCATGAAGCCAAAGGCACCGACTCATCCTCCCAACTCGACACCGGCCTCAGATCCTCCTCCCAGCGTCAGCAACACGGGGTAGTGGTCTCGAATCCACATCTGCGGGTCTCCTTGGCTACAACGGCTCAACTCCACCTCGCTCCTAATAGTGCAGAGATGGCTCCGGTTTAGCAGGTGGTGGCTTGCGGTCTCCTCTAGTGAGGCGTATCAGTGGCGACCCTGACTTCTCCTGCAGCGGCGTGGTTCGCACAACCCTCCTCAAGTGAGGGTTGGTTTTGGAGTCTCACCAGAAGGTGACAGCGGCCTCATCTCAGATGTGGTCTCGAATCCACATCTATTGTTCCAAAAAACAATAGATTCTTCAGATCTTCAATTTTTTGTTGTTGTTGTTGTATTCTTGTTCGATTTGTGCAAAGGGTTGTGTTGAACTTTAATTTTAAGTTTGATTTGTGGATTTGGGATGGAGATGGTCATGATGAATCTCAGTTGCAGTGGCTGAGATGATACCCTGAAATGAAGATGGTGTGAGCAGTGTAAGAGAAATGGTGCTGGAATGAGACAGTATAAACCCAAAATCCTAAAACCAAGTCCCAAAACCCTATACACAGAACTTTAATACTGAAATTATAAATCGAAAATGCTGAACCCTAAACCCCAAAACATATCACATATACCCTAATAATAAAATACTTAACCATAAAATATAAAACCTAAACTCCATCCCTTAAATCTAAAAGAAGCAGGAACCGGTGACAAAGCATAATGAATTTGACGGTGGCACCGTGATAGGGGTGAGACCGTGAAGAAAAGACGATGCCACCATGAGAGAATCATTGTGAGGAGTTAACTATGCCACCGTTACACCGCAAAACAATGAAAAAATTAAAAAAAGATTATAACTTAAATTAAGTCTAAAAAAAATAATTTAAAGTAAGGATTAAAAAAGATAATTAAAAACTAAAGAACTAATAATCTTAAATAAATATATTAAGAAAACAAAACTTAAATTAATTAATAAAAACATAAAATTATAAAACTTAAATTAAAACTAAACATACACTTAAATTAAGAATCATTAAGGTTAATATAATTGGAAAGTGAATTTAAAGTAAACAATTATATATCAAAATTAATGAATCATTAATAAATTGAATTAGAAGTATTAAAATTAAGAAATATGATTGCATTTAATTAATATAATTATTAAATGTTAAAAAGATAAAGTTAAAAGATTAAAAGTTGAAGTAATGAATTAATTAATTAAATGCAAAAATCTAGGTTAATTGATTAAATAATAAGAATGTCAAATTTTAATAAAGCAGTTATACTTCTAAACTAAATAATAATTTATAAAACTTATTAAATTAAAGAAATTCATTAATTAATTACTTTAAACACTAAAAACACGCAATTAATTATAAAAATTGATTAGTTAACCAATTTAGTTATAAAAATACAAAAGTATGATTATTTAATAAAAAGTGTAAAAATATTTAGTTAAATCATTAAAAATTAAATAAAATGATGTGGAAAAACTATGTAAAAATAAGTCCACATCATATTCCCCCACACTTTATCATTGTTTGTCCTCAAATAATCTCATGCATTAATCTTTCAAAAATAGAATAGTTAGTATGACTCAGCTCAAAGTGTAAGTGTCTAGACATTTGAAACAGAGGGAAGAAACATGTCAATAGGATTTTGAAAAGAAAATACTCAAATGATGTCTTGCCTATAATCAAATTCTCACCGGTAATCAAGAGAGAAATGAATCACAAAGCAATGAAATTGTCCTACCTCATTTGTGAACCTGTCTAGTGACTCATTTCAATCGAGGATTAGGTTCTAAGTCCAAAAGTGGCAACAAGTGAAAAATTTGTGGAATTAAGAACTTAGCAGTAAAAACCTTATACTTTGACCTTCACCTAGGTTCAAAAAATAAATATATATTTTTTTGTGAATCACCGTAATGATAAAACCTAAATGATTCCAATATAAACCAATTGACTCCTCCTTCATTTGACGTTCATCATTCCCCTCAACTTAATGAACTCGTTTTTGACCCTAGACACTTTTTTTCAAGCCATGTATCATATGATAAACACTGTACAATGCACTTATTCAAAGTGTACGGAGAGCTTATAGTAAATAGAAATGCACCCAGCATCTAGGGTCTCATAGATTCACCATGGGATATCAGATGCCCAAACTACTCCAGTTTCAAAAAAAAATATGAAAACAATTTACATTGACTCATTAAGGTGATTACTTTAATAATTAAAAGGAAACGAGTTCCCTAGTATCAAGATCAAACTTCCAGTTCCAAAGGTTATGATCATAAAACCACAAAAAAGTAACCCAAATCACTCTTAGAATTAGTTCCTAAACCAAATTTCCATTAAATCGTTAAAACATATCACTCAACAATCATCTACCCAAATTAATTTCAGTTTCACTGCAACTCTTAAATACCAATCAAGCATCTTTCAAAGGCAAGAACCAATTGAGTACAGTGTAAATCCTAAAATTATGAAATAATTTAAAAAAAACCCATATTTGACAAAAAGTTTGAAGTTTCAGTGGGAATTGATGGACTTTTCATTAAACACAGTTTAACTCAATCAAGAATTGACCCCATCCCCCACACTCAAAACCCAACTTTGTCCCCAAAATTGACATGTATCAAAGGTCACATTAAAGTTCAAAAATATTTTTTTTCCAAAAATATTAATTTATAGCAGGTTCTAAAATAAGTACATGCATTATCATTTAAGTCCAGTGACACAAATTTTCCATTAAATTTCAAACATGACATGTAACTTGTAAGTGAACAGTGTACTGGGTGTAAGCATTTTAATAGACTGAGTTCAATAATATGTTCAATAGAGGAGAAGAATGAATGATAAAACACCCCAACCTAAAGAATTTTCAATAAAAAATTTCTCAGCATGCATGTACCCCCACACACTTAAGTTCAAGCAGTAAGTGATTTTAATATATCAATAAAATTCAAATTTCAGCAAGAAGCACATGCAGAATTTTTTTAAACAAAGTGACATGCAATAGAAACCATTTAGTATGCAAGACATGCAACATATTTCCTAGTAAACATGTAGTAGAATCTTCTAATACACGCAGAATTTTTAATGTAATAATCACTGACTCACCGATAATACTATCAATGAGTCACCAAAAACAGCACTAATGAGTCACCAATAGTAGTGTAATAGGGTCTCATGTGCATCGGTGAGTAAATGAATCAACGATAGAAATAATTTTAACTTGTAGTATATTTTATTAAAGTGAACAAGGAGAAGAAAAACTAATAAAAACTAAAGAATAGAGTACTTCCATGAATAAAAGTTTATCATTAAAGCTTCAGTAAGGAAATTCCACTCCCTTGTGACACAGTAGTAGTATCCTAGCGTAGTAAACAAGAACCAGGAGCTAGAATAAAGAAATAGTAGGGATTTCACAAAAACAGAACATGTAGTATTTTTATTCAAATTCCAAAAATGATATAACAACAAAGACAAAAAAATAACCATTTGTTTCCTCCCATGCAACGCTAAGTTTAATGTCTTCAGCCAGACTTTATTCAAGATCAATTTTCAAGTATAGTGAAGGCAGCCATGCCCTTCGGCTGTCCCTAAAAATAAAGTTTGACTCTATACTCATTAACCAACATGGGGTTTTTCTCTTCATCTAAAATTTCAACAGTTCCATTCTTAAGCACTCTCACAACAGTAAAGGGTCCAAACCATTTGGACTTCAGCTTTCCAAGAAAGAGTTTGAGTCTAGATTTAAAGAGTAGGACCTTCTATATAGGTTTCAATTCTTTTTATTGATGATAGAATCATGAAATATTTTAGTACTCTCTTTATAAATTCTTGAATTATCATAAATCTCTCTCCAAATTTGATTTAACTCACTCATCCCAAGTAATCTTCTCTCACCAGCACTCTTAAAGTCAAAATTCAGAAACTTAACTACCCAATATGACTTATGTTGCAACTCCATAGGCAAATGAAATAATTTCCCAAATAATATCCTGTATGGAGACATACCTATTGTGGTCTTGAAATCAGTTCTATATGCCCATAAAACTTCATCCAATTTAAGAGACCAGTCCTTCCTAGAATTTGACATAGTTTTCTCAAGTATTTATTTCAATTCCCTATTTGAAATTTCCATTTTTCCACTTGACTGTGGATGATAAGGAGTTCAAGTTTTATGAACACAACCATATTTTCCCATCAAAGCTTTAAACTTGTAATTCTTAAAATGTTTTCCATTATCAGTGATAAAATCCTTGGGAACTCCAAATCTTTAAAATATGTTCTTTTTGATGAATTTAATTGCATAATTGGCTTGATTATTGGGAAGTTCCACTGCCTCGACCAACATTGACACATAATCAACAACAACAAGAATATGCTCATTCCCATTAGATGATGGAAATGGACCCATAAAATCTAAACCCCAGACATCAAAAATCTCAACTTCTAGAATTACTTTTTGGGGTAACTCTTGCTTCCTACCCACATTGCCTAACCTCTCAAACTTTTCACAACCAACCACATAACTCTTAGTATCCTTATAAAGAGTAAACCAATTTAAACCAAATTTTAAGATTTTCGTACCATTCCTTCCACCACCATGGTGACCTCCCCAAGGTGAGGAGTGAAAAATATCTAGGATAGACGACATTTCTTCCTCAGGCACACATCTGCTAAGGATACCATCATCACATCTCCTAAAAATTAGGGGTCATCCCAAATGTAGTATTTAAGCTCAGAAATGAATTTATTCCTTTGGTTATTGAATAGATCTTTGGGAAAGACACCTACTACCGGGAAGTTTTCAAAATATGCATGCCAAGAAGAATGACTAATAGAAACAGTGAGCAACATTTCATCAAGAAAAGAAGATTTTATTTCCCTAGGATCTTCAAATTGAGTAATAGGAATCCTATATAGATGGTCAAAAACTAAATTTTCAGCTACCTAATTATCCCTAATCTCTAAATCCAATTATTTCAACAACAAAATCCATCTAATCATCCAAGTTTTAGTTTCTTTTTTAGACAGAAAATACTTCAAAGCAGAGTGGTTAGTGAAAATGATGACTTTTGAACCTAACAAATATTGTCTAAACTTCTCTAGAGAAAAATAAATAGCTAGATTTTTTTTCAGTGGTGGTATAATTCTTTTGGGCCTCATCTAGTAGTCTACTAGAATAATACACCACATGTAACTTCCTATCTTTCTTCCTTCCAAGGACAACACCTATAGCCATGCCACTAGCATCACACATAAGTTCAAAAGGTAATTTCCAATCTGGTGTAGTGATAATGGGTGATGTAGTGAGATTTTATTTTAACAGATTAAATGATTTCAAACAGTTTTCATAAAAGTTGAAAGGTGCACCCTTAACAAGAAAAGAACACAAGGGCTTAGTGATTTTTGAAAAGACTTTTATGAATCTCTAGTAGAAACTAGCATGCCCTAGGAAACTTATACTACATTTTAACATTTTCAGGAGGTGGTAGTTTTTGAATGACTTCAACTTTATCAGTATCAACTTCCAGAACTCTCTTAGACACCTTATGACCTACAACAATACCCTCTGTGAACATGAATTGACACTTTTCCCAGTTAAGAACAAGGTTGGTTTCAATGCATCTCTCTAAAATTAATTCAAGATTTCCTAAGAAATAATCAAAGTACTACCCACAAAGGAAAAGTCATCCCTGAAAACTTCAATGATTCCCTTAGTCATGTATGAAAAAATAGTCATCATACACCTTTAAAAGGTGGTTAGACCTCCACACAACCCAAAAGAAATCCACCTGTAAGTAAATGTCCCAAAGGGTCATGTGAAAGTGGTCTTTTCATGATCTTCTAGATCAATGAGAATCTGGTTGTAACCATAATACCCATCAAAGAAACTGAAAAATTCATTTCCAGCAAGCCTCTCAAGAATTTTATCCAATAAGGGCATTGTAAAATGGTCCTTCCAAGTGGCTGCATTAAGTTTCCTATAATCAATACAGACTCTCCATTCTGTGGCTTTCCTAACTTGGATTTCTTCATTCTTTTAATTTTTGAAAATAGTGAAACCTCCCTTTTTGGGGACAACCTAGACTGGGCTGACCCAAGCACTATCAGAAATGGGATAGATTATTCTAGTGTCCATAAACTTAATCACTTCCTCTCTCACAAATTCTTCCATGTTTGGATTTAATCTTATTTGACTCTCTACCGTAGGCTTATGATTGGGCTCCACAGGAATCTTGTGCATACAGAATGAGAGACTAATACACTTTACATAATCTATGGTCTAGCCTATGGAAGATTTAAACCTTTTCAACACACTCAACAGTCTTTGTTATTTATTTTTATTCAACTCAACAGAAATTATGATAGGCAAAGTAGAATACTCACCCAGAAATGAATATTTTAAATGAGCAGGGATTGGTTTTAGTTCAAGAGTGCATGGTTCTACGCTAAAAGGAAGATTATTAGGCCTGGGAGGTCCAATATCTTCAACACATTTCTTATAAGGAGTATTAAATGATGAAATATTTTCAATTTCATGCTCATTTTCAGACTTAACAGTGTTTCTGTCCACAGTGGACGACATACTATCCAAGTTTTCCAGGTCAGAATTCAATAGATTTATCAAAGAATAATCATAAAGTTTCCTCAAAAGTTATCCCTCAATATCATAAAAGTATTCGGTAGTGTTGGTGTTAATAGAAACACCATCTAATTCACTCAAATATCTCTTAAGTTCAGAAACATAGGACTCTTCTACAGTAGAAACTGGACAAATGTCCAGTTCTAGGAAATTTTCCAGATTCAATATTTGATCATAATTTTCAATTTGTGAAATATGTAAGTCATGATTTTCCACTTACAAATGAGTTTATTCAACAAATGACTGATTTTTAGATTCTTCATAGTTTTCAGTTGAGTTTTCATCCTCTAAGGACTCTACCATTGAACAGTTTTCAGAAAAGTTTGGTCCTTTGACATTTTTAAACACATTTAATTCTTCTTATTGTTATCCAATTTTGAAAATAATATGACACCTTGACACATCAATAACAGCACAAACTGTATCCAAGAATGGCCTATCCAAGATGATGGGCACCTATTAATCACACTCCATATCTTGAAATAGAAAATTAATAGGTAAAAATAGCTTCCCAAATCCAACTAGAAAGTCATCTACCCTACCCACAGGATGAGTGAAAGATCTATTAGCTAAATACAGTATGACTGTGGTGGGTTGAAGGTCACCCAACCTCAACTGTCGAAACAGTGAGTATGGGAGCAAGTTAATACTAGCACCTAAATCAGACAAATAGTTAAGATGGTCAGAATTTCCTAGGGTGTAGGGGATAACAAAGCTACTAGGATCTTTCAATTTGGGTGGGATTTTCTTTTGAATCACAACACTTCACTCTTCAGTGAGGTTGTAAGTAGAAAATTCTTCAAGGGTTTTTTTGTTTGAAACAATTTTCTTAAGATATTTCAAGTAAGATGGTATTTGAATAAAATATTGAATGAATGGAATGTTTACTTGAAGTTTTGATAAGATACCAAGGAACTGAAGAAGTTTAGCCTTGGTGTTACATTGAGGCTTAAGATTTTCAGGGAAAGGGATGGGTGGGGAAAATTTTTTCAGAACAGTGCGTATATCCATAACCTCTTCAAAAACTTTTTCTTTTCTTTTATTCTTTTAAATTATAGAAAAAAATTCAGCTTGTGTTTCAGGTTAAAACTTCAAATTCACATCATTTTTAATATTTTTCTGTTGATTTCCAGCATGTGAACAAAGCAGATTTTTGTTACCAGATTCACACAGATTTTAATTTTGGGCATTTTCAAGGTCTTTTTCAAAAAAAAAATTGGATTTTTATCCCACTCCTAATAACAACCTCCACGACATTCTCTATAGGGTTCAATTCAGTTGTACTTGGAAGTCTACCTTGTTCCCTAGAAGAAAAGTCTCTAGAAAGTTGTCCAAGTTGTGTTTCCATGTTCTTCATTCTAACATCATTTTTCATTTTATCAGACTCATATTGATTTTGTTGTTTGGTAAGATGATTCATGCATCTTTCCTCTCGAGAGTTAATTTTATTCAATTAAATCAATCTTAGAAGACATTTGGTTATCATGATTTCCTTGTTCATTTGAAGACTCACCCCTTTGTTGATTTTGAATGTTTGGTCTAGGTTGGTTTTGATAGTTAGGGGTAGTGGTTTGTTTAATTAGGCCTTGATCTTTACATGACAAATTTGGATGGTTCCTATAGCCTTGATTGTAATTATTTGAGAAATGATCTTCTTTGAGAGCCATTCTAGGACCATAATTGACAAAGCTTGAGCTCTCTTATTGTTGGGATGACATATCAAAATTAGTACATTAGTTTTTAGTAAGCCCAAACATTCCACATTGTGAACATTGTTATCTTAAATATTGATTGGTGTTTTGACAGACAAGTTGGTTAACATTTTTCTTAGAGTTCTGGTTCACTAAAGATTTCAATTGGTTAGTGATTACAGTAAGTTGAGCTTGAGTTTCATTCATTGAAATAGTATTTTCATTAATATTTCTATTGACTCTTTTCCTTATTGAATTATTATGTTGAGATTTTAGGGCCAGGTTGTTAAAGATTTATCTCAACTCTTCATCAGTCTTATCATTACAATTTCCCCCAGTAGCCTGATCAAATAGATTCTGTCCAGAGGATGAAAACCCTTCATAGAATGTGTCCATGAGAAGGTGATATGGGAGTTAATGATGGGGACACTACCTGAGAAGGTCCCTGAATATATCCCAAGATTTGTGGAAATATTCTCCATATTCTTGATAAAAACTAGTGATTTTTGTTCTAAGTTCACCTTTCAATCTTTGGGAATAAAATTTCATAATAAATGAATTGTACACTTGATCCCAATTTTCATAAATTTTCTCATCTAGACTCAGAAACCAGTTCCTAGCATTCCCTTTAAGACAAAAGGGAAATACTCTCATTCTATGTTCATTTTCTATGAGTCCTAGAAGAGGTAATTGCTGCACAATGTTATAGATTTCTCTAATAAAGGAAAGGGAGTCCTCATTTGAGATTATATTAAAGGCAAACAACAATGAAATGTGTGACTGTTTCAGTTCATAGTTTCGGGTCTAGGATATAACCTATTGGAATATGGATTACTTGAAAATAGAGGGAGTTGGAACTCCCTCATCCTAGGCCTCTCATTTTCCTCTAATAGTTCTAGATGGTTTTGGAAGTTGTTATCAGGGACTCTATTATCTATGTTCTCTATTTCAATTTTTTTCTTCTTTCTTAGAGCAGTGAGATGTTTATCTATTTCTAAATTTAGGGGCTCTAAAATACCAAAAGTGGTTCTTGTGATCATGAAAGGTTTAACAACAGTTCAAAGTAGCACAATAGTAGAACTAAACAGAAGCTCAAAAATAAATAGAACAATATCAATTCAGTAGAAAATGAATTAGATTTTTTTTTTAAATTTTTCGGTTTTTCGGTTTTTCAATTTTTTTAGATTTTTTTTATATGTTATTTTTTTAGTTTTTTTAGAAAATGAATGTCTTGTGCCTTCCCCAGAAATGGTGCCAAAAACATGACCCAAAGGTAGTTGAAGTTGGTCAAAGTTTAATTATTTATATTCCTACCAACTACTATATATGTGGAAAGCAGAGTCTAACCCACAGAGAAGGCGATTTTGACCAAAACTTTTCTGAAAGTTTTCAAAAGACCCCACTATTGTCAGCAGTATGGTAGATTTCATTTTTTTAATTTTTATATTTTTTAATTGTTTTTGTTTTTATAATGAAGTAAATTAACACAAAATTTTTATTTTTTTATCTAGACTAAGACGAAACAAAAAGAATATTTAAAATAGTGAACAACAAAAAAATATAGAACGCTGATAAATGAACTATCAAAGTAAAACGCCCAGGGAAAATTCTCCATTCTACTGGTTTTAAAAGTATTCAAATTCACTTAAAATTTGTTTCAGTATACCGCCATTTAAATAGAATGACTTACTTCCCTCTCCAGGAGTTAATCCAGACAAGTTGGTCAATTTCAGAGTTGTCCACAGAAAAATAGTTCAACTATGAAAATTTTGTTTCGAAAATGACAATAGGAAAAACTCGCTGTGAGTCCTAAAGTTTAATGAATTTATTATCTTTTGAAATATGTATCCATGATCAATATTGTCAATTGATTGTGGAGTTTTGAAATTAAATTCCAGTGGTACAAAATAATTGAATGAATTCAATATTTATCTCACCGATCAATTCTGAATACATCAAAATGGTTAAATGAAAACGAAAATTTAAAGATAACCAGTAAAACTTCAATTTCTCCCTGAACTAGAGGATTTTGCAAGAAATAGTGTTCATTATCATAACATCAATTGAAAACATTGCTAAATAGAGTAAAATAATTCACATATAAGGGAATCAGAACTCCCTGAAAGATGCTTTTCTCCTATGCTCCTTCAACTCCAGGGTTGTCCACCAGATCTCTCTACTCCGATGAGAGAGAATCTATTTTCGAATGAATGTCTCCACCCAAATCCAATGAATAAAAGTATGTCCCTATAAAATTCGTTTCTTTCTCTACTTTTAAACTTGTATTCATCTACTACTCATCACCACAACCTTCCACCGACTTAGGTTGGCTCCTCACATTTCCACGATACACGTGCGTTTTTTCAGTCAAACAAACATCATTTAATCTTTTCCCTTTTAAAAAAATCCGGTAAATTCATTGTGTGAACCTGGATGGGATTACATTTCCCATATGAACCTGAAAAACAGAGGCAAAGACAAAACAATTAAAAACACAAAGAAAAATTAATTTTATTATTATTTTTTTAAAGTTAAACTTAAATTACTTATTAAAAAGTTAATGTTAATTAATAAATATATAATTTTATAATTATTATTACTTTTATATTATTTATAAAATTATTCACGTAATATTATTATGATAAAACAAAAGTTTATAAAAAGTTATTAATTTAATTAAGTTAATAACTATAATTATTAATTTATTGAGTTTATAATTTTTAACTATATTATAAAAATTATAATAAAACATCATAAGTAATTAATTAATAAATTATTTTATAAATAAGATTAAATTAATTCGTTTTATTTTATTAATTATATTATTATAATAATAATTATTTCATTATTTAAAAAATAAAATTTTTATATATATTAACATATATAAATTTATTTATTAGTTTATTTATTTTAGTTAAAATTATAATAATAATTAATATATTAGTATTAAATATATATACTTTTAATAAGTATGTTTTATATTTTATTAAATTATTATGATTAATCATTTATTTATATTATTAATACTATAGTTATTTATTATAGTTATTTATTATTATTATTATTATTATTATTATTATTATTATTATTATTATCTTCTCCCCCGCGTCTTCTTCTTCATTGCGCCTCGGGGAATGTAATTTTCAGATCTATCGGCTTCTTCACGAAGCCAAAGGTGCCGAATCATCCTCTCGACTCGACACCGGCCTCAGTTCCTCCTCCCAACATCAGCGACACGACACAGCGATCTCGATTCCACATCTGCGGGTCAGTTGTAGCGGGTCTCCTTGGCTAAAGTGGCTCGACTCCACCTCGCTCCCAAAAGTGCAGAGGCGGCTCCGATTTAGCAGGTGGTGGCTTGCGGTCTCCTCTCGTGCGGCGTATTAGTGGAGACCCCGACTTCTCCTGCAGCGGCACGGTATAATGGGTCTCAGGGGGGTTTTTCTTCAGATGTGGATCGACCTCCAAGAAGTTCGCACAACCCTCCTCAAGTGTGGTTTGGTTTTGGAGTCTCACCAGAAGGTGGCGGTAGCCTCGAATCAGACTCCTCCATCCGCGGCGGCTATTCCGGAAAATAATAGATTCTTCAGATCTGCAATTTTTGTTGTTGTTGTCGTATTCTTGTTCGATCTGTGAAAAGGGTTGTGTTGAAATTCAATTTTAAGTTTGATTTGTGGATCTGGGATGGAGATGGTTGTGACGAAGCTCAGTTACGGTGGTTGAGATGATACCCTGAAACAAAGATGGTGTGAGTGGTGTGAGAGAAACAGTGCTGGAATGAGACAGTGAAACGATGGAAGGATTTTTTTGGATGAAACCATGACAAAGTGTGGTTCCATAGTGAGATAGAGTGTAGAAAACGGTGGAAGCGAGAAACGATCGTGGGAGAGGTTACGGTGGCACCGTGAAGGGATACAGTGCCACAGGCTGGGAAGAAGAGATGGTGGCAAGGTGTTGGTACCCGTGTAAGAGAGTCACGATGTGAAGGGTTGGAGGGATGTCTCACCATTAAGAGAGAATGGTGAGACACTAAAATGTTGAAGTATGGCACAAGTTTTGAAGAATATGTGAGATAAATTAGGAAATAGTGGGACTGTATAAGGAGGCGGGAATCGGTGAAAAAGCAGAGGGAATTTGACGGTGGCACCGTGATAGGGGTGAGACCGTGAAGAGAAGACGGTTCCATCATAAGAGAAACATTGTGAGGAGTTAATTGTGCCATTGTTACACTTCAAAACAAAGAAAAATTAAAAATATATTAAAACCTAAATAATTCAAAGTAAGGATTAACAAAGATAATTAAAAACTAAAGAACTAATAAACTTAAATAAATTTATTAAGAAAACAAAACATAAATTAATTAATAAAAACATAAAATTATAAAATGTAAATTAAAACTAAACAGACACTTAAATTAAGAATTATTAAGGATAATATAATTAGAAAGTGAATTTGAATTAAACAATTATATATAGAAATTAATTAATCATTAATAAATTGAATTAGAAGTATTAAAATTAAGAAATGTGATTTCATTTAATTAATAGAATTATTAAATGTTAAAAAGATAAAGTTAAAAGATTAAAAGTTGAAGTAATGAATTAATTAATTAAATGCAAAAAATTAGGTTAATTGATTAAATAATAAGAATTTAAAATTTTAATAAAGTAGTTATACTTATAAACTAAATAATAATTTATAAAACTTATTAAATTAAATAAAGTCGTTAATTAATTACTTTAAACACTAAAAAAACACACTTAATTATAAAAATTGATTAGTTAACCAATTTTTTTATAAAAATACAAAAGTATGATTTTTTAATAAAAATTGTAAAAATAGTTAATTAAATCATTAAAAATTAAATAAAATGATGTGGAAAAACTATGTGAAAATAAGGCCACATCACTAACCAGTGTATGAGATTTCATGTTGTGTTTTTTTTACGGTTATATAATTTTGTAATAATTGTATTTTATTTTCCTCATTGATGACTAGTGTGACATCCCTCTCTTTAAGTATTTAAGGACCTACATGTCCGTGTAAAAAGTATATATATCCAAAACCCTTATATCCCCTAACTTTCATGTGAGTAACATTATAATAAAAGGGTGTTAGATAGGAGTCAATGTTGTTTGAATCTGTATTTTTACACCATGAATGAAAGGAGACTGATGGTTGCTAAAATTTGAGATAATAAAGGCTCAAGGAGTTCCCCTTAGGTTTTGGTTGGTTTATAAAATAATGATAAACCAATCTATATAAAAAGTATCAAGATCAAGTTATAGTTATTTAATCATATCCAATTAAAACATGTTAAAAATTTGATGATGTAGTATATAACATATTTTTAATAATTTTTTCTAGTAATGATGTATGTACCAATATAATACAATGGTGAGATAATTTATGCTGATAAGGGTTTTAGATATAGTTTTCCACTTGTAAGAGTGGAAAATCTTTGTGAATGTGTGACATTAAATGAAGTTTGTACGAATATTCATATTCATTTAAAATTAAGAGCTGATCAATCAGTTACTTTAATCACATATCAATATCTTCAATATCTTAAGTGTCTATGGAACATTGAGTATCCTCTACTCGATGATGAGGATTGAGTGGATGCATCATCGTTGTTCAGGAATCAATGTAGTAATGGTTTAATGTAATTATACATGGTTATTTCTTATATTTATGAGGTGCAACCTACTACTACAAAACCATGTTATGTGAGATCTCTTGAAGTTGTTCCTTCACAACATTCCCATTTATTATCTTCTTATATGACTATGGTAATAGAAACAAATCATGAATAATATAATAAAAATATGGAATGAACTATAGGGGACATCCCTGTTGAGAATCTTGATTTAATGAATGAGACTTTATCTGATGAGGATGTATTTGATGGTGCAGCAGGAGATAGTTTAGGTGAGGAAGATGTGGGGAATGAACCTTATGAGGTTTCTTTGATAGATATGAAACAATCAGTTGTTGGAAATCATACCACATTATTGACTTCCTTATTGTAAAGAATGTTGCGTGCAAATCATTTTGATTGAGATTCCATTACAATAACTATTGAATTCCTTGGAATTATAGGTAACAAATCTTTATCAACTAATAACACCATATATGTTGGACAGGAGTTTGAAAGTAACACATAGAGCGACATTTTTCATTTGTGTTCGATGGGCCCAAGAAGGAAAAATATCTCATTCAGTATGAAAAATATGGTTCAGAATGTAAATTTTAAATGTGGGTAACATATGATAAATATTTTTCATGTTGGAATATGAATAAATTGGAAGGACCATATACTTGTGTAAATCCAAGAATGTCACAACTTTTCAATTGATATAGAGTTTATATAGACTATTATTTCCGACATGGAATGAATGTGTCAAGATGTTCTTGTGTCCCTTGTCCAGCAATTAATACAACAATTTTCCAAATAAAAGATATCCTATAACAAAGTTTGGAATGAAAAACAGAAGGAAATTTTAAAAGTATATGGTGATTAGTAATAATCATATGAAGTGTTGTCACAATTATTGGGATTTTTGTCTCTCAATAATCATGTTATTTATCATTTGGACACGGTTGAGTTTGTCTCCCTAGATCATTGAGTTAATAAAACAAAGGTAAAGTTCCATAGGATGTTTTGGGCATTCAGTCCATGTGTCATTTATTTTCTTTATTGTAAACAATTAAATAAAGTTGATGTAACTTTTTATTATGGTAAGTACTTATTTCTTCCACACAGGATGGTAATCACGATCCTCTATAACTTTTATTTTTAATTGTTGAAAAATATAATTTTGAATCCTGGAGTTGGTTTTTGGCATGTATATGCATTCATGTCACACAAATCCATGGAGTGTGTCTGATATATGATCGTCATTGAGTGATTATAGAGGTTGTTAATAGTGATGAAGTTTCATGGTGAGAACCAAATTCTTGTCATCGATATTGCACTACCTCCTTCCACCATCTTCATAGTGTTGGGTTCTATAGAGCAGCGATGCAATACTTCATATTTATCAGTCATAAGTTCATTTCTCCCCTAGTTTAGAGATGGAGGCTAGAGACACATACATTTCATTCGATGTATTATGAATATTGAATAATGTGTCTGAATTTTATCTTGGTTGAGGGTGGGTCCCTTGTATAACCTCATTATTTTTGTTTCCTTGTAATTTTCCTTTCTTAATAAATGGTTATAGGTCAGGTCATCCTGACCTCTTGCTAAAATTGTTTATAATGATATAATGTACTCAAGGGATTACCTGAGTAATAAAATCACCATGCAGTTTTAGATGAAACCCAAGTTTAAATCTATGTGGGAACACTAATAGAATTAAGGGATTTAGGGATCGCAAAAAGTGTCTGCTAAAGGCCTTTAGTGACCTCATAGTGTCCTCTAAATTATGGTCATTTTTAGACCATTGCTGATATTTTTTGTGACTACCATTTGACGGCCACTAAATATTTACTCCCAAACCACATAGTTTTGGGTGTTTAATATCATGAGTAACATGAGGGGCATGAGGGGTGATGTGTGGGGGACATTGGGGTCCACTAGGAATATGTTGAATATCTCAACCCTCATCCATGGAAAATGTATGGTAATCAGAGGGTGAGGGCTATGTTGGAGGCAATTTAGGGGAAATAAGGGAATGTTAAATGGAAACCAAAGGGACATCGAGACTATTTCATGGGTGGAAAGCAGTGGTATGGATGTTTTAGTGGTGGTCGGAGGTTGTTCAGGGGAGATAATGGAGGGGTTTGATATTGGGGGATGAGTTATACTAGTAGGGGTGAGGAAAATCCCACTAATTTTGTTTTCAGTATTAGCAGCCTCTATTTGGCAGTTTCTAGTACCCCCTTTAGCAACTGTCAAAAGGTAGATACTAATATTATTATTCTTCCACAGGAAAAAATGCACAAATTTATAATAGTGGAGTATCATTACAATAACATATACTATATAAGGAGTATTGTAGAAGTTGTATTATTAATCCTTTATAGGATTGTAGGCCATGAAATTTGGCATTAGGTCCATAGGGCCTTGATCCATCAAATGTTGGGACTTCAGGTTGTACTGGAGAAACTTCTAATTGGTGGAGTGAGGGACAGTATGAGGTTGGACACCTCTGAAGTGGGATGGATATGGAATGGTCTTCAGAGTGATGACTGATCACTGAAAGTAGTGAAAACTATCATATCATTCTTCAAGATGAATGCTTCGATCACTTCTGTGCAGGGCATGGAAGGCTGCAAAAAAGTATTTAAGGTGTCCAGTTCTAGCATGGGAGGATGGAAGAATTGAATAAGGGGTAGTTTCCACATGGTTTTATGGGATTTAATTCCATAAGTTATTCATGACATCTATGAAATCCCAACCTGGGTTCCACTTAAAGGTGCCTCGAACCGATGGGCTACATGGACTCAAGCACACCTCCCTATACAATAGAGGCTGCTGACTAGAAGCGAGGGACTAGGGTGTGTTTGTGGGGAGACTATGTCCTCTGGTCAGATTAGTATAGTAGTGTAATCAATAGATAAATAGTGGATGTATGTAAATAATGTAAAAGATAGTGGAAGATCATATAAACAACCAAGAACTAATTAATAATCAAAAGAAGTAAACTGAACCATATACAAAATATGATGATGTCATATATCAACAAAATAGGGAAAACATGTATACATGGAGGCATGAAGTCAATACGGTACATGATATAAAAAAGGAACAAAAAGGTAAAATTCTATCCAAGATTCCTAAGATCCATCCCGGTCATCTGGTACCAAGATTCAATCCTATGTGATGTAAGAAGTCACAAATCTATAAGTGGATGCTTCCCCTTATCTAAACATTCAAGCATATAGTCTACCCGAGTACTATCAATGACCCAGATATGGTGTGAGATAAACACAGTAGGCCACCACTAACAATTACTATAAATACCTGTTAGTACATGTAATATGGAACTGTGTAGTTAATAAAGGATATGAGTAAATAAAACTATAAAGGGTCAGTTCTGGCTCCATAAGGACACCTGGATGACATTACCTACTTTGGCCTTAGCCAAATGATCTCTGAACAAGTAACCAGATGTATACACATATATGAACTATATACATAGTGATATCTACAACCATATATGTGGATACTACCACTAGACAAGACTCAAGTCATAACTCTGACATCCACTAGTTGTAGCATGAGTATCACAAGTATCTAGGGATTTCATTCCCAATATCATAGGAATAGGGGACATCATTCCCAATATTAGAGTAGTAAGGATGCCATGCTGAGTATCATAGGAATAGTTGACATCATTCCCAGTATCACAGTAGTAGGGATTCCATGCCCAATATTAGAGTAAGGTTCATCATTCTGGCATATGACAACAAGGATTATCCTACTTTTATCACATATATAAAGGGTATCCATGCCTGTATCACATTTTTATAGGGTCTCCATGCATGTATAACATTTATATAGGGTATTAATGCCCGTATGAGATTTATATAGGGTATCCATGCATGTATCACATTTATATAACATGCATAAGTTTCATCATGCCAAATTATAACAATTATAAATATTCAAGGATTTAATTAGATCCAATGGTTAATTTATCACTCATTTTCATTCAATAATAATAAGGGAATAACCATTGTTCCATTTCAGTAGGTGAAGTGGTCATACCACTCACCTCCATTCGATACATCTTCAATTGATAAGTTTGTTAGACATGCTACACCACTAAATTCATCCATTATCAATAATGATATCACCATTTAGAAATAATACCAAACACACCATTAGGTGTTTTTCCTACATGACAATGAAATCCAACTATGCTTATAAGGGGCACACTCATAGGGGTGGAATACATTGAGGTTGACGACCTCACATGTTTCTTGGGATCTAATAAGGTTATTAGTTTCCTAAATAGGGCAACCAATTTATGATAGATTCAATATAGGGGAAACACATGATGAAACCTGTGCACAGAACATAACGCATAATATAAAACATCATGAATTTAAGGGATAATTACCAGAACACCTACCAAAATATCTTAGTACTCTCCTCATCCAGTGTTGTCCTTTCATTTGGCTTGGTTTGAGAGAAAACAAAAGAACATATGAACACCTTGAAAATAGGGTATATGAGTCTACACCTAAATAAACTTGTTGATATAAATAAAAATGATGAAAGGTACAAGATGAATGAAGATCTTACCAGTGCACATCCAAGAGATGAATAGAGATCAAATCGGAGTCTAGATGGATGAATGGAACCATATCCTAGCTAAAGGAACTTGAGGAACTCAATGGAGGAAGGTAAGGATAACCTGTATGTTGGAATGAAGAAATATAAGCTAGGGTTAAAGTTATAAGGATTTAATGACAATTTGGTAAATTCACAAAAAAATAGGTGGTCGCATGGTTTGGCTGCACAGTTGGACAAACCGTGCACTAACTGTGTGAAGGCCACTATCTTAAGATGATACCTGCATGGTTCATGTGTGTGTTTTTCCAAACTATGTAAAAACTATGCTTTAAGGCTCTATTAAGAACTACATATGTTCATCACAGGTGTCTGGCCCGAGGTGCATGGATAGGGAAAACTGTGAATCCTAATTTTCCATATGAAATACCCATATGGTTAGGATAAACAATGTAGGTTGGGCTATATGGTTTCAAATAACCATGAATCCTAAGGTTTTCTTCCACTTTTTGGGGTTTCAAGCTCTGAACAAGCCCCAAACTCCCCTGAAACTTCCATAAACTCATTAGGAATCCATATTGGGTATAATATAAAGAATTAAACTAAAATTTAAATGGATTTATACCTCATTGAAAAACCAAGTTCTTACATTTTTCCCCCTTTAAAGCAATTTCCCCCCTGAATTTTCCTTCTGTGGGTGGTGAAATATTGTCTGACAATAACTCCAGCCATTGAGTATATATGTCAGCCTCTCAATCCCAAGCCTCATCCTATACCCAACTGTGATTCCGAAACACCTGTACTAAAGGGACATACTAGCCTTAGAGAGCCTTTGTGCTCTGGTCAATGATGCACATAAGAGATTACTCAAAAGAAGCATCTCTATATAGCTCTACATCCTCATAATAAAAAGTATGAGATGGGTCAACATGATTATGGTGAACTTGTGAAACATGGAAGACATCGTGCATGGAATGGTACCTCAGAGTTGATAATAATTGATAGGCTACCAGCCCGACTCTGTCCAAAATCTCAAATGGATCGAAAAAGTGGGGAAATATTTTCCCTTGCCTCCATATCCATATATACCCAAGTTTGGTTGATACCCATAAGAAAACACAATCCCCAACCTCAAACTCCATAGGTCATAAACAACGATCGACATAATATTTTTGTCAAGACCGAGCAGTAGAAATCGGCTTCCTGATTAGCTGAACCAGCACTAAATTCTCCTAAATAAGACAAGGACCTAGTAACACTGCCTCTCCAGCCTCTAACTAGAATAGGGGTGAATAAAAAAACCTATCATACATGGCCTTATAGGGATCCATCTGAGTTGTTTTCTGATAGCTATTATTTTATATGAACTCGATGAGAGAAATATTCTTTTCTGAAGAACCAATGAAATCAAGGACGCAATCCTAGAGCATGTCCTCCATCACCTATATCATCCATTCCAATTGGCCATCGGTTTGAGGGTAATTTTTTTTCTCATAAGCATATGTGTACCCATAGCTATCTATAAACCTTTTCAGAACCTTGATGTGAAATGAGAATCCCTATCTAAAATGATAGTATGAGGGACCTCATGTAGTCGTATAATGACACATACATACAATATTCCCATCTCATCAACAGAGAAAGTCTCCTAGATAAGAAGGAAGTCGGCTTATGTAATGCCCTGAACCCAGTTACCCAGATTCAGTACATTATTTCATAACATTGGCATGATCACAAAAGATCAAGTCTCGAAAGACCGATTAGTTTAGTAGATTTGGAAACACTATATACATTCGTAAGTCTTACATTACATCATAAAGTGAAAAACTATAATAACATAGTCTCCATAGTCCACACTCATATCCCCTCAGACTATCCCTGCAGGTCAGTCATATAATACTTCTTCACATCCTGGAAAAAATAAAACATAGAAAGGGGTGAGCTCAGATGCTCAGTAAGGATAACAATATAGTGTAAAATTTCATAAATAAGCATAAACATTTAAGGCAATGTATAACTAAAACAAAAGCCTTTTAAACTTGAACTTCAGCATAATATGGAAAAAATAAAATGAAATAATTCCATTTACTTATTCACATGGATATTCTACTAGTCGAATAATCACATGCAATATCAATAACCACTTTCATAATGATGGAATGCATAATACCAGACTATCATAACCACATAGTCAAGGCCTTGTGCCAAGACTAAAAATAAGATTTTGTCAAGGCCTTGTGCCAAGACACTAGTTTGTCTCATGATACCTACAAATGCATCGAGGAGAAATAGCGGGCTCCACCCATCACTTACTAATTCAAATTCATTTCTCATATGAATAGGTTTAAACATAACATAAACATTCGTATTAAAACTAGCATACTAAATGTCAATACTTTCTCCATAAACCATGAATGTTATAAAAATAACACATCCATAGTCAAACATATCACAAAACCTTCAATACAATAAGGAAGTTTTGTATCATAATAAATCAACTTCAAATAAGCTTAAAATCTATCAAAGGATGTTGACATAGATGAAATCAAAACTATTTGAGAGAAATATCTCTCTTTTTTGAAATCATTTAAAAGTCAAATAATTATAAAACAAAATTTTATTTGAAAATATTCTTATATTATTGTAAGGGAAGCTTTGATGATTTTATAACAACAGAAAATAGTCGCACCCGCTGTATAAGTTTTAAAAAATACATTCTTACCTTAATTTTGTCGAAATGGTTAAAAAGGACCTTGTTTGGAAAAAGATGGAAAGATTCCTTTATAAACATCTTATAAAAAGTAAAAAAATGGTATAAATGACTTTAACCCATGTTATATAAAATATTAAGAATGTTTGAAATAAATTTTTAAGAAACATGGATGTGGATGATAAAGAGGTCCCTGTAGATACTTACGTAAAAACAACCTTGGATAATAAAGAGATTGTGAAATTAACCCTTACCTTGTACTTTTCCTTGGTTGATGGTAGGTTAACCTCATGTATAATGGTTAAATAATTGTTATTAAATTATAAAATAATCATATACATTAATATGATATCATATATGATCTTTTAACATTTCTTTGTTAATAATATCTTAGTATTATCGTCGTTTCAGGTGTTAACTTACTCATTTTCTTTTATATGTTTTGTTACATAAGACATGTTTGTTATGGATAGGTTGTATCTTATTCATATAAATAATGATATAAAGTCCTTAAAATTTATTTTTAATCATCAAATGATAATTATACTTGAATGGATATGATGAGGAATGAATTTCATTGCGTTCATGGAGACGGTAGTCCGTACGTACGCACGAGCGACAATATCATTCTTTTGATATTAAAATAATATATAATTGGATGTTATATCATATATAAAGAATAATTATCATGTTATATTAATTATTTACATCAATTACACATCATTATCATACCCATCCAAATAGTAATGTTTTGAATAAATATTACACCATGACGTGGAGACGGTAAGCCGTACGTACGCACATATGGTGACATGTAATTAAAAGGATGGATAGAATACTGAATATTGTTGTACCATATTTATAATAATATCACAGTATATAGAATATACTAGAGTTATTATTTTATAATAGAAATAACAAAGAAAGAAGAAGTAGAAGAAGAAAAGAACTTGAAAGAGGGTGGTGAAATTATTACCTCTTCTTCGGGTTCTTCCTTTTGATTTGATCAAAAGGGATCCTTAGGTTGGATTTCTGATCAAACTAAGGCCTCTATGTTGAATTGAGGGAAGTTGGGAGGATATTTGGGCAGGGTTTGTCCAAGCCAAATGGATTTAAAGGTGTTAATTAGAGAGAAGGGGGAGTGCCCTTTTATAAGAGGGGTGAGGGGCACCTTAGGAAAAGATAGAAATATTATTTTATAATAAATTCATATTCGATTTCTAAGGGCTCCAAACTGATTTATTTAGAGTATAAGGTGGGGATAAGTAGAAAAAAACTCAACCAATAGGTTTTAGATAAGTTTGGGTCACTTTATTATCCTTATCTTTTAGTTTTAACTCTTAGTTAATTAGTTTGACATTTACCATGTCTCTTTTTATTTTTATATTATATAGTTAATAAACTTACTATATACTTCCAAGAGACCCCCAAGTGGTCCATTAATGATACAACTATCATTATATAAGTTCTTTGGACGAACATTAGATTTTTAGGAATAGAATATCAATTAATAATAAAATATTTTCTTTAAAAACTCTTTTATGTCAATTTTGACACTATTTAATAATTGATTTTTGTTAAAGTCTTAAAAACTTTATTAATTAGAAAACAATTCATTTAAGTAATCCTAACATGTCATATTAACCAATAAAATTCTTGTATGTCATCAAAACGTTCAAATTATATTTATTTTAACATTTATAATACCAATTATTTGATTCTTTCATTAATAAGGAAAATACTGCATCATTATTGTGTCATTAATAAATTTAATTATTCAATGTCTAAAAATTATAAATAAAATACCATTATGTATTAAATAGTTTTATATTTCTAATTAATATTTATAGTATAAAATATAACATATATAACCCTATTTAAAAATTGTTTTTCTAAAAGATATATGCTCATATCATTTTTGTATTTACTTTAACTTAATTAATATAAAGTGTCATTATCACTTACAAGTGGCTCCATGGGGTCCCAAAATCTACCAAAAGATGCCCATGGTTGGACATGCATCAACCAATAAGGTTAGAACACGTTTTAGGGTAATTTAATATTATTATAATATTATTTTTTTACCCTTATTTACTGGATTTACCCTTTAACCATGGTAAAAAAAATATTTATCGAAGTAATTATTTCAAATGTCTAAAAATAAAAGTTACATATTTACACAAATTGGACCTCCTGATTCTAAATATGGAATCAATTTTTCTAAATTCAAAACATAGAAGTGGAAGAAATTAATTTATAATTAATTCCCATTATCAAATCAAAAAGCGTGTTTTTAAGAAATAATAACTATCAAAAGATTGACACTTTCTTTTGTCCAGTTTAAATGTGAAATTACGTCAAATGAACAAAATTGTATTAAATGGTAAAAATATAATATAATTATACTTTAAAACCACTCAATAGTATAATTTATCACTATAAATTATTTTTATTAAAAAAGTTGTTTTTAATTAAAATTTAGTATTTTCACTATTCATCAAAAACTGAATGTTTTCAGAAAAATTCCAAAAATTCACCCTAAGATAATTTTGATATTAAAAATTAAAAAATTAAGTCTATTTTACCAAATTCAAAACATATAAGTTTCATTTATTAATTTAAAATTAATTCCCGTTGTCAAAACCAAAAGGCGTATTTTTAAGAAACAATATCTATCAAAAGATTGACACTTGTTTATGTCCAATCTCAAAGTGAAATTACTTAAAATGACCAGAATTGGATTAAATGGTAAAAATATAGTATATTTATACTTCCAAACCATTAAAATGTATAATTTAACACTATAAATTATTTTGATTAAAAAGAGTTGTTTTTAGTTAAAATATAGTATTTTTCACTATTCACCAAAATATGAAAGTTATCCGAAAAGCACAAAAAATTCATTGAAACTAAATTATTATGTCATGATTCTAAATAAGAAGTTTATTTTGTCAAATATATTATATAAAAGTTTCAAATATTGTATTTAAAAAGGGTTTATCATTATAAGGAGGTAAAAATGCATTTTTTGAAATAAATACTTCTTTTATCTGAAAAAATGAATTTGTACTCACGCTATGTCTAAGAAACTCATAATATGGATTCTAAAATTATAAGGATTATATATAGTTCAATATTCGGTTAATAATATTCATAACTGCTTTTGAACGGCTAGTTTGGTAATCTTGTGGTGCGCTCGAACCCGGTGTTGCGTGCAGTGCAAGTTATTGAATTACTTTGAATAAATAACTTAATTTGAAATCTTGGGGTGTTAAATTCTTCCCTCCTTCAATAAATTGCATCCTCACAATTTGAAATTATTCTTTGAAAATAAAATTTTGAAAATAGAAAATATCTTTGTGGGAAAACCCACATCGGAAATTGGGTTAATAAAATTTAGTCTTAATAAGAGGAAAAGGAAAATGAAAGGGTCACCACCAAATTATGATCTCGATTAGGAGAACATTGGTGGAAATTAGAGACATATAATTGGAGGAAAAACCTAAATATTTATAGGTAGTTATTGAGGTCATCAATCACAAACAATTGTATAATTGAGAGCCTTAAATTCATCAATCTATGATGATTTAAAATACCATCAGTTCAACAAAACATAAGGTATTAGGATAACACATTTTTGGTTTTAATATCACTTCAATAAAGTTTAAAAATTAATTTCTTCATAGAATAAGAGAAGAAGAAAAAAATATATATATATACTTGACAAGTATAGTTCCACCCTTTCACTAATTTCTACCACAAACTCATCTTTCACTCTAAAAGATAATTGAACTTAAAAAATATTCCTTTTATCCAATTCGTATAGCATTCCAAAATAAATGAATTTCTAATTCATCTGCCAGACCTTCTTAAAAAAACTACATTATTCAATCCAGGACATCACGTGGGCCAGTGGTAGGTGATACACCCTTGTCTCCCTTTGGTTGTGAGTTCAAGTCTCGCGGCCTTGCCGGACGCGACGGGTTGCCGCCCGACCTCCGGGTTGTCCTTTTATGGAAATCTAAAAATAATATCAAACTAGAATTATCCAAAATAATTCTATCCAAACTCACAGTCCAAAATTTATAAGGAAGGTAAACACAATGAAGATCATTTTTTCTACGTAATAACATGTGAACACCTTCATCATGTATTCTTTTAAAACACTGCCACATCCTGAATTACCGTAAAACTATATTGATTACATTCATGATCCCTTATTCCTTATAGAATACTGGATATACTCCTTCTATCCAAAAATGTTGTAAACTCCAACAATGATGGAATATACAAATCATTAATCAGTTTCAAGGTAGTCAAGAATATCCAATATAATTTATCCAAATCAATCATGTATTATTCCAAAATCACTACCTCGGTATCAAAACCATATTATGGTTTATCTTTCTCTCAACCATATATTTTCCAAAAATTTAACCTGCTATTGAGTCACTTTTCTTGGTTCCACACAATCTCAAGTCCTTAATGAAATAGTACTACACTAGAATCCTTATATACTCCATAATTTTTATTACCAGTACAACATTGATACAACACTCAAATGACATAATTCTTTAATAACAACATAAGAACTCTAATCATTCCTCATCATCTGTGGTAGTATCATAACTTGATTATTATCCAATAGCACCATTTGGGTAATACTCTGATGATTTTAACATTGGTTTGTGTAGTGTCCCAACTCCTTGCAGATGAAGTTTTGTAAATTTGAAACATTTTTCTTACCCTTGCAGTCATGTACTTGATGTCCTTTTTCTCTACACTTATAACAAACTCCCATTCCCTTCAGAAAATTTCCAGGGTGTTTCTTCCCATAGTTATCACATTTGAGAAAATTATTCTTTTCCCTCTTCCCTTTATCCATCTTTATCTCTTCCATACTTTTCTTCTCTTGCTTCCCTTCAAAGCCATGGGACTCAGAGAATTCTTTACTAATCTTATTAACACATGATACTATTTCATCATATGTTGAGAATACATGGGAGACTATTTACCTTCTAAAAGTTGGCTTAATACCGTGAAATATATGATCCTTCTTACTCCTTGGATCATATGTATTGCTGGAGTTCACATTATTTCTACTGGGCACCATTTCTGTAAAATGGCATAAACTAGGTCAGTTTATAAATTGCAATGAATAATTCCAAACTTGTAAAATACCTAACGTAAATTGAATGTTTTATGGATATAATCCATAATCATAAATATGTTTTAATTGAGGAAGTATATACTCATAAACCCTTCATAATGATTTGTAAATAAAATGAGAATTATCCTAAGAATATCCCCCAGGAGTGTCGTAACCAAGAGTGCAGCATGGCCCATTGTTGTGCACCAGTTCCCATTCGAGTCTAGCTCAAAGCAGTGTTTTAGGGTTTTACCCCTAGGTACATCTGTGCCATATCCGCCTCTACCTTCTCGTATCCAGATAGGGATGTATTTCTCAGAAAACGCAAAAAATCTCTACAATACCAAAATTCTAGGAATTTATTCTATACTAATCCTCAAAGTCCATCTTAGGTCTATGTGGTATGATCATAGTTTATATAAATCTAGCTTCCAAGGTTTGTACTAAACTTCCTTTGATACCAACTGTAACGCCCCGACCCTAGTTACCCAGAGTTGGTGC
Source organism: Viscum album (assembly GCA_963277665.1). Lineage (NCBI taxonomy): Eukaryota > Viridiplantae > Streptophyta > Magnoliopsida > Santalales > Viscaceae > Viscum > Viscum album. Next base: position 53,662,869 of record OY728153.1, on the reverse strand, counting down.
ATTATTACATAACATTGGCATGATCACAAAAGACCAAGTCTCAAAATACTGATTAGTTTAGTAGTCTTGGAAACACTAGATACATTCATAAGTCTTACATTACATCATAAAGTGAAAAACTACAATAACATAGTCTCCATAGTTCACACTCATATCCCCTCAGACTATCCCTGTAGGTCAGTCATAAAATACTTCTTCACATCCTGGGAAAAATAAAACATAGAAAGGGGTGAGCTCAGATGCTCAGTAAGGGTAACAATATAGCGGAAACTTTCATAAATAAGAATAAACATTTAAGAAAATGTATAAATAAAACAAAATCCTTTTAAACTTGAACTTTTGCATAATATGGAAAAAATAAAATGAAATAATTCCATTTACTTATTCACATGGATATTCTACTAGTCGAATAATCACATGAAATATCAATAACCACTTTCATAATGATGGAACGCATAATTCCAGATTATCATAACCACATAGTCAAGGCCTTATGCCAAGACTACAAATAAGATTTTTTCAAGGCCTTGTTCCAAGACACTAGTTTGTCTCATGAGACCTACCAATGCATCGAGGAGCTATAGCGGGCTCCACCTGTCACTTACTAAGTCCAATGCATTCCTCATATGAATAGGTTTAAACATAACATAGACATTCGTATTAAAACTAGCATACGAAATTTCAATAATTTATCCATAAACCATGAATGGTATAAAAATAACACATCCACAGTCAAACATATCACAAAACCTTCAATACAATAAGGAAGTTTTGTATCATAATAAATCAACTTCAAATAAGCTTAAAATCCATCAAAGGATGTTGACATAGATGAAATCAAAACTATTTGAGAGAAATATATCTTTTTTTAAATCATTTAAAAGTCACATAATTATAAAAAAACATTAACTTTGAAAATATTCTTATATTCTTGTAAGGGAAGCTTCGACGATTTTATAATGGTGGAAAATAGTCACACCCTCCGTATAAGTTAAAAAAAGACATTCTTACCTTAATTTTGTCGAAATGGTTAAAAAGGACCTTGTTTGGAAAACGACGGAAAGATTCCTTTATAAACATCTTATAAAAAGTCAAACAAGGGTATAAATGACTTTAAAACATGTTCTATAAAATATTAAGAATGTTTGAAATACATTTTTAAGAAACATGGATGTGGATGATAAAGAGGTCCCTGTAGATACTTAAGTAAAAACAACCTCGGATAATAAAGAGATTGTGAAATTAACCCTTACCGTGTACTTTTCCTTGGTTGAGGGTAGGTTAACCTCCTGTATAATGGTGAAATAATTGTTATTAAATTATAAAATAATAATATACATTAATATGATATCATATATGATCTTTTAACATTTCTTTGTTAATAATATCTTAGTATGATCGTCGTTTCGGGTGTTAACTTACTCGTTTTCTTTTATATGTTTTGTTACATAAGCCATGTTTTTTTATGGATAGGTTGTATCTTATTCATATCCATAATGATATCAAGTCCTTAAAAATTATTTTTAATCATAAAATGAGAATTATACTTGAATGGATATGATGGGGAATGAATCTCATCGCGTTTGTGGAGACGGTAGTCCATACGTACGCACGAGCGACAATATCATTCTTTTGATATTAAAATAATATATAATTGGATGGTATATCATATATACAGAATAATTATCATGTTATATGTATTATTTACATAAATTACACATCATTATCATACCCATCCAAATAATAATGTTTTGAATAAATATTACACCACGACATGGAGACGGTAAGCCGTACGTACGCACGTATGGTGACATGTCATTAAAAGGATGGATAGAATACTGAATATGGTTCTTAAATATTTATAATAACATAAAATTATATAGAAGATACTGGATTTATTATTTTATAATGTAAATAACAAAGAAATAAGAAGTGGAAGAAGAAAGGAACTTGAAAGAGGGTGGTGAAATTATTACCTCTTCTTCAGGTTCTTCCTTTTGATTTGATCAAAAGGGCTCCTTAGGCTGGATTTCTGAACAAACTAAGGACTCTACGTAGAATTAAGGGAAGTTGGGAGGATATTGGGGCAGGGTTTGGCCGATCCAAATGTATTTGAAGGTGTGAATTATAGGGAAGGGGGAGTTCCCTTTTATAAGAGGGGTGAGGGGCACCATAGGAAAAGATTGAAATATTTTTTTATAATAAATTAAAATTCAGTTTCTAATGGCTCCAAACTGATTTATTTAGAGGCTAAGGTGGGGATGGGTCGAAAAAAACTCAACCAATAGGTTTTAGATAGGTTTGGGACACTTTATTATCCTTATCTTTTAGTTTTAACTCTTAGTTAATTACTTTGACATTTACCATGTCTCTTTGTAATTTTATATTATATAGTTAATAAACTACCTATATACTTCCAAGAGACCTACAAGTGGTCCATTAATGACACACATATAATTATATAAGTCCTTTGGCCAAACCTTATATTTTTAGGAATAGAATATCAATTAATAATATAATATTTTCTTTAAAAACTCTTTTATGTCAATTTTGACACTATTTAATAATTGATTTTTTTTAGTCTTAAAAACTTTATTAATTCGATCCAAATTCATTTAAGTAATACTGACATGTCATATTAACCAATAAAATTCATGTATATCATCAAAACTTTAAAATTATATTTATTTTAACATTTATAATACCGATTATTTGATTCTTTCATTAATAAGGAAAATACTGCATCATTATTGTGTCATTAATAAATATAATTATTCAATGTCTAAAAATTATAAATAAAATACCATTATTTTTTAAATCGTTTTAAATTTCTAATGAATATTTATAGTCGAAAATATAACATATATAACTCTATGTAAAAATTGTTTTTCTAAAAGATATATGCTTATGTCATTTTTGTATTTACTTTAACTTAATTAATATAAAGTGTCATTATCACTTACAAGTGGCTCCATGGGGTCCCAAAATCGACCCAAAGATGCCCATGGTTGTACATGTATAAACCAATAGTTTTAGGACACGTTTTAGGGTAATTTAATATTATTATAATATTACTTTTTTACCCTTATTTACTGGATTTACCCTTTAACCATGGTAAATAAAATATTTACTGAAGTAATTATTCCATATGTCTAAAAATAAATGTTATCTATTTAAAAAAATTGGACCTCCTGATTCTAAATATGGAATCCATTTTTCTAAATTCAAAAAACAGAAGTTTCAGAAATTAATTTAAAATTAATTCCCATTGTCAAATCAAAAAGCGTGTTTTTAAGAAATAATAACTATCAAAAGATTGACACTTACTTTTGTCCAGTTTAAATGTGAAATTACGTCCAATGACCAACATTGTATTAAATTGTAAAAATATAATCTAATTATACTTTAAAACCACTCAATAATATAATTTAGCACTATAAATTATTTTGATTAAAAAATTTGTTTTTAATTAAAATTTATCATTTTTCACTATTCATAAAAAACTGAATGTTTTCAAAAAAATACCAAAAATTAACCCTAAGATAATTTTGATATTCATAATTCAGAAATGAAGTCTATTTTACCAAATTAAAAACATAGAAGTTGCATTTATTAATTTAAAATTAATTCCAATTGTCAAAATCAAAAGGCGTATTTTTAAGAAACAATATCTATCAAAATATTGACACTTGTTTATGTCCAATATCAAAGTAAAATTACTTAAAATGACCATAATTGGATTAAATGGTAAAAATATAGTCTATTTATACTTCTAAACCATTAAAATGTATAATTTAACACTAAATTATTTTGATTAAAAAAATTTGTTTTCAGTTAAAATATAGTATTTTTTCACTATTCACCCAAATATGAAAGTTATCTGAAAAGCACAAAAAATTCATTAAAACTAAATTATTATGTCCTGATTCTAAAGAAGAAGTTTATTTTGTCAAATAGAACACATAAAAGTTTCAAATATTGGATTTAAAAAGGGTTCATCATTATAAGGAGGTAAAAGTGTATTTTTTGAAATAAATACTTCTTTTATCTGAAAAAATGAATTTGTTCGTACATTATGTATAAGAAAATCATAATATGTATTATAAAATTATAAGTATTATATATAGTTTAATCTTCAGTTAATACTATTCATAACCGCTTTTGAACGGCTAGTTTGGTAATCTTGTGGTGCGCTCGAACCCGGTGTTGTGTGTAGTGAAAGTTATTGAATTATTTTGAAGAAATAACGTACTATGAAATCTTGGGGTGTTACAACTTATTTCAACAGTCAATCCATGACTACCCAAACTATGTCACTACCTTAAGGCAACCTCGGTAAGCTGATGAAAAAATCCATCTCAACATCCTCTCCTCTGAATGGCCCAAAGGCCTTCTTTTTTATTTTATTATAGATAATCCCCATTTTATGGGTTGAAGGGGAACCCGTACATGACCTGTATGCCCAAGGCACAAGGCCCGACATGACCCGCAATACATGACTCGAAGGCCCAGAGGCATACCATGCCCATTGCATGACCTGTAGGCCCAGCCCACTGGAACTGCCCCTCCCCCAACATCTTGCATCATTGATCGCCTTAGCTCCCCACCTTGCATTACTGATCAGCTAACATTGCCCCGTACAAAGCTGCATGGAGCCTGGTCCCGAAGGCGGCTGCCATACCCTCTCATTCGTCCTATCCGGTTAGCTCTGCATCTGGTGGCTGCTACTCCTGTTTCTCTGATCCTCTTCTGAGGCCTGTATTGTGTGAACTGGGCTACTCCATGGTCTATGTGACCCAAAGGCCCTGTGGCCTGAAGGCCTTTGATGACCCGAAGGCCCTGGAGACCTGTAGGCCCAAACCGGTGGCCCGAAGGCCCAAATCGGGTGAATAGTTCCGGCTGCTACAGTACCGAATAGTAACTGCGTTAGTACCTACTACAGTACTGCTACAGTACCCCTGGAAATTCGCCTCCACCCAGTTTTCAACCTGGGTCTCTTGGATGCCAAGCAGGAGCCCTTACCACTCGGGTACAAGCTTGTTGGCTCAACATCCCCTCATTTCCATTCCGATACCAGTAACAATTGTAATAAGTCATCATGTCTCCAGTGCTCTACTTTCACCTGCTAATAGGTAGAACACAAAGTGATATAACCTACTATCTTATGTTTCATACCTAGCCTCCAATACTATTGGTACATATCATGATACATCTTGGAGATAATTGGGTGAACTATCCACTAAGAATCATGTGAATTGTGCATTAACTCCTCTCTCATGTATGTGGGAACCAACATACACCCATGCATCTATAGGATTTCATCACCATTAATAGACTAATTCATAGGCGGATCCTCACAAAAAATACCCTCTCATAGGACCAAGCCTTTAGGATATGAAAACTATCTCATCTTCACTCTATTTAGATATGAAGAGGTCACTGATAATAATGTAAGTACAAACTTTCCATGATAGTCCTACACCTCTATGTGCATATCAGAAAATAAGACCATAAGATACCACTCACTACTAGCCTCTTGAACCATTTGTGTCTGAGTCCTCCTACTCAAAGAATCGACAACAACATTACCCTACCTGGGTGTATATGCCAGCTTAAAGTCAAAGGACTGCAGATATTCCACCCATATTTACTTACTAATATTCAAGTTAGCTGCATGAGAATATACATGAGGATTTTTTGGTCTGTAAACATCACAAAATGATCTCCTAGTTGGTCATTCCTCCAATAATGGAAGGTGTGAATAATAATTTCCCATTGGAGATCATGCAATGAGTAATTCCACTCATGATGACTCAAATATCGCGACCCATATACAGTGAATAGATATTACTACATTGAAAATACTCTTATCTCAATACCTGATGCATCATAATATACTATATAGATTCTTCCCAGCTCTAGAATAATCATGATTGGCATTGAATTCAATACCCCTTTCAACTCTTGAAAGACTGTCTCATAGGATTTATACCATATAAACTTCACACTCTTCTTATTCAAGATAGTAAGAGGTTATGATAAGTGTGATAAGTCCTATATAAATCTCCTATAATAACCATATATCCCTAATAAACTTCATATATCAAAAACATTCTTAGGATTCTCCTAGGTAACCCCAACTCTCACCTTCTCCAGGTCAACTAAAACTTCTACCTATGAGATAATATGACCCAGGAAGTGAACCTTGTCGATCTAGAAGTGAAATTTACTGAGTTTATCATACAACTAGTGCTCTCTTAGTATATTCAAAATGGTCTCAAGATGGGTGGAATGGTCACTTCATGTATGAAAATACACCAAGATATCATCTACAAAGACCACCACAAAGGAATCTAGATAGATATGGGAAAAACTATTCATCAAATCCTTGAAGATGGTAGGCACATTTGTAAGATCAAATGATATAACAAGATACTCATATAAACTATACCTAATATAGAAAGTCATATGTGAAATATCTGAAGGCCTGAATGAAACCTGGTGATAAACTGATCTCATGTATATCTTTGATAATATCGTCGCTCCTTTGATCCAATAAAAAATATCATCTATACGTGGTAAGGGATACCAGTTCTTCAATTTAATTTGATTCAATTTTTGGTAATACACACAAATCCTGAGGGTTTTTTCTGCCTTATTGGAGAAAAGGACCGGTGAACCCCAGGGAGAAGTACTGGTCTATAAAAAACCCTTGGCCTCCAAATACTCTTGTTGACTATTGAGATCTTGTAACTCAGTAGGATCTATACCATAGGGATGAACAAATATCAGTGTAGCTCTAGGAACTAGCTTGATAATAAACTCTACATCTTTCAATGAAGGTGGTCCCGAAAAGTCATCGGGTAAAACATACCTCAATTGATTGACTACATGAGGGAATTCAATATTATGTAACCCCTGATCATCTATAAAAAGTCTCTTGAACTAGTAAGTCACTCCACTTAGCCCAATATACATTGTTCTAGATCTACCTACCTAAACATCCTACTCACCCTTGTGAATATAAGTATCACCCTCTGGTGATACAAAATACACCCTCCAGTGATAAAAATCCACATAGCCATGATAGAGAACCAACCGGTCCATCTTGAGAATGAAATTGATTCCCATAATCTTGATAACAAAGAGGTCCCATAAGAAAATTTGGATGTAAGCCTAAAAAAAATAGTCTCCACATCAGTGTACAATTTATAATCATAAACCCAAAGGTGTATCAAGTGTCATAACACTACAGGAGTAATCAAAATGAAGTTTAAGGCTCTACACAATATCCATGGATATGAAAGAGTGTGATTCAACTACATCAAATAAGGTGGACATTAAAGTAGAGGAAATGAGAATAGTACCTAAAATAGTATCCTGACACCCTACTCCTTCGGTGTAGGTTGAACTTAATAAATATGTCATGATCCCCGACCTTATGTTGCAGTCAGACCACTTGGAGTGGGTTCGATCTACTGGTGTTGTATATCAGAAGCTTGAATACCACAACCATGACCTCCTACTCTACCTATATGAATAATAGTACTACAACTACCTACCCAGAAAGGTGTTACTGATCCTGCTCCTAAAGGTGGAGCAAGCATGAATCCACTCCAACTCGACACAGATGGGAAGTTCCTATAGAAACAATGAAGATAACCCAATCTATCATATCCTTTACACTTGATAGGGTCTCTAAGACATTGGGGAAACTTATTCCTAGGTTTACAACACTAATGAAATACTACGTAATAGTCATCAGGTGTCAACAGACTATCATTTCCCACACATTCAGTCTCAAAGCATCGCTTCCAACCACTAGTCTAACTAGTAACTTGTCTCGGTTTTGAACTGCCCTAGATCACACTATCTTCTTCCCTCAGGTTTCACTCGGTGATAAGGTCCTGGTACACTATATCAGATATGGTAGTCAAATGTAAAACATTTACCTGATAATGAATAGGATGTCGATGTCTATCCTCAAATCATCTAGTTTTCGCTGGTTCATCAGCTATATAGATAAGTGAAAAGCATAGAAACTCTATAAAATGCGCTAAATAGACCATAAATATCATAGAACCCTACTGTAGTTTTATGAAATCCTAGGAATGATAATCCCTCAAGGTATCAGTGAAGAAGTTTCATAGAACATCAACTAGAAATCCTACCAAGTCACTTACCGATATTGACCATTCGAGTTCAAAATATCCCACCATTATTTGGGGGATCCATGAAGCATATAAGTGGTGAGTTTCACTCTCCTTTCCCAACTTATCCATTAATGACATGTCACTCATGACACACCCAATTTATCCAACTTCACCATGAACTGTTATCATTATGTTTTATGAAATACATCTAATGTTGTAACATGCATTAATAATAATCTTAAATTCTAAGGACTATCACAAATGCTCGTAGATACAAATATACGATTACACCAAACCATACAGAATTTACTATCAGGTATGTTATCATAATATTCTATCTTGGAGATTAACAAGTTTGAACTTTATGAGAATAAGTCTCATATTATTATGAGTACTCACACCTGACATTCTATGTACTATGTGTCTCATGATAGCACATTATCCAACCACAGAACATTATTTCAGAATATCATCATGGAACATCATGGTTATAATCATAGTGGGGAACTTTTATGACCTTATCAATGTGATATATATATATATATATATTAGGTGATTATGGGTATAATTACATTCAAACACATACACACACCACACAAAAATGAAAGAGAGGAGAACCATATCCCTCCAGGGGATAGCACACCCATAAAACCTTATTTATTTATTACATGGAATATAGGCCCAATGGGTATGAAGCCCATAACATGGCCTGAAAGCCCAGGGCAGCGTAGTGCCTGCATCATTCTACTTGTATCACTAGGCCCGCGTCATGCCTGCGTCACCGCCTACCAGTTTCGTCATCAATGTCACAGCCTACATAGTACTGCAATAGTACTTGGTCTTAATAGGGCTTGATCCCAAGATGTCCTGGATTCCAATTAGGAGTCTTTACCACTTGAGTACAAGCTCGTTGGCTCAATGAAACATATACTCTAGTAAATTATTATATAAGAGTCATGCATAACAATGAACAATATGTAATAAGATACTTTATTAATATTCAATACATCTAATATACATGTAATCAAACTACAGATAGTTTTTCCAAGGAAACCAACTCCAACATGGAAATGGGTACCCAATGTTTGGGAACCCGACACTACCCTACCTGCAAAAAATAGGTTAGGGTAGTCTCTAAATAATACAGGGTAGGTTTCAAGTTCTAGGTAGCCTACTTGATTAATAATCGGGTAGGGTTCAGATTATGGGTAGACTATCCATTAATATCTGAATCATTTTTATTTTTAATTTAAATTTTATTTGAAAATTTATTTAAATATTATGATTTTCAATTTGTGTGTGGAGAAAATAAATGGATGGTGGTGACATAAAGGCATTCAGTAAGAAGTGAAACTGATGGGATCTCATTGATAAGAAAGTAATTCTAGCTCGACGACCCAAAATCCCAAGTAGCTCAGCATAGCGTAACTCACCTCGAGTCGGGATGAGCTCGGACCTGTGATTCATCAAGATGGGCCTGCGCCTATGTAAACAATCTTATGGGCTGGGCCATCCCATCCCACCCACTGGCCCATATAAATCCCATGCTGTAAAATCTCTGCCGACCCTAAAACAATATTTAGGAAACTAATGGTAGGGAGACTCAGACCCCCTACATCAGGCTTCCAATGTTGTGTCTGGATCAGTTGGTCTAGTTGGTGTGATTGGTTTTAAATTACCAAGCTGGATATATATATATATATATATGTGTGTGTGTGTGTGTGTGTGTGTAAATAAATATATTAATAAAAACTAAAAAAAACATCCCATCCAGCCAGTTATTATTCACCCCCCTTCCAATTAACTTTTAAAAAAAGGTAAAATGGTTATATGACCATTTTAGGGTCTTCCCCCACCATGTAAAGTGAGAGAAAAAAATCAAATGGTCATAATTACTATTTTAAACTTCTCAAATAAATAAAAAATGGGATATTTAATTATAAATAACCCCTACTCATCATATTTTTTTACATTTATTTACTCTAAATTATCCATTTTTTTTCATCGAGTCGTTGCCAATACTACACAATGCCATTATGACGATTCTTCTACTTTTATAAGTTGTGAATGCATAATAATATTGACTTTGTTCTTGCATCATACACTCAATTTGGAATGTCATTTATTATTTTGACATTTATAATTTATTTTATTTTTTTAATAGATCCCCATCAATTTGTTGATTCTAAATAGATTGGTTTACCTAGTAATGATATTCCATCTTTTCCTATTTTTTGGTCTCATCATACTCAAGTTGCATCATCATCTAGGACTCAAAATCAATATAATGTTTGGGATTGGTTTGAAAAAAATATTTTAATGAATATAAGGGTATAAGAACCTTAAAAGAAAAATGAAAACATTGGGTTAACTTACTTAGTGAATATTCTAATAGTGGAACTATATACCTTAAGAGATATGTGAATGCACATGCTAGTAGAAATGAATCTGATATTAGAACAAAAATCCAATTAGAAAGTAATGAATTAATTAATTTTTCTTATGATCCTATATATGCACAAGATATGATGGTTGATTATATATTTTAAAAAATAAACCTTTTAATAATTTTGAATGTCAATAATTTACTAATTTTGTTTAAGGATAATTTAATTCTCAATATAAATCTTTTTCTTGAAATAATACAAGATTTTTTTTAAAAAAAATTAATAATATTAAATTAGATATTACACAAATTTTTAAAGAATTAAATGTATGTGTTTGTTTAGCATTTGATTTATGGAATTTTAATCAACATATTTAATATTAATGAATTAATCCATAATTTATTGACAATGATTGAAAATTATAATAAAAAATTATTTCATTCAAATCAGATGAACTTTCATATACTGGTCATTCATTCGAGGTTTCATTAAGAGATCAGGTTTCTGAATGGTGTTTGAAAAATAAAGTATTTACATTGAAAATGGATAATACATCATATTATAATAATACAGTGGAAAATATTATGTCTTCATTACAATTAACATGTGATGGAAAACATATTTCATGTTCGTTGTTGTACTCATATTTTTCATTTTATTGTTAAAGATGGTTTATCTATTTGTAAATATTTTTTATATATTATTAGAAAATTCATTAGTATTATTAATAGCTCTGTCAATAGTGTACAAGTATATAGAAGGATTTATCAACAAGAAAATATAAAAGAATGTAAATTATAATTAGATGTAGAAAATAGATAGAATTCAATATATTATATGTTAAAAATATCTTTAAAGAAAATAAAAGTTATAGATTTATTTTTTCAGTCTACAATAGTACTATAAGGGGTTATTATCCCTCATTAAAATGTATGAGCTAAAATTATATTATATAAAGAATTTTTTCATGTATTTAAAACATCTGCTCAATTTTTCTCACATGTATATATTCCTACATAGCCTTTAGTTTCGAATTATTTGACATAATCACTTTTTTTATAAAATATATGGCTTATGAATATTATATTCTCATTATTACTGGCTTGAAAGAAAAATTTGATAAATATTTTGAGTCATTGACTATAATATTTGGAATGAAAATTTTATTGGATCCAAGGTGTAAATACACCAGTCTGAAAACATTTTTAGAAATTATTTTTTATGATGAATCTCAATTTAATTGTATATTTTAATTTTTTAGAACAATTATCACTACTACAGATAATCCCTTTAACTATGTGAAAAAAGGGATTTACCAGTGCTAAAACAGCTTTATTGTCCTCAACGCTGTTAAAGGGAGAGGTTCCCCTTTATCGGTGCTAAAAAAGCACTGATAAAGGCACCACTTTATTAGTGCTAAACTATCACTAATAAAGGGTGGAATTTATCAACACTAGAAATAGATCTGATAAAGGTCAACCTATTTCTATGTGTTGTTTGAATAACAACACATGGAAACACATACACTTGTAACCTGTATGTAAATTCTCCTATATGAAAATATATAATTTAATTTTAATAAATATGACATCAAAAATACAAAAAACACTATTATATAAATTTAAAAAATGTTATGTACAATTACATTTAAAATTACTATCTAAAAACATTTAAAAAGATTAATGTTTCATCGTCTTTGGCACCCATGACCCCCTCCCAAAAAAGCCCGACCATGGTATCAGTTGCTGAACAAACCACCCCAACCTAAGAAAAATAATCCACCTATATAGGAAAAAAAATCTTATGTTAGTAATACTATAAATAAATAAATTAAACATAAGTATGAAAGAATACATTAATAAAATGTCAATTTTAAATAAAAAGACCCACTTGGAGTTATATTGGTCACATCATGCATTGTATTGAGTTGAAGGTGATTTCTACACATAAAAAATGACTTATAGATAATTTTCTCAAAGTATCAAAACAATCCGAATAAATTTTCTTAGTTTTAAATATGTTAGTTTTCCTTTTTACTAAAATTAATGTCTATTTTAAATAAAAAAAGATGCACTTTGAGTCATACCGGTCACACCGTGAATCGGAATGTGGTGTGGATGATTCCTACATGTCACAAATGACATATGGATCATTTTCCTAAAGTATCAAAACAATACGAATGTTTTTTCTTAGTTTTTAGTATGTCACTTATTTTTTTTTACTAAAATGTCATTTCAAACTGGAAACATGCACCTTGTGTCATACTGGTCACATCATGTGTATTTTTGATGTGAGACTTCTTCTTACATATCAAAAATGACTTATGAATCATTTTATTAAATTATAATGAAAATTGGAGCATTTTTTCTTGGTTTTTAGTGAGTGACACACATTTTGAACTAAAATGTCAATTCTAAACTGATAGTGGATGCTTTGAGTCATACTAGTCACATTTTTCATCATATTGAGGTTACTTTTATTCCTACATATAAAAAATTACTTATGGATCATTTTCCAAAAGTATCAAAACAATACAAATATGTTTTATTGGTTTTAAGTATGTCACTTGTTCTTTTTACTAGATTTAATGTCAATTTTAAATAAAATGACACACTTGGAGTCATATTGGTCACACCGTGTGTGGGATTAAGGTTTTGTTGAATCCTATAGGTCAAAAATGACTTATGTATAGCTTTTCTTAAGTATCAAAACAATCTAAATGAGTGTTATTGGTTTTTAGCATGTCACATGTTCTTTTTACTCAAATTAATGTCAATTTTAAATAAAAAGACGTTCTTGGAGTTATACCGGTCATATCGTGTGTTGGATTGAGGTGGGGTTGATTCCTACATGTTACAAATGACTTATGAATCATTTTCCTAAAGTATCAAAATAATCTGAATTTTTTTACTCTATTTTCAGTATGTCACTTGTTCTTTTTACTAAAATTAATATCAATTTTAAATAAAAGACACACTTTGAGTCATATCAAACACACCATGAGTCAGATTTATGTGTGGATTATTCCTAAAAATCAAAAATGAATTATGTATAATTTTCCTAAAGTATAAAAATAATATAAATGTTTTCTCTCAGTTTTTGAGTATGTCAGTTGTGTTTTTTATTAAAATGTCATTTCAAACTGAAAACATTCACTTTGAGTCATATCGATCACATAATGTGTCGGTTTGATGTGATGCTACTTCATACATATCAAAAATAACTTATGAATCATTTTACTAAATTATCAAGACAATTAGAGAGTGTTTTCTTGGTTTTCAGTGAGTGACACACATTTTGAACTAAAATGTCTATTTTAAACTGACAATGGACGCTTTGAGTCATACTGGTTGCACCGTGCATCAAATTGAGGTATGGTTGATTCCTATGCATCAAAGATTACTTATGTATCATTTTACAAAATTAATTAAACAATATGAATGTGTTTGATTGGTTTTCAGTATGTCACTTGTTCTTTTTACTAAAATTAATATCAATTTTAAAAAAAGACCCACTTAGAGTCATATCGGCCACACCATACATCAAATTAAGATGAGATTTATTCCTACATGTCAAAATGACTTATGGATAGTTTTAATAACGTATAAAAATAATATGAATGTGTTTTCTCAATTTTTAGTATGTCACTTGTTATTTTCACTAAAATTAATGTTGATTTTAAATAAAAAGATACACTTGGAATCATCTCGGTCACACCGTACATTAGATTGTGGTGCGATTGATTCCTAAATGTCAAAAATGACTTATTGATCATTTTATTAAAGTATCAAAACAATAGAAATGTGTTTTATTGGTTTTCAATATGTCACTTGTTCTTTTTACTAAAATTAATATCAATTTTATATAAAAAGACACACTTGGAGTCATATAGATCACAACATGAGTTGGATTGATGTGTGTATGATTCCAACATATAAAAAAGGACTTATATATCATTTTTATAAAGTATAAAAATAATCCAAATTCATTTTATTGGTTTCTTGTATGCCACTTCTATTTTTTTATTAAAATGTCATTTGAAACTGGAAACACACACTTTGAGTCATACCGATCACATTGTGTGTCGGTTTGATGTGAGAATACTTTCTACACATTACAACTTACTTATGAATCATTTTATAAAATTATTAAGATAATAATATCATGTTTTCTTGGTTTTTGGTGAGTGAAACATGTTTTGAACTAAAATGTAAATGTTAAACTAATAATTGATGCTTTTAGTCACAGTGGTCACACCATGTATTGTATTAAGGTGTGTTTAATTCCAACACATCAAAAATGACTTATGAATTTTTTTTTAATTATCAAAAATATCTGAATGTTTTTCCTGAGTTTTTATTATGTCACTAGTTCTTTTTACTAAAATTTATGTCAATTTTAAATGAAAAGATGCACTTGGAGTCATATTGGTCACACCGTGCGTTAGATTGAAGTATGGTTGATTCCTACACATCACAAATGACTTATGGATTATTTTATTGAAGTTTAAAAATATTCTAAATGTGTTTTATTAGTTTTCAGTATGTCACTTGTTATTTTTACTAAAATTAATTTCAATTCTAAATAAAAAGAAAAACTTAGAGTCACATCGGTCACACCATTCATTAGATTGAGGTGTGGTTGATTCCTACACATCAAAAATGACTTATGGATCATTTTACTAAAGTATAAAAAAAATCCAAATTTATTTCTCAGTTTTTAGTATGTCACTTGTTCTTTTTACTAAAACTAATTTCAATTTTAAATAAAAAGGAATACTTGGAGTCATATCGGTCACATAATGTGTTAGATTGAGGTATGGTTGATTCATACATATCAAAAATGAATTGTTGATTATTTTAATAAAGTATAAAAATAATATGAATGTGTTTTCTCAGTTTTCAGTATGTCCCTTGTTTTTTTACTAAATTTAATTTCATTTTTAAATAAAAAGACACACTTGGAGTCATATTGGCCACACTGTGCATTGTATTGAGGTGAGGTTGATTCCTATATATCAAAAATGACTTATAAATAATTTTACTAAATTATTAAAACAATATGAATTCATTTTCTTGGTTTTCATTATGTTGCTTCTTCTTTTTACTAAAATTAATGTCAAGTTTAAATAACAATACACACTTGGAGTTATACCGGTCACACTGTGTGTCGGATTGAGGTGGGGTTGATTACTACACATCAAAAATGGCTCATGGATCATTTTCCTAAAGTGTCAAAATAATATGAATATGTTTTCTGGGTTTTCAGTATGTCACTTGTTCTTTTTAATGAAATTAATTTCAATTTTAAATTAAAACACACACTTGATTATGTGATGTGTTTTTTGAACTAAAATATAAATTATAAACTAAAAAAATATAGTTTGATTCATAATGAGTAAATTGTGTATTGGATTGAGGTGTGGTAATTGAGTATGTGATATGTTTTTTTTCAAATATCTAAAAAGAGTCATAAAAGAAAGAACATGTTCCATTTTGATAGAAGAGAAACCCCATGATCCCTAAAACACTTACATTTTAGGTAGCATATAGGTTCCTCTCCCATCATAAAGGAACATGTTCTATCTTTTTTGGCTTGTATCAGGTAGTTGAAAGAAAAATATTACTTCCCAAAATATCTATGAAAAAAATAAATAAGTGTTAGATAAAAATGATAAGAAATTTAACTTAAAATTTATAGATAAAATGATGGCAAAATTAATTAAATAAGTAGCAGTAATTCACCTTTTCATGATAGTTGTACAAATTCTTAACTCATTTCCTTGTTGTCATTATTTCAGTTGCAGCCTCGAAGTCTAATCTCACATGAGCATGAGTATATTTGAGAAAACCACCCCAACCTGAGTAAAAGAATCCACCTATTATGGTCATCTTGGTTCCCCTACTTGGTGGTGCTTCTTTGGCACAGTTGTTGGGCCTTCCATCCCTGGGTGGCACTTGTATAACATCCTGTAGCCTGGAGCGCTTTCCCTTTGATTTCTTGTTGCTGCGATGTCGATATTGGTTCGTGGAAATGGTGTGGCGGGACTTGTTCTGGAGTCAGCGAGGTGATTTACGACGAGGATGTTTTTTTATGTTTTAATGCAGATGTTGGACTTTATCACTAGGAAAAGGTCCCATAAGAGGTTTAGAGTTTGTTGTTCACCTATGCATAGTTATCTGGATTTGGATGTTTGAGAGGGTATGGTGACTTCCATTGTATCAGGTCTGTGCTTTGACACATGTAACTTGCTTGCTGAACATCCTTGTAATGGTGGAGAGCTATATCACAATTCATACACTGGGGAGGGGTGGATCCAATTTGTTATTATGGGTTTATTTTCCCACCTTCGGGTTGTGATTTATCTTACGTCTATGATGTCTGGGTTCCCCCTACTTCCCTTAAAAGGGGTTTTTATTATTAATAATAAATAAAATTTAAGGCCTTCGGGCTGTTGGATAGATAAAATGATGATAAAATCAACTAAATAATACATAATAATTCATATATTCGTGATATATGTGTACATTCTTCCATTAGGTATACTTCCCATTAATTTCTAAACAAATCTAATTTGTCTTGTGAATAAGAGGATTTTTTACACTCATAGTGGTATTATAAAAATATAAACACACAAAGTATTAATAAATATTTTAAATGAAATAGTAATTATCTTCGAAAATACCTCTTTAGGGATGCTAGTTTGTTGATGGTATATGATATAACTCATAAATTTATAAACATGATAACCAAAATATATTCCATTTGTTTGTTTTGAACACTGTAGAAACATTGAAAAAAATAAGTTATTTTATTTATATGTGTTTTGATAGTTACATATTATTATATATACTCTGATACTTGTCCACTTGTAGAAGTCAACAGGCTTCTTATGCCCATGGACTTTCCTAATGCCCTGATTTTCACAATATTTAAACATCATCTTATCAAAAAAAATATCATTAAACCATAATATAAAATATACAACTTTAAGTTTAGTTATAAAATGTTATATGTAATATATGAAAAATTGATAAACATCATCACGTGTGGTCAGTTTCTTAGGTATCCATGTAGTGAATCTAGGAAATAAATATTTGGAGTATCCAAATTGACCACAATGAGTACTCAATGTTGCCTAAAAAACAAAAAGGGATAAGTAATGAAAGGAATGAAAATATATTTGATATGATTAAATTATAGAGTTTTACCCCTATATCATTGGTGTTAATAAGAGTTTGTTATCTTTAAGTTTTCTTTCAAACGATTTGGCCAATTTTTCCACTATTTCATCATTTTTTTATTCTATTTATTTTTGGTCTTTAGAAGTGACATGAGGACTAATGAGTCTATATTTATGTTCATGGGGGTAATCTCTTCAATTGGTATTCATATATACACCTGAAAAAAAAATATGAAATGTATTTATTCATAATTAACATAGTATATCTTCTATTGAAAAAAAAATCATGAAAAGAAACCTCATGTATACATTTACAGCTGAGACTCCTAGACATTCACACTTGAGGTGTTCATTTACATTATCAAGATAAATGAAGTCTATAATGGTATCTTCATACATTTTTTATTTAAAATCAACTATGTGATTACTACCACTTTGTAGCTTGTTATCCTTATAAACCTTCAATGTTAATAAATGGGAATATTGAATAGGTAGAGTAAATGTGCTTTCTGGATATATTTTTGATCACTTGGTTGATCCTCTAGATGGTTTTTATTCAACCTTTTATTTCACTCCATTCCCATTTCCATCTGTAATAACATTCATCAGTTCAGACCTTTTTTATTTATTTGTTAAAGGTTTAACATGAAAAATAAATTAGAAGTGAATAGATCCTTGTAAATATGTTTTTGTACAAGATCTGATGGACATACTATGAATTTTTTAATGGATTGTTTTACTGTATAAATATTTTCATCATCTAGTGGAACAGGTAGCTCGGTACTCAGATCATGAGATATGGTAATCACCACTCCCTCATGAACCATTGGAAGTGTTCTGTTGTGTAGAATGTATTCTTGGATATTGAACATGGTGGCCCTCACAACAAGGTGATGGGTGAGTGTTGATAGATATAAATCATATTCATTTTCAGCCTATACAATATCAGTATAGGAAAGGTATTCATATCTGTCTAATTCACATTTAACAGAAATGATTATGATAATATTGATTACCTCATCTAAGACAACTCTTTGAGGGGAATGGTTCACCTCGAAAATAGTGTGGGTGGGGTGGAATCTTCATGCATTGGTTATTCTTGAGCTGTTTCTTCTCTTTGCTCCCCCATGAGATTTTATATCAACTCACACTACCAATGAAATTTTTCTTCAATGGTAGAAAATCTTTCTTTTATCTCTTCCATTTCTTTATCTTTATACTCCTGTTATTTTCTTTTCTCAAAAATATGTTTGAAGTGTCACCTCAAAACTCACACATATAATGCAACCATACTGTTCTAGCCACTTCAAGTCCATCAATAGTAGATGTTAATCCATTAGAGGTGTTGATGATTTTTATTTCTAATTCAGATAGAAAATATAGAAAAATAAGTAATCATTGTTGTGTAATAGAAATTTAAAGAAAAACAAATTTTTATTATGTCATACTTACATATGCTTCCCACACTTTTTGTGCATTTTCATCTGTTAATATCCCATATTTATTTAGACATTCCTCCTTCCATAACACATGACATAGGATGTAAGTAGCTTTGGATTTGGATTCATTAATCTATATATAAACATAAAAACATGATTATGTTGTTGCTTTATATCACATAAAACTATTACAATAGATTTAAAATACATAACAATTTTTTTCAAGTGAATCATAATCCATCCTTGCTTTATAGTATGGGTATATTGGTTTTGATACCCGTTCCTTATTTTTAGCACTCATTTTTTATTTCATAAATAAAAAAATTCTCAATCAAAATGATTAATACATGTATTTTCAAACAATGTATTACCATCCACAACGTACCTGAAAATATATCTTCCCACAATGGCTAGTAAACACATCTCATGATTCTTGTCTTATCATGTGTTCATATGTATGTGGTGGTTGCGGGTTTATTTTCCCTTCAACATCTTTAAGATAAAATTTTGTTGGAGTATTGAGAAAGCCTTTGTGAATCTTTCCAGCAAGCATCAGTACAAATTTATTATGGGAGTCATCTACTATAAATTCACTATGTAATGGATGACGAAGAGTAATTCAATGTTTCATTATTTTATTTTATAGTAAAATAAATAAATTATATCATATTTTTACCATAATCTCTTCCCAAATTAGTGTCTTAATCATGGGCACAACATAGTGCCATGAATCTACATCAATTAGAAGACACTACCGAGTGATGAGTATAATGAAACTACTGAACATGGTCTTGTTTAGGTTAATAACCTATCCATGTTCATTTCTTCCAACCTCAAATTTGATGTATTTACTTTTCGTGTTAATAATTTTTTCTAACGATGTCACACTATGGTGCTACTATTTTTTTGTGACATCATTTCTTCACCATCTACCGTTTCCTCAAGTTCAATATCATCAATATGTTGTTCCTATGGATTGGTAGCATCAACATATGTAGAAGGTAGTTGTTACTCTATACTGGGAGCGACAACATGTTGAGAAACCTGTTGTTTATTGAGATTGGGAGCATCAAAACTTTCAAATGTTTAATTTAGATTATGTAAATACAGTAGTGAACAAATAATAAAATGAGGTAATGCAATGTATATTATAAAAAATATATATAAAATGATTATTGAAATCTCATTTTTTTTTAAAATTTGAAGGGATTTTACCCCTATATCAAGTATCTAAATCCCTTCATTGTGGTATCCTATAACAAATAAAACCCTTTCTACATTGGGACAACTATGAAATTATTGCGATGTCCCAATGAAAGGTTCATCCTCAATTGAATTTTCATCCAACCCTTCAGTGGTTTTGGTCGATAACAAAACAATTGAACACTTTTAGTTTGTGGGATCTAGAATATAAAATACTTATACTATCTGTGATGCCATTATAAATAGTTTGTATTTGTACCCTTCCTTACTAAAATTCACTTTCATGAATCCTAATTCATCTATTTTAATAACACTCCTATTATAAACTTGATTTCATTGAAATATCAACACTTAGAATTTTTTATAATCTAAATACCATATTTTTTTGATAATATGAAAGTATTACATATTTACATAAATTGGATTTTTGTCCTTAGTATCAGAAACACGCATCGATTTAGCCACAAGTGTAACTCCACTATTTTTCATGGTACTATCTTCCTCATGTTCATTTTTATTGAATGTATAGTCTTTAATTACATAACCATTGTAAGATAATACACGAAAACTAGGTCCTCTAGCTAGAAATCAAATTTGTTCTAAAATTGAATCTAGATTTTGATCTGACTCCTTAGAAATATGGTCTCAAAACCATCCTATAAACTATTTATTATGTGCATTTTATATCCATATTTCATCCCTTGACGGATTCAAATTCCTAATACTTTTTGGGTTTCAATATATGGGTAAACCTATAAACTATTATAGAAAACTTAAAGGTGATCCTACTACCAATCTATAATATTTATTTTGAAAACATCTATTATAGAAATTCCTTCACCCACAAGCCACCCAGTGTGATGAGATTTTGGTAGACCAATGCTTTCCACACCGTATAAGTAGTTGGTACAAAATTTAATGGCTTCCTCAACAATATATCACAATGAAATACAACCCTCTAGTTGACTTCAATTTTTGACATACCCTTTCAAAATATTCATATATCATTCAATGGGGTACATCCATCTATAATTTATAGAAACACACAGTCAAATCTCTATCACCATGTGAACTATCATATCAAATAATGTTGGTGGGAAGAAAATTTCTAATTAACATAATATGACAGCAATTTAATTTTCCATAGTTGTAATTTTTTTCAAATATATAAATTTGTTGCATATAGCTTTGAAAAAGAAACAGAGCTTGGTTAATGTATGATGGAAATTCATTGGAAAAATGAAATGTAAAGCTACATGCATTAGATCTTGCATCAAAACATAAAAATCATGTGATTTAAGAACCTTTAACATTAAATTACTCATTGAAATGATATTCTTTATATTCAATTAATACCCCCTTATACCTTTACATCATTCAAGAAGTTGAAAAAATGATATCTCTCCTTCCTGGAAAGAGTGTAAGCAGCTGAAGGAAGAAAAGTTCATTTTCACCCTTTACTAGCATCGACTATTCCTGTATTCCCATACCAATCATGTCCAAACAATCCTTAATTTTATCCCTTTTTCAGGTGTATTTAGTAACATATCAATGAAACTATAACATTTATTTTCTTCAATATGGATAACATCAATAAATTGTCTGACGTACAGACAATTCTAATATGGTAATTAAAAAAATTGATCTTGTTTTCCAACTAGTTTTCATAATATTTTTTGAAAAAGGTTTACCAAAAGCAGTATCCATATATTTTACTTTCTCAAATATTTGATCACCTATTAGTGGAGATAGTGTGTCACATTCTTCTAAACTCCCATCGAATGATGTCGTCTAAGATTGATACATATGTTAGTGGGGTAGAAATCTATGATTTACTAGAAACATAGTCTTCGATAAATGTTTCAACCTAATTGATTGTGTGCCTTATTCAAAAATGGGACACCCTTGATTTCATTTAATGCTATATCCTGAAAAAATTTCATAAGTAGGAAAGTCATTTATCTTTCTGTACAACATGTCTCTCAACATGAAATGTTTATTTCTATAAGCATCATACAACGTAACACCTGAATCCCCCAATAATTTCAAATCTTTCATTAATGGATCCAAATAAACATCAATATCATTACCTAGTTGTGTTGGTCCTAATATAAGTATAGATAACATAATGCATATTCATTTCATGTGTAAACATATTGAAAAGTTATAATTTACCAAAATAACTGGCCATGCACTGTGAGTGATTCTTTGAAACCCAAGCATATTCACTCCATCTATAGATAGCACAAGATGAATGTTTCTCATATCGTTTTCAAATTCAGGATACTCATGATCAATTCTATTCCACTAAAGAGAGTCTGTTGGGTTATGAAGTTTCCCATATTTATTTCTTGTATCTTTATGCCGCATTAATTTTCTTATAGTCTCTTCACTTCCATATAGGCTTCTAAACCTTATAATGATTGGAAAGTACCATAAAACTTTCATAGGATCTGATTAATCTTTCTTGTATCAAGAAGCATCACACTCTAGGAATTATTTGTGATTTTTTCTCCTTGTAAAACAATATACATTCATTTGTATAGACATGTATCTTTCAGAGATCATACCCATAGAACATTAAATTAGTTTAGTGTCATATATTTGGCTAGTTAATTCATTATCTTCTAGGATCATATCATTAAAGAGATCAAGTAGTTCAGTAAAACTGGTATCACTCCATCCATTGCCGACTTTTAAATTATACAGCTTTAGTATGGCTGACAATTTTGTATATTTAGTGCAACCAAAATTCAATGGCATCATTGCACAACTCTTTAAATTCTCAAAAATTTTTGGACAATCATGAAGTTCATATTAAACTATTATTGTAATCTCCTCAATAAAATCTTCATCATCATTCACACCTATAATCATATCCTCAATACGATATTCTTCATTGTACGAACTTGTAATCATATTAGATGATCCATAAAATGAAGTGTTATTCTGGTTACTAGCTATATTCACTTTCCCCTTTATTCAAAAATTTATAACTTTGATCTATTTTATGATAGATCAAGTGTTCTTCCAAATCCTATGGACTAATTAGTCTTGAATAACAATAGTGTAAACATGGAAAAAGGGTTTGAGAAGGTTCATATGTATGATCTTTTTAAAAATTGATGAACTATTTCATCCTATCTTCATACTCTTTTTTCATGTGATTGGATTTCATCCATTCTCTATTAATATCCATCCTATTTTATTCGGTAATATTAATATTTAAAAAAATTAATATATACAAAAAGGGGCCTTTAAAATAAGGGGAACCCGATATTTGAATGTTTCAAATAATTTCATCATTCTTTGAAGGAAATGCGTAATTGAATTTAGGAAAAGAATTACTCCACTAGTGGTAGGTATTATCCTATAAATTCATCAACAATGTTAACTAGTACCTGGTATGGGATGACTACTGCTTAGAGTAGTTCAAGAAACATAGATGAATGTCTAGAAGATACGGGGGATGAGTCTCAGGAAACAAAATGAAATAATAATTGTTTGGGAAATGAAGTTGGTGAGGATAATAGTAACTATTTCAATTTGTTGCCTAAGGCTCACCCCCTTTGAAGCTACGACCAAATCAGAGAGAAGTTGTAGTTGTGGAGTACTCTCTTAATTTAAACCATACAGGTGATGTTGGAAGAAAAGTAGGTTTAGTAGTTTCAATTATGTTAAATATTAATTCACCTTTTGTTGGAGTGAGGTCATGATGGATATCCTATGGGTTGGATAAAGTTAGTGACATTCCCTTACAATGGTGTTATTTTCAATCTATATTATGTACGATGTGAGATTTTGTGTTTCTAGGAAGTCTTTGAAAGTTAACATGATCATAAAAATATAGGTATCACCCTTTATGAGTAAACCACGGTCTAACAATGCAATTATAAAAAGGAATCAAATAAGTTCCCCCTTAGATACATTATTGATCAGGAAATCCCAAAAAAAGCTAATTTTGAAACTCATTCAACACTAAATTAAAATCATACATCCAACTTCTCTCTATTTTGATTTAAAACATAAAATATTGCATATAATAAAATAACTCTTAATTAGACAAATGAATTTGTTGAAAAAATAATAATCATATTACAAAATTATAAAAATATAAAAGTGTAATTTATAAAAATAAAATTTATGAAAGTGTAAAAGTATTAAACTATTGATAAATTGAAAAAAGTATATAGGTATAAAAGTATAAATTACAAATTTATATATATTTATATCAGTTTATAAAATTATAGACATATATATAAGTGTAAAATTATATATAATTTATAAAAGAATATATATTTCAATGAAATATACATAAATTATAAATGAATATAAATTTATAAAACTATATAAAAGTACATATATGTTATAAAAGTATACATAATTTATAGAAGTATATAGTTTTACAAATTTATTGAAGTATAAAATTATAATATATAAGAGTAAAATTTATGGAAGTATAAAAGTATAAAAATTTATAACAAATAAAATTATTATTGTATATTAATTTATAAATCTAGAAAACTATAAAAGTAAAAATAATTAAAACAATTTTATATTTAAACTATATATGTAAATATGATATACTATAGAAGTATATAAATTTATAAATGAATAAAACTATAAAAGTATCAATATTTAATAAAAAATATTATTAAATTATATTAGTATAATACATATATGAATTTAAAAATGCATAAAACTATAAAATTATAAATATTTAATAGAAGTTTATATATAAATTATATAAATATAATAAAAATTGTTGACCTCCTAGTTTTAATGATCACAAAATCATGATTTTGATGTTATTAATGAGTTTCATGTTTCTCTATGAGTAATTTGTATTCTGAGCTCGGTGACAAAATTGTCTAAGGACAAGACACTGTTGAGATTGGTACCATCAACTCGAGACACTGTTATCCATGAATCACCACCAGCATAAAAATCCCACCAAGTATGAGATACTGCTAGGATATCACACTGACAGAATGTCGAATCATTGGATTGAAAATTAACAAAGTCTAAGACATCGTCCATCGACACACCGTTTGTCGACACACCGTCTAAATGTCATGCTGCCAGAACACAAATTTGGCTTAGTACGAGATACCGCCAGATGAAGCACCGCTAATATCATACTGCCAGCACAAAATTGCTGCTATGTCTAAGACACCATGAGACCACACACCAATGACCAGCCACCACTAGTTGAGAATATACCAGTGTATTGGAAATTGGGATAATTCTAAGATATTTCTAGATCAACATACCACCAGAGCAAGAAACCTCCTATCTAAGACACCGTCATTATTTTCTTAACTTGTCTTTTTGAATCATATTATTCTAACAGTTATATTTATTGAAGTTAATGTCATTTAATATTTTAATGATTGTATCTTAAATGATCAATAGAAAGCATTGAAGAGAGTTTCGGGATGTGCAGTATAAGGAAGGAGCTGATTTGGATATTCACCTTACTACTACTGATAAAAGTGAAACGCACTCCCTCATACAACAATGATGGAAAAGAGATGAAAAAGAGATGCAACAGTGGATGCAATGAACTGATAATAAGTTGAGAGTTCAAACTTCCTGAACACACATAGAGATGAATATATTGTAAATAAGAAGAAATCACCTATTACAAATACACGAATAGAAATCCAAACTAAAAATTCACATTTGTTGTTTTCCTTCAGTCAAAGAACAAGAGTCTGTGACACTCTATTTTCCTAAAGTCTTTTAAGAGAAACTAACTCAATTTTCACTATTGAATCAAATCAAGATTCACAAGCTACATTGTAAAAATCCAAGAATTTATAAAATCTACACTTTTAGATTGTTCTATTCTATTTTCTTTTATTACTTTTTGAGAAGTGTGTGCTATACTCTATTTTATATACACGCACTGTCTCATGTGATAAACTGGAAGATACTCGATATCTTCTCAAACTATTTTCATATTTATTTCTCCCATGGATAAGAGTGGTAGAGGTCCTTTTGTGGCATGTTTATGTTTGTTCCCATGCAAAACTATAGAAGAGGTTCTGTGTGACTGGGATAGTTTGTAAACTATTGTAAAACCCAATCCAGGTTCTGAATCATCTTGTTTATTTTATATAAACTTCTTGGTGGCAGGTGATCACCAAGTTTAGAGGACTAAGTCTACACTTTAGACTAAACCTCTTGTATTAATTCTTTCTGTTGTGTGATTTAATTTTGTTTTACTTTATTTCTAATTTAAAACTAAAAATTGTTTTAATTGTAAACAAAATATATATACTTTGATAGTTTATCTTAATTCTTATTCATATGGTATTTTGATCAAGTAAAATGATTTCAAATAATCCAATAATATTTAATATTATTCATCTGAGACCTAATCAATATTTATAGAAATCTTTATAAGGATCAAGATCTATATCATACTAATTATTTTTGATAATTTGGGTTATATTTAAACTTTTAGGATATTTCAAAATAATTCATTTTAGAAAGAAATTTTTATTGGGTACTCAATTCATCCCCCTCTTGAGATACTCACTCTGACCAACAAAAATGATTCTTCTAAAAAAATGAATTGTAAATTAATCCACCACTATGAAATTCACTCCCTTATAAATTCCCACTTTTTTAAAAAATGCACACACTTTCCAAGAAAATCCACAAAGAATTTCCAAAAATGTTGCTCATAAAAAAATAAATAAAGTACTCTAAATCAATTTATAAATAAATTTAAAATTGTTAAGCTTATTTTTTATAAAATTCAACATCTAAGCCTTCATTATTTCTCACAAATTTGCATATATAAGACTCCACCCACCTTAATTATTATACCATGGAGAAATATCACATCTACAATTAATATATTAACCCTAATAATCCTCCTTTGATACCTAGGAAATAAATCTGCAATTCATCTTAACTCATAACATTTGATTCCATAAAGCTCTATTACATGAGTCACCTATGAACCTTAAAGTGTTTTAAAAATAAGTGTTCTATATCTATGAATCATCTCAAACAAGGAAAATATATTTAGTTGAATATTCTAAATGTTTCATCAAATAATTGATGGTAGAACTGAGGCACAACCCAAGTGAGTTTGAGAATTGTGTTCATTTCCTCTACATGTGCATTGTTTCCCTTCTAATCCCACATAGATTCTTTCACATTAAAGAAGAACAAAAGGATAATATCAAAAAACCACAAAAAATAAGAAAATAAAGAAAGGAAAGGAGGAGGAAGAAGAAACACTATTGTGGAACGCTCAACACTCTAACCATGAAGAAGATGTGAAGATGAGGCACAACATACCTTAGATTTGGAGAGGGTTCAGGGGTAGCAGTAAGGTTCGATGGTAGTAGAGGTAGCGGTGCGTAGTAGTGGTGGTAGGGTTCGACGGTAGTGGTTGTACGGTTGGGTAGCGACGGCAGTCGAGTTTCAAAAAATCTTGAAGGCATGAGAGAATGAGACTATGTTAGAGTTATTTTTATAACATTAGAGAATACTTTTATTATCACTTTCAAAAAATCACCGATAAAACACCTCTTTATCAACACTTTTTTAGCGTTGATAAAGATACCCATTTATCAACCTTCAAAAAGCACTGATAAAGATCTAATCTGAATAATATATTTATATTATATATATATATTTATTTATAAAATTATATATATAATAAACATAGAGATATGTATTTATAATTATAATTATAAATAAATATATTTATGTAGTTGGGGTTTGACCTAGTGGTAAAGCACCCCGTAATACTACATCAGAGTTGGGGGTTCAAAACCCATTTGGCGTAGGTACTGTAGCAGCACTATAGCGATACTGTAGCGGTGATGAGACTGTAGCACCGACGAGACTATAGCATAAATTTGTAGTGGTGGCAGCACTGTAGCAACACGAGTACTGTAGCAGTATTATTCGCTGAAGGGCCTTTGGGTAAAAAATTTGGGCCTTTAGGGTAATGTAATGGGATTTCATGCCCACTAGTCCCATGGGCCATGTAATGGGTTTTAGGCCTACTAGACCTACGAGCCATGTACTGAATAAATAAGGCTTGATGGGTGGGTTATCCCTTGGGGGGCTAAGGTCTGCCTTTCCGAACAGTGTTTAAGGTGTGTGTGTGTGTGTTTAAATGTAATTGTACCCCTAATCACCTAATATATATATATATATTTTATAAATATTTTTTTTATATTTATATATAGTTATAAAATTATATATATAATAAATATATTTATTATAATTTTATAATTATTTAAATATATTTATAAATATTTATATATAAATATAAATATATTTATATATTTATATAATTATATATATATATATATATTTATTAATATATAAATATATATATTTATAAAATTATAATAAATTTATTTATTGTAATTTTATAATTATTTAAATATATATAATTATAATTATAATTATAATTAAATATATTTAAAAATATTTCTATATAAATATAAATATATATATATATATATATAATGGGTTTCATGCCTACTAGGTCTTTAGGACATGTACTGAATAAATAAGGTTTGATTGTGGGCTATCCCATGGGGGGCTATGGTTTGACTTTTCGGCCTATGTGTGTGTAGTGTGTGTGTGTTTAATGTAATTGTACCCCCAATCACCTAATATATATATATTTATATAATTATACCTCATGGTTCACACCGAATTGGTATATTTATATAATTATATATATTTATATCAATATATAAATATATATAATTATAAATATAATAACTATATTTATTTTTTAAATATATTAATTGTAATTTTATAATATTTTAAATATATATTTATTTATTTACATTTATAATTATAAATAAATATATTTAGAAAGTATTTATATATAAATATAAATATATAATTATAAATATAATAAATATATTTATTATTTAAATATATTTATCATAATTTTATAATTATTTTAATATGTATTTATTTATTTATAACTAAAATTATAAATAAATATATTTAAAAAGTATTTATATATAACTATAAATATATTTATATAAATATATATACATATAATTATAAATAAAATAATATATTTATTATAATTTCATAAATACTTTTTTATAAAATTATATATATTTATAATTGTATATTTAAATATTTAAATTATAAATTTTTAAAAAATCATTTAAATGGGTTAATTATATACATTTCAAACATAATTTCAATGTTAAAACTTAATAGATAAAAATGAATAAATATTATTCATATAAATTACAAACATGTTGAAAATATTGCATGTATATAGTAAATAAATATATTTATAAATAAATATTATAAAATGATGAAATATATTTTTAACATTATTAATGAATTTTTAATAATAAATTGATAAATTAAATTTAAAAAATTAAAAAATATTAAACAGTGAATTTGTAACCTTTGCGTGAATTAAAAATGTTCATATGTGCACATACACATCTACACACATATACATACAAACATGTATACACACACATACACATACATACATACAGTTATGCATGTGCATGTATTTTTAAATTACTTAATGTCAATATAAATATATGTCTAAATAAATATATCCATTTATATATTATATAATTGTTTAAATAAAATATTAATATGTTATATTTATTTTAATTATATACACATTTTTGTTATCAATGTATATAAATAAATAATTAAACATTTTTACTAATATAAATTTGATAATTTTTAATATATAAATTTTTTTACAAATATATATATATATATATTTCTTTATAATTATAAATAAATATTTTTATAAATATTTTTATATAATTATATATATTTATTAATATATAAGTTTATATAATTATAAATATAGTGAATATATACTATTTAAAAATATTTATTATAATTTTATATTTATTTATAATTCTAATTATAAATAAATATATTTATAAATATTTGAATATAAATATAAATATATTTATATAATTATATATATTTATATAATTATATATATGTATATAATTATATATAATTATATAATTATATATATATATGTATATAATTACATATTATAGGTACTTAGGGGTACAAATTCTATGAAACAAACACACTCAAATCTCACCCAGTAAATGGGTAGGTCATAGCTCCCCCTATGGGATAACCCACCCACATTATTTAGTCATCACACTAGTCATCACCAGCTCATCAACAACGCCCAAAGACACACCCCTCTAGTCGCCCGCATCATGGTGTCGTTGTTCTGCCTGCCCCTATACTCATCGATCTTTATCCCACCAACGACCACGCTTCCCACTAGAACAAGTCATCGATCCTTCACTCTTCCTTTACATCTGGCCCGTCACCCGCCTACATGTCCTCCACCACATGCCTGTTGCAAACGTCATTTGCACTTTTTTAGCGCTGATAAAAGTTACCTTTATGAGCACTTTTAGTTAGCACTGATAAATGTTCCCCTTTTATCAGTGGTTTTTGTTTAGTGGTGATAAAATCTGGCCCTATGCATGTGCTAATCTATGGTAGTGTATATATTGAATATAAAATTATTATACGTGTTGATATTAGTATATATCCCACACAACCTAAAGATTCTTCTCATGGTATGGAAGTATATGGGAAACTATAAAAAGTAAATGACTTTAGGAACCTTCTAGTGAAAGCACATATATACTACAATGATATTTAGACTCTTTATCGGTTGATAATGAAGATAATTTTGATATTTTAAATTGGTGGGAAAATTAGGAATCAACATGGTATGTATTAACACAAATTTCTCATGATGTGCTTAATATTCTCATTTTTTCTGTTGCGTCAGAGTCTACTTTTTTTGAAAATGGATAATTTATTAGTGATTATCGTACATGACTTACACCAAACATGGTTTAAGCTCTTATAGTCATAAGATATCATTTATACGCACAAGATCGACAATAAGAATTTATCAATGCTTGGCCAAGTGGTTCACCCTGGCTCAAAACAGGCCAACGCCGAGTCATAGGGGTAGTTTGGATTGGGTCTCCCACCTTGTGATCCGGTTTTTGAGAGAGAAGGCCCCACCATAGACTAGACCAGACTGAATTTACATTCCTACTCATTGAAATGGGATGGGTGATGCTTTTGAACCCATGCGGTTGCTTCGATTTTTTGATGTGAGATTACGTTTGCGGATGATATCCTGCGTGGAGACATCTTGAGGTGCGCAAAGCTTTATAAAGCTCGACACAGCCATGGATCTACACATTATACTTGTCAAAAAATCTTCAAGAATGTGGGATGATCTGTTATCCCATTTATTTATGTGGGTTAGGGTTTTGAATATTTAGGCCCACAAAATTCAGACCGCATTTAATCCAACCTGCAGTTCGCATGGGCTAGCCCGTCGGGTGTCTGTGGGTCCCGTTTAACCCGTAATTGTAAGTAGTATTCCAAAATATTATGTTTTAAAAATAAAATAAAATAATGTAATATAATAAATTAATAATTGTTTGGGAAAATAGTTCAATTTTAATAAAACCATACATAAATCATGGAAAATATCATCTCATGTTGGGTTTTGAACTTGATGGTCAGGTTGTCCACGGGATGGATGACACTTGTGTTTATTTGGAGCATGGAACCTGCTTAATAAATAGTTGGGGTTTGTCTTAGTGGTAATCACCCCATAGTACTACATCAAAAATGGGGGTTCAAAACCCATTGGGCATAGGTACTACAACATTACTGTAGCAGCGGTGGGATTGTTGACCAGCGACTCTGTAGTGGTGGTGGGACTGTAGCAGGCATTGTAGAGTCAAAAACACCGTAATAGGGACTTTATTAGTCTGGGTATTGTAACAGACTAGGTATTGTAGCAGTACTATTCACCATAGGGCCTTTGGGTAAAAAATTTGGGCCTTTAGGTCCATGTAATGGGATTGCATGCCCACAGGACCTACGGTCCATGCAATGAGCTTCATACCCACTGAGCCTATGGACCATGTATTGGATAAATAAGCCTTTATGGGTGGGCTACCCCTTGGGGGGCTATGGCCTTTCTTTTTGGCCTATGTGTGAGATGTATGTGTGTGTGTGTTTTAATGTAATTATACCCCCAAACACCTAATATATATTAATATGATTAATGTATTAAAAAATTGATGTAATAATTTTGAAAATAGATTTACAAGACTACTCTTTTGTTTCTAATACAATGCTATACTAACATTTTGATTTATGTATTTAAATTTTATTATTACAATTATATACATATATTAATATTTATATATTTTTTATAGTGTTTTAAAATATAAAATAATGTCTATAATTTTATTTTACTTTTGATAATGTCATACAATTAAAAATATATAGTTTCCATTATTTTATTTTAACAAAAAAATATATTACTATGAGTTTTTTAAAGTAACTTAGAAAAAATTAATAAATAGGATAAGTAAAAATAAGAAACAATAATAATAAATTTATAATAATATTCTGTATTAAGATGTTTTCATTGAAAATATTAACATATTTTTCTCTTAAAACTTTGATAATAAAGTCTCCAATATAAATTTCTAGTTTAAAATTTTAGTAAAAATTTTGTGTATATATTTACATTGATAACATTAAAATTTTAGTGCATAGAAAATATAATTTTGTGATTTACATTAGTCACTAAAATGGAAATTTTAACTGAAATTTTCTAATGGAAATTTCCTCTAAGAGTTTCCAATGTAAATTTTCAATGTAAATTTTTGCTGAAATTTTATATTTTTTATTTATGTATCAATATATTTTTATTTTTATTTCAAGTGTATGTTTATAGTACAATTTTATATTACAATTTTCTCATGAAAATTTTAAATGTAAATTTTCAGTGAATTTTTTCATTTTTCATTTATGTTTTAATGTATATACATTATAATTTTAAGTGAATAATTGAACTATGGATTTCCGGTGCAAATTTTCATTGAGAATTTCCCATGGCAGTTTGCACTGAAAAATTCTATAGGAAATTTACGGTTCAAGTTTTTAGTGAAAAGTCATATTATTTATTTGTTAATATACTTGAACTGAGAATTTTAGCATGCATTTATTTTAATTATTTTTAATCAAAATTTTAGTATAATTATAATAAAAATTAAATGGAAATTTATACTGGAAATTTATGTGGAAATTTGAACTAAACTTTTCTAGTGGAAATCTATACAAAAAGTTTTTCGTGCAAATTTTTAATGAAAATTTCTAATTAAAATTTACATTTTTTATTTATATATTAATGTATTTTTATTTTATATTTAACTTTTGAAATTTTAATTTTTTTTATTTATGTTTTAATATATCTACATTGTGATTTTAAGTGAAAAATTGAATTGCAAATTTCTTGTGAAGATTTTCACTACAAATTTCCGGCTAAAGTTTTCACTGGAAATTTCCATAAAAAACTTGTAGTTCAAATTTTCAGTGAAAAATTAAATTAGTTATTTATGCATTATTATTCTTAAACTAAAAATTTATTCATTCATTTATTTTGAAATTTTTTAATTAAAATTTCAGTATAATTATAATAAAAAGTGGAATTTTGCATTGGAAATTTAAGCATAAATTCAAATTAATTTTTTAGTGGAAGTTTTCATTAAAATATTTTATGTGAAAATTTGAAATGAAAATTTTTATTGAAAATTTCCATTTTTTATTTATGTGTTAATATATTTTCATTGTAATTTTAAGTTAAAATTTGAAGTGTAAATTTTCTATGAAATTTTTCATTGGAAATTTTCCTTTTTACATATAATAAATAAAATATATTATATGTATATGTAATAAATATATTATATGTATTATATAAATTTATTTAATAAATAATATATATTATTATTTGTATATCTAGTAAATATTATATATATTAGTTGCAGCGTTAACAAGAGGCACACATGTATTGTTTTCAATAAAATGGTTTGGACAATCTGGTTAAATGACCCACATGAGATGATATTAATCCCATAAGTCATCAAAGATATAATTTTTTAGCGGTATTTGTTGTTAGGGTTATTATTAATTGAAAACTAATTTTTTTTATCAATATCAAAGATTTCTATTTTCCTGCTCCACTTTATCATGTTTCACCAAGAAAAACACACACACACACACACACATATCTATTATTTTCTTTAGGAATGTGGTTCGGCTTGTTAGTCCATGAGTCCTGCATGGATAGAGCCATACTTTTATTTTTTAAGTCTGCATTCTTTGTGAACTAGACCAGACCACTTAATAAAATCCACAACCAACATGATCCACTTTGTGGATCAACCCTCCCTGTTAACACCACTACTCCACATCATCTCACATCCCCCACCGAGGATTCCCCATCCCATCACACATTGTAGAGGTTTTATGGGTGACACAAACAAGTTTTGGATAAGGTTAATGTTAGTACGACTCTAGACCCGATACACAAAACAATGGGATAACCGAACTAGCGACACCCTAAATTTATCCCATTCATGCCCTCCTAGAAATTAATAACTTTAATTGGATGCTTGGATACCATACACCACATGAGATTTGACCCATCAATTTAACCGGTGGTGAAACCCATAATCATCTCACCACACTTTCTCACTATAGAGTGAGATGTCGAAAACATTTTATTTTTATTTTTTAAATAAGAAGCTGGCGATCATCTGATCTGATCAGACGGCTACGGCGGTGAAAAGGTGTTACTGTACATAAACTCCTTACCATTTTCCATTATTTTTAGTAAATCAACAGTTCTTCTTTCAGGCCATATTCCCAATGGTACATGTTCAAGCCTTCCGCCATCTCTTTTCTTCGGTAATTTCATCTCCTTACCACTTTCAGTTTCAGCACTGTGAAGTCTCTCCTACTACTTTTTTATGTGATTTCTACTTGTTCATACCTCCAGCGATGTCCATGGACCATCGTTTCCCCCTCCATAAGGGTTAGGGTGATTTTTTTGTATTTTTCAAAAATACTTGAATTTTTTGTGAATAGTAAAATACTATAAATTACAACAAAAGATAAATACATGAATTTTTTAGTCATTGTTGATGTAATATTGATGTAATCTCAAAATCTAGAACTCTTAATTATTTTAATATATTTAGTGATAAGGTTCAAACTATTCATATTCTTGATCCAAAATAATAAACTAATGAATAAAATAATCAAAAAAACACTTCTCTTCTACCCTATAAATACCACCCCTTACCACATCTTCTAATCACACATTCCAAGCCTTGAAGCTTGTCAAATTTCTATCCAATACTATTCCCAAACCCATCCCCCATGTCCATAATCCTTTGGTCTCAAAAAAATACCAAAATCAATTTTCTTAAGGAGGTTCTCAAGCAGAAGTATTCAAGAGGTAAAATTCTCTTTCTTTTTCTTTTCATTTCATTTAAATTTCTTTTATTTTCTTATTTTCTATTAACCTCCCCTCATACAAGTGGAATAATAACTACAGTATCTTATATATAATGTAATTTTATTATTTTAATGAAATAATACATCATTAAACTTCTTCTCCTCTCCATTTTATTCTAAAAATGAAAACATCGCCTGTGAGGTGTTGATTTATCACCTTTGAGGACGATAAGTTTTAATTTTCATTTACCACCTTCAAGGGTGGTAATAAAACCACTATAATGGTTGAAAAAAATTAAAATGTATGTTATAACTTTTTTATGTTCTGGAACTAACATATATACATAATATTAAATAATAAAACAAAACGAGTTCGTTGTGATCGAAAACCGCCAAAATTAATCTAAACAATTACCATTAACATTTTATCTAATAAATCATCCTTATATATGAAAAAATATATATATAAGACCAATTAAAAATTTTAAATTTCATTAATAACATATAATTTCAATTCTGGATAATTATCCCCATTTTTACATGATCTTTCATACATGTATACAAGTAAACCAATCATGAAAATAAAGAAAACGAACACCCCCGAATGATGAAACTGAACACTATAACTCGTCATAATGGCCATAGAAGAACTTAATAAAATTATAAAAAATAAAATAAATGTTTAAGAGGTTATATATTTATTAATTAATGAATATAATTTTATTATCCAAGATATTAAAGTAAATAATGCATTCAGACATAAGGTAAGGGGAATTATCAAACCCAATTTCCTTTCATATGGTTATTCCACTTTCATGCCAAATTTCAGTATGGATATTCTTTAATATTCCTAAAATATAATTTATTTGTTCCTAACTTTTCTTTTCTAGGATAAACATGTTTCCAATATAATTTTGTGACAAATATAAATATTTTTCCCAAAGAAATCTTTCTAAAAAAACACATCTTTTACTTCTCTTGAGATTGTTTCTTCTTCACTCAAGATTGATGATTCTTATACCAAGTACATTATTCCCTTTTTATTTTTGGAACCCCAATGTTTATTCATGAATGTATTCTTTATGGAATCCTCATAAAACTCATTTCATTTCCATAGGTTATTTTATGGAAAATATTTTTATATGTTTTATGTGGCATGCATGATTATGTAAATGTTATGAAGTGACCGGTGAGTCCGAAATTATATAGTGCTCCAATGTATTGGTAAATATGATGTATCTCATGAGATAATGTGAAATATACATGAACATGATGCTATATTTGTTCACAATGAAGATGATGTTATGATTATGCACATATGTTATGCGTGAACATGATGTTATCTTTGTTCACAACTATGTGTGGTAGTTGACCACTAAGACATGATGTTTAATTTTTATAAATTGAAACATTCCATGCCTCTATATAATACATCCTATCATGATTATGATGATGATATCATTATAATGTTATGATGATTATGTTTATGCTCACTCATGTTATATTGATTCATGTTCTTATATATCCACTTACTAGGCTTTTAACTCACCCATTTATTTGATGTATATCCTCAGGTGACTATATATGTTAAGGATTATATGAGGGCCACTAAGAATCTAGAGAAGAATGAATTAAATAATGTTTATGTATGATTATATAAATGTTATGTTTGGTCTTAATTTTCCCAAGACACTAAACCTTTGGATCTTGGTTTTGTAACAATATTATATTATTTATTTTTAAAATGATGTTATAGTAATGTAAGAAATAACAGGGTATCTATAGTTGGTATCAGAGCATGGTTTAGTTAATATGGAAAATAAGATTAGAGAAAATTAGTGAAAACCCTTAATGTCACAACCCGACCCATGTTAGGGATCGAGTCGCAAACTACCCCAAGCTCACCTCCATAATCTAGGGGCTGATGACTAGTGCTAAAGGCACAACAAACTAGGGGAGGCCTTTTTCTAAGAACATTTACACACACATGCAGCCAACTCAATGAAAAGATTACAGAGGGAACATAAAATAAGATACGAAACTGCCATATATAAACCACAAACATGCATCGACCTCTAAATAGTATAAGTACACAGAAGTAAACTGAAAATGAAAAGGGAAAAAATACACGACCAATCATAAAAGTGACATAAATCAGTAACAGGTGGAAAAGTAAAATAGTTGGGATAACCCCACTCCTAAATCCCAAGTCACAACCACCATACGCGGTCCAAGCACTTTGTATCCCTAGCTCCTCTAAAGTCACGATCAACATGTCTGTCGTTTGCAAGGGCACACTAAGTGCAGGCAAATCCCAAGTAGGGGTGAGTACAAAAATACGATACCATCTCATTTTATGTAGAAAAACACTCAGGATAGGCTATATGCATGCCAAAATTCGAGTCTAAAAGAAAGATATGCGAGAGATAGAAGATTCATAAAGTGGTACACATTGCGTGTGGGTACCACACATCGTGTG
Organism: Viscum album; assembly: GCA_963277665.1. Lineage (NCBI taxonomy): Eukaryota > Viridiplantae > Streptophyta > Magnoliopsida > Santalales > Viscaceae > Viscum > Viscum album. Next base: position 53,624,659 of record OY728153.1, on the reverse strand, counting down.
GCCCCGACTCTTCACTTGGCCATGTACCTAACCATTCTTGGGTACTAAATTATGAACAAATACCCTTAGGCGTGCTGACTGACTCCCAAAGTACTTGAAACACCTAGTTAAAAGGTCGACGAGCACACGATTCTTGTCGTTGATCCAGATGGCCAAAAGCTTAATTATGCTGGCACACCTCCTCAAATATTTCAAGAACATTTGATCTTATCTCTTCATACATATTTTCCACTCTCATAAGAGTCAAGGTTGACCCAAGCCATGGGTTCTCTTCAAACATTTCAAAAGGATCTTCCACTGATATTCCTTTCATGTTTCCACATTTAATGAGATCACAAACAAGGCTCTGCATGACCAAATAGATCATAACCTTGTGATCATTGTGAAAAAACAAGCAAGGTAAACTATTCATTTTCCCCAAATGGACATCCAATAGAAAATTTACACGTCACTATATTGCGCTCAATGGAAATTCCATGGGGCCCATGCCTTGATCCTGAAACAAATTATATGAATCACGCCATTGCGACCCACTCATAAAAACACATGAAATAGACTACTCATTCATCCAAAGTGGAGAACCAACGAAAATGATCCATTTATATACAAAACCTATGAACTGGGACTCATAGGGCCCACACCCTATCCTTGGTTTGAAAACCTGAAAGCAGTCTCAAAAATTTTGCACAAACACCAAGGTTGTGCCACCGCAGATGGCACGCCAAATGGACCTCCCATATATAAGTTAAGTCTGAAACAAAATTTATAAATAATAATAATTAAATTATTATTATAAAATATAAGTGTATCATGCAATCAAACAATGAAAACAAGACTTAAAAGTCCCAAATCGATCTTAAAATATCTACCTCAATTAGAGGGACACGTTTCCATAGACGGTGTGTCAATCACACATGCGATTTAGGAGAAACGATCATTTAAAGGACCTCGGTCCAAACTGGGCTGGTCCAGCCCAAACTGGACGACCCCCCCCCACACCCCTCCCCCCTCCTGGGTTGGCTTGCCCTAGACGGCCTGGTCTCGATCGCTGGTCTGTGGCATAGCTGCGGGTCCGACCAATTCTGCCACGGCCCGACCCGCCTGTGTGGCCCGTCGCTTGCCTTCCGACACTGAACGGTCCTCATGGATGGTCCTCCTTGTCGCTCCCACATCAGCACATAACCTGTGTGACACGGGTCCTTGTCCCCTGGTCACTGCCTCAGATTCCTCACCTGACCCTGCACTGTTGGCGCCTCCCAATGCTATCCCACCATCCCGCCAGCAGTGCCCCGCGCTCCATCTTCCATGGTTGCTTCCAGCCTCAAACTGCTTCACCCTCATGACACCGGACACTGACCCCTCTTGCCACATCATCCTTCTCTACAGCCTACCATCACCTTGGGCCACCACCGGTGGCCCCTTCTGCAGGCCACCGCGACCAGACCAGGGGTCTAAAAATTATTTCGGACCCGTTTTTGGGAATCTCGGTACAAGATCTTCACATCCATGGGCTTCTCTCAACAATACATTGGAGTTTTGATGTTCCCAAAATTAAACGACCAAGAATGCACATAGAACGGATAGGGTTTAGGGTTTGAAGCAACAGATCGACGGGTGTGTTAGGTTTTCCATCAACAATGGTATAGAAAACAAAGAAACAAATTGAAAACAAAGGGGATTCAAATTAAAACTTGCATTGGAACTTAAAATTATAAGAAAACCTACCTTGATCCATCTGTTTATCGCTTCTGATGCGATAATTTCACTTTAGCTTCAATTCGTCGAAGTTCTGGTGAAGATCGTTCCTCGTTCTGATGAAGAATAACAAATAACATTTTAGAGGGAGGGGAGAGACACTTGTATATATATATATATACATATATATATATTAGGATAACCCTAATTTTAAAGCTTAACTCTCTATTTATAGGGATCTTGCTCAGTAAAGAATGAGAATATGCCATGCCCTCTCATTTTAGGTCGCTTATAGGGAAAAAATTCCATTTCAAACTCAACGACAATATCATATTTCCAATCCGAGTCACCATTTTAAAGTTATTTGATTCGGCATTCATGATAAAATAATTAATTTTAATTATTTTATTTATGGTTTTCCCTGCAATGACTTTTCTCATAGAAGCACCGCACCGAAAAAACTTATACCTCGCCTAGGATAAAAAGAATTCCCTAGACTCAACTGTGGCCTCAGATTTCTGATCCAATCTACCATTTAAGAGATATCTCATTTTCAACACATGCATAGTATAAAAACACTTAATATTTTTGTATAATTTATTTTTGGAATACCGGGCCTCAGAATTTTACATCGTCTCAGAATCTAGATCTAGAAATATATGTATAAATATTCCAAAGTCTTACAAGAAAAAAAATAGGTATAGAATCCTGCCTTTTTATCACATAAACTTTCATTACATTATACAAAACCGAGGATCTTTAAGGTTTAGCGTCTTGGAAACCGGGAACTTAAAACATGACAACAAAAAACATTCTTCTTAAACACTTGAAAGGATTATTCATTTTTTCATCCTAAGTTCATTAAAGAATCTCATAACCTGGGAGAATACATCAAAGGAAAGGGTGAGAAAAAGGCCCAGTAAGGGAAACAAGGGAAACATTTTACATGAGAACTTGAGATACATCAAAAGTCATGAAAAATAACTTTAAGGCATGAGAAAGAGATCATGAGGCATATCATAATAAAAATAACATGTTTCATAACTTGAATATGTGGATACAACATTTAACATATACAATCATTTCTGTTTCACCAAGGTCCATCCCCAAGGTGTCATTAAAAATTACCAAGGTTATTCACCAAAGCGTCGTTAAAAATGGTCATCTCTAGATATTAATTCTTTACCCAATGCATTAGAGTGCTATCAGGGAGCACCCTTAAATTTGACTTTATTATCATATGAGCCACATATATCATCATCAATAATTTCATAAACAACCCATATATCATAAAAGAAATGGGTTTCATTTCATAGTCATAACATTTTAAAAACTTCTTTAAAGACATGATCTTTATGTCACTTTAAACCCATAGAAAAGGAAAGCGGGTTTCATGTATGTAAATCCCAGAATTTAAAATAGAACATTTTGATATATATGTGAATACCCATATAGAAGAAAGATATTTGAGTATTCACTTAATAAAATAATATAATTTGAGAAAAAGAGAGAGGCATTTTGAGACGAAAATTCTGCAGCATAACGACTATGTTATAGGGTTTTAGAAAATACTGAAAAGAGAGGGGGCATGGGTCACCCACTCATAAATGATCCATAAAACAGTAGAGGGATAGGATATAAATCATATTGGAACATGATAATGAAATTTTAAATACATACCATATGAAATGAAAAACATTGAAGGAAGACAAAAATAAGATTTCTCTTATGAAAATTCGGCAGCCTAACGACGTCACTTAAAACTTCAAAAAAATGAATTGACAAGATCAAATAGGGTCTCTCATAATATGAACATAAAGTATCAGTATGATAGATATAGAGACCATACCTCAACATAATAAAAAAGAACTTGAAATACTTGATATGAAAACAGAACATAAAAATGAGAAGGGTGAAAGAATCCCTTAAAAATTCGGCAGCCTAACGACGCAATTTAAACATTCATAAAATGAATTGATGAGAGAAAGAGGGGGTCTCTCATCAAATAAAAATGATAAGAACAATAGGATTAATATAAAATAACATCATCCAACATAAGAACATGGAGCATAAAAGATATGACATAAAAGAGAGTACTTGGAAAGAAAGAGAGAGGTATGATCCCTTACCTTGAAGAGTAACTTCAAAATCTTGAAGTTTGGGACCTTGGGAGGCTTGAGGGAACCTTTGGAGGACTCCTTGGGAGGTAAGGAGACCAGAAATTCGTCGAGGAGGATTTTGGAATGAAAATAATGAGAGAATGTCTTGGTATTTATAGGGAAAGTGAGGGGACAAGGCATTAATGGCCAAGGGACACCTCATTGGTGGTATTGGCAAAAAAAGTGGTATTTCCTCATGGTATTGGCCACTTGGGAAACCTCATACCTTATATTACTATTCACAAGTCGACCATACCTTAAAATATCTCATCACATCATCATGATGCAGTTATGGTGTCATTAAACATACTGAAACCCTAAAACTGTATTTTTACTATTTACTGAAAATTCAACTTTCTTAGAAAAATCCCAAAAATTTCACCTTAAACAAATATCGATGCACTGATTTCAAAAATGAACTCTATTTTATAAAAATAATTTTCCAAATATTTTTAATTTTATTTTTAAATAAAAACACTATTCACCGAAAATTAATTTTTTTTCAGAAAAAACCCCAAAAATTACCTTAACATAAAAATCGATATTTTGAAGTCAAAAATGAAGTCCATTTTATAAAAATAATTTTCTAAATATTTTTAATTTAATTTTTAATTAGAAAACACTATTCAACTGGAAAAACTAATACTTGACTAATAATTTCTGAAACAGTTATTTACTTATTTTATTGAATCACATTACTTAATCAAGGTGCCTAGAATATATTAATACTTTCTTTAAGTGATATTACTAATCCATTTGGCCACATTAATAATCCTAAGAATAAAATCACAATTCATAATTTACTATTCATCAAAAATTAAGCCGATCTTATGAGACTCTAAATTTCATACTGAACATAATTGTAGAAGACCATTTTTCAAAAATCAATACACATAATTAATTATTTAATGTTTACATAAATATTTTAAAATATCATTTTTCTAGAATTCATCAAAAATATGCATACTATATTTATTCAGACATTTGAAAATTCACAAACGTCATCCTAAGAATAAATCACTATTTTTATTTAAATCAAAGGATTACACAAGGCTATTACGGTCTCATTACACATCCCCTTATAACCCCAGCATAGAACCTAAGTGTAAGGTGTGCTAAGGTGAGAGAATCTAAGGGCGGGTCGGCCAACATTGCACGAGTAGTAATTTCTATCAGTTTGAACTTCTCGTGAAGGCAATTCCGTTCTAGCTTCACACGATGAAGTTCGTCTTGGGTTTGGTCCAGAGCAAAGCCCAATGGTGCTACCTCCTTCCCAAGTTCTGTTAGATGGGCTTCGATTGGCCCGAGACTACTGGATGAGGCCATAAAATCTTCTTTCTATATTAATTAACCAAGATCACTTGTATTTAGAGACAATAATCTCAACATTTAGTTTCCAACGGGCATATTGGCCAATGGTTATAAAACAGTTGAAAACCCAATGGTATCATTTTAATTATACTCATGTTATAAAATTAAACAGTTTTGTTGAGTATAAAATAAAACACAAAATTAGGAAACAAGATTTATTCAAAACTTTGGGTCGTTACATTCTTCACCCCTTAAGAAATTGCATCCTCGCAATTTTTAAAATTGGGCTTGGAAATTTCATTGAAAGTCCTACATCGGAAAAGGATTCAGTAAAACCATTACTTTCAAAGAAAGAAAGGGAAGTACAAAGGTCACCCGAGTTAACCCATACTAGGATTACATGTAGGAAAACATGGATATGGAAGAAAAAAAAAGGTTCAAGTTTTGAGGGAGAGTGATAGAAAACATGATTAGGAGAAAGTTAACCATAGGAAAATCACAAACTTATGATGTGTGTATACGGTCTTTGATTACCCGGTAGGAAATGTAAACCAATAATGTTTTTGTTTTAAGGTACTTTTCATAATTTTGAGGAATTCATTTACTACAGAGAATAAGAACATAAGGAAATATAATTACCTTCAAGTATAGTTTCATCCTTTAATAAGTTTCTACCAAAACTAATATTTTCTACAAACGATGATCATTCAAAAACACTTGGTCTCATCAAAATCACAATAATCATCTTCTAGAGAATCACATAATCCACAAAAGATTAACTATCTATTTCTTCTATCTTTAAACATTATCCCAAAAACAGAAAGGGTAAGATAAAACAACTCTTCAAAAAGAAATAACCCCATATTAAGGGAAAGTACTTTTAAATCTTCAAAATTCCATGGTACTACCCAAAGTTCATCATAGACCATTCCATAAATAACTGCCCTTAAAAATCCTCAAAATAAACAAAACTAATATTGAAACCCAAAAACAAAATGGATTTGATAACATAGTCTTCCAAGATAAACTTTATCATTTATCTCCAAACAACATCAACCTCTCCTAACATCTTATAACAAAAGTAACTAACCTAAACATATTTTCCCCAAGATAGTTTAATCATTTCCATAAGTAACCTAAATTACTATAATTTCACCTTAAATTCATCAATTATTCCAAATATAAGTCAACATTTACTCCTCAAAGAAAATATCGTAGTAATCTATTTACCTCGATCATATAGGGTTCCCAAAATAGTGAATGTCTTCCAAAATAATAATCATCTTTTAATCCCCTAACCATCTTTTTTTTTCAAGAAGAACAGCTTGAAAACATCAACATGTGGTACATAACAATAGATGTTTTCCTTAATGATATAAAATCATCTTAGGTAGTGACTTGATGTTCTTGGAAAACATTAAAGATATGCTCATAGGGCACGAACTAAAATACAACATGACATAGACAATTATTGCGAAGAAGTTACATGTACTTCAGTCATCATGATCCATCTCAGCATTGGACTTGCATTGTTCCCCTGTCCTTGAAGATTGTTGATTCTCATCATGCTTCTCATCCCTTCCAAGAGAGAATTGCCTTGGATAATGTCCAACTTCTCCACATTTACCACATTGAATAGTATAAAGTACATTATATTGAACCTTATCTCCATTCATCACATTATCCATTTTTTAAAACAATTGGATACTTTATGCCCTATATTCCCACACTTAAAACATCTCCCAGTTCCTTTGTGACATTCTCCTTGGTGCCTTTTCCCACACTTTTTTCAAAAAAAAATTGGTTCTTATTTCCCTTATCAACTTTATCAGATGAAAATCCTTGAGACTTTGTCTTCTTCTTCCTTGATGAATTTGGGAATTCAAATAGGTACCAATTATTAATTGTGATTTTTGATAGCTGGTTTGGCATAATAACTATATGTTCAACTCGATCTATAGTCATCTCTGTCATATTAATAGGGGAATTGTCACATTTTCTATCACATTGGTTGTTGGGACATGTTCTTCCATTTCCCGACATTAACTAAGAAAAGAAAGTATAATTAGGGGCTTAAATACTTAAGCCAATAATCATAAAAAGGAAACATAAAGCAAAGAAGTATAAACTTGTCGAAGAAAAGTATACCCTAACTTGTGATCCCATAGGTTCCAATCTAGGTTATCCATTATCATATATTCTTATGTGAATCTTTATTTTATTTTATCTTTGTCCCTTTAATAATGGTTCATACAAAGCTTATGAATTTACCAAAGAATATCCCCCAGGAGTGTCAAACCAAGAGTGGATAAAGGCCCGTTGTCGTGCACCAGGTTACCTCAGGTCAAGCCCGAAACACCTTGTCAGAGTTTTCACTCCTAGGAACATCTGTGCCAGAGCCACCACCACTTGTTCGTATTCAGACAGGGATTTATTTGTTTGGAACCCACTTACTCAATACTCACCAAAATACCAGGAATATTTCCTATATTTAAACTTTTCAATAGGGTTATTACTAAAGTTTTCACATCCTAATTTCCACAAATAAATAAACCATCATTTGATACCAACAATAGAATCCCGCCTTTTTATCACATAAACTTTCATTACATTATACAAAATCGAGGATCTTTAAGGTTTAGCGTCTTGGAAACCAGGAACTTAAAACATGACAACAACAAAAATTCTTCTTAAACACTTGAAAGGCTTCTTCATTTTTTCATCCTAAGTTCATTACATCATCTCATAAACTGGGAGCATAGATCAAAGGAAAGGGTGAGAAAAATGCCCAGTAAGGGAAACAAGGGAAACATTTCACATAAGAACTTGAGATACATCAAAAGTCATGAAAAATAACTTTAAGGCATGAGAAAGAGATCATGAGGCATATCATAATAAAAATAACACGTTTCATAACTTGAATATGTGGCTACAACATTTAACATAGAAAATCATTTCCGTTTCACCAAGTTCCATCCCCAAGGTGTCATTAAAAATTACCAAGGTTATTCACCAAGGTGTCGTTAAAAATGGTCATCTCTAGAGATTAAGTCTTTACCCAATGCATTAGAGTGCTATCAGGGAGAACCCTTAACTTTTCCTTTATTATCATGTTATCCACATATATCATCATCAATCATTTCATAAACAACCCATATATCATAAAAGAAATTGGTTTCATTTCATAGTCATAACGTTTTAAAAACTTCTTTAAAGACATGATCTTTATGTCACTTTAAACCCACGGAAAAGGAAAGCAGGTTTCATGTATGTAAATCCAATAATTTAAAATAGAAAATTTATATATATATGTGAATACCCCTATAGAAGAAAGATCTTTGAGTATTCACCTAATAATATAAAATAATTTGAGAAAAAGAGAGAATCATTTTGAGATGAAAATTCTGCAGCATAACGACTATGTTATAGGGTTTTAGAAAATACTGAAAAGAGAGGGGGAATGGGTCAAACACTAATAAATTATCCATAAAAAAGTATAGGGACGGGATATAAATGATATTTGAACAAAGTAATGAAATTTTAAATACATACCATATGAAATGAAAAACATTGAAGGAAGACAAAAATAAGATTTCTCTTATGAAAATTTGACAGCCTAACGGCGTCACTTAAAACTTCAAAAAAAATGAATTGACAAGATCAAATATGGTATCTCATCATATGAACATAAAGGATCAGTATTATAGATATATATATCATACCCCCAACATAATAAAAAGGAACTTGAAATACTTGATATGAAAAAAGAACATAAAATGAGAAGGGTGAAAGAATCCCTTAAAAATTCTACTGCCTAACAGCGCCACTTAAACATTTTTAAAATGAATTGATGAGAGAAAGAGACATTCTATAATCATATGAACATGATAATAACGATAGGATTAATATAAAATAACATCCTCCAAAATAAGAACATGGAGCATAAAAGATATGACATAAAAGATAGTACTTGGAAAGAAAGAGAGAGGTAGGATCCCTTACCTTGAAGAGTAAGTTCAAAATCTTGAAGTTTGGGACATTGGGAGGCTTGAGGGAACCTTGGGAGGACTCCTTGGGAGGTAAGGAGACCAGAAATTTATTGAGGAGGATTTTGGAATGGAAAGAATGAGAGAATTTCTTGGTATTTATAGGGAAAGTGAGGGGACAAGGCATTAATGGCCAAGGGACACCTCATTGGTGGTATTGAAAAAACAAGTGGTATTTCCTCATGGTATTGGCCACTTGGGACACCTCTTCCCTTATCTTACTATTAAAAAGTCTTCCATCTCTTAAAATATCTCATCACATCATCATGATGCAGTTATGATGTCATTAAACATACCGAAACCCTAAAACTGTATTCTTACTATTCACTGAAAATTCAACTTTCTTAGAAAAATCCCAAAATTTCACCTTAACCAAATATTGATGCGCTGATTTCAAAAATGAAATCCATTTTATAAAAATAATTTTCCAAATATTTTTAATTTTATTTTTAAATAAAAACACTATTCACTGAAAATTAATTTTTTCAGAAAAAACCCCAAAAATTACCTTAACATAATATCGATGTTTTGAATTCAAAAATGAAGTCCATTTTATAAAAATAATTTTCTAAATATTTTTAATTTAATTTTTAATTAAAAAAAACTATTCACCCGGAAAAACTAATACTTGACTAATAATTTCTGAAACAGTTATTTACCTATTTTATTGAATCACATTACTTAATCAAGGTGCCTAGATTATATTAATACTTTCTTTAAGTAATATTACTAATCCATTTGGTCACATTACTAATCTTAAGCATAAAATCACTATTCATAATTTACTATTCATCAAAAATTGAGTTGAATCTTATTAGACTCTAAATTTCGTAATGAACATAATTGTAAAAGATCATTTTTTGAAAATCATTACACATAATTAATTATTTAAGGTTTAAATAAATATTTTTAAATATCATTTTTCAAGAATTCATCAAAAATATGCATACTATATTTATTCAGACATTTGAAAATTCCCAAACTTCATCGTAAGAAGAAATCACAATTTTTATTTAAGTCAAAGGATTACACAAGGCTGTTATGGTCTCGTTACATATCTGCTTATAACCCCAGCATAGGACCTAAGTGTAAGGTGTTCTAAGGTGAGAGAATCTGAGGGCGGCTCGACCAACATTGCACGAGTAGTAATTTCTATCAGTTTGAACTTCTTGTAAAGGTGATTCTGTTCTAGCTTCACACGATGAAGTTCGGCTTGGGTTTGGTTCAGAGCAAAGACCAGTGGTGCTACCTCCTTCCCAAGTTCTGTTATATGGCATTCGATCGGCCCGAGACTACTGGATGAGGCCATCAAAACTTCTTTCTATATTAATTAACAAAGATCACTTGTATTTAGAGACAATAATCTCAAAATTTAGTTTCCAACGGTCATATTGGCCAATGGTCATATAACAGTCGAAAACCCATCGGTCTCATTTTAATTATACTCATGTTATCAAATGAAACAGTTTTTTTGAGTATAAAATAACACACAAAATTAGGAAACAAGATTTATTCAAAACTTCGGGTCGTTACATTCTTCCCCCCTTAAGAAATTGCGTCCTCACAATTTTTAAAATTGGGCTTGGAAATTTCATTGAAAGTCCCACATCGGAAAAGGAGTCAGTAAAACCATTACTTTAAAAGAAAGAAAGAGAAGTACAAATGTCACCCGAGTTAACCCATACTAGGATCCCATGTAGGAAAACATGGATATGGAAGAAAAAACAAAGGGTCAAGTTCTGAGGGAGAGTGATATAAAACATGATTAGGAGAAAGTTAACCACAAGAAAATCACAAACTTATGATATGTGTAAACGGTCTTTTATTACCCAGTAGGAAATGTAAACCAATAATGTTTTTGTTTTAAGTTACTTTTCATAATTTTGAGGAATTAATTTACTACATAGAATAAGAACATAGGGAAATATACTTACCTTTAAGTATAGTTTCATCCTTTAATAATTTTCTACCAAAACTAATCTTTTCTCCAAACGATGAGCATTCAAAAACACTTGGTATCATCAAAATCACAAGAATCATCTTCTAGAGAATCACATAATCCACAAAAGATTAACTATATATTTATTCTATCTATAAACATTATCACAAAAATAGAAAGGGTAAGATAAAACAACTCTTCAAAAAGAAAGAACCACATAGGAAGGGAAAGTACTTTTAAATCTTCAAAATTCCATGGTACTACCCAAAGTTTATCATAGACCATTCCATAAATAACTGTCCTTAAAAATCCTCAAAATAAACCAAACTAATAATGAAACCCAAAAACAAAAAGGATTTCATAACAAAGTCTTCCAAGATAAACTTTATCGTTTATCTCCAAACAACATCAACCTCTCCTAACATCTTATAACAAAAGTAACTAACCTAAACATATTTTCCCCAAGATAGGTTAATCATTTCCATAAGTAACCTAAATTACTATAAGTTCACCTTAAATTCATCAATTCTTCAAAATATAAGTCAACCTTTACTCCTCAAAGAAAATACCGTAGTAATCTATTTACCTCGATCATATAGGGTTCCCAAAATAGTGAACGTCTTCCAAAATAATAATCATCTTTTAATCCCCTAATCATCTTTTTTTTTTCAAGAAGAACATCTTGACAACATCAACATGTGGTACATAACAATAGGTGTTTTCCTTAATGATATAAAACCATCTTAGGTAGTGACTCGATGTTCTTAGAAAACATTAAAGATATGCTCATAGGGAACGAACTAAAATACAAAATGACATAGACAATTATTGCGAAGAAGTTACATGTACTTCAGTCATCATGATGCATCTCAGCATAGGACTTTCATTGTTCCCTTGTCCTTGAAGATTGTTGATGCTCATCATGCTTCTCATCCCTTCTAAGAGAGTATTGCCTTGGATAATGTCCAACTTCTCCACATTTACCACATTGAATAGTATAAGGTACATTATATTGAACCTTATCTCCATTCATCACATTATCCATTTTTTAAAGCAATTGGATACTTTATACCCTATCTTCCCACAATTAAAACATCTCCCAGTTCCTTTGTGACATTCTCCTTGGTGCCTCTTCCCACGCTTTTTTGAAAAAAAGAAATTGGGTCTTATTTCCATTATCAACTTTATGAAATGAACATACTTGATACTTTGTCTTCTTCTTCCTTGATGAATTTGGGCACTAAACTAGGTACCAATTATTAATTGTGATTTTTGATAGCTGGTTTGGAATAATCACAATATGTTCAACTTCATCTCTCTTCATCTCTGTCATATTAATAGGGAAATTGTCACATTTCCTATAACATTGGTTTTTGGGACATGTTCTTCAATTTCTTGCCATTAACTAAGAAAAGAAAGTATAATTAGGGGGCTTAAATACTTAGCCAATAATCATAAAAAGGAAACATAAAGCATAGAAGGATAAACTTATCAAAGAAAAGTATACCCTAACTTGTGATCCCCTAGGTTACAATATAGGTTATCAATGATCATATATTCTTATGTGAATCTTTATTTTATTTTATCTTTGTCCCTTTAATAATGGTTCATAAAAAGCTTATGAATTTACCAAAGCATATCCCCCGGGAGTGTCAAACCAAGAGTGCAACAAGGCCTGTTATCTTGCACCAGGTTACCCCGAGTCAAGCCTGAAACACCTTGTCAGAGTTTTCACCCCTAGGAACATTTGTGCCATAGCCACCTCTACTTGTTGATATCCAGACAAGGATTTATTTGTTTGGAACCCACTTACTCAATACTCACCAAAATACCAGGAATATTTCCTATATTTAAACTTTTCTATAAGGTTTTTTCTAAAGTTTTCATATTCTAATTTCCAGAAATAACTAAACCATCCTTTGATACCAACTATAGAATTTTGCCTTTTTATCACATAAAATTTCACTACATTATACAAAACTGAGGATCTTTAAGTTTTAGCGTCTTGGAAACCATGAACTTAAAAAATGACAACAAAAAACATTATTCTTAAACACTTGAAATGCTTCTTCATTATTTCATCCTAAGTTCATTACAACATCTCATAACCTGGGAGCATACATCAAAGTAAAGTGTGAGAAAAAGGCCCAGTAAGGGAAACAAGGGAAACATTTTACATGAGAACTTGAGATACATCAAAAGTCATGAAAAATAACTTTAAGGCATGAGAAAGAGATCATGAGGCATATCATAATAAAAATAACATGTTTCATACCTTGAATATGTGGATACAAAATTTAACATAGACAATCATTTCCGTTTCACCAAGGTCCATCCCCAAGGTGTCACTAAAAATTACCAAGGTTATTCACCAAGGCGTCGTTAAAAATGGTCATCTCTAGAGATTGAGTCTTTACCGAATGCATTGGAGCGCTATCAGGATGCACCCTTAAATTTTCCTTTATTATCATGTGAGCCTCATATATCATCATAAATAATTTCATAAACAACCCATATATCATAAAAAATTGGTTTCATTTCATAGTCATAACGTTATAAAAACTGCTTTAAAGACATGATCTTTATGTCACTTTAAACCCATAGAAAAGGAAAGTGGGTTACATGTATGTAAATCCCAGAATTTAAAATAAAACATTTCTATATATATGTGTATACCCCAGTAGAAGAAAGATCTTTGAGTATTCACTTAATAAAATAAAAGAATTTGAGAAAAATAGAGAGGCATTTTGAGACGAAAATTCTGCAGCATAACAGCTATGTTATAGGGTTTTAGAAAATACTAAAAAGAGAGGGGGCATGGTTCATCCACTCATAAATGATCCATAAAACAGTAGAGGGACATGATATAAAGGATATTGGAACATGGTAATGAAATTTGAAATACATACCATATGAAATGAAAAACATTAAAGGAAGACAAAAATAAGATTTCTCTTATGAAAATTCTGTAGCCTAACGGCGTCACTTAAAACATCAAAAAAATGAATTGATAAGATCAAATAGGGTCTCTCATAATATGAACATAAAGGATAAGTATGATAGATATTTAGATCATACCCCAACATAATAAAAAAGAACTTTAAAGACTTGATATGAAAATAGAACTTAAAAATGAGAAGGGTGAAAGAATCTCTTAAAAATTCGGCAGCCTAACGGCGCCACTTAAACATTCTTAAAATGAATTGATGAGAGAAAGAGGGGGTATATAATCATATGAAGATGAGAATAACAGTAGGATTAATATAAAATAACATCCTCTAACATAAGAACATGGAGCATAAAAGATATGACATAAAAGATAGTACTTGGAAAGAAAGAGAGAGGTAGGATCCCTTACCTTGAAGAGTAACTTCAAAATATTGAAGTTCGGAACCTTGGGAGGATTGAGGGAACCTTGGTAGGACTACTTGAGAGGTAAGGAGACCAGAAATTCATTGAGAAGGATTTTGGAATGGAAAGAATGAGAAAATGGCTTGGTATTTATAGGGAAAGTGAGGGGACAAGGCATTAATGGCCAAGGGACACCTCATTGGTGGTATTGGAAAAACAAGTGGTATTTCCTCATGGTATTGGACACTTGGGACACCTCATAACATATATTACTATTCACAAGTCGAACATCCATTAAAATATCTCATCACATCATCATGATGCAGTTATGATCTCATTAAACATATCGAAACCCTAAAACTGTATTCTTACTATTCACTGAAAATTCAACTTTCTTAGAAAAATCCCAAAATTTCACCTTAACCAAATATTGATGCGCTGATTTGAAAAATAAACTCCATTTTATAAAAATAATTTTCAAAATATTTTTAATTTTATTTTTAAATAAAAACACTATCCACCGAAAATTAATTTTTTTCAGAAAAAAACCCTAAATATTACCTTAACATAATATCGATGTTTTGAATTTAAAAATGAAGTCCATTTTATAAAAATAATTATATAAATATTTTTAATTTAATTTTTAATTAAAAAACACTATTCACCCGGAAAAAATAATACTTGACTAATAATTTCTAAAACAGTTATTTACCTATTTTATTGAATCACATTACTTAATCAAGGTTCCTAGATTATATTAATACTTCTTTAAGTGATATTACTAATCCATTTAGTCACATTACTAATCCTAAGCATAAAATCACTATTCATAATTTACTATTCATCAAAAAATTAAGTTGATCTTATTAGACTCTAAATTTCATACTGAACATAATTGTAGAAGACTATTTTTTGAAAATCATTACACATAATTAATTATTTAAGGTTTACATAAATATTTTCAAATATCATTTTTCTAGAATTCATCAAAAATATGCATACTATATTTATTCAGACATTTGAAAATTTACAAACTTCATCATAAGAAGAAATCAAAATTTTTATTTAAATTCATGGATTACACAAGGCTGTTACGGTCTCGTTACATTGCCCCTTATAACCCTAGCATATGACCTAAGTGTAAGGTGTTCTAAGGTGAGAGAATCTGAGAGCGGCTCGGACCACATTGCACGAGTAGTAATTTCTATCAGTTTGAACTTCTTGGGAAGATGATTCCGTTCTAGCTTCACACAATGATGTTCGGCTTGGGTTTGGTCCAGAACAAAGCCCGGTGGTGCTAACTCCTTCCCAAGTTCTGTTAGATGGGCTTCGATTGGCCCGAGACTACTGGATGAGGCCATCAAATCTTCTTTCTATGTTAATTAACCAAGATCACTTGTATTTAGGGACAATAATCTCAACATTTAGTTTCCAATGGTCATATTGGCCAATGGTCATATAATAGTCGAAACCCCAATGGTCTCATTTTAATTATACTCATGTTATCAAATGAAATAGTTTTGTTGAGTATAAAATAACACACAAAATTAGGAAACAAGATTTATTCAAAACTTTGGGTTGTTACATTCTTCCCCCCTTAAGAAATTGCATCCTCGCAATTTTTAAAATTGGGCATGGAAATTTCATTGAAAGTCCCACATCGGAAAAAATAGTTAGTAAAACCATTACTTTAAAAGAAATAAAGGGAAGTACAAAGGTCACCCGAGTTAACCCATACTAGGATTCCATGTAGGAAAAAATTGATATGGAAGAAAAAACAAAGGGTCAAGTTCTGAGATAGAGTGATAGAAAACATGATTAAGAGAAAGTTAACCACAAGAAAATAACAAACTTATGATGTGTGTAAACAGTCTTTGATTACCTAGTAGGAAACTTAAACCAACAATGTTTTTGTTTTACATTTATTTTCATAATTTTGAGGAATTCATTAACTACATAGAATAAGAACATAAGGAAATATACTTACCTTCAAGTATAGTTTCATCCTTTAATAAGTTTCTACCAAAACTAATCTTTTCTCCAAATGACGAGCATTCAAAAACACTTGGTCTCATCAAAAGCACAAGAATCATCTTCTAGAGAATCACATAATCCACAAAAGATTAACTATCTATTTCTTCTATCTTTAAACATTATCCCAAAAACAGAAAGGGTAAGATAAAACATCTCTTCAAAAATAAAGAACCCCATAGGAAGGGAAATTACTTTTAAATATTTAAAATTCCATGGTACTACCCAATGTTCATCATAGACCATTCCATAAATAATTGTCCTTAAAAATCCTCAAAATAATCCAAACTAATATTGAAACCCAAAAATAAAAAGAATTTGATTACATAGTCTTCCGAGATAAACTTTATCATTTATCTCCAAACAACATCAACCTCTCCTAACATCTTATAACAAAAGTAACTAACCTAAACATATTTTCCCCAAGATAGGTTAATCATTTCCATAAGTAACCTAAATTACTAGAAGTTCACCTTAAATTCATCGATTCTTCAAAATATAAGTCAACATTTACTCCTCAAATAAAATAATATAGTAATATATTTACCTCGATCATATAGGGTTCCCAAAATAGTGAACGTCTTCCAAAATAATAATCATCTTTTAATCCCCTAATCATATTTTTTTTCAAGAAGAACAGCTTGACAACATCAACATGTGGTACATAACAATAGATGTTTTCCTTAATGATATAAAACCATCTTAGGTAGTGACTCGATGTTCTTAGAAAACATTAAAGATATGCTCATAGGGCACGAACTAAAATACAACATGACATAGACAATTATTGAGAAGAAGTTACATGTAGTTCAGTCATCATGATCCATCTCAGCATAGGACTTGCATTTTTTCCTTGTCCTTGAAGATTGTTGATTCTCATCATGCTTCTCATCCCTTCCAATAGAGAATTTCCGTGGATAATGTCCAACTTCTCCACATTTACCACATTGAATAGTATAAGGTACATTAGATTGAACCTTATCACCATTCATCACATTATCGATTTTTTTAAATCAATTGGATACTTTATGCCCTATCTTCTCACACTTAAAACATCTCCCGGTTCCTTTGTGACATTCTCCTTGGTGCCTATTCCCACACTTTTTTCAAAAAATAAATTGGGTCTTCTTTCCATTTTCAACTTTATCAGATGAACATCCTTGAGACTTTGTCTTCTTCTTCCTTGATGAATTTGGGCATTCAACTAGGTACCAATTATTAACTGTGATTTTTCATAGCTCATTTGGCATAATCACAATATGTTCAACTTCTCATCATCTCTGTCATATTAATAGGGAAATTTTCACATTTCCTATCACATTGGTTGTTGGGACACGTTCTTCCATTTCCCGCCATTAACTAAGAAAAGAAATTATAATTAGGTGGCTTAAATACATAGACAATAATCATAAAAAGGAAACATAAAGCATAGAAGGATAAACTTTTTGAAGAAAAGTATCCCTAAATTGTGATCCCCTATGTTACAATCTAGGTTATCCATGATCATATATTCTTATGTGAATCTTTATTTTATTTTATCTTTGTCCTTTTAATAATGGTTCATTCAAAGCTTATGAATTTACCAAAGAATATCCCCTGGGAGTGTCAAACCAAGATTGCAGCAAGGCCCATTGTCGTGCACCATGTTACCCCGGGTCAAAACTGAAACACCTTGTCAGAGTTTTCACTCCTAGGAACATCTATGCCAAAGCCACCTCTACTTATTCATCTCCAGATAGGGATTTATTTGTTTAGAACCCACTCACTCAATACTCACCAAAATACCAAGAATATTTACTATATTTAAACTTTTATATAGGGTTATTCCTAAATTTTTCATATCCTAATTTCCACAAATAACTAAACCATACTTTGATACCAACTATAGCATCCCACCTTTTTATCACATAAACTTTCATTACATTATACAAAACTGAGGATCTTTAAGGTTTAGCGTCTTAGAAACCAGGAACTTAAAACATGACAACAAAAAACATTATTATTAAACACTTGAAAGGCTTCTTCATTTGTTCATCCTAAGTTCATTACAGCATCTCATAACCTGGGTGCATAAATCAAAGGAAAGGGTGATAAAAAGGCCCAGTAAGGAAAACAAGGGAAACATTTTACATGAGAACTTGAGATACATCAAACCTCATGAAAAATAACTTTAAGGCATGAGAAAGAGATCGTGAGGCATATCATAATAAAAATAACATGTTTCATAACTTGAATATGTGGCTACAAAATTTAACATAGAAAATCATTTCCATTTCACCAAGGTCCATCCCTAAGGTGGCATTAAAAATTACCAAGGTTATTCACCAAGGCGTCGTTAAAAATGGTCATCTCTAGAGATTAAGTCTTTAACCAATGCATTAGAGCTCTATTCGGGCACACCCTTAAATTTTCCTTTATTATAATGTGAGACACATATATCATCATCAATCATTTCATAAAAAACACATATATCATAAAATAAATGGGTTTCATTTCATAGTCATAACGTTTTAAAAACTTCTTTAAAGACATGATCTTTATGTCACTTTAAACCCACGGAAAAGGAAAGAGGGTTTCATGTATGTAAATACCAGAATTTAAAATAGAACATTTTGATATATATGTGAATGAATTTATAGAAGAAAAATCTTTGAGTATTCACTTAATAAAATAAAATAATTTGAGAAAAAGAGAGAGACATTTTGAGACGAAAATTCTGCAGTATAACGGCTATGTTATAGGGTTTTAGAAAATACTGAAAAGAGAGGGGGAATGGGCCACCCACTCATAAATGATCCATAAAATAGTATAGGGACAGGATATAAAGTATATTGGAACATGGTAATGAAATTTTAAAGACATACCATATGAAATGAAAAACATTTATGGAAGACAAAAATAAGATTTCTCTTATGAAAATTCTGCAGCCTAATGGCGTCACTTAAAACTTCAAAAAAATGAATTAAAAAGATCAAATAGGGTCTCTCATCATATGAAAATAAAGGATTAGTATGATAGATATATATTTCATACCCTAACATAATAAAAAGGAACTTTAAATACTTGATATTGAAATAGAACTTAAAAATGAGAAGGGTGAAAGAATCCCTTAAAATTTCGGCAGCCTAACGGCGCCACTTAAACATTATTAAAATGAATTGATAGGAGAAAGAGGGGGTATCTAATCATATGAAAATGAGAATAATAGTAGGATTAATATAAAATAACATCCTCAAACATAAGATCATGGAGCATAAAATATATGACATAAAAGATAGTACTTGGAAAGAAAGAGAGAGGTAGGATCCCTTTCCTTGAAGAGTAACTTCAAAATCTTGATGTTTGGGACCTTGGGAGGCTTGAGGGAACCTTGGGAGGACTCCTTGGGAGGTAAGGAGACTAAAAATTCATTGAGGAGGATTTTGGAATGGAAATAATGAGAGAATGTCTTGGTATTTATAGGGAAAGTGAGGGGACAAGGCATTAATGGCCAAGGGACACCTCATTGGTGGTATTGGAAAAACAAGTGGTATTTCCTTAGGATATTGGCCAATTGGGACACCTCATACCTTGACTTACTATTCAAAAGTCGACCATCCCTTAAAATATCTCATCACATCATCATGATGCAGTTATGATGTCATTAAACATACCGAAACCCTAAAATTGTATTCTTACTATTCACCGAAAATTCAACTTTCTTAGAAAAATCCCAAAATTTCACCTTAACCAAATATCGATGCTCTGATTTCAAAAATGAACTCCATTTTATAAAAATAATTTTCCAAATATTTTTAATTTTATTTTTAAATAAAAACACTATTCACCGAAAATTAATTTTTTTCAGAAAAAAAACCCCCCAAAATTACCTTAACATAATATCGATGTTTTGAATTCAAAAATGAAGACCATTTTATAAAAATAAATTTCTAAATATTTTTAATTTAATTTTTAATTAAAAAACACTATTCACCCAGAAAAACTAATACTTGACTAATAATTTCTGAAACAGTTATTTACCTATTTTATTGAATCACATTACTTAATCAAGGTGCCTAGATTATATTAATACTTTCTTTAAGTGAGATTACTAATCCATTTGGTCACATTACTAATCCTAAACATAAAATCACTATTCATAATTTACTATTCATTAAAAATTAAGTTGATATTATTAGACTCTAAATTTCGTACTGAACATAATTGTAGAAGACCATTTTTTAAAAATCATTACACATAATTAATTATTTAAGGTTTACATAAATATTTTCAAATATCATTTTTCTAGAATTCATCAAAAATATGCATACTATATTTATTCAGACATTTGAAAATTCACAAACTTCATCATAAGAAGAAATCACAATTTTTATTTAAATCAAAGGATTACACAAGGTTGTTATGGTGTCGTTACATATCCCCTTATAACCCCAGCATAGGACCTAAGTGTAAGGTGTTCTAAGGTGAGAGAATCTGAGGGCGGCTCGGCCAACATTGCACGAGTAGTAATTTCTATAAGTTTGAACTTCTCATGAAGGTGATTCTATTCTAGCTTTACACGATGAAGTTCGGCTTGGGTTTGGTCCAGAGCAAAGCCTAGTGGTGCTACCTCCTTCCCAAGTTATGTTAAATGGGATTCGATTGGCCCGAGACTACTGGATGAGGGAATCAAATCTTCTTTCTATATTAATTAACCAAGATCACTTGTATTTAGAGACAATAATCTCAAAATTTAGTTTCCAACGGTCATATTGGCCAATGGTCATATAACAGTCGTGTTGAGCCCTCTGGAAGATTGTTGAATTCTTCCTATGATTGCTGTTTTAATAATCCCAAATCATCGTTACTTAATCCGGTTGGATTTATCATATACATAATCACAATATATTCGTGAATCTGTTTATATCGGTTGGATCATGTTTTTATCTGTGTTTGTTATTGATTTACAAGTATTCTGGAAGTCTTCTCGATCAAACAGACACATTGTGTTATGTTAAGTGAATGGTCAGATCGATCCATATCAAAGGACAACGGTCGCACCGATCCATATCAAAAGACAACGGTCGCACCGATCCATATCAAAAGACAATGGTCACACCGATCCATATCAAAAGACAACGGTCACACCGATCCATATCAAATGAGTCACTGATCATGACACACAGATGATGATCATCTGACTCACCGATCATGACACACCGATGCTGATCAAATGATTCACCAATCATGACACACCGATGCTGATCAAATGAGTCACCGATCATGAGACACCGATGCTGGTCATCTGAGTCACCGATCAGGACACACCGATGTCTAGCCACCGATGCTGATGCTGATGACCTACCGATCACCTGACTCACCAATAGTTATAAACAACTGTTTTAATTTCTTTATCTTTATTTAATCTAACCAACGGTCATATTAGGTATCTTTTAATGCACTGTCATTTATTTAATGAAGGTTGTTGGATGTCAGGGAACCGTACCTCGTACCTGCTAAAAGAAATAATTTCTTTTGTTGGAGCTCATGCCATAAATACAAGAAGTCCCTGTTGGTGCAAAGAGGAGGAAGAGACACATATGAGTGCAAAGAGTGGTAGATGAGATAGTTGTAGAAGACACAGAAGCTCATACACACTCAAGATTACTCAAGAAGAGTTCTTTACATTCACGAGGACATTGAAGAACTTCATCGACTACATCTTTCACTATCTCTGAACCTGTATGCCAAGCAGATGACACTCTGTTTTTCAAAACAAAAACCAGAAGAGGACTTAGAACCATTTCTGATCAAACTCAAGGAGTCCAAAGCTTCACTGCAATCACTAGAGCCATTTCTAAACTCTACATCTCTGCTTTTTGATTCATTATTTTACATTTGGAGCAGTGTGTGTTATCTGCTGTATTTAACACACACACTGTCTCTTGTACTTTAACTGGAGGATCTGTAAATCCTCAGCAAACTCTTTACATCCTTCATTTCCCACGAATAACAGTGGTAGAGGTCGTGTGTGACCTGGACAGCTGGTTTCTGTTGTTTTGTTTCCCACGAATAACAGTGGTATAGGTATTGGACCTGGACAGTTGTAAACTGTTGTGAACCCCGATCTAGGGTGTGGATCAAATTTATATAAATTGTTGAGAGGACTAAGTCTCGGCTTGAGACTGAACCTCTTGGTTATATCTGTTCTGCTATTTATTTCAAAGTTATTCTTTTTTATTCCGCTGCAAATTACTTTAAAACCAAAACTATTTTAAAGTCACTTTGATAATTAAACTCGCAAGTGTTTATATTAATTGTAAATCAGTAAGTTAGTTTCAAAAGTTAATCAACTCTTCTGTTTTGATTAACTGGGAAATAATCAATACCTTGAGAACCCAACAGAACCTTTACTTTGATATAAATTCACTACAGTTTAATTCAGTATTTTATGTGGGGGTTTTTAAGACAAAGTTTTTTAAACAGAAATTTTAATTGGAACTCAATTAACCCCCCTCTTGAGTAAGTGAACGGTCGCACCGATCCATATCAAAAGAAAACGGTCGCACCGATCCATATCAAAAGACAATGGTCACACTGATCCATATCAAAAGACAACGGTCACACCGATCCATATCAAAAGACAACGGTCGCACCGATCTATATAAAATGAGTCACCGATCATGACACACCGATGCTGATCAAATGAGTCACCGATCATGACACACCGATGCTGATCATCTGAGTCACCGATCAGGACACACCGATGTCTAGCCACTGATGCTAATGCTGATGACCTACCTATCACTTGACTCACCAATAGTCATAAACAGCTATTTGAATTTCTTTATATTTATTTAATCTAACCAACGGTCATATTAGGTATATTTTAATGCTCTGACATTTATTTAATGAAGGTTGTTGGATGTCAGGGAACCGTACCTCATACCTGTAAAAAGAAATCATTTCTTTTGCTGGAGCTCGTCCCAGAAATACAAGAAGTACCTGTTGGTGCAAAGAGGAGGAAGAGACACATATGAGTGCAAAGAGTGGTGGATGAGATAGTTTTAGAAGACACAGAAGCTCATACACACTAAAGATTACTCAAGAATAGTTCTGTACATTCACGAGGACATTGAATAACTTCATCGACTACATCTTTCACTATCTCTGAACCTGGATGCCAAGCAGACGACACTATATTTTTCAGAACAAAAACCAGAAGAGGACTCAGAACCATTTCTGATCAAACTCAAGGAGTCCAAAGCTTCACTGCAATCACTAGAGCCATTTCTAAACTCTACATCTCTGCTTTGTGATTCATTATTTTACATTTCGAGCAGTGTGTGTTATCTGCTGTATTTAACACACACATTATCTCCTGTACTTTAACTGGAGGATCTGTAAATCCTCAGCAAACTCTTTACATCCTTCATTTCCCACGAATAACAGTGGTAGAGGTCGTGTGTGACCTAGAAAGCTGGTTTCTGTTGTTTTTTTTCCCACAAATAACAGTGGTAGAGGTCTTGGACCTAGACAGTTGTAAACTATTGTGAACCCCGATCCAGGGTGTGGATAAAATTTATATAAATTGTTGAGAGGTCTAAGTCTCGGCTTGAGACTGAACCTCTTGGTTATATCTGCTGTTCTATTTCTTTCAAAGTTATTCTTTTTTATTCCACTGCAAATTACTTTAAAACCAAAACTGTTTTAAAGTCACTTTGATAATTAAACTCGCAAGTGTTTATATTAATTGTAAATGATTAAGTTAGTTTCAAAAGTTAATCAACTCTTCTGTTTTGATAACTGGGAAATAATCAATCCCTTGAGAACCCAACAGAACCTTTACTTTGATATAAATTCACTACAGTTTAATTTAGTATTTTATTTGGGGGTTTTTAAGACAAATTTTTTTAAACAGAAACTTTAATTGGAACTCAATTCACCCCCCTCTTGAGTATCCACTCTGAACAACATTTGGTATCAAAGGTTGTTTAAATATTTTCTAAAGTACTCTATTTTTCAACTGTGATTTTAGTTGTATTTTAAAGTTCTTAAAATTTCTGTTATTTTTAAATTTTTATCTCTTTAAAATCTTTGCTTTAAGTAAGCTATCATGGATAATAGACTTGAAGGTGTTTCTACCAATAGACCACCATTTTTCAATGGCACTAACTATGCTCAGTGGAAAATCAAGATGAAAATTCATTTAGAGAGCATGGGTTTTGATATTTGGACTGCTATAGAATCTGAATATTAAATTCATACTACTATTAGATCTACTTGGAATGAAGCTACTAAGATTTCCTACAATAATAATTGAAAATCTATGAATGCCTTGTACTGTGATTTAGGAGATGAGGAATTTAATAGAATATCTGCCTGTAAAACTGCTTATGAAATTTGGGATACCTTAGCCGTTTCTCATGAAGGAACAACTAATGTTAAGGAAATGAGATTGAATACTTATACTATTAAGTATGATAATTTTAAGATAAAGCCTGATGAACCCATTTCTGACATGTATCTCAGGTTTAATGAAATTGTCAACACAATGAATTCTCTAGGAAAGGATGTTCCATCAAAGGAACAAATTATGAGAATTCTAAGATGTCTACCTGAAAGATGGAGAGGAACTTCTATCTCAATTAGAGAATCATGTGATATTGGTGAACTACCAGTCAACGAACTAATTGAAAATTTGATTATGTATGAAGAGGAACTCAAGGTTAAAAAAGAAGAAGAAGATGAACCTAGAAGGAAGTCTGTTGCTTTCAAGACTTCAACTTCAAAGAACAAGGATAAGGAGAAGCTACAAGCTATAAATGAAATTTCAAGCTGTGAAGACAGTGAAAGTGCTTCTGATAGTGATGTTGAGATGTCTCACATTGCCATAAGGTTTAAGAAGTTTTATAGGAAGAAGAAGTTTTTCAGAAAATCAAATTATAAAGGTAAGTATGACAACAAGGGACATTGGAAAAAGGATTGGAAGAAATCTAAAAAATCAGATGAAGTTGTCTGCTATGAGTGCAAAAGAAAGGGACAAATAAAAGAAGAATGTCCAAAGTTGAAATACAAGAAGAAGTATGAATACAAGGACAATAAGTTTAAGAAAGACATGAAGGATACCTGGAGTGCTTCTGAGGATAGCTCCTGTGAGTCTGAAATTTCTGAAACTGAACACATAAATAAGGCAAACTTGTATTTTATGACAAACACTTCTGAGGTAACAGCTGAAACTCCTTCTTTAAATTCTTATTATTCTGAAGATGATACTGACTCAGATAACATGTCAAAATATGAACTATTTGAATATTGTGATATGTTAGAAGAAACCTGTAATGAGATAAAAGACAAATACAAAGGTTTAAAGAAATAGTATGCTTTAACTGTTAAACATAAATCTGATCTTGATATTGAAATGGAAAAGAATGCTCAGTTGCATAAAGAAAACACTGAACTGAAATTATCTAATGATCAACTCAAGAAAGACTTAGAGAAAGTTACCAATGGAAAAGATACTCTTACTCAGATGCTAGGTAAGCAAATAGCACCTAGATACACTACTGGTATAGGATACCAACCTGGAAAAAGGAAAATTACAAAAACTAGATTCATTCCTAAATCTAGACAGAATGTATCTAGTTCTGGAACTTCATATGCTTCAACTAGTTATATTCATAGTTATGGATCTAATAAGGTTTATCCTTCAAAATCTATTGACTCTAAAAATCTTATGAGACCCATTAGACAAATATGGGTACCTAAAGTTTTATTGGCTAACCTGTCTGGACCCAAGAAGATCTGGGTACCAAAATCATTTCCTATCTAAATCTGTTTTGTATGGAACCTGCTTAAAGAGCTCCTGTAGAAAGACTTGGTATTTGGACAGTGGATGTTCAAGACATATGTCAGGAGACTTCTCATGATTCAATAGTTTAGTAAAAGTTGATGGAGGCTTTGTCACTTTTGGTGATAACTCAAAAAGAAAAATCATCAGCTTAGGCCAGATTGGTAACACTGACTCAGTATTAATTTCTAAAGTTTTATTTTTTGATGGACTTAAATACAATTTGTTAAGTATTTATCAGTTATGTGATGATGGTTTTTATGTTAAATTTGAAAACGATTCTTGCAATGTTTTTAATTCTAAAAATGTTTTAGTGTTTTCTACTTTAATAAATGAAAATGTTTATGCTGTTGATTTAAATTCTTTAGCTAAGCAGAATATTACTTGTTTAAATGCTTTTCATAAAGAGTCTTGGCTTTGGCACAGAAGATTAGGACACTGCAATGTGCATTCACTTAGAAAACTTGCTAGGAAGAACTTATTTAGAGACCTACCCAAACTTGAATTTCCATCAGACAAATTTTGTAATCCCTGTCAAAAGGGAAAGAAACATAAAGTTTCTTTTAAATCAAAGAAATAAGTTTCAACTTCTCAACCTCTCGAGTTGGTTCACATCGATTTATTTGGACCATCTAGAGTTTCTAGTTTAAATGGGAAGCACTATGTCTATGTTCTTGTAGATGACTTTTCTAGATATACTTGGGTATATTTTCTAGCTCACAAAAGTGAAGCTTGTTCTTGCTTTGTAAAATATTCCAAGTCTGTAGAGAACCTTACTGGAATTAAAATTAAAACCCTGAGAAGTTATCATGGCCGTGAGTTTGAAAATCATGAGTTTGAATCTTACTGCTCACACAGTGGCTATAGTCACAATTTCTCTGCCCCTAGGACACCCCAATAGAATGGTGTAGTATAAAGAAGGAATAGAACCCTGCAAGAAATTGCTAGGACTATGCTTAATGAGTATGACCTACCTATTTATTTTTGGGCTGAATCTGTAAATACAGCTTGTTATGTTATTAATAGAGTCTTGATCAGACCTGTTCTTAAGAGGACCCCTTATGAGTTGTGGAACCATATGAAACCTAAGGTTAACTACTTCAGAGTTTTTGGATGCAAAGTCTTTATTCTTAATACTAAAGACAATCTTGACAAATTTGCATCCAAGAGTGATGAAGGAATTTTCCTAGGTTACTCTATTTCTAGTAAAGCCTATAGAGTTTTCAATAAGAGAACCAAATGTGTGGACGAATCTGTTCACATCAAATTTGATAAAACTGATCCACATAAACCTAAGACCTCTCTTGAAAATCTTGAAGATGATCTCTCTGTTTTGAACCTTAATAATAAGGACAGTGGACCTGTAGTTAAAACATCCAGTTCTGGAAATTTTCCAGAACCTGCTTCTATTGAACCTCAACCTGTAGATGAATCTGAAATCTCTAACCCTACCTTTTCTAGACCAAATAGAATTCTAAAGAACCATCCTTTAGATGTTGTTGTAGGTAATCTAGATAGAGGAACACAGACTAGAGCTTCTCTAAGAAATCAGGTTGAACATCAAGCTTTTCTTTCACAGTTAGAACCTAAAAATATCAATGATGCTATCAATGATGAATTTTGGGTAATGGCTATGCAAGAAGAACTAAATCAATTTGAAAGAAACAAAGTCTGGAAATTAGTAGAAATACCTAAGGACACTATAACCATAGGAATAAAATGGGTGTTTAGAAACAAAGTTGATGAATCTGGAAACATAATTAGAAACAAATCTAGGCTAGTTGCACAAGGTTACAATCAAGAAGAAGGAATTGACTCTGAGGAAACCTTTTCACCTGTAGCTAGATTAGAGGCTATTAGGATCTTACTTGCCTATTCATCACATCTGAATTTCAAGTTATATCAAATGGATGTGAAAAGTGCTTTTTTAAATGGTTTTATTGTTGAAGATGTTTTTGTAGAACAACCACCTGGTTTCTCAAATCCTCATTTTCAAAATCATGTTTTTAAACTTTCTAAAGCTTTATATGGTTTAAAACAAGCTTCAAGAGCTTGGTATGAAATACTTTCAAACTTTCTTATTTCAAAAGGATTTACAAAAGGAATAGATGATCCCACTCTTTTTATAAAAAGGATTTCAAAAGATGTTTTAATAGTACAAATCTATGTTGATGATATTATTTTTGGATCTTCTAAAAATTCTTTATGTACTGATTTTTCAAAGGTTATGCAAAATGAGTTTGAAATGAGCTTAATGGGAGAGATTAAGTATTTTCTTGGATTTAAAATCTTTCAAACTAAAGATGGTATTATTCTAAATCAAAGTAAATATACTAAGGATTTATTAAAACATTTTGGTTTGGATAGTATTAAGGAAAGTGATATACCTATGAGTACTACCTGTAAATTGGATGTTGATGAAACTGGGAAACCAGTTGATCAAACCAATTACATTGGTATGATTGGGAGTTTACTTTATCTTACTGCTAGTCAACCAGATATTATGTTTAGTGTGTGTATGTGTGCTATATTTCAAGCTAATCCTAAAGAATCACACTTACTGGCTGTTAAAAGGATTTTTAAATATCTTAAGTATAATGTGAATTTAGGTTTGTTTTATCCAAAAGGATAATAATTTGACCTAACTAGTTATTCAGATGCTGAATTTTCTGGATGTAAGTTAGATAGGAAGAGCACATCTGGAACATGTCATTTACATGGAGAGTCCCTAGTATCATGGTGTAGTAAGAAAAATAACTCAGTTGCATTGTCTACTGCTGAAGAAGAATATATAGCTGCTGGTAGTTGCTGTAAACAGATTTTGTGGATGAAACACACTTTATTGGACTATGGATTTGATTTTAAATATGTTTTAATTAACTATGACAACACTAGTGCAATCAACATATCTAAGAACCCTGTGTCTCACTCTAAGACCAAGCACATTGATGTCAGACATCACTTTCTAAGAGATCATTATCAGAAAAGTGATATTTCTCTAGAATTTATTAGTTCTAAACATCAATTAGATGATATTTTTACAAAGCCTTTATGCTCTGAAAGAATGAATTTTATTAAACAAGAGTTTTGTATGATCGATCTATGAAACCGATCTGTGAAACCGATCTGTGAAACCGATCTGTGAAACCGATCTGTGAAACCGATCTGTGAAACCGATCTGTGAAACCGATCTGTGAAACCGATCTGTGAAACCGATCTGTGAAACTGATCAGTCAAACCGACCTATCTTTCTATTACTTTTTATTATGTTGTAATTAATTAATTACTTTTATCTTTATTATGGGAACCCTAAATAATGAAATAAATGATACGCGGCTATTTCTATTCCCCAAACCGTCGACCTTTCATTTCCCACCAAGCCTTATATCCTCTCTTCTCCTCTACTTTGAACCTTCTAACTTCTGTATTCCCCAGAATCTTGAAATGGATAAGCAAAAGAGACCAAGAAAAGGATCATATAGTCCTGTACCTTCAAAGAGTGCTCGAGGCGATTCAAGTAGTACCACTCAAAGATTAGTAAATCCGAACTTGGAAACTCGGATTGTTGCTGTAGAAAAGGAAGTCAGCTCTGCCTGGCTTTTGACAAGTAAGTCACTATTGTTACAAGTTTTAGAATCACAAGGATAGAAAGCCTGGTTCTCAGATAACACTCGTGTGTACTACCCAAAGCTAGTGCATGAGTTTTATATAAATCTGAAAGTTATTTTAGATGGTGTAGAGGCTGCCAGAATGTCTTCTGTAGTGAAAGGAAAGAAAATATCTTTTTCATCTAAACAATGGGCCGAATGTTTAAATGTACCCCATGAGGGTCGGTATGAGGATTATGCTGGAAACATTCCTCCAACCACTGAATACTTCTCTTATGAGTTATCTTTAGAGCTTTTGACTGGAAACAGAAAGTCAAGGAGAATCACATCCTCGGAGTTGGATGGTGAATGTAGACTTCTCTCTAAGTTTATTCAGCACCAAATTTTCCCTTGGAAAGGAGATTTTGCTGCTATAAAATACCAGGATGTTTTTCTATTGTTTTTACTAAAGACCCAGGAGAAGGTCAACTTGTGTAGATATCTAATGGTGCACATAGATGGAATGGTGAAACCTTCTAAGAAATCCACTGCCCTATTCTATTCCAAAATGATCTCTACTATGTTAAAGAATATGGAATGTGTTGATGAAGCTGATGAGATAGCTGAATCTGATAGTGCTTTTTGTGTTAACAAAGAAATTTCTAAAAGGATGAAAATAAATTGGAACCCATGGAAAAAATGTTGGGTTGCTGATGAGGACAAGTTGTATGAATCCTACAATCCCACTGATCATGGAAAGAGGCCGGAGGGTTTGAGAGACCCTGGTTTGAAATCAGATGAGGAGCCAATTTATTCTGATGATGAGGAAGAAGTAGATGTTGAAAGGAATAAGGACACTGAAGAGTCTGGTAAAAAAGGGATGGAAGAAGCTGAAACAGAAGAAGGGAGTATGTCACCTCCTGATGATAGGAGTGATCCTGATACTGTGAGCCCAAAGACAATAATAGACTTTGGACCTGCCAGTCCACCTTTAGCCTTACCTGAATCAGAACCAGTTCTTGGTGATGAAGAAGCTAGTGACACTGAAGTATCTGACAGTGAAGTTTCTGTGAAGAATGGAAATGGGAATGGAGATGATGATGATGATGATGATGATGATGATAATGATGATGATGGTGATAACTGACTAGTGGATGGTCTTGTTGTACCTCCAATAGAACCACATCAAACTGTACAAGAAACAAATACCAGTGGAAAGAGAGATTCTCTAGAAATCAGTGGAAAAACAAGTTATGATAAACTGAAATATACTCTGTGTGCTGCTGTCTGAGATGATTACCCTGGTTTTTCTGTTTTGGGTTTAGAGTATTCTGAAGAAGAAGAATCAGAATCAGAATCTACTGCGGTTGTGAAGTAAAGCCAACCAGTTGAGGCAAGTTCTGCTCATGTTGTCGATGTTGCAGATGTTCATCTACCTAGTTCTACTGTCTCTCAGTCTGATTTTGATAAGTTCAAAATTGAGTTGCTTGCTGCTGTGAGATATACAGTCAGAGAAGAAATTTCAAATGCTCTTACTCAAGCTTCTCTGTAAGTTTCTGAAGGTTCTTTGGAATCCTTTTCAACAAGAGTATAAAATGTTATTAGACTAGACCTGACCAATACTTGTGAGTTTATTGGTAGGCACATAGCCTCTATAAATCATACTCTGAAAGATCTACAATCTGACTTAGTTTCTTTATCAAATGAATTTAGATCAACCATCTCTGGTATGATGGAAGTGTTGAGGAATCTGATTGAACATCTTAAGAAGTCTGATCTGAGGAAGTTGAAAGCTAAGATAACTCAGATAGTTGCTCAAGATAGTGCATCCAAATTAACCAAGATCACTACTCATGAGCTAGAGGCTCTAAGGCAGATTGTGCATGATGAATTGGCCGCCATTCGACAAGTTCTTGATTTGGAATTGTTGAGGAAGATGAAGGAGAACAGTGATCACATTCATAAGATGGTAAAAGTATATTCAGTAGATGCCAATAAAGCTCAGAAATAGATCAAGGAAAAGGTTTATCATTACTTTTCAAATATTTATACCAAGCATGAGATGACCGTGAATTTCAAAGTGTTGGCTGATAATCTGAAACTACCTTCAGTCACACAAGATTTCAAGACTCAAGTTCGTCAATTGCAAGATTTTACTCCTACCTTGGAACGGTTCATGGAGAATAAGGATGATTTTGAGAAGGCTATGCAGTATGGTGATGAAGTTATTCATGATTTCATAAATCTTTTGAAGCCTTATCTGAATGACCAAGCCACCTCCATTGTGCTTCCTACTGCTGAACCTATCAGTGCCTCTGATGTTGCTCCAAATCAGATCTCTGTTGCTCAAGATCTATCTCAACTACGGCCAGTTCTTCAGCAATCTTCTCATCCAGCTACTACTTCTCAACAGAAAATCTCCGTGCCATCCTCTCCTCCACCCTCTAGAGTCATCTTACCACCTTTTCAAATTATCCCAGTGCATCCTGCCTCCAAGCCTTCCAACTTACCAACCATTGATCCTTCTGACAAAGGCAAAGCCTCGTTACATCCCAAGAAATAGTTGTGTCTTGTTGTTGATAGGGTGAACAGTGTTCTGTTTGTACTCTGATGTACTTTACAAATTTTTTTCTCTCTCTCTATTCTCTATGATGCCTTCTTTTCATCTCTTCTTTATATGTTTTCCCTACTTTTTGATTATCCCAAAGGGGGAGATTTATATCTATGGAGCAGAAACATACTATGGTAGGGGGAGCAATGTTTACATACATATACAAAGGCATAAATTTAGGGGGAGATTTATATCTCATTGTATTTTTATTCTTATTATGCCTTGTCACTATTATTGATGATATATTGTTTTTATTTATGACTAAGATTTGTGATTATCAAAAAGGGGGATATTGTTGATCCCTCTGGAAGATTGTTGAATTCTTCTTATGATTTCTGTTTTAATAATCACAAATAATCATTACTTAATCCGGTTGGATATCTCATATACATAATCATAATCTATTAGTGAATCTGTTTATATCGGTTGGATCATGTTTTTAACTATGCTTGTTATTAATTTACAAGTATTCTGGAAGTCTTCTGGATCAAACAGACACTTTTTGTTCTGTTAAGTGAACGGTCGCACCGATCCATATCAAAAGACAACGGTCACACCGATCCATATCAAAAGACAACGGTCGCACCGATCCATATCAAAAGACAACAGTCGCACCGATCTATATCAAAAGAAAACGGTCGCACCGATCCATATCAAATGAGTCACCGATCATGACACACCGATGTTGATCATCTAAGTCACCGATCATGACACACCGATGCTGATCAAATGAGTCACCGATCATGACACACTAATGCTGATCAAATGAGTCACCGATCATGACACATCGATGCTGATCATCTGAGTCACCGATCAGGACACACCGATGTCTAGCCACCGATGCTGATGCTGATGACCTACTGATCACTTGACTCACCAATAGTCATAAAAAGCTGTTTGAATATCTTTATATTAATTTAATCTAACCAACGGTCATATTAGGTATATTTTAATGCTCTGTAATTTATTTAATGAAGGTTTTTGGATTTCAGGGAACCGTACCTCATACCTACAAAAAGAAATCATTTCTTTTGCTGGATCTCGTGCCACAAATACAAGAAGTCCCTGTTGGTGCAAAGAGGAGGAAGAGACACATATGAGTGCAAAGAGTGGTTGATGAGATAGTTGTAGAAGACACAGAAGCTCATACACACTCAAGATTACTCAATAAGAGTTCTTGTACATTCACGAGGACATTGAAGAACTTCATCGACTACATCTTTCACTATCTCTGAACCTGGATGCCAAGTAGAAGACACTCTGTTTTTCAGAACAAAAACCAGAAGAGGACTCAGAACCATTTCTAATCGAACTCAAGGAGTCCAAAGCTTCACTGCAATCACTAGATCCATTTCTAAACTCTACATCTCTGCTTTGTGATTCATTATTTTACATTTCGAGCAGTGTGTGTTATCTGCTGTATTTAACACACACACTTTCTCCTGTACTTTAACTGGAGGATCTGTAAATCCTCAGAAAACTCTTTACATCCTTCATTTCCCACGAATAATAGTGGTAGAGGTCGTGTGTGACCTGGACAGCTGGTTTCTGTTGTTTTGTTTCCCACAAATAACAGTGGTAGAGGTCTTGGACCTGGACAGTTGTAAACTGTTGTGAACCCCGATCCAGGGTGTGGATCAAATTTATATAAATTGTTGAGAGGACTAAGTCTCGGCTTGAGACTGAACCTCTTGGTTATATCTGCTGTGCTATTTCTTTCAAAGTTATTCTTTTTTATTCCGCTGCAAATTACTTTAAAACCAAAACTGTTTTAAAGTCACTTTGATAATTAAACTCGCAAGTGTTTATATTAATTGTAAATCAGTAAGTTAGTTTCAAAAGTTAATCAACTCTTCTATTTTTGATTAACTGGGAAATAATCAATCCCTTGAGAACCCAACAGAACCTTTACTTTGATATAAATTCACTACAGTTTAATTCAGTATTTTATTTGGGGGTTTTTAAGACAAAGTTTTTTAAACAGAAATTTTAATTGGAACTCAATTCACCCCCCTCTTGAGTATCCACTCCGACCAACAAGTCGAAAACCCAATGGTCTCACTTTAATTATACTCATGTTATCAAATGAAACAGTTTTGTTGAGTACAAAATAACACACAAAATTAGGAAACAAGATTTATTCAAAACTTCGGGTCGTTAAATTCTTCCCCCCTTAAGAAATTGCACCCTCGCAATTTTTAAAATTGGGATTGGAAATTTCATTGAAAGTCCCACATCATAAAAGGATTCAGTAAAACCATTACTTAAATAGAAAGAAAGGGAAGTACAAAGGTCACCCGAGTTAACCCATACTAGGATCCCATGTAGGAAAACATGGATATGGAAGAAAAAACAAAGGGTCAAGTTCTGGGGAGAGTGATAGAAAACATGATTAGGAGAAAGTTAACCAAAAGAAAATCACAAACTTATGATGTGTGTAAACGGCCTTTGATTACCCAGTAGGAAACGTAAACCAACAATGTTTTTGTTTTACGGTACTTTTCATAATTTTGAGGAATTCATTTACTATATAGAATAAGAAAATAAGGAAATATAATTACCTTCTAGTATAGTTTCATCCTTTAATAAGTTTCTACCAAAAATAATCTTTTCTCCAAACGATGAGCATTCAAAAACACTTGGTCTCATCAAAATCACAAGAATCATCTTCTAGAGAATCACATAATCCAAAAAATATTAACTATCTATTTCTTCTATCTTTAAACATTATCCCAAAAACAGAAAGGGTAAGATAAAACATGTCTTCAAAAATAAAGAACCCCATAGGAAGGGAAAGTACTTTTAAATCTTCAAAATTCCATGGTACTACCCAAAGATCATCATAGACCATTCCATAAATAATTGTCCTTAAAAATCCTCAAAATAAACCAAACTAATATTGAAACCCAAAAAAAAAGGATTTGATAACATAGCCTTCCAAGATAAACTTCATCGTTTATCTCCAAACAACATCAACCTCTCCTAACATCTTATAAGAAAAGTAACTAACCTAAACATATTTTCCCCAAGATAGTTTAATCATTTCTATAAGTAACCTAAATTAATTTAAGTTCACCTTAAATTCATCGATTCCTCAAAATGTAATTCAACCTTTAATACTCAAAGAAAATACCATAGTAATCTATTTACCTCGATCAAATAGGGTTCTCAAAATAGTGAACGTCTTCCAAAATAATAATAATCTTTTAATCCCCTAATCATCTTTTTTTTTCAAGAAGAACAGCTTGACAACATCAACATCTGGTACATAACAATATATGTTTTCCTTAATGATATAAAAACATATTAGGTAGTGACTCGATGTTCTTAGAAAACACTAAAGATATGCTCATAGGGCACGAACTAAAATACAACATGACATAGATAATTATTGCGAAGAAGTTACATGTACTTCAGTCATCATGATCTATATCAGCATAGGACTTGCATTGTTCCCTTGTCCTTGAAGATTGTTGATTCTCATCATGCTTCTCATCCCTTCCAAGAGATAATTTCCTTGGATAATGTCCAACTTCTCCAAATTTACCACATTGAATAGTATAAGGTACATTTGATTGAGCATTATCTCCATTCATCACATTATACATTTTTTTAAAGCAATTGGATACTTTAAGCCCTATCCTCCCACACTTAAAACATCTCTCGGTTCCTTTGTGACATTCTCCTTGGAGCCTCTTCCCACACTTTTGGAAAAAAAGAAATTGGGTCTTCTTTCCCTTATCTACTTTATCATATGAACATCCATGATACTTTTTCTTCTTCTTCCTTGATGAATTTGGGAATTCAACTAGGTACCAATTATTAATTGTGCTTTTTGATAGCTGGTTTGGCATAATCACAATATGTTCAACTTGATCTCTCATCATCTCTGTTATATTAATAGGGAAATTGTCACATTTCCTATCACATTGGTTGTTGGGACATGTTCTTCCATTTCCCGCCATTAACTAAGAAAAGAAAGTATACTTAGGGGGATTAAATACTTAACCAATAATCATAAAATGGAAACCTAAAGAATAGAAGGATAAACTTGTCGAAGAAAAGTACACCCTAACTTGTGATCCCCTAGGATCCAATCTAGGTTATCCATGATCAAATATTCTTATGTGAATCTTTATTTTATTTTATCTTTGTCCCTTTAATAATGGTTCATACAAAGCTTATGAATTTACCAAAGCATATCCCTCGGGAGTGTCAAACCAAGAGTGCAGCAAGGCCCGTTGTCGTGCACCAAGTTACCCCGGGTCAAGCTCAAAACACCTTGTCAGAGTTTTCACTCCTAGGAACATCTATTCCAGATCCACCTCTACTTGTTCGTATGGGGATTTATTTGTTTGGAACCCACTTACTCAATACTCACCAAAATACCAGGAATATTTTCTATATTTAAACTTTTATATAGGGTTATTACTAAAGTTTTAATATCCTAATTTCCACAAATAACTAAACCATACTTTGATACCAACTATAGAATCCCGCCTTTTTATCACATAAACTTTCATTACATTATACCAAACCGAGGATCTTTAAGGTTTAGCGTCTTGGAAACCAAGAACTTAAAACATGACAACAAAAAACATTCTTCTTAAACATTTGGAAGGCTTATTCATTTTTTCATCCTAAGTTCATTACATCATCTCATAACCTGGGAGCATACATCAAAGGAAAGGGTGAGAAAAAGTCCCAGTAAGGGAAACAAGGGAAACATTTTACATGAGAACTTGAGATACATCAAAAGTCATGAAAAATAACTTTAAGGCATGAGAAAGAGATCATGAGGCATATCATAATAAAAATAATGTGTTTCATAACTTGAATATGTGGATAAAACATTTAACATAGACAATCATTTCCATTTCACCAAGGTCCATCCCCAAGGTGTCATTAAAAATTACCAAGGTTATTCACCAAGGAGTCGTTAAAAATGGTCATCTCTAGAGATTAAGTCTTTACCCAATGCATTGGATCGCTATCAGGGAGAACCATTAAATTTGCCTTTATTATCATGTGATACACATATATAATCATAAATCATTTCATAAAAAACCCATATATCATAAAATAAATGGGTTTCATTTCATAGTCATAACGTTTTAAAAACTGCTTTAAAGACATGATCTTTATGTCACTTTAAACCCACGAAAAAGGAAAAAGGGTTTCATGTATGTAAATCCCAGAATTTAAAATAGAAAATTTTGATATATATTTGAATACCTCTGTAGAAGAAAGAGATTTTATTATTCACTTAATAAAATAAAATAATTTGAGAAAAAGAGAGAGGCATTTTGAGACGAAAATTCTGCAGCATAACAGCTATGTTATAGGGTTTTAGAAAATACTAAAAAGAGAGGTGGAATGGGTCACCAACTCATAAATCATCCATAAAAAAGTATAGTGATAGGATATAAAGGATATTAGAACATGGTAATGAAATTTTAAATACATACCATATGAAATAAAAAACATTGAAGAAAGACAAAAATAAGATTTCTCTTATGAAAATTCGGCAGCCTAACAGCGTCCCTTAAAACT
Organism: Viscum album; assembly: GCA_963277665.1. Lineage (NCBI taxonomy): Eukaryota > Viridiplantae > Streptophyta > Magnoliopsida > Santalales > Viscaceae > Viscum > Viscum album. The sequence goes on along the minus strand of OY728153.1, from coordinate 53,586,547 downwards.
TTAAAAAAATGAATTGACAAGATCAAATAGGGTCTATAATCATATGAACATAAAGGATAAGTATGATAGATATAGATATCATACCCCAATATAATAAAAAATAACTTGAAAGACTTGATATGAAAATAGAACTTAAAAATGAGAAGGGTGAAAGAATCCCTTAAAAATTCGACAGCCTAACGGCGCCACTTAAACATTCTTAAAATGAATTGATGAGAGAAAGAGGGGGTCTCTAATCATATGAACATGAGAATAAAAGTATTATTAATATAAAATAACATCCTACAACATAAGAACATGGAGCATAAAAGATATGACATAAAAGATAGTACTTGGAAAGAAAGAGAGAGGCAGGATCCCTTACCTTGAAGAGTAACTTCAAAATCTTGAAGTTTGGGACCTTAAAAGGCTTTAGGGAACCTTGGGAGGACTCCTTGGGAGGTAAGGAGACCATAGCTTCATTGAGGAGGATTTTGGAATGGAAGGAATGAGAGAATGACTTGGTATTTATAGGGAAAGTGAGGGGACAAGGCATTAATGGCCAAGGGACATCTCATTGGTGGTATTGGCAAAACAAGTGGTATTTCCTCATGGTATTGGCCACTTGGGGCACCTAATACCTTATCTTAATATTAAAAAGTCGAAAATCCCTTAAAATTTCTCATCACATCATCATGATGCAGTTATGATGTCATTAAACATACCGAAACCCTAAAACTGTATTCTTACTATTCACTGAAAATTCAACTTTCTTAGAAAAATCTCAAAATTTCACCTTAACCAAATATCGATGCGCTGATTTCAAAAATGAACTCCATTTTATAAAAATAATTTTCTAAATATTTTTAATTTTATTTTTAAATAAAAAAACTATTCACCGAAAATTAATTTTTTTCAGAAAAATCCCCAAAAATTACCTTAACATAATATCGATGTTTTGAATTCAAAAATGAAGTCCATTTTATAAAAATAATTTTCTAAATATTTTTAATTTAATTTTTAATTAAAAAATACTATTCACCTCGATAAACTAATACTTGACTAATAATTTCTGAAATAGTTATTTATCTCTTTTATTGAATCACATTACTTAATCAAGGTGCCTAGATTATATTAATACTTTCTTTAAGTGTGATTACTAATCCATTTGGTCACATTACTAATCCTAAGCATAAAATCACTATTCACAATTTACTATTCATCAAAAATTAAGTTGATCTTATTAAACTCTAAATTTTGTACTGAATATAATTGTAGAAGACCATTTTTTGAAAATCATTACACATAATTAATTATTTAAGGTTTACATAAATATTTACAAATATCTTTTTTTCTAGAATTCATAAAAAATATGCATACTATATTTATTCAGACATTTGAAAATTCAAAAACATCATCATAAGAAGAAATCACAATTTTTATTTAAATCAAAGGATTACACAAGTCTGTTACGGTCTCATTACATAGACCCTTATAACCCCAGCATAAGATCTAAGTGTAAGGTGTGCTAAGGTGAGAGAATCCGAGGGAGACTTGGCCAACATTGCACGAGTAGTAATTTCTATCAGTTTGAACTTCTCATGAAGGAGATTCTATTCTAGCTTCACACAATGAAGTTTGGATTGGGTTTGGTTCAGAGAAAAGCCCAGTGGTGCTACCTCCTTCCCAAGTTCTGTTAGATGGGCTTCGATTGGCCCGAGACTACTGGATGAGGCCATCAAATCTTTTTTCTATATTAATTAACCAAGATCACTTGTATTTAGAGACAATAATCTCAACATTTAGTTTCCAGCGGTTATATTGGCCAATGGTCATATAACAGTCAAAAACCCAACGGTCTCATTTTAATTATACTCATGTTATCAAATGAAACCGTTTTATTGAGTATAAAATAACACAAAAAATTAGGAAACAAGATTTATTCAAAACTTCGTGTCGTTACAACAGGTCTCTATATCATTCCATCCTTTAATATTTTCAACCTCGAAAAACAAAATTATGGGAAAAAACCTGGGGTTTGAGCCTACACTTGGCTCTCCCACCCTAGGGAAACTCCTGGATGTTACCATGCTGGAAGAGAATGAGAACCAAAGGGATGGTTCATCCTCATAAGGTATGCTCCTTTCAATGACGTGTAGGAACATGCATGCATCTCCTTAGCTGTAACACATGGAAGACTTCTTTCACCCACTCTAGCTATTGGGGGTAGGGCAAGGTAGTAGGAAACCTCGCTATCTCCTTGCATGGTCTCAAACAACCCGAAGAAACTTGGGGTAGTTTTCCGCCCAGGCCGAACCTTTACCTCTCATGTCGCAATTGGAATCACTGCTTGTCCCTGGAACAGGGTTTCATGATTCCCTCCTTCATAATATTCATCTAGTGAAACAATCATGGATATCTAGTCATATAAGATTTCACAGTCGATTCACTACAACCGAGACTCTCTTACACATTCGGGAAGCGAAGGAGTCAACACCATCGACATAAGAAAGGTTTTACCCTCCTAATTTACCAGGCTCATCTATAGAGAAGTTAACTACTCTCATACTTCCCACACCAGATAGTGAGTTGCGTCATTCTGTTCATGGGGTCTCTATCACCTCGACCTGTAATCCATAACTACTATATCAAGGTTGACATTGAACATGAAAGGTACCAACGAATAGGGAAGGTGAGTAAACTCATCCAACCGCAATAACCTAGACACAAAAAGCACTTGGAACACTCTGTGTGTATTTTCTTCCCTTGGAAGGAGAGTAATCCCCAAACGAAACACTCCGCTACACCCACTAGTGACATTCTGAGAAAAAAGTGTCTTGTGGGAAAAACTCTACTGGCCATGATAGAACCCACTCCGACACTCCACTGCACAACTCCACCACGAACACACAAGTCAGAGGGACTCATCCACCACACCTCGATACTATCTGCTTTGGGCGGTACTAACTCACCATCACAGTTTTCCTCACGTCACAAAAATGGTTCTCAGTGGGGAAGTACCCCTCTTCCTCATGCATTCATAGATACGTCGAACAACCACTACTACAAAACACGCCTTTAACAGTGTTGGTAATTATCAGCGCTATAAAAAAACATTGATAAATGGAATATTTATCAACACTAAATAAAGCGCTCATAAATCTAACCTTTTATCAGATCATATTTTTTTAGTGATGATAAAAGAAAACCTTTGTCATAACTTTATTTCTAGTGATGATAAAGGTATTCTTATTTGGGCATTATTTTTAGCACTGATAAAGGGTATCCTTTATCAGTGATTTATTTTTAGCACTGATACATGGTATCCTTTATCAGCACTTTAATTTTAGCACTGATACAGGATATCCTTTCTCAGTGCTTTATTTTTAGTGGTGATTAATACTTATATAAATAAAATGAAATAATTAAATAAATAATAAATAATAAATATGTTTATTAAAAAAATATTAAAAATTTTATCAATTAAATAACTATTGATAAAACTGAATAGATTGATTATACATTATTAATTATTAAACAATTTATTAATTAGATAATTATTATAATTAATGTTATTAAATTTTTTATATTAAATATATAGATATATATTAATGTATATAAATATGATTTATATATTAAAAATTATTTATACACTTTACATTAAATAGTCGTATGTTTATTGAATAATTGTTTATAATTAAAAATTAATATGAATTAAAAACATTGACTATATTTCATAGTACTCAACATATAATTGAATGTCATTTGATTTTTCAATTTAACATAGATCAAATGTGTGTTATATTGATTTTACATTTACATAATTAATGCATTTTTATATACAATGCACATACACCAAACTTATCCATTTTTTTAATATTTTTAAAGTGTACTTATTATTAATTTATTCAATTTCAATCAATTTTTACATAGATACATGCACTTAAAAGGAGATATTCATTAATAATGTTAAAAAAATATTTGTAAAAAAATATTTATAAATAAATATATTTATAAATGTACAATCACTATATTTATAAAATTATATATTTATAATTATAAATAATTAAATATTTTTTTAATTAAATATTTATATAATTACAAATAAATAATTATGTATATTTAAATAATTATTAAATTTATAATAAATTTACTTAAATAATGAATATATTTACTATATTTATATTTATATATATTTATTAAATATATATGTATAATTATATAAATATATATAATGATATAATAATATTTTTTTAAATATTTCTATAATTAGAAATAAATAATTATAAAATTATAATAAATATATTTAAAAAGGAATATATTTACTATATTGACATTTATATAAATTTTTTAAGTATTTATAAATTTTTACAATTTCTTTATTTATATTTATAATTATAAATCCTTTAACAATGCTTCATTAATAAGTGCTGATAAAAGAATATTTATCAGCACTAAATAAAGCGCTGATAAAATGAAGATTTATCAGGGCTCTAATTTTAGTGTTGATAAATATTTCTTTTATTAGTGATTATGTTATAAGTGTTGATAAAGGTATCCTGCTCTATTTTTAAAACCCTAACCATTTGCGAACTTGTCGTGGTATAAAGAAATTTTTGTAGAAGCCACCCGCTATCGGCGCTCCTCCTTGGTGAATCGAAGCTTGAATCACACCACTAGACTGTTGATGTCACTCTAGTTGCATGAACATCTCATCTGACATCTATCTTTCAATTGCAGTTGTGATGTGGGTGGGGTTTCACATCACATTCTGTCAGTTTCTTCACCCGAGGTAGGTGGTTCAATGCCCTAAATTTTTTAGATAATTTAATTTTCTCACTTGGTTAATTTTCATGTGCTCTATAATTTATTTTACTAGTGGGAACATGTTTTGAAAATATTTTTACATGCATTTGTATTGAAAATAAATTTTTTAAAGTGAAATTTTTATGTTTCTATATAGGCCTTGTAGTGAAAAATCGGTGGAAGTGTTCAATTAATTGTTTGAGTAGTGAGAAATATGTTTTTGTGGGTTCTTAAGGTGTGTGTGTATTGAAAATGATTTTTGATGGGAAATGGATCATTTTGGGCATGTTAGTCTTGTTGTTCACTTTTGAGTATGAGTTGTGAAGTGTTTAAATAATGAATAATTTGCTTTAGAAATGAAATTTGGGATGTGGAAATGGTTTATTAAATGGTGTGAGTGATGAAAAATGTATTTTCAAATGGTTTGTTATGCTTTGTGTTGGGTTTGGGTTTTGTAATGAAAAATGGATATGTGGTGTGTGTGTGTTTTAGTCTGGTGTTCTATGGAAGAGTTTTATGTGTTGTTTGAAAGGTGCAAATCATTTTTTCAAAGGTGCATAAATGCGAATAGGTTTGGAATTTCTTACAGGAAATTGACATAATTTTCCATTTTGAACATTCTATACCTTTTTTTAATGTGAATTGTAAATTGTTTTAAAGGATAGAAGACATGTTTTGAAAATGATTTTGGGTTGTGTGCAAATTTGAAAAAAAGGGACTTGCTATGAAATTGGTTGTGAATTGGTGTAAACTCTAGTTTTGTTAATTATAAGTGTTTTATAAATTAGTTAATATATTTATTAAATTATATGAGTGTTGAAAATTATGTTTGATGCGGTTATGCGGTGTGTTTGATTTTAAAAGTATCATTTTCTTGTGAGATTATGTGTATTTTTGATGTAACACCTTGCAGTGCCTCTAGGGGTTATTTTAGAAAAAATTTAAAGGAATTATTAATATACATAATATGTGTGAGGAATGTTTGTAAAATGATTTGGTGTATGTATGTTTTGAAATGTGATTTGTGTGTGCAATTAGGGACATGCTATCTGTACTTTGTTTGGAATGACTTGTGTTTATAAATGTGTTGTGTTAGTGACATGTGAATGTGAAACTTGATTTAGCGCAAATAAAAGGGAACCCTGGGTAACTGGGTAACCTTATTGTGCTGTGTTAAGGAATCTTGATGTTTTCACAGTAAAATAATTGTCCTTATAATTAATGTATTCTTTCATATTTATGTTTAATTCATTTATCTTTAGTAATAATCACATAATAATTGTTTTCTTATACAGGTGGATTCTTTTGTTCGAGTCAGGGTGTTCTATCCAACTTTCATAATTCTTCTCCCTTAAAATCTTTTCACCCATATAGTGGTGCATTTATCACTTTCTTTAAAGTTACCTCCACTTCCTTTGCAGGAAGAGAAATGACACTACCTTTGCTCAATCACAGAGGTAATCTTGATGTTTGCATAGTAAAATCATTATCCATAGAATTGATGTATTATTTTTTATATATGTTTAATTCATTTCTTTTTAGTATTACTCACATAATAATTGTTTTCTTATATAGGTGGATTATTTTTTTCGAGTTGGGGTGCTTTGTCCAACTTTCATGCTCCTTCTCCCTTAAAATAGTTTCACCCATGCAGTGGTGCATTTATCACTTTCTTTCAAGTTGCCTCCACTGCATTTGCAAGAAGAGAAATGATGTTGCCTATGCTCAATCACATAGGTAATCTTGATGATTACACAATAAAATCATTTTCCATAGAATTAATTTATTGTTTCATATTTATGTTTAGTTCGTTTATTTATAGTATTACTCACATAATAATTGTTTTCTTATACATTTAGATTCTTTTGTTTGAGTTGGGGTGTTCTATCCAAATTTCATGCTTCTTGACCCTTAAAATATTTTCACCCATGCAGTGGTGCATTTATCACTTTCTTTCAAGTTACATCCACTTCCTTTGCAGTAAGAGTAATGATGTTACCTATGCTCAATCAAAGAGGTAATCTTGATGTTTCCATAGTAAAAGCGTTGTCCATATAATTAATGTATTATTTCATATTTATGTTTAATTTATTTCTTCTTAGTATTACTCAAATAATAATTGTTTTATTTTATAGGTGGGTTCTTTTTTTGATTTGATGTGGTTTGTTCGAAGATGTTCATGCAGTATTGGCAGTTCAAAAAATAAATTCAATGGAAATCATGGTAACATTGATAGTTAGAATTGTTTTTGAATGTATGTAATAATTTTTATTTATGTAATTGTATAAAACAATGTTTGAAATGTCTATAATATAATTTTTTTTTCTGGTATTTGTGTTTTAAATTTTATTTCATTTAAATTCTATATTGGGACTTGTTTTTTTTTATATATCTAGTGTGTTTTTTGTGCTTTTGGTTCCATGGTGAGTTGTAATAGCACACTGCAGTGGTGCTACAGTGTGCTATTACAGCATACTATAATATAACCTTTTATCTACACTTTCTAAAGCGCTGATAAAGAAATATTTTAGCAGCGCTAATAAAGGTTACAATTATCATCACTTTTTCAGCACTGATAAAATTTTTGGGCTTTTAATGTCGCTCACGTTGTTAATGCTTTTATAGTGCTGATAAAGTTCATTTCTAGCACTGTTAAAGGCCAGTTTTTTAGTAGTGAATACCAACACAGGGTTACACCTAACACCTTCATCACCCTAGTAAAACTCAAGAAATGAGTAGGTAAACAAGAGTACTCCCCACATAGTCTAACAAGTTCTACTGTAAAAAGAATAAATATACAGGGCATACATATAATCATATCATGCTCTGTATGATCATAGACATACAAAGCTTGAGGCTTCCCATGGACCTAGCTTCTAGCTTTCTAAGTCTAACATGGTCCACCTGGTGGTCGTGGAAAGACCTCATAACATCATCCCCCACCTCCAACTCCTCTAAATCCTATGCTAGCACCACTTCTATAGGGAATACCCTGATTACGGTGTTTTATTTTCCATTTTGGTCCACCTACTGCATGCCTGGTGTTCTCAGCATGACTGGTCCGGAAGTCTTGTGCCATGTGACCTCGCCCGTCACAATCATAACTTCAGCCCTCTCTAGGATGACTCGACACTCTGTGCTACCTTGGACCCATATGAATATGTTTCTGAGACTGATTATGGGGAGTCCAAAAGACATCTGCTAGCTGCTGAAGACATCTTAGCTCTGTTGTGATCACTGCCACAACCAGTTGTATGGTGTACTTATTATAGAAATTTCTTTGTCAACAACTTCTCATCCAGTACCCCAGTATAGGTGGTAATGCACAGGGGTACTATGATAGCATGGATCTCCCTACTCAAACTTTCTTGTACAGAAGTACTCATCATGGATCATGTCTAGATAGTAGTGAAAAAGGTCTATGAACCTAGTCGTGTAATCAGTCACCATCATCCATCCATACAGAAACTGATGGAGCACCTAGAGTCGAATGGATCACAAGAAGTAGGGTTAGAACTCCTCATGAAACAACTATTTAATGTCATCCCATGAGAGTTTTGAATCATCGTGCATTTGAGTAACCATGCTCCACCAACTTCTAGTTTCTCTGTGTAAAAAGGCCAGCTACCAAAGCCACCATATGATTTTTTGATGTCCAAAAAATCCTAAATAGGTGGAACACTGACTCTAGCCAAACCTCTATTGTCTGTGGGTATAGATCACCGCAGAACCTTAGTCGTCTCTGGTGTTGGAAATCATGAAGTGTGCTCAGCCTGGGCACATCCTCATCTTGTTCTGATGGGGTTTTCTACTTCTCAATAGGTGGGGGTGCTGCTACCTGCCCACCTGGGAGAAGGGGCTCACATAATGGGTCTTAAACTAAGGCCTTGTCTCTCACAGGGTCATCGTCACAAACCAAAGATGGTATCTTGGTTAGTTATCCTCACGGAGACATATTGAATGTTATCAAGGAGTACCGCTATTAGGTGAGCATATATATATATCAACAATGATAGAGATATAACTCAAGAAGGACATTCCAAGACTAAATCATATACGATGCATGTACCATTGATCCCTACAACGAGTGTCTTAGGGTGCCAAGTCGAAAAGCGGGTAATCAGAGTCCTGGTGAATGGATACGTCGGCTGCCCGTACCATCACTAGACTCTCTATCCTGAGGGATGCTCTTGAGAAACTTAGACATTTTGCCCTAAACCCAACCAATACCATTTTAGGGAAACAACTAAACAACGTCCAAAGGGTAAAACCACATTTGAGACCGCTTTTTCATGACCTGACCCATGTTAGGGCTTGAACCGCAACTACCCTAAGCCTACCTCTATAGGCCAGAGGCTGGCGACTAGCACCGAAATCACAATAAACTAGGTGAGGCCTTTTTTAAGAACCTATACACGCAAATACATCCAAATCAATGAAAATAGTTTATAGGGAACATAAAACAAGATACAACACTGCTATATATAAACCAAAAACATGCATGACCTCTAATAGTACAAGTACAGAGAAGTAAACTGAAAGGGAAAAAGGAAAAAATATACTCCCAAATAGAAAAGTGCCACAACTTGGTAACATGTGGAAAAGTAAAATAGTTGGTAGAGCCCTGTTTTTGAATCCCAAGTCATGAACATCACACGCGGTCCACGCACTTTGTATCTCTAGATCCTCTGAAGTCACGATCAACCAATATGTTCTCTATAAGGGCACACCAAGTGTGGGAAAATACCAAGTAGGGGTGAGTATAAAAATACTCATTAGGAAGCCTTGAAGGCTCAAGGGATCATAAAGAGAGGTACTAAAGAGGGGAGTACTAGATAGAACAAGGTACAGTAAAAGAGTATAGTAAAGGAGTGCGGCTCAACCCAACAAATGAGTGAAGTAAGCTCGTCCAAACACAAGGATATAGAAATGGGGAGAAGATAAACTTCTAGTTGAGTCTTCACTACCTACAGTAGGAGAGTATACTCATCCAACCATGATAATATAGACATGGAAAGCACGTGGCATACCCCATGTGTATTCACCTCTAATGGAAGGAGAGTAACCAAAACCCAAGGAGTGGGTACTGGAAACAGGATATATAAATATACTCAGTCAAGAAACCCAAATGAGAGAGTAAGGGGATCTCCATATCATAAATCATCCCAGGAAAAGAGTATCCAATAGTTCTAGAAGTAACCATTGATTCCTAACATCCCACATGTCTTCTCTAAACTACAAGTTAAAGGGACTCAATCACCACACCTTGATATTATCTTCTTTGGGTGACACTGTCTCACCCTCACGGTTTTAGGTCACTTCATAAGAATGCATCTTGGTGGGAAAATCATCCCTCTTCCACAAGATTCCAAAGTCACATCAAACCATGTCTCTTCACTGTGTCACATATTCGAGAGGTCTTGTCTCAAAGTTGAAGACTCATGCCCAGCCCGACTAGAGAATGCCATTAAACTACCATCGAGGACCCATGCCCATCCCGATTAGAGGATTCCACACTAGTGTTGTTGAAGACCCATGCCCATCCCATCTAGAAGATTCCACTCTAGTATTTTCAAGGGCCCATTCCCAGCACAGCTAGAGGATAACACTCTATCATCGGGGACCCACTACCCAACCCAACTGGAGGTATGCCTGGCTCTACTCTAGCCATCCTTGCTGGATGATACCTCTTGGAAATCATCGATGATCACTATCGATATCTACAGGATGGTATCTCTGGAGAAAACACTACTTCAGTTATTAGGTTTCTCTCTAGATAGGCATTACACCCAGAACATCTCACATTGTAACCTGAAAGCCACTATGTATGACACCATCGCGTTCTACATAGAAAAACACAAAGGATTGTCTACACACATGCCAAAATCCAAGTCTAAAAGAAAGAAATTTGATAGATATAAGATTCATAAAGTGGTATGTGGGGTGTGTGGGGACCACACATTGTGTGGCCCCACCTCTTCACTTGGTCATGTGTCTAACCATTATCGAGTACTAAAATGAGAACAAGTACCCTTAAGCATGCCGAATTACTCCCAGAGTACTTGAGACACCTAGTAAAAAGGCCGACGAGCACATGGTGCTTTTCGTTGATCCAGATGTCCAAAAGTGTAATTATGCTAGCACACATCCTCAAATGTCTCAAGAACATTTGACCGCATATCTTCATACATATTATCCACTCTCAGAAGAGTTGAGGTTGAACCAAGTCGTGGGATCTATTCAAACATGTCAAAAGGATCTTTCACTGATATTACTTTCATGTTTCCACATTTAATGAGATCACAAACAAGGCTTCGCACATCCAAATAGATCACACCATTTTGATCCTTCCAGAAAAACATGAAATTTCAACTATTCATTCACACCAAATAGACATCTAATGGAAAAGTTACACGTTGCTACACTACGCTTGAAGAACGTCCCGTGGGTCCCACGCATTGGTCCTGAATCAAATTATGCGGATTTCTCCATTGTGATCCTCTCATAAAAACACACGAAATGGACTACTCATTCGTCCAAAATGGAGAACCGACAAAAAGGTTTCATTTCACCGCAACACGTGTGAACCAGGCCCCATGGGACCCACACCCTATCCTTGGTTTGAAAACCTGAAAGTATTCTTGAAAATTCTATACAAAGACTAGGGCCACACCATCTTGACAGTGCATCAAATAGACCTCCTGTCTAGAAGTTAAGTTTGAAACATGATTTTTGAATAATAATAATTAAATTATTATTATTAAATCTAAGTTTCTCATGAAACCGAACAACAAAACCAAGACTTAAAATCCCCAAACCAATCTTAAAATATCCATCTCGATTATAGGGATGTGTGGCCATAGATGGTATGTCAATTGGGTGCATGGTTTAATATAAATGGGCATTTAAAGGACCTCGGTCCAAATTGGGTCGGTCCGGCCCAAACTGGTCGGACCCCCCCCCCCTCCTCAATTGGCCCACCCCGGTTATCCCATAGCACAGCCGTTGGTATGATCCATTCTTTTTCGGCCTACCTTCCAACACTGACCAGCCCTCTTAGTTAGTCCTCCTCACTGCTCCCATGTTAGCACACGACCCACACGACGCTGGCCTTTGTCCCTTGGTCACTGCCTTAGAGCCCCCAGCTGACCCCACACTATCGGCACCTCCCAACATCGGCCCACCATCCCTCCATCTGTGCTCCATGATCCAGCCTCCTCCGTCACTTCCAGTCGGCTTCCATCCTCCACCTGTTCCGCCCTCATGACATCGGCCGCTGAACCCCAGTCGGCCCCACTCGCCGCATCAGCCTGCTCCGCGACCTACCTTCACCTTGGGCCATCGTCAGCCACTACCGGTGGTTCTTCTCTGGTGGTCCCTTTCATGGGCCACCTCGACCACACCAGGGGTCCGAAAATTATTTCAGACACGGTTTTGGGAATCTTAGGATGAGATCTTCATAACCATGGGATTCGATCAACAATCCATTGGAGTTTTGACATGCCCAAAATTAAATGATGAAGAACACACGTAGAACGGATAGGGTTTTGGTTTTGAATCAATGGATCGATGAAAATGTTAGGTTTTTCATCGATAACAGTATACAAAAAAAAGGAACTAATTGAAAACAGAGGGGATTTAAATTAAAACTTACATCGGAACTCAAAAGTAGAAGAAAACATACCTTTATCTGTCTGTTTATCACTGTTGATGCGATCGTTGCATTCCAGCTTCGATCCTCCAAAGTTCCGGCGAATATCGTTCCTCAATCCAATGAAGAACTGGGAATAATAGTTGATATGTAGGGGATAGAGAATTGTATAGAGAGAGAGAGAGATTATTATAACTCTAATATGAAAGATTAACTCTCTATTTATAGGGATCCCGCTCAATGTGGAATCCAAATCTGCCTCGCCCTCTCATTTTATGTCATTCCTAGGAAAACAAATCAATCTGAACTCAATGAAGATCTCTGATTCCCAATACGAGTCACTGTTCGAATGTTATTTTATTCATCCTTCATGATAGACTAAATAATTTTAATTATTTTATTTATGTTTTTTCCCCTAGGTGACTTTTCTCATAGAAGTCTCACGCCAACAAAAGTTACACCCTGTCTAGGGTAAACGGAATGCTCCAAACTCAATCATGGACTCATATTTCTGATCTGATCTACAATTTAAGATATATCCCATTTCTAACATGTGTATAGTATAAAAACAATTAATATTTTCATATAATTTATTCTGGGGACACCAGGCCTCGGAATTTCTCGTCTTCTCAATGCCTAGATCTGGAAATATATGTATAAAAATTCCAAAGTCTTAAAAGGAAAAAACCAGGTCTCTAAACTTAATTATGAGGCTAAGTATATGAAATCACCCAAGAATCTTTGCTTTAGAAAAATGATAAACATAGGGATCCCACAAGATATTTCTTTATAATTAATTTCACAATGGAATAAATTATTTATTCATGACTTTTTGGATTATGTTTATTCAAACCTTTTCTATTTTTGGAAATGGTGGGAATGAGGAAAAACCATGCCAATAACCCATATGAGGGATAATGCAGTGATTACCCGAACAACATCCCCACTACATTGGGGGGCAGAGTTCAAAATTTCATGGTGATTTTTACCCAACTGTCTTAGGCTATGGACAATAACTTGAATAATTTGGAATGTATGCCTTCCCCTAAGAGGTAGAAAATAGATATCAATTCTTTTATACGGTAATGAACATCGACATTTAGTGGATCTTTTGATCCACTAGTCTCAAAATAGTGGGCCAAATCAATGGACAAGATCTTTTCTGTGATTCACTATTCTGAGATGGAGAAGGTGACTCTGGACATTTATCACTTAGATGGAGAGTCCAACCAATGGTGGGTGTTGATTAAGAACACAAATATGAAGGATGAAATCAAATAGATGGAGTGGGAATACTTTAAGAAAATATTTCTTAATAAGTATTTCCTTAGAACTCTTTAGAAAAATATAGAGAGATAATTCATAGAACTGAAGAAAAAGGAAGGATAATCTATCACGACATAAAAATAAAATTTCCCAAGTCTTGAAAAGTACACATCATTTTTTTCTATAAAAAATGATATAAAAATAGATATATTCTTTAGTGGTTTTAAAACCACACCTTCAAAAGGATATATAAATTAGAGACTTTGGGAGTCATGAAAATTTTGTTCTATGTGATCTCAAAGTTGATATGGAGTTTGGAGAATGGTATCATGGTTATGATGATAAGAAATTAAATATGGACTTTAAAGCTACATGATCTAATGAAAAAGGTGGAAAGAAAGCTCAACCACTCAGATGTCAAAAATGTGGGAAAAAACGTCATAAGAACTGGCGCAAAGGGATGGGGAAATGCTATAAGTGTGGGAGAGAAGTCCACAAAGATCATGAATGTATAAGAGACATGAGGAAGATGGAAAATGTGGTGGATGAAAAGAGAGAAACACCTATGGTTCAATGCTTCAACTATAGGGAAAGGGTCACTGTGCAAGCTTGTGTACTAAACCTCGAGTCTTCAAGGGTAATCAGCATCAGTAGTCACCAAATCCAAAAGAGTGAGGGAAATATTACATCATCACTACTTATAAGGTAGATCCTAACACTGATGTGGTGATAGGTATGTTGGTTATTCATTCAATAACATAAAACATACTATTTGATTCTGGTTTTACACATTCTTTTATATCTTGTAAGTTTAGTAGAACTATTCAAACACCACCTCAAAATATAGAGGTTGAGTTATCTATGAGAACAAAAAATGGGGAAATTGATACATAAAAAGTATATAACTACTCCTTGGTTAATGTTTGCAGATTGAACCTCCCAGAAAATATTTTCTTGCTTCCTTTGGTGGATTTTGATGATATTTTGGGCATGGATTTTCTATCTTTATACAAATCCAATATCAACTGTCTAGAAAGGGAGATAACTCTTCACATCTTGAGGAATCATCTAATTCTGTACAAGTGTAAGGAGGAGGATGAATCTCCTTCAGAATCATCATCACAATTGTGGATATTATTGCCTTATGAGAAAACATATCTAGCTCAAATGATTGATAAAAAAGAGAGAATCATTCTATAGGACATTCCCATTGTGAGGGACTACACTAATGTGTTCCTTGAGGAATTTTCTAGTCCTCCTCATGACTGAGAGGTTGATTTCTCAATTGAAATTATTCTTGGATCTTTGACTATATAAAATACACCATATAGAATTACCACTATTAAGTTAGAGGAAATGAAGAAGCAGTTACAATAGAATATGGATAGGGGTTTTGTACGCCCGAGTGCTTCACCATGGGGTGCACCAGTCCTCTTCATCAAGAAGAAGGATGGATTGATGTGACTTTGCATTGATTATTGTAAGATCAATAAAATCATGATAAAGAACAAGTATCCTCTTCCATAGATAGATGAATTGCTCGATCAACTATGTGGTGCCAATTATTTCTCTAAGATGGATCTTCAGTCGGGATATCACCAATTAAAGGTGAAGAAGGAATATATTCCTAAGATTGCCTTTAAAATGAGTTATGGACACTATGAGTTCGTAGTGATGCTCTTCAGACTCACTAATTCTCTAGAAATATTCATGGACTTAATGAATAGAGTCTTTAGAGGCTTCATTGATAAATTTATGGTAGTATTTATGGATGATATTCTGATATACTCTAAGATTAAGGGGGAACATGAGGATAATTTGAATATTGTGCTAAAGAATTTCCAAAGGGATAAAATTTATTAAAAGTATAGTAAATGTGAGTTCCGGATAGAGGAAGTATCATTCTTGGGGAATGTTTTCATTAGCAAAAGAATATCTGTGGACCCTTCCAAGATAAATGAAATCGAAGAGTGGCCCAAGACAAATTTTTTAATGGAGATCTGTAGTTTCCTTGGTTTAGCTGGATATTATTGATGATTTGTGAGTAACTTCTCATTATTTTCAAACATATAAACCAAACTGAATCTGAGGGGAGAAAAGTTTGTTTAGACCAGTGAATGTGAAGACTTCTTCAAAAAGTTAAGAAAGAGGCTTATCACTGCGCCAGTACTCACGCTTCTGACAAGTGGGGAACTCTTTGTGGTATACAATTATTCTTAAAATAAGGGATTAGGCTATGTACTGATGAAGAATGAAAAATTAAGATCCTATATCTCAGGAAACTTGAAAAATCATGAGAAAAACTATCCCACACATGATCTGGAGTTGGCGATTGTGATCTTCGCATTGAAAATCTAGTGGCATTATCTCTATGGGGAGAAGAGTGAGATATATAATGATCATAAGATCCTAAAATATATATTCACATATAATGATCTTAATATGTGCCAACAAAGATGGTTAGATCTCATCAAGGATTATGACTACTAAATCCACTACCATCCTAGAAAAGCAAATAAAGTGGAGGATTCTCTAAGTATAAAGGATCCTACAGCATTATCGATGATGATAATTGAGAAGGATCCGATCTTCTTAGATTTGTAAAGGATGAACATGGAAATAATTAAGGAAGGAACATCATCAATCCTTTCTAAAATGATTTCTCAATCATCCCTCATAGAGAAAATAAAGGATTCTCTAAGAAATAATGTGGAAATTCAAAAAGAAGGTGGAAGTTTTCATAAAGGAGAAATCCTTAGAGTTAAAATTTTATGAGGAAGGATTTGTAATATTTGGTTCACAATTATGTGTACTATCCAATATAGAGATAAATAAAGAGATTTCAAATGACGCATTTAACTCAACATTCTCTATTCACCTAGGAATCACAAAGATGTATCGAGATCTACGAGAGCACTATTGGTGGGATAATATGAAGAAGGAGATTGATAAATATAAATCAAAGTGCATGGTATGTTAGCAAGTGAAGGCTGAAAGAAAAAATTCTAAATGGATGATGCGACCATTACCCATACCAACATGGAAATAGGAAAACTTCACCATGGAATTTTTCATCGGGCTTCTAAAGAAATACATAGGAAACAATGTTATATGGTTTATTGTGGATCATCTCACAAATATAGATCACTTTATCACAATTCGAGAGGACTTCTCATGGGATAAACTTGCACGGATATACATCAGAGAATTGGTAAGATTATATGGAGTACCACTATCGATTGCATCTGATTAAGATCTGATATTCACCTCCATGTTCTGGAAAAGTCTCCAATGTTCTCTAAACACTTAGCTGAACTTCAGTAAGGTTTATCACCCTCAAACCGATGGCCAATCTGAGCAGACTATTTAGAAACTAGAATAAATGTTGAGACCATGTTCTATAGATTTCAAAGTAGGATGGGACCAACATATACCTTTGGTTGAGTTCTCCTACAATAACAGTTTCCACTTGATCATACAAATGAATCCATATAAATCCCTTTATAGGAAAAGATGCAGAACACCAACATGCTAGGATGAATTCAGTGAATGTAAGTAAATAGGACCTAAAATGGTTGAAGAAATGGTAAAGAAGGTGAACCCATTCAGCAGCACGTTAAGGCAGTTCAAAGTAGACAGAAGATCTATGCATATAATCTTCGACAATACCTAGAGTTTGAGGTCGGAGACATGGTATTCCTCTATATATCTCCCTAGAATAGGATCATGATATTTGGGAAGAAAGGAAAGTCGAGTCCCGCGTACATCGGCCCCTTTGAGATTCTTGATTGTGTTAGAGCTACGACATATCGACTATCACTTACACCTACCATGTCTCAAGTACATGATGTATTCCATGTATCACTCTTGATAAAGTACATACCATATCCCTTACATGTACTAAATCCTTAGGTGGTATAGTTGGAAAATGATCTCTCTTATGAGGATCATTTAGTGAAGATCTTGGACCGTAGAGATACAGTTCTACGCAACAAAACTACTCATCAGGTTAAAGTACTTTGGTGAAACCATAAGTATGAAAAGGCAACATGGGAACTCGAGGAAGCAATGAAGGAGAAGTACCCTCACTTTTTTTCACCATAGTGTGTAAAATGAAATTTTGAGGGTGAAACTTCATAAGGGGGGAGAATGTAATGACCCAAAATATTATCAATCTAAATTTCCTTCTTATAATTATGTCATATAGTATAAACCACATAAAATCACTTTTATAACACAATAAAAACTTTATAAATGAAGAATAAATTAAATAAGAGGCATTTCTAGAAATTAAGGAACATATCCCAATGGAATAGTAACTGACCCTTAGATTAGTAACATGAACATTAGGAATAGAAATTCAACTAATAGAATAATAACCTCATATATGAAAGTATAAATAAAATTTATGCATATTATAAATGATAATATGATATAATTATATCATGGTATATGTAAATACATATTTTAAAAATTATTAATTAAGTGTTAGAGTTTTTATAAAACATAAATGTTTATTCATAATTTTATAATTTATATAATTGTTTAAAAGAAAATTTATTTTCTTAAAATATATTCATAAATTAATATTTTATTTTATTATAATTATAAGATAATTTTATGAGACCTAAATTAATTTTTAAAAGTGTTATAAAACCAGTTATAATTTGAAAATAAGCATTTTCCAAGTAAATAATGGTTTTAATTAAAAATTAAATTTCACATATTTAGAAAATTATTTTCATAAAATGGAGTTAATTTTTGAACTATACATGTAAAAAAATTGTTAGGGTGAATTTTGGGGGGTTTTCTAAAATACTTGATTTTTGTTAAATAGTAAAATACGATAATTTATGATAAAATCTAAATACGTGAATTTTTGAGTCATTGTTTATGTAAGGTTAATTTATGCCCAAAACCTCGAACTATCCTTCATTACTTTAATATATTTAGTGAAAAGGTTCAAACAATTCATAATCTTGAGCCAAAATAATAAACTAATGAATAAATTAACCAAAAACACCCCTCTCCTCACCTATAAATACCACCTCATACCAACTCTTCTCCTCACACCTTCCAATCCTTTAACTATGTCCAATTTTTTCCCAATACTATAAGTGAATGACCTTAAAATTATATAATCTAGTAAATTATTTTAGAAATAACTATCTTAAATTCCCAATGATCTTTTTAGTTTAGAGTTTTATATAATTAGAACATAATTCATACATATAAACCCACAAGCATACAAAGTGGGTACTAATAAAATAGTATCCATTTCTTTCATAATATAGAATATTTTAATAAAACATGAAATATTTTCATGAATTTTTTTTACAATATTCAGTTTGGTTTCTTATTTTCTATTACCCATCCTTAAACCTTGTGAAAAACATTTTAAAACTTGGGATGATCACAAAAATCCCAGTAAGGGACATAAAAAGAAGGAAAGAAACCATTATTCTATGAATACTTAGAAACATATGAAATCATTTTCACAATGATATACTTATCACCCTTAAAGTATCATATACTTTTTGAAAACATGGGATTTCCATAAAACATACAGAACATAAATAAAATGATAAAGGTAACTTAGGGAATTAATTACATAAAATTTTAAGCCTCATGGATACCATATGATTTATAACCCTCACAAATAACTTATAATGTAACCCTCACAACTACCTTATAATGTAACCCTCACAACTACCTTATGGTGTAACCATCACAGTTACATTTGGAGTAACCATATGGTCGACCTCCAACATAAACATACCCAATGCATTGGAGAGAGATATAGGACTCATCCTTAATCATAAAAAATTCCCAAAAACTAGAAAATAATCATAAAACATGAACACTTTCATAATAAAAAAAATACTTTTGAATTTTGTAAAAATATAAATTTAAAAGAGGATTTTTAAAGAAAATTCCCTTACCTTGGGTTTGTCTTAATTCAAACATGTTCAAACATACTGTATAATGCTTTAAAGAGTGTCATTAATATTTTATAGAACTATAATCATATTTATAATACCTTATATAATCTTTTTATTACATCTTTCCATGCATTTAATAATAATATTTTGTTATTTTCATTATCTCGGGTGCATTTATTTCATGGTTTCCATGGTTGGTTTATTATGGATTTCCTTGTCAAATAGATGAAAAACTAAGGAATTGGAATGAAATGGTATTAATATGTTTTTAGATTTTTTAATTATACCATATATTATTTTATTTTCTGATATGAGGATGATTCATTAGATAAAACAGTAATGAAAATGATTTAATTTATTTTGACGGTTTTTACGACCATCACAAACTTATATCATTTTATTTAATATCTTGTTTATATATCAGTTATAGAAAATTATATAACTTATAATATGTGTAAAAAAATCTTATTTAACCATAATAATGGTTTTATTACCATTCCTGAATGCGGTAAAGGAAAATGAAAGTGTATCATCCATGATGGTGGTAAATTGACACATCAAGGATGATGTTCTCATTTATAGAATAAAAGGGAGTAGAGAAGGAGTTTGATGATGAATGTTTCCATAAACATGATAAAATTTTAGTATATATAAGATATTTTAGTTTTCATGCCACTTGGAAAAGGGGAGGTGAATAGAAAATAAAAAAATAAATTAAATTAAAAGGAAAATAAAGGAAAATAAAATATGATTTTACCTCTTGAATTATTCACCTTGAGAACCTCCTTATGGCCCTTGGTTTTGGCCTTTTGGTGAGACCAACTGGTCTTGGATGTGTGTAAGAGGCTTGGGAAAGTAATTAGGGATAAATTAAACAAGATATAAGGCTTTGAGATTTGAGGAGAAGAGGTGGTGAGGGTTGGTATTTGTAGTGGAGGAGAGGGGTATTTTTTGATTATTTTATTCATTAGTTTATTAATTTGGATAAAGACTATGAATATTTTGAGAATTATCACTAAATATATTAAAATAATTAAGTATGATTCTATATTGTGGTTCTTACATCAGCGATGACTCAAGGAATAGTGTATTTAACTTATAATGTATATATACCGTAAATTATTGTATTTTACTATTCACAAAAAATTCAAGTATTTTAGAAAAATATCCAAAATTCACCATAACCATTTTTATAACATGTATAATTAAAAAATTAACTCCATTTTTTAAAAACAATTTTATATATATGAGAAATTTAATTTTTAATTGAATTCATCATTTACTCAAAAAATACCAATTTTAAAAATATAACTGATTTTATAACACTTTGAAAAATTAATTAAGGTCTCAAAAAATTATATCATCATCATAAGAAAAAAAAATATTAATTTATGAATCTATTTTATGAATATAAATTTTCTTTTAAATCATTATATTAATTATAAAATTGTAGATGAAAATTTATGTATCACAAGAAAATACAAACACTTAAATTATCATTTTCAAAACCTTTATTTACTTATTTCAAGATATAAATACATCATGATTTGACTTATAATATACATAAATTTTATTTATACTTACATAGGTGAGGATACTATTCTATTAGTGTAGATTCTTTAATTTCTATAAATATCACTTATTTCATTATAAATTTATAATTAATTTAACTTTTTAATTCTATAATGAAAACATATTATTTTATAAATACATGGGTCTTTACATTATCTCCACCTTCTAGAAACTGCATCCTCACAATTTTTATTCACTTATTAAACAAGTGCGGGTACATTTCTCTCATAGCATTTTCAGATTCCCATGTTTCTTCTTCAACCATGCGGTTTCTCCACAAAACCTTAACCTAGTGAATTTCATTTTTCCATAATACTTTCTCTCTATGATCAAGAATATAAACAGGTTTCTCTTCATAAGAATGGTTCTCTTCTAGGTGAACTACTTATGGGATCAAAACATGATATGAATTTGTTACATACGTTCTTAACATTGAGAAATGAAAAACATTGTGTACCTGAGATAAACTCAGAGGAAAATCTACTTGGTAGGAAACCGGTCCAACTATCTCTAGGATTTCATAAGGCCTAGTGAACTATAGACTTATCTTTACTTTATTACCAAAATGAATAACACTTTTCCAAGGAGATACTTTAAGTAAAACATGATCACCTACTTCAAAAAGAAAATTCTTTCCTTTTGTTATCTGCATAAATTTGCTGCCTACTCTAAGATTTCCTCATGTGTTGTTGGACCATATTCACTTTCTCATCCACTTCCTTTACTAATTATGGCCCCATCTACTTCCTTTCCCTGACTTCATCCCAAAATACTGGAGTTTAACACTGCTTTCCATATAATGCCTGAAAAGTGGCCATCTATATACTGGAATGAAAATTGTTATTATAGGAAAAATCAAATAAAGAAAAATGTTGATCCCAACTTCCCTGGTAATCCATTTAACAATCTCAAAGCATATCCTCCAATGTCTAAATTGTTCAGTCTGACTATCCATCTGATTGAGGATGAAAGGATGTGTTGAAATTTAATTTTTTTCCCAACGACTTCTGAAGGCCTTTTAAAAATTTAGAAGTGAACCTAGGATCATGGTCAGATACAATGGAAAAGAGGGCATCCATGTGACCTAAGAATATCTTTGTGGTATAGTCAAGAAAGTTGATCCAAAGACATAGTATTTTGAATTGGAAGAAAATGTGAAGATTTAGTCAGTCGGTCAATAATAACTCATATTGCATTATAACCTCAACAAGTCTTTGGTAGTCCCACTATGAATTCCATGGATATATTTTTTCATTTCTAATCTAGCACTGGAAAAGGCTAAAGCATCCCCTTTGGTAGTTTCTTCTCTACTTTAACCTGTTGGCATGTCAAACATTTCATGGTAAAATAAAAAATATCTCTTTTCATTCCGTCATACTAGTAATATTCCCGAAGGTCTCTGTACATCTTAGTGCTGCCAATATTAATTGAAAACAGAGAACTTTGAGCTTCACATAGTAATTATTTCTTTATCTAGGTATCACAAGGTACAAATAATCTCTTCCCAAATCTCAAAACACAATATTTATCAATTTAAATTTTGGAAACTTACCCCTTTTAATTAATTATACCTTTTTCTGTAACTCATGGTCTTCCTTCTAAGCTTGATTAATTCTGTCTGATAGAGATGATTGTACTTACACCTGAAACAAAAAAAGAGGAATTTCCTGCACCAACAACTTCCAAGCCAAAATTCATCAAATCATTAATCAAGGGGTCATGTTCCAAACATAACATGGTTATTGTAGCATGATGTTTTTAACTCAAGGAATCTTCCACTTAGTTTTATTTTTCAGGATAGTAATTGATCATGTAATCATAATCATTTATCAGTTCAAGTTATCTTCTTTGCCTCGTGTTCAATTAATTTTGAATAAATATATACTTCAAATTTTTATGGTCAATATATATTTCACATTTGGATCCATATAAATGATGCCTCAAAATTTTCAAATTGAAAACCACAACTTCTAATTCCAAATCATGTGTGGGATAATTTAATTCAAGAGGTTTCAGTTGTCTTGAAGCATACGTAATTACCTGATCATTCTACATCAAAACGCAATCAAGTCCCTTCAATGAAGTATCATTGTAGATGATAGAATCACCATTTCTAGAAGGAATATCCAAAACTAGAGTACTCACCAATCTTCTCTTCAATTCCTAAAAACAAACATCACATTTTTTATTCAAATAAATTTAACCCCTTTTGTGTTAACTTAGTTAGAGGGATAGATAATCATGATATTTTTTTAACAAATCATTGGTAATAACCATCTAATAAAAGAAAAATATGAATCTTTATAACATTTGTAGGTTTTGGCCATTAATCAACCACTTTTTGGGTGGGGTCAACTGTTATGACATCTTTATTTACAATGTTCCCAAGAAAATAAATCTGTTGTTACAAAAAATAACATTTTCTAAATTTCACGTATAACTTATTTTATTTAAGAGTTTTCAATATGATACTTATATGTTTTTAATGATCCTAATAAATTTTTAAATAAACCAAAATATCATCAATAAAAACAACAACAAAATTATACAAAAATTCATGGAAGATT
Organism: Viscum album; assembly: GCA_963277665.1. Lineage (NCBI taxonomy): Eukaryota > Viridiplantae > Streptophyta > Magnoliopsida > Santalales > Viscaceae > Viscum > Viscum album. The sequence continues at coordinate 53,562,764 of OY728153.1, read as the reverse complement.
CTATTCATAAGATCCATAAATACAGTAGGGGTATTTGTCAAACCAAAGGGAATAAAAACAAACTCATAATGCCCATATCTAGTTCATAATGTTATTTTCAAAATGTCATCCTCCTTCACCTTTAGCTGATGGTACTCGGATCTTAATTCAATCTTGGAAAAATATTGATCTCCCTGGATTTGATCAAACAAGTCATCGATATGAGGAAATGGATACTTATTCTTAATAGTAATATTATTCAAAGCTCTAAAATAAATAAAAATTCTCATGGATCCATATTTATTTTTAACGAAAAAAAACAGGATAACCCCATGGTGCAGTGCTAGGATGAATGAAGCCTTTATCAAGAAACTCCTATAACTAATTTTTTAATTCTAAAAGTTCCACTTGATCCATTAAATAAGGGGGTTTTGAAATTATCTTAGCATTAGGAACCAAGTCAATAGTAAATTCTACTTCCTGGTCAAGTATAACACCAGAAAACTCATCAGGAAAAATATCCAAGTATTCATTTACCACTGGAACATCATTAATCTGAATAGTTCCCTTTTTTTCAACAATGCGTGCTAGATAACTTTCATTCCCATATTTTAACAATTTCTTAGCTTCCTGATATGATTTCAATGGTATGGGTTCATTCGTGTATAAAAATTAAAACTCTTTCTGAAAAAAAAAATCTTTATCTCTACAATCAATCTTAGATTGATAAACAAAATGTCAACCCATATCCAGAATAACATCAAACTCTACTAGGGAAAAAACAAAAAGGGTTTTATGTAATGTATTTCCACATAAAACAACAATAAGATACTTATAATTCATTTTTTATGAAATATTCCCCCTGGTGTTTTAACCATAAGTTCCAGTTTCATTTATTGAGGTGAAATTTCTAATTTAGCAGAAAATTTCTTAGAAATAAAACAATTTGTAGACACCGTATCAAACAAGACATTAACAAAATATGAGAAAACAAAAAATGTACCTAATACCACATCATTGGATGATCCAACATCTTCTAACGTAGTTGAAAAGGATTTTACTACACTTTTTTCTTATAATCTAGTTTCTTTCCACCATTTAGATATTTCTTTGGGCAGGTATTTTCATAATTCACCATCTAACCACATTTAAAAAACTTTACAGTTTTCTTAACAAAATTAATCTTACGATCATTTTCATTGAAATCTCAGGCCATATTTCCAAACTTACCACATCAAAAACACTTTCTAGATTTGTTAATTCATTCCATAGGTTGTGTAACATCCCAACCTGCACCATCGGGTCTGAGTCGGAATGCTACATGACCCCATGCACACCTCCCATTACGCAAAAGGTTGTCAACTAGCAATGAGGGTCTCAGGTGAATCCTTGGGTAGACCATATCCCCTGTATATGTTCATAGGATCAGTAATAATGAATAAAAAAAATAATAAACAGTTGGAGTAAATGAAAAAACAGAATAATGACATGCATATAAGAGATCCCAAAGTGGAAAGCATTTCTATAGTATAAAGTAGTGAACAAAAATAAGATAAATGTAAATAAATAGCCATATGTAGGGAACTTTTGTGTATGTACCGGTCCAATATAGATCCATGATCCACTGCTCAACTGTCCTCCATAGGGCCCTTGTCCTTCACCAGATCTTTGGTCATGAAATTTACAAGCACACTAAAATTCCCAACTAGGGTTTGAGTAAAATATTCAATAGGACACCACCAATGAATCCTTACCATAAGCGCACAAATATATATAATAGTTTATATCATTACATAATTAAATTCTCAATAAACATACATGTTCCAAGTCATCATGCAATGACCAAGCCACAACGAACCCCGACCCCACCTACTTCGGCTCGTTACCAGTAAGAAAGTCAAGAAGTTATATACCTCCACCAAGGCAACAAGGCTCTCCCAACCCCACTGGTGGTTGCTATAGGAATTCCTCATGTTCCATCAAGTAGATCCTCGATCTTCTTAAACTTTTAAAACACCCACGACCCAAGTCTGTAGGAAGAAATGACTGGTATCTATCATCTTTTCATCCCCTACTCATTTAACCTTTTAAAACACCCACAACCTAAGTACGTAGGAAGAAATGACTAGTATCTATCATTTATGCATCACCGACCCACTTAACCTTATAAAACACCCACATCCCAAGTTCATAGGAAGCAATGACCAATATCTATCAGCTAGATACTATGAATTCCCCTCTACTGGGGTAACCATGTCCTCCTTTAATCATATTATGACTATTTTGGGTTGGGTAGATGGCCACTGAGCCACATAACTCCCAACCACAGTGCTCTACCTAAGTATCTTGATATCTGCAACACAATTCCATAGGCTATGCAACATTTTGTAGAAAGAAATGATAATTCACACCAAGATCAAAGTTAGGATAATCATACATAAACAAGTACACCCATGGCGACTCACACACCCACATGAAATTCATCACAAGCATGGGTTAGTACAATATAAACATCACATCATGATAACATCATGTATATATATATGCACATATATATAGCCCAAAATGGGAAGTAACATCATACCTTAAAGTTGTCAATGTTAATAGAAAAGTTTGTCAAAGGTATTTTCACCCAAAATGCATTTGCACACTAACCAGAAAGATGATCACATGACAAGAATTCCTAAAACCCAAAACTGTCTATTTTATTTCTAAAAGAAATAAAATATCACATGTGATAATACTTTCTCTCTCCAATATAATTTATCTATAATTGTCATAGACATGCACTTGAAATATTCTCTTTAAGAATAATTATAAAACCACATTTGATAATTTATAACTCTAAATTAATTCGAGAACACATGTGGTATTCATTATAATTATTCTTTAGTAAAACCATATAATAATCTTTGACAAATACATAATTATCATCTGATAATTTAATATCATTTTCACTTGATAATTTTTCTTATAATTACCCTTTTATAATTTTTATAATTATATTCCAATAATTTTCTCAAGAAATTATCCTTCATAATTCAATAATCATCTTTGAAAACTTTATTTTGTTAAATTTTGACAATTATCACTTGTTGATTTTCCACAATTATCATTGTTACAATTTTTCAATTTTCATTTGATAATTTTAGTAATTTATCTTTTCATATTTTTTTAAATTATCCATTAAAAAACGTTAACAACCTAATTGAACATACCTTTTTCCTTAAAAAACAAATTTGGGATTAAAATTCTGTTCGTCGATACAAATGCAATGAAACCGATGATGTGTAAATATGATCAATAATGAAGAAGATATTAGGGATTGAAGTTTAGAATAATAATAAAAAAATAGAAGAGAGAGATATAGTAAAAGATAGGTGAGAGATGTGATAAATAATTGGCTTCTACCCATTCCATATGCAACACCCTAGATCCAATTTATAATACTTTTTTATCAATTAATTTATTAACATTTACTAATTGCATCACTTATTTATTACTCTCTTATATTAATTCTATGTGTCAACACTTCATCATATTTGGAATTTCATGGACATGTACCGTGATCCCGATTTAAATATTCAACATTGGTCTTAAAATGACCGCCTTAATTTTTGAGTCATGTTGTCACTGATGCCCCGTCAATCCGACACTGTATGAATGAGTTATGACTGAAACAATGTTTTGAAAAAAAATAAAATATTTCATTCGAAACATAATAATAATAATAATAATTATTATTATTATTATTAAATATCTCACATTAATAAAAATTATTATAACAAAATTATATTATTAAATCACTTTCATCATTTCCACCATTAGTATTATTTTCCATATTTAATATTAATAATAATAACAAAAATATTTATTATTATTATTAAATATTTCACTTTAGTTTCTGTTGGAACAATGGTCGTTCTTTTCTGGAAATCGAGTATGGTTTTTTTTTGTCAATCCTCATTAGAAGTTCAGGAAATTTTCTTGGAAAGGGGTCATACTGTTCAGGTGGGCAACAGTATTGAAGGTGGTGTCGTTTCCCAGTGTTTGCCAAATTTTTGGGCTTGAAAATTGGGAAATGGAGAAATGTGTGTTTGGAAAAGGAAGTTGCACACAAGATTTTAGGTATCTTGGAAATTTGTGCACAAGGCATGTTTCAGGATCAGAATTTCAAAATACGGTAAAGTAAAAAAGTGCACGCAAGAATTAAATGTGTGCGAAAGATGAGGCTGCGCGGAAGAATCTTACATGACCAATGCAATGTCAAAAGGGTTTTTGTGTGCTCAGAAAGAATATTTTATGCACTAACAAATATGAATTAGGAACTTATGCGCAAGGTCATTGAGGCCTATAAATAGGAGTCTATCCCGTGGATGACTTAAGAATTTTCCAATGAAAATCGGGTTTCTCTGATGCGCAAAATATTTGAGTGAAAAAGAATTACAGTGAGTTAATCTTGCGTGCAAGGTGTTCCTTTAGTCTAAAAAGACCAAGTGAACCCTTCTGTGTCATTGTGTGAAAGAAAAGAGTTGCATGGAAATTAGGGGTTGCGCTAAATTCATCTTTCTCGACAATTCCCAAATCTTGCGCGCAAGTTGAGGTATTGCATGCAAGCGTTGTGTTATACTTTCGACAGGTTTTTGAATATCCGGTTTGTGTGATCAGTGATTTCAAGTGCATCAATTCATAACTTCGATGCAAGTAGTGTCTCATGCTGAACAGAGACAATGAATTCAATGCAAATCTATTGAAGGGACCTTCACATCCATAAACTGAGTGTGATTTCACCCAGGGAAGTGAGCCAAGGGGAGTCGAAGGAAGTGATCCAAGGGATGCAGAGAGTTATCCCTGAACCATTGTAAAGGTAGTGTGCCTGAGACAGAGTGAATGTACCCAAACCTTGTAATCCACAGTTAGTGAAATTTAGTGGAATTAGGTACGACCGGCAACCTGTCGGCGTATGCTCCTAGGATGTAGCCCTTAGTGGTGAACCAAGTAAAAGTGATGTGTGGTCTCTTTGCATATTATTGTTTTCTTTCTATTCCCTTTAGTCTTACAGGTTTAATGAGTTCCTACCAACGTGAGAACAAGATCCTTGTTTTAAAAGAAAAATTGACACCCTGATTCACCCCCCCCCCCCCTCAGGGTGTCCCAGGGTCCTACAATTCCACCATTCAGATTTTAAATAAAAACCTCTATTAAAACTGAGTGATTAATAAATTTATATTAACCACACAACTGCATTTATGTGGGAAAATTAACAATATCACTATTATTATATATCCCTGAAATAAATATCAACCCATGGAGAACCATCATTCATTAATTAAGTGAATTTAATTACATGTATAATTTCCATTTTAATTTATTGAACACAAATAATAATAATATATTAAAAACTTATTATGATTATTATAATTGTTTTTTAATTGGACATAAAAATCAAATTTCAAATAACTTAAACATTCTACGCTCACAAAATTTATACCCTGACTAGGGTAAACCCCGAATTATGAACCTAATGGTGGTATTAGATTTCTCATATTATGTGCCATTTTGAAGATATTAATTATTTATTAATTAAAAAATATAAATAAATAAGTAATTAAATATAAAATAGGGTTTTATCATGTGCGATGTTTCCAAACACCCGACGTACATAAAATTTATATCTCACCTAAGATAAATGCCCCATTTCGGACCCAATGGTGGTCTCAAATTTCTCATACAATGCACATTTTGGGAGATACTAAATTATTTTCAAAAAATAATATAATAAAAAATATTAAATAATTTATCACATGAGCTAGCCATCCAAACGTCTGGCGCTTACAAATGTTACACCCCACCTATGGTAAACACTATGTCTTAGACCTAATGGTAGTCTCTGTTTTCTCATATGATGAATTGTTCTAGAGTTATTAAATTATTTTGAATAAATCATACATTCATGATATACTATATTTAATATTTTTATTTCATCTGCATCGAGGATTTTCAGGCCTCAAAATCTCGAACTAACTCAGTATCTGACTCCAGAAATATTCCATAGAATATTCCAATGTATTAAATGGAATTTTACCCTTACACGTGATCTTTGAAAAAATTATTAATTTTTTTTATTGAAAATTTATATATTCACATAAAAACACTTATAATTTATCAAAAAGAGGGGTTTTGTTATTTAAAAAAAGGATATTATAATCCTCCTCCTCTATCGACTTCTCATCCCCAAGAAATATCCCTAATGGTCTTGCTCGAACAACTCAAACCATGAATTTTGAACATCATACTTCCACTTTCAAGTCTCCATAACAAGAGAAGCATTATGAACATAACAAGTCCAACTAGTCTATGGGATCACACAAAGGCTTCCCTAAGAGTCTACCCATAACCCAGAGTATAACCCTTCTAGACCTAACCCTTGTCTCTATCCTGACACATTAGTCACATTTTTTAAAATATATATACTAACACAACAACATGATTAGTTCAACTAATTAATTCCAATAAAGATATAACACACAGCATGTCAACAGAAATATATCACATAAGAGAAACTATCCCAAACATATAGTAAAAATCAAGGAATTTAATTAATGAACCATTATGCAGAATAATGACAGGTATATATATGGAATGCGAAACTATGTGCCTATTCATGATGCATGAACATAAAATAAATCTTACAAATCTCATATAACATCATCTGCGTCACCCAAATTGAATTTAATCAACCGTAAAAACAAAACAAAATTTCCCATTTATGGAAACTCTAAGGACCACTAGGAACTGACATAGTTCCCCTTCCCAAGTCCCAACCATCCCAACTCTGGTCTATCCTTCCCCAAAACAAAACAAGAGAAAACAAGTTGGTGAATCATGGTCCTCTGATACCGTTTTGTAACATCCCAGCTTGAACCATTGGGTCTGATCCGGAATGATACAAGACCTCATGTGCACCTCCCTGTATGCAAGATATTTACAACTAGAAGTGAGGGTATCAAGAGAAAACTTGGGGAGACTATACCCCATGTATCATGTCATAGGATAAATAATAATGAATAAACTAAATAATAAATAATCATGGTAAATGTGAAAACAGAATAATGACATACATATAAGAGCTCCCAAAGTGGTAAGCCTATCCAAAGTATAAATTTTTAGACAAAAACAAGAAAAATATAAATAAAAAAACATCTACAAGGTACTCTAGTGTCTGTACAGGTGTGCTCCATCTCTATTCTCCATTGCTCAACCATCCTCCATATGGCCCTTTCCTTTCGACGAATCTCTGGTCACAAAATCTACAAGTACTCCGAAATTCCCAAGTAGGGTGTGAGTACAAGACCCAATAGAACACCACCAATGCATCCTTACCATAAGTTCACAAAAATATATAATAGTGTATATCATGGAATAAGTAAATTATTAGTAAACATACATGTGCAAATTCATCATGTGCGGACCAAGCTGCCACAAACCTCAGCCCCACCTACTTCAGATCATTGTCTGTTTGAAAGTCAAGAAGTTATGTACCTTCTATTAGGATGCAATATACAAATATACACAAGAGGAAGATGAATTGTGTATTTTAAAAATATTTCACAATTCTACCTTTTAACGTCAACTAAGGTTTAAGCGGATAAGCAGTGTTTATCTTCTGTATGAAATTATGAGTAGCGGATAAATAGAAATAAAAAAACACATCTTTTTATAGTGGTTCAGGGCATGGAAATCCCCTTGTATAATCCACCAATAACTCTATGATTTTGGTGAATTTCACTATTTAGGTCCTCATATCATAAGATCAATTCACAACTCAGTGTAGGCAGTTGACACCTTTAAAAATAAGGCAAAAACATATCCTTATATTTCTTTAATAGAGAATAGAAAAACCACAGATTAGATCGAGAAATTGATACTCAAAAGAATCAATATATATTGATTTGATGAAACAAATTGATCTTCACAGTTGCAGCAGAAACTGATATTAAATGGATATTCTTCTCTAGAAAATATAAACTTTAAGAGATAGAACAATCTGAAGTCATTCTCATCACAAAATTATCTTCAATTGAAAAAAAAACAAAATAACAGTAGTGAACTTGCAATAGAACAATGAATAAGTATATCACCAAAGAGTATCACTCTTTTTAAGATTGATCGTTCTTTGCAGCACATGAAGGAAAATTCTCAAAAATGATTCTTATTTTCTGAAGGAATTCTCAGCATATAAATAGACAATGATTTTCATTGATATTTAAGATCCAAAGAAATAGCCTAAATTATTGTGAAAATTCAAATTTGAATTTACCAAGAGAGTCGTAACCTCTAATAATAATAGGACCAATAATCTATGAAAAACTTGGTTCTTTGAAAAGATAAAAATGATCCTTAAATCAGTCTTCAAATCTAACTTAAATGTTGCAGAAATCACGAATCAAAGACACGGCTTCAAGAAATCTTTACATTAAGAACACAATAAAGAATTGATCATGTAGCATATGGTTGAACACGTAGCATAGGGTTCCTTTGCATAGCATAGGGTTCCTTTGCATAGCATAGGGTTCCTTTTCATAGCATAGGGATGATGATCCATTCATTCATCCTTGTCAGCATAAAATCCCGAATGTAGCATTGATTAACCATACGTTCAAATTCCCAAACGTAGGGTATGAATAGTAATTCCAGATTCCAACATAGGATTGTCGATCCATATGTGTGTTGATCAATTTGTCCTTTCAGCATAATGTAGGGATGAAAACAATGTTTCCATAATTATTCCCAAAACGTTAAACTTTTCATAATAAAATATAAAATTATGTACATTTACTAAACAAAACTTCATTATAAAACAACAAAGGGTATTTGTGATCATAAAATGAATCATTAATTATGGAGTATTTTCAAGAAAAAATATGCCCAAACATATCCCCCTTTTGATGATCACAAAACCCATTATAATTCATTGCAAAAAATTAAAGAAATTATAGAATTTTTAAAACATATAGATATATAAAAACATTTCAATTTCATAAAATTATTTTGATAATGAAATTTTTTCAAAAATGTAGTGATTAATAAGTATTCTCCAAGGATACTACCCATTCTCCCCCTTTTTTGATATTAAAAAGATTAAGGAGAGGAATGAATCAATATAAACCACAGTTAACATTGTGCTTAACTAAGTGAAAAGTTATAATAATCGATAGAAAAAAATCTAAGTTTGTCAGTAAATAATTGAACTAAAGTAAAGATAAATAAAAGAACGAATAAATGAATTAAATTGAAATAGATCTTTCAAATGTTTTTAAAATGATTAAAAAACAATCCAGAATTAGTTTGAGTCTTCAAAATGAGTGGGTTTAAAGCTCAGTTTCAATAGGAATATAGGGATCTTTTGGATGATGAATGGCTTTGACTACACTGTTGTGATCCAAAAACTTCAGCAACAAACTTTGGAAATGATTATTGAAAACTTCTTTCCAACGCTGAAGTAGCTTCTTAGATTCATGACTAATATTCAAGCTCTCCACTAAGTTGATCTTGATAAATGAATTCACTTCTTCCTTAGACTGAATGAAATAATCTAACTTGTCTCTAATCATATTAATCACTACTCCCAACCAGGATTCATTAGAATTCAACTGACTAACCAGATGCTTTTGGTCTTCCAATATTACACCCAAGGGAATTATATCACGCTAAAGAGTGTGAGTCCTATCACTAAACTCATCCAAAACAGCAGTAATTGATTCAAATTTCCTCAGAAATTCTAGTGGGGTCTATTGAGAAAAATAACTTGAAATTTCCTTCGGAGATTGAAATTATCTTCCAACCATAACCTTGAAATTGTCAAAATCTATCTTCTTGACATAATCATCCTTTAAAGTTGAAATTTCCCCTAACATTTTGGCAATAAGATCCTTCAAATCTCCAAAACATATTATATTTTCTTTAAACTCTCTCAAATAAATATTTTGAGCTTCATACTCTGATCTTGAAATAGAAATAGATCTATACTCTTCAAAATTATTCTTGTTTGCATCCATTTGTTCTCTTAAGAAAAAATTTTGAGCATCCAGAATTTGAATCTTTATTGTATGATAATCAACCTCAGAGTGAGAAGGCTTAAGAGATCCATTTCATCCTTGATTGAGACCAATAATAGCCAGACTTGTCTCACCATCTCCTTCTGATATTCTGCTTAAATGAGATCCTCCAACAAAATCAGCATCATGAACATTATGAGTTCCAGCATCAGGGATCTCTTCCCTATGAAGTTCTTGACTTTGAGCCTCCTGCTCAAATTGATCGATTACTGGGGTGTCATGCCTAGTTGCTTCAGCTTCATCATGTGAAGTGACATTCACATCACTAATAGTAGCTTCGACTACTATTGTAACGGCCCAGACCCGGCCATCCACCCGAACAGTGCTGAGCGGGTCGGGTGTCACTACCTTAGGCGCACCTCCCCTGAACGCCAAAGGTTGCCGACTAGCATCAAGGGTCTGAATAGGTATAGTGGGGAGGCTATACCCTCTCGGAGGATCATATTAAGGGTACTGGTCTGAGTATAACAGTAAAGATGAAGCGGAAAGAAAGACTCAGCAGACTCGAACCAGACCCACAGAGCGGAAGCATATCCAATATCAACAAATAGCAGAAGCAATAATTATAACAACAGCAGCGAAAATAAACACAACAGCATACTAATAACATGTAACTACTACTGAACAGTAAAACATGCATCCAAAGCAGGTCATACACAACTGAATATAAAAAGGGCGCCAATGGCTAACCAACAGTAGCTACAACAATCATGCCAATACAGAAAAGTAAATAAAGCAAGGTAAACCTAGCTAGGCATGACCTCAAGGTCCATACCATCTCCATGCAACAACTAACGTAACCCAGCTCCTGAAGCTGGCCCCTTTCCTGCACACAAATCCATGAAGTCTGCACGCATCCCGAAGGGCCCGTGCAAGGTGTGAGACAAATCTCAGTAGGATACCACCCAACGGTGCGTACCAAATATATGTGTTTAAGCAGTCATGCATTTACCAGGAAAGCAGTAATCAGTACCATGAAAAAGTAAATACAAACTCCACTGGTGCTCAACGTCCACCATGGAGTGTCACCTGCTTCGGCCAACACCGGAATCTCTGTCGTGTAAACCGGCACCATGTGCCACCTGACACCTCGTGTCTCAAGTACCGACGTCACGAAGGCACGCCCAAAATAGTTACCCGACACCATGTGCCTCCTGACACCTCATGCCTCAAGTACCGACGTCCCGTAGGAACGCCCAAAATAGTAACCCGGCACCATGTGCCTCCTGACACCCCGTGTCTCAAGTACCGACGTCCCGAAGGCATGCTCATTTCCTGAAGGCTCCTCACCTCTCACATGGCTTTCTACGGCAAGCACCCCCAACCAAAATACCTAACCTCAACTATGGGGGCCTCTACCCACACGAGTGTTCAAAACCACCTCATCACGGAGTATCTCTGTGTGCACACTACTCAAGTCCTGGGTGAGAGGTAATCACCAAAATAGTCCTAAGCCACCAACACATCTGACACCTCGTGTCCCTGCGACCATGTCGCTCAAGTTTGATGGCCTTGCCATCCAAGTAACCTAGGCCATGCCCATCCTGACAGTCGTACTGCCTCAAACCGACGTCCATGACACCCAATCCCGTGGTCAAAACCACCCAAAGTAACCCGGGCAAAGCCCTAACCTATGATCAGCATCACTCAAGCGTAATCGGGCCAAGACCAACACAACCCAAAGGGTCCAGCAGATGCAATTCAGCAATTGCATATATAACATGTTTAAACAGGAAAACATAAACCAGCAAAACAAACTAAACAGTTGAATTGCACTATACCAGGTGTTGTCCCATACCAGCATTGAGGTCTTAAATGCCTCCAATAATTATAACAGGCTTAAATAATTTAAACTAACAGTTTAACACAATAATATTGCAATTAAAACCATTTTGGTGTTCTCCGGCCAAAATGCCCTGATGAGCCACGGTCCCTCACCCGGCCCCGCTCACGCAAAATGGTAACTGGGCATACCCAAAGGCATCCCAGAGGTCCCATAAACAATACAGTATGAAAAGGCAGATAAAACGGGTCCCGCTCAAAAATACCCGAAAACGCGCCAAAGCCGCGTTACCCAAACAACCACAAAAACACAAAATGAGGTATGCACCACCTACCTAAGACTCACATGATGCTACTCCTCCGGTAACACCCGCCAATTAGATCTAAAACGCGGTAAATCTACAAAATATTCAAAACTTCTCAAAGGGCTATAACTTGTTCTAGAAATAAAATCAGACAAAACGGACAAAGAGGAATCGAGGCCTTACCGAGTTGGTTCCAACGCATCCAACCGGGATCGGATCGGAGTTCGGACGAAGAACCGGAAAACAAAAGAAGATCTGGCCGACTTGGTTCGCTAAACCTGGACAAAATATTGAGGTTCTGCCTCAATACGAGGATACTGCCCGTTTTAAGCAAAAGAAAGAAAGTACATGGCATGTACTTTGGGACTACACACCATGTATGGTTCATTTAACTGTTCATAAGATGGAAAGATTTCACCGACTTACTTTTTGAACCTGCCGACATGAGTACACATCGTGTACCTCTTGGTACACGACGTGTACTGGGTTCCTCTTCCCTTCCTCGCCGACTTGCTCACACTCCATGTATATTCCTCATACACGGCCCGACTATACAGCGTGTCCAAAGGGAACACGGAGTGTCCCGGGTTCTTACCCGGCCAACGGCCTACACGCCATGTATGGATTCACACGGTCGGCAGTCTACACGGCATGTTCAAAACTACACGTCGTGTAGTAAGAAAACTCTACACGGTCACCCGCACGACATGTAATCGGTGAGTACACGGTCATCCACTCGCCTAGACAAACATGGCGTGTACTTAAAGTACACGGCATGTAGTCTGGAAATTTCCAGAAACTTCCCATTTAATCCAGTTTCCTTGGAAACAAGTCAAAAAATTTGAAGAGGGTCGGGATTTTGACCCGTTCTAAAAACCCGGGTTCTTATAAACTCCCCACCTTAACGTAGCTCATCCCCAAGCTACCAAACGAAACCAAGAGATGGCACCGAACATTCCCACCCCAGTTAAACAACCCAGACTACCCCAGTCTCAAATGTTCCGGCCAAATTCCTCAAGGGGGATCCCCACCTTAGGAATTGGCTTACCCGGTCTCAACCCAACAAAACGTAAAACAAACAGGGTTTACTAACCTGTTTTCCGGAAGTAAAATCCTCCCGTGACGCATCGTCACCCCTGCACTACATTGGTGCTCCTATGTCGCTTCCAACACCAAAGTATCCCGCACTACATCGGTGTCTGCCTCTACGAGGTCCTGGTGCCTAGCACCTCAAGTAACCTGCATCCACGATGCCCCGATGCCCATGGAACCTCATGTAACCCGCATCCACGATGCCCCGATGCCCATGACACCTCATTTAACCTGCATCCACGATGCCCCGATGCCCACGACACCTCATGTAACCCGCATCCACGATGGCCCGATGCCCTCGGCACCTCATACATACATATATATATATATATATATCATGCACCCGATATGGTACCAACCCACTGACTAGCATCTAGTCAGTCCACAAATATCCTGTGCACCCCATGCACTCAAAACAGACATACCTCTACAGGTCATGCCAAAAAGGAAACATGGAGATCACGGTCACACCGCGGTGTACCTCTAACTGTCACCGGCTCATCGGCCTGCTCAGCCTCTGGCAGCTCCACGACACGCACCTGGCCTGAAACACAGCTGCCTGATGCCTGAACTCCCGATGTTGCTCCAGTCACCATCCACTAACCCCTCAGCTAGGTCCCACCGTCTCTGTCACGACCTCCACACACAACTAAACCTCGACTACCCTCTCCGGGTACCGAACCCGAACCAACTCCAGACGCTGCAGTCTGTCCTGGTCCCTGCCTGCCGGCTATCTGAGAAGGCTGCCTGCAAAACCTCTCCAGATTTTCATCCTGTCCACATGCCCGGCACTCCTTCGGAGGCCTGTCGCACTGCGTCCGAACATGTCCCGGCTGTCCACACTGGAAGCAAATCACTGAAGAACTCCCACGAGGTGGTCTAGCTGAATCCCTGGCCTGACTGCCCTGCTGGAACTCATCTCGTCCTCGCTTCCTGTTGTCCGAACCGTCAGCTGAAGCTGTCGTCCTGCCCAAGCGAGATTTCTCCCTCTCATTTCCCTCGGCTATAAGTGCCTGATTCACTGCCTCGGAGAAAGAACCCAGCCTGAAAATGTTCACCGGGACCCGAATGGCGTGTCGCAAGCCATCCTCGAAGCGCCTCAACCTAGCTGCATCATCGCTCACCATACCAGGTGAAAAGCGAGACAACTCTATGAAATTAGCTGCGTAGTCCATGACGGACATGTCCCCCTACTGAAGACTTAAGAACTCCCGAGCTCTCTCTGCCCTCAGTTTCTCCGGGTAGAAGTGCTCAAAGAACCTACCCTCGAAGGGATTTTTTTTTACGTTTTTCAAAAAAAATATTTTCCAGAAAATGCTTAGGATAGAAATATTTTTAAAAATATGCCTCAAAGGCAGCATCCGGGATGCCGCCTTTGCATTTTGGGGGCAAGGCGGCATCGCGGATGCCGCCTTTACGCTGCGGGTGAAAGGCGGCATCCGCGATGCCGCCTTTCTCCTAAAATTTTTTTTTTTTTGAAAATTTTTATTTTTATTTTTTGTTTTGTTTTGTTTATATATATATATACATGTATACATATAAATATTATATATAAACAAAAAAAATCAGCAGAATATTTGCTATTAAATATCCAGCGGTACAACCATTACAGCAATCTGGATTCTGACAGAAGCTCTCACCCAGACCTCCCTTTTATAAGAAATCTTACCCTGGAAATCATTCTGCATTTCTGATGTGGGATTCTGGTTCTTCATTTCCTGTACAGAACATTCTGCATTTTTGATGTGGGATTCTGTTTCAAGTACGTGACTTTGAAAGACTATAAAATATAAACTATAAGGCCAATATAAATGAAACTTAAAACATGTATTAAACATAAAACAAATAGTTGAAAACAAAAAGAATTTCCTCAAAGATGTTGATGAAAAATAATCTATAACCTCTCAAAACCGCCTACTTGAAACTTAAAAATGTTTCAAGTACGTGACTTTGAAATACTAAAATATAAACTATATTGCCAATATAAATGAAACTTAAAACATGGATTAAACATAAAACAAATATTTGAAAATAAAAATAATTTCGTAAAAAATATTGATGAAATATAATTGATAAGATTTCAAAAAGACCAACATGAAACTTAAAAATGTTTCAAGCACGTGACTTTGAAAGCCTATAAAATATAAACTATAAGACCGATATAAATGAAACATAAAACACGGATTAAACATATAACAAATAGAAGAAAATAAATATAATTTCGTAAAAAATGTTCATGAAAAATAATTTATAAGATTTCAAAACCGCCTACTTGAAACTTAAAAATGTTTCAAGTATGTGACTTTGAAAGATTATAAAATTATTACTAATTAACTGATTAATTATTATATAATTAATAGTTAGATTAATAATTTACTAATTAATTATTATATAAGTAATAATTAATAATTAATAATTTAATGAATAGTTATAATTAATATTTATATTAATAATTAACAAATTAATAATTACTTATTACTTATTAATAATTATTAATTACTAATTACTAATTACTAATTATAATGAATAATTATAATAAATATTTATATTACTGATTAACTAATTAATAATTACCAATTACTAATTAATTAGTTATAATTATTAATTATATTTCTAATTAACTAAATATTTATTATATATGTAATAATTAAGTATTATATAATTGATAATTTTATTACTAATTAACTAATTAGTTATTATATAATTAATGATTAATAAACACTAATTACCAAATTACAAATTATATACTAATTAATTAGTTATTTCGTAATATAAATATTAATTATATACTAATTAAATAGTTAATTAGTAATAGAATTATTAATTATATAATTTTTAATTAGGTAATTAGTAATTATTAATGTTTTATTATTATGTTCGTATGGTTATATAAATATATATAAATAAAACCTAATTTACCCCCTCCTGAGATTCCACTCTGACCAACAAGTAAAAATAGTATTTTGATTTCAGTACACATAAAACATGTAAACAATAATGTACAATCAATTCATATGTCTGTGGCGAGGATATTTCGTCCCACATGGTGGTCTGCGAATAGGATGTCCGCGTCGAGTGCGCAGTGGAGTCTGATGACCTGGAGAAGGCTGATCCTCGGGCACTGAAACGTCGACTGTCGCATCCTCCATCTGTGTGTCAGTGGGAGGAGATGTCAACTGCATCTCGTACTTCCATTCGGATCCTTCTCCCACTAGGGTGGTAGAAGGACCTGGCTCCATCGCAGAGGGGAACGAAGCCTGTGATGGAGCTATACCCCAAGATGACGACGACTCTAGAATCCAAGGTTGTGAAGTATCTGGAACCCAAGATGGAGAGAAATGAGGATATCCTGTCAGGAAAGACGGATCCCATGCCACCTAAGGCACATCCTGAATAGGCTGATCCTGGACTACTAGAGGACTGACCTCTGCCTGTGGAACAGGAGAGGCCTCACGTGCAGCACGACGATGTCTACGTCGCCGTGGTCGTGGCTCCTCAGCACCAGCAGCAGCTGCAGGATGTTCCTCTAGGGCAGGAACCTCCTGTCTCCGAGCCAGATGCGTGAAGATGCTCCCATAAAGCGCATGAAAAGATGCCCTCGCCTCCAGCGTTATAGCATGGACGGCTGCCCGACTAAAGACCCCCTCCTCCTCTTCATCACTCATGCGAACAAGCTGCTCTGTGTGACTTCCTTGTAAGTAGATTCAAATGGAATTAGAAAATAATTCAATAAACAAACTAATAGAAATTTATTAATTTACCATCCTCTACATCTCTATGCCATCTTGGGTAAGATATAGTATAGACTTCAGTCTATACCATGGCGCATAGTCAACCTGCTCTGAAAGAGAGAATCAATTTGTAGGAAAACCCTGAATACGTAACTCTGTACGTCTGTGCCAGCAGTCGATAAAACTCGCATGTACTTGGGACCAGTCATCATCCTGCCTCCCTGTCAGCTTCATCCCATGAAGCTTGTCTGTCTGTCTAGATGGTAATGGAATCAGCTGAGTACGAAAAAATTGGCGCATGACCCTGTCAGGCTGCTGCCACTCAATAATATGAAAGTGAATGAGGGGCACTACAACCATTGCATCCTCAAGCCCAACAGTGCAGTATGCTAGCAACTGGTCCATAATACTCCAGTATGGAAGCCATGAAATCTGAAATGACAAGTGATTTTGTCAAAAAAACACCCAACTAAAAACCAAAATTGATGTTATTATTAAAAATGTTAGACAGTTATAGATTGTATATACATACCTGATCAGGTAAGAGACAGTCCAACTGTAGCCGATATACGCCCAAATGCTGTCTCGGAACCACGTCAAAATTGTGTCGCTGACACCACCTGTAAAATACAACGATAATGACAAATAATGAGAAATTATAGTCAATAACTCATAGTAGAATCAAAAACCAATAGAAATGACTTATCATACCAACGTCCACGCGGAGCATCATGTAGCACCTCCATCTCGACCGGTGGACCAGCAAGGTCAGGGCGGAATGCTGGGATGCGCTCCCATGCCCACATCTGAATAAGGATGATGCATCCTCCAAGACCTGTACGGTCCCTATGGGATAGTCTGCATAATGATCTGTACGTGTATGCCAAGCAGGCTGATCCCCAACTGTATGTCCCAGCCCGTTCAAATTCCTCTAGTAGGGGTAGATACATCATATGCACGTGCATCCCCGAGTGATCAGTACACATGGTCCCACCAATGAGTTGTAAGATATATGCACGGGCGTAACGCATAACGGTCTGCTCATCATCATCATCCTGTAAATGTGGAATCTGCGACTCCAACCAACGCATAGATATGGACGATCCATCTGTAGCCCTACGGTCAGACAAAATATCAACGCCTAACAAGCGTTGAGCAAGGTCTGGCCAAGCTGCACGAGTGGCTCCAATAACGGGTCTCCCCTGGATAGGCAGACTGAGAAGAACTGCGACATCCTCAAGGGTGATGGTCATCTCTCCCTCAGGCAAGTGGAATGTGTGTGTCTCTGGTCTCCATCTCTCAACGAGGGCAGCAAGTAGTTAATGATCTACAAATGTGAAATCTGATACGGCAAGGCCATAGAAGCCAGCACTGCACAAGTAAGGTCTAATGGCATGTGGAGGCTCCATGTGATGAAAATGGTGTGCTCGACGCACCTTCACAAATCGATCTGGATGACCCTCTAACACGGCCTGCGAAATATGGGTAGGCTGCTGAGTGAGTAGTATGGTATCATCCATCTGCATATAAACAAAGAAAATGAGTCGTAAGTGTAAAATGTAAATATAACATTATGATGTTTTTAGAATTTATCTAATTGTATGTATTCAATATCTTATGCTAATTATTATGATACTATAAATTTGTTATAGAACAGTTTGCTAAAATATCCTGCATGTTTGCATTGGGGTTTAGGTTGGAGGGTTTAGGGTTAAATTTTTTAATATTAATGTCCAGGAAACATGTTAATGGGTTAACTGACATTTACTTTTCAATATGGGTTAAGTGTTCCGTTTCGGAGTTTTGAAATAAATTCTATTATCTCATATTTAAAGTTATTTCTTGAAAGCATGAATATTAATATGAAATAAGTTATATTATCTAAAATATTGAGTCTTGAATTTGGTTACACATATTTTGGGGGAGCTTTATGATTAACTACTTATGGATTGGATTAAGATAAACCATGTCAATTAGTAATGATGATTTTAGAATTTATCTAATTGTATGTATTAAATATCTTATGCTAATTATTATGATACTATAAATTTTTTATAGAACAGTTTGATAAAATATCCTGCATGTTTAGATTGGGGTTTAGGTTGGAGGGTTTAGGGTTAAAATTTTTAATATTAACGTCCAGGAAACATGTTAATGGGTTAACTGACATTTACTTTTCAATATGGGTTAAGTGTTCCTCTTTAGGAGTTTTGAAATAAATTCTATTATCTCATATTTAAAGTTATTTCTTGAAATCATGAATATTAATATGAAATAAGTTATGTTATCTAAAATATTGAGTCTTGAATTTGGTTACACATATTTTGGGGGAGCTTTATGATTAAATACTTATGGATTGGTTTATGATAAACCATGTTAATTAGTAATGATGTTTTTAGAATTTATCTAATTGTATATATTCAATATCTTATGCTAATTATTATGATACTATAAATTTGTTATAGAACAGTTTGCTAAAATATCCTGCATGTTTAGATTGGGGTTTAGGTTGGAGGGTTTAGGGTTAAAATTTTTAATATTAACGTCCAGGAAACATGTTAATGGGTTAACTGACATACACTTTTCAATATGGGTTAAGTGTTCCGCTTTCGGAGTTTTAAAATAAATTCTATTATCTCATATTTATATTTATTTCTTGAAAGCATGAATATTAATATGAAAACTTATCTCAGATGTTTGGGGTTTAGAAAACTGAGGAATAAAGAAGAGATAACAACATTTAGTTTACAATATGGGAATGTCACAATGAAGACAATACATCATTATGAATGAGACTGTAAAGTCAACCCAACAAAGTTAGGGCATCGCTTCCGGTTATGACCTTCTTTATGACATATTGTGCATCGCAAACTCTGTCCTTGTTCTTGAGGCCAGTCCATCTCATTACGCATCCTACTCACCTTTGGTCTCCCACGAGTACGTAACCGATTCATGTCAGGTATCACTATCGGTTGGCCTTCAGGCATTGGGAAATAACGATACTCCCCAATAGGTGTCCATGGTGCAGCATAACAGTTGGCAATGATATCCATCTGGTACACTGGATCAACATATGCTTCCCATGAGATGTTCACAGAGGCACATGCTGCGATGGCGTGTGTACATGGAAACCGTAAGGCCTGAAATTTTCCACATTGGCATTTCCTTGTTTCCAGTAATACCACCATTTTTTCACTGACGTGATTTGTGATGGGGTCTGAACGCTCTTGAACTTCAAATCGGGAGTCTTCTCTTCAAAAGAGACAGACGTGATAACCAGAAGATTCTTCAATATTTTTTTCAATCTCTCGTTGAAAGTGTCTTCCATATCTTAGCCCTTGATGTATTCCATCTGATGATAGTTTTTGTCTATCCACAAATTACTTCACGCATCGATATAATTTCTCCTGAACTAAGGCGGTTATAGGTAGCTTGCGAAGTCCTTTGAAGATACCATTGATGCACTCTACAATGTTTGTCATCATGTGTCCGTACCTCTTTCCCCTGTCGTATGCCAATGTCCATTTCTCTTTTGGAATCTGCATCATATAATCATAAACTTCTTGATTAGCCTGAGGAATTTGTTCAAAACGTTCTTCAAATCGTCGTTGGTCCGACTCATATGCTACAAAACGTAGATGATATTTCACATAAATTGATTTTATATTTATATTGAAATAGTAAAACAGAACGAATAAAATACGTACCAAGCCTCGTGATTGCCTTATTCATCAGTTCGTTGTGGAATTTTTTATGCACATTGCTACCAATGTGTCTAATGAAGAAATGATGATGTGCATTTGGGTATCTCTATGTATCAGGATCTGCATTGATTGCCTCATTAATTGTTCGATGGCGATCAGATATCAAACAAACTCCCTGAATGTTGGTGAAATGGTTGTTGATACATGCCAGAAACCAACTCCATGATTCATAGTTTTCTTTATCTACAATGGAAAAGGCAAGCGGAAGAGGTGAACGGTTTCCATCTTGGGTTGCCGCAATCAACAATACACCCTTGTATTTTCCATACAGAAATGTTCCATCAATCTGAATAAATTGTTTGCAAAAAAAAAATGCAGAGATACAAGGAAGGAATGCCCAGAACAACCGATGAAATTGAACACGAGATGGATCAAGTCGATTATCAGGAGACACATGTTCGTTTTTATCCAGATGGAAGACAACTTGGTTATGATTCCTCAGTATGGATAGCAATTGCGGCAATACTCGATATGAGTCATCCCAATCACCATATAACTTCACAATTGCCTTCTGTTTCGCCATGAATGCCTTATTATAGGAAATCTTATAACTGAATTTCTGTAGAATCCTCTCTTGCACAAGGGATATTGGAACATCTTGGTATGTCCTAATCATCTCAACAATAATAGATGACACAAATTCTGCATCCAATGAAGTATAATCTTGTGTGAGACTTGGCTGAACTCAAGTATGAGCCGCCTCAATCCTTGAGATTCTCCAACCTCCAAATGTAATGTCTGGAATAGCCCTTAAGCGAAATCTACAATCATCCCCATACTTCATGCACCATATAACATATTTACTACAGCATGATTCGTGAACTACATAGTTGAATTTTCTCTCAATATGAAATCTCTTTAACGTGCTTTTTAAGGCATCTTTAATGGGAAAATTCCTTCCAATATATAAGGTTTTTTCCACCTCACTAAACCTATCTGGTACAACTCCAGGGAACTTAGTTGTCGGTGTGAGAACAGTATTATCGAATTCAGGCACGCGTGTCATTTCTTCTGACCAAGATGAAAATATTGGTGGATGATTTATTGACCGAGGTTGATGTACAGCAATTGCATTTCTCAAAACCTCCTCTCTATCTTCTATTGGTCCCTCCTCATCAGCACTGTTGTCGCCATCTGATCCATCATTACGAAACTCCTCATCAGAAGTCTGATTGACATGTATATCTGGGAGATCATCTAGGTTGTCCTCTTCTGCTGCATCATTTGGAATAGGCTCAATGTCATGGGGTAGACTGTCTTCAACCACTCTTGTATTTCTACGTCTTTGTACAAGTGGGCGTTGTTGTTGTAGAGTAGCAACAAAAACGTATAACTCCATCATGGTACCATCTAACCATTGATAAAATAAATTA
Organism: Viscum album; assembly: GCA_963277665.1. Taxonomy (NCBI): domain Eukaryota; kingdom Viridiplantae; phylum Streptophyta; class Magnoliopsida; order Santalales; family Viscaceae; genus Viscum; species Viscum album. The sequence goes on along the minus strand of OY728153.1, from coordinate 53,540,620 downwards.
ATTGCTTGGACCCACTGCGCATCAGCAACCAATGGACAAGCTATATGCCATAGTGTTGTTGGAAATTGCAAATGTCTATAGCTCATAGAAATGATCTCTTGATCGGGTCCCAGATTTAAGGAAACACGAATTCTCTCTTGAAGGTCACTTATGGTAACACAATCAACTGTACTAACCACCATAATTGGTTGTGTACTGTAAGAAGCTCCTTGCTCAGTTTGAATAATCTCCCCATAACAGTACACACAGGCAAACATGGCTCTCTACGTCAAAAATGTTTCTTTCATCAAAATTATGATAGTGTAACAAAATATTAACAATTATGTTTGACGATATGATGTTTATTATAATGTAATTTTAGTGCGCCTTTCTATACCATAAACTAAGCTACTGATGTTTGACCATATGATATTTATTAGAATGTAATTTTAGAGCGCCTTTTTATTTAGTTTGTTTGTTCGTCTTCATTTCACTTTATATGTTCATTAGTATCATTAGCTAATCATTATATGAATTTATGTTTTAATCCTATTTTATTTATTAATTATTCTAAAATTAACTAATAATAACTAATCGTTAATTATTCTATTATTCTATAATTAACTAATAATAACTTTAATTCGTTAATTATTATGTCCTTATTTGATTCTATAACATTATATTTATCATTTATCATTGATAAATATACTGATCATTAGTATCGTTAGCTAATCATTATATGAATCCATGTTTTTATCCTATGTTATTTATTAATTATTCTAAAATTAACTAATAATAACTAATCGTTAATTATTCTATTATTTTATAATTAACTAATAATAACTTTAATTCGTTAATTCTTATGTCCTTATTTGATTCTATAACATTATATTTATCATTTATCATTGATAAATATACTGATTTGATTTTTATTCTCTTAGAAATTTTAGTAGTTTATAAAGAAAATATGAATCATCTTAAGCATATTCCCCGAGAGTGTCAAACCAGGATGCAGCAAGGCCCGTTATCGTGCACCAGTTCCCGTTAAAGTCTAGTTCGAAGCGGTGTTTTCGGGTTTTACCCCTATGTACATTTGTGCCAGAGCCACATCCACTTGTTTGTATCCAGACAGGAATTTAATTGCATAGATAACCACATAATCTTTAAGCTACCAAAATTTCTAAATACTTAATCTTAAGTTAATCTATACTTAATCTATACTACCTAACAGTAATTATTTAAAACTATATATAACTAATTACAAAAACTAAATAACCAAATATTAAGAACTACCTAAACTACTTAACAAATGAAAGATTTAAAACTAAACAAAATTAAATTAATTAAATAAAAACATTAAATTAAATAAAGAAACATACCTCTAAATGAAGCTTCGTAAAAACTCACACAGCAAAGGAATTTTTTAGAGAGAGAGAGAAATTCGGAGAGATGAAGTGAGGAGGGAGAGAGGAAGGCAATGAGAAAGTGAGGAGAGGGGAGGGGGGTGGCCGCCCTTTTATAGGGAGTTCAGACGAAGGCGGCATCGCGGAAGCCGCCTTTCTCCTCTGCGTATGGCCAAAGGCGGCATCGCGGAAGCCGCCTTTCGCCTTACCCTGAGGAGAAAGGTGGCCTCCCCCTGGCCACATTTGCCATGTCATAAATTTGGGCCAAAGCCGGCGCGGGGGAGCAAAGGCGGCATCACAGATGCCGCCTTTGTAGCGTATTTTTTAAAAGAAACTGACCTAGGCAGTTTTTCAGAATTTTTTTTAGAAAAACGTATTTAAAAAAATCCACCCTCGAAGTCCTTCCATGCCAGTCCCTCGTGTCTACGAGCCTGAACCTATACTTCCCACCAACGCTTCGCCGGTCCTCTCAACATGTACGTCACCAGCTTGACCCTCCACCCTGGAGGCGTCTCGAGCTGCTTGAATATCATCTGCATACTCTCTATCTAGTTCTCAGCCGCCTGCAGACCACCCTCTCCCTGAAAAAGTGGTGTGTGCTGCGACTGGAACTCCCGCGTCAGATACGCCATAGAAGGCTCTGCACCCTGAACGCCACTATCCATCCCCTGAAAGACACGTACTAGGCTCGCCCGGAGCTGCTCGTCGAGCCACAGCCCGAACGATGCCAAACCCGACTGTTGTCCTACCTGCACTGGATCCTGAACCTGATCCTGTCCCTGAGCCTGTACCTGCGGCTCGTGCTCTGCCTGTACTGAATTCTGACCCTGATCCTGCGGCACTGTACCATCTCCTGTCTGAGGCTCCATCGAGTCGTGAAGGAGTAACCCGCTGAATACCATAAATGGTCACACAGCCCATATATATATATAACAATATATTCTACGCAGATAAGGAAAGCAGTAAAAGGCAGTGCATAACAACTACCCTTACTCCCCCTCACCGCAACCCATGCCCCACGGCATCCCGGCCTCATGGCCTCCTTACCCGCTCAACAGAGCCAAGTATCGATAGTACCTCAGGCCATGCCCATCCCGACAACTCATGTTTCCTCAACCGACGATCGAGTCGCCCAATCCTGATAGTTACACTGCCTCAGTCATAGTACCTGCCTGCTCTCATAAGAGTCAGACCCAAAACCCTGCCACATGCAATTCTACAAAAAAATAAAGCATGGCATACACATTGAAACAACTAGCAATTCTATCAAGAATTTTACCATTTTACATTTCAAAGCAGATAAAGCATGGTAATTGATTTATTTTATTCACATGGTATTATCACTTCACAAAGCATACGAGAAATTATGAAATTGAAATACCCTAGAAATGTGCCTATCAAAAGCCAAGCAACAAGCCTTGCCATATCGGGCCAAGGTCCAATTCTCCCTTACCACACCGGGTCAAGGGTCACATATCACAATGCAGAACATCACACACCAAGTGAGCCACCGAGGTGGAAATCGTATAAACCGTAATCTGAGCAAAAGAAAACAGCAATTCCCACCCATGGTAACTAAGTCCATCCCTCGTACCTGGGGCTGCAGGCACCCAAGCACAAGCTAGAAACCCAGTTCTAGTAACAACAACTTATCTCTAGTCTGCCATATCCCAAATAGTAAAACCATCATAAATAAAAGAGAAGTCTCAATCTCATTAGTAGCCGGAAAACACTGCTACTAAATCCCTGTCAAGAACTCCTTTGATACCACTTTGTAACGTCCCAGACCCGACCAGCCACCCGAACAGTGTCGAGCGGGTCGGGTGTCACTGCCTTATGCGCACCTCCCCTGAATGCCAAAGGCTTCCGACTAGCAGAAAGGGTCTGAATAGGTATAGTGGGGAGGCTATACCTTCTCAGAGGATCATAGTAAGGGTACTTGTCCGAGTATAACAGTAAAGATGCAGCGGAAAGAAAGACTCAGCAGACTCAAACCAGACCCACAGAGCGGAAGCATATCCAATATCAACAAACAGAGGAAGCAATAATTATAACAACAGCAGTGGAAATAAACACAAAAGCATGCTAATAACATGTAACTACTACTGAACAGTAAAACATGCATCCAAAGCAGGTCATACACAACTGAATATAAAAAGGGCGCCAATGGCTAACCAACAGTAGCTACAACAAGCATGCCAATACAGAGAATTAAATAAAGCAAGGTAAACACAGCTAGGAATGACCTCAAGGTCCATACCATCTCCATGCAACAACTAATGTAACCCAGCTTCTAAAGTTGGCCCCTTTCCTGCACGTAAATCCATGAAGTCTACACGCGTCTCGAAGGGCCCGTTTAGGGTGTGAGACAAATCTCAGTAGGATACCACCCAACGGTGCATACCAAATATATGTGTTTAAGCAGTCATGAATTTACCAGGAAAGTAGTAATCAGTACTATGAAAAAGTAAATACAAACTCCACTGGTGCTCAACGGCCACCATGGAGTGTCACCTGCTTCGGCCAACGCCGGAATCTCTGTCGTGTAACCCAGCACCATGTGCCACCTGACACCTCGTTTCTCAAGTACCGACGTCCCGAAGGCACGCCCAAAATAGTAACCAGGCACCATGTGCCTCCTGACACCTCATGCCTCAAGTACCGACGTCCCGAAGGCACGCCCAAAATAGTAACCCGGCACCATGTGCCTCCTGACACCTCGTGTCTCAAGTACCGACGTCCCGAAGTCACGCTCATTTCCTGAAGGCTCCTCACCTCCCACGTGGATTTGTATGGCAAGAACCCCAAACCAAAATACCTAACCGCAACTATGGGGGCCTCTACCCACACGAGTGTTCAAAACCACCTCATCACGGAGTATCTCTGTGTGCACACTACTCAAGTCCCGGGTGAGCGATAATCACCAAAATAGTCCTAAGCCACCAACACATCTGACACCTCGTGTCCCTGCGACCATGTCGCTCGAGTCCGATGGCCTTGCCATCCAATTAACCTGGGCCATGCCCAACCTGACAGTCATAATGCCTCAAACCGACGTCTATGACGCCCAATCCCGTGGTCAAAACCACCCAAAGTAACTCGGGCAAAGCCCCAACCTGTGATTAGCATCACTCAAGCCTAATCGGGCCAAGCCCAACACAACCCAAAGGGTCCAGCAGATGCAATTCAGTAATTTCATATATAACATGTTTAAACAGGAAAACATAAACCAACAAAACAAACTAAACAGTTGAATTGAACTATACCAGCTGTTGTCCCATACCATCACTGAGGTCTTAAATGCCTCCAATAATTATAACATGCTTAAATAATTTAAACTAACAGTTTAACACAATAATATTGCAATTAAAGCCATTTTGGCGTTTTCCGGCCAAAATGCCCCGATGAGCCACGGTCCCTCACCCGGCCCCGCTCACGCAAACTGGTAACCGGGAATACCCAAAGGCATCTCAGAGGTCCCATAAACAATACAGTATGAAAAAGAAGATAAAATGGGTCCCGCTCAAAAATACCCAAAAACGTGTCGAAACCGCGTTACCCAAACAACCACAAAAACACAAAATGAGGTATACACCACCTACCTGAGACTCGCACGATGCTACTCCTCCGGTAACACCCGCCAATTCAGTCTAAAACGCGGTAAATCTACAAAAGATTCAAAACCGCTCAAAGGGATATAACTCGTTCTAGAAAAAAAATCAGACAAAATGTCCAAAGAGGAATTGAGGCCTTACCTAGGGGGTTCCAATGCATCCAACCGGGATCGGATCGGAGTTCGGATGAAGAACCGAGAAGCAAAAGAAGATCCGGTCGACTTGGTTCCCTAAACCCGACCAAAATATTGAGTTTCTACCTCAATAGGAGGCTACTGCCCGTTTTAAGCAAAAAAAAAGAAAGTACACGGCGTGTACTTTGGGACTACACACCGTGTATAGTCCATTTAACTGTTCATAAGATGGAAAGATTCCGCCGACTTACTTTCCGAACCTGCCGATATGAGTACACGGTGTGTACCTCTGGGTACATGGCATGTACTGGGTTCCTCTTCCCTTCCTCGCCGACTTTCCCACACGCTATGTATATTCCTCATACACGGCCCGACTACACGACGTGTCCAAAGGGAACACGGCGTGTCCCTGGTTCTTACCCGTCCAATGGCCTACACGCCATGTATGGCTTCACACGGTCGGCGGTCTACACGACATGTTCAAAACTACACGCCGTGTAGTAAGAAAACTCTACACGGTCACCCGCGCGTCATGTACTCGACGAGTACACGGTCGGCCACTGGCCTAGACATACACGGTGTGTACTTAAAGTACACGGCGTGTAGTCTGGAAATTTCCAGAAACTTCCCATTTAATCCAGTTTCCTCGGAAACAAGTCAAAAAATTTAAATAGGGTCGGGATTTTGACCCGTTCTAAAAACTCGGGTTCTTACAACTATCTCTGGAACATTAACTGAAACTCTTATTCTTTTTTGAATAAGATTTTTCCCTATCCTAGAAGTTCCTTCATCTTCAAGCCTAGCACGAATGGAACCAACATAGGGGATTTCCCTCTACTCTCCCTAAGCACTATCCAATAATGATTGTTGTTCCTCAGCACCAATTGGTAGCAAACTATTGCAAGAGTTTCTCCAAAAAAATCCTATCTTTTTTACAGTGTCAGCATTCAACGTATTGCTGTGATGACAGGTCATTCCATAAAACATATTTACAATTTTACCCAACCCTCTCAATAGAAAAGAAATCATACTTCCATAAGGATAATAACCCATCTTAGCTTCAGCATGACAACAATGATTGAGATACCAAATCATAAACCATCAAAAATTAAACTTGATTTTGTTTAAAAACAAATCATGATAAACATGTCAAGATAGAGAACTTTATATAGCTCATTCATCCTCAATAAAATTCCTGACTGGATAAATTTCATCAAAACTCAGTGATCAGGTGTTAAATCCTTCATAAAAGCCTTTTTGAAAACCCATGTTCTAAATAGATAAAACATGATATCCTCATAATTATAACAACCATCACCAATTCTCCTCTTGACGAACCAAAACTCTCCCTCATGGGGACAACGTAGTAACTTAGCCATCTCGACAGAAGTCATTGAAAACTCTTGATTATTAATTTTTGAAATAATAGAGTCTTCCTAAAAACCAAAACTAAATGTATCATTTTGACAAAACTCTTTTACTTTTATCTCATAGACCATTGTCATATTGTCTTCCCCAAAGGAAAGAACTAAGCCTTGAAAAATATCGCTTCCTTAAGTGATAAATTTGTGGACTATAAATATCCAAATTCAATTACCTTACCTTGCAAAAATTTGTGAGCTTTTCTAGAAGAATACATACTATTATAGATTTCAACATCAACAGATCTCTATGAGGATGCCATCGCTGAAGGTTAGAAAATAGAAAGGTTTAAAGGTTTAGGGTTTTGGTAATTAGGAGATGAAAGAGTGAAAATCTGTAAGTTTGAAAGTACATTTAGGAGTGAGGAAGATAAGCATGAGAAGCCAAACAGTTTCTCACGCTGATTGAGGATTGTACAAAAAAAATAGATAAGATAAATGAAATTAAATGACCCCAAAAAAATAAATGAAACAAAAATTTAAATAATTAAATTACTTAGAATTTATAAAAGAAAAAAATAAAAAATAGAGAAACTGAGAATAATATTTTATTTCAAATTAAAAGAACCTAACTCCCCCTTAATAAAATCAAAACTATAACTCAGAAGAGGTTTAGTAAAAATATCACCAAATTGATATTTGTTTTTAACAAATTCTAAAGATATATCCTTTTTAAGAACATGATCTCTTGAAAATGATGTTTTATATCAATGTGTTTAGTCCTAGAATGACTTATAGGATTTTTAGAGATATTAATAGAACTATTATTATCATTTAAAATATGAATACTATTAAAATTTAGTATAAAGTCCAATAGAGTGTTTTTCATCCACAATACTTGTGCACAATAACTGCCAGCAGATACATATTATGCCTTAGTAATTGATAGAGCAACTGAGTATTGTTTCTTACTAGACCATGAGATTAAATATTTTCCTAAAAAGTGATAGGTGCCTGTGGTACTTTTTCTATCTAATCTACAACCTCCAAATTCATCATCTGAATATGAAATTAAATTAAAATCAAAATCTTTAGGGTAAATAAGAGATTGAAAAATAGTTCCTTTTAAATATCTAAAAAAAATTTCTAAAGAAGTAAGATGAGATTCTTTAGGATTTGATTGAAATCTTGCATAAAGACATACTAAATACATAATGTCTATCCTTCTAGACATAATATATAATAAACTACCGATCATACCCCTATATAACTTTTTGTCCACTGGTTTTCCATCACTATCCAAGTCAAGCTTTATATCGGTATACATAGGAGTTGTATATGTCTTTCCTTTTTCAAATCCAAACTTCTTTAGTAAATCAATAATTTATTTTATTTGATTTAAAACATTTCCAAAATCTTTTTGATAAATTTGAAATACTAAAAAAATCAGTTCTCCCATCATACTCATTTCAAATTCTTTTTGCATAAGTTTTGAAAAATAATTACAAATATTTTTATTAGAAGAACCAAAAATAACATCATCAACATAAATATTTAATAATAAAATATTATAACAAACTATTTTCTTAAAAAAATTTAGATATTCCAAACCAAAAGTAAAATATTTTTTCAAAATAAAAGAACTTAATCTTTCATACCATGCTCTAGGTGCTTGTTTAAGGACATAAAGATCTTTAGTTAGTTTAAAAACAGAATCTGGTTTTTGAGGATTTTCAAAACCAGGAGGTTGCACAACATAAACTTCCTCCATTAAATAACCAATTAGAAAAGGAAGATTTAACATCTATCTGATATAATTTAAAATTCATATGAGATACATAAGCTAACAGAATTCTAATTAATTCTAGTCTAGCTACAGGGGAAAATGTATCATCATAATCTATCCCTTCCTCTTAATTATAACCTTTGGATACTAATATAGCTTTATTCCTAGTGATGATCCCTTGATCATCCTTTTTTTTAAACCCATTTGGTCCCCTTAACTAGATAGTTAGTTGGTCTCTTAAAAAGTTCCCAAACTTCATTCCTTTTAAATTGGTTTAACTCTTCCTACATGGCTAACATCCAACTCTCATCTTCTAATGATTCTTCTATAGTCTTAGGTTTCAACTGGGATAGAAAAGAAGAAAATTAAAATAGATTTACTACATTTATTCTAGTTCTTATACCTATATCTGGGTCTCCTATAATATTTTTTAAAGGATGGTTCTTTAGGGTTATAGACTGTCTAGGTAGAACACTTTCAGGTTCTTTAGTTTTGTGTTCTTTTGAACTCAACTGAATTTTATTTATATCACTTTCAAAATCATTTTTAAGGCTTTCAAGTCTTATGTTATCATAAGAGTCAGTGACTTCATCAGTTTGATATTTTCCTTTAATAAAGGGGTCAGTCTCATCAAACTTCACATGAATTGACTCTTCAACAATCCTTGACTTTTAATTAAACACTCTATAGGCTTTAGAGGTAGCAGAATATCACAAAACTATTCCTTCATCAGATTTTGGATTGAACTTACCAAGATTTTCCTTGGTATTTAGGATATAAACCTTGCATCCAAAAACTTTAAAGAACATTACTTTAGGATTTTTGTTATTCCAAAGTTCATAAGGTGTCTTTTTGAAAATAGTCCTAATCAAAACTCTATTCATAATATAGCAGGATATGCTCATAAATTCTTCCCAAAAATATGTAGGTAGACTATATTCATTTAGAATATTCTCAGCCATTTCTTGAATAGTTATATTTCTCCTTTCAATAATTCCATTTTTTTGTGGTGTCTTTGGTGTAGAGAAGGTGTTTTTAATACCCAGATTTGAGTAAAAAGAATTGAATTCATGATTCTAAATTTCTCTACCATGATCACTTCTTAATGAAATTATTTTAGAAGCTTTTTCATTTTGAAAAATCAAACAAAAAATCTTAAACACAGCAAAAAACTTGGCTCTTAAGCTTAAGAAAATAAACCCAAGTAAATATAGAATAATCATTAATTAAAACATAAAAATATGATTTACCAGGAAAAATTACTACTCTTGACAATCCAAAAAATCCATATGGATAAGTTTCAGAGGTTTTGATGTAGAAATTTTGTTAACAGATTTGAAGGAAGATTTATGTTGCTTGCCAATTTGGTATTCATTAAAAAATATGTCACTGTCAAACTTAAGACTAGGTAAGTCAAAAACTAACAGTTTTTTTAGAAGATTTATGTAAAGAATAAATATTATAGTGTCCAAGTATTCTATTACAAATCCAAGATTCATTTTTCTAAGCATATAAACAATTCACATTTTGTTTGCACAGGGAATGTAAGTCCAAAGTATAAAAATTTTCAGTTATAGGTTATCTGAACTTAAGCAGTTATCTCTAAAAACTGAATAGGAATTGTCACATAAATAAACATAGAAACCATCATAAAAAAGTTGAGAAATACTTATCATATTGTGCCTTAATCCTTTGACATAAAGTACTTGTTGATAGATATGGTCTTTGGATCTCCAATAGTTCCAACTCCAACTATCTTTCCTTTGGAATTATTACCAAAAGTGACATATACTCCATCCATTTGAGTTAAAATGTGAAAATTTGATAGATATCCACTCATGTGCCTTGAGAAGCCACTGTCTATATACCATATAACATTTTTGTTTATGTGGCCTCTTTCCTGCAAAAACATTTAAAAAATTGTTTGTTTTGGTACCCACACTTTCTTGGGTCTAGCATTGTTAGCTGGCATAGATTTTGGTATCCAAACTTGCTTTGTTTTTCTATAACTAGTATCATTAACTTCAACTAATATATTAAAAATAAAGGCACTTTTAATTCTACTAATTTTGGGATCTTTCATATAATAGTTTTTTGTTACATGTCCTTTCATTCCATAGTAATAAGATATTTCACTTTTTGAGTTGGGAAAAAATTAATTCTTATATAGTTTAGATTTTCCACCCTTACTGCCTATACCAAACCTTTCTCTTTTAGTAACATTTTTACCAAGAATCTCATTTAAGATATTTTCTCCTTTTGTAAAAATAATAGCAACACTCTTATAAGTTTCTACCCTATCTTGTAATGCTTTAATCTTATTCTCATGATCAACCTAGTTTGTATTAGTTAAGTTAAATTTATCAATTAGATCCTAATGTTGTTTAAGTAAAGTATCTATTTCACTTAAAACAATGTTATGTATGTTCTTTAAATATTTATGTTTCTTCAGTAAAGAATCATATTTATCTTCTAACATTGAATAGTGGGCAGCTAATTTATCATTTGAATAGTTAGTATCAGAATCAGAGTTAAATGAATAATAGTTTTGTACCTTATCATCTTCAGCCATGAAGCACGTATTTTCTTTCAGATTCGATTCTTCCTTTTTTGAATCAAATTTTTCTGAGCTGTTGGAGTCTACAGAAACACTCCAAGTTGCCTTCATTGCTCTTTTTTCCTTTTTGTTCATAATTTGAATTTTTTTGATATCTCTTATCTGAATTCCTCTTTTCAACATTTAGCTAGGGAAAATCAGGTCTTATATGACCTAATTTCTTAAATTAATAGAATTTGACTTCCCTGGAGTCTTTCTCATCCCTTTTTAAGGGATTTTGGAATCCTATTTTTTTATTATAAAACTTGCTAAACTTTCTAGCTAATTGAGCCAATTCCATTTCAGAATCAGATATATCTAAATTCCTTTATTCTATGGATTCTGGATTTATTCTTTTTATTTTCTTATAAGATGTTACCTTTATAGAATCATTATCCCTTTTCACTAAGACTTTATGATCTTCAGCTTCATCTTTTAGTTCAGATTCATCCATCATTAGTGTCCAAATCAATTCTCTCGTTGTCAGATTTTTGATAAGTGATGATTGTCGAATTGCAGCTGATATACAATTCCATTTAGTAGGTAGTACTCTTAGTACTTTCAAAGATTTATCTGCTTGTTTGATAGGATCACCTAAATATGTAATATTGTTAACTATTTCTGTAAGCTTTCCATTCATTTGTGTAATTCTCTCTCCATCAAACATTCTAAAGGTGTCAAACTTCAGCTTTGTTGTTTCATATAACATATGTCTTACATTATTTGTTTTATCATAGTAAACTGCAATAGTTTTCCGCATTTCATATCCAGTAGAACATTGCAAAACTTTATTGAAAACGACTGGTCCTAATCCAAAAATAATAGAATTCATGGCTTTTGAATTCATATCATAATCAACTTCAGTTGCAGCATCCCAAGTTTCTGGTTTCTCAGTAATCTGATATGGGGTTAGGATTTTTGAATAAACTATGTATCCAATATTTTTTAGATTGATGATCATCCTTGAATTCCAACATCCATAATTTTTACCATTTAAATAAGGATCATTGACCATGGACATTCCTTCTCTAGGATCAGTCATTTCCATCTTTGTATAGACCTTTAAACTTTTATCTTGCTATAACTTTATCCAAAAAAGCAACCCTATGATACCAATTGTTAGGTAGGAATATATAAATATACACAAGAGGGATTTGAATTGTGTATTTTCAAAATATTTCATAATTATACCTTTTAATGTCAACTAAGGTTTATATGGATAAGTAGTGTTTATATTTTATATAAAAGTATGAGTAGAGGATACACAGAAATTAGGAAAAAAATATCTTTTTATAGTGGTTCGGGGCATAGAAATCCCCTAGTCCACTCCACCAATAACACTCTCTATGAGTTTGGTGAATCTCACTATTCAAGTCCTCATATCATAAAACCAATTCACAGCTGAGTGTAGGTAGTTGAAACCTTTAAAAATAAGTCTAAAAATAGAGCCTTCTGGTTCTTTAATAGAGAATTGAAAAACCACATCTTAGATCGAGAAGATGATACTCAAAAGAATCAATATAGATTCATTTGATTAAACATATTGATCTTCACAGTTGCAGTAGCAACTGATAGTAAATGTATCTTCTTCTCTAGAAAAGATAAACTTCAAGAGAGAATAATCTGAAGTGATTCTCGTCACAAAATGATCTTCAATTGAAAATAGAAAAAAAAACACAGTAATGAACTTACAGTAGAACAATGAATAAGTATATCACCAAAGAGTAGTACTCTTTTTAAGATTTATCTTTCTTTGCATCACACAAAAAAAAATTCTCAAAAATGATTCTTATTTTCTGAAGTAATGCTTAGTAGATAAATAGACAGCAATTTTCATTGATATTTCAGATCCAAAGAAATAGCCAGAATTATTGTGAAAATTCAAAATTGAATTTACCAGGAGAGTTGTAACCTCTCATAATAATAGGAGCAATAATCTCTGAAAAACTTGGTTCTTTAAAAAGTTCAAAATGATCCTTGAATTAGTCTTTAAATCTGACTTCACCATTGCGGCAATCACGAATCGAAGACATGACTTCAAGAAATATTTCCATTAAGAATGCAATAAATAATTGAGCATGTAGTGTATAGTTGAACACATAGAATAAGGTTCCTTTGTCTAGCATAGGGTTACTTTGTGTAGCGTAGGGTTCCTTTGTGTAGTGTAGGGTTATTTTACGTAGCGTAAGGATGATGATCCATACGTTCATCCTTGTCAGTATAAAATCTTGAATGTATCATTGATTAACCATATATTCAAATTTCTAAATGTAGGGTATGAACAGTAATTCTAGATTCCGATGTAGGATTTCCGATTCATATGCATGTCGATCCAAACCGTAAATATTTCAACGTAATGTATGGTTGATACCATACGTAAAATTTGTCCTTTCAGTATAACGTAGGGATGAAAACAGTGTTTCTAGAATTATTCCCAAAATGTTAAACTCTTCATAATAGAATATAAAATCTTATACATTTACTCAACAAAACTTCATTAGAAAACAAAAAAGGGTATTTTTGAGCATCAAAAGAATCATTAATTATGGATTATTATGAATACAAAATATGCCCAACACCTCCATCGAGGAAAAAAGGCTCACCCCACCCCACTGGTGGTTTTTATAGGAATGCCTCATGTTCCGTCAAGTATATTCATGTCCTACTTAACCTTTTAAAACATCCACGACCCAAGTCCATAGGAAGCAATGACTAGTATCTATCGACTTTGCATCCCCGACCCACTTAACCTTTTAAAACACCCATGACCCAATTCTGTAGGATGAAATGACCGATATTTATTAGCTATGCATATTCTACCCACTAAACCTTTTAAAACACCCATGGCCCAAGTCCATAGGAAGCAATGGATGATATCTATCAGCTAGCTACTATGCATTCCTCTCTATTGGGGTATCCATGTCCACCTTTAAGGATATTATGACTGTGTTAGGTTGGGTAGCTAGCCACTGAGCTTCATAACTCCCAACATCAATGCTCCACCTGAGTATCTTGATATCTACAACACAATTACATAGGCTTTGCGCACACAACAACACATGTCATATCAAGGAATGATAATTCACACCAAGATCAAAGTCAGGATAATCACACAAAAAAAAGTATACCCATGGTTACTCACACACCCAAATGCAATTCATCACAAGCATGGGTTAGTCTAACCTAAACATCACATCATGATAACATCATAAATATATGGTCCAAAATGGGAAGGAACCTCCTACCTCAAATCCATTAATGTCAACAGCAAAGTCTATCAAAGGTGTTGTTACCCAAACCATGTTCGCACACCAACCATAAATATGATCACACGTATAGGATTCCTAAAACCAAAAGCTAACTATTTTATTTTGAAAAGAAATAAAATGTTGCATGTGATAATACTTTCTCTCTCCTAGATAATTTTTGTATTATAGTCCTAGACATGCCCTTGCAATATTCTTTTTAAGAATAGTTATAAAACCACATTTGAAAATTTTTAACTTTATATTAATTAAAGATAACATGTGTTATTCATTATAATTATTCTTTAGTAAAACCATATAATAATCTTTGAAAAATTCATAATTATCATCTGATAATTTAATATCTTTTTCACTTGATAATTTTTTTTATAATTACCCTTGGATAATTTTTATAATTATATTCCAATAATTTTCCTTACAAATTATCCTTCATAATTTAATAATCATCTTTAAAAACTTTCTTTTGTTAAAATTTCATAATTATCACTTGTTAATTTTCCACAATTATCATTGTTACAATTTTTAAATTATTATTTGATAATTTTAGTAATTTCTCTTTTGATATTTTTTAAATTATGCATTAAAAAATCCAAAAATTGGATTGAACATTCCTTATTTCCTTTAAAAACAAACTAGGTATTAAAATTATGCTCATCGATACAAATCTAATAAAACTGACAATGTGTCAATTCGATCAATAACAAAGAATATATTGAGGATTGAAGTTTAAAAGAGTAATAAAAAAAGAAGAGAGGGAGGAGACTTGAGAAATAATAGGCTTCTACCCATGTCATACGCACCACCACAGATCAAATTTATAATACCTTTTCATCAATTAATTTAGTAAAATTTATTAATTACATCACTTATTTATTACTCTCCCTTATTAATTCAATGCATCAACCCATCATCATATTGGGTGTTTCATGGACCTATACCACAAGCCTGAATTAAATATTCAACATTGGACTTCAAATGACCACCTTAATTTTAGGGTCATGTTGTCGCTGATGGCGTGCCAATCTGACACCCTACGAATGAGTTATGAGTGAAACTGTGTTTTGACAACAAATAAAATATTAATTCACAACATAATAATAATAAAAATAATTATTATTATTAAATATCTCACATTAATAATTATTATTATAAAAAAAATTATATTATTAAGTCACTTTCATCATTTCCCCCATTAATATTATTTTCCATATTTAATATTAATATTAATATTAATATTAATATTAATTATTATTATTAAATATCTCACTTTATTTCCACCATTAAAATTTTAAATAAAACCTCCATTAAAAACCGAGTGGTTAATAAATTTATATTAACCACACAATTGCATTTATGTGGGAAAATTTAGTAATATCACTATTATTATATAACCCTGATTAGTTGGGGGGCTTGCCCGAGTGGTAAAGGCTCTCCGTAATCTTGCATCTGACCCGAGTTCAAATCCAGGTGGTATAAAATTTTAGAAGGAAGATAGCGACGCATGAATGATGAATTCCCCATGATATAGGTAGTATGATATAGGCATGATGTTGCATTGGGCATTCGGGCCAGTTTGAGGGATTTTGGGCAATGTAATGGGTTTCATGCCTACTAGGATTTCAGGCCATGTATTGAATAAATAAGGCTTGATGGGTGGGATATCCCTTGTAAGGGTGCTATGGACTTCCTTTCCGACTTGTGTGTGTGGTTTGTGTGTGTGTTTAATATAATTCTACCCCCAAACACCTAATATGTATTTTCATATAACCTTGAAATAAATATTAACTCGTGGCGATATGTTGTTCATTAATTTATGGAATTTAATTATACATCTAATTTCTATTTTAATTTCTTGAACATAAATAATAATAATAATATATTAAAACATATTTTGATTATTATAATTATTTTTTAATTTTCCAACAAAAAATTCAAATTCTAAATAACTTAAACTTCTTGCGCTCATAAAATTTATAACCCAACTAGGGTGAACCCTGCATTTTAGACCTAACGATGGTCTCATATTTCTCATACGATGCACCATTTGGGAGATATTAATTATTTATTAATTAAAAAAATTGGAATAAATAAATAATTAAATATGAAATAGTGTTTTATCATGTGCGATGTTTCCAAACACCCGACGCACATAAAATTTATACCTCACATAAGGTAAATACCATGTTTCGGACCCAATGGTGGTCTCAGATTTCTTCTAAGACACCCCTTTTTGGATATATCAAATTATTTTAAAAAAAATATTATAATAAAAATTATTAAATAATTTATTCTAATGAGTGAGTCATCCAAACGTCTGACACATACAAATGTTACACCTCGCCCAGGGTAAACACCGTGTCCTAGACCTAACAGTCGTCTCAATTTTCTCATATGATGCACCATTTTGGAGTTATTAAATTATTTTGAATAAATAATGCATGCATAATATAATATTTTTAATATTTTTATTCCATCTTCACTGAGGCTTTGTAGGCCTACAACTCTCACACTAACTCAGAATCTGAATCTGAAAATATTTCATAGAATATTCCAAGATGTTAATTGGGTTTTTACCCTTACGCATGATCTTTAAAAAAATTATTAAGTTCTTTTTATTGAAAAATTAAATTTTAAAATAAAAACACTTATAATTTATCAACAGTAGGGTTTTTATTATTTTTTTAAAATTCAAGATATTATAAGGTGCTCCCAAAAATAGGAAACTATACTTTATTATCTTCAAATTTATTTGATTGATTCTTACCCATTACTATACATATAGACCTCTTCTTTTTCTTATTTTAAAATTACACATGATCATCAACAAACTACATTTCTACCCTCTTATCACATTAGACAAGTTTCTCATAACTTTTGAATTCACGGGAGGCCAATGTCCTTCGATATCTTGGCTTCAATCCCGATTAAAAAATGATTGATTTTACTATCAAGTTCTTCAATATGATTTGTAGTATACCTTTCTAATCGGGTGAAGTTTTCCTCATATGCGACCATTGAGTATTCCTCATTTATTTAAATTTAAGGAATTGAATTTCCATCCTAAGTCAAACCACCTTAGGAAAATATTTTTCAAAGAATATATTCTTAAATCCATCTCATTCCAAAGCATTAATCTCATCACTATCCCTGATATTCTTTACCATTGACCACCACTAGTCGACTTAACCTTAGAAATGATAAACATAAAGACTAAAATTTTGATTACCCAAACACCCCATTACATAAAATATATTTTCAAGTGATTTAATCCATCCTTCAGCCACTATTGGGTTAGAAGATCCACTAAAAACAGGTGGGTGTTGCCTCATAAAATGTTTCATAATCGTCATGTTTCTTTGGGTAGTTCTAGTTATTCTCTTTCATGAATGTCACTGTAATTTATAGCATGTTTCAACTGATCCATCACTATCACAAACTACTCAGTTATAATTCCCACCATTCCAGGTTGTAGATTCAGAAATATTTCATCTTCTCAATGCCTTCCTACTTCAGCATCCCTATTTCTTCTACAGGAAACCATTCTGAACTCACATATCTTAGATGAAAAAACATGGTAATATTTAAATGCTATATCATTTCAATACAAAAATAAGGTAAAAATAATTTATGGTATTATATTAACAACATATTAACCCCTAAAGTTATCTAAACCATTCCTCTAATACAAACTATAATGACCCAACCTTAAACATTCAATAATCTAGAAAATTCTTTTATAAATCACTTTCTTCCATCCCCAAAGATCTTTTCAGTTTAGAGTTTTAGAGAATTATGAAATAATTCATACATATAAACTCACAAGAATAAAAATTGGGTACTACTAAAATAGTATCCATTTCTTCCATAATATAAAAGTTTTTAATAAAATATGAAATCTTTTCATGAAAAATTTTCACAATATTCATCTTCACTTCTTCTTTTCTCTTATCCATCCTTAAAACCTGTGAAAAAAATTTAAACCTTAAGATGATAACAAAAATATTAGTAAGGGACATAAAAATAAAGAAATAAACTATTAGTCCATGATTAGTTATAGTCATATGAAATCATTTTCAAAAAGATATACTTCTCACCCATAAAGTATCATATACTTACTTTGTGAAAACATGAAATTTTCTTAAAACATAGAGAACATAAATAAAACCATAAAGGTAAATTAGGGAATTACTTAATTAAGATTTTAACCCTTAAGAATACCATATGATTTTTAACCCTCACATCTACCTTATAATGTAACCCTCACAACTACCTTACAATGTAACCCTCACGTCTACCTTATGGTGTAACCATCACAGTTACACTTGGAGTAACCATATGGTCAACCTACAATATAAAGATAACCAATGAATTATATAGAGATATAGGTCCCAAACTTCATCATAAACAGTTCCAAATAACTAGAACATAATCATAAAATATGAACACTTTCATCAACAAAAAAATTCCTTTTGAATTTTGTAAAAATATAAATTTAAAAAAGGTTTTTTAAATAAAAGTCTCTTACCTCGAATTCATCTAACTTCAAACATGTTCAAACCTCCTGTATAATGGTTTAAAGAATTTTGTTAATATTTTATATAACTATATTAATATTTATAATACCTTATATGGTCTTTTTATAACATCTGTACACCCATTTATCAATAATATTTTGTTATTTTCATTATTTCGGGTGCATTTATTTTATGGTTTTCAAGGTTATTTATTATGGATTTTCTTATAGAATGGATGAAAAACTCTAGAAGTGAAATTAAATAATATTAATATGTTTCCATAATTTTTATTGATATCATATATCATTTTGTTTTCTAATATTAAGATGATTCATTAGATAAAACATTAATGAAAATGATTTAATTTATTTTCGTAGTTTTTACGACCATCACGAACTTATATCATTTTAGTTAATATCATGTTTTTATATTGGTTTCATAAAATTATATAAATTATAATATGTGTAATAAAATCTGATTTTACCATAATAATGGTTTTATGACTATCCTTGAAAGCGGTAATGGAAAATGAAAGTGTATTATCCACGATGGCGGTAAATCGACACATCACAGATGATGTTATCATTTTTAGAATAAATGGTAGCAGAGAAGGAGTTTGATTATGAATTTTTCCATCAACATGATAAAATTAATTTATATATAAGATAATTTAGTTTTAATTCTAGTTTGATAAGGTTATTTTAAGAGAAAATAAGAAAAGAAAATAAATTAAAAGGAAAATAAAAGAAAATAAAAGATGATTTTACCTCTTGAATTCTTCTCCTTGAGAAACTCCTTAAGGACCTTGGTTTTGGACTTTTTGTGATTCCATCTGGTCTTGGACGTGGAGAATAGGATTTTTAAGTGAATTGATATGAAATTAAACAAGATATGAGGCTTTGAGTTGTGAGTATAAAAGGCGATGAGGGTAATATTTATAGTGGAGGATAGAGGTGTTTTTTTATTATTTTAATCATTAGTTTATTATTTTGGCTAAAGACTATGAATAGTTTGAGAATTATCAATAAATAAATTTAAAATAATGAAGTATTATTCAATATTATGGTGCTTACATTAGTGGTGACTAAAGAAATACTATATTTAACTTATGAGGTATATATACTATAAATTATCGTATTTTACTATTCAATAAAAATTCAAGTATTTTAGAAAAATTCCAAAAAAAATAACCCTAACCATTTTTAAATGTGTATAATTCAAAAATAAACTCCATTTTTTTAAAATAATTTTCTATATATGATCAATTTATTTTTTAATTAAATTTATCATTTACTCAAAAAATGCCAATTTTAAAAATATAACTGATTTTATAACACTTTGAAAAGTTAATTAAGGTCTCATAAAATTATATTATAATAATATTACAGAAAATTTATTATTTTATAAATATATTTTATGAATACAATTTTTATTTTAAATCAATATATTAATTATAAAATTGTAAATAAAAAATTATATGTCACAAAAAATACAAACACTAAAATTATCATTTTCAAAGCCTTTATTTACTTATTTCAAGATATAAATACATCATGATTTCACTTATAAGATACATAATTTTTATTTATACTTTAATAGGTGATGATATTATTCTATTAGTATATATTACTTAATTTCTATAAATATCACTTATTTCATAATAAATTTATAATGAATTTAACTATTTAATTCAAAAATGAAAAAAAAAATATTTTATAAGAACCCAGGTTATTAAAAATCCTCTTCCCAAGACCCTGCCTTACATCTAGGAGCCTTTAGTCTCAAAAAAATACCCAAATGAATTTCCCTAAGTAGGTTCTCACGCAGAAGGATTCAAGAGGTAAAAACCTCTTTTTTCTTTTAATTTCATTTCAATTTATTTTATTTTATTATTCTCTACTCACCTCCCCTCATCCAAGTGGAATGATAAATACAGTACCTTATATATACTATAATTTTATTTTATTAATGTAATAATCCATTATCTAACATATTGTCCTCTCCCTTTTATTCTAAAAATGAAAATGTCGTCTGTGAGGTGTTGATTATCACCTTTGAGGATGAAAAGTTTTCATTTTCCTTTACCGCCTTTAAGGATGGTCATAAAACCATTATAATGGTTGAAACAAATTTTAAAATTTATGTTATACATTTTTTATGTTCTATAACTAACATATATACATAATATTAAATAATAAAACAAAATGAGTTTGTTGTGATCGAAAACCGCCAAAATTAATCTAAAAGATTATCATTAACATTTTATCCAATAGATCATCCTCATATATGAAAAAAATGATATATAAGACCAATTAAACATCTATAATTTCATTAATAATATATAATTTCAATTCTATATAATTATCTCCATTTTTATACGATCTTTTATTTATGTATACAAGTAAACCGGTCATGAAAATCAAGAAAACGAACACTCCCGGATAATGAAATTGAACACTATAACTTGTCATAATGGCCATAATGAACTTAATAAAATTATAAAAAATAAAATACATGTATAACATATTCCGTATTTATTAATTAATGAATCTAATTTTATTATATAGGATATTAAAGTGAAGAAAGCATTCAGACATATGGTAAGGGGAATTCTCGAACCCAATTTCTTTTCGTTGGGTTATTCCTCTTTCATTCAAAATTTCAGTATGTATGTTCTTTAATATTCCTAAAATATAATTTTTTTCCTTATGTTTTCTTTTCTGAGATATACATGTTTTCAATATGATTTTGTGACAAATACAAAGATTTTTTCAAAATAACTCTTCTTTCTAAAAAACGCATCTTTTACTTCTCTTGAGATTGTTTCTTATACATTAAAGATTAATGATTCTTATAACAAGAGTGTTATTAACTTTTTATTTTGGGAACCCAAATGTTTATTCATGAATATATGATTTATTAAATTCTCATGAAACCCATTTCCTTTCTATGTGTTATTTTATGGAAAATATTGTTATATGTTTTATGTGGCATACATGATTATATAAATGTTATGATGTGGTTGGTGCACCCATAATTATATATCACTCAAATGAATTGGGTAATGTGATGTATCTCATGAGATAATATGAAATATGTTTGAAAATGATGTTATATTTATTCACAATGATGGTGATTTTATGATTATATACTTATGTTATGCATGAACATGATGTTAGCTTTGTTCACAACTATGTGTGGTAGTTGACCAATAAGATATGATGTTTCATTTTTATACATTATCACATTCCATGCCTCTATCTAATTATTCCTATCATGATTATGATTATGATCCCATTATTATGTTATGGTGATGATGTTTATGCTCACCCATGTTATATTGATCCATGTTCTTAACTATCCTCTTACTGGGATTTTAGCTCACCCCTTTTTTGATGTATATCCTTAGGTGACTATATATACTAAGGAGTGCATAAGGGACACTAAGAAGATATAGAATAAGGAATTAAATAATTTTTATGTTTTATTATGTAAATTTTATGTTTGGTCCTAATTTTCCTAAGAAACTAAACCTTTGGATCCTGGTTTTGTCACACTATTATATTATTTATCTTTAAAATGATGTAATAGTAATATAAGAAAAATCAGGGTTGTTATATGAAAAACAAAAAACAAAAAGTATATTATCTATTCTTGAATGAATAACTAGTGTATCTATCACTACTTCATCATCGGGGCCCGCCTCAGCGGTTGTGATAGCATAAGCTCACCCTTATTGCCTTGGATGTTGTTGGTTGTCTTTGAAAACCCTTGGTTTGGTGAATTGGTTTGAAAAGTGCCATGGTTCCTTAAAATTGAAGAAATAAACAATGCGTTTAGGTTTTACCAGAGAATTCATTTCCACTATTACAATAGTGGGTTTCTACCTTCAACAATCTCTATCTAGATGTCCTTCATTCCCTCACCTAAAGCAGTTCCTTGTCCCCCTTAGTCAATTTTTGGGTGCTTCTTTCCGCACCCTTGACAAGTGGGATGTTGAGATTTCTTGTCATCATTATATTTATCCATCTAATCTCTAGAATTAAAATCCACTTTTTTATTCTTATCCCTATGATAAAATTTAGATTCTTCAAGCTCCATTTAGACTTTAAGGGAACAATAGACAATTTCCTCATAGCTATCAATGTCTCAAATCACTAGGGATTTTCATAAACTAGGTTTTATCCCACCAAAGAAGCGGTCAACCTTGTATTCAGAGGTAATGAAAAATTCAGAGGCATATCATGTGGGTATTGTAAAGTTTTACTCATATTCACTCATAGATTCATCATGTTTTTCTTGAGGGCAAGGAAATCCCTTTCCATTTTAAGTCGGAGAGTGTGAGGAAAATATTTATCAAAAAAAATTTTCTAGAATTCCTTCCAACACATCACTTCGATATCTTCCTCAGGCTTCATATTCTTGATCAATGTCCACCACTGATCATATTATTCCTCCATATGATAAATATCCAGTAAAACCTTCTCTTTCTCAAAACCATCTCAATGGAGTTGATCCATTGTTATGTGATTAAAGGATCAGATGATCCATTGAAATTTGGAGGCCTTTATTGTATAAGTCTCTCAATTACAGATTGATCTTTCTTATGGGGATTTGGGAACTCCTCCTAATCTAGGTTTCTATTAAGAACCTAAGTCATCTGAGAGAGTATCATTACAAAGTTCATGATTCTTACTCCCATCAAGTTGGGCATCTCATTGGGGCAACCATCACATTGCCCATCACATTAGTTATTTACCCAATTACTCTTATTTACAACCATTGGATAGAATAAAGGTAAAATTAAGGATGAGTAATTTTAAACTATTAAACACATAATTAGGAATCCAATAATATTAAAGGTATAACTTATAAATTATATGTATTTCCATAACTTATGAATTTCTAGGCTTCAGTCTATGTTATCCATGATCTATTTCCTAACATAGATTCATATGGGATTTTTTTTATTCCCATAATAATGGTTTGTAATGAGATTATGAATTTACCAAAGCATATCCCCTGTGAGTGTTAAAATAGTTGTGTAGCAAGGCCTATTTTCATGCACCAGTTACCAATTGAGTCTATCACAATGCGGTGTTTTTAGGTTTTACCCCTATGTACATCTGTTCTAGAGCCACATCTACTTTTAGTATCCATATAGGGATGTATTTTCTTGATAAAACACTTACTATATACTTTACCAAAATTTAGGTATGTTTTATTATACTTAGTTTTATCCCTAAGGATTTATCTAGAGTTTTTCTAATCCTAATCCAAAAAATAACTAAACTTTTCTTTTGATATCAACTATAACAACCCTTCTCTTCATTACATATTAATACATGATTTATTACATAAGATTAGACTTAATAAAACCTTAAAGATCAAGAAGTATAATGTATTTTGGAATTAATTACATTGCATAAAAAATTAAAATAGGAAAACATAATATTTATTAAAAAAATCATTAACATGCTCGTACTTAAAACTACATGGGATAACCTGGGGACATACATGAGAAAGCGGTGAGCTATAAAGCCCAGTAAGAGAATAAACATGTAATAACCTAAAGAAAATAATACATTTTATAAAATAGGAATATCAATGGGGAATAAAATAGGTTATAATCATACACATGAATAATAAGGCATGATATAGCATGATAACATAAAGGCAACATGGGAAATGTGGAAATAATTTAAAACATTGCATCATAAACATAAGTCATGGCTAACTTACAAGATATCATTATGGAAAAATTATCATTATGGATTATGTTCACTCCATAATCTCTTGAATGATGTTTCAAGAGACTAAAATATTATCCAATGCATTAGAGCACTATATAATTATGGGCGCATCTATCACTTTCATTTCATTCTCATGATTAAGTATGCCCATAGATCATAAAAAATGGAATTGTTTTTCATCAATTTTTAATCCACAATAAATGAGTGTGAAATATATACATATAATTCCCCAATAAAATAAGTATAAGTTTATAAATTTGAACACCATTTATGGGAATTGGGTATGGGTATTCACTGCACATTTGTTTGGCATGGAAAATCATGATGAAATTTCGACAGCATAACGGGGGAGTAAAATGTTCATGAATGGATTAATGAGTTGGAAGGGGTATCTCATCATTTAGTAATAATAGGGATAGTAAGGGGGATATGTAAGAACATATCCCAACATTATGAATTAGAGAAAAAGGGCATAATATGGTGAAGATACTTGAATAAAGAGGAGAAAGAAAAGAACCATTACCTTGAGAGTGTGATTCCAAATGCTTGGGAGGAACTTCTTGAGATTTTGGGGGACCATGGGAGGACTATAGAGGTAGGGTGCAGAGTAAGAAAGTTATCCAAGGATTTTGAGTGAAGATAAATGGGATCTTGGGTGGGTTTAAATAGTAAAAGAGAGAGGAGTTCTTTATTATTTCCCACACTTAGGTTTTGGACTCTATATAATAAAATAACCAAACCCACAAACCTTCTCATGGTTTTACCATGGTTTCTGAAAAATAGGGTTGGTTTTCATTATTTTATAAGGACAAGGGTCGAACATAATAAAATAATACCCTTATTGATGTGGAGGTGAGTCATACTCTTAAAGGAATGATTTTAAACCTTAAAGTATATTATAGGTTTTAAAGGATTCATAAAGGCTTTATAAAATTAATCAAATAATATCAAAATAATATTATTTTAAAGAGAAAAAATATATTTGTTATAGTATTTATTACATCTTTTTGGGTCATTATGATGTCATAATACACACCGTATATTTATATGGTATTTGATTTTTACCTGAAAATTCGATTGTCTCGGAAAATTATGAACAACTCACCATTGGTTAATTTCAATACTTTGATTCCAACAAAAATATTCATTTTATCAAAAATAATTTTCTAAATAAATTTATTTTCATATTTAAAATAATAATATACATTTATTAAGAAATGTTGGGTTTTTTGGCAATAATAGTTTTCGAACCCTTATAAAAATTACATTTGACTTCATAAAAGTTATATGAACATTTATATTTAATAAATATTATTTAATAATAATATTTTATTAAAATATTATTTATTTCAAAAATCTATTAATCCCAGAAAATAAATTCCTTAATTGAATTTGAATATTACCCAAAAAAATAATTTTTATTTTATTGTATAAAAATCAAAATCATTTATAAAGTCACAATACTAAAATGAAAATATATTAATTATTTTATATAATATACATATTCATATTATTAGGGTCTTGATAGAAATCATTTTAATACCCCAACAAACACCCTAAGAGTAAGGTGTACGACGGTGACACTTTCATGGGGTGGTTCGACACACATGGTTTGGGTTGTGATCTCGATGAGCTTGAACTTCTCCCGTAAATAGTTTTTATTGTTCTTAAGTTTTTGGATATAATATTGGGATTGGTCAATGGAAAATCCCATAGATTCTATATCCCTCATAATCTCTGACAAATGGGATTCATAGGGTACGATCCTACAAGTTGAGGCCATCACTTCCTTTTTCTGTGTCAATTGGATTTTTTAAAACACTATATTTATAAAAATCATTTGATCACTGTTCAATGGTTCTATTATCAATGATGATGATGCTTAACAGTATTTTAAATCTGATATTATATAATAAGAGCACACAAGTTTATGTGTTTTCTATAACCATAATACATAATAAAACATTTAATTAAAGCATAAAGGGGATTTTATTTATAATAGTCCAGGTCATTACATGTTCTCTTAGATTTTTTTATAATTTTTATTGATGGTTGATAGAGGGATCTTGTTAAGATAATGTTTTATGGATCTTTGGTTCCCTATATAAGGGATAATCGAAATTTGGCACTTGATGTTTCATTCTTTATTGGGGAACATTGAGATCTTTATGTTGATGTAGACAATCTATTACCTTTTATTTGATTTAGAATGAAAGTGTGGTATTATCGTGCTTTAATCCTTTGGGTAACACTATAATTAACCTAATGAAAACAAGAATATGTAAATTTAAGGGGAGAATAAAGTTTTGGTTTAGGTTTGTGATCAATTTTGGTTTTATTATTTTTTATGCCTCATGTTTTTCTAAGATAATGTGTTATCCTTATATTATGGTTGTTTTAGTGCTTAACAAAAATTTTTTTTTGAAAATTTGATAAACAATGTAAATTCTGAATAATTTTTTTGACATGATTAAATAAATAGGAATGTAATCTGATATGTTTTCTTCATTATTTTTTATGGAATATGAAAGTAATTCTAAAATCATGCTTTAGTTGTTTAAATTTTTTTTTTAAGTGATAAGGTATAGGTTTCTTATTACTGGAAACCTATACCTAATAAGTCGATTAATTAAAAATGAAAATTAAAATAGTTTCTTGCTAAACATAAATGTTTTGGGGTTATGTGGGATCATTCTTATTGTGGAAGGATTTTATGAATTAGTTATATGGCCTTAGTTATTTTTCCTATGTGTGAAAAACACCTTTTAAATGGGTGTTTTCTCTAGGAACTTTTAGATCCATGGAATATTTGTTTGAAAACCTTGTGTGGTTGGTTTTCTTAGTGAGAAATAGACTGGGATATTGGGGCTATTTAACTGAAGATTTTTTTGATATGGTTAGAAAAATTGTATGAGAAATGGTCTAGGATCCTGGGTTGTGGTGATGATTTATGCTCATAATGGTGAAATAGTTTGATGTTATGTGTAATGGTGTGGGACATTGGGGCAGTTAGGATGAGTTTAGAGCAAGGATTTCTCACCTATATGTTTAATATTTCTTAATTATTTCATGATTCCTCCTTGATGGTTGTTTTATGGATGGGTGGCTAGATTTTCTTGTTGTTAGGTTCCTATTGCTTGAAATTGTTAGACTCTCTTCACAACATGTGCAGTTTTGATGTGGTGAATTGGGTCGAGTCCTAAAGTACCCGAATAAATTATGAATGATAAACGAATAAATAAATAACCCATGGGATGTGGCATTGTTTATGTAATTTATGTTAAATGGTTTATATTAATTAATAGAATTTAATAAAAATAATGATGTAGTTATTGATGCTTTAAATATGTTGATGGCATATTTTATCATATAAGAAAGAGAAATAAAAGTGTCATCAATGCTTGGTTTAAGAAGATTTAAATGTTAATCTTAGAAAATGTTAATGTGTATTAATTAATGGATAATTAATAAATTAATTAATCATGAACTTGATTCTTATGTTCATGTTTGATACCTAGTCTTTAGTAGTGATAGTTGGGGGTCCTTTGTGATGATAGTGACAAATACATCTAAGGCTAGGTAGTTTCCCTTAGTGTGTTTTATGCATGATATTATTTATATTTTTTTGATTTCATATGCTACACCACCCACGTTGGTAGGGAAAATTACACCCAAATGTGTGGGGGTTCTCTAACATCTAGGATGGTGATGACATGGATGGGTAAATTCTATCTCTCCCTCGCTCTCCCTTTAGATGTATATGAGTAGGAATATCAAAATCTATAATATATTATGGTATAGGGTTCATTACTACCTAGGATATGATGGATCTTGGTTTAATATAAATCTATGTGTGTTTTGTAATGTCTTGAGGTATAATTCATACTTGTATCTGGTTATGGTTGCTCTGTCTTACTATGGGTGTATGTGCATAGACTGTGATGGCTTAAGGTATAATGAATTTATAGAGGTTGTAGTGGATTTCAATAACACACTTTTTTATAGATGGGATTGTGATGATAATGAGATGGGTATGTGGAGTGATTCCAACATGAGATTTTGGGACCTTCACAAGACTAAGGTAGGTAAGTTTGAGGCCCAAATCACATTAGGGATGACTTATTTATAGAAGTGATAAGCACCGAATGTGTGGAATTGGGACATGAGAGTAACAAACCAGAGGAGAAATAGAAGCAGTATACCTTAATATATATATATATATATATATATATATTCTTTTGATATATAACAATTTTCCTCTATGTGTTATTTAGTGAGTGATCCATGATGAGGATGGGGAAACTAATATTACTTATTTAGGAGATGAGTTGGTTTCATTTTCTTATTCACTAGGATTTAGTATGCTTCTTTCAAATTTTTCAAGAGAGGTTTCAGGGAGGATCCTATTGAGTATATATTTTATTCTCACCCTACATATATATAAACTATTTTTCTATATAATAGGAATGGTTTGGTGATCGAGTTGGTGATCAGGTTGGGTATTACAAGCTTGGAGGAATTGTAAGCATCCATTAAGAGTTATTGGAGTTCGTGATCATTTCCTATTTTTACTTTTGGTACTTTTAGTTTTTCCTTCAGTTATTTTAGTTTATACCTGACATTACATGTATTGGGATTTCTTCTTTTATTTATACATGGTGTTGGTTAGTAGTTTACCCTTATCATCTCTTGTTCCTTAAATCTATAAAGGGTAATTCCTCCTATGTGGATCATTCATATACCCTCATTGCTAGTCTCTAACCTATGGCTTATTGAAGGTGGGATTTGGAGGTCATTATCTATCTTCATTCATTGTTAGTCTGGGTGGGGTGCCTTTGGAGGGATGGGGTTGTGATAATTTAAGTGTAATTAGATGTTCTTGTTTATGATCATGTGTATTGGTCTCTCGATTTAAAATCATTATTAATTTATATCATTAATCACATACATTGATGTGTGATAAAATCCATGGTAGTTTATATTTGTGGTGATATAGCTTGCATCAGATGTTTCATTAGTGATATGACATTAATTTAATGATCAAGATAGGATTTATCACTTACAGGTATAGGAGGAAGATATTTATGGCCATATGACATGGATGGTAGTGCCTTGATTAATTCCATGACCATGGTAGATAAAGAAAAGTCTATCAAATATAATAAAATAAAGATAAATAAATCTTTAAATCTTATTGACACAAAATATGCATCCTTCTGTTTGGGATATCATTAGATGAAGAGATTATATCACATAGTTAGTGTTCATAGTAGGTTGTTGTAGTTATGAATTATCTTGAATTCTTTAGGGGTTTTTATGTATTGTTCGATACTACTCTTTAGAAATTATTTTTACTCACTACTATTGAGATAAGGTCCTATATCGGTGCACAAAAAGTGTATACAAAGTTCCACTAATTCAAGTGAATAAGAGTTTAGAATGTTGTGGGCCCCACATATTTAGGTCAATGAAATTTTGAGTGTGAATAGTCATAAATAAATAAATAAATAAATAATTTACGATGTTTGAGTATAGTGATTCCCAAAAAAATCCTTTAATGGTCACATGATGTATATATCTTCCTATAAATTCTCTTTATTTTAATTATAAATTTCATTTTCTATAAAATTTCATATTCCATGACTTATGTTATTTTCCCTATGTAACATGTTTCTTATATTTTTTTTCTAGGGATTGATTCATAAGAAATTTATTTTCTAATCATGATATTTATTAGTATTTATTACTCACTCTTACTCCAAATGATTATGATTAATACATATCTTTGACATGTGCTTCTATTTAATAAAATAATAAAACATATTTGTTATCATGTTTGTTTATTTTTTTGTTTCTTTATAACATTCTTATATATTAAGTTCTTAGTTTGGAATGAAATTTTATTTAAGTATGATAGACATACAAGTTAAAAGAGATATATTTTTCAGATCGAAGATTTAAAAGGAAGTACACAAGGAGAAACCATGTTGAATATTCAATATCTATCATGAAAGGAAAATGAAGGAAATAAAATCTATTAAAGATGAAGTTCAGTGAATAAGAATGACACAAAATATTGTTCATGGATTTTACACATGGTATACTTATGTATTAGTGCATTCGTTGATGATTCACTTTCCTACTTTTCTAAATCTTCAATCCATTTTGTAAGTACAATCATATATATCCCATTAAGGGTAGTGCACCCCCACTTTTTTATAAGATGAGTTTTTTTAAAGACATTGAGTATTTTCTTAAACATTTTAAAAGATAGTGAGACATGGATTGTTTATATCCACCATAAAAATTGATTTAATGAATTTGTACTTATCATCAGATAATTATACCCATGATACAATTATTTAAAAAGAAATAATATTAATTAAATTAAAGTATCATTCTTAGGGATGGAAATGGGTACCCAATTTTTGGACACCCGACACTACCCAACTCATAAAAAAGGGTTAGGGTAGTCACTAAATGGATTAGGGTAGGGTTCAAGTTCTAGGTAGCCTACTCGATTAATAATCAAGTAGGGTTCGGGTTTTGGGCAGACTATCCATTAATATCTGAATCTTTTTCAATTTAATTTATATTTTCTTTGAAAATTTCTTTAAATATTATGATTTTCAATTCACACAGGGATAAAATATATGGAAAATGGTGCAACATAAAGGTATTAGGTGGGAGGTGACTAGTGGGAGCTCGTTGATAAGCATGTAATTCCAACTCAGTGAACTAAAATCCCAAGTAGCTTGGCCCATCATAACTTGCCTCAGGCTGGGCCGAACTTGGGCCTGTGATTCATTAGACTTGGCCCGAGCCTATATAGGCAGGCCTGTAGGCTGGGTTAGCCCATCATACTTGTTGGCCCATATGAATCTCAGGCAGTAAAATCTCACCCGAACCTAAAAAAATATCTGGAAAACTGAAGGTAGGGAGACTTTAACCCCATACATCAAGCTTCCAAGGTTGTGTCTGGACTAGTTGGTCAAGGAGGTGCACTTGGTTTTAAATTTCCAGGATGGATATATATATAAATATCTAAATAAATCAATTAATAAAAACTAAAAAAAACATATCCCACCAAGCCATCTATTTTTCATTCCCCCCACTACCCCATCCCTAGTAACTTTTTTTAAAGGAATAACATTCATATGATCATTTAAGGGGCTGGGAGTATGCACACCCACTATGTAAAGTGAGAAAAAATCAAACAGTCATAATGTCTATTGGAAACTTTTTTAAAAAATAAACAAAAAAAGATATTTCATTATAAATAACCCTAAATATTCATTATTTTTACCTTTCTTTATGCTAAATTATCCAATTTATTCATCAGGTCACTGCCAATGCTACACAACAACATTATAGTGATTATTCTACTTTTTCAAGTTGTGCATTTATAAAAATATCAACTTTATGCTTGAATCATATACTCAATTTGGTATTTTATTCATTATTTTTACATTTATAATTTATTTTATTTTTGTAATGGATCCATATCAATTTTTTGATTGAATGGATTGGTTTACCTGGTGGTGATATTCCATCTTTTCCTTTTGTTTCGTCTCATCATCCTCAAGTTGCATCATCGTCTAGGCCTCAAAATCAATATAATGTTTGAGATCACTTTGAAAAAAATATGTTAATGAATGTGAGGGTACATGCAAATTAAAAAAATGAAAATATTGTGTTAAATTACTCAGGGGTTCTTCTAATAGTGGAACTATCCACCTTAAAATACATTTTTATTCTTATGTTAGAAGAAATAAATCAAATATTAGAACACAAATAAAATTAGAAAGTAACAAATTAATTAATTTTTCTTATGATCTTATATGTTCACAAGATATGATGGTTGATTATATAATTAAAAATTAAAAAATCTTTTAATACTAGTGAATTTCGAGATTTTACTAATTTAGTTCAAAGAAAATTTACTCCTCGATATAAAACTTTTTCATGGAATACTAAAAGAAACAAAATTCAAAAAAATAATAATAATAAATTAAATATTACATATATTTTTAAATAATTAAATACGCATATTTTTTAACATCTAATTTGTGGACTTCTAATAAACATATTGAATATGAATGCACTAATGTACAATTTATTGACAATGATTGTAAATTACATTAAAAAATTATTTCATTTGAATTAGTTGAACTTTCATATAATGGTCATTCATTAGGGGTTTCATTAAGAGATCATGTTTCTGAATGGGGTTTGAAAAATAAAGTATTTAAACTAACTATGGATAATGCATCATATTATAATAATACTGTGACATATCATATATTTTCATTACAATTACCATGTGATTGAAAAATATTTCATGTTTTTTTTGTTCTCATATTTTTCATTTGATTGTTAAAGATGGTTTATCTATTTATAAAGATTCTATAGATATTATTAGAAAATTAATTAGTTTTATTAAAAATGGTTAGGAAAGGGGAACTACAATGCTACAAAGAAACACACAAACACACACATGCATAAGTTGGAGAGACTCGAACATGAGACCTCCCCAATATCCCATAGGGCCCTTTGTCTCTAGGCTAGGACCTGGGGGAAGAAAATACATTATTGTTTTTAATATATTTATTAATCATGTACAAGTAAATAGAATTATTTTTCAACAATAAAATATGAAAGAACATGAATTATAATTAGATGTAGAAAACATATGGAATTCAATATATTATATGTTAAAATTATCTTTAAAACAAAGGAAAGTTGTTATTTTTTTATTCTAAAATAGTACTCGAAGGGGTTATTATCTCTGATTAAAATGTATGAGCTCAATTAAATTGTATAAAAAAAAATTTTCATGTATTTGAAAAATCTGTCTAATTGTTTTAACAATTATACATTTGTACATCACCTTTAGTTTTGCATACTTTGAAATATATAATGCATGTTTTAATAAAATATGTGTTTTATGAATATTATATTCTCATTTTTAAGGTCATGAAAGAAAAAATTGATAAACATTTTGAGTCATTACCTATAATATTTGGAATGAAAATTATATTGGATCCAAGGTGTAAAAACACTTATCTGAAAACTTTTTATAAGTTATTTTTTATGACGAATCTCAATTTGATAGTATATTTTATTTTTAAAAAAATATATAGTGAATATAAATTTATTACTCGTGTTGATGTTAGTAGACAAATCACACAACCTACACATTCTTCTCATGTCATTGTAAGTCAAAATTATTAATGACGCACTTCACGGCATGTTATTGTGTCATGGCTAATGCTAGAGACTATTGCACCACACAACGTTTGCGCAATTGCCTAATTGGGATGATGAGTTGTGGCATCAGCTATGTTGCTTCATGGAACAATTATCCATGGCTTCATCTTAATTTTTTTCATCTTTTTTAACCATCTAACCTGACCCTATTAAAATACTTTATCAAAACACTTTGTTGCAAGTCAAGCGACATCCCTTCTTCATCTCTCGACTTTGTGTGATGCATCGATTGAGTGTCACAGGTGAGCACAATAGTTTCTCTACCACTTCCACATTATCATTCTCATGGTCTAATTACAATGATTTTTTACTTTAATGACTAATTATTAATTATTAAAAATATATTTTTTTCAAAAATAAATTTTCACTAATTTTTTTAAATTTTTTTAATTTTTTTTAATTTTTTTTAAATTTTTTTAAATTTTTTATATTTTTATAATTACTAATAATTTTGACATTTAACTTATTATTTGTTATTGTTTTAATGTGATTATATTCCAATTGTGCTCTGTAAGTTAATATTGCCACGTGTCATATGCCATGCAATATGTTTTTGCACTGAAGGCTCCTATCGCTATTGTGCGTCATACACTATAAATAACTATCATGGAAGGAAAATATAAAAAATGGATGACTTTATGAACCTTACAGTGGAGGAAAATATTTATTATAACAATATTTAGACTCTCTATCAGTTTATAATGAATATGATTTTGATATTTTAAAAAAGGTGGAAAGATTATGAATCAACATGGTATGTACTAACACTAATTATTCATGATGTACTTAGTGTTCTCCTTTATTTTGTTGCATCAGAGTCTAATTTTTATGTAGATGGATGATTTATCAGTAATTATTTTTCATGACTTAAACCAGATATGGTTTAAGATCTTATATCCACAAGATATCATTTGTATGCATAAGATCGATAACAATAATTTTTCAATGTTGATAATGAGCTCGACATGTTGTCAAGCCCTACTGAAGACATAACATCAAAAAAAATAATGCTTATTGTAATGTGATTTTGTAATGGAATTGATATATAATGTATTTTTTATTAAATATATTTCTATATTTTATTTATTTTTCTCATCATACAAATAAATAGTGTAGTTTATTAATGTTTAATTATTATGTACTTTTTTTCACAGATGATATATTTTTTGTTAAATAATATTTAATATTTTTTAGGTATAATATATAATATATATATATATATAATAAAATCCTATAATGATCACCCTAATGTCTGGTCCGGCAGTTCAGCTTGGCATAAGGCCTGGCTCAAGTCAACTCATGAGGCAATTTGGACCGGGCCGACTATAACTAAATAGTGGTCTGCGACCTGATTTTTGGGAGAGTTGGCCCAACCATAGACTAGAACAGAATGAATTTACATTCTTAATCATTAAAATGGGATGAGTGGAGCTTGTAAACCCTTGCAGGGAGCGGTGATTATTTTATGTTGGATTGCATCAACGTAGTTTCATAACCCAATCATGGGGGTCTAGTCCCACACTAACAATAACATGAAAGTTGCGGTTCATGTGGTTTTTCCCTATCAAAGAGATGGAAGTCACTTTGACAATCTGGATGATGGTGTGTGTCTTTTTTGACATCACCCTGGTTGAGATTTGGGGTCACTCTCCTTATGAGTCCATGTCATGATGAAATGAGTGAACCTCACATCATTTGAAGAGTTGGACAGCTGAACCTTGACCATCGAGGAGGGTGTTGGGGTGTCGCACAAGTGAACTATTGTGCTGAGATGCTCAGCTCGTGACAAGTGGTATCAGAGAGGATATGCCTCATGATGTTTGTGGAATGGTGTTGGATGGGCCTTGGTGGTGGGAGCAGAGTCCCAGGGTGTCATGGAAGAGGTGACACGATAGAGATGGTCGTGCTCGAGAGAATGTTAGAGGCAGAAACGCCACTATGGAGGGTGGGTTTTGAGGAGGTGGTTTGCGACCCTGAGAGAGGGTGGACCACAATGGTTTGCGACCCCAGAAAGAAGGTGGACCACAAAGCCAACAATGAGGAATGAGCATCTCCTTGGCCACACATTGTAGTCGCACTACCATAGATCCGGGAAAGGGATGCACCGACTTTTATCAGCGCTAAGAAAAAAGTGCTGATAAAAGAGGGGCATTTATCAGTGCTAGCTAAAAGCGTTGATAAATAAACCCTTTATTAGTGCTAAAAAATCAATGATAAAGGTGTACCCTTTATCAGCGCTTTTTTAGCGTTGATAAAGATGTGATTTATCAGCACTAGTATTAGCGCTGATAAAAGTTTTTAATACAAAATATTATTAATTTATATAAAATTATTATATTTATATTCAAAAATAATGTTTATTTGTGTACATAAAAAATGCATGTTTATAATTAATATTTTTTTTAATAATTCAAATATATATAATGTTTAAAAAAAGTATTTATAAGAATATAATTAAATAAATATCTATTTAAATAATTATAAGATTATAATAAATTTCATTAAATAATAAGTATATTTATTATATTTATAATTATATATTTATAATTATGTATAAATAATTTTAAAATATATGTATTTATAATTATAATTATAAATATATGTGTGTGTGTGTGTGTTTCTAATAAATTTGGTCAATAAATATATTGATGCATGAATACAATTGACATTCACATGTTATGTATTCATCATGAATGTTCAGTTACACATTACACCCTCATTACTATTCATGTTGTCCATATATATGTGATGACTCATTTTTTATGATCTATACTTTACTAAGTATATATTTATATATATTTATAATTATATACAAATATTTATAAAGATATTTATAATTATAAAATTATAATCCATATATTTAGTATACTTATAAAGTTATAAATATATATAATTAAATAAATATATTTATAAATATATGTTTTTTTCTTACTTTCATTAAAGAAAGTATCCTCATTTCATGTTTCAAAAGTGTTTAATCGCTAATTGGACTTTTCAATGGTTTTTTCATTGAATGGAAGAAGTTTTATTCCTTATATATGATGTGATTTGGTTTCATTATTGTTTTGCTAAAATAGAAAAGTATTATATTGTAATGTATTTCAATATATTTATTTATAGTTATAATTATATATATATATATCTGTGTGTGTGTGTGTGAATAATTATAAAATTATAATAAATATATTTATTATACTTAAAAATTTATAAATATATATAATTAAATAAATATATTTATAAATATATACAAATATATATAAATAAATACAAATATTTATAATTATAATTCTAAATAAATAAATATATATTTAAATAATTATAAAATTATAATAAATGTATAAATTATATATAGTTATAAAATTATAAATTTAATAAATATATTTGTTATAATTTTATAATTATTTAAATATATATATATATATATAAATTTATAGTTATTAAATAATTATAAAATTATAATAAATATATAAAAATATGTATAATTATAATTCTAAATAAATATATATATATTTAAATAATTATAAAATTATAATAAATTTATTAATTATATATAATTATAAATATAATAAATATATTTATTATAAATTTATAATTATAAATAAATATATATCTAATATATATATATATAATTATTAATAAATATATATTTATTTATTTATAGTTATTATAAATATATATATATATATATTCATTATACATATAATTTTATAAATGTATATAAAAATATAGATAATTTATTATCATTATAGTTTTATCAATGCTTTCTATTTTAGCATTGATAAAACATACCTTTATCAATGCTTTTAAGCTAGCGTTGATAAAAGTTTTACCAGCTTTTATAAATAAACCCTAACAGTCTCCTCCTCTCACAAACCTCAAGCGCTCACGAAATCTGACCCCTATCGTTGCCTCCTCCTCCTCCTCCTCCTTTACTTCGAACTCCTCCACTGCCGCCACTGCGAATCCATCCTCCGTCACCGCAAATCCATCCTCTGCCTTCGCGAATCCCTCCTTCGTCGTGAACCTCACCTCCGCTGCCGAACCCCACCTCCGTCTTGAACCCCACCTCTACTGCGTGTTGAACCCCACCTCCGCCCTGAACCCCTCATATGTCGTGAACCCACCTCCTCTTCCATTGAATCCCACCTCTACTATGAATCCCTCCTTCTCCGCAAACCCACCTCTGCCGCAAACCCCTCCACGACCTCCCCTCTCGCCGCCGCCTACCCCAACTCTGCCACCACCAGAGTAACAACAACAATATTCTAAGGCATATGTTTATAGTTTCTTCATTTCTAGTATATGAATGTTTCATTTATCTAGCATGGTTATATTTGTTTTGGGATTATTTTCATTACGACTAATAGGTGTTTTTATATCATTATAAAACTATAAAATTCAACTTCATCTATATTTGGATCCATTTGGATTCATAAAATATTCATATGAACTTATTTTAAATCTAGTCTATCAACTTCTTATACATTTTTTGGAAGATCTTATTTAAGTGGATCCGATGAATCTGGTTGTTCAACTCGTTTTCATTGGGTGAATTAACCCATCTATATATGTTATAATGTCTTAATTTGTTAAATTGGTTCTCCTTACAGAATTATTCTTTCTACATATGGTGAATTATAATAATCTTTTGGATAGGATTTTAATTGATGGATTATCTTCATTAGAATAAAATTTATTGACTTCTTAACATATGTAATCTTAAATTTTTTTCTACTGATAACCTAGAATAATGAAAGCCTTAAATAATATTCTGGTGAAATAGTCATCTTTTTCTAGTGAAATAATCTTCTATTTTCAAAAAATTATATAATTATATGTGTATGTAACCTTATATAATCATCTACCATGTACTTTGAATAATGAAATATTTTAATAATCATCTGGTTTATTAATCATCTTTTGGATTGGTTTTGCTGAGGTCATGGAATAATGAAAAACTTTATTGCGACTTTTGATGAATTCACACCCATAAACAATTTGGATTCTCAATAATTGTAGATTGGAAATTTTCCATGACTTGGTCATTGAATA
Source organism: Viscum album (assembly GCA_963277665.1). Classification (NCBI taxonomy): domain Eukaryota; kingdom Viridiplantae; phylum Streptophyta; class Magnoliopsida; order Santalales; family Viscaceae; genus Viscum; species Viscum album. The sequence continues at coordinate 53,501,892 of OY728153.1, read as the reverse complement.
TGATACCATAATAATAAACCAGGATACCTCATTTTTTAAAATAAGTTCGGTTTTCAAATTGTTTCTTGGTTGAACATGCATGATATAATTCAATTGATTACCAAATAACTATATAGATTGGGTATTAATCAATATTAAAATGCTAATAATAAGATTAATTATTTTGAGATAAATCATCATAGTATTCTTGGAGTTATTTTTAATGATGATTCTACAGATAGGATTGCATACCAAGAAAATTAACTTGATATCAAACTATTAAATAGAGAAAAAAATGGAATTTGAGATTGATGATTGATTATATTAATGAAGTATATAAAAACACTTCATTATTTTATCAAAAATACATTATTAGATGAAGAAATAACCATATCTCAAGGTTAAAGGCTAATAATGGTGTGTGGGTTGATAAAAATGAAGGCATTAATAATTTAATAACATATTTTTATCAAATCATATTTTCTTCTCAGCATAATTTTATATCTAAATATCTAAATTATTATTTTATTACAACTTTAAAAAATTATATGAATGAATTATTAACTATTTACATTTAATGTTATGAAGTGGTTGTGGAATTTAGGTTGATACATCCATCAAAGGTACCTAACCTAGATTTTCTTAATGAATTTTTCTTTAAAAGGTTCTAGACTATTTTGGGACTTGATGTTGTTAACCTCATGAATGAGTTTTGGAGAGGTAAGAATTCTCTTGAGACTTATAATGATAATCTCATCACTTTGATTCTAGAGGTTACTGATCTGAGTTCAGTTAAGGATTTTAGAATGACTAGTCTTTGTAATTTCATTTATAAAGTCCTTTTGAAGATTTTAGAAAGTAGACTATGGAAAATCATACCATCTATTAGTTTAGTACCATAGTTCTTTTCTTATTTTGACTTGAGACATGATGTACTTAGAAAGGATCGGGAAAACAATATAGTTTCTTCTAGTGATGAGTGATATAGGTAAATTATTTGTGTGAAAGGAATGACACTTGGGAAATTTTTGATTATGTAATGGGTTCATGATTATATATTTTCTTAGGTGTATTTATAAAGGAAGGAACCAATAGTACTTCATGTGAGAGACATATACATTGTTCTTGGGGTGTACAACCAATTGATTTGGTGTGAGCCAAAGGAAATTATTTGGATCATGAACTATATAGTCACATTGGTTGTTATATAGTCTTCATGTATTATGCATGTTTCATTTGTTCTTGTCCTTAGGGTTTGATTCAGTTCCATTTTCCTTGGGAAGCAGATAGTTCATGTGATTATGGTTGTGTCTCAAGTGTCACATGGATATGGAGGTTGGTCCTTTAGTTTCGGGGAACCATTTGGCTCATGTTATGTTTCAACCTCTTGAGACTCTAGATTTTTTTTTCATTTTTTGTGGTTTTTTAATGTTATATTAAATGTTCATTTATTGGAAATGAATTTTTTTTGAATTTATTATTTTTTTATCTTTTTTATATTCTTTTTTTGGATGTTTATGGTTTAGTTCATTAGGGTTAAGTCATCCCCAATGGTCATTCATGTCACCCTTGATGCTTATCATCATCCTGAGAGGATCAATAATGTGTGGGTAAGTCAGGTGGATTTTCTATTTTTTTAGGATTCAACATAGCTCGACTATTGGCCACATTGTAGTGTGAGTACAAAATGAAGGAATAATTTAATTCCCTCTATGATTTTGATACATTGTAGATAATATAATTGGAACCATGAAAGAGGGTTCTATAGAACAATTAGATTTATCGTCTAGAGGAGAAATTGGATGATAGGAAATAGTGCAAAGTGTCTCTAGTTTCAAATTTATTTCAATAATTAGAAGGATTAGATTTCAGCTAGATTTTCTCTCATGCTATAAAGCATATAATAATTCATATGGTTCTCGACATTGTTTTCATTGAAGGTTTATTTCTAGAACAAATAGATTTCATGATTATATTCCTTCATGGAGATTCGGAGGAATAGATATACATAGATCAACTAGAAGGTTTCATTCTAAATGGAATATAATGTTTAGTCCTAGTCTCAAATGGAGTTTTTGTGGGCTTAAGTAGGCACCAAGATAGTGTAATTGTAATTTCAATGCTTTCATGGTAGAATTAATGTTCATGTAGTGTAATGTATATAATTTCTACTATATGAAGGTGTATTATGATGGGAGTTTTGTCATTTTACTTCTTTATGTGGATTAATTTCTCTTAGTTGGACCAAAGAAGGAAAGGTTGGAAGAGCTAAAGATTGATTTATCTAGAAAATACCAAATGAAGGACTTTGGTTCTAGAAAGTGGATATTGGGGATAAATATTGAAAATGATTTAAATTCTATAAATTTTTTTATCCTTAGTTAATTTTTATATCAATGTTTTGTGTATTTATTTTATTAAATATTAATATTACCAAATCAAATAGGATGGATATGAATAAAGAATGGATGGATGCTAATCGTATAACAAAAGAGTATGAAGATGAAGTGAAAGAGTTTATGAAGTTTTCAAAAGATAATGAATATATACCTTATCAAATCCTTTTATATGTTTATGTTGTTGTTATTCAAGAAAAATTAGTCCAGAGGAGTTGAAAGAACACTTGATTTTTCACGGAATAGATTAAAGTTATAAATGTTGGAATAAACATAGGGAAAAAGTGAATGTAGTTTGTGGCTGGGACAACACTGTGTTTTATGGATCATCTGATATGATTACAATCATAAACAATGAAGAATACCATGTTGAGGATGTGATTATTGATGTGAATGATGATGAACATCATATTGAGGAAATGACAAGGACAGTTGAATATGAACTTCGTGATTGCCCAAAATTGTTTGAGAAGTTAAATAATTGTGAAAAGACACCATTGTATGTTGGTTTAACTAAATATACAGCATTTTAAATCATATTGAAGCTGTATAATTTAAATTTAGGCAATTGATGGAGTGACACCAATTTTATGGAACTAATTTCTCTCTTGAATGACATGCTTCTAGAAGACAATGAGCTCCCGAACCGAACATACGATGCCAAACAAATGCTACACTCGATGGGTATGATCTCTAAAAGAATACACGTCTACCTGAATGATTTTATACTATTTCAAAAGAACCAAAAATCACTTAAAAAATTCTCAAAGTGTGGATCTTATCAATACAATAAAGTTAAATCTAGTCCTGTGAAAGTTTTATGGTACTTTCCAATCATTCCAAAGTTTAGGTGCCTATATAGAAGTGATGATACTACATGGAAATTGATGTGGAATGCATATAAAAGAATTAAATATGTGAAACTATGTCACCCGATAGACTCTCCTCTGTGGAAGATAATTGACCATGAGTATCTTGAATTTGTAAATAAGCCTAGAAACCTCCGTCTTATGTTATCTACAGATGGAGTGAATCCTTTTTTTTAAGCAGCACTAATAGTACATGATCGATTATGATTATAAATTATAACTTTTCATCATGGTTATGCATGAAATGAAAATACATCATGTTATCTATGCTTATATGAGGACCAAAACAATCGGTCAATGATATTGATGTTTATTTGGATCCATTCATTGAAGATTTGAAATTATTGTGGGATTTAGGTGTTACGTTATATGATGATTATATAAATGAAAATTTCATGTTTAGAGTCATATTGTACGGGATGATAAACAACTTTTCTACTTATGGAAATTTGTTAGGATATATAATTAAAGGAACTCAAGGGTATCCCATTTACAAACAAGGTATACAGTCAATTAGGTTGAAACATTCATCAAAAATCATGTTTCTAGGACATCACATATTTTTACCCTGATGGCATAAGTATCAATCTTGGAAGACATCATTTGATGGAAGTTTAGAAGAATGTATAGCATTGTATCCACTATTTTTTATGGTACTATCTTCATCATGATCATTTGTATAGAACGTGTAACCATTAATTACATAACCATTGTAAGATAATACTTAAACACTTGGTACTCTAGCTAGCCATCGAAGTCATGAAAGTTGATTTCAATAAAGAAGGGTACAAAGATGAACCATTTATAATGGAATCATAGGTAGTACAAGTATTTTATATTCAAGATCCCGCAAACTAAAAGTGATAAATTGTTCTGTTATAGACCAAAACCACTGAAGGGTCGGATAAAAATTCAACTGAAGATGACTCTTTCATTGGGATGTCACAATCATTTTGCAGCGGTTCCAATGTAGAAAAAAATTTGTATATCAGTGAAGACCACAATAAAGGGATTTGGATAGTCGATAGAGGGGTCAAATCCCTTCAGTATTTAAAAAAATAAATGGAGGTTTCAATAATTAGGTTATATATTTTTTGTAATATACATAATATTACCTCATGTTATTATCTATTCGCTGCTACATTTATGTAATATCAGTTAAATATTAAACCACTTCTAGAGATAACGACTTATACATGTGATAGTACTCCCAATATCAAGTCACAATAGGTCTATCAACCCGTTGTTGCTTACAGTGTAGAGGAATTTTTGGGAAAAAATCCCTCAAGGTATCATTGAATCATTTTTGAGGTGATTGTGTTTGTTGACAAAGTGGACATTTGTGTACAAAGCAAAACAATGACATGTAAATTTGTTGAAAAAGAGGATTTCATAGTGAAATGTCGAGTTCAAGAGCTGTGGTCAACGATCCATGTTTGATTAAAGAACGTTGACAAAGGAATGAATGATCTGGAGGCGGTACAAAAATAACAGATACAAGGTGGTGCCGTTTTCCAGTGTTTTCCAAATTTTTGGGCCTGAAAATCGATGAAAGGAGAAAAGTAGTTTTGGAAAAGAGACTTGCGCGCCATGTACTTGAAGGAAAGGGAACTTGCCTGCCTAATGTTTTTCAAGATTAGATCATCAAAATATGGAAAAGGAAAGAGGTTCGCGCAGGTATTGGTGTGGTCGTGCAGGTGACCTGTGCGCCATGAAGAGACATGAGCGTCGATGCCTTGGAAGCCTGAGAACTTGCGCGCCTGTGGTTTTTCAAGATCAGAAGATCAAAATATGGAAAATTAAAGAGGTTCGTGCATGTTTGGAAGTTGGTCGCGCAAGTGACTTGTAGGGGAAGAGACCTACGCGCCGAGACTTGCACGTCGAGGGTAGACGTCGTCGCGCAGGGTGTTCAAAATTCCTATAAATACTGGACCACCCCTCCTCATTTTTAATGGAGTTCAACACTTAGAAAAATTAGAGCTCCCGTCGCGCAGGTGTGGTGGTCATGCAAGTGGTGTGTGGTCGCACAGGTGGAGTTGCACGCCAGTTTTAGAAGTTGCGTGTCAGTTGGTATTTGCGTGTCAATATTGGTTTGGGCGTAAAGGGAAGTGTGTCGCGCAAGTTTGGAGTTGAAGAATTTTGTGTCGTGCAAGTGTCTGAGGTGGACTTGCGCGCCAGTTGTGACTTGCGCACCGAGACTTGTGCGCTGAGTTTTACTTGTGCGCCAAGTAAGGTTGATTCACGATGGTTATTTAGGGCTGTGTGAAAGTTAGAAGATTGCCCGATACCTTCAGTGCAAAGATAAATTCTTCTACGGGTGAAAGTTGGGCTTCAACAGAGCATCTATATACAGAGTAAGATGCATTCCTTCATGCAAATGAAGAGACCTACAATTCTATAAACTTTGAGTGGATTCCTTCCAGAGCAGTGAGCTAAGGAAGAGGAAGAAGGTGATCCTCTCCACTGGCAGTGAGCCAGAGAGAGAGAAATAGGGAGTGACCCTTGGAAAAGCAGTGAGCTGACCCTAAACCTTGTAAAGACAGTGAGCCTGGGACAGAGTGACTGTGCCTGAATCTTGTAATCCACAACTAGTGAAGTTTAGTGGAATTTGGTACGACCAACAACCTGTTGGCGTATGCTCCTTGGATGTAACCCTTAGCGGTGAACCAAGTAAAATTTTTTGTGTCCTGTGCTTGCTTTACTTTCTGTTTATATTGTGGAACAGGAAAGAGAGAGAAGAGTGTTTTTCTTAATAGCGAAACAAGATCAGAACGGGCTTTAATTTTAAATTATTCATACCCTGATTCACCCCCCCTCCCTCTCAGGTTATTCAGCCTTGTGGACCTAACAGGAATAACCATATACACGTGTTGGTGCTGGTGCTCCCATTCCTGAGGAACAATAGGTTTTTAAAACTGTTGTTTCTCCCAGTATAGAGTTACAACGATCATCTGCACATATCGATGCTAACACTACATAAGAACATATTGACGATGCTGAATCCAAGTAAATTGTAGGCGATGAAGGATCGAAAATGCAGAAAAAATAGGAGCACCGTAGTTTGATGGTGTTAGAAAAAATCGTTAAGGAAAAAGTCAAAGGCATCAAATACGAGGTCGGATGGAATGTGTGGGGATAGCATGTTAACCCCAACAAGACCATGTTTAGTAATTACATTGGAACCGTCACTCAGCAACATGTTCCAATTGATGTAGATTTGTGAAACCATGTTGTGTACGGGCTTAAGACACTGATGTGGGATGATATTATGGTCACATTATAATATTATTTCTTTATTTTTCTAAAAAATAAAATAATGAAACATTGACTTAATCTTCATCATCCATTGTAGAGTGCATTTATATTATATTACTCCCATAATAAATATGTATTAATTCTTTCTGGAAGGATTCATAGAGGATTTATCACAATTATAACAAGACATAATCTTAAATATGTTGAAGGGAGAATAAACCCACACGCACCACTTATCTATGCACACCTGATAACCCAATAAGTGTGGGATGCATTTACTGGCCATCATGTGGATGTGTATTTTTAGGTACATTGTGTCTAGTAATACATTGTTCAACGATATGTGTATTTATCACTTTGATTAATTTCTTTTTAATTATGAAACAACAACTAAGTGATGTAAATAAGGAACAAGCAGAAAAACTAGTGTACCCATACCGTAAATCAAGGATGGGGTATGCTTCACTTGAAAAAAAGGTATATATTTTAAATATACCATAATTCTTTTATGTGACATGAAACAACACCATAATTATGTTCTTATATTTATATGTAGATTGATGACTCTAAATCCAAATCCACTTCCATCCCACACCATGTTCTATGGAAGGAGGCACCTATAAATAATGATAGGATACTAATAGATGAAAACACACAAAAAGTATGGGAAACATGTGTAAATATTACATAATAAAAAAATACTTTAAATCACTATTACATAACAATGATCACTTATTTTTCTATATTTTCTATCTAACATAGTCATAGGAATCAGAAACACCTATATCAGATGAATACATACTATTGGTGTCCTTGAAGTGGATAGAACGATATGGTCGTGTCAGAGGTGAGGGTTTTGGGGTGACACCCCGAATATATTTTGAGAAAAAAACAAGAGGATCAAAGTGAATTAATGAAACAGATGAGAGAAATAATAACTAACCTTCAATAATAATTCCAATGGAAGAGAGAGGTGATGGAAACTTTTATGGGGGGAAACAAAGAGAAAAATAAAATCAAGAACAACCACTATGTGGAGACCCCCCCCCCCCCTCAACCAGCTATGAGGTGAGCCATTACCCTCAAAGATATGTCTTAGCTAAGGTAATAAATGTTCTAATCAATGTTTTTTTGAAATTTGAATCAGAAAGAAAGTAATGCCTTTCCTGTACTCATATTACACAATGTGATAATGACTGTGATTTATATCTATCAACACCCACCCACCACCTTGTAGCGAGGGATATGGTGTTCAATATCCAAAATGGCATGCTACATAGCAGACCACTTCCAACAAGTCATGTGTGAGTGTCGATTAGCATAGCCCATGGGCTGAGTGATGAGCTACCTATTCCAATTAATGAGGGAGATATTAATATGGTTGAAAAAGTTATTGGAACATTCATCGCATGGTCATCACATCTTTTAGAAAAACATGTCGACAATGAGGTATTCATCTTCAATTTATTTTTCAATCTAAACCTTTAACAATTAATGAAAAAATGTATGAACTGATGAATTTTATTATAGATGGACAAAGGGAAGGGGATAAAATGAAATAATAACTCAAAACCATCTAAAGGATCGACCAACAAATCTAAAAGATCTATCGAAAGCACCATTACCCCGCCCATTCTATATCTACATTTACTATCATTAAAGTTTTATGTGGATACAAAGTTAAAATATGGTTGTAATCACATATTTGATTTTGAATAAAATATGTACAGAGAGAAAGAGCAAGACTTCATTAGTGTTGAGAGTGTAAGTGAAATCCTCAACTATGATTGGCTAGGAGGATTAGTTATAAATGTATACATGAGGTATTTTTTCATGATTTGATTTTACAAAAGCTAATATACTATGTTAATTATGACTAAATACATTTCATATTTTTTGCAGGTGTATATATGAAAAATAATTGAAGGGATTCTCACATGAATTTTTTTGAGACTCATTAGTCCTCACATCTCCTATATAGAACAACCAAAAATAGATACCAAAAAAAGGATGAAATAATGGCAGGTCTGATCAAATCGTTTGAAAGAAAACTTTTGGATGACATACTCTATTTAATACCAACGATACAAGGGTAAAACTCTACAATTTAATCATATCAAATATATTTTCATTTCTTTCATTACTTATTCCTTTTTTTTTTGTTTTTAGGAAGCATTGGATGCTCATTGTAGTAAATTCGGATACTCCAAATATTCATTTCCTAGATTTAATGCATGGATATCCAACAAACCGTCCACACATGATGGAATTTGTCAATAAGTAATACACTAGATCCAATGTTTTAGAACTAAACATCAAGTTATATTATTTACATTATATTTTAATGAGGATTATGTTATGATAGGGTGGTGCATCAATATCATGAAAAATAAGGAATGAGGATAGGGGCTAAGCAAGATAAAGAAGATAAGGAATGAGGGTAAAGTCGGGATTTCTTAATTCCGTCTATGATTTTGATACATTGTAGATAATATAATTTGAACCATGAAAGAGGGTTATATAAAACAATTAGATTTATTATCTAAAGAAGAAAGTGGATGATAGGAAATAGTGCAAGGTGTCTATGGTTTCAAATTTATTTTAATAATTAGAATGATTAGATTTCAGTTAGATTTTATCTCATGTTATAAAGCATATAATAATTCAGATGGTTTTAGACATGGTTTTCATTGAAGTTTTATTTCTAGAACAAATGTATTTCATGATTATATTCCTTCATGGAGATCCAGAGGAATAGATCTACATAGATCAACTAGAAGGTTTCATGCTAAATGGAATAGAAGGTCCAGTCCTAGTCTCAAATGGAGTTTTTGTGGGCTTAAGTAGGCACCAAGATAGTGTTAAATAGAATTTCAATGCTTTCATGGTAGAATTAATGTTTATGTAGTGTAATGTATATAATTTCTACTATATGAAGGATTATTATGATGGTATTTTTGTCATTTTACTTCTTTATGTGGATTAATTTCTCTTAGTTGGACCAAAGAAGGAAAGGCTGGAAGAGTTAAAGATTGATTTATCTAGAAAATACCAAATGAAGGACCTTGGTTCTAGAAAGTGGATATTGGGGATAAATATTGAAAGCTATTTAAATTCTATAACTTCTTTTATCCTTAGTTAATTTTTATATCAAAGTTTTGTGTATTTATTTTATTAAATATTAATATTACCGAATAAAATAGGATGGATATGAATAAAGAATGGATGGATGCTAATCGTATGGAAAAAGAGTATGAAGATGGAGTTAAAGAGTTTATCAAGTTTGAAAAGGATCATGAATATGAACCTTATCAAATCCTTTGTCCGTGTTTATGTTGTTGTTATTCAAGAAAAATTATTCCAAAGGAGTTGGAAGAACACTTGATTTGTCACGGAATATATTGAAGTTATAAATGTTGGAATAAACATAGGGAAAAGGAGAATGTAGCTAGTGGTTGGGATAACACTTTGTTTTATGGGTCATCTGATATGATTACAATCATAGACAATGAAGAAGACCATATCGAGGATGTTATTATAGATGTGAATGATGATGAACATCATATTGAGGAAATGACAAGGACAGTTGAATATGAACTTCGTGATTTCCCAAAATTGTTTGAGAAGTTAAATAGTTGTGAAAAGATGCTATTGTATGTTGGTTTCACTAAATATAAAGAATTGTAAATCATACTGAAGCTTTATAATTTAAATGTAGGAAATTTATGGAGTGACACCAATTTTACGGAACTACTTTCTCTCTTGAATGACATGATTCTAGAAGATAATGAGCTCCTGAACTGAACATACGATGCCAAACAAATGCTACACTCGATGGGTATGATCTCTAAAAGAATATACATCTAACTGAATGATTGTATACTATTTCATAAGAACCAAAAATCACTTACAAAATGCTCAAAGTGTGGATCTTATCAATACAAGAAAGTTAAATCTAGTCCTGTGAAAGTTGTATGGTACTTTCCAATCATTCCAAGGTTTAGGTGCCTATATGGAAGTGGGGATACTACATGGAAATTGACATGGTACGCACATACAATAATTAATGATGTGAAACTATGTCACCCGATAGACTCTCCTCAGTGGAAGATAATTGATCATGAGTATCTTGAATTTGGAAATATTCCTAGAAACCTTTGTCTTGTGTTATCTACGGATGGAGTGAATCCTTTTGGTTTTTAAAGAAGCACTCATAGTACATGGTCGATTATGTTGGTAAATTATAACTGGTCACTGTGGTTATGCATGAAATGAAAATACATCATATTATCTAGGATTATATCAGGAACAAAACAATCGTGAAATGATATTGATGTTTATTTGGCTCCATTCATTGAAGATTTAAAATTATTGTGGGATTTAGGTGTTACGTTATATGATGCTTATATAAACGAATATTTCATGTTGAGATTCATGTTGTACGGGATGATAAACAACTTTTATACTTATGGAAATTTTTTAGGATATAGAATTAAAGGAACTCAAGGGTGTCCCATTTACAAACAAGGTACACAGTCAATTATGTTGAAACATTCATCGAAAATCGTGTTTCTAGGACATCACAGATTTCTACCCCGATGGCATAAGTATCGATCTTGGACGACATCATTTGATGGAAGTTTAGAAGAACGTATATCGTTGTCTCCACTATTTTTCATGGTACTGTCTTCATCATGCTCATTTGTATAGAACGTGTAACCATTAATTATATAACCATTGTAAGATAATACTTAAACACTTGGTACTCTAGCTAGCCATCGAAGTCGTGAATGTTGATTTCAATAAGGAAGGGTACAAAGACGAACCATTTATAAAGGAATCATAGGTAGTAAAATTATTCTATATTCAAGATCTCATAAACTAAAAAGTGGTCAATTGTTCTGTTATCGACCAAAGCCACTGAAGGTTCAGATAAAAATTCAACTGAGGATGACTCTTTCATTGGGACGTCACAATAATTTTGCAGCGGTCCCAATGTAGACATTATTTTGTATATCAGTGGAGACCACATTAAAAATATTTGGATAGTCAATAGAGGGGTCGAATACCTTCAGTCTTTAAAAAAGAAAAAGATATTTCAATCATTAGGTTATATATTTTTTCTAATATACATCATATTACCTCATGTTATTATCTATTCGCTACTACATTTATGTAATCTAAATTAAATGTTAAACCCTTTCTAGAGATAATGACTTCTACATGTGATGGTACTCCCAATCTCAAGGCACAATAGGTCTCTCAACCCACAACTGCTTACAGTGTAGAGGAACAACCATCTGCACGTGTTGGTGCTCCCATTCTTGAGGAAAAATAGGTTTCTAAACCTATTATTACTCCTAGTGCAGAGGTATAATGACTATCTACATGTGTCGATTCTAACACTACATAGGAACATATTGACGATGTTTAATCCAAGTAAATGGTAGGATATGAAGGATCGATAACACAGAAAAAATAGGAGCATCGTAGTTTGATGGTGTTAGAAAAAATCATTAAGGCAAAAGTCAAAGGAATCAAATATGAGGTCAGATGAAATATGTGGGGCTAGCATGTTAACCCCAACAAGGCCATGTTTAGTAATTACATTGGAACCGTCACTCGGCAACATGTTCCAATTGATGTAGATTCGTGGAACCATGTTGTGTCCAGGCTTAAGACACTGATGTTGGAAGATATTACGGTAATGTTATGATATTATTTCTTTATTTTTCTAAAAAATAAAATAATGAAACATTGACTTACTATTCATCATCCATTTTAGAGTTCATTTATAGTAGATGACTCCCATAATAAATATGTATTAATTCTTGCTGGAAGGATTCACAGAGGATTTCACACAATTATAATAAGACATCATCTTAAATATGTTGAAGGGAAAATAAACCCACACCCACCACTTATCTATGAACACATGATAACCCAAGAAGTGTGGGATGCATTTACTGGCCATCATGCGGATGAGTCTTTTTAGGTAAATTGTGGCTAGTAATACATTGTTCAACGATATGTGTATTAATCATTTTGATTGAATTTTTTTAATTATGAAATAGAAACTAAGTGCTGGAAATAAGGAATAAGCAGCAAAATCAGTGTACCCCTATCGTAAAGCAAGGATGGGGTAAGCTTCACTTGAAAAAAAAGGTATATATTTTAAATCTACCGTAATACTTTTATGTGACATGAAACAACACCATAATTATGTTCTTATATTTATATGCAGATTGATGACTCTAAATCCAAAGCCACTTACATCCCACACCATGTGATATGGAAGGAGGCACCTGTAAATAATTATGGGATAATAATAGATGAAAACACACAAAAAGTATGGGAAACATGTGTAAATATTACATAATAAAAAAATACTTTAAATCACTATTTCATAACAATGATAATTTATTTTCCTATATTTTCTATCTAAAATAGTCATAGGAATCAAAAACACCTATACTAGATGAATACATACTATTGGTGGCCTTGAAGTGGCTAGAACAGTATGGTCGTGTTAGAGGTGCGGGTTTTGGGGTGACACCTTGAATACATTTTGAGAAAAAAACAAGAGGATCAAAGTGAATTAATGAAACAGATGAGAGAAAGAATAATTAACCTTGAATAATAATTCCAATGGAATAGAGAGATGATGGAAACTTTTATGGGGGGAAGCAAAGAGAAGAAGAAACTCAGGAACAACCACTATATGGAGATCCCCCCCCACCAGTTATGAGGTGAGTCATTCCCCTAAAAGAGATGTCTTAGCTAAGGTAATCAATGTTCTAATAAATGTTTCTGTGAAATTTGAATCATGTAGAAAATAATACCTTTCCTGTACTGATATTATACAATGTGATAATGACTATGATTTATATCTATTAACACCCATACACCGCCTTGTAGTAAGGGCTATAGTGTTCAATATCCAAAATGACATGCTACATAACAGAACACTTCCAACAAGTCATGTGTGAGTGTCGGTTAGCATAGCCCATGGGCTGAGTGCTGAGATACCTATTCCAATTGATGAGGAAGATATTTATACGGTCAAAAAAGTTATTGGAACATTCATCGCATGGTCGTCACATCTTTTAGAAAAACATGTCGACAAGGAGGTATTCATTTTCAATTTATTTTTCAATCTAAATCTTTAACAATTAATAAAAAAAGGTATGAACCGGTGAATTTTATTATAGACGGACAAAGGGAAGGGGATAAAATGAAAGACTGACTCAAAACTATCTAAAGGATCGACCAACCAATCGAAAAGATCTACCGAAAGCACCATTACCCCGCCCATTCTATATCTGCATTTTCTATCATTAAAGTTTTATGTGGATACAAATTTAAAATATGGTTGTCATCACATAGTTGATTTTGAATAAAATACGTACAGAGAGAAAGAGCAAGACTTCATTGGTGTTGAGAGTGTAAGTGAAATCCTCGACTATGATTGGCTAGGCAGATCAGTTATAAATGTATACATGAGGTATGTTTTCATGATTTGATTTTACAAAAACTAATATACTATGTTAATTATGACTAAATACATTTCATATTTTCTACAAGTGTATATATGAAAAACAATTGAAGGGGTTCTCCCATGAATTTTTTTTATACTCATTAGTCCTCACATCTCCTATATAGAATAACCAAAAATAGATACCGAAAAAATGATGAAATAATGGAAGGTCTGATCATATCGTTTGAAAGAAAACTTTTGGATGACATACTCTATTTAATACCAATGATACAGGGGTAAAACTCTAAAATTTAATCATATCAAATATATTTTCATTTCTTTCATTACTTATTCCCCTTTTTTGTTTTTAGACAGCATTGGATTCTCATTGCGGTAAATTTGGATACTCCAAAGATTCATTTCCTAGATTCAATGTATGGATATCCAACAAACCATCCACACATGATGGAATTTGTCAATAAGTAATACACAAGATCCAATGTTTTAGAACTAAACTTTAAGTTATATTATTTATATTATCTTTTAATGAGGATTATGTTGTGATAGGGCGGTGCATCAATATCATGAAAAATAATGAATGAGGATAGGGTCTAAGCATGAGAAAGAAGATAATTTTTACAACTGGACAAGTATCAGGGTATATATAATAATATTTCACTATCCAAACACATATCAAGAAAAATTACTTATTCGCCTCAATGTTTCTGCAGTGTCTGAAACAAAACAATGAAAAATATTACGATTATTATGTTTGTAAATTTATGAGATATATCATATTCCATGAAAAAACTAGCATCCCTAAATAGGTATTTTCTAAGATAATTACTATTTCATTTAAAATATTTATTAATCCTTTGTGTATTTATATTTCTCCAGTACTACTATGACTGTCGAAAAGACTCATATTCACAAGATGATATAGATGTGCTCAGAAACGAATGATCATCATACTTGATGGAAGAATGTACACAAATAGGATGAATATGTGACTTCCATAGAAGTAGTGTATTTTTTCATATTTATGTTTAATTTACTTCTTTTTAGTATTACTCACATAAGAATTGTTTTCTTATACATGTGGATTTCTTTGTTCGAGTCGGGGTGGTTTGTTCAAAGATGCTCATGCTCGTGAGAGATTGGACTTCGAGGCTGCAACCCAGAATTCAATGAGAAGGTAATTTTTTTAAAATATACTATGTTTTTTCTCATAATATTATTTGTTCTCTACTACATTAATATATTCTAAATTAAATGTTTGACTACTCATACAGACAATGTATTCCACATACTTATTCTCCTACGAAACCTTGTCACCCCTGCATTATCGACATTTATCACTTTCCTTCAAAGGTAGTGGGGGGAGCTTGAAGGAAATTGATAAATGTTGATAATGCAGTGTTACTATTTCGACAAAGAAAGAAAATGGAAAGCATGGTAATGCACGATGTGGCAGGTATGACTCAAATTGTGTCTTTTTATTTAATTAATTAATTTTTTCATCATTTTATCTATTATTTGTAAGTTAATTTCTTTATCATTTTTATCTCATACTAATTTAGTTTTTTTATAGATCTTTTGGGAAGCTATACTTTCCTTTCAACTATCTACAACAAGCTAGAAAAGGGAGAACATGTTCCTTTCAAGTGGAAGAGGAAACCCCATGTTGAATGAAGTGTTAAGTGAATTGTAAGGATACATCTAAAAAGGGGTTTCTAAGTAGTTTAATAAAAAGCATGACTTCCTAAAAGATCTTTCAGGAAAAATTTCCTGAACAGTGTAGTAATCAGCCATAGCTCAATTAGTCGCACCTCAATCTGATACACAGTGTGCTCGGTATGACTCGAAGTATATGTTTTTAGTTTATAATATTCTTTGATCCTTTAATATTCATGTATTATGAACTACCATGATTTCATCCATGAATCGTGATTATGATCTATGATATGAAGGGTTTGAATTTCTAATGTTAATATCACCTTCTAACATCTTTATGCCCATGTTATCCTTATATGATCATTGATATCTCCCTTGTTTACACTTATTAAGCATATATGATCACCCTTTATTATGTTTAATATCCTTAGGTTATGAATAATGGTTTTAGAAATGATATGTCTAAGAAGGTTTCTAATAAAGAATAACTCAATGAGAGACTCTTATGAACTAGTTCTTTATGTTTCCATGTTTCCAAAAGTACTATACCTAAACTATTCTAGCACGGATCGTTATGTTGTGTAAGGAATATTAATCTACCAAGATTTTATATCTATGTATGAAATGTATGGGTCAATATAGTTTGTATCAGAGCAACTAACCTACTAAAAACTGAGCAAAAAGAACAAGTGACCGGTATCACTCAACGTGTCTCTTTTTATTTAAAATTGACATTACTTTTAGTAAAAAGAAAAAGTGACATATTGAAAACTGAGAAAATACATTCAGATTATTTTGATACTTTAGAAAAATGATTCATAAGTCATTTGTGATGTGTAGTAATCAACCACACCTCAATATGATACATGGTGTGGCTGGTATGACTTTAAGTGTTTATTTTTATATTAAATTGACATTAAATTTAGTAAAAATAACAAATGGCATACTGAAAACTGAGAAAATGAATTCATATTGTTTTTATACTTTATGAAAATGATTAATGAGTCATTTGGGATGTGTAGGAATCAACAACACCTCAATCCGACGCACGGTGTGACTGGTATGACTAAAAGTGTTCGTTATTAGTTTAAAATTAACATTTAATTCAAAAAACACAACTGGCATATTGAAAATCGAGCATACGCATTTGAATTGTTTTGATATAATTATCTATAAGTCATTTCTGACGTGTAGGAATCAGCCGCACCTCAATCTGACGCACAATGTGAACGGTATGGCTCCAAATGTATCTTTTTATTTAAAATTGACATTAATTTAAATAAAAATAACAAGTGACATACTGAAAACCGAGAAAATACATTCAAATTGTTTTGATATTTTAGGGAAATGATCTATGGGTCATTTTTAATGTGTAGGAGTCAACCTCACCTCAATACGATGCACGGTGTGACTGGTATGACTTCAAGTGTGTCTTTTTATTTAAAATTGACATTAATTTAAGTAAAAACAACAACTGACATATTGAAAACCGAGAAAATGCATTCGGATTATTTTGATATTTTAGGAAAATGATCCATGAGTCATTTTTAATGTTTAGGTTTCAATCTCCCCTCAATATGATTCACGATGTGACCCGTATGACTCCAAGTGTGTCTTTTTATTTAAAATTGACATTAATTTATGTAAAAAAGAACAAGTGACATACTAAAATCTCAAAAAACACATTCGGATTGTTTTGATACTTTAGGAAAATGATCCATGTATCATTTGTGATGTGTAGGAATCAACCACAGCTCAATCTGATGCATGGTGTGACCAGTATGACTAAAAGTGTTTGTTATCAGTTTAAAATTGATATTTTAATTCAAAACGTGTCGCTCAGTGAAAACCAAGAAAACACGCTCTGATTGTCTTGATAATTTAAAACAGCGATTCATAAGTCATTTTTGACGTGCATGAAGTAGTCTCACATCAAACCGATGCACGATGCAACCAGTATGACTCAGAATGCATGTTTCCAGTTTAAAATGGACATTTTAGTTCAAAAAACACAACTGGTATACTTAAAACCAAGCAAACGCATTCAGATTGTTTTGATACTTTATGAAAATGATCTATAAGTCATTTGTGACGTGTAGGAATCATCCGCACCATAATCCGACAAACGATGTGACCGGTATGACTCCAAGTGTTTCTTTTTATTTAAAATTGACATTAATTTAAGTAAAAACAACAAGTAACATACTAAAAACTGAGCAAACACATTAGGATTATTTTGATATTTTAGGACAACGATCCATGAGTCATTTTTGACATGTAGGAGTCAACCACACCTCAATACGATGCACGGTGTGAGTGGTATGACTCTAAGTGTGTCTTTTTATTTAAAATTAACATTAATTTGAGTAAAAAGGAACAACTCACATACTGAAAACCGAGCAAACGAATTCGGATTGTTTTTATATTTTAGAAAAAAGATCCATGAGTCATTTGTGACGTGTAGAAGTCAATCATACCTCAATATAATGCATGGTGTGATCGGTATAACTCAAAGTGTGTCTTTTTATTTAAAATTGGCATTAATTTAACTAAAAAAGAACAATTGACATACGGAAAACCGAGCAAACACATTCGGATTATTTTGATACTTTATGACAATGATCCATGAGTCATTTTTGATATGTAGGAATCAATCACACCTCAATCCAACGTACGGTGTGACCGGTATGACTAAAAGTATTCGTTATTAGTTTAAAATTGACATTTTAGTTCAAAATGTGTCACTCATCGAAAGCCAAGCAAACACGCTCTGATTGTCTTGATAATTTAGGATAATGATTCATAAGTCATTTGTGACATGTATGAAGAAGTCTCATGTCAAACCGACACACAATTCGACCGATATGACTCGTAATGCGTGTTTTTAGTTTAAAATCGACATTTTAGTTCAAAAAACACAACTGACGTACCGAAAACCGAGCAAACGCATTCAGATTGTTTTGATACTTCAGAACAACGATCTATAAGTCATTTGTGACGTGTAGGAATCAGTCGCACCTCAATCTGACGCACGGTGTGACCGGTATAACTCTAAATATGTCATTATTTAAAATTGATAATAATTTTAGTAAAAGAACAAGTGACATTCTCAAAACCGAGCAAACACATTCAAATTGTTTTGATATTTTAGGACAACGATCCATAACTCATTTGTGACGTGTATGAATCAACCCTACCTCAATAGGACGCACAATGTGAATGGTATAACTCCAAATGTGTCTTTTTTATTAAATATTGACATTTTATTAATGTATTATTTCATATTAATGTTTAATTTCTTTCTTTGAGAGGGGATCACGGGCGTCAAAAGATGAAATATTAATATTTTAAAATGTTTGTTGGATAATTTAAAATGTAATTATATAAAATATTGTTTGAAATGTAAATAGTAGTGTTTTTTTTGTATATACCATGAGTGGACATTTTTGTATTCATAATGTCAATTAAATGTATTGTTTGAAATTATAGGTTGTATATAGCATTGTTTATAGGTTTTTGTTGGCTGTGTTGTTATATTAACAACACATTGCAACTAGTTAGGCTTTTATCAATGATATTTAAAGTGCTGATAAAGGGGACATGCCCCCATTATCAGCGCTGTGATTAACAACACTTTTTTAGTGCTGTTAAAATTCTATTTGCGCGCTGTTAAAGAGCATATGTGAAGTAGTGTCAGATAGTTGGAAGAATATCATTTCACAGATACATTCACGATCTTGCATGCATGAGGGTGTGCATGGAATGGTGGTGAGAGAATGTCACAACTCAATCGTTAGAGTCTCTCGTCTCACACCATCATGAACATTTAGGTTGCGGTTCATGTGGTTTGTCTTTATTTAGGAGATGAAAACTGCTCCGAGTTGATGTCACTCTCATGATGAGTCCATGACATGATGAAACTAGTGAATCTCACATCATTTGAAGAGTTGGACGAGTGAACCTCGACAACTGAGGAGGGGGTTGAGGTGCCGCAGACGCACCGTTGTGCTGAAACACTCAACCAGGCACGATAGGATTTATAAAGCTCGGTGCACCCCTCACTACACACCATCACGCATCCCGCATCCCGCACCAAGGCTTCTCCGTCCTGTCGCACTGGGTGACCCAAGAAGGATCCGATAGACAAAATGTTAATCGGTTTGGGCCGGGTACTCAAAATAGCGGGATACCGGAACCAGGGGGACACCCTAATTTATCCCATTCGTATCCTCCAAGAAATTAATAACTTTCATGGGATGCTTGGATACCCTACGCCCCATGCGATTCGACCCATCCATTTAACCGGCGGTGAAACCCATAATCATCACTCAACTTCCTCCCAGCGGAGTGAGACGTCGAAAACATTTTATTTTTCTTTTTTAAATAAGAAGCCGGAGATCATCTGATCTGATCTCACGGCTGCGGCGGTGAAAAGGCGCGACTGTACCTGACCTCCTTCCCCTTATCCATTGTTTCCGGTAAAGCAACAGTTCGCCTTTCACGCCATTTTCCCAGCGGAATCCTTTCTTCGGTAATTTCATCTCCTTCCCGCTTTCGGCTTCACCACTGCGAACTCTATTCTGCTTCTGCTCGTTTCTGTGATTTCTCCTTGTTCTTCCCTCCAGCGACGTCCATGGACCGCCGTGCCCCCGCCGTGGTTTGAACCTTCGTGAGCAGGCATTGATGGGTCCCGTCTCCAAATAATGGAGGCGACGACCAGCGAGGCGTCCCCGTCGGATGCCGGCGCCGGGTACGGGAGCCCCCGGAGAGAAACAGTAAGCGGGAATAACTCTCCGGGAGGTGACCGGAGCGGCGGGTCGGGCGCGCCGCGGACGGAGGGCGGTCGGGGGAGGGGTTGCAGGACGGCGGAATGCCGGGAAGGGGTGGATCTGGAGCGCGGGGTGGAGGAGGCGAAGACGGTTCCTCCGGGGAAGGGTAAGCGGGACTGCAGGATCTGCCAGCTGAGCTTGGACTTGGAGGATCATGGATCCGGGCTCCCGATCGAGCTTGGGTGCGCCTGCAAGGAAGATCTGGCGGCCGCGCACGCGCAGTGTGCTGAGGCGTGGTTCAAAATCAAGGGCAACACGTAAGTGCTTGAGAACGAACCCTGGTTTCGCATCTTCTGTTTCTTCTTGGATGTGTTTTCTGAACAGAAACCTCTGCTTCTCATACGCCGATCATGGAGGCAGAGATCTCTGTTTTTCTTTTTGAGCGCCTTACAGACGCATTATGTATGTCTGGCTTCGTAGCTTGAATTCGATTCAGCTCCACATCGAGAGAACTCTCAGATCTGGCACTGTTCATGAGATTTCGTCCCCTTCTGCTTTCCTCTTTTGCTTTCAGAAATTTGTAGGGGCAATGGCGTCTTGTCGTTTGATATTCTGGTCTCTGCAGGGTTTGTGAGATTTGCGGGGCGGTGGCGAGCAACGTAGCGGATGCCAACGGTGCCGAGTCGACGGCGGAGCGATGGAGCGAGGCGAGCCGTGCGGTGGCGCCTCCCACGGCCGCCGCTGCGGGTGCTGTGGCCGGCTCGCAGACGGCGGGAGCGCGGCGTTTCTGGCAGGGCAACCGGTTCTTGAACTTCCTTCTGGTCTGCATGGTGTTTGCCTTCGTCATCTCGTGGCTGTTCCGCTTCAACGTCCCCTCCTGAATCCGTCCTACGCCCGGTGGACATTTCTGCCGAGAGGCTCGGTGCGTAAACAGTATATCGTTTTTATTGTTTATTAATATTGTTTTGTTTTGTTTTGTTTTATATGTATAACCAAAATTTAAACAATATTTAAAATATCGTTGTTTTATTCGGAATTATGTACATTGGGATTGAGGTCCCACTTTTGATATCATTTGAATGTTAATATTTTATTAATAACAACGGGTAATTATATATAAATGATAAAGTAATTAACTGTACAAATAATAATAAATTATAAATAATTAGTTAATTAAGATAAGTAATAACTAATAATATAATTAATTTTATTAATAGCTAACAATAAAAAATAACTAATTAATAAATAATAATATTTTTAATAATTTACTATATAATTAAAATATTAGTAATTGATGGTATAATTATTAATGAATAATGATATAGTTTTTACAAATTAGTAATTAACAATGCAATTAATAATATTAAGCAGTGTGACTGAGAGATAATCGACGACAATCATGATTATGGAAATAATTTGATGTATATTATGAATTTTGTGTTTGATTTTTATCTTGGTTGAGGGTGGGTTCCTTTATCCGACTTCATTCTTTTCGTTGTCTTTTAATTTTCCTTTATTAATAAAAGAACACAGATTTGATCGACCTGATCTCTTGTTAGAATCGTTTATAATAATATAATGCACTCAAGGGCTTACCTGAGTAATAAAGTGACCTTGTAATTCTACACGAAACCAGAGTTTAAAATTGGAAGAGAACACTACTAGAATTAAGGGATTTAGCAGACGCCTAGTGATCCTCAAACGATGGTCGTTTTTAGCTCATCGCTAATATTTTTTGTGACCGTCATTTGGCGTCCACTAAAGCTTCACACCCAAATCACGTTGTTTTGGGTGACTTTATGAGTGACGCGAGGAGCACAGGGGGTGATGCGTGGGGAACATTAAGGGTCGTGAGGAAGATGCTAAAGCTCTCACCCGTCAACCATGGAAGATGCATGGTGATCGAGGGTGATGGGCATGTTAAGGGTGTTTGAGGGGCAACAAGGGAATGTTCGGTGGCAATCGAAGGGATGTTTGGACTATTATAGGGGTGGTTGACAATAGTATGGATGTTTTAGTGGCGGTCGGGTGTTGGTCGGTGGTGGCAGTGGCATGTTTTGATGGTGGGGGTCGAGTTGCGGTAGTGGTGGTGAGGAAAATCCCGCCAATTTCATTTTTAGTATTAGCGGCCATCATTTAACAATCGTTAGTACCCCCTTTAGCGATCGTCAAAAGGCAGTCGCTAATACTCTTCCGCTTCCACATGCGCAAATTCCCATATTTCTAATAGTGGAGTGCAGGTACCGTAGCGAGAATACTGTAGCAGCGGTATTACTCATCCTAAATGAGCTTTTAGGTCATGAAATTGGGACTTCGGGGCTCATGAGACTTCAAATGCAAGGGTTTCGGGGCTCATGAGACTTCAAATGCTAGGGCTTCGGGCTGTACTGGAGCAGCTTATAACATGTGGAGTGCGAGACAGTACGAGGGCGGACACCTGCAAAGTGGGATGGATGCAGAATGGTCTTCAGAGCGGTGACTGATCACTGACAGCAGCGAACAACTATCATAGCATGCTTCAAGACGAAGACTTCACGCACTTATGCGCAAGGTGTGGTAGGGTGCAAACAAGTCTTATAAGGTGTCAAGATTTGGCATGGGCGGATGACATAATGCCGTGAGGGGCTATTGTAGTATGGGTGTATGGGTTTTCATGTCACAGGTATTCGTGACATCAAATTATAACAGGTCTTTGAGCTACTCGGTCTTTGAGTCATATAAGGGTTCCCTCCCAACCTATAAAAAAGGGTTTATCATAAAATAAAATAAAAATGGAATTGTGATGAATAATTAATAATTAACATAATTAGTAATTGATAATATGAGTAGTAATACTTATTTAATTATTCAAGATAATTAATAACTAAAAGTATACTAAATATAATTAGTTATAATAATAATTAATAAAAATAATAATTAATTAACATTATTAATAATTAAAAATATAATTAATATATTAGCTATTAATGTTTTATTTAGGTTGTAAGGATTACAAACTATAATGCACACACTCAGGTACCTTTGTGGGTCAAGTCTCATCCCCCCTATAAGGATTGACAAGCACTCGCTAGGCCTCTTTATTGAGTTTTATTAATGGGATTTGTGATTTTTTGTAAAAGAAGTACGATAGTGTAGCAACCCTCGCTTTTCATACATTAACATTACATCACTTTTGCGGAATACTTAAAACATTATACAAACAAACGCCCAAAGATCGTATTAGTCTAGTGCCTTTGGAAACATGCAAACATAAACACTAATACATAAATGAGCTACATTATCTCTTACTATGTTGTTCTTGACTAGCACCATTCTTAGGCACATCAAACATAATACGTATCTTCATAACCTGAGAAAGGAAACATAAAAAGAGATGAGCTTAGATGCTCAGTAAGGGTAAATAAGGGAGACATGTAGGCATAATCATGAGTATAAGGGTATGAGAGCATGATCAAGAAAATAGAAGATCATACCTTGCATATCAAAGATCATAAACATGAATCATGGCATAAAGTTTGATAGTTCATAAGACATGAATCATAAGGAAATAAAGAACATAAGCCATAAAATCATAACATAGGAATAAAACATGGAATTGTGGCAAACACATAAGCATATAATATGATTTCCAAAGTAGTCAAGACATCGTTGTCAAGACCATCTTAGTAGTATGTGTTCACTCCCCATACCATCTTAGTAGTCATGGTTCACTCTCATGATCATCTTAGTAGCATGAGTTCACTCCTCATACCATCTTGATAGTCATGGTTCACTCCCATGACCATCTTAGTAGTTAGGGTTCACTCCTAAGACCATCTTAGTCTATCTCACGAGATATAAATCTTTACCCAATGCATTGGAGAGAGATATATGTCTCACTCATCTCATAATGAAATCATACATGCATGCACTACAAATTCATAAACAATCATATCATAACCCATGAAATGAAATGGGTGGCATAAACATGTAATCATATCTTAATCTGTGAAAAAGACAGGTTTCATGATCATTTTATCAAAGTATAACCCGTGAAAGGAAGCGAGTTTCAAAAGCATAAAACTCATGGAAGAGAAACAGGTGTCATAAGCACCATTCCATCAAAACATAAATCCTTCAAGAAAGAATATGAATAAAACCTTTGGATCATTTTCTAAAAGGGCATGAGTAACATCAATAGATGTCATGTTAGATGAAAAATAATTTGGAAAAATATTTTCAAAATATTTCTTGAGGAAAATATCTTTTCTTAATGAAAAATACTTTTTTAAAAACATAAAACCTTTTGAAAACCATTTTCCTTGAAAACTTATAAAATAAGCTTGAAAACATTTTGAAAACTATTTCTTTGAAAATACTTTGAAAAATTATAAATAAAGCTTTAAAACATTTTTCCTTTGAAAACTTATAATGGTAGCTTTCGAAACATTTTGAACACAATTTTCCTTGAAAAATTATAAAGGAAGCTTTGATAACATTTTGAAAATAATTTTCCTTGAAAACTTATAAAGGAATCTTTGAAAAAAAATTGAAAAAAATTTTCCTTGAAAACATAGAAAGGAAGTTTGAAAACATTTTGAAAACCATTTTCCTTAAAAAATTATAAAAGAATCTTAAAAACCTTTCAAAAAACACTTTCCTTGAAAAATAATTTGAAAACTTATAAATAAATCATGAAAACGTTTTCAAAACCATTTCTTTGAAAATTATTTTTAAAATAATTTTCTTAAAAATTAACCTTTTAAACATGCAAAGGAAGCTTCACAGAAATGACGATGGGTAAATCTGTACATGTCGTACGAGGTAAGAAAAACATTCCTTTTACATGGTAAAAAGTTAGAAAAATTCCTTGTTTGGAAAATGACAAGAAGATTCCTTTAAAAACATTGGTAAAAGAAAAAAAGGGAAAAAATGTATTTTAAAATTTATAATAGAATAATAGAATATTCTTGGAAACCTTTTTTAGAAAACATGGTTCTGAAGGAACACAGATTTCCGACCGAAGAGACGGTAAAGTCGGGATTTCTTAAAAAAACAATTTCTTAACTATCTTATGTACCAAAGAGTATAAAAATGGTACCAATATATGGATATATCATGAATGACTAGAGGAGAAGAAAATTCATGATCTCACTTGAGGGATGGATCATAAGATTTCAACAAAGGAAGCATAATCATAAACAATCTCAAAAAACGATGAGATTATTTCAATTAACTCTTATCACTTAGTAACTTTGAAGCATACTCTCCAAGTAAGTAAGTGAAATTACTTAAAGCTTAATATATCATGAAAGGAAGGAGATTCATTATATAACATATCCAAGGAAGTATTTATACCTTATATAAAAATATATGAGCATAACATAGCATGTGTCTCAAAGAAGGTAAATTGAGACAAAATTATCTTACTGATTTGGTAACTTTTGAAACATAAACCCTATGAAAGGAAGATCATAGAACACATATGTACTTACCCATAAATTTAATAATAATAATAATATAATATATTCGTAGGCAGTATACACACCACAAAAAAATAATGGGTGGTGAATAATCCATATAATATATAAGTATTAAAAAGAATACACCATTCATGGAGATGGTAAGTCACACGCATGAATGAATGCTATTTCTGTTTAATTATCACGTTGAAAGAAATAAAGTAAATATATATATATATGTATATATATTATTATTATTATTATATTATCTTTATTATATCATATATATTCACTAAACTCATCCTTAATACATTCCATGTAGTGTATGAACAAATCGCATCACTTTGAGGGGGCGATAGTCCACATTTCCTCAAACGAATTTATCATATTAACACAAAATAGAAAGTAAAAAGACATGTGTTGTAAAATAATTATAGAAGTTTAAATACATAATAAATATAATATATAACATATATAAACAGAGTGCTCATCATAATGTCCACCATGAGAGGCGGTAAAGGAAAAATGAACGATCATCGTTTAGTGAGGTGATAGTTCATTGTATACGTAAGCAGTATGTTCGTTTCTTATTAGATGGAAGTGTGTAAGTGTAAGTATAAAACTTAGCATAAAAACATCCTAGTATATTTAGGATACTGTTGTTGTTATATAAGCACATAATAAGAAGATTTTAGGGAGTGGAGAAAGAAAATAAAAGAAAGGAGTTTGAGGGAGGGTGTTACCTCTTAATCAGGTAACTCCTTTTGGTTTGAACCAAAGAGCTTACTTGGAAGGATTTCTGACCAAAGGGAGGCTTCAAGGAGAAATTTAGGGATACTGAGGAGCTATTTTGTCAGAGTTTTGTGGAGCTAAATTGATTTTAGAGGTGTGAGGAAGTGGGAGGAGAGAAGACCTTTTATAATGGAGGAGGAGTGAAAATCTTGTAATATTTTGGAAAAGGGAAACCCCACCCACATTTTTTATTGAAATTGGATCCGATAATGGTAACAAGTCAATAAAATGGAAGATAGGGTCGAAATATGGCCATACAATGGATTTTGGACAAATTTATAGGTCATTTCGAGTCTTAAATTTAAGGTTTAGTGCTTAGTTATGCTTAATTTTACCTTAATCGATGTAATTAATTTTAATTAATTTCACTAATATTTTTGGTCAAAAAATGAATTGACCTTATTAGAAATTATAAATTATTATGATTCAAAAAATGGAATTCATTTTTCCAAGTTCGAATCACAGAAGTGGTAGAAACTAATTTAAAATTAATCTCGTAGTCGGGTCGACAATGATGGTTTTTAATGTTTTTTTGATAAAAGTGAGCTAAAAGGATCTTAGATGAAGGCCAAGAAAGTCTAAAAGAGTATGAAAAAAGTAATTTTACATTTATCCCATTGAAAAGTAGAATGCAGATCACTCGGTAGGAAGTTAAAGTGATAACAGACCTCTGTAGTAACTCCCTTGTTTGCAAGACCATCTGCAAGTTAGTTCACCTCACGATAGGTGTGCGTGATAAAGTAGTTCATGGAAGAGAGAATGTCTAGAAATTCAACCCATCTTGTTGTCGACTTCCATGAAAGGTGGACCATGCCCATTCTTACCGCTTGCATAATAGAAGTAGAGTCAGATTCAAACCACACATTGTTCCAATTCCGTTGTCTCGCAGTGTACACAACTTTAATGAAGCCATTAATTTATACATCAAGAGAATTGATATATCCACATATACCATAAAGAGATTCCACCACATACCCATTTTGGTCTCTAAAAATGGAATCATAACCTTCAGGCCTTAGATTTCCCCTCGAGTCACCATCTGTGTTGTATTTTAGCCAGTCCGGAAAGGGGGAAATCCAAAAGACTTCGAGAGTTCCATATGGTGGTGGGAACTTCCCTTTAATATTCAATCTTTGAAGAATAATCAAATCACTTACCACTATTGGAAATTCGGTTATAGCCACGGTTTTAAACTGTGGCTATAGGTCCTCAAACTGTGGCTATTAAACCGTGGCTAAGTTTGGCGTGGCTATAGGCCTAGACTTATAGCCACGGTTTGGAACCGTGGCTATAGGTCTAGATCCACGGTTCAAACCATGGCTATAGGTATACAACTACGGTTCAAACTGTGGTAATATCACTATATCCACGGTTCTAAACCGTGGCTATACTAGAGGAGGGACACAATTTATTTCCACGGTTAGAAACCGTGGCATTATCCACGGTAAAAAATCGTGGCAATAGATCTATATCCACAGTTAGAAACCATGGCTATAGGGTCTGAAAAACCATAAAAAATAGCCACCCACCCCCTGCACAACCCCCTATGCAGTAGCCCACCCCCTGTAGACCCCTCCCTCCTAGACACCCCCACCCTACATAAACCTCCCTCCCCTGGATAGCCCCCTCCCCCCTGCAAAGCCCCCCTCCTAGACAGATTATGGACCCCCCCCAAACAGACCCTGGACCCCCCCCAGATAGACCCTAGACACCTCCCCCAAGACCCTGGACACCCCTCCCAGACTATCCCTAGATACCCCCCGGACAGACCCTGGACACCCCCCATACCCTAGACACCCCCCAAATAGACCCAGGACAACCCCCCCGGACCCTGGATACCCCCCCTGGACAGACCCTGGACACCCCCCAGACCCTAGAAAGATCCCCTTGGACATCCCAGACCTCCACTCCCCTAGACAGCCACCCCCACCCTCCTGGACAAACCCTGGACCCCCCCCAGAACCTGGACACCCCCACTCCCCTGGACAGACCCCACTCCCACCCTCCTGGACATACCCTAGAACCCCCCCAAACCTGGACCCCCCCAGACCCTGGACAGATCCCCCTGGACACCCCCCAGAACCTGGACACCCCACCCCTTGCACCCCCTGCTAGTTACCCCCCTCCCCCCTGCCAGTCCCCCCTACCAGTCTCCCCCCCCTGCTAGTTTTCCCCCCTCCCCCTACCAGTTCCCCCCTCCCCCTGCCAGTCCTGCCCCCCAGATAGACCCTGAACAGACCCCCCAGGACAGACCCCCCCCAGACCCTGGACACCCCCTGGAGAGACCCTAGACACCCCCCAGAACCTGGGCACCCCCCCAGACCCTAGACAGATTCCCCTAGACCCTGGATAGATTCCCCTCCCCTTGCCAGTCCTGCCCCCCCGGCCCTGCCTCCCCCCTGCCCCTGCTAGCCCCCACTTACACCCCCTTCCAGTTTCCCCCTGCCCCCTTCCAGTCCCTTCCAAATTAAATTATACAAGAAATCTATTTACATAATAAGAATTAAACAAATCAAAATATAAAAAACACATAACTTCACTTACATGAGTCTCAAGTGCAGAAATCTAGGACATAATAAATCTCAATTCTTGTACAAACCAATGGATTGTAGAGGCTATGTAAGGATGGGACATATTTAGAATTTTTTCAGAACATTCCCATCAGTTCATACCTAGAGGGGATCTATACCCCCTCCATGTGTAGGAGCGAGGCAAGTAGTATCATGAAAGGCAAGCAGCTAGAATACCACTAGAAAATTAGACCGAGGTGGAAGTCGAGACAGTGGAAATTAGAATTATGGTTCTCAGTGCTTGTAGAGTAGGCTTGCTTAGGGTACTTAGGAAGTGACTCAAGTCCATGGCACAAACCAATTACATGTAGTCCCGACTATGGTAGAGGAGTAGGTTGTCAGACCTTCTACTATTCATGGTAAAATTCTAGAAGGATCTACATTAGTGTTTTATACATTTGTAAGATGAGTGTATCATTATTTTATATCTGAGGAAATCATGGAATGTCTGGTCCCTTAGATTAAGAAATTTCATGGAGTTATGATGCTTGATACCCTATTAGGTATCAGATTAGAGGGTGTTTTCTATTTTAAAGATTTTTTCTCTTGTGATAGGTGGATACCTTTCTATTTGGAATCATTTAATCCTCGATATGATGGGTTTTGATGTAATCAACAGGATTGATTGACTAGTTCCCTATTGACCCCATATTAACTACTGTCATTGGAGGGTGATGATTAAATCCCCATAGGGAAGTATGTATGTGAATAAGTTATAATGGGATGTCTGTGTGACTCAAGATAAGTATGAGCTGTAAAGGATGGGTAGTGTGATAGATCACATCACTAGCATTTTCCTTGAGTACTAGGGGTTACAAAGATTTGTTTTCCACTGGTAGTGGGAAAATTCAATGAAGACTATCCTAACAACATCTATGGTCTACCACTAGTATGGGAGGTAGAATACAATATCAAAATTGTTCCAGGAGCAGTACCAATAACCATTACTCCTTATAGGATGGCACCTATGGAGCTTCTGGATCTCAAGAAGATATTCAAGGACCTAGAGGCTAAAGGCTTCATATGCCCCAGTACATACCATGGGGTTTCACTAGTTCTTTTTTTACAAGAATACAGATGGCACCCTCAGACTTTTCATGGATTACTACCAATTGAACCAGCTCACATTAAATAATTGGTTTCCACTACATAGAATAGACGACATATTTGATCAACTATGAAGATCTAGAGTGTTTTAAAACATATATTTAAGGTCAATATGTCATCATGTTTGTTTCAGGACTTCATAGATACCTCACATAGTTTTCAAGATCATGTTTGGTCTGCACAAGTGCCTTTTCTTACTGTTTGGACTGACAAATGCACCTACAGTCTTTATAGATCTTATGAACTAATTTTTACACCCATATATAGATTCATTCATGGTAGTATTTATTGATGAAATCTTATTGTATTCATACTTGAGATATGACCATAAAACTCATCTTGATATCATGCTGAATACACCTAGAGATCATCATCTCTATGCTAAGATCAGAGAATGAAACTTTTGGATCAACAAAGTACACATCCTGGGTAATATCATCTCTGAGTTAGGAGTCTTAGTAGGCCTAGGGAAATTAATTCTTGTAGTTTCATGGGAATATTCCAACAATTTATTTGAAATCATGTGTTTCTTTGGGAAATTTGGTTATTAACGACACCTCATCCCGTATTTCTCACATCTTACAGCTCCACATACTAGCTTAAAAAAGAAAGTTGTGAAATTCATATGGTTATAATCTTGTAAAGTAGCATATCCAGAGTTGATGCGTCAATTCAATTCAGCACTGATACTGATTCTTTAATAACTAGGTAGGAGTTATACTTCATACTATGACACATCAGGTATTGGGCTTGGAATTGTTCTAATGTAGGATGATTGAGTTGTCACTTACATGTTTCATAAATTGAGGCCACATGAGCATAATTTTCAAACACACGATCTCATGCTAGCTATTGTAGTTCATTATATACGCTGTTGGAGACACTATCTACTTGGAGGTAGTTTTGTTTTATATATTGACAAAAAACCCTCAAGTATATCTTTACATAGTGTGATATGAATCTCAGGAAGTTCAAGTGGGTGGAATACCAATAGTCATTTGATTTTGATCTTGCATTGACGCCAGGTAAAGGAAATGCTATAACTGATTTTCTATAAAGAAAGACTTAGACTTAGGTGGTTAATGAGGATACTAGTGAATGAAAAATCATGGGTTATTCTTAGAGATTCTTGTTGTGGTTTAGGGGGAACATTGTAAGACTATCCTCTCAAACTTAGCAGCGACCTCTACTCTTTTGGAATGGGTAAGAATGAGGCAACTATCTGATCATGAGGGGATTTTACTAAGGGAAAGTTTCTCCAATGACAATACATAATTATGTTGGACCACACATATGTTTGATACTTTAGTATTCCATGGGAATTATTGTGTCCGAAATGACATTAGGTAGGAGATGATGTGGGAATTCCATGCTTAGGAATGGGAAGTTCACCCAAGTGTCACCAAAATGTATTGAGATCAATGATTAAATCATTAGAGGATTGGTATGAAATGAAATATTAATTGTTTCATCACTCAATGTTACACCATTCAGCTGGTGAAGTTGGAGAATCCGTTCTTAGTAAGTCTTTTGCAGCTATTTCCCATTCTTGAGTGGAAATGGGACAATGTTTCGATAGATTTCATGACTGGTTTTCCCAGATCAACCCATGGGAATGATGCGACATGGTTTTTCATTGATCATTTGATGAAGTTCACACACTTCTTACCTATACAAGAGAACTTATCAGTAGATGAGCTATGAATCATGTATGTCGGGGAGGTTATATCTCTTCATGGATCTCCACCTTATATTATTTACAACAAAGACACTCATTTTTTACATCACAGTTATGGAAGTGGTTATGAAGGCCTTGGGTATATATGTAATTATGAGCACATAGTTTCACCCAAATTATAATGGAAAGAGGGAGCCTGTGTTTTTTGGTTCTAGAGGGCATGATCTGTGCACATGTCCTTGGCTATGGGGGGGGGGGGGGAGGTTGAGAGAAACATATTCCTCTAATCGAGTTCACTTATAATAATATATTTTTGTCTACCATAGAGATGGATCCTTATGAATCCTTATATGGAAGGCCTTTACGCTCAACTCTGTGTTGGATAGAGGCAAGGGAGGTGGCTATTCATTGATCACGTATTGTGTAGGAGACTATAGAGTAGGTCCAGTTGTTCAGAAGGAGCATGATGAGAGCATTATCTAGACATTAGTCATATGCCAACCAACGCTGATGAACTCTCAAGTTAGAGGTTGGAGATCGTGTTTTCTTTAGAGACTCACCCAGGTTGGTCTATAGAAATATTCAGAGGTAGGATAAGCTCTTACTAAGGTTCTTTGGACCCTTTGATGTTCTGAAATAGATTAGACTAGTGGACTACAAGTTAGCACTCCCTCAAAATTACCGGTCAAAGCATGATGTACTTCAAGTATCTTGGATGCACTAATACTCTCTAGATATAACACATGTATTTTATCCTGATGAGGATTAGTGGGATATAGATGCTTCATTAGAGGAGTATCTCATTCATATTATTGATCAGAGCGTGAAGACACTCCAAGTTAAATCAGTTCCCCTGGTACATGTGCTATAACAGCATAGTCGAGTACAGGAAGAGAACTAGGAAAGGGAAGATGATATATGAGTTTAGCAGCTAGAAATATTAACTAACAATGCCTTTTGAACTTCATAAGATCAACTCAAGGATGAGTTTCATTGATGGGAGGTTGTAATTACCCGCCTTTTTATGAAGGATCATCTTGTTTGTTTTTTAATATAAATTCCCCCACCCCCCTACTGGACCCCCTGGACAGCAGCCCCAGCCCCCCTGGACAGCAGTCCCCCCCGCTGGACAACCCCCCCTACTGGACCCCCTTGGACAGCCCCCCCTGCTGGACAACATCCCCCCTACACATCCCTTGCACATATCCTAAGGGATCATTAGTTAAGCAGATTGACTGAGCAGGTGAGCTTCAGGTTTTTCCCTTAGATGTACCTACCAAATCATAACCTGTATAGGCTGCTTTACCTAGTGTTGAGAGAGTTGTTTCCCCAGTGCCTTCAGATTTCGTATCCATAGTATATTTATAATATTTCAGAGAAATACTTCTTTTAGATTTCAGTGGAATTTTGAGTTATCAGGAACCTCCTACTGTTGCATCTACATCTAGTGCTCCACATCCCTCAGCTTTAGTTGATGCTGATTCGATCTAGTCTATAGTCAAATAGTATCTCCATGTTGTTATAGGTGATGTGCATTCATCTCATCAAGATTAATTGAGGCAGATTCTGTAGAATGGGTTGTTAAGGAATAGGTTGACCAATTGAAAGTGATGACAACTCTACTCAAGCTATACATGGAGGAGAAAATTTATTTAGTAGTATGGAGATATGAGTAAATATTATTATAGACTTTTTCAATCTTATGAAGCCTTTACTATATGTATCTAATACTCTAGTGGCTGTCGGCTGGTAGTCAAAAGAACAGTAAAGTGGACTCCAAAGTCCGCACTGCTACAATGGTCAAAGTTGCTATAGTTTACATGGATAATTTTTGGGGGAAAGAGGGCTCAGGCAAGGGGATCTGCTTTCACCTTTCCTTTTTGTGATTTTCATGGAGTTTTTCTCTCCCATCCTGGAATGCAGGTGGATGGGGGCTGGTGCGGTGGCTTGTGCGGGCTGGAGTGGCTGGTGCGGGCGGGAAGGCAGATGGCAGGGGGATGGCAAGGGGATGGTGCGGGCTGGAATAGGTGGCAGGGGGCTGGTGTGGGCTGGATTGTAGGTGTATGGGGGCTGTTGGGCATGTGGCGGGGGATAGTGCAGGCTGGGATGTAGGAGGTCGGGGCTGGTGAGGGATGGGGCTATTTTGCAGGTGGTAGAGGGCTAGCATGAGTGTTTTGTAGGAGGCTGGGGGGTGGTGGCTGGTGTGGTGGCTGGTGCGGGCTGGATTGCAGGTGGCTGGGGGCTGGTGCAGGCTCAAATGCAGGTGGAAGGGGGATGGAATAATGGTGGAAGGGGGCTAGTTGCAGGTGCTGGGGGGATGGTGCGGGCTGATTCGAAGGTGGCAGGGGGGCTGTTGCGGGCTGGAATGTTGGTGGCAGTGGGCTGAAATGAAGGTGGAAGGGGGCTGGCGTGGGCTTGATGTGGCTGGAGCATGACCAAATCATGGCATTACCACGACATGACCACGGCATGACCGCGACATGACCACGGCGTGACCGCGGCGTGTTGGACCGGTCCAGCGACATCCGCAGGGCAGTATCTTCCGGCCAGGAGCGAAGGGAGCGGGAGGATGCGAGGCAACATTCCAGTCGTCGCCCTGCCGACCAAAATTGTGATTAGTCAGTCTCAACATTGATCACAAGACTCATGAAATACTATCACTGCGAACAGTCGAGGGGTGTCGTCCTGGAGCAGGGCCAAATCACGGCATTACTGCGGCGTGACCGCGGTGTGACCGCAGCGTGACCACGGCGTGACCGCGGCGTGTTGGTCTGGTCCAGTGACATCCATGGGGCAACATCTTTTATCCAGGAGGGAAGGGAGCGGGAGGAGGCATGGAAACATTCCGGTCATCGCCCTGCCGATAGAAATTTGATTAGACAGTCTCAACATTGATCACAAGACTCATGGAATACTATCATTGCGAACCGCCGGAGGGTGTCATCCTAGAGCAGGGACAAATTACGGCATTACCACGACGTGACCGCGGCATGACCGCGGTGTGTTGGCCTGGTCTAGCGACATCTGCAGGGCAGCATCTTCCAGCCAGGAGTGAAGGAAGCGAGAGGAGGCGGGGCAACATTCCATTTGTCACCCCGTTGGTAGAAATTGTGATTAGTCAGTCTCAACATTGATCACAAGACTCATGGAATACTATCACTGCGAACTGCCGTGAGGTGTCATCCTGGAGCAGGGCCAAATCATGGCGTGACCGCGGTGTGACCGCGGCGTGACCGCGGCATGACCGTGGCGTGTTGGCCCGGTCCGACGATATCCGCGGGGCAACATCTTCCGGTCAGAAGTGAAGGGAGCGAGAGGAGGCGGGGAAACATTCCGGTCATCGCCCTGCCAGTAGAAATTTTGATTAGTCAGTCTCAACATTGATCACAAGACTCATGGAATACTATCACTGCGAACCACCGCGGGGTGTCGTCCTAGAGCAGGGCCAAATCACGGCATTACCGCGGCGTGACCACGGCTTGACCGCGGCGTGTTGGCCCGGTCCAGCGACATCTGCGGGGCAACATCTTCTGTCCAGGAGAGAAGCGAGCGGAAGGAGGCGGGGCAACATTCCGGTCATCACCCCACCGACAGAAATTATGATTAGTCAGTCTCAACATTGATCACAAGACTCATGGAATACTATCACTGTGAACCACCGCGGGGTGTCATCCTGGAGCACGGCCAAATCACGGCATAACCGCGGCGTGACCGCAGCATGACCGCGGTGTGTTGGCCCGGTCCAGCGACATTCGCGGGGCAACATCTTCCGGCCAGGAGCAAAGGGAGCAGGAGGAGGCGGGGCAACATTCCGGTTGTCACCCCACTGACAGATGATAGAACAGATCAACTATTTAATATGCTATAACAAGGGATCACCAGATAAGGTTGTAGCGAGCAGCATAATGGCGCAACATCTAAAGGGAATCAAAACGACAGAGAAGAATCATACACCCTACTCAAACCATTTACAAATTCATTCACTTTTCCTAAACATGGAAATTTTATTTATAATATTCAAAGCATGAAAAGGAAAGTGTCATGGTCAAGTCATATGCCTACTCGGGCAATGTCATTTGAGTTAAACAAGTATGATAAGCTAATTTATATTTTTCAAAGAAAACAAAAACTAACTAGCCACAAAACAAACACCAACAAGAGGCATATGAAAGACTCAAACCAAATCTAAACATGATACAAATAACTACTCTTTGGTTTAGAAGACAGCGCACCTCCATTGGAGGGGTTTTATTATAAAATCATGGCATTGCTTTATTATAAAAATATGACTTTATTTATAAAAACATGACTTCATTTATCAAATGAAACAATTATATTAAAGAACACTTATTCAAGATATGTAATTCAATATAATTAAGCAGAATTAAGAAAGAAGCTAAATTCAATTTAAAGCATTCTTGAATTAAAGAGGCAAGAAGAGGGATCCTACCTCAAGGTGGAACCAAACCATCCACTTCGGCTCTTGGAACTTTCTAACTAAAAGTTTTTGCTCCCCCACTGGGTATATGCACCTTCACACACAATTCAAACAGTTAAAATAAACCATTAAACAACTAAATAACATGTTTGATTAAGTCTAATTACCTCTGTAACACCCAATGGTCGCACCTCAATACACCGGTTGCCCCGGACAATGTCAATTGATGCATTTGAGATTGGGCCTGTCCAGAGATGTTGCAAAACATCCCTTGCTTGAATCCTTCCAAATTCATAATCTTCTTTGAAAAATGAAAAAACAGAAGCAAATTGTTGGGGGGGGGGGTGATGAGTCAAGCTGCATGTTTAAATGAGCATCTGAAACCATTTTGAGCTATACCTACGTACTTGAAGTTCCAAACAACTGAGGTTTCCAAAGGATCAAGAATTGATCTAGGTGTTCGATCAGTAAAATACTGAAAAATATGCTGTAAAGGTTTTTAGAACATTAGATATTAAGACATCAAAACTAATACCTTATTCAGAATATTTGAAGTACTTTCAATGGAAGGGAAAGAGGTGTGGCATGGAAAAGTGGAAAACAAAATTTAAAATAAGTGATGTTTAAAAAATGATTTTGGTATATAAAAAAATAAGATGGAAAATAAAAAAAAACCAAAACATTAAAAAAAAGACAAGTGGGCATGATAATGAAAAAGAGGCTGTTTTGTGGATGTAATGTTACAAGTTCAGCTAATGACTGTTGATTTTAAACAGGACGTATTCTGTAGCTCCTATAGTTAATAAAATGTAAAAAATGGAGTTATATTTCATGAAAAACAATACTGTATTCATTTTTTAAGAATTTGTCAAAAGAAACAGAGTCCTTTCTTTAATACAACAGGCTGCATTTCCTACACCCTAATAGTTGAACAGATAATTGAACCATCAAATGATATATGCTACAAGTGAACAACAACTGATACATCCTAACAGATAGAAAAATAACATTGTATTTCTTGAATAATGGAAAAATTTTAGGTGCAATGGTATTTTCCATGACACAGGATATACTAATAATATCAAAATAGGAAATGAGTAGCAGAATACATTTTAAATGAACTGTCTGTACTCTATCTAATATAATACATATTGCACTATAAATTTAATTCTAAAAACAATAATGAAAAGAATATGAATAGTGAAGATGTATGGTTACCTTGTGTTTTTGCAGCAGATTTCAGTTTTTTTTTCTTTCTGTTTTCCAGTTTATATCTCCTCTTGTTATGGTGTGAAATTCAGAAATATGACTTGCTGCAGTGATGCTGTCTGGAGAGGTCTTGTCACTATGTTGAAAACCATCCTCACTATCAAAATAATGTGACAGATTTTTCTATATAGAGGATATTTTTAGAAGAAATAGAACCTAGAAACTAAAGCTGTTGAAATAATTGAAAAATAGAGCAGATCTTTAACAACATGGTGCACTGTAACAACAGAAAATTGTAGATATAATGAAACATTTGCTTTTTTATATATTAAAATTATATAATTCCAATGTATTTATACCATCTATTTTTCTAGTAATGAAAATAATTTAGAAGCAATAAAAAAGAACAGATATATAATGGAGTAAAAGTTACAGATTTTGAGGAACAAAAGCTACATAATGAGCTACCTTTTCAAACAAATTCACAATGAAGGAACAAAAGTTAAATAAAGACAGACTGCCTAGGAATAAAATTTATAGCCAATGATGAATAAAAGTTACATGATGAGGTAGTTTCAGCTATAATAAGAATTTTCAAAACCCATAACCGGATTTTCAATCAAATCTATAGAAATACTGACTTCCTTATAACATTTACAACCTTCTCTTCCTCCATCAAAACTGTCAATTTCTGCATCAAAGGAAAAACATGTTCCACTACTCTAAAAAATGATCTAATGCTAAAATACAATACATGATCCAATACTCAATGAAACTAAAAGACCCATTGTTGTAATAAATGATGCACTGCTCTAGAACATGTTTCCAAACATTCCCTTTCATAACACCTTTTATATGAAAGAAATTTTTCTCATACCATTAATAAGATTTCTATGATTCCTAATTTTTAATAAAAATAAATAATAATAAAACATCACCAAGATTACTTCAAGAATCCGTTGCAGAATTAAATCTTCAAGGGAATTAGTAACCTCCTCTGTAATCACAGTAGGGTGTCTCACATTGTGATAACAATCTAGATCTACATCCAAAGAACTATTTTCCGGTCTCTTAGCAGAAATTACCTATTACAAGCAAACACATGTCACAGTAAATACATGAATTACTTCATCCTAAAACTTAATAATAAGTTTTTTTGTAGAAAATCCATGCTAGAGATCCTTGATAAATCTAGGTAAACTATGGAGTAGTTATGTAATTGAAATTCTAAACTTTAAATATGTGGAAAAAACATGTCAAAAAATGGTTTACATAAACTGGAATGTCTAATAAACTTCTTACCATATATAACAATTCAAAAAACAAAATTTTAAATTAAAGAAATAATCACAATTTAGTATTACCTTGCTATTTCACCAAGAAAAACAATTGTATAGTTTTTCCTATATGAATAAGTCATGTGAATAAAAATCTAATAATAAAAAACATTCATATAAAGGAGTTTGTAAGATGAAAAACATACAAGGAGAAATGGTGTAATGTTTTACCTACCATGATGTGTCATAATAGAAGACATGAAGAATTCATTATGTCATCAATAGAAAGATTTTATGACAAATTCATTAAACATCATAAAAATCTATTAGTTAAATATTTTACATGTAGTAATATAAATCATAACTAAAATCATAATTAATAATGTTTTAATGGAATTAATTACCTATAAAAAAGATGATCAACAATATCTTGTGAGTGTGGCATTGCCTAAATTCCCAAAAGTTCCATAGTTACTAAAACAGAAAATCATTCCTGATGTATAAGAAATATGGAAACACTTATGCATAATCAATATGTAAAAATACATATCTATGACTAATTGGGAACTAATTTTGTATAACCAGTCCATAAATGAATGGATGCATGGAAGAACTCATGGAACACATAATAATTGACATAAAGAATGAATTCAAAATATATGATAGCAGAAAACATGTCTGTACTAGACATAAATGGAGCACATAGAGAACATTTTGTGGACAAGACATGCTAGAGAATCCATGAGAAAGCATGGTAAATTGGGTAGAATTAAAGGCAATCAAAAAATAAAATATGCATGTGGTCGATAAGTCAATTATTCATGTAAACTTTGAGCATTGTACATGAGATTTTTCTTGTGGTGGAAATATATAATAGCCTTGGTAAATATTATAAATGAAGTAATATTGGTCAAGAAAAAGAAGGACAATGCATAATTGGAGATTCAGATATGGTGATCTATCTAGTTAATGTTTGAATAAAGCATGTGTAACTGGAAATACTAAATCATGTCGTGAATGGAAAATATACTAATTCATGGAGTGGAGGGAAACAACACTAATCAGTAAGTCAACTATTCATTATCTACATGAATGAAACTATAAAAATTATATATTGAATGAAACCAGGTAGGCATAACAAAACTGCATGACACTCATATGCAGTGCTGGAATTCTATAACATACCTGGTAAAAAATATATATGAAGTAACATTGGACAAACAAAATAAGGACACAATGTAATATTCAACCAAAATTAATATTCAACCAAAATTCATAATTCTTGGAGAGAAGGGAATAAATTTCCAGAAATTAAGAAGAACACACCTTTTTATTACCTCTAGATCTGTAGAAGAAAACATATTTGTACTGGACATAAATGGAGTACATAGAAAAAAATTTATTGACATACATGCTAGAGGATAAATGAGAAAGTAGGGTAAACTGGGAAGCAGTAAAGGCAATAAAAAAATAAAACATTCATGTAGTCAATAACTTAGACAATCTAATGCAATGCGCAAGGATATACATACTCCATAGTTTCCTCACCCAGAGAAAAAAGAAGAAGTTGCAGGATATGAAAGGTTGTTCAAAGTATAGAATTTACTAAGACTAACTTGAACATGTCAAGTATCAGCCCAAGATGTGCATATATGGGGATATTGATTCATGAATGTATAAAAACCATATAAAAAACATACAAATAGATGAAATTATATCGAATATTGTAGAACAATTATATATTTTAAAAAGAGGCAAATAAAACCTCATAAAGATATATTCTAAATGAGTTATACTAATAAAAGGGATGAGAAGAATGCATGGGGAGGAAGCCATTTCAAAAGAACATCAGCATTTGAGAAATGATCTTGGAAAAATGAGGTCTAATGGAAATGTACTCCAAAAGCATGTACTAAAAAGAACATCACAGTGGTTATTGAATGAAAGGACCAAAAGTAGTATTGCGTTGAAATTGATTGTAATTACATCTCAATGTCATCAAGTATTATGATACTTAATTATGACTTATAGGCATCCTCAAATACCTGAAAAGAACAGGTGAAAAAAATGACTAAAAGTATTCAGTATACAAGTTGAAAATTCACTAAGCATAAACAAATGAAAACCTAGTTGATTTTAAACCTTGACAATTTGTGCACATTTACTGTCCTCACTCACCCCAATCATTGATTCAGCTGAAACCTGTCTATATAGAACCCAACAAAAGTTGAAAACACAAATAGATGCAAGTGCATGCATGCGAGAATGAAAGGGAAAAATGAGAATTATTAAAATGCACTTACAATCTTAACATATGTGAAATCACTTTCAATACCAATGGTGTCTGTACAGCCCCTGCCCCCTTGTACACCCCCCGACCCCCACTTCCCCCTTGCATACTCCCCCTCCCACCCCCTGGACAACACCCCCTCTCCCTCCCCCTACCTCCTTGCACACCCCCCTTGCACACCCCACCCCTCCCCCCCTGCCCCCACTACCCCCTTGCACACCCCCTTGCCCCCCTGGCCCCTTGTAATGAAATTGAGTATTTAAAACCCAAAAAAACAATTTATCATAGGATTTCCATGAAACACCAATAAAAACACAACAAATGGTTAC
Source organism: Viscum album (assembly GCA_963277665.1). Taxonomy (NCBI): domain Eukaryota; kingdom Viridiplantae; phylum Streptophyta; class Magnoliopsida; order Santalales; family Viscaceae; genus Viscum; species Viscum album. The sequence goes on along the minus strand of OY728153.1, from coordinate 53,460,342 downwards.
TAATGTCTTGCAAAAAATGGTATAAAATAACCATTACCTCCTGAATTTTATATTCACGTCAATCCCGATTGCAAGTCGTGGGAGAAAATCAATTGCATCAGCTATGTTTTCTTGTTGGTTCTCTGCATAGCATGCATACCTATCCTGCACACCAATACAAGTCATCAAACTCACAATATGATCAGTGAAAATAATAGAGGGGCCGCCTCAAGCAAAAAATGGAAAATTGGACTACATACCCTCGGAGGTGTGCCGGAGGAGATAGAGGGGCTACCTCAGAGTAGCATCATCGAGGAGGTACGATGGTCACGTTGAAGGAGGATACAATTTAATATAATAATAAAAAACTTAAATACTACATAAACAATATGTAGAAATAGTCAGAAACACCGCAATACAATTCAGTATTAAAATAATAAAACCTCATTGTATAAAAGAATTACACATATTAACAATCCAAAAATACAATTCACATCAATAGTGAGTCTCAATATCAGTATCATAAGATTCATGATAACCCTCATCCACGCCACCTACAGAAACACCATCAACACCTCTCATGCCACCAGCATCATCATCGACATCAACATCGGTACCGACACCGACACTGGGACCGGCTCCGGCTATAGCTCCAGCTCCAGCTCTGGCTCCGGCTACAGCTCCAGCTCCAGCTACAGCTCCGGTTCCACCAGAAGAACTCATCGACATCAAACATGTGTCAACCGCTACAGCTGATTTTGGTGAAAGTGTAGAATAAATTGCATACATAACTTTCTTCATATTTTCAAATATCACCTTTTATGATTTTTGAGTTTCTTCTTTGATTGTGGAATTCATTTATTCCACTATTACCAAACCAGAACCTGTAATCGAAGAAACTTTGTCAGTAGACCAGTATCAAGATGGTACAATCTTCTTCCCAGGTCAACAACGCACTCTGCCCTGATGCTCATTTCCTAATACCTGATGTAGATGATCATTCAATCCCAAATTGTTAGGCTCTTTTTCTGCCAATGTCTCCAAAGCATTCTGTTGATTGATATATAACATAAATTAAAATGATAAAATAATATAAGGAATTAAATTCAGTCAAAATAAAAGAAATTTAAATATACTTACAATCACCTTCTCGGTGTCAGTATTTGGCACAATACCATCTTTCTTTTTTCTGCTTATACAAAACAAAGTAGAGGGAGGAACACGACCCTCGATATTCAATTCTTTTTTTTTGAAAAAAACAAAGAAATAAATCAAAATTGGAAGTCAAAAAAATTACACTAAACGAAGCTAAATATTTTAAATATTAAATTACCTGTGTTTGCTCAAGATCTGGGAGTGAAGTGTGTCCACAAGTATAAACATGTTTCATTCCACTCTTATTTCTTTTATTTATATCTGATTTATCCTATAAACAAATAATTATATAATTTCAATAACATAAATAAAACTCATTTTCAAATAAATAAATGAATATATATATATAAATTTAACAAATACCTTAAACTCTTGACTCTTCCAATAGATGATCATCTCTTTGTATTGTGATATTGGGCAATCATGAATCACTGGTACTTCTTCAAGCTCCGTGCCAACTCTCTTTTTCCAACCAAGATATAAGTCATACTTGTACGCTCGCCACATTTCACCTAAATCCATTAACCTTGCAGCCTTGGAATTTTGTCCATCAGAAAAATTATATCGGAGCTACAATGGAAAAAATATTTGTTAAGAAAATATTATAAATTAATATATATAAAAGGTGATTAACATTACTTACCCAGATATTTTCCCAGGCATTGTCCTTTATTTGTTCTCCAACTTCCCTCCAACTTATTAGTTGAACTGGAATGATATTGTTGTGTCTATAAAGTGTTCCCATAAAGCTTTTACATTCTGTGCCATTTTTTTTAATTATATTTTTTCCTCATTGTATTCAACCATGATTTGCATGTGTCGATTCCAAACCTCTCCCATTTTTGTGCGGCCTCGTCATCTGGTGGATACTGGAGCTAATCATGAAAAAAGGTAAAAAAGGATAATAATATATATGAAAATATCATTAATCACTAACAGTAATGTTTAAACACATACCAGTAGATGGGGGATCTGTTGACCCCTGAAGTGCAGCGTTTAGAGGGGGAGTACCCTTTGTGGTAGGTGGAATATCTACAGTAGGAGTTCTCTTTACAGTAGATGGGTAACCCTGTACAGATGAGGGTGGATATGGATATGGATATGGCGGTGGGATATATGGGGTCGCAGTGCCCTGTACAGTGGATGGTGAGAATGGAAAATAAGGAGGGATGAGAGTCTGAGAACTACCATCTGATGTGGGTGTGGGCAGAAAGGGATATGGAAAATGTGGGTATGGATAATATGGAGGTGACATAATGGGAGGATGACCTTCTGGTGACTCAAGCGACATAGTAGTAGGCTGAACTATAGAATCAATACCCCCCTCCATACTATCAGCCTCGATAGTATAATCCAACCATCTCCTCGATGAAGTAGCCTAAAATGTCACGACCCGACCCTACCCGGGCTCGAGCCGCAACTACCCCAAGCCCGCCTCCATAGGCCAGGGGCTGGCGACCAGCGCCAAAGGCACAATAACTCGGGGAGGCCTTTGCCTAAGCACCTGTACACACACACCCAACAAACTCAATGCAACAATGCAGAGTAAAATTAAAGACAAGCAAAGAAAAGGAAAGGGAAACTGCTATATATATATACCACAAAGTGCATCAACCTCTACAAGTACAAAGAAAGCTGAAGGAACACTGAAAAGAAAAGGGAAAAAACACACACCCAACCAAAAAGTGCCACAACCTGGCAACAGGTAAACAAAAGAAAACAGGTGACGGGTCTCCCACCTGGAACCCAGCCACGACCACTGCACGCGGTCCAAGCTCCTGAACTCCTATGCTCCACTGAAGTCACACTCCACCTGTCTGTCATCTGCAAGGGTACACCAAGTTCGGGCAAAGCCCAAGCAGGGGTGAGTATAAAAATACTCAGTAGGATACCCCAAAGGCTCGAGGGAGCAACAAAAGAGGTACCGAAGGGTGAGCAGTAGAGCGAACAAGGAATAGAAAGGAGTACAACCAAGGGTGCAGTAAAGAGTAACAGCTCAACCCATCAAGAGAAAGATATAAGACTCGTCCAAACACAAAGAGCTAGGAACGGTGAGAAGATGCACTTCTCGTCGAGCTTTCGCTGCCTATAGTAGGAGAGTAGAGTCATCCAACCATGAGATGCTGGACGCCGAAAGCACGTGGCATACCCCGCGCGTCTTCGCCTCTCCTGAAGGAGAGTAGCCAAAACCCAAGGAGTGGGTACTCGAAACATGGTATATACGAATCCATATGCTCTGTCGAGAAGCCCAAACAACATTGTAAGGGGATCTTCGTCCCGTAGCTCAGCCCAAGAAAAGAGTAGCCAACAGTCCCATAAGTAACCCCATCATTGATGCCCAACATCCCACACGTCTTCCCTGAACCGCAAGACAAGGGGCTCAGTCACCGCACCTTGATACTATCCTCTTTGGGAGGCACTGACTCGCCTGCACGGTTTTAGATCACGTTGCAAGAACGCATATCGGTGGGGAAAGCGCCCCTCGTACTTGAGAGTTCTAGGAAAGTCAAACCACACCTCATCACTGCCCTGTAGTCGAGAGGTCTCCTCAAAGTCAAGTCGTTCCATCACCGACCCGTACAACCAAGGGTCCCACTCCGGTAATCACGGAGGTAAGCCACAGACTAGCCTAGTCGAGAGGACTGAGTCTGGAATGCTAACAGCTGTCCCACTGCCCAGCCCCGCTGGAGGGTAATTCATAACCAAATATCAGGTGACCCACTGCCCAGCCCTGCTGGAGGGTAAACCATAACCAGATATCGAGTGACCCACTACCCAGCCCTGCTGGAGGGTAAACCATAATACATCATCCGGCGACCCACTACCCAGCCCCGCTGGAGGGTAGACCATAACACATCATCAGGCGACCCACTACCCAACCCTGCTGGAGGGTAAACCATAACACATCATCCGACGACCCACTGCCCAGCCTTGCTCGAGGGTAGACCTGGAACTAGACGACGGGTGACCCACTGCCCAGCCCTGCTGGAGGGTGGACCCTAAGAGGTCATCGGGTGACCCACTGCCTAGTCTCTGCTGGAGGGTAGACCCTAATAGCATCGGGTGACCCACTGCCCAGTCTCTGCTGGAGGGTAAACCCTAGAAGTCAGTGAGCAACCCACTGCCCAGCCCTGCTGGAGGGTAAGCCTGAGGAAGTCAATGAGTAACCCACTGCCCAGCCCCGCTGGAGGGTAAAACTCAGAACTGCTCTATCCATCTCTATAAGAGGGTACAACACTGGCCAACCGAACACAGAGTGGGTGTCGCGCAACCACGCAACTCTAGAACAACTCTCCCAAAAGAGGTTCAGCGCCCGTTCCATCACTAGGTGTCACTAACACCGCTACCGGCCGATCCATCGAGAACAAAACTAAGGGGAGACCACTCAACCCTGCTGGTCAACAAACGAGCACCGAGCCAGGGGAAAAACTCCACCTTGCTGGTCAAACAACAAGCACAAAGGGACCATCTACGTCGCGAGAGGTCAAAGTACGCAAAGCAGATCACGACATGCACGTGGGGCCCACATGACGTGTGGCCCCAAGTCAACCCCAACTGAGTGCAAAAACATCTTCAGGTACAAACAACCACACGTACCTCCAAGCGCTCCCGTATACTCCCGGAGTATACCTCATTCCAGCCCAAAGGCTATCGTGCACACGGCACCCAGCGTCAGCGCGAAGGCATGACGTAACAACTCCACCTCAAAGTCTCAGGCACGGCCAGCCACAACTCGTGGACCAATTATATCACTCTCCCAAGATTGCGCGATCACACACCAAGGGTCCGCTACAACAAGGTAGGACGAACCTCCACAGGATCACCTTCCATGCTTCCACATCTAACAAGATCGCGCAAAGAGGCTCCGCTCAGCCAAATGGATCACACCGTTGTAATCCTCGCGGAATAACACGCGAGATCGACTACTTACTTGCCTCAAACAGATATCCGACGAAAAGTCACCAACACCGCCTCACGCCCGAACGGAGTCCCGTGATCCCGAGCCTCAGCCCCGAAAACAGTCGGGCGCATCGCACCATTGCGATATCCTCGGGAAAACACGTCAAAAGCACTACTCACTTGAGTGCAATGGATATTCAGAGAAAAAGGTGCATCCCGGCGCACCGCACACGATCGGTGCCACGTGGGACCCGTATCCCGGTCCCGAAACCCAATGAACGGATCGCACCGTTGCGATCCTCTCGAAAAAGTACACGAAATGGACTATTCACTTGTCCAAAATGGTCGCCCGGTGATAAAGCTGGAAATCACCGTCAACTCCCGAAACGGCCCTCACGGGCCCGCACCATCGTGTGGAATTACAGCTGGCAGACTGCGCCAACGCGATGCCCTCGGAAAAACACCCAACATTGACTGCTCGCACGCCCCGAACGGACATCCGAGGAAAAAGTCGCCACTAGCTGCACACCGTTCAAAAGACAGGTCGTGGGGCCCATGCCTCAACTTCAGCCTCAATGCCTTAAACCACCCTGGAAACCTCCGCCTCGATGCTAGGGTCCCAACTCCACTGACGGCGCTCAAAACGGACGTCGGACGCGTCCGCGCCATCCAAAACAAGAATCTCGGGGATTACGCCCGTCCACTTAAGGACACGTCGCGCCTCAGCGGCCCCTCGTTTCGGGAATTAAAAATTCCCAAAACCATCTCAAAAAGACCGTCTCATCAATACAGATCCACTGCCGTAGACGGCGCTCAAAACGGACACCCGTAGCGGAAATTACGGGTGTCCGAACACCGAGGGGGCAAGGCCCCTAGGGCTGGACCGGCTTGGACCGGCCGGTCTGCCCGGCCCGGCCCGGCCCACGGCTTAGCCGCGCAGCCGGTCGCGGCCGCCGCGTGAAGACCCGCACGGAGTGGGTCTTTGTCACCGTACAGGGGTCGCACGACGCGACCCCGCGGTCGCCGCTCCCTGGCGACCGCTGCCTCACCGGGTGCTCCGCCAGACACCCCCGCCGACGCCCGAGCTCCCCGCTGCCGCGCCCAGCGCCTCCCCCGGACACCCGCACTGACGCCCGCGGACACCGCCTGAGGCCGCCCGCCGCACGCCGTGACATCGCCTCAGGCCGCCCGCCGCGCCAGGGCTCGCCGGACCACCAGAAAAAACCCGCAACCTTCGACGATCGACCCCGGCCTCTTCCGAGCTCGAATTTTGATTCTGAAAAATGCGTTGGAGAGATAAAAATGTATACTACGCATTTATGGGCTTTGATCAAAGTTTTGACAAGGAATCGACAGTGAAAAACGAGCTCAAAGTAGGTACGGGAATAGAAAATGCAAACGCAACATCCTACCTCGCGGGGCTTCGCCCGAAGCCTCACGACGATCCGCCGACCACCACGCCTCGCCGGAGCTATCTCTCCAGAGTGGAGAAGAAGGGGGAGAGCTTCTCATTTCTGTTGTCCAGGTGAGGGAGAAGAAGAGGGTGTGGGTGACTTAGGCGTTTAAATAGAAAACGCTTAACCACCCGCCCGTCGGCCCGAACCCGAACTCCCGACGGGGTCGAGGTTAAGCCTCCCCTAGGGTAAACACGACCTCCCGAGCACAACGGCGGTATCAGAATTTTAATCTAAGACCCCGTTCAAAAGTTATAAAATTTAACGTCCGAAGCCGCTAAATTACGAAAACGCCCCTGGGGCCATTTTTCACAAACGGACCACGCCCGCGAAAATTATACCCCTCCTAGGGTAAACGGAACATTCTGAACTCAACGGTGCCCTCGTTTTTCCAATCCGAACCACCGTTTAAAAGATACTAGCGTTTCACCATTAAACGGATTAATTAATTTATTTAATCCGTTTAACGTTCCAGAAGCGGGCGAGAGGTCCAAACATCCCGCACCGACAAGTTTTATGTCGTTCCTAGGGTAAACACCCCATTCTGGACCCATACGTACACTCGGATCTCTGATTCGGAACTCTGTTTAGGAGTTATCCCATTTATTTAGCATTTCCAGTGTGAACGCACTGAAAATTTAATTCCGGCCACTCCGGGGCTCAGAATCGCACGCCGTCTGAAGGCGCTGCTCTGGAATATCATCAAGAATATTCCAAAGTATTTCTTAGAAAAAACCGGGTTCTTACATCATTCCCTCCTTCAAGATTTTCGTCCCCAAAAAGCAAAACTAGGGAGCAACACATGGTACTAAGCCCACACCTGGCTTCCTCATACCCAGAAGAACCCACTCACAGCTCTGTGCCTCCACACACAGACCAAAGGATTGATATGTTCACGCGAGGTCAGGCCTTGCCGATGTCATGCACCCACTCCAGACTACGGGGTTAGGGAAAGGCGGTAGGGAACCTCACCATCCCTTCGCACGGTCTCAACAGCCCGAAGGCCCTCGGGGGTAGCTCACCTCCCCGGTCAAACCTCTACGTCGCATGCCGTGACTGGAATCACCGCCCGCACCTGAAACAAGGCCCGGTGATTCCCTTCTTCAGAATCTCTATATGGTGAAACACCCAAGGATATCTGGTCATGCAAGGTTTCACAGTCGATGCTCTCTTACACGCTCGATAGGCGAAGGAGTCAACACCATCGACTAAAGGAAAAGGTCTCACGCCTTTTTCCTTACCAACACAGGGTTACACCCGACGCCCTGTGTCACCTTGGTAACACCTCAAACAAGGATCAGGGAGAATAGACTTTCCCACGCAGAGCCTATCAATTCTAATGCAAAAAGTAGAAGAGTTGTAGAGCGTACCTCTTACCATCCCATGCTCTGCAGGATCGTAGACATCCAATTATCGCGGCTATCCTCGATCCCAACTGTCAGCTTCCAGAGCCTGACGTGGACCACCTAGTGGTGATGGGAAGACCTCGTAACGTCATCCCCCACCTCCATCTCCTCCCGCTCCTCTTCTAGCACCACCTCTCTGGCCACTACTCCGATCACGGCGCTACCTCTGCCGTGGTGGTGCGCCTGCTGCCTGCCCGAAGCTCTCAGCAACTCGGGTCGGGCAGTCTCGTGCCAAGTGACCTCGCCCGTCACAAGCATAGCATCGGCACTCTCTGGGCTACCCTGGTGCCCTCCGGTACCACTATGGTGTACGACCACGGCCCGAGATCCACTCACAGAAGGGCATCCTCGGCTGAGGCCCTGCGCCTTTTCGCCACAGTGGTATACGACCACATCTCCTAAACCGGTAGTGGGAAGGCCACCTGCATCGAGGTCCTGTCCTCCGGCGCCTGATATAGCACCCTGGCATATGTGGAAATGCCCAAGGGTACTCTGTCATCACGAATCTCTCGGCGGAGACCCTGCTCAAACTTCCGCGCTCAGAGGTTGTCGTGATGGACCCAGTCCGGGTAAAAGCGTGCATGGTCTGCAAAACTAGCCACGTACTCGGCCACCATCATCCCTCCCTGCTGAAATTGCAGGAGATCCTGAATCCGAACGGAGCGCAAGAAGGAGGGGAAAATCTCCTCACGGAGCAACAACTGAAAGTCGCCCCACGAAAGCGACGACTCGTCAAGAAGATGAGTCACCAGACTCCACCAACGCCAAGACGATCCACGGAAAAGGCTGGCTGCCAAAGCCACTCTCTGGTCTGTCGGCATCTGCACAAGCCTGAAAAGGCGAGCCACTGCCTCTAGACAAACCTCTACTGCCTGAGGGTCTGGCTCACCACTGAACCTCAGCGGTCTCTGCCGCTGGAACTCACGGAGCGCGCTCAACCTGCGCTCAAGCTCAGCCTGCTCTGCTGAAACTGCCTGCTGCTCAACAGGTGGGGGTGCTTCTACCGACCCACCCAGAGAAAGGGGCTCGCATGATGGGTCCTGGACTGTGGCCTCGTAGCTCACAGGGTCGTCGTCACGAACCAGAGCTAGTATCCTGGCTGGATGTCTTTGCGGAGACATCCAGATCATTATCAAGGAGTTCCGCGGTCAGATGAGCATATATGTATATACCAATATCAACAATGGGGAGCTGACTCAAGAAGGACAGTCAAAGACTCAATCCTACGTGATGCACAAACAAATTTCCCTGCAACAAGTGTCTCAGCATGCCGAGTCGACAAGCGGGTTATCAAGGTCCTGGTGAATGGATACGTCAGCCGCCGCACCATCACTGGACTCCCTGTCCTGAGAGCCGCTCTCGAGACACATTAACACTGTTTCCCTAAATCCCAACCAATTCCTCTTTTAGGGACGTCCGCACAACGCCCCAAGAAACGAACCACCTCTGATACCACTTTGTCACGACCCGACCCTACCCGGGCTCGAGCCGAAACTACCCCAAGCCCGCCTCCATAGGCCAGGGGCTGGAGACCAGCGCCAAAGGCACAATAACTCAGGGAGGCCTTTGCCTAAGCACCTGTACACACACACGCAGCAAACTCAATGCAACAATGTAGAGTAAAAGTAAAGACAAGCAAAGAAAAGGAAAGGGAAACTGCTATATATATATACCACAAAGTGCATAGACCTCTACAAGTACAAAGAAAGCTAAAGGAACACTGAAAAGAAAAGGGAAAAAACACACTCCCAACCAAAAAGTGCCAGAACCCGGCAACAGGTAAAAAAAAGAAACAGCTGACGGGTCTCCCACCTGGAACCCGACCACGACCACCGCACGCGGTCCAAGCTCCCGAACTCCTATGCTCCACTGAAGTCACGCTCCACCTGTCTGTCATCTGCAAGGGCACACCAAGTGCGGGCAAAGCCCAAGCATGGGTGAGTATAAAAATACTCAGTAGGATACCCCGAAGGCTCGAGGGAGCAACAAAATAGGTACCGAAGGGTGAACAGTAGAGCGAAAAGGGAATAAAAAGGAGTACAACCAAGGGTGCAGTAAAGAGTAACAGCTCAACCCATCAAGAGAAAGATAGAAGAATCATCCTAACATAAGGATCTAGGAACGGTGCGAAGATGCACTTCTCATCGAGCTTTCGCTACCTATAGAAGGAGAGTAGACTCATCCAACCACGAGAAGCTGGACGCGGAAAGCACATGGCATACCCCGCGCGTCTTCGCCTCTCCTGAAGGAGAGTAGCCAAAACCCAAGGAGTGGGTACTTGAAACATGGTATATACAAATCCATATGCTCTGTCGAGAAGCCCGAACAACGTCGTAAGGGGATCTCCGTCCCGTAGCTCAGCCCAAGAAAAGAGTAGCCAACAGTCCCAGAAGTAACCCCATCATTGATGCCCAGCATCCCGCACATCTTCCCTGAACCGCAAGCCAAGGGGCTCAGTCACCTCACCTTGATACTATCCACTTTGGGCGGCACTGACTCGCCCACATGGTTTTAGATCGCATCGTAAGAACACGTCTCGGTGGGGAAAACGCCCCTCGTACTTGAGAGTTCTAGGAAAGTCAAACCACACCTCATCACTGCCCTGCAGTCGAGAGGTCTCCTCAAAGTCAAGCTGTTCCATCACCGACCCGTACAACCAAGGGTCCCGCTCCGGTAATCACGGAGGTAAGACACAGACTAGCCTAGTCGATAGGACTGAGTCTGGAATGCTAACAGGTGTCCCACTGCCCAGCCCCGCTGGAGGGTAATTCATAACCAAATATCAGGTGACCCACTGCCCAGCCCTGGTGGAGGGTAAACCATAACCAGATATCGAGTGACCCACTGCCCAACCCTGCTAGAGGCTAAACCATAATACATCATCCAGCGACCCGCTGCCCAGCCCCGCTGGAGGGTAGACCATAACACATCATCAGGCGACCCACTGCCCAGCCCTGCTAGAGGGTAAACCATAACACATCATCCGGCGACCCACTGCCCAGCCTTGCTGGAGGGTAGACCTGGAACTAGACGACGGGTGACCCACTCCCCAGCCCTGCCAGAGGGTAGACCCTAAGAGGTCGTCGGGTGACCCACTGCCTAGTCTCTGCTGGAGGGTAGACCCTAATAGCGTCGGGTGACCCACTGCCTAGTCTCTGCTGGAGGGTAAACCCTAGAAGTCAGTGAGAAACCCACTGCCCAGCCCTGCAGAAGGGTAAGCCTAAGGAAGTCGATGAGTAACCCACTGCCCAGCCCCGCTGGAGGGTAAAACTCAGAACTGCTCTGGCCATCTCTACAAGAGGGTACAACACTGGCCAACCGAACACGGAGGGGGTGTCGCGCAACCACCCAACTCTATAACAACTCTCCCAAAAGAGGTTCAGTGCCTGTTCCATCACTAGGTGTCACTAACACCGCTACCAGCCGATCCATCGAGAACGAAACCCGGGGGAGACCACTCAACCCTGCTGGTCAACAAACGAGCACCGAGCCAGGGGAAAAACTCCACCCTGCTGGTCAAACAATGAGCATAAAGGGACCATCTACATCGCGAGAGGTCAAAGTACGCAAAGCAGATCACGACACGCACATGGGTCCCACATGACGTGTGGCCCCAAGTCAACCCCAACGGAGCGCAAAAACATCTTCAGGTACAAACAACCACACGTACCTCCAAGCGCTCCTGTATACTCCCGGAGTATACCTCATTCCAGCCCAAAGGCTATCGTGCACATGGCACCCAGCGTCAGCGCAAAGGCGTGACGTAACAACTCCACCTCAAAGTCCCAGGCACGGCCAGCCAAAACTCGTGGATGAATTATATCACTCTCCCAAGAGTGCGCGATCACACACCAAGGGTTCGCTACAACAAGGTAGGACGAACATCCACTGGAGCACCTTCCATGATTCCACATCTAACAAGATCGCGCAAGAGGCTCCACTCAGCCAAACGGATCACACCGTTGTAATCCTCGTGGAAAAACACGCGAGATCGACTACTTACTTGCCTCAAACGGATATCCGACGAAAAGTCACCAACACCGCCTCACGCCCGAACGACGTCCCGTGATCCCGAGCCTCGGCCCCGAAAACAGTCGGGCGCATCGCACCATTGCGATCTCCTCGGGAAAACACATCAAAAGCACTACTCACTTGAGTGCAACGCATATCCGGAGAAAAAGGTGCATCCCGGCGCACCGCACATGAGTAGTGCCATGTGGGACCCGTATCCCGGTCCCGAAACCCAATGAACGGATCACACCGTTGCGATCCTCTCAAAAAAGTACAAGAAATGGACTATTCACTTGTCCAAAATGGTCGCCCGATGATAAAGCTGGAAATCACCGTCAACTCCCGAAACGGCCCTCACGGGCCCACACCATCGTGTGGAATTACAGCGGGCAGACTGCGCCAACGCGATGCCCTCAGAAAAACACCCAACATCGACTGCTCGCACGCCCCGAACGGACATCCGAGGAAAAAGTCGCCACTAGCTGCACACTGTTCAAAAGACGGGTCATGGGGCCCATGCCTCAACTTTGGCCTCAACGCCTGAAACCACCCTGGAAACCTCCGCCTCGATGCTAGGGTCCCAACGCCACTGACGACGCTCAAAACGGACGTCGGACGCGTCCGCGCCGTCCTAAAAAAGAATCTTGGGGATTACGATCGTCCACTTAAGGACACGTCGCGCCTCAGGGGCCCCTCGTTTCGGGAATTAAAAATTCCCGAAACCATCTCAAAAAGACCGTCTCATCAATACAGATCCACTGCCGCAGACGAAGCTCAAAATGGACACCCGTAGCGGAAATTACGGGTGTCAGAACACCGAGGGGGCAAGGCCCCTGGGGGTGGACCGGCCTGGACCGGCCGGTCTGCCCGGCCCGGGCCGGCCCGCGGCTGAGCCGCGTGGCCGGTCGCGGCCGCCGCATGAAGACCCGCGCGACGCGGGTCTTTTTCGCCGCACAGGGGTCACGCGACGCGACCCCGCGGTCGCCGCTCCCTGGCGACCGCTGTCTCACCGGGTGCTCCGCCAGACACCCCCGCCGACGCCCGAGCTCCCCGCTACCGCACCCAGCGCCTCCCCCGGACACCCGCACTGATGCCCGCGGACACCGCCTGAGGCCGCTCGCCGCACGCCGTGACACCGCCTCAGGCCGCCCGCCGCGCCAGGGCTCGCCGGACCACCAGAAAAAACCCGCAACCTTCGACGATCGACCCCGGCCTCCTCCGAGCTCGGATTTTGATTCCGAAAAATGAGTTGGAGAGATAAAAATGTATAATACGCATTTATGGGCTTTGATAGAAGTTTTGACAAGGAATTGACAGTGAAAACGAGCTCAAAGTTGGTACAGGAATAGAAAATGCAAACGCAACATCCTACCTCGTGGGGCTTCGCCTGAAGCTTCGCGACGATCCGCCGACCACCACGCCTCGCCGGAGCTATCTCTCCGGAGTGGAGAAGAAGGGGGATAGCTTCTCCTTGCTTCTGTATAGGTGAGAGAGAGGAAGAGGGTGTGGGTGACTTAAGTGTTTAAATAGAAAACGCTTAACCACCCGCCCGTCGGCCCGAACCCGAAATCCCGATGGGGTCGAGGTTAAGCCTCCCCTAGGGTAAACATGACCTCCCGAGCACAACGGTGGTATTGGAATTTTAATCCGAGACCCCATTCAAAAGTTATAAAATTTAACGTCCGAAGCCGCTAAATTACGAAAACGCCCCTGGGTCCATTTTTCACAAAAGGCCCGCGCCCGCGAAACTTATACCCCTCCTAGGGTAAACGGAACATTACGAACTCAACGGTGCCCTCGTTTTTCCAATCTGAGCCACCGTTTAAAAGATACTTGTGTTTCGCCATTAAACGAATTAATTAATTAATTTAATCCGTTTAATGTTCCAGAAGCGGGCGAGGGGTCCAAACATCCCGCGCCGACAAGTTTTATGTCATTCCTAGGGTAAACACCCCATTATGGACCCATCCGTACAATCGGATCTCTGATCTGGAGCTCCATTTAGAAGTTATCCCATTTATTTAGCGTTTCTAGTGTGAACGCACTGAAAATTTAATTCCGGCCACTCCGGGGCTCGAAATCGCACGCCGTCTGAAGGCGATGCTCTGGAATATCATCAAGAATATTCCAAAGTCTTTCTCAGCAAAAACCGGGTTCTTACATAAAATAACATAGATGATAAAATTAAACGAACGATAACAAGATAAATAATATGAAAGACCATAATATTCAAACATAAATTAAACTTATAGTGTTGGCCAGATGATACATATGTTATCCATTTCTTCGCATTCTTCTATTTCTTCTAATATCATCATATTCAGACATTTTGACTTGGAAATTTAAAATAATATTCTCAAATAAATATAAATTATGCAAAATGTTAAATAATACAATTGTATCATAAAACAATGAGATAAATTTTCAATGTGATATTTATATTGATCAAATATACTAGTTAATTTGATATCATGTATGGAAGTTTTAAAAAACAAATACAATATTACGACAATGTCAGGTAAATACTTACAAATGTATCAACGTTCTGTGTGGTCTGTGAAAATTTCTGGTTCACAATCTGTTCTAGCAATTGAGTCATCTGTGTCATCAAATGCAAAATTCGAATAAATACCGACAGGTTCATCCACAACATCATTGTAATCCATGTCTTCTTCAAAAATATGTCTGGGAATGACATCAACAATAACACCAAATTGTTGTTGTAATGGGTTGGTTACATAAAACACATGTCTAGCCTGTGACACAAGAATATGAGGTTCATTAGTGTGAAGCTAGAGATTCATATCAATCACTCTAAATCCACAGTTATCAATATGCATTCCTTTTCGTGTCATTTAATCAAACCACTTACATTTCATCATTGTGACGCGACCATGTGCATAGTAATCTAATAAAATGATTCTTTCAACAACACCATAATATGATATATTTTCTGACCGAGGTTGTCTATCTGATGCACTCGCATAACAATCTATTGTGGCGCTTATCGTGACACTGTCATGCTATGTTGCCATTTTTTTTCACAACTATTTATAACGAATTTAAATCCATTGACAACCATTGCTTTACAATCACGTACCACATTGTTTGGACCAAAGGATAACGCTCTTACTTCATCTGATACTTCATTCATTGGTAGAGTTAAAACCTAAAAGATACCAACATTGAATATTAAATAGAGACATGTGATTATGTTATAAGAAGAAGAAAAAATCTATTACCTTTGAATTTAACCAAGCAGCAAATTATTTGTTGTGCAACAGTTCCTTCCACTTAATAGATAGAGAGCGATTTCTCTTTTTTATAATTTCTAAATGTTCTCTACAAATATGAAAGTTTAAAAATTTCAGAAGATATGAAGAAATAACATAATGAAAAAAATTCATATTTATTAGTTTACTTACTTGATATAATCATAAAGCACACCACAGTTGAATAATACTGTACGATGAGCCATTTCCCACTCTTCCCTGCTTAAAGTACACAACGAGTACGGTCCAGATATCCCCCCTATTTGGGGCAGTGAAGGAAATGCAGGCTCAATGGGATCATATTGCTCATCTTCAGTTCTCATAAGTCGATTAGACCTCATGGTGACGTTATCCAAGTACGATGAACAGGAATCCATGCATTCTTGTGATAAATAACATTTCACAATAGATCCTTCGGGGTGATATTTATTTCTCACATAAGATTTCAATGTAAATATCATTCTTTATATAGGATACATCCACCAACTCGAAACAGGACCACCGAAAAGAACTTTTGTGGGAAGATGCACAGTCAGATGTAACATACATGTGAAAAATGACGGTGGGAAAATTTTCTCGAAGTTGCAAAGAATAATCGGTGCATCTCTCTGCAATTTCTGAACAACACTTCTGCTCAGTCTTTTGGCACAAAGGTCTTGATAAAAATGACATAACTTAGTCACAATAACTCTAACATTATGTGAAAGTAAATGTATAATGGAAATAGGAATCAACTCATGTAACAAGACATGGTAATCATGGGTTTTAAGAGATTTTAGTTTCACATCTTGTGTATTCACCCTTTTCGAAATATTACTTGAATAACCATTTGGAACCTTCAAACTTTCCAAGACCTGAAGAAATTGTTTCTTCTCCATATTTTTCATCGAATAATAGGCAATATGGACTTTCCACTTATTTTGACCAATTAACTCAGGATGAAGTTTTACTCTTATACCCCAATCCATCAAATCACGATGAGAATGCAAATCATCTTTTGTTTTTCCTTTGACATTTAAAATAGTAGTAAGTAACATCTCACAAATGTTTTTCTCGATATGCATTACATCCAAACAATGAATCAATAAATTTGATGACTAATACGACAACTCAAATAATATGCATTTCTTTCTCCAATTGTTATTGGAATTCAAATTAACATGTTTTCGCTTTCTGATATTTGATTGAATTTTGCCAAGAACATAATTCAAATCATCAAGTTATTTAACAATATCATTCCCTGACATTCATTGAGGTGTCCCATATGTCTCGGCGGCATTATTGAACTGTCTTTGATTTTTCCTGTATGGATGATCCATCTGTAGAAATCGTCTATGCCCTATGAAACTGAAAGTTCTTCGAAAATTTAATCTTCGGAAACGTGTATTTTCATACAAATAGGGTAGGATAATTTCCCTTTAATACTCCAACCAGACATCATTCCGTAGGCAGGGAAATCATTTATCATCCATAATAAAGTTGCACAAAACATAAATTAATCCTTCCTGAATGCATCGTACGCCTATACACCAACAATCCAAAGCTCCTTTAACTCCTCTATTAATGGCTGCAAGTATATATCAATATCATTTTTAGGATCACTAGGTCCAGATATCAATATACTCATGATAGTAAATGGATTCTTCATACACATCCATGAAGGAAAGTTATAAATGTGAATGAAAACAAGCCAAGAACTGTGTGCAATATACATTTGGAGAAATGGGTTAAAACCATCACAGGATAATCCCAATATAACATTTTGTGGGTCAGCTGCAAAATCAGGATGTAACCTATCAAATTTCTTCCAAGCCAACCCGTCTGCAAAATTCACTATTTCATCATTATCTTTATTTCTTTCATCTTCATGCCATCTCATATTCTTTTCCATTTGTTCTGATATAAAAAGTTTTTGAAGCCTAGGAATTAAAGGTAAGCGCCACATCACTTTCTTTGGTATGCGAGATTGCGTTCCGTCTTTATTAGTCTTCCACCTTGATGTTCCACACTATTTTCACTAACTTAACTCTACATTTTCCTTCCAGAACAGACAACAATCTTTGGGAAAAGAATGAATCTTAATAGATGAAAATACACAATTTTAAACCAACTTTGATGCCATGTAATTATTTTCTAGAATACATGCATCATCAGGCAGTAAATCCTTAATAAATGTAAGGAGATAGTTGACCAAAATATTACTAAATCCATACATTTATTTTCCATGATATAATCGCATTAAAAACTCAAGTTTTCTCATTTTTTCACATGCCTGATATACTGGAGTATTTGCATCTTCCATCAGCTTTCTAATGCTCTCAACGTCATCATCCTGATTAATAGATGAAAACTGTATTCCAGTATTCATTTCCTCTTGTATTGGTCTACATGAGGAGCTAGCTTCAGAAACAAAAGGAAGCCGATCAGAAATCAGATTTTTCATACCAATCCTTTCTGCTGAATCGATGTCATTCACCACTTGTGCTTTTTATCCATTGTGATACCACACATGATATTTTTTTGGAAACCTTGTTTAGTGATATGATAACTCACTTCCTCGCGAGTTAACCATGGTCTTCAAACACAGTCAAAACACGAACATCGAATCAATCCGCCATCTGAATCATTAGTGAATGAAAAGTCCAAGAAATGTTGTAACTCCTTCTGAAATTCATCAGTGATCCAATCAACGTTGTACATCCAGTTTCTATCCATTATAAGGCATATAAACATACATTAAATAAATAATCAAGAAAACGACTTAACATTATATGTATTGTTTCATAAGATAATAAGTAACCATCAATAACATGTCAATAAAAAAATCATAACAAATATTATGGTTAAAAAAATTCATAAATGTTTCAAATTATAAAAAATCATGAATATTCACACCTTTCTATGACCATATAAGATTATTTTGGTGTACCTACAACACCCACATTAAAACCTATATGTTTGAACAATGACCTATTATGTTTTTTATAGAATCCTCTGATGGTCACCCCCCTCATGGACACCCCTACCCCCTCCCTCTTGGGAGCCCCCCCGGACACCCCCCCTCCAAGACAACCCCCCAGACCCCCTGGACAGCCCCCCTACCCCTGCACCCCCACACCCCTTGCCCCCCTCCCTGCCCCCTGCACACTGCTCCCCCAGACCCCTTCACCCCCCCTGGACAGCCCCTCCCCTTTCACCCCTACCCCTCATTGTCAAGCAGGTTGTCCCTATCCTTTAAAAAGGTTAACGACCTATAATCCTTCCTAGTTCTTTGAAGAGAGTTATAGAATTTGGTATTTGCATCACCATCGGTTAACCATTTAACTTTAAATTCTTGTTTTCTCATATTTTCTTTGAACGTGAGAAAAGAGTTGAGTTTGACTATAGTATTTAGTTCTTGAGTAGGATCAGTGATGAGGTTAGAGCTGGTGTTTTTGTTTTGCAGATCATTGAGGACTTTCTCAAGAATCATGATGTCATTGTTAACTTGTTT
The DNA here is from genome assembly GCA_963277665.1 of Viscum album. Classification (NCBI taxonomy): domain Eukaryota; kingdom Viridiplantae; phylum Streptophyta; class Magnoliopsida; order Santalales; family Viscaceae; genus Viscum; species Viscum album. The sequence continues at coordinate 53,441,672 of OY728153.1, read as the reverse complement.
GGATTTAGAGTTGCACCATGTTTTTAGAGTCTGTTTGAGATGTTTCAATTTGAGGTTTCAGGAAAAGGCATCATTGTTATGATACATTGAAGACCAATAGTTCTAGATGATATGGGTGAAATCATCATCAGAGAACCACGCATTGTTAAATATAAAAGGCAATCAGGGTTTCATGACATTAGAGGAGACATTGACCAAGATGGAATGATGATCAAAATTCAGACTGTGAAGAGTGGTGCTGGAGATAGTGTCCCATAAATCCATAGCAGGGACATTCATGAAGTCTCTATTCAATTTGGAGGCAACCACTTTTTTGTAATGTCTTCTATACCAAGTGTATTTTACACCATTGAGAATAATTTCAATGATATTAGTGTCTTCAATCGAGTCTTTAAATTATTTCATTGAAATGGAAGCATGAGAAGGTCCAATTTTCTCGCTTGAGTTAAGAATGGAATTAAAGTCGCCAATTAGAAACCATGGGTAGTTATGTTAGTGCCTAGGGATGAGAGATCATTCCAAATAGTTCTTCTTTATTGTTATCTATTTTTAGAATTGACAAAGGAGTAGAAAGTATGTGTGCCATAAATATTAAAATTGCAAGTAAATATCTGGATAGAGATATTGAAAACACTAACATTGTGTAAATAAGAGTGAAAATATCTATAAAGAATCACCATTGAGTGTATTATTGATTGTACTAGTAAAAACATAATTATGTTGGCATAAATGTGATTATATAGAGGAAAACAAAATTTTAGATTTAGCGATGGAAAATAACATAGGATGATGGTTGTTAACCATTATTTTCAAAACAATGAACATGTCATAGTTAGCGATACCCTGACAATTCCAAAAGGGGACCATCATTTAAACCTGAATTTGGAGTTAGAACACCCTTTTCTCTTTATTCCAGAGCCTTTTTTTTTCTAGTAGTCCTTCTAACCTCTAGGTTATTTTTAGTGGCATGTTCTTGTTCATTCCTAGATGTGACTAGAATCTTCTTTATAGGTTTCCTAATTGGATCATTCATAGGTGAGTCTACAAAATTCTTAGAAAAGATCGAAAAAGAATTGATATTATGATTAGAATTCAAGTTTTCATATTTCATAGAGAAATCATCATTAATTATAGATGTAGAAATAGAAGTACCTGAAAATATTGAAGTATCCACTATCTATTGTTAGGTAGTATCCAGATCTGTTGGATGGTACAGATTCAATGGAAAGGAAATATTACATGCCTACATATGTTTAGGGTCCTGTACCGGGGATATGCAAGTAGGTTTGATAGGTTATACATCATTTTTAACATTTTTAGAAGTCATGGTATGTGTCTCAGTTGAAACAACCTTAAAAATACTCATCTGACTCCCTGATTCTACATAACTGGTAATAGATTTAGAGTGCACAAGGGGAGAAGGAGCTAAATCCTTCTCTAAATTTTTGGTTACCAACTTCATTTCAAGAGTGGTATTATTATTAGATATGACAGAAAATTGATTAACAGATCTCATAGAAGCACAAGTTAATGAAGTTTTAATGGTTGGGTCTGTAGGATTCAAATTACAAAGCATCATAGAACTAATGACATCAACACTATTAGTAGGTTGTGAACTATATAAAGAGTATAAATTATAAGAATAGGTTGTAACTAGATCCTTTTTTTTCTCCACCCTGGTATCCTCCATGGGATGAATCTTCTTAATGGATCCAACGAGATCTTGAATTTTAGTCACCTGTACCGAGGGTGTAATTACCTTCATTGATTTAACAGTTTCCAAATCCATGGAAACAGTTGCAGTCATACGACTAGTATGTGTGATATCCTGAGCAGATTTTGGGATAGACAATAGATTCCCAAAATCTATAGAATGGTTAGTTGAATCTATAGTTTTAGAGAAATTATCAGGTACATTTGTTTTAATGTTGGTCTGAATCTTTGTCCCTAATGAAATAGTGGAATTTAATAGGGAGGGGTCCTCGATTTTTCAAGTACTTAAAGATGAGGAGTGATCATCCATAGATTAAACAGGAAATGATCTAGTGAACACATTGTTATGAGGGGGTGTAGTGTATGCATTGCATTCATTGAACTTCAAGTTTTTACCTGGGCTATGTTCAGAATTTTGGTTAGATTCTGAAATTTGTTCGGCTGAGCATGTATTAGATTCATCCTTATTGGATATCCTAATAGTGTCTAACACCAAAATTTCAATTTCTTCTACGAGGTCTTTATCTTTAATGGAGTTTTCTTCTTATTCATCCATATCATCCCAGTTAGTACTTGAGTTATCCCCTATGTGTATCACTTTGTTTGACTATTTCACCCAAGTTTTAGATTTCTTTGATGGGGGTACAAGTATATCTATCATAGAGGATTTATCCTTTTTATTTCTCGTAATTTCCTTCCAATCATTTTCAACTGGTTGTGTTACTTGTTTTCTAATTACTCTAATATTAAAAATTGTATGACCAATGATCTTAAAATGTTCTCAAAAGGGAGGTTTCCTCTCATATTCAATTCTAATTTCATTTTTTTAGTCATTTGAATTGAAATTAATTGTGGTGGGAAGCTTTGAATCATGTTTAATTTCCACCAGAACTCTAGAAAAGAGACATAATTAAGCATTTAATGTTCTATGATCAATTTTGAGGGGAGTTCCTATGGAGGAGACAATATCATTCAGAATTTTTGGGTGCCAAAAGAACCAATTAAGACCATGTAGTTTGACCCAGACTTTAGCCAATATATTTTTATGTGTGTGCGGATTGAAGTTAGAGTCCCAATTAGAAATTATGAGTAAACCGAGTTTAAGATTAAGGTTTCCAGTCCTCCAAAATCTCTATATATCCTCTTGAGATTTCAACAAGATATGAAAATATCCTTTGCCTATTGGAATTAATTTCTAGTTTGAATAATTATAGCAGAGAGAAATATGTGTATGTAATTCAGATAAAGGCCAAGGGCGATCAACTTTGAGGTACGAGGGGTGAGATTTTACCATGAAGGATACTGGGTTACCTCGTTCGGTGGCAGCGACGGGCAGTTTCGCGAGGGGGATGAGGATGGGGAAGCGTCGTGAAGGCCGTCCGGGAACTATCGGGGGATGAGGATCGGGGAGAGGAGAGGTCGCCAAGGCCATCGAGGAAGAAGGGTCGTCGCTGAGAGGAGAGGTCTCCACCGAGAGGAGAGGTCTCCGCTGAGAGTAGAGAAGTAGCGAGGCCGTGGTCATGGGTATAAGATGGGTAGCGAGGGGTCGGGGGAGGAGAGGAATCGTGGAGGAGCCCGATAGATGGTAAAAAAAAACTTAGATACAGAATTTTTTAAGTGTGGCTATAAACAATGATTTAGCCACAATTTTAATAGAAGTATGGCTATAAAAAATCTGTAGCCACTGACTTATAAAATTATGGCTATAGGTCCGTGGCTATAGCCTTGTTTTCTAGTAGTGTACCAAATTATAACAGGTTACATCACGCATCCTATTAGCGTGCTGTACAGTTTCTAGAATATGAGCAATGACAAATTGTACATTGAAGCTGACATGATCGCTGATGACTTGGTTGCGACCTCTCTGAATAGTGTGTAGCACTTCAACACATGCCACCCGAAACAACAAATTAACCTACTTGGAGAATGGGAAACCAAGCAGGTCCTTCAGCAAGTCCTGAAAAGAAGTAGGGAAAATCAGATGCAGATCAAATATTTCAAAAAAATTGATATTCTTTCAGTGACCCTGGGAAAAGATAATGATATCATTAGCAAACAAAATATGATAAGGAGAAAGAGTACCTCTGGATGCCCATATGTTATTAACATCCCCTTTTTCCACCATGTGAAGCATGATCCTACTAAGATAATCTTCTACAATGGAAAAAATAATTTCTAAAAGGGGTCTCCCTACCTTACACCCATGGAACATTGAAAATATCCTTTCGAGGACCCATTTATGAGAATAGAGATATGTGCTGATCCAATAAGTCCTTTAATCCAATTAATAAAAGTGATATGGAAACCAAAACTATGGAGAACATCACAGATAAATCCCCAATCCAAAATATCCTTCCAGGGACCCATTTATGAGAATAGAGATACGTGTTGATCCAAACAGTCCTTTAATACAATTAATAAAAGTGATATGGAAACCAAAACTATGGAGAACATCACAGATAAATCCCTAATCCATTGTGTCAAAATATTTCCTAATGTTAAGATTTAGAGTAACATTCCCCCCTCTTGTGGGTTTATGAAGAAGATTCACACATTCTAAGGCTGTAAGCAGAATGTCTTGTATGTTTCTCCCTTTGAAAAATCCAAATTGATTCCAGGATATAATTCTATCTAAGATGTTGGAAATCCTATTCACAAGAATTTTAGTAATTACCATGTGAATGGTGTAACAAGAGAAACCAATATGAATTGGATAATGTCACTGGCATTGTCCATCTTCAGAATTAAGAAAATAAATTGGGAATTAAACCCCTACGTGAATGACCCACCTTTGAAAAAATGCCTGACCATATTACAAACCTCTTTCTAAACAATGTCCCAGTAAAATTGAAAGAAGTGATTCGTGAAACCATATGGTCCAGGAGAGATCTCTTTTTTGAGACCAAATATTGCTGCCTTGATTTCAAGATCTAAGGGAATGGAAGTAAGAAAGGAGTTTTCTTCCTCAGTGAGCATCCTAGGGATAACACCTTCCTTGATTTTTAAGACTTTTGGGGTTCCATTGAAGAGACTCTAATAAAAAGAGAGAATGTGGTTATCAAGAGCTTGCCTTTCATCAGGAATGTGATCCCCATCCTTAATAAGAGCAAGTGGCTTGTTAGAAATTCTCACCTGTTGAAGGGCATTGAAAAATTTCATGTTTCTATCGCCATCATTGAGCCACTTGATTTTGAAAGTGTCCCTTCTTATATTATCTCTGATTCTAATGAGATTTTGGAGTTTTTAAGACTTCTCAGATTCCAATAAATCTGCTCTAGAGAAATCATTCCTAGTGATTCCTTCTTGAGATTCATGCAAGGAGAGTTCAAGAGCCATGATATCTTCATCCAGCAAGATGAAACATTTTTTACTCCATTCCTTCAACCTGATTTTGATCATTTTGAGTTTTGATATTCAAATGATAGGGTTGATATTAGAGCCATTTTCTCCCCAAGTTTCTTGAATAATCTTTGAACAATCTAGAAGATCATTCCATGCGTTATTAAACCTAAATGGAATGGAATGCCTCCCTGTGTTATCAGTAAGACTCACCAAGATTGGATAATGATTAGATTTATGCTTGGGTAACATGACAAAATAAATTTTTCTCCAGTTACCAAGAGTGACATCATTTGCGAAGGCTCATTCAATACGACTTGGTCTCATATCACTTAGATACCTTCTTTACCAGGTGTATTTCGCCCCAATGAGATTTATCTCTATAATGTCGGATTCCTCAACACATGTTCTAAAATAATTTATAGACACACCACTATGCACGAGACCAGTTTTCTCATCAGCATAGAGTATAGAATTAAAGTCTCTAATGATCACCAAAGATTCATCAATACCCTAGGACATATCCTTTATTCGTGTCCAAAGTTGTCTTCTATCAATGTAATTGGTTAAAGCATAAAAAAATAAGTAGAAAACATTTTTCCTATAAAAACTGTGACTAAAAGTGATGATTTTCTCCTCATTTTGAATAATAACAGGGTCCTCCAGTCGACTACTAACCAGTAACCATAGTTTTTCCATATTAGAGACCGACTGTGCACTGGCTAGAAGCGAGTAACCACCCACCACAAAGTGGGGACCAAAGCTAGAAAAGTTTTTCATTGACTCAGAGAGGCCAATTATATCAGGTTTATACCTACCTGCAAGGATCTTGAGGTAACCTTCTGTTCCAGGGTTGGCTATGCCCTAGCAGTTCCAAAAGAGGATCTCCATTTTGGCTTTTGTTTGGGTGTAACTCCCCCTATTGCTTTTTCCTCCAAATGTTGAATTCTTTTTGATTTTCTAGATGTGTTTAATTAAAAGTTATTGTGAGAAGATTTATCCCCTTTATGAATCTTATTAGGCTACTTTCGATCAAGTATTGGGTTACCTTGTTTCATATCCTTTACAGGTGTGATGCAAACATGAAAATCACCCATCAGTTTCTCATTTTTATCTCTTGAATCCATCCCTGTCCCCGTGAACTGTTTGGGTCCAGTTTGATTAGTATTAATGGACATATCATTGTAAAAGACAACACTTAGATCATTGGATATAATCTCAAATAAAAAATCTTTAGTTTGTATACCCAAAACAGTATAAAAAATGTCCAAAGATAGTTGCTGGAAAACTACTATTTCATCAAATTGAATTCTTGCATCATCTATAACCTGTATTGTCACATTGTTTCCATTAGAAATGTCTTTCTTGATTATTTCCTCCTATTCAGTCAAGTTATTTCCATCAGATCCATTACATTTAAGCTCTTCCTTCCCTATTATGATTGTCCAAGATGTACTAGCCCCATATATCTTTTCCCATTTTAACCCTTTATGTTTCTCACCCGCATTCTTTTTACTATCCACAACATCAAAATTATTTACTCTTGAGACCTACTTCTATTCCTTGATAATTTTGGGAGGTTGAACCATCTTTTGAGCAAACTTACACTACTACAGAGTGTGGCCAACCATTTTTCAGTGATTACAGAATCTAGAGAGATTCTCAAATTCGAAACTTACCTCCATATGATGCTCATTTTCCACCAGTGATATGCGATCTGGTGGAGTCACTTCCATATTAATATCAATAAGCACCCTTTCATATAATCCAATTTCCCCATTCAACATCCTTTGATAAATATTTAGAGGTGGTCCAATTCTGGACACCAAATCATTTAGAATTTTAGGGTTCCAGTAGACCCAGGGGACCCCATGAATCCTGGCCCAAACCTATACAAAGGAATGCCTCCAAGTAAAGGGATTAAAGTTGGAATATCACTACAATAACCTGAGAAAACCTGGTTTAATATTGAAGTTTCCAAATCACCAGGCTGCATCATACTCTTCCTTCCTCTCAAGGATTATATGAAAAAAAACCCTTCCCAATAGGGATCAACCGCCATTTAGAAAAGCTCCAACATAGGGAAATCATGTCTTTCATATCTATATAGGACCACGTTTGACTCCTTTTTCATAAGATATGTGCCCCAGGATTGAGAACTTACATAGTTCCATTCATTTATTGACAGCTTCTGGATCTGTAACCACCCTTATCGAACCATCTCCAAGCCTCTAGATGCCTGAGGAATGAGAATCACTTGAAGCAGCACTTATAGATCCAACCAATTACTCCATGAAGGAAATATATTTTTGAGGCAGGATGGATTTGTTGATTATATCCTCATTTTCCTTCTGAATAGGCGAGAAAACTCTTTCCCACTCCAAGTTAAAATATTCCATCAACCAGGACCATGGGTTTTAAAGTAAAACATTCAAAAGTTTGATAAGTTTTTATACCAAATTTCAAAGTGAAATTGATATTAATGACCTAAATTATATTAATTGATAAAAATATTATATAATTAAACTTTTAAACCAATTTAAAATATAATTTAACCTTATAAATAAATTAGATGAAGAAACAATTTTGAACTAAAATTCAGTATTTTTCACTATTCATTTTAAAAAATAAAACTTCACAGAAAAATACCAAAAATTTACCCTAACATAATTATTATGTTTTAATTTCAAAGATGAAGTTTATTTTGGACATATAAAATATATAAAATTTTCAAAAATTAGATTTAAAATGGGTTTGCCATTAAAAGGCGGTAAAAATGCCTTAATAAAAATATTGATTTTTAAGCATAAAATTGGGTTTGTTCTCATCTTATGTCTATAAAATCTATTGGATGAATATCAAAATTATTTTATTGAATAGATAGAATATATATTACATTAATATCACTCACTAATTATAATTAATTTAATTTATTAGGGTAAAACAACTTTATGACCATAAAAATAAAAATATTTCCCTTTATATTCAATCAGTTTTCATATTCATTTCTAATTAATTGGTAACCTATGAATTCATCTTATGTTTTTTTAAACCATATATTTTCATAAATTATTAAATACTATTCATATCCTCTAATTTAAAATCTAGGTTATATTTTATTATATTACTTCATAACATTTTAATGATATACTATTGTTCGGTAAAACTTGGTCTTACGTGTTATGCAAGCCATAATGTAAATTAATTATTTCATGTAACGTAAGATAACCTTGGTATTTCATGTAGAGAAATCTAAAATTTATGTTGTGTATTTTTCATGTAATCCAAACATAGTGCTTTAATATAAAATAAACTATTTTTTAGTTTTGCGTGAAATGCAAAATATCAAAAATATTAAATTAATTTGAAAAAATAATCACAAAATCTCAAGGTGTTACATTCTACCCCCCCATTAAAATGAATTTCACCCTTGAAATTCGTCTGAGTTATCAATGGATTAATAGTTTAAAATTTTATTCATGGAAACCCACATTGTAAAAATGAATATTAAAACTTCCCTTAAAAAGGGAAAGTTGGAACCATAACGATTACCCAAAGTAACATATAACTAGGTTTCCACATAGGAGAACACAGGTTGGGAGTGAAGATTAGACATGGAGGAAAAGTTTAAATATTTATAGGGAGTAATTGAGGTCATCAATCACAAACAATTGAATTATAAAAAAAGTTGAGGGCCTCAAAGTCATAAATCAGTGATGATTTCAAAGGCCATCAGTTTAACAAAATTTAAGGTATTAGGAAAACATTATTTTTTATCAATTTCAGAACATTGATTAATTCTTGACATATTTCTATAAAAAAATCATACTTTGTTTTTGATTTGATAAATTTATAATACATCCATTATCTCAAGGAATGAATGTCTAGAAATTAACTTTGATGTATAAAGCACTAAAATACACTTTTAACAGATCTTACAGACCATAAAATAATGAAAAGTCTAACTATTTGTCTCTAACTATACTTCAAAATCAATATGGTTAATACACTAATCTTTAAACATAAAAAGAAAATCTACTGGTTCATCATTAATAATTATTCAACAAAAATAATTATACATTAACCTAGACATTGCGTAGGCCAATAGTAGGTGTAAAACCCTTATCATCCTTTAGTCATGGGTTCAAAACCCATGGCCTTTTGGACTTTATTGGTTGTCACCTGACATACATGATATACTTTTATAAAACTATTCTAATATAATTTCCAAAATAAATAATACGAACATCCTTAAAAAAGGTTAATCACTAAATAGCCTTTTAACCAAGGTTTTCAATACAAATTTAGTGCATAAATACTTCCTCAGAAGTTTAACTTAAACTTTTCATGAATGATTAACTTTATAACCCTTTTGAAAGATGAAAATAAAAACTTTAGAAAGAAATTCTTGAAATAAGATTAACATTGATTCCCCCATATATCACAAAGTAGCTCTTGGATGTCACATTCCAAACATGTGAATACTGTCATCATATATTCTCTTGAAACATGGTAAAAACCTGAATTAACATAAATACTTCTGGAAAACATGAATTATTCATTATTCTATATATTATTGGATATATTTTATAAATCCAATAAGTTGTAAACTTTATCCATGATAGCATAAACTTCTTGTTGATAAGTCCTTAATTAGTTCCAAGGTAATCAGTACCATCCAATTTACTTATATCCAATATATCGTTATCCAAAAAATATTATCATAACATAAGTAACATATTAACCGTTATCTTTTACTTAATCATGTGTTTTCCATGGACATAAAATTTCCACTAAATCGCTTTTCTATTCCATCAGATCCATTCAATGTATTTTTGTAAATCATTAGAAAAAAACACAAACTTGAAAATACTTATATATTTCAACTTTCATATAGCATAATTATTGAATCCAAATACATAAAAAAAATTATTATTCCACTTCATCCTTATTCCATTAACAAGTATGACTCATCCTATTACATAATACCTCTTTTATTTCACATTTTATTTGTAGTGTTGTCATCATCCTTAATATAACCATTACTCACACCACCTTACTGATTCTCTTCAGGAGATTTTCTCTTGGGACATTGAGTTACATAATGACCATTTATTCCACACTTAAAACACTTAAACTTTGATTATAACTTAGGGAGGCCAATATTCTCATCCATTTCATTAACCAGACTCTTCATTTTTCTCATGAAATCACTTTCTTTGTGTCCTTCTTTTCCATATTCAAAACATCTTATTATTCCTATAAGACATTCAATTAGGTGATTCTTTCCACATTCTTGATATAAAGAAAAATGAATCTTATTTTCTCCATGGTCTCCATTACACTAACTCTTAACAAACTCCTTCTTTCTCTTCCTTGGGGAGTTCAAGAGTTGTTTAAGGTACACATTGTTGATAATGTTATGTGAAAACTGATTAGGTGATATCACAACATCTTTGACTCTAGTAATCATCCCACTTGACTTCTCATTAGAAAATCATACATCACATTCAATGTTAATCCTTTTCCTTCCAGTTCTCACCATTAACTAAAACCAAAAACATAGTGTGAGTATTACTTATCATAGCATAAAACAATATAGTCATGAAAAGAATTACTTATAGGATTTCTAAATTATGGAAAATTCCTTAATATATGAAACCCTAGATTCACCCTAGGATATTATTAGCCAAATTATATTTAAATCCTTCATGATGGTTCGTGAAGAGTTTTGTTAATTCCCAAATCATATCCCCTGGGAGTGTCAAACCAGATGTACATCAAGGCCTGTTGTCATGTACCATATTACCTTGAGTCAGGATTCAAACATATTTTCAAAGTTGTTACACCTAGGTATATTTTTTCCAGATCCACATTCACTTGTAGTATCCATACATAGATGTATTTCTATAAAACCACTCACTCTATCCTTTACCAAAATTCCAGGAAATTTTCCAAAATGTTAACTCATCCTTATACTTATATTTAGATACATACCTAGACATATACTTATAAATATACCTAGGTATCTAATTAAAATCCTCTCATCCTATTTTCCAAATGTTAACTAAACCTTTTATCTGATATCAATTCCATCGAACCTCGCTTTTCATATATTAAAATTACATCACTTTTACAGAATACTTAAAATATTATACAAAAATATTCCCAAAGACTGTATTAGTCTAGTGCCTTTGAAAACATGGAAATATAAATGATGATACATAAATGAGTTACATTATCTCCCATTAGGTTCTTCTTGACTAGAGCCCTTCTTAGACACATCAAACATAATATGTATCTTCATAAACTAGGAAAGGAAACATAAAAATGGGTGAGCTCAGATGCTCAGTAAGGGTAAATAAGGGATACATTTAGGCATAATCATGAGCATAAGGGTATGAGAACATGATCAAGAAAATATAAAATCATACCCTACATATAAAATATCATATAAATCATTTCATAAATCTTGACCATTCATAAGACACGAATCAAAAGGAAATAAAGAGCACAATTCATGAAAGCATAACATAGGAATAAAACATGGAATTGTAAAAAATACATAAGCATACGATATGATTTCTATAGTAGCCAATACATTGATTCCAAGATCATATTAGTAGTATGGTTTCACTCCCCATACCATCTTTGTAGTCATGGTTCACTCCCATGGACATCTTAGTAGCATGAGCTCACTCCTCATACAATCTTGGTAGTCATGGTTCACTCCCATGGCCATCATAGTAGTAAAGGTTCACTCCCAAGGCCATATTATTCTATATCATGAGATATAAATCTTTACCCAATGAATTTGAGGTAGATATAGGTCCTACCCATCTCATAATGAAATCATACATACATACGCCAAAAATTCATAAACAATCATATCATAACCCCTGAAATGAAATGGGTGTCATAAACATGTAATAATATCTTAACCTATGAAAAAATATAGGTTTCATAATTATTTCATCAAAGTATAAACTATTAAAGGAAGTGGGTTTCAAAAAAATATAACTCAAGGAAGAGAAATGAGTTTCATAAGCATCATTCCATCAAAACATAAACCCTTTAAGAAAGAATATGAATATAACCTTTGGATCATTTTCTATAAGGGCATGAGTAACATCAACAGATGTCATCTTAGATAGAAAATTACTTGGAAAGATATTTTGAAAACATTTCTTGAGGAAAATATCCTTTCTTCATGAAAAAACATTTTTAAAAACATAAAACCTTTTGAAAACCATTTTCCTTGAAAACTTATAAAAGAAGCTTGAAAATTTTTTGAAAACTATTTATCTAAAAATACTTTAAAAACTTATAAATAAATATCAAAAACATTTTATAAACATTTTTCCTTTGAAAAATTATAAATTTATCTTTGAAAACATTTTGAAAATAATTTTTCTTGAAAAATTATAAAGAAAGCTTTGAAAACATTTTGAAAAAAAAAATCATTGAAAACATAGAAAGGAAGATTGAAAACATTTTGAAAACCATTTTCCTTAAAAACTTATAAAATAATCTTAAAAACCTTTCGAAAAAAAATTCCTTGAACATGAAAAGGAAACTTCATAGAAATGGTGATGGGTAAATCTGAACATGTCGTATGTGGTAAGAAGAACATTCCTTTTGCACGGTAAAAGGTTAGAAAAATGCCTTGTTTAGAAAATTAAAAGAAGATTCATTTGAAAACATTGTTAAAATAAAAAAAGGGAAAAATGTATTTTAAATATTACAGGATAATATTAGAATATTCTTAGAATCCCTTTTTAGAAAACATGGTTTTGAAGGAACACAGATTTCTGATCGAAGAGAGGGTAAAGTCAAGATTTATTTAAAAAAATATTAAATATATTATATACCAAAGAGGATAAAAATTATACCAATATAGGAATATGTAATGAATAACCAAGGTATAAGAAAATTCATGAGTTCTCTTGAGGTATGTATTATAATTTTCAACAAAGGAAGCATAATCATAAACAATATTGAAAAGTGATGAGATTGTTTGAATAAACTCTTATCACTTAGTAACTTTGAACCATACTCCCCAAGTAAGAATGTGAAATTAAATGAAGATTAAAATATCATTAAAGTAAGTATATTAATTATATAACATGTCCAAGGCAGTATGTACACCTCATATAAAAATATTGGTGCATAACATGACATGTGTCTCAAAGAATGTAAATTGAGACAAAATTATCTTACCGATTTGGTAACTTTTGAAACATAAACCACATGAAAGTAATATAATAGAATAGATATGTACTTACCCATAAATTTAATAATAATAATAATATAATACAGTCATGGTCAGTATACACACCACAAAAAAAGAATGGGTGGTGAATAAAGCATGTATCTCACGGAAATAAAAAGTGAGATGAAATTATATTACCTTGTGTCTTGACTCTCATCGTACTCATTAAAACCTCATGTATAATAAATATAAATCTATTATAAATATATAAAAGAACCATATTATTTCTTCTAATACTATATATGGTTTTATTATGGTTGTATATTACCTACTTGTTAACAATTCTTTGTTAAGGTTTCACTTCGGGTAATATCCACTTTGTTTTTTGCATGCGTCTTAATTTGTTATATCTTTGGTCCTTATACTTATATCATGATTTCTAGAATATAAACCATGATTTAAATATAATTTATATTCAGTATATTTTTATTATAATAACCCATAGAATATATAATTATGAAACAGAATACACCATTCATGGAGATGGTAAGTCGTACGTACGCATGAATGCTATTTTCGTTTAATTGTCGTGTTGAAAGAAAGAAAGTAAAAGATATATATGTATATATGTGTATATATGTTATTATTATATTAGATTTATTATATCATATATATCATATATATTCACTAAATCCATCCTTAATAAATTCCATGTAGTGTATGAATGAATCACATCACTCTGAGGGGGTGGTAGTCTACACTTCCTCAAACGAAATTATCGTATTAACATAAAATGGAAAGTATAAAGGCGTGTGTTGTAAAATAATTACAGAAGATTAAATACATAATAAATATAATATATAGAATATATAAATAGATTTTCCATCATAATTTCCACCATGATATACGGTAAATAAAAAATGAACAATCATCATTTAGTGAGGCGGTAGTTCGCTGAACACGTAAACAATATGTTCGTTACCTATTAGATGGAAGTGTGCGTAAGTGTAGGTATAAAAATTAGCATAAAAAAATAATAGTATATTGAGTATACTATTATTGTTATAAAATCATGGAATAATACGATTTTGGGAGTGGAGAAAGAAAAATAAAATAAAGGAGTTTGAGGGAGGGTGTTACATCTTAATCGGGTAACTCTTTTTGGTTTTCACCAAAAGGATTCCTCAGAAAGATTTTTTCACAAAGGTAGGCTTCAATTAGGAAGTTAGGTATTTTGGGGAGATATTTTTATAGATTTTTGTTGATACACAGTGGCTTGATAGGTGTGATTAAGTGGGAGGAGAGGAGACCTTTTATAATGGAGGAGGAGTGTCACTTGTAATATTTTGGAAAAGGGAAAACTCACCCACGTTTTTTTATTAAAAGTGGATCCAATAATGGTCCAAAGTAAATAAAATGGAAGATAGGGTCTAAATATATCCATAAAATGGATTTTTGATAGTGTATAGGTCATTTTGGGTCTTACATTTAAGATTTAGTCTCTAGTTAAGTTTAATTTTACCTTAATCGATGTAATTAATTTTAATTATTTTAACTAATCTTTTTAGTCAAAAAATAAGTTGAACTTATTAGATATTATAAATTATTATAATTCCAAATATGTAATAAATTTTTTCCAAATTCCAATAACATAAGTAAAATAAATTAATTTAAAATTAATCCCGCAATCACGTCGACAATGCGGGTTTTTAAAGTAAAAACATTCAAAGATTTTCTAAGTTTGTATACCCAATTTCAAAGTGAAATTTATCTAAATGAACTAAATTAAATAAATTGATAAAGAATTATCTAATTAAACTTTTAAACCAATTTAAAATATAATTTATCCTTATAAATAAATTTGATGAAAATGCAGTTTTGAACTAAAATTCATTATTTTTCACTATTCATTAAAAAAACTTCACTTTAAAATATGTGGTTTATTTTGACATATTAAATCTATAAAAGTTTAAAAATTTGGATTTAAAATGGGTTCACCATTAAAAGTTGTTAAAAATAGCTTAATAAAAATATTGATTTTTAAGCATAAAATTGGGTTTGTACTTATCTTATGTCTATCAAATATATTGGATGAATATTAAAATTATTTGACTGAATATATAACATATATATTACATTAATATCACTCAATAATTTTAATTAATTTAATTTATTAGGGTAAAACAGCTATGTGACCATAAAAATAATAATATTTCCCTTTATATTCAATCGGTTTTCATATTCATTTCTAATGAATTGGTAACCTATGAATTCATATTATATTTTTATAAACTATATATTTTCATAAATTAGTTAACATTATTCATAGCCTCTAATTTAACAGCTAGGTTGTATCTTATTATATTAAGTAATAACATTTTAATGAAATATTATTGTTCAGTAAAACTCGGTCTTATGTGTTACACAAGCCATCGAGGAAAGCTATTGTTGCGTGTAACTCAAGTTAACCTCATTATTCCGTGTATAGAAGGCTAACGTTTATGTTGCTTGTTGTTCATGTAAGCCAAATATAGTTCTTTAATATAAAATAAACTATTTTTAGTGTTGTGTGAAATGTAAAATATCAAAAAGATTAAATTAATTCGAAAAAAATAATTCACAAAATATTGGGGTGTTACAGATAGGGTTGTACGTATTTTTAAAAGTGGGTTTGGGGAGGTGTGAACTTCATTCACGCTTTTCTATTTGGATTAGAAGTGTGTATAGGGTTTGTGCTTCTCTCGCTACCCTTAAGGAAGTGTCGACCATGTTCACACTTCCTTGGGGTGCATTAGGAAGCGTGAACCTCATTCACACTTCCTTTGAAAAATTTATGAAGGAGATGTAAACATGGTCCGTGCCTCCCCCTGGAAAAAATTAATAAATAGAGGCCCCCTCCATTTCATTTGTTTCCGCCTATATTTTTCTATGAAACTCTACTGGATTTATTTCTCAACATATATTTCTGGATTTTAAGAACGTAAAATCTCTATTTAAAAATTATAATTATCTAATTGTTTTATTTATTTTATTTTTATGGTTTATTTATTTAAAAAGTATGAATGTATGAATGTATAAATTATTGTTCTTTGTATGATTTAATTTCTGTATGAATTATTTTTCTTTGTATGATTTAATTTAAATCAAATGATTTAGTAAATTCAAATTTAGTTTTTTCATAATTTAAATTTATTGTATAAAATATAATTTATATTTAGAAAAATATTATTGCTTAAAAATGTATATATTTGTAATTTAGATAGTGAATACTTAGATTTGAATATATTTATATGTATATATTATTATATATTATATCTAAAGTAACATAAATTTAAATTATAATATTTGATACACATAGTTAAATAAATTGAATCCACCTAAATATTTTATAAAAATTATATTATGAATAATTATTTATAAAAAATACTAGTTATATTATGTATCATACTTAAATTTATTTAAATATATAATATATTATTCAATATATATACATATATATAATATTATCTTTGTTAACAGTACTAAAAAGTATACTATTAATAATAATGTTTAAATTATATTAATTATAAATAATTATTATTCCAAGTAATTATGTATAAAATATAATTCTATAAATTTTAAAAAGTTTATTTACTTAAAAAATTATATATATACTTATCTAATTTCATTATATTGAAAGTAATATAAGTTTACAATATTTTAATGGCTATTTAAGTGTAAATTATATTAATTTTGTTAATTAAATTTAACAAAATATATTATTAATAATATTTTCAATAGTTATGTTAAAATTAATAATATTTTTATTTAGGAAATTATAGTTGTTTACAAATATATATATAATTATATTTTAAAATATTAATACATAATGTTGAATATATTTTAATGTATATATAGATATATTGTAATATTTGAATATAATATTTGAAAATGTATTAATTTGTAATTTAAAATGTGAATAATTATATTTCAATATATTTATATGTATGTATTATTATATATTAAATCTAAAGTCAAATAAATTTAAATTATAATATTTGATACACATTGTTAAATAAAGTGAATCTACCTATATATACAAAAATTGAAAAGTTTAAATTTTTGAAAGTTTAATTACTTCAAAAAATTTATATATACTTATTTAATTTTATTATATTAAAAGTAACATAACTTTACAATATTTTAATGGTTATTTAAGTTTAAATTATATTACTATTTTTAATTAAATTTAAATAAATTTACTATTAAAAATATTTTTAGTTGTTATGTGTGTGTGTGTGTATGTTATATTATTTGAATATAATATTTGAAGATCAATATTAGAGATATATTTAAAAGACATCATTAAATACAAAAAGTGAACACACACACACAAATTGATATTTAAAAGTAGGTTATATAAATATATGGATATATATAGATATTTATTATTTATTAGATTCAGTTAGAGGTAAACTCATAATATATAGAATATAATAAGTATCCTAAAAAACATATTAAGAGTATTGTGCGATGACTGGTCTTGAGATGACCGACCAATATATGTTTGAACTTATATTTCTTTTTTTGTATGTTGTTATATAATTTGTAATAATTTCATTTTTTCCTCATTGATGACCTGCATGTCATCCCTCTTTCAAAGAATGTAACGACCTACATGTTTGTGTAAAAATGTCATGTATCCCAAACCCCAATACCCCCTCACTTATATGTGAGTAACATTGTAATAAAAGAGTGTTCAACAAGAGGCATTGTTGTTTGAAGTTAAATTTTTTACATCATGGCTGAAAGGAGACTGATGGTTGTTGAAATTTGAGATAATAGAGGCTCCAAGAGTTTCCCCAAGGTTTTGGTTGGTTTATTAAATAATTATAAACCAATACATAGTAAAATCATCAAGATCAAGTCATAATTATTTAATTATAACTAATTAAAACATGTTTTTAACATCCCGTTACTTGTTTTTAGGTACTACTTAACCCTAGTTTGATCCCATTTTGTTTGGGTCTTATTTTGGGGTTGTTCCGTGTCACGAACCAACCCGGGTCGACCCTGAACCGGTCACCCGAGCCGGCCCGCGACATGGCCCGAGAGGCGTTCCCGATCCTCTCGGGCTGGCAACAAGTGCCAGGACATCAACAGAGAACAATGGGGGAACGATTTCGCCCAATAAAAATGAATAAAGTAGTGGAAAGAAAACAGAACAACGCAAAGTAAATAAACAACATGAAAAGAAAGAACGATCAACAACAACCAACTAACATGTCCACGACCAAAACTCCTCCTGACCTCGAGAGTCACTCTCCAAACCACAACCAAGTCTTTCCCATGGCGAGCAAGCTCGAGTCAAACTGGCACAAGAACTAAAAACAGGAAAACACTATAGGCATGAGTATTACAACTCAGTAGGCGTTCCCAACAAACTATTATCAATGCACTACCTTTAAATAAAGAATTTAATAATTCTAGGTTTGAACTAAATTATATAAAATATTGGTTTCCACACACGCTTTCATTTCTAAAACAAGTAACAGTCCATTTCCTTTTTTAATTTAAAGACAAGTTTAATGTTTGAAAGGAATAGGTGCATTGCATTTTAAAACATTTTTTGCAAACAATTTAGAAATCCAAATTTTAGTTGTTAGTCAAATGGAAAACCACACACAACACCCAACACACACTAAGGGAAATGGAAAAGAAGTAGCACACAGGGGCCAGCAACTGAACTATACCTCTCAATCATCCGCCACATAAAAATAAACACTAAAGAAAACATGGGTCGAACCTAGGATCTCATGAACAATCCATAATGTACCATACATGTGACTCATCCTGAAGGCATGCCTACTCTCGATGACATCATAACTCCCTAACGCTCGGTATCACCCTACCTGGCCTAACCGAGGGGCCTAATCCCCTAGCAGAGCGTAATCCGTACTAAGGGCCACTAGCCAGTGCGTAATCTAAACGAGTGCAGCAATCATTCTCAGAAGATTCACGCACTATGTCGGGTTCCCATGTCAACACATATAATAAATAGGGGTTAGTCAACAATGTCAAACAAGAAACCAATTCCAATACACAAACATCACACACAAGAATCTCACACAACCATCTAACACAACAAGATCACCCCTGTGTTATCCCAAAGAAAGTTTTCTCAAAATAATTTATTTTATCAAAGTTCCAAACATGCCTCGACCAACCAATCAACACCAACCTATTTTCAGAAGAACCAACACACACCAACTCATTTCCAAAGAATCAAAGGAACACTACTTTCAATCTAAAAACCATTTGTAACTTCATTTAAGAAATCTATTTTAGAATGTCGAACACATTTCCAACCCAATCCGTTCTTTAAATGAAATAGAATTTACTTCTAAAGGCTAACCAGGAATTTTACCAACACTAATGATGCACATTTAAAAGAAAACACTTTTAGGTAATTCAAAACAAGAGAGAACCGCTATCGTTTACAATGAACATTTATTATAAAACTAATTATTTAATATTTTTTTTTACCATTAATCTAAAATTTAATGAAATAACAAGAAATTAATAAATTCTAAATATAAAGGTAAGTGCAGTGGGGACCTACCTCGGTTCGCAGTCCAAACACAAAGGCGTGTCACGGATCGCACAGATTCACAAGTACGCGCAAGATGACGACTGCAGTTTCGCAGAATTACCTCACCCGTGTGCTGCAACAAATGCACAACAAATAAAAGCACATAACCACTCACTTAAAATAATCCAGATGAACAAACGGTGCGAAAACCACCTCAACATACTTTCAAAACATAATTCGCACCATCAATACTATTTAATAAACCACTATAAAATTTATAAAACAATTTCAAAGAGAATCCCCCGGCATTACACACCCAAAACCCGTTGAAAACCCGTTTAAAACCCCTTTTATAATTAAATGCGCACCCACAACACGCCATATCAGAACGCGCACTACTTGCACAACTAAAATAAAAAATTTCAGAATTTAATAAAAACTGTTAGACAACACACAACTGGATTCCATAAAAATGCACCTTAATTCCCATGAGTAGGCTAAAAAATATTAAACGTAATCCAAGTTCATTTAAAAATTAAACTTCACACCTACCAAACAACCCTTAAAACCCATTTTTAAAACATTGCATGAAAACAACACAAAACATTGACATATCCTTAATCAAAAATTCATTTATAACCAGCAAACACACCAATAATTTTAAAAATACCACTCACACCACAAAAATGAGACTAAAGAACACATTCATAAACTCATAAGCATAATAAATTAATCACACAAACAAACAATTCACCCAAATAATGTTTATAGAAAAACAACTTACACTAGGTGTTGAGAACTCCCAAAACTTGGTGTCAAACTCCAATCGCACAAAAAATACACCACAAGGAATTCAAATTGGACCCTAAATCAAGAATTCGAACCAAAATGAATCAAAATTGAACACTAAAATGAATATCATACCCGTCGAAAACCCAAGAAGTCAAGGGATAAGAGGAGAAACCTTCCTGGAGGAGTTGTGCCGGAGGTCGCGGGTTATCATCGGAGGTTGCAGGTCATGGATGGAGGTTGTGGGTCATCGTTGGATGAAGATCAAGGGTAGAAGGGGAGGCCAGCGGGCTGTCGTGATGGGAGGCATGGGAGCCAGCGAGCGGGCTGGAGATGAGGTCGGCACGGGGTGGTGCGAGGTCGGAGCAGGCAAGGGGTTGCCGGACCTGGTGCGGCTGGACAGTGTGAGGCCGAAGTAGGCAAGGGGGTCTCCAGACCCGATGCGGCTGGGCGGTGCGATGCTGGAGTAGGCAAGGGGGTCACCGGCGTGCGGGCCGAAGCATGCAAGAGGGGGGGGGGGGGTTCGCCGGCGTGTGCATCTTCTTCCAATCAAGGGGGGGGGGGTTAGCCTGTGCGCCGAACCCTATCCCACTCCTTCCTTCTTCTTTTTTAACTATTAAAGTAAATTCAATTATTACACATAAAAATAATAATAATTATTATTATTATTAAACCAAATTAATAAGATAATGATAATTATAATAAAGGTTATAATAATAATAATAATAATAATAACTTTAATAAAAATATAATAATAATAATAATAATAACTATATTAAAAAAATATATATATACAATAATGATAAAATAATTATTTTAATAATAAATAATAGTATTAATTTTAGGGGTATTGATTCTAAATAAAACATATACATGTGTTTGTATGTATGTGTTTGTATATATATATACATATATATATATATATTTAACCACCATTATCATTAATCACAAAACTTTTAGTCTTCCCCGCATACCGACGGGTAGCTCGATGACCAAGGTGTCATTGTACAGCCCCTCGATCGTGTTCTGCTCGAGCCCAGACGCCATCAAACACACATATGTGCGTTTTTCTCAAAAACTCAAGGTTTTAACCACAAATCATCCAAAAACCCGACCCGAGTCATAACCAAAGGAAAATTTAAACCTGAGCGTGACATTCCAGGAGTTTTTGAAACTTTTTGAATACTTTTTGGGATATGGATGGTTGGCGCACAGTTTTCCCAAAACGTGCGCCCACCAGTGAAAATTGTGAACTCCCTAGACAGTAGGGAATGCATGGTTGGAACATAGTTTCCCAAAACGTGCACCCACCAGTGAAAATTGTGAACTCCCTAGATAGTATGGAATGCATGGTTGGAACACAGTTTCCCAAATCGTGCACCCAACTAGGGGAAACTGTGCACCTTGGATAGTGATTCCAGAGGGGGTGCACAGTTAGGGTGCACAATTTTTCTAACTGTGTATCCCTACCCAGAAAACCATGCATGTGGTTTTAATTTATTCCAAACATTTATTTTAAAATCCCGAATAGTGGGGAATGCATGGTTGGCACATGGTTTTATAAATTGTGCAGCCACCTAGGGGAAATTTTGCACCCAGGATAGTGATTCCAGAGAGGGTTCACGATTAGGGTGCATGATTTTTCTTACTATGTGGCCCCCCTTAGGAAACCATGTGTGCGGGTTTAATTTATTCCAAAAATTTATTTTAAAATCATAAACACCCCCCACATTTAAGATCCCTAATCCTTCTATTTTTTCCTAAAACATTTTCCTTGGCTTTGGAGGATCTTGAGAAGTGGTTTTGGATCCTCAAACCCCTTATCTTAGTGGATCGAATCATGGTTTATCATGTTTAATATCCTCTGGGTAAGTGGATCTTACCTCGTGTGGTTTCTTGCGATCCCTATTTTTATACTCCTTAGAGTTTGATAGATTATCATGTAATTGATGGATCTAAACTCTGTATTATTAGATCTTAGTTCTAGGTTTGATTTCTTGATATTTGATGCCTTCGTTCTTCATTGGTGGATCCCATTGTGGGTGTCAATTCTTGATCTTTGATTAAAGGTAGGTGGTTCCATTTGAGATTTTCCATGTAATTGAATCCTTGATTTTTCTTGATTTATTTGAAATGGGTTTCAATTGATTTATAAAACCTTTATTTGAAGTGATTTTATTATGGAATTTTAAATGGCATGGGTTTTGAGAAAACCCCAATTCCAAAGGAATTGGAATTATGGGGTGAATTTTGAAAATGATGTAATTTATGAAATGATTTGAGAATTGTTTTGATAAAAATGGATTAAATTGAAATGATAAAAACCTATGATTGGTTTTGGATTGAAAAGGCATGAAATGATGAAAAATCCATGTTTTTATTTTTAAATTGAATTGGCATATTGAAACTAAAAATTGGGAAATTGAATTATAAATGATGATTTATTTTAAATGAGATGATTTTCCCATTGTTTATTGATTGATTGAGAACATGTGAGTTTGGGTAGTTAGTGGATTGTTTGGGATAAGCATGCTAGGATCTTAATCCCATAGAAAATGGATTGATGATGAAATCTATAACAAAAACCTATTTTTGAATGATTATCCTAGATGGGATGTTGATGAGTCCTAATTGGCCTAATAATGAGGGACAAGTGTACTCATAATTATCCGTGATGACTGATATTAGAAGTGAGAGGATCCTATAGCTAGAAACTAATATACTTCAGGGTAGATAACCATGGTTCTTGTTGTGTTTGTTTTGATTATATATTCCATTTATTATAGAACCATTTTATTCATGTTAAATGATTTATATAAATTATTTTATATAAAATTTTTATTTAATACATGTTTTAAATGTTTTCCATCCTTTGAAAAGAAAGCATGTTTTTTTTAAATATAAAAATGATATATCATGTCATGCCCTGTTTTATTTAAATTGAAAGCATGATTTTGTTTATTATTATGAAATCTATTATGGAACACTTAGTTATAAACTACTAGGATTTATACATCACAACCTAACTTTGCCTTCATGAATTTTATATTTTCTTATGCTAGGTCTGAGAAAAGGGAAAGCACCACTTAGATCTGGTGGATTTCGTGATCCTTTTGGCTTGGAGTGATGTCAGTGATTAGTGGAGATGTTATACACTTTTTTCTTGAGATGTTTGAGTTTTATCTTTTCAGATACTGAGTACTTTGATGATGTGATAATTTGGGTTTTTTATACTTGTTTGGTTTATAGTACTTTCTCTCTTTGGAGTGATGAGTATACTGACTTGTAATCTTTTATCTTCCACTGTTTTGTGGAAAATTCATTTATTCTTGATCTTGTATGATCTTAGGTGCTAGTCACCAACCCATGGGGATCAGGAATTCCCTTTGGCCATTTCGTAGTTGGCTTAGTTATCATGGTACCAGGGTATCTGAGTTGATCATGAAAAAGTGGTATCAGAGGCCAAGTTAAGCATCTTTTCTTGATGTTAGTATGAAGTTTGGAATGTCTTTTTGGGACTTAAAAGGTATTTATGAGTGAGTGCCTAACCCACTCTCATTATAATTATCCTTAAGTCACTATGGATGGTTTGGGAAAGGATTTTTGAGGAATAATTTTTTCTAATTCCAGTCTTTTACCTGCTTTTGATTTGGATAGGTTGAAATACAAATCATGATATCTTATATGATGGGATTAATTTTTCCATTGATCTTATTTGAGTTGTTGATCTGAGTAATATTCTTATATCTTTAGTGTTTTCTATTGATTTTGTGTATCATCATACCTTCAATAATATTTTTGAATAGGATCTAAGAGGAATCTATTGATGAACCGAAGAAAGCAGATCCTCCTATAGACCAGAATCTCATTGAGATTATTGTGCATGTTGTCCAATATTTAGGACATGCACCTACACCCATTTCTGTTTAGGTTTTAGTTGTGGAACCTCATAGGGATAAATCTCAAACTAATGATTAGTAGTTCCATCACCAAAATCCACCAGTGTTACAAGTCTCTAATAATACACAATAGGCTGAGGATTGTTTGAGAAATATAGAGCTTCTATTTGATTTATTGTAAATTCCTAATTTGATTATGGGGAAATGTTCCACCTTCAAGGTGGAAGGAACTAGTAGGGGATAGTGGGATATTGTGGTTATAGTGAAGAAACAAAATGGTTTAGAGTGGAAGGACTTCAAAGTTATTTTCACTGATAATTTATATCCAAAATCTATGGTGATGGCCAAGGCTATAGTGTTTTTTAATATCTATTAGGTTGATAGGAATGTGATTAAGTATGTGAACTGCTTTGTCGAGCTTGTATAGTTTTCACCTGATATTGTATCAAATGAGAATATTAAGACTCAATGGTTTGAGATGGGTCTCTGACCCAACATATGCTCACAAATATTTTTACTGAAGCTCTCTTCTGATGATGATGCATTGGATAGGTTGTTGATGGTTGAGCTTGACCTGGATAGTAATCTAGTTTTGATAGGAGTTAATTTTTCTCCCTGTGGTAGTTCTGTGAGTTCCTTCAAATGAAATAGGAAGCTTTATGAGTATTTTGGTGGATCTTTATAGTATAGTTCTTCCAGATCTATTGTAGTGACTGGAATATTCCCTTTGACTTGATTCTAATGTGGTAATCCTGGGCATTTGAAATGGGTTTGTACTGAGGCACCCAAGATATATAGTTCCTATATATGATAAGGTCACCTAAAAAAAATTTGTTACATCTTTTCTTCCCCACATAGTGGCATGGGATCATCAACACCTAAAATTACTACAATGAAATCATATACTTCACAAAAAAGGGGTTTCATCCGCATGCATCCTAAAAAAAGCCTTTTCACATAGCGGAAGAGTATCTAGAGGAAACAGATATGGGTCCAGTGATTGTGATAGGTGCTATCACAATATCTTCATCTTTAGTAACTACTTTATTTGATACTGGTTCATCTCAATTGTTTATATCGACTTTTATTGTGAACCGTTAAATCTTCCCACAAATATTTTGTCTTATGTGATGGATATTACTATGCTCCTCATAATGAAGAGAGGACAGGGTCTCTATTGTCATACTTGTGTCTTCTCTTTATCAGAGATTGATCTCTACTGATATTTTCTTATTCTCAAAATGAAACCTATTGATGTCATTTTTGGTATGGATTATCTTATTAGTAATAAGGCCCGAATTGAATACTATATTTGATGGGTCTTCTTTACCTCACCCGGGGTGGTGTGGCATATATTTCAAGTGTAATGGGACCCGAGGTCGAGTAGAGTTGGACCTTCTTATCTGGAGTTGGGGAAATTAATATCAGTGTTTGATTTTGATATGGATTGGGAATCTTTAAGTAGTGATCTCCCTCCAGTTTTTTTCAAGTTTCCCAATGTTTTTACTTATAATTTCTTTGGTTTTCCACTGGTAAGAGAGGTATATTTCTCTATGTATTTAGTGAATGGAACTAAACTAATATCTATACCATATTACCATATAGAACCAGCTGAATTTAAAGAGTTGAAGACTCATTTGGATAATCTAGTAGAGAAAGGATTTATATGCCCGAGTGTGTTACCTTGGGCGGTGCCAATTCTCTTGGCTAATAAAGCTAATGGAACACTTTGCCTATGTGTTGATTAATGGAAACTCAACCAAGTTATGTTAAATAATAAGTATCTTTTGCCACATATTGATAATATATTTGACTATTTTAAAGGGGAAAAGTAGTTTTCAAAGATTGATCTTCAGTTTGGTTATCACTAATTGAGAATAAAAGAATCAAACATTTAGAAAACCACCTTTTGGAGTAGGAATGACCATTATGAGTATATTATCATGCCATTTGGTCTAACCAATTATCATAAAATCTTTATAGTTTTGATGAAAATGATCTTACATGGGTATCTTGATATGTTCATGGTGGTCTTTTTGGATGACATTCAAGTTTACTCTCAGTCTGAGGAGGATCATGTGTGTCATCTGAGATCAATTTTAGAATTATTGAGAAATCACCAAATCTATGACAATCTATTGAAATGTGACTTCCGTATTCAGGAGGTGATGTTTTTGGGACACATGGTCTCAGAACATGACATCTCAGTTGACCCTGATAAGGTAAAAGCTCTTATAACATGGTCAAAACCATGAATTTTTTTTATATTTAAAAATTCTTGAGTTTAGTGAGATATTATCATTGTTTTGTAAAGGATTTATCAAATTTGGATTCAATAATTACCTCTCTCACTCAGAAGTGCATGAAGTTTTCTTGGGATGATAAATGTCAGAGTTCTTTTATTGTGGTGAAATGTATTTTGACTTCTTCATTAGTGTTGACTCTTCCATAGGATGGATAGGGAAATGTGTCCTTTGTGATGCATTAGGTTTGGTTTTGGGATGTGTTATTATACAGGGTGATCATGTGGTAGCCTATGGTTCTCGACAGCTTAGGCCACACAAGAATAATTATCCAACCCATGACCTTGAACTTGCAGCTGTGATGCATGCACTTGAGAGTTGGATACATTACCTTTTTGGAGAAAGGTTTACTATATATTCTGACCACAAGACCTTGAGTTCTATATTCTATTGAAAATATTTGAACCTTCGGTAGAGGAATTGGGCGGAGTACCTATAATCTTTTGATTTTGATATTTCCTATACCATGATGAAAGGGAATGTTGTTGTTGATGCTTTGAGTAGGAAAATTCCTACCCAATCCATTAAATAATCATTAAAAAGTGGAATTTGATGGAAATTTTTGCACAGTTTCTTTTAGGAGTTTGAGAGGAAGAGTCCAAGGTTATCTTGGAAAGTGTTCAGTTGACCTCCACTCTTCTTGAGACGATTCTCTAGGAGAAACAACTTGATAAATAATTTCATAGCATTATGGACTCTCTTTATAGTGGGGACCATTTTTGAGTGGTCATTCTCCATGGAGGATATTTTATGTTTTCATAATTAGTTTTTTTCCTTTATCCATGATAATTTTTTGGATGGGAGATTTCCATAATTCCAAATGGGATGTTTATCCAAAAACCCAAAATATGTTTTTTATGATATCCGAAAATGATTATGGTGTCTAGGTATGATACGAGACATTATTGACTTTGTTTTTCATTGCTATACCTATCAGCAGGTCAAGTATGAGCACTAGAACCCTTAAGTTTTCTCTATCCACTCCCAGTTCTGACTTGGAAGTGAGATGATATTTCTATGAACTTTTTGATCAGGTTTCCATTTACCCCTTGAAATAAGAATATGACATGGTTTTGATTGATCATTTGATGAAATAGGATCACTTATTACCCATTCGTGATACAAACAAAGTTGAGTAGTTGGGAAATATCTATGTGAAAGAGATTATTCATTTTCATGGAGTTACATGTGCTATAATCTCTGATATAGATCCTCATTTTACCTCTCATTTTTTGTGACACCTTTAGGAGGTGATAGGATCTTAGAGTTTTTTTGAGTATGGAATAACATCTGTAGATGGATCGAAAGATAGAGAGAAATATATAGATTCTTGAGAACATTCTTTGTACCTGCATCCTCGATTTTGGTGGATCTTGGGATGACCATTTGGGACTGGTTGAGTTTTCTTATAACAATAGTTACCAGTCCATGATCAAAATTGATCCTTTTGAGGACTTGTACTGTAGTCCATGTAAATCTTTATTGTGTTGGTCGTAGATCAAAGAAACTTCCTTATTTGAACTGAATTTGGTCCAAATGATGACAATGAAGATTCAGTTGATTCATCAGATAATGTTGATGACATAAAGAAGGTATAAATCCTATGTTGATCATCATCATAGACTATTAGAGTTTTTAGTTGGTGAAAATTTGTTTTTGAGAGTTCCACCTCATTTGGGTCATCGATGGTTGGGGAGGAAAGGGATGCTTGATCCTCATTTTTTGTCTTTTGAGGTTGTTGAGCAGGCAAGGAAAGTGTATTACCATTTAGAACTTCCACCATAGTTGACTTTGATACACATTATATTCCATGTATCACATATTCAAAAGTATATTTATGACCCATATCATATCTTGAGCTGGGAGTATCTTGATTTTGAGCCTGATTTATCCATGATTGAGCATCCTTTTAGGATTGTTGATTATGAGACAAAGGTACTTCATGGGAGGACGATACCTTTGGTCCATGTGCTATGGATGAATTTTTCTAATTCTCATGATGCTTAGAAGCATGGGATACTGGTGAGAGAGTAGTGTCCAAATCTCTTTGATATGTAAAAATATTGACTGGATCTTTAGGTGAATTTTTTTTATGGTGAGGAGGTTGTAACATCCCATTATTTTTTTTTCAGGTACTACTCAACCCTAGTTTGATCTTTTATTGGTCGGGACTTGTTTTGTGGTTGTTTTGGGAGTTTTTATAACTTTTTGGAGACTTTTTGGTTTGTGCGTAGTTGGTTCATGGTTTTCCCAAACCATGCACCCCACCAGTGAAAATCATGCACCCTATGGATAATGGGGAATGCACAATTGGTGCATGGTTTCCCAAATTATGTTCCCACATAGGGGAAACCATGCACCCTGTGCAGTGATTTTAGAGGGGGATCACGGTTAGGGTGTACAGTTTGTCTAACTATGAGACCCTCCCTAGGAAACCATGTACACGAGTTTAATTTATTTTGAAATTTTATTTTAAAATATAAACCCCCCTGTTTAAGATCCCATTTTCCTCTATTCATCCCTAACATAATTTCCTTGGATTTGGAGGCTCTCAATAACTAGTTTTGTCTCCTCAAAACCCTTCTATTTCCGGATCTAACTGTGGTTGATCACGTTTAATCTCCTCCAGGTAAGTGTCTCTTCCCTCGTGTGGTTTCTTCTGATCCCTATTTCTCTCCTCCTTAGAGTTTGATATATCATCACATAATTGATGGATCTAAACTTTTTTTGATTGAATTTTTATTCTATGTTTGATTTATTGATCTCTAATTCCTTAGTTCTTCATTGGCAGATCCCATTGCGGGTGTCGATTTTTGATATTTGATTAAAGCTAAGTGGTTCAGTTTGATATTTTCCATATAATTAAAACCTTGATTTTGATTGATTTATTTGAAATGGTTTTCAATTTATTTATAAAAACTTTATTTAAAGTGATTTGATTATGTAATTTGAAATGTAATGGATTTTGGGGAAAACCCCAATTCAAATGGAATTGGAATTGTGGGGTGAATTTTAAAAATGTTGGAATTGATGAAATGATTTGAGATTTTTTTTAGAAAAATGGATTAAATTTAAATGATGAAAAACTATGATTGGGTTTGGATTTAAAAGGTGTTAAATGATGAAAAAACCATGTTTTGGTTTTGAGATTGAATCAGTATATTGAAACTGAAAATTGGGTAATTGATTTGTAAATGATGATTGATTTGAAATGAGACAATTTTACCACTGTTTATTGATTTATTGAGAACATATGAGCCTAGTTAGTTAGTGGGTTATTTGGGAAAAGCATGCTAGTATGTTTATCCCCTATTAAATGAATTGATTATGAAAAATCCAAAAAAAAAACTAGTTTGGAATGATTATCCTTGATGGGATATTTATGAGTCCTATTCATCTTGAGAATGAGAGACATGTGTACACATAATTATCCATGATCATTGATATGAGAAGTGTGATGATCATATCGCCAGAAACTAACATACTTCAAAGAATATGACTATAGTTCTTGTTGTGTTTGTTTTTATTATATATTTCATTAATTATAGAAATGTTTTATTCATGCCAAATTATTTATATAAATGTTTTTATATTAAAATTTTATTTAAACCATGTTTGAAATGTTTTCCATACTTTGAAAAGAAAGCATGTTTTTTTAATATGAAAATGATATGTCATTCTATGCCCTATTTTATTTAAATTGAAATCATGATTTGGTTTATTATTATGGAATTCATTATGTAACACTTGGTGAGACCCTACTGGGATTTATGGAGCACACTCTACCTTTTCTTTTGGGCACTTGTATATTTTCTTATGCCTATTTCGAGCAAAGGGAAAGTGCCACTTGGATATGGTGTATGTTCTTGATTCTTTGGGCTTGGAGTGATGGTGGTGAATGGTGGATATCTTATCCACTTGTTTCTTGGGATGTTTTAGTTTTATCCTATCAGATACTGAGCACTTTGATGATGTACTAATTTGGGTTTTTTATACCTGTTTGGTTTCTTGTACTTTCTCCCTTTGAAGTGTTGAGCATACTAATTTTTAATCTTTTATCATACACTATTTTTATGGAAAATTCATTCCCTCTTGATCTTGTATGATGCTAGGTTCTAGTCACCAACTCATGGGGATTGGGAATTCCCTTTGGGCCATGTTAGATCCGGCTCAGTTATTAGGGTACTAGGGTATCCAATCTAGTTTTTGACAATTTTAAACATTTGATGATGTATTATAAATATATATAATGTTTTATTAAATTTATTTCTAGGTAATCATGTCAGCATCAATAGTGAGGTTATTTATATCGATCGGGGTTTTAGCTATAGTTTTCCACCTACAAGAGTGTCAAATATTCATAAAATTATGAATATATATATATATATATATATATTATTTATTAGATATTTTAATAGGTTGGGGACTTCTTTTACATGTAAAATAGAGGATTATTATTTATTATAAATATTTATAGGTAAATTTACAATATTCATAACATAATAAGTATCCCAAAAAAATATTTTATCAGTATTGTATGTTGACTAATCTTGAGATGAATGAATAATGTATGAATGAAATTTCATTTCATATTTTTTTGTATCTGATTATTTAATTTTTAATAATTATCTAATCTTGATATGATCGACCAATGTATGAAATTGCATGTTGTGTTTTTTTGTGATTATATTATTTGTAATAATTATATTTTCTTTTTCTCATTGATAAACTATGTGTCATCCCTCTCTCTAAGTATGTATGGACCTGTATTCCCATGTAAAAATGTTATATATCCCAAACCCTAGATCCCCTCACTTACATGTGAGTAACATTATAATAAAAGGGTGTTTGACAAGAGGCATTGTTGCTTGAAGCTATATTTTTACATTATGACTGAAAGGAGACTGATGGTTGCTGAAATTTGGGATAATAGAGGTTCTAGGAGTTCCCCCCTAGGTTTTTTTTGTTTATCAAATAATAATAAACCAATCCATAAAAAAAATCTCTAGATCAAGTCATAGTTATTTAATCGTAACCAATTAAAACATGTTAAACCTTTGATGATATAGTACATAACGTATTTTTAATAATTTTTCTAGTTAATCATGTCAACACCAATATACTGTAATGGTGAACTAATTTATATTGATCATGGTTTTTGTTATAGTTTACTACTTGTAAGAGTGTAAAATCCTCATGAATGTGTGACATTGGATGAAGTTTATAGGAAGATTCATAGTCATTTAAAATCGAGAGATGATCAATAAGTTACTTCAATTACATATCGACATCTTCAATATCCTAAGAATCTATTTCACATTGAGTATCCTTGATTCGATGATGATAATTGGGCCGATGCATCATTTTTGTTCAGGAAATAGTGTAGTAATGGTTTAATGGAATTATATGTGGTTATTTATGATATTAATGAGGTGCGACCTATTACTATAGAACCATGTTATGTGAGATATGTTGAAGTCATTACTTCAAAACATTCTCATTTATTATCTTCTCATGTGACTTTGGAAATAGAAAAAAATCAAGAAGAAGATAATCAAAATATGGAAAGAACTGCAAGGTCATCCCCATTGAGACTCCCAATTTAATGAATGAGACTTTATCTAATGAGGAAGTATCTAATGATGCAATAACATATGATGTAGTTGAGGATGATTTCGGGAATGAACCTTTTGAGGTTCCTTTTATAGATAGAAAACAAGTAGTTAGTGGCAATCATACTATATTATTAGCTTCCTTAGTTGAAGGAATATCATGTGAAAAACATTTCAATTATGATATCATTACACAAACTACTAAATTACCTTGCATTATAGGTAATATATTTTCACCAACTAATAACATCATATATATTGGGTAGGAGTTTAAAAGTAAAAGTTCCTTAAGAAATTTTCTAAATAAATACCACATAGAGAGACATTTTTCATTTATGGTTGATGAGTCCAAGAAGGAAAAATATCTCATTTGTTATGAAAAATACAAGCTAGAATGTAAATTTTGAATGCGGGCAATATATGATAATTGTTTTCATGTTGGAAGATAAATAAATTGGAAGGACCACATACTTGTATACATCTAAGATTGTTGCATGATCACTCTTCACTTGATGCAAAGCTTATATCAACTATTATTGTAGAGATGATATGAATGTGTTAGGATGTTCTAATGTCCCTTGTATAAGAATGAATACAAAAATTGTTCAAATATAAGATATCCTATTACAAATCTTGGAATGAAAAACAGAAGCAAGTTTTGAAATTCTATGGTGATTGGGATGAATCATATGAAGTGTTCTACAGCTAATGGGATTTTTGTCTCTCATCAATCAGGTTATTTATCATTTGGAAACTATTGAGTATGTATTTCCATATCACTAAATTAATCAAACAAAGGTGAAGTTCCATAGGCTATTTTGGACATTCAGGCCATGTATCACTTCTTTTACTTATTGTAAACAATTCATTCAAGTCGATGGACCTTTTATTTATGAAAAGTATACAAGTTTTCTAATTATTACTACCACATAGGATGGTAATAATGATCCTATAACACTTGCATTTTACATTTTTTAAAAAGATAATTTTGAATATCATAGTTGGTTTTTGGAATGTATATGTGTTCATGTCATACAAAGCTAGGGAGTGTGTATAATATCATTTTTCTATCGAGTGATTATAGAGGCCATTAATAGTGATGAATATTCATAGTGAGAATTGAATTCTTTTCATTGATATTGCACCACCTCCTACCTTCATCTCCCATCCTCACTATGTCGGGTCCTATAACGTAGTGATGTGCGACTTCATATTCATTGATCATCAGCTCATTGCTACCCTAATTGGGAGATGAAGGCTATAGAAATTTACATTTCATTCGAAGTATTATGAATCTTGACTCATGTGTTTTACTTTTATCTTGGTTGAGGGTGGGTCCCTTGTCTGACCTCATTCTTTTTCCATCCTTGTACTTTTCCTTTCTTAATAAATGGGCACAGTTCGGGTCATCATGGTCTCTTGGTCAAATAGTTTATAACAATATAACACATTCAAATTATTACCTGAGTAGTAAAATCACCATGTAATTTTAGATAAAACCCAAGTTTAAATTTGGGTGGGAACACTATAATAATTAAGGACTTTATGGACCACCAAAATTGGCTGCTAAAGGCCGTTAGCAACCTCATAGTGTCCTCCAAATGATGGTATTTTGTCTCATAGATGATACTTTTTGTAACTGCCATTTAGAGGCCACTAAAGATTCACACCCAAACCACACATTTTTGGGTCTTAAATGTTATGAGTAACATGAGGGGCATAAGGGGTGATGTATATGGGATATTGGGGGGGGGGGGGAACTGGGAAGATGCTAAATCTCTCACCCATCAGCCATGGTATAAGTATGGTGATCATAGGGTGGGGGTGTCATGGAGTCGATTGAGAGGAAATAAGGGAATGTTAAGGGGTGACTAGAGGAATGTCATGATTATTTCAAGGGTGGCTGACAATGGTATGGATGTTTTAGTGGTGGTCGGAGGTTGATCGGGGGTAGTGATGGTGAGTTTAAATGACGGGGGTCAAGTTTCATTAAGAGAGGTGAGGAAAATCCCACTAATTTCATTTTTAGTATTAGCATCCTCCATATTTCTATCGCTAGTACCCCTTTTAGCAACCACCAAAAGGGATCATATAATAATATTCCACTTCCATAGGTACAAATACACAAATTTCTAATAGTGGAGTGTAGGGATAGTAACATGTACTGTATAAGGAGTAGTGTAGAAATAGTATTATTCATCCTAAATAAAATTTTAGGCCATAAAATTGATCCATTAGGCCGTAGAGACCATGATCCATCAAATTCTAGGACTTTGGGCTATATTGGAGCAGCTTCTAATCAGTGGAGTGCAAGATAGTATGAGGGAGGACACCTCTGAAGTGGGATGGATGCAGAATGGTCTTCAAAGCAATGACCGATCAGTGACAACAATGAAATACTATCATAGAACGCTTCAAGAAGAAGGATTTGAACACTTCTGCACAAATCATGGAAGGATATGAACAAGTATTTAAGGTTTCAAGGTATGTAATGGGAAGATGATAGAATGTAATGAGATTTATTTTCAATATGGGTGTATGGGATTTCATGCCATAGGGTCTTCATGACATCAAATTATAATGGGACTTTGGGCTACTGGGCCTTTAGTCCATGTAAGGTCTCCCTCTCAACCCATAAAAAAGTGGGTTTATAATGAAATAAAAAAAATGTAATTTTTATAAATAATTATTAATTAACATAATTAGTAATAATTATTTAATTATTCAAGATAATGAATAAATAAAAATATAATGAGTATTATTAGTTATAATAATAATTAACAATAAAAAATAATTAATTAATAATTAAAAATATAATTAATGTAATATTTTGGACCTTTCGACCTATTACTTTGTGAGAATTCTGGTAGTTGAGGTGTTCGTGGATAATTATGAGGAGTTTGGAGGGTAAGAGGAGGAGATGGAGTCGAGATTTCAACTGGAGGTAATCTTGTGGTGTGGAAACTAGGGATGAACTATAAGGGATGGAGGATGTGGAATGGAAGGATTGGTTATATCATAGGGTCCTGAGAGGATATTTTTGGTACCACTTCCCTTTTTTGGGTAGTTGCGGCATGGAGTGAGCCTAAAACATAGAGGTGAGTTCCCACCTGAGTGGTTGTGACATAGGAGTTTTAGTAACATCATGGAGTTTGGTGTGAAATATTTATAGGTTATTCCTTTTTCAAGGGAATTATGTCATGGATCTTGGTTGTAGAGTAGCCCCCATCCCAGTTGTGAGGTTCTGTAGTGTAACAGTTCTGACTACACTGTGGTCCTCTTCTAGCTACTGAGGGTCTATGGTGTAGTGTCCCCTCTTACACCATGGTGTTTCCCCTTGTTTTATAGATCTACATAATGTGTATAAATACGAATCTTAGATGTGATTTTACTAGAACCACTATGGCATGGAGGAATAGATTTCACCATGGTCTGGTGTGTTTTCATCATTTCTATGGCATGGAGCCCAGGCTACATTGTGGTCTTATGTTTTGAAGATTGTGTGTAAATTATCAACACCCATAATACTTGAACAATTTTACAACATTTATCTAGTTTCTTGTGATACCAAAGTTCATACTTTGGAGGTATTTCATCCCTTAATTAGTGGGTTTCAACCCCGGTCTTGGGAGATCAATCCATGGTGGTTTAGGTGAGTTCCACTCTTCCTTTTCCTGGTTTTCCTCTTTCTTTCTTGAGAAGGTTTCTACCAAGGTAAAAATCATTTTTTATGTTATTTTGACAAGGAGGTGTTTTGGTTGTTGTGTTCTAGGATGGTAAGGGTTTTCTCCTTCATTGTGGTGCTCGGTGGTGGTCTCCCTCTCATTCAACCTTGCACAATAGATTAGAAATCTCCATTTGGGGTAGGGGATCCTTTTTTTATCATCTAGTGTATCATGTAATAGGGGTTATACTCTTTTTATCTTTTGTAAAGATAATATGAATTTACTTAATAAAGATAAAGAATTGGTTTAATTGAAATTGAAGGGGAAGGGGTTTTAATCGCATGTTTTTACAGCTTTGATATTATTTAATATTGTGATTGTATGGGCTTGATGCCTCATTGAAAATCATGGTTGTTGGGATCCTTTGTTTGTTCTGATTTCATATGTGTTATGAAACCTTGATTGATGTTATTTTTTGGCATCACATTAAAAGGAATTGGATAATCACTTATATTTGGATAAATAATTAGTTACACATGGAAACTATGGCTTGTGTGTGAATGACTTTTAAATAAATAAGTGAATTTATGAAAACCCCCTTTTATAAATATGAAAAGTGTGGATGTGAAATGCATGAAAGTTTTGTGATGTTTGGTTTTCATATGGGGTAGTGATTTGATGATAAGTGGATGTGATACATGGAAGATGTGATGTAGAAATTGGTTGTGGTTGTGAATGGGGGTGATGTGAGTTTTGTTGGATTGAAAAGGGGGATGTGGATGATGGGTTGTTTGTATTGTGTGGTGTTGTGATGTGCTAGTTTCCTGGTAGTTTTGGAATTAAATGATAATCATGAGTCATAATGGCATGGGTTGAATTGTTAATAAATGAATTAAAATTGTTTGTGTGGGTAAATGTTGTTGGTTCTTAATGTGAAATTAAACAGGTTGGATAATAAACAGGATTAATGAATGAAATAGGCTACTACTGAGAAATATAGAAATTGGATTAAATTGATAAATAAGTGGAATGTGGGATTTCAATTTTGGATTTATTGTGTGGTGTTGTGTATTTATATGTGCTAGTGAAAGTAGTGGGTGTTGTGAGATGGTTGGAAATCTTGTCATGAACCCATAGGTCAGGCTTGAGTGTGGCTATTATATGTATATTATATGTTATTTTTTTTCTATGCACACCCCACCCATGTCGAGCACCATGTTCTAACACCCATATATATTTGGGGGGTATTTTTCCAACATCTTAGTGGTGAGAATTGATGGATGACTAACCCCTCCTTCGTACCCTCTCTTCCAGGTGATGTCGACATGCATGGGATATGATGGCTATAAGTAAAAAACTTCATTATATTGATGTTTTATGAGGTGGATTATGGTGGGGTTCGTGCATGGTTGGAGGAGGGAATGAGGTTGATTTCCTTCAAGTTCATGATATACTAATACTCTGGTTATGGCTATGACGAGATGTGATGTGATGGACTATATGTATTTGGGTGATATGTGGTGTGATGTGATGGACTATGTCTCTTTAGGGGGGATGTGATGTGATGGCTAGTTGCATGTGGGGTGTTTGGCATGATGTTATGGCCCATGTGTTTTTGGTAAGGGTTACTATAAGGAAGATAT
Organism: Viscum album; assembly: GCA_963277665.1. NCBI lineage: Eukaryota > Viridiplantae > Streptophyta > Magnoliopsida > Santalales > Viscaceae > Viscum > Viscum album. Next base: position 53,403,926 of record OY728153.1, on the reverse strand, counting down.
GGTAGCTCTATGACGTACATTGTTGGGGTGTGAGTGTGGAAAAATGATGGTAAAGTGGTGTAGGGTACCCTTTATCTATATGATTCTTATTATGTTATTACACTTGGTTGTTTTATTTGGTGAGCGTGCCTTGGTGAGGATAGGATTGGTTAGTTAACCTAATTAGGTGTTTTTGTTCTACTATTTAATCAAGGGTGCATTGGTATGCTATTTTCACATTTGCACGTGATACATTGGTATGTTCCTACTAAGTATACTTGTATGCTCACCCTAAATATATACAAACTACTTTAATGTTTTGAGAAGGACTTCATGGACCATTCTAGACATTACTAGCCTAGACCTTTGGAGTTATTACCATGTCACTACCTTAGATTTTAATTTTGGGTATTTATTTGTAAATTCTTATATTTTTTTACATTATACATGCATTGTGGGATTTTTTGGTTTCCTTTATCTTATGTTATGTCATAGAGTTGATTGATCATAGATATCCCATATCTTGATCCTATTATTATAGAGGGTAGTGCCTCTTATTTGTGATATTTTTATGCTGTCATGACCTGACCCACTGAGACCCACCCGACCGGCAGAAAGATGGGAGTGATGAACCCAAGATCTCCTCTAATAGTCTAAGGGATAACAACAAGTTCCAAGAGGTATAAATGAAATTGGAGGCCTTAGCCTAAGTTATTGTATGCATGCACACAATCATGTCCATGCAATAGTGCATAGGAATAATAAAAGACTACAACATCTAGAGTATAACCATGCATGAAATAAACTCTAGTGAATACATAAGAGTATGATAATATAAAGAAAATAATAGTAGGGGTAAAATACCTTCCCAAACAAAAAATAAGACCCAACCTAATAACAATAGGAAAAAGGAAATTTGAAGAGAGCCCAACTCCCGATCTCCAAGTCAGACCATCGAACACAGTCAATACACCCAAGTATCACTATGCTCCACCAATGTTACTATCAATCTTTCTATCATCTTCATAAGACACAACATGTGCGAGAAAATCCCATACAGGGGTAAGTATATACATACCAAGTAGGACACCTCAAAAACCACAAAGGGAGAAATAGAAAGATACAACAATATTCATCTCAAACCATAGAAAGAGGGAAACAAAACCCAATATATATAAATATATATGCTCATAGATAAAGCCAAATTAGAGAGAGAGGTTATCCCTATATCTATATCCCAACTAAGGAAAATGAGTCTGCTAGCAGCTCCAAAGGTCTATCTCCAATGCCCAACATCTCACGTTTCCATAGAATAAGTTGTGTGGAGGACCCAAATCTCGCCACGGCACTCCAAAACCTAAGGGGGGAACAATCTTAAATAGAGGACCCACACCCTAGTATGGTTGGGGGTACAAATCAGTAGATAAAGGATCTATACCTTGGTGAAACCAGGGGTTCCACTCAGTACATAGAGGACTTGCACCCTAGTGCAATAAGGTGTACCACTTATCCTGAGTAGAGAGAAAAGGTGACCCACATCCTAGTGTAATAGAGGGGTTACCAACCCCAAAATATCTATTATGATCTTACTTGATCACTACTATCATTCAAGAATCACCTGAAGAAGCCTCATGCTCGCAACCCATAACGTCATATCTCAAAATCCACTATAAAGGCTAGAATCATGTTCTACATGGAAAACCAATCAAGATAGAATACTCACAGGACAACATCTAAGTTCCAAAAATGAAGATACATAAGGTAGAAGTTATTGGGATAATTACATGATGTGTGTGTAGGGTTACACAATGTGTGAACTCACATTTTCGCTTAGTCATGTTCTACTATGGACATGGATTGAGAATCCATGTTACACTACATGACATGTACGGGTGGTACACAACATGTATTAGCCACCCGAGGCCGACCCATGCTCTAATGGATTGTGCTTGTGCACATCATCCCATGCCCGTGTACATGTCGATGACTGTGCTCGTGAATTCTGGTCATGCATGTCTGCCTGTATGTGTTCATTTCTATGTACTCATGGAGTACATACTGAGTCTCTGGCATGAGGTCACACTACCACAAAACCGGGTTTCCGTAGCACCACCCTTTATCAGTGCTAAAAAAAGTGCCGATAAAGGGCACTTTTAACAGCACTAAAAAAAGCATTGTTAAAAGTGACGCTTTATCAATGCTTTTTTTAGTAGCGCTGATAAATAGGGGGCTTTATCAGTGCTTTTTCCTATCACTGATAAAGTGCATATTTAAAAAAAATATTTTTTCATGAAAAATAATATATTGATAAATAAGTATATTTATATTGATATAAATATAATATATATATTTTTAAGTATGTTTTAGATAAGTATAAATAGATTGTTACATTTAATATATAAGAAATTTAGTGAAAATGGCTTTAATTTTTTTTTAAATATTATTAATTAATAATTTTCTATTTATCATTGACTAATAATCATTTAATAACAATTTGAAGATAAAAAAAATTAAAAAAAAATTAATAAAATATCTAAAACAAGTTGAAAATGTAACTCAAACTTCAAATGACCATAAATTTTGATCTGGGTTTCCATTTGAGCTCTAAAACATATCAAATTGAAGCCTGTGATGAGATATACGTGCCAATGACCCAAGAGAACCTAATGTCACATTTTTAGAGGCCAAAAAAGGCCCATAATGCCTCCAAAACTGAGTTTTTAGTCGGGATGCCCTGATTTTTTAACATTCAAATAGCTATAACTTCTGATCTGGATGTCCTCTTGGCCCGTATCACCTATCATATTGAATATTGTTTCATTTTATTTGATTTGACTGGTTTTGAAGTTGAAATGGACTTCTGGATTAGAAGTTATGGTTGTTTTAACATTCTATAGCTTTTCGGATACACACACACATATATATTTATTCGTCAATATATATATATATATATATATGTGTGTGTGTGTCTTTGTGTGTGTGTGTGTTGTATATATGTATTTATTTATTTATTTATAAACACACATAAGAAATCATATTTTAAAAATGTATTTACAACTAATCTTATAAATATATATTAATATACAAATAAATATATGTATAAAAAATTACAAATAAAAAAAAAAATATATAGATATAAATATATATTAATATATGAATAAATATATATATATATATATATATATTAATATATGAATAAATATATATGTATTAATATAAATAAATATATTTATATTAATATGAATCTATATTAATATACGAATAAATATAACTATATATATATATAAATAGATATATCATTAAATGGAGAAAAAAACTAAATGGATTAGTGGTAAAGGTGTTGGTGCACAAGGGGGGGTTTCGGGTTCGAGTTCTGGTGGAATTAGGGGCACGTGGTCAAGTGGAAAGGGGTTGCGTTGGCAAGTGCAGCGTTTGGTGAGAGGGAGGGGGCTCCACCTAGCATTGATAGGGGGGTCAAGCACTGTTAAAAGATCCCTGCATTATAAATTCTTTTTAACTTTTTTTTGACTTTTATCAGTGCTAAAAAAGTGGTGATAAAGGGTGTTTTTATCAGTGCTTTTTTTAGCACTAATAAAAGACCCCTTTTATCAGCAGTTTTTTAGCGCTGATAAAAGGGGCCTTTATCAGTGCTTTTTTGAGCACTGATAAAAAGGATCCCCCTTATCTTAACCTCAATTAATAGTGCTTTTCTAGGGATGTTAATTCCCTTTTCTAGCACTGATAAAGGTCATATTTGTAGTAGTATCACATGGTGTGTGGTGGGTCCACACAGGGTGTGATATTTATCTCTTCCTGAAACCCCAGTCGTTGTAGCCAAGGGAATACACAACATGTGTTCTTCTATAATACAAGTCGTGTAGTCAGGATTTTCACAAAAAATACATTTTCTCTATAATGATCCCAGATCTACCATTTCCTCCACCATTTTCACCTAGTTTACCTCACGAATCCACCGAAATTACAGGAACCACTATTGGCCATCAATTCCTGGACTTTGATAGCTAAAAATTAGAAGTCTTATTTCCCATACAGGAACCCATTACATGTCCACTACCACTTTGGATCTCAAATGCATGACGCATCACCTGAAACCCGCATCTAATATTGATTCATCCCTAAAATTTTGATCCATACATTTTTTGTGAAATCACCACAAATCTGGAGATTTGATCGCGCTTGAACCCACCCCAACAATATCGAACTGTGACCACATGGGACAATGGTGAAGAACATGAATAATGGAGGAGAAAAATCATAATAACAAGGTGAATCCATCGTTTTCCAATGCAATCATGGCCAAAAATCATAATTTGGGGGAAAAGGGGTGAAGTATGACACAAAAAATAAAATTTATTAATGATATCATGTGAAGAACAACAATCACTGAAAAAAGAAAGTAGATAAGAAATCCATGCTTAATATTTATTTAAAAGGGTGGAATGATCATTAATGAAGATATTATTCACTAGAAATGAATAATATCTATTGTGTTCATTTTCTGCCTCTCGATTCACCTCAATCTGATCTTCATGCTACATAATCAGTTTTTCCAATGCCAACAAAGAATGATATCTTCCTCTAATCCTCTTAGGGTTATGTGGATAACCCTGGAGAAAGACCATAATGATGTATTTATAGATTTTTAGGCTAGGTTAGGTCATTTAATTAAAATAAATAAATTATTTATTTATTTCATTCAACACACCTAACAACGGTCACCTCCCAAATAACTTTTGGAACTGACCAACTTTAGGACTCATATTTCCCATCTGAGACCACAAATAACAGGGAAACCGTTTATACTGAAACGATGCACGTACATGATAAAATATATTTAATATTTTTAATATATAAATACTAAGCCTCTTCTAGCCTTTTAATATCACTCTGACTCAGTGCTTGGATCTAAAAATATTCCTTAAAATATTCCAAAGTATTACAAGGAAAAAATAGAGTCATTACAATCTCCCCTCCTTTAAAGATTTTCACCCCAAAAAGAACAATCTAGATAAAAATGTGGGGGTACTAAACCCGTATCTGGATCTCATGCTCCCATGAGATCTCCTACATGATCCCATGATTCCAAAGTACACAAACCAAAGGAATGATACATATATATAGGATTCTCTCTCGTTGATCCTCGATCACCACCAGGTACCCCGTGATGGTGGCTCTGTCCTCGATTCCTAGTTCTCCCCAGTCAATAACGTGCATAGGGTCATGCACGTATCTCCTTATCTATGACACGTGGAATATTTAATGAACTCAACCCAAATATGGGGAAGGGATAAGCAGTAAGCAACCTCTCCAACCCTCTTTGGGATCTCAAACAGCCCAATGAACCTTAGGGATAACTTTCTCCCCCAACCAAATCTCTACAATACTCATCATATAGAGACTCTCAGGAAAACATGGACTCCATACTCAAACTACAAGGGCCTATGAAGTCGATATTCATAATATTTATATCTCATATGGATTGTCCTCATGTGCTCACGTATCACCTAAACCTTATCTATCATCACCTGCACCATCTCTATACTAACAAGATATGTCTCTCCAATATCAGTCCTAACTAAGGGTGACTTACAATGTCTCCTGCATAAGGCCTTGAAATGTGACATGATGATAGTAGAGTGATAAATGTTATTATAAGAAAACTATACTAAGGTAAAGTGATCCTTGTAGCTCTGACTGAAGTCCAACATGTAGGCTCTCAGTATATCCTCCAACACTATCCATATGGGGATTGGAATGTTGTACTCATCCTCAACCGAGTCCCAAACTCCTCTTGCAAGCCTCTCCAAAACTGTGACATGAACCGAGCATCTTGGTCGAAGACGATCATAAAGGGAACCCCATGAATTTGAATGATCTCCCACATGTACAACTACCCTATACTCTCAACCGAAATCTACTCCCTGATAGTAAGGAAATGTGCTGACTTATTCATTTAGTCAAAAATCACCCAGATAGCACTAAGGCCTCTCATTGTCTATGAAATTCTCATAAAAAATTATATGTATATTCATCTCATTTGCACTCTGGTATCTTAATAGGTTGTTTAAAACCTTTCAGAGCTTGGTGATCAACCTTTACCTACTGGCATGTGAGACACTGAAAGACAAACTTGGTGACACTCCGCCTCACATTAGCCCACCAAAATTACAACTGAAGGTCCTTGTACAACTTTACCACACCAGGATGTACATAGGTGAAACTCCCTCATAACCTCCTCATACAATGTGACTGGAACCACCTTGCATCCATGGAAAAGGATGATATGCTCCCCTCCTTAATAAAATACATCTGGTGCATCTTTTGAGGATATCTGGTCATGTAGAACCTCACAGTCAATGTCTCATAACTGATCCCCTCTCACACACTAAAGAATTAGAGGAGTCACCACTATCGAATGAAGAAAAAAGTCACCCCTTTCTCCACCAGGGGAATCCATAAATAATTAAACTACTTAGATGCCTCCTCCACTGGGCAATAATGGGACTTCCTACCAAGGGAATATGTCACCATGTTTCCCTTCCCATGAGTATAGAATATCTCAAAGTCTTTGTCCCATAGAAACTCCAATGAGTTCCTCTCTCTCAGGTTAAGATCTCTCTGATTGAAGATATACTTGAGACTCTGGTTGTTGGAGTAAACAATAAAACTCTCACCCAGAAGATAGTGCCTCCACATATTTAGAGTGAAGAATACCATTTCCAACTCTAGTTCATGAGTCATGTAGTTATTCTTGTGGGGTCTCAACTACCTCAACCCATACGTGATCATTGTCTACCTATACATCAACACGCAACCAATACTATATCTATAGGTATCAAAAAACACTTCGTACTCTATGCCCTCCTTCTGAAGTCTCAAAATAGGATCACTGGTCAGCCTCAGCCTTAACTCCTAAAAGTATTCTTGACATTGATCAGTCTAGGTATATGGCTGCCATTTCTATTTCAAGGTAGTCAAAGGGGTTTCAATCCTAAAGAAGTCTAACAAAAATCTACTGTAATACCCTACCAAACCAAGAAAACTCTACACCTCCAAAACGATCTTGGGTGGATCCCAAAAAAGAACCACATTAATCTTTATTGAGTCCATATATAAAACATGATCAGAGATGAAATTCCCTAAAAATTAAACCTTACAAATCGAAAACAGATACTTAGAGAGTTTTCTAAAAATCTAGTGCTCCCATAGTGTCTACAACAACATTGGAATGATATCTTTGGAATATCATCCTAAAAAACCCTAAACCATTGGTAGCCAGACCAAAGATCGATCTTTGAGAACCAACTTGCGCCTCTAAACTAGACCAATAGGTCATAAATCCTCAACAAGAGGTAATTTTTCTTTATCATTACCTGGTTTAAGCGATGATAATCAACACAAAGTATGAAGCTCCCATACGCCTTTTTCATTAACAAAACTAGTGCTTCCCAGGGGGGCACATTGGGTATGATAAAACCCTTATCTCAAAGGTCCTCCAACTATAACCTCAACTCTCGAAGCTTAGTAGGGGCAATCCAATATTCCATATAAGATATCGGTGAAGCCCTAGGGTGTAAGTCTATATAGAAGTCAATATACCACCTTAGAGATAGTACCAAAATGTATGCAAGGAATAAATCCATATAATCTTCCACCACTAAAGGAATCCAAAAGCTTTAAGATCCCACTTCATTGAGAGATAATCTCTCCAACTGATGGGTGATGGGTTTCAGCTTCCTACTCGCAAGGCCTACTCACTCATCTATGAGATCTATCTCACCCACAAAGGAGAATCTAATCCCATCTATATGAATTAATCTAAATCATATGTGATGATAATAAATCTAGGTTGGAACCATGGAAAACCTGTCAATACCCAAGATTATGTCATAAGATTTCATCGTGATAACCAAGAGGTCCCACAAGTAACTCTCTCAACTAAGAACCATCTCGCATTATCGATGGATAAATGATATCGAAGAATCGATCCCAGTAGAAACCTATAGAAAAAGATGTTGGGATAAGGTATCAATAGGGAGATCTATATCTTGGATGAGGGATATAGAGATAAAGTAATGACTCACACCTATGTCTAAAAGTACTATATAAAGTGTAGAAAAGACATAGATCATAACTCATATCATCTCATGCGTTGTTTAGTAATATCCATACATAGCATGCAGTTTTCTGTAGCCTCAAACGCTAGCTACTTGAACCCAACGTAGACCACCTAGTGGTGGTGATAGAAAATTCTCATAGAGTCGCCCTCCACTAGCTACTCCTCCCTCCGGACCTCTACCCGCTCCTCCCTCCGGAGCTCCACCCTCTCCTCCCTCCAGATCTCCACCCGCTCCTCCCTCCAACACCACCTCCCTGGGGGCTGACCTGGATATGCCTAATAGATCCCTGATCACAGAATTTCCTCTACCATGGTGGTTTATACACTATATTCCTTCCCTGCTTCACACGCCAAGTTGGGAAATCACAAGATATATAATCTTTTACATCACATTCATAGCATCTCCCCTCTCCTAGATGACTAGGTGCTCTACACGAACCCTGCATCGTAGATCCAGGTGATAGATCCCTTCCATGGGATAGTCTCCTATGTTAAGACCCTAATGATTTATGCTTTATAGTTGTTGTAGACAACTAAACCCCTTAATTTCCACAACCAAATCCAACTTCCTGACACCCCTCTACTAGGAAACTCTCAGTAACTAGGGACCACTCCAGCACTCCAACATAAATCAATATGAACAAGGAGACCATATTGGCATGAATGTATCTACTAAGACCTTGCTCAAACTTCCATGATTGGAAGAATCCATGTAACACCAAAAGATCTTATGGTATGTTCCTTTTAAAATTTAGTATCCTTGATAGTTTATGCTTTATGAAACACCGAGTTTAAAACCATAATATACTATTAAATATGACCATTGTAATAGTAATGTGACCATTAGGAATAGTAATATGACCAATAGAATAGTAAACTCACCCATTAAAGCATAAATAAAATTTAGGTATCTTATAAATGAAAATATGGTCTATTTATATCATGAAATAAGTAAATAATTTTTTAAAAAATGATAAATTAAGTGTTTGTATTTTTATAAGTCATAAATATTTAATTAAAATTTTATAATTAATATAATGATTTAATAGAAAATATATTTTCATAAAATGGTCTCATAAATTAATATATTTTTATTATAATTATAAGATAATTTTATGAGACCTTAATTAATTTTTCAAAGCGTCATAAAAATAGTTATAATATGAAAATCAGTATTTTTCAAGAAAATGATTATTTTATTTAATAATTAAATTTCTCATATTTAAAAAAATTATTTTCATAAAATGGAGTTTATTTTTTAATTCTAAACATCTAAAAATTGTTAGGGTTATTTTTTTGAGATTTTTCTAAAATACTTAAATTTTTAGTGAATAGTGAAATACAATAATTTATCATATTTAATAAATACACGAATTATTGAGTAATAGATGATTTATGGATGATATAAGACCATAATATTAAACTATACTTCATTATTTTAATATATTTAGTGATAATTCTTAAACAATTCACAGTCTTAAGCCAAAATAATAAACAAATGAATAAAATATTCAAAAACACTCCTATCCTCCTACTATAAATACCACCCTGTACCACCTCTTCTACTCACACTTACAAATAATTTATGCTTTATTATATTATGCCCATTTACTCTCCCAAACCTACCCCCATTTTTTGGTCTTGGTGGTCTCACCAAAATACCATTTCAAATTTCCTTAAGGAAGTTATCAAGGAGCATAATTTAAGAGGTAAATCCTTTTTTGTTCTCTTTCAATTTATTTTAATTTATTTTCTTATTATATCCTTAACTATTTTGTCCAAAAATGCATGATAACTCCAATATATTATATATAATATAATTTTATTATGTTAATGGAAGATCCATCATCAAACCCCTTCTCCTCCCCCTTTTTTTTCTAAAAATGAAAACATCGTCAATGTGCCGATTCATTTTCCATTACCACCTTAAAGGATGGTTATAAAACCATAATTATGGTTTAAAAATATTTTATTATAAATATTATAAGTTATTTATTATTCTAGAACCGGTATATATACATGATATTAATTAATAAAACAAAACTAGTTTGTGATGATCGAAAAACCTCCAAAATGTTCTAAACGATTATCATTAAAGTTATATCTAATTAATTGTCCTCATATCTAGAAAAAAAATATTATATAAGACCATTAAATATTATGTATTTTCATTAATAAAATATAATTTCAATTTTGGATAATTATTTACATTTTACATGATCTTCCATATACATGTAAAAGTAAACCGATCATAAAAACCAAGGAAAAGAACACTCTTGAACGATTAAATTGAATCTAATAACTCATCAAAAGGGACATAAATGAACTTAATAAAATTATACTAAATAAAATAAATGTTTAAGAGGTTATTAATTAATTTATTAAGGAATCTAATTTCATTATCCATGACATTAAGTACTAGTGCAGAACACTTTCGGACATAAGGTTAGGGTTTCTTCCTGAACCTCCATTTTCATTCAGGTTATACTTTCTCTCTCTTTAAAATAATGTAATTATTCATTATTTTTGTATATTTCTTCTAAATTATATTTATATGTTCCAAAATAATGTATCTATGTCAGTTCATCTTTCTCTTATGGGTAAATATATGTTTTACAAGGTTTCTTTCTCAATTCTTTCTGATACATAAGCCCAATTAAAGGGAAATTATTGATTTATTACCCTTTTTAAAGTACCAAACATAATCTGTTTTAAGACACCATTTTTTTCTAAAATCACTAATTTTTTCATGAAAAAATATATTTGTTCATTTTTCTTTATACACCAACAATTTTTTCAAATACAAATGATTTTTCCAAAATAAATCCTCTTTGAAAAGTAAAAAGGGTATTTTTCTCAAGAATTGCTCAATAATTTTATTAGATTATATTAATCTATTTCAAAACCTCTATTTAATATTATGATTTATTGAGATTGATATATTATGATTATCATCTACCATATTTTATTAAATGGTTTATGATCAGTTTGACTATGGATGTGTTATCTTGATACCATTCACCGTACTACTCAGAATGGTTAGTGATTATGTTTACAGATTGGGGAAAGTTATTTAATTTCATATGTATATGTTGTTTATGTTTAAACCCATTCATATGAGGAATTAATTAGACTTAGTAAGTAACTTTTGGGTCTTGATATATCCCCTCGATACATCAATAGGTCTCATGAGACAAAACAGAAATGGATCTAGCCGAGGCCTTAACCATTTATTTTCAAATGTATTAGCCAAGGCCTCAATAATTGAAATTATGCATTACATCATTATGGTATTAATAATTGATAATCCGTGTGATTATTCTACTAGTATAATATCCATGTTTAAGCTTCATTCTCATGTGATTATTTATATGGAATTGTCTATTCAGCTTGTATTATTGCTATATTTTTCTCAAGATTATGTTATAATAGCATGTGTTTTTAGTCATTCACCATACCTTATTATTTATATTAGTTTTCAATGTATTACTTACCCTTACTAATAATATTAGATCACCCCTTTATTATGTTTTATTTTCTCCCAAGATACGAAGATGTATATTATGAATGACTTTCATGGACAATCTAGGAGTTATGGATGTTTCTAATGGAGTTACTATGTTGTTTTTACTTTCAAGTTTTAATGAAAAACTTATGTTTGTATATAATTTTCCAAAACTACTAAACTATTCGGTCCTTCGGGAGGAGACTTCCTTTTTTATTATACCAATGTAATAAATTAAGGCACCGGCTCCATACAACTAGGGTTAGGGTATTTATAGTGGGTATCAGAGAAGTTTAGTAGAAACATTAAAAACTAGATTTAGAAAAAAAAAAAGATTAGGAAACATAACCCTAAGATAGACTTTTAGGATAAGCATAGAATAACATCCGAGAATTTTGGTAAGGTAGAGATTATGTTGGTACTCCTAGAAATACATCCCTATCTGGATACTACAAGTGGAAATAGTTCTGGAATAGATGTACCTAGGGGTAACAACTCTGACAAGGTGCGTCGGGCCTAACTCGATGTAACCTAGTACAAGAAAACATGCCTTACTGTACACCTGGTTTGAAACTCCTGGAGGATATGCTTAGGATAATTTAAATTTTCTTTAAAACCATTATGAATGATTTAAAAGTAAATATGTCCCCAAAGAAACCATGTTTATGATTATGAGATTAACTATACAGAAATTTCCAATTTATGTTAAGTGTTTTTCTAGTTAGAAAATATGAATTACGATTCATAACCTAATTTAGTTTATTTAATTATTTAGAAATGATTCCTAGTATAAGGAATGGAAACCATATCAATAAACATGTCCTATATAGTTATTTCCCTCCTATCCAATATAATGATGTTGATACTCGAGTTACGACTAGTGTTAATCAACTTATAACTATAATGGGACAACTGAATCAGGTTATGAACAATAACCTTACCCATATGAATCATCCTAATCCACAACATGTAGGAGAAATGTTAGACCACTTTATGCGATAATAACCTCCATCATTCAATGGGACTACAAACTCATTTGTAGTAGAGCAGTGGATAAGTTTCTTATAGAAGATATTTCTCCCTTTGGGAAGTAATCAAAGGGAGAAGGTTATCATAGTAGTTTATCATCTCTCAGGAGATATTAATCAATGGTTATTGTTGATTAAAAATACAAATTATGAGGAAGAAATTGAAAATATGGAATGAAAATGTTTTCTGGAAATTTTCCTAGAAAAATATTTCCCTTGCGAACAACGAGCGGATATGGAGAGGTAATTACTGAGTCTGAAACAAAAAGAGGATAAAAACATTACAAAGTATGAATCCAACTTTAAAAGGTTATCAATTCATTCCTTGAACTATATAAATAATACAAGGAGTAATATTTATTGATTCTTTTATGATTTAAAACCATTCCTCTGAAGGGAACTGGTCTCCAAAAAATTATCATCATACGAAGATATCATCTCATGTGCTATCAAGACAGAGAAATAATTCTTTAATCATTATGAATTTACGGGAAAATAAGAGAAGAAGAGGTTGGAGTTACAAAACAATGGATAAATGGAATAATAAAATGGGAATTTTCTAATGTGCGATACTTGTGGAAGGAAACACCCTAGTGCCTACTTAAAAGGAAAAGGAGTCTGTTACAAGTGTGGAGAAAAAGTCCACCAAGCCCATGATTGTAAGGAAAAGAAATAATCTACCAATGTTTAATGATACAATTGTAGGGATATGGGACACTGCAAATTATTTTCATAATAATCAAGGAAACTTTCCCCAGAAAAGGGAAAGGTAGAAATTCTAAGTTTATGTGATCACAAATATAGAGGTTGAAGTTCCTAATGATGTGGTGGTAGGTAAAATAATCATTTCCTTAAACTTAAATAATGGTTTATTTGATTATGGATCACATCATTCTTTTATATATTCCCAATTTTCTAAGAAAATTATACATTTCCCTTTTTATTTAATAAAGGATTTGTCAGTCAAAACTCCTAAGGGAAGTATCATTGCAACAAAGATGTGTCAGTTAGTCCCCTTTATAACACATAAATGTTCTTTAGTTGCAAACCTTATCATCATACCTATTCTTGATTTTTATATATTTCTTGGTATAGATGGGACTTCAAAATATGATTAGAAAATCTATTGTAATAAGAATGAAGTTACAATTTGTGAAGAAGATGTAGAATCCCTTATCTTTAGAGAAAAAACTTTATCATCTGGTTTTTATCCAAATCAACCTCCAATAGATCTTCTAAATGAAATTCTTGGGGAGGAATAGAAAAAATCATCTATGTATGCGGAAATAAATCTTCAAATTGAATATGTACCTATTGTACAAGAATACATTGATGTATTTCTAGATGATTTACCTAGACATCCACCAAAGTGGGAAGTTGATTTATCTATTGATTTAATTCTTGGTGTAAGACCTATATCAAAGAATCCTTATAGAATATCCACTATGGAATTATTATATCTTAAGAAACAACTAGTGGAATTTAGTGATAAGAGATTTATTCTCCCTCATGTTTCTCCATGGGGAGACCCTATTCTATTTGTTAAGAAGAAAGATGGATCCATGAGGCTGTGCATTGATTATAGAGAAATCAATGCTATTAAAATAAAGAAAAAGTATCATCTTCCTCACATTGATGATTTATTTTATCAACTTCATGGAGCTCAATATTTTTCAAAGATTGAACTTCGAACTGGATATCACCAATTGCGTGAGAGGAAAGAAGATATTATAAAGACAAAATTTTGAACCAGGTATGGACATTATGAGTTTATATTAATTCCATTTAGAAGACTAATGCACCCTGTGTTTTTATAGATTTAATGAATAGAGTGTTCAAGGAATATCTTGATGATTTTTTTGTGGTATTTATTAATGATATATTGATATATTTAAAAATATATGAGGACCATGAGAACCACTTATGGGTTTTTCTAGAGACTCTTAGAATAAAATAGTTATATGGGAAGTTTAGAAAGTGTGAATTATGGATTCAAATAGTTTATTTTCTTGGACATATTGTATCTAAGGATGGAATCTCAGTCGATCCAATGAAGAAAAAGGCAATCCAAAAATTACCTACACCAATGAATAAAACCAAGGTATGTAGTTTCATTGGATTAGAAGGTTACTATTGATGTTTCATTCAGAATTTTTTCCAATTAGCTAAAACATTAACTAAGATTACTTGTAAAGTGGTTAAGTTCATATGTATAAGAGAATGTGAAGAATTTTTTGAAGAATTGAAGAGGAGATTAGTGAATGCTATGATCTTGACTCTACCATTAGGAAATGGTTGATTTGTGATTTATAGTGATGCATCAAAGAAATAACTTGGCTATGTCCATATGCATAATGATAGAGTTATTGTATATGTATTAAGGAAATTAAAAACTCATGAACAGAACTATCCAACTCATGATCTTGAGTTTGCATATGTAATATTTTCTTTGAAAATATAGAGACACTATCTCTATGGTGAAAGATTTTAGATATATACATATCACATGAATTTAAAATATATCTTCTCATAGAAATAACTCAACAAGAGGAAAAAGATATGTCATGAGATACTCAAGGATTATGATTGTTCAATACACTAACACCCAGGGAAGATGAATAAGGTATAAGATTAATTGATCTGGAAGGATCATGGAGTTCTGAAAAAGATGATGATTGATAAAGACCATGTGCACATGGATCTAGAAAATATGAATATGAGAATTATCAAGGAAGGTGAAACATAATTACTTTTTAAATTAGTTACCTAACCATCTTTATTAGAAAGGATTAAAATTTCTCAGTCTGATGATGAGAATTTTCAAAGGAAATTTAAAGTTGTGAATGATGGGAAGTTGACAGGCTTCGTGTATAAGGATATAATTCTGAAATTTGGGAAGAGACTTTGTGTTACCTCTATACCCAAACTAAAAAAGGGAAATATTGGATGATTCTTATATATCTAATTTCTCTATACATCCTAGTATCACTAATATGTATAGATATTTGAAGAAACATTTTTTGTGGGATAATAAGAAGCAGGAAATTGCTGATTATGTATCAAGATGTTTAGTCTGTCAATAGGTGAAGGATGAAATAAAACATCCTAGAGGAGTCATAAAACTTATTTATATTCCTAAATGGAAATGATATGAAATTATTATGGATTTTTTCACCATATTACCCAAAAATCTTAGAAGTAATGATGCAATATGGGTAATTGTGGATCAACTTACCAAATCTGTACATTTCCTCGCTATAAGGGAGTATTTTCCACTGGATCTAATTTCAAAAATATATATTAATTAAATTTTAATACTTTATGTAGAACCTTTTTATATTTTTTCAAATCATGATCCATGATTTACATTGAAATTTTGGAAAATTATTCATAAATTTTTCGATATTGATCCTCTTTTGAGTACTGCTTATCACCCTCAAACTGACGAGAAATTAGAAAGGATGATCCAAACTTTAGAAGACATGATGAGATCATTATCACTTGAATTTAAAGGTATGTGGGATCATTATTTACCTTTGGTATGATTTTACTATAATAATAGTTTCCATTCAAGTATTCAAATGGAACCATATGAAGTATTGTATGGAAAGAGATGTCATACACCAAATTATTGGGATAAAGTAGGTGAAAGGAATATTGTAGGCCCAAAAATTTTGGAAGAAACAATATAAAAGGTAAATATTATTCAAAAAAATATCAAAGTGGATCAAAGTTGACAAAAAATATATACTTAAAACCAAAGAAAGTATTTTGAGTTTCAAGTGGAAGATAAGGTTTTTCTGAAAGTATCTCCATGGAAGGGTGTTATAGGATTTGGAAAGAATCCCTAGGTGTAACACCCCAAGAATTTAAAAATAGATTTATTATATAATGAATGAAATAATAAGTCTCTACAAAACACCACTTTTTTATAACCTAGTCAAGTAAACATAATTTTTCCAACTCTGTGATTTGAATTTTGAAAAACTGACATACACGGCTGCGTTCAGTAAGATATTTAGAGTCTGATAAGACAAACTTAATTTTTTGTGAATAGTGACATAACCTTATGAATATTAATGAATATTAAAAAATATAAAAAAATAGAAACTTCACCCATGAATGTATAGATACGGTTTGGACATCTTAAAAGTGAAAAGACAATCATAGTATAAGTATTGGTATTTTATATGACATATATATTTAAATTAAAATTTTCTGATTAATTTAATAATTTAAAATGGAAAATTATTTTCATAAAATGTAATCAAATTTTTTTACTTTATTGTCTTATGATTATAAGATAATTTTACAGGACCTTGATTAATTTCTCAAGGTCTTATAAAACGAGTTATAATTTTAAAGTGACTTTTTTGGAATAAATTATGATTTTATTTAAAAATTAAATTAAAAATATTTAGAAAATATTTTTCAAAAAATGGATTTCATTTTTGGATTATACACGATGAAAATTTTTTAGGGTTAATTTTTGGTATTTTTCTAAAATACTTGAATTTTGCATGAATAGTAAAAATACAGTTTTGAGTTTTCGGTAGTTTAATGACATCATAATGAAACAATAATTAAAATAAAAGGCTGGTATAGTTTTTTACAGTAACATATGACATGAGGTGTCCCAAGTGACTAAAACCATGGGAAAATACCATGGGAAATCCCATGTTTTTTCAAAAACCACTAATGAGGTGTCCCTTTGAATTATTAAAAAACTCCCTCTCTTTTCTATAAATACCCACTCATCCATTCATTATCTTTCATTACAATTCCCTCATCCTAGAATATCTGGTTATTTTACCTAACTAGGAGTCCTCCCAAGGTTTCCTTAATACCCCAAGGTCCCAACCTTCAAGTTCTAAGAGTTACTCTTCAAGGTAAGGGAACCTTTCACACTCTTCTTTTATTCAACACTTCTTTTATGTTATCTCTTTGAATTTCCTTTATCATATATTGGGGTTTGATATTATGTATTAATATTACTATAGTTTTTATTTCCATATGATTAGATACCCTTTTTTATCTTATCAATTCATTTTTATGAAATTTTAAGCGACGCCGTTAGGTTGCTGAATTTTCATAAGGGATCTCCCAAATTTTCTTTTATTTTCAAGTTCATCTCTTTTCTTTTTCTCTCCTCACCTCCTCTGTCCAAATGACCATGATAACTATAGTATCATATATATACTGAAATTATATTATGTTAATGGAAGAACCATCATCAATATTCTTACTCCCTCCCTTTTATTTTTATAAACGAAATCAACATCCATGAGGTTCCAATTTATAACCTTCGTGGACAATGAAGTTTCATTCTTCATTTTATCCTTCATTACTGGTCATGAAACCATTTTTATGGTTTAACCAGACTATAATATATTTATTATAACTTAATTAATATTCAATAACCAGTATATGTACATAATATTAAATCATATGACCAAACTAGTTCCTAATAATCAAAATACTGCTAAAATAATCAAAGTGAATGTCATTAATATTTCATCTAATGATTCATCCTCATTCCATGAAAAAAAAAGATATAAATGACCATTAAAACTTCTGGATGTTCATAAATATTATTTAATTTTAATTCTGTATATTTACATCCATTCCACATGAACTCCACTACTTAAGAGAAAGTGAACCGGTTATGAAAAAAAAGAAAACAAACACTTCGGAATGACAGAATTCGATATTATAACTTATCAATAAGGACATAAATGAACTAAACAGAATTATGATAAACTAAATACATGTATAATAGGTTATTAATTAAGTTATTAATGAGTATAATTTCATATTCCATGACCTTATGTTCAAGATCGGAACACATTCGGACTTAAGGTAAGGGGTTTCTTCATCTCACTTCCATTTTTGTGAGATTTTCCGTATTCATTACTATTACTTGTGTATGTTGTATGTTAACCACAACCCATCCATTGATTCATCCACATCATTCAGTTCGGACCTCCACTTAGTTTCACCCAAGCTTCATCTTGGTCATGGATAGATCATCCAAGTTCGGGTCCATAAGTAGTGATAATTGCCCTATGAAGACTCGCTTTCGCTGCGGCTCTGGTGGGTTACCTTAACCAAGACATTGCCTATGAGTCGTCGGCTCATTATTCAACAGTCATGCAGTTATATCCCACTTACCATTGATGTTTCATATCATTAATCTATTTATTATCATGGTATTCAATTTATCATTTGATTATTCTTAATTTTGGGGCATTCAAATTGATTGATTACAAAGTGATGGAGGTTTTCCACCCAAACCTTCATTTTCATTCGGGTTGCTCTTATTATCTATTCACCTCATTGAAATTATTATTTATTCTTATTTAATCCTAATAAATTATGTGTGAATTTACTATATATGTGTACCAATCATAATCATTCTTTATTTTGTGGGAAGTTACATGTTTAAAATAATCTTTCAAAAATTCTTCCGAAATGCAAGCTTAATTCAAGTAACTTCTAAAATTATTACCTATTTTGATATTCACTCTATAATCTGTTTTAATCCATGTTTATCTTTTTAAATCACACATTTTAAATTCTATTTTGGTTTATTTCTGGTTTTATTAAATAAAACAATCCTTTTCACTTTAAAATCTCTTTAATGAATTCCTTAAACCGCCCTAAAATGTTTTAATTCTAAAGCTTCTTTAAAATCACTTTTTACATGATTTCACTTCAGTAGGACATAATTTATGCCTCAAATATAATATCAATGTCCTTAAATTTTATTTTATGGGATATACATGTTTAAAACCATATTTATATCAAATACAAATGATTTACCAAAAGAACTCTTCTTTCCAAAGTAAAATGGATTTTTCTCCTCACACTTTAAGTTTTTGAGATATATGCCTTGTTCACCACTTATTTCTTTCTTGTAGTGTATGTACTACAATTTGGTATATCATATAGAGAGTCTCCTTATTCCCAATATATTCTAAGGGATTATTATTTGAATGTTTCAAGGTGATATGTGGCACTTTGGAATGTTTAAGGATTATTTCCTCAAGAATTTTTCAATGGTCTCATTTAAAAGTATCCTTATTTATGTCAACATCCTTTGATGAATCCATATCCTCAAATATATGCAGATATTGAGAAGGAATATTGTACTTGTATTAAATCTATGTATAAATAATGATTTGGACATGCAGTGGTGGGTGGGGCCCACTGTAGCCCCTCGATGCATCGACATGTCTCATGAGACAAATCAGTTGGTGAAAAACCCTTCGAATTTGTTTTCAAAAAATCAGATGGGTTTCTACCCACAGACTTGAACCGTTTCGACGGTATTGTGGTATCGGTTGGATCTGAATCTATAGATTATACACAAGAGGGGGGGTGAATTGTGTCTTTTGCAATTTTTCGATAAATCTTTTCTTGAATGAGTTCTGTCCTTTATACTTTATCAGATTTGATCGTGTAGCAGAATAAGTAAAATCAAGAACACAAAGATGTATAGTGGTTCGGGGAACAGAAGGCCCCTAGTCCACTCCACCAACGCTCAACTCCACGAGATTGATGATTTTCACTATCTGGTCCTCTTTTCCACAGACCGATTCACAACTGAGTACAGGCAGTTGACGCCTTTACAATCTAAGGAAAAACATAGCATTCTGGTTCAAACACGAACCAACACAGCTTAGAACGAGAAGCTGGTTACTCAAGAATAAAAAGAATTTCAGAAAGAAATTTTCCAGTTGATCTTCACAATTGTAACAGAATGCAATTGATAGCAGATGGATCAAAGTCTCTAGAAATATTGATCTTCAAGACGAAGCAGTTCTGAGTTGATCTAGTTACAGTAGATATAGAGATATAGTTCACAACTTCAGCAGTAGTAGATCCACAGTAGATATTCGATGTAGAACAGGTGAATCTTCTATCATGTTCCTTCTTCTTGAAAGAACAGAGATTTGATGCTCCTTTTTGAATCAGCAGATCAATTGTGAATTTCCGCAGTCTCTGTTTTTTTAATAATAGATCGATCACATATATATATTCATGTACCTGGTGTTTCAGAGAGAACATATATAATAAAGCTGAGCATATCTCCTGTATATTTAGATCCATAAAAGTCGCCTTCTGATTCGTGATATTCAAAAATTTGAATTTAAAAAGAGGTCGTAACTTCCCTTAAGACTCGGCATAAAAATCTCCTTTTAATTCTATCTTAAATCCATTAATAAAATGGCTTTGAATCAGTCAAAGTCGTACTTTAAAAACGACTTTAAATCCGGCTTGAAATCCGCCCAGAAATAAGCTTACTGATCGCTGCACATAAATATCATTTGTCAAAACTTCCGATGCCAAACGTAAGGTTGATGACGTGGCCTCAAAACGTAGGGTTAATAACATAGTCTTCAAATGTAAGATTAACAACGTAAGTTTGAA
Organism: Viscum album; assembly: GCA_963277665.1. NCBI lineage: Eukaryota > Viridiplantae > Streptophyta > Magnoliopsida > Santalales > Viscaceae > Viscum > Viscum album. Next base: position 53,382,841 of record OY728153.1, on the reverse strand, counting down.
CAAAAACATAGGGTTGACAACGTAAGGTTTAACACAAACGTAGGGTTGATCATCCATACTTTTTAAGAACGTATGGTTGTTTACAAAAGTAAGGTTGATGAACCATACTTTTGAGAAACAAACGTAACGTTTAGAATTTACATATGGTTCTCCTTATATACTTTGATGATAACCAAAATGTAAGGTTCCTTCCTAATGTAAGGTTCTTCTTCCATACTTTGCTGAAAAAGTATGGTTGTTTAACCATACTTTTCTCTTATCTCAAAAGTATACATGCTTTTCATCCTTACGCTAAGTTTATCCACGTAGGGTATGAACAGTGATTCTAGAATGCGCTAGAGGAGATTCCGAATAAGTAATAAATTCTCGTTATTTCAAGAGTAAAATAAGTTAATAAAATCCTGCACAGTACTAAATAAAATCATTAGAAAATAACTAAGGGTATTTGTGGGCATCAAAATTATCATAAAGAGACAGAGTATTATTTTCAATAATCTCCCCCTTTAAATAACATTAAAATGTATTGTTGAAAACAATACTTTTCTCAACAATCTCCCCCTTTTTGATGATCACAAAACCCATAAAATAATTAAAATTATTTTAACAAAATTAACTTTCAAAATTCGTTATAAAGTTTTAAATAAAAACTTCTCCACCAAAATGATAATTATAAATTCAAATTTCTCATTTAATTCTCCCCTTAAATAAAATGTTGAGGTTTTGATTTTGTGTTTATCCAAATTCTCCCCCTTTTGTGATATAAAAAAGAATGAAAAATCATGGATTTTAACACTTTTAATATTGCACTGAACTATTAGTAAATGCTATTATGAACTGCTTGTCAATAATTAAATCTGGAGTACTAGCATATTAAAAATAAAGTTAGTAAAACAAATAAAGAAACAAACAAACAAACAATGAAGGAAATTTTCATTAAAAAAGAAGTAGTATATACATGACAATGATATACATAGGAATCAAGGTTTGGGTAAGATAGGCAATAGGGTCTATCTCCTCTGGATTGCAGACTTGATTTCTGTAAACTATTCCCGAAGTCTCTTCATCATCCCATCTCCAAGATTGATAATGAGCTCTCTGTTCTCTTGAGTCATATGAATATCCTCAATTAAATTGACTCTGAAAAACTCATGCATCCTTTCCTTTTTTTCAAAAAATACTGACAGCTTCTCTGATAACTGATCTAACAGAATTCTGATCGATGGCTCACTAGATGTCAGTTGATACACTAAGAACTTATGATTGTCCAACAACACTGAAAAAGGAGCACTGTTACATTGAAGATCTTGTATCCTGTGATTCATTTTTCCCAACGTAGTTGTGATATCCTGAAACCTTCTGATTAAATCAGGTGAAGTACCTAATCCACTAACAGAATTATTTGCAACTGATGCAAATTGGTTCTCCATAAACAACTTCAGATCTGATAAATCTGACTTCATAACCATTTCAGATTTCAATTGTGTAACAACAGTCAACATATCCTCTTTAAACATTTCAACTTCTTGCCTTGAAAGTGTACACTCCTTCATCTTTTGAAACTTCAAATGTTCTAAGTCTAAGGCATTTCTCATAGAAACATTCTCATATTCCAACTGAGATACCTTTTTGTACAGTTCTTCAACTTCTTCTTTCCTTGAATTTGATGCACCCTGTGCTTGATTCACATTCTCATGTTGACACAGAAGTACCAAAGGCAATGATTCAGCATCAGATTTTTCTTTTTCTTTGTTCGGAGAAGGTTGGTCCACATATTTTTCCTTAGAGTTTTCAAACTCCTCCACAGAAAAATCCTCTTAAAGTACCTCTGTTTGAGCTTCAGAAGCATGCTCATCACATTCATCTGCATCTTTGTCTTCCACTAGAATTTTAAGAATAATATTTTCAGAAGTTTCTTGAGGTCTGACCACTTCTTCACCGGGCACTGCCTCCATCTCTTGTTCCTGTTGAAGTGAAACTTCAACATCAGCTACAATCTATTCCTGATTCTCCCTTTGAGCTTCTTCTGGAACTCCTGATCCCTCTAATGGTGCTGTTCTTTCAGTAACATCTTCCATGGTCTTATCAACAATATATTTCATTACAAAAGTATAAGAAAATAAAGCTTCTGTGGTTGTTTCCAAAGCAGGGGAAGTGACTTCCTCATTTACTGGTCTCTTTCTTTTTGATTGAAGTCCCTCTTGACTTCTGTCTTCCTCAACATCTTCCACTACAAAGCGAATCCTTCTTACTACATTGCTGACTCTGGATTCAGATTATCCCTCCTTGGACTTAGCAGGTTGAGCCTGATCACTCTCTGAGTCTTCCACATCTCCTACTGGAAAAAGTTTTCCTTTAATTGTGCTCCAGAAATATCCAACTTTCCTCAAAGTTCCACCATTAAACGTATTACTGTGATAACAGTTAACTCGAGAATCCACTAATCTCACCATGTCTTTCTTAAACAACAGTTTAGAAATAAATCTACCAAAAGGGTAGAAATTCATTCGGGCCTCACTTTGACAGTAGTATCTAAGATACCTTATCAAGTATCTTGGAAATTTTAACTTAATATCACTTAAAAAAAGAAACATTATATACATATCTGGGTACAAAATCTTTTCCATTTCTGCCATCCGTGGAGCTATTCCAGTCTGAATAAATTTGACCAAAATCTTCTGATCAGGATCCAAATCCTTGACAAACATTTTCTTTATTGTCTTAGTACCAAAAAGAAAAGACATGATGTCTTCGGATTTATGCAGAGAATCTCCAATATTTTTCAAATCAAAATGAGAAACTCCCTCATGAGGGCAGTTGAGAATCTAACTAATATCTACTGATGAGATTGAGAAATCCCTATCCTATATATTAGCTATCATACTATCCTCGATATCTCCCAGACTAAACTGTACATATTTGAAGAAGTATCTAAGTTCTACTTCATACAGAAATTCTGTATTTTCACTATTGAACATCTGTTCAAGATTCTGAAACGACAACGCTTGCTTCAACAACAGATTTTTCTGAAATAACCAGTCGAGATCGATTACCTTGCCCTGTAAGATTTTTCTTCCCTCAGTGCGTTGTCTCTTGGCATTGCTTGGCTCGACTTCACTGGCTCTTTTAGTCCTTACCATTTCTGCGAGAGTCTCTGAAGGGTTGAAGGTTAGGGTTTCAGAGGTTCGAAGGTTAGGGTTTATGAGAGAAAGTGTGATTTTTGGATTTAGAAAGGGTTTTGATAGAAGTGAAAGTGTTTAGAAGTCGAAAAGGCTCTGACAGCCTAGATTCCCATGTAATCACTAATCATTACATATATTTAAAACAAATAAAGTTTGCATATGGCGAAAGAAAGAAAATATTAAATAGTATTCAATAAACAAAATAAAATTTACATAAATAAATAAAAGTAAATAAAAATAAAAATTATTTAAAATTAAATAAACCTAGCTCCCCCTTAATAAAATCAAACCTTGCAGTGAGAAGTGGTTTAGTAAAAATATCTTCTAATTGAATTTCAGTATTTATAAATTCTAAAAATATATCCTTTTTAATAACATGATCCATTAAAAAGTGATGCCTTATATCAATGTTATTAGTTCTAGAATGACTAATAGGATTTTTTGAAATATTAATTGCACTTGTATTATCACATAAAATAGGTGTATTATTAAAATTCAATCCAAAGTCCATAAGAGTGTTTTTCATCCACAACACTTGTGCACAGAAACTGCCAGCAGAAACATATTTTGCCTCAGCTGTTGATAGGGAAACTGAATGTTGTTTCTTACTAGACCATGATACTAAAGACTTTCCTAAAAAGTGACATGTACCTTATGTACTTTTTCTATCTAATCTAAAACTTCCAAAGTCAGCATCTGAATATGAAATCAAATTGAAATCAGAAGTTTTAGGATAAAGAAGTGATTGAAAAACAGTTCCTTTTAAATATCTAAAAATTCTTTTAATAGCAGTTAGATGGGATTCTTTAGGATTTGATTGAAATCCAGCACAAAGACATACTGAATACATTATATCTAGTCTGCTAGTAGTAAGATATAACAAACTACCAATCATACCTCTATATAACTTTTTGTCAATTGATTTCCCAGCTTCATCCAAATCAAGTTTTATATTAGTACACATAGGAGTTGTAAATGGATTGTTGTTTTCAAGTCCAAATTTCTTAAGTAAATCAGTAATGTATTTGATTTGATTTAAAACATTTCCAAAATATTTTTGAAATATTTGAAGACCCAAAAAGAAATTTAATTCTCCCATCATACTCACTTCAAATTCTTCTTGCATTAATTTTGAAAATTCATGGAAAAGAGTTTTTTTAGTTAATCCAAAGATTATCATCAACATAAATTTGAACTAATAAAACATTATTTTTCATAGTTTTCTTAAAGAGTGTTGGGTCTTCCATTCCAAAATTAAAATTATTTTTCAAAATAAAAGAACTTAATCTTTCATACCAAGCTCTAGGTGCTTGTTTAAGGCCATAAAGATCTTTAGTAAGTTTAAAAACAGAATCAGGTTTTTAAGAGTTTTCAAAACCAAGAGGTTTCTCAACATAAACTTCCTCCATTAAATAACCATTTTAAAAGGCAGATTTAACATCCATCTGAAATAATTTAAAATTCATATAAGATGTATAGGCTAAAAGGATTATAATGGATTCTAACCTAGATACAGGTGAAAATGTCTCATCATAGTATATTCCTTCTTCTTGATTATATTCTTTAGCTACTAATCTTTCTTTTTTTCTAGTTATTGTGCTTTGGTCATCCTATTTATTTCTAAAGACCCATTTGGTTCCTATTACAGGATAATTCTTAGGTCTTTCCACTAATTCCCAAACTTCATTTCTTTTAAACTGATTTAATTCATCATGCATTGCTATTACCCAACTTTCATCATCTAAATCTTCTTCTATAGTCTTGGGTTCTTGTTGAGATAGGAAGGTAGAGAATTCCACTAGGTTTCCTAAGTTTCTTCTAGTTTGAACACTAGTTTCTAGGTTACCTATTACAGTTTCTAAAGGGTGATTCTTTTGGGTTCTAGACTGTCTAGGTAATGTATTTAAAGGTTCTTCAGTATCATGTTCCTCTGAACTGGACTGAATTTCTTTTATATCATTTTCAAAATCATTCTTTAAATTCTCAAGTCTCATGTTATCATTAGAGTAAAGTTCATCCATTTATTATGTCCTTTTCTCAAAGGGATCAGATTCATCAAATTTCACATGAACTGATTCTTCAACAATCCTTGACTTCTTATTATAAACTCTATAAGATTTAGAGGTAGCAAAATATACTAAGAAAATACCTTCATCAGATTTTGGATCGAACTTACCAAGATTATTCTTGGTGTTTGAGATGTAAACCTTGCATCCAAAAACTTTAAAGTAATTTACTTTAGGTTTTTTGTTATTTCATAGTTCATAGGGTGTATTTTTCAAAATAGGTCTAATTAAAACTCTATTAATTATATAACAAGCTATATTCAAAGCCTCTGCCCAGAAATATATAGGTAGGCTATATTCATTTAACATAGTTCTAGCCATTTCTTGAATAGTTCTATTTCTTCTTTCTACAATCCCATTTTGTTGAGGTGTTCTTGGTGCAGAGAAGGTGTGTTTAATACCCATATTTGAGCAAAAGGAATTAAATTCCATATTCTCAAATTCTCCACCATGATCACTTCTCAATGATATTATATTGAACCCTTTTTCATTTTGAACAGATTTGCAGAAACTTTCAAATAAAGTAAAAGCTTCATTTTAAAATTTCAAGAAGAAAATCCATGTAAATCTTGAATAGTCATCAACTAAAACATATACATATAATTTACCATCTAAGCTTGTTAATTTTGAAGGTCCAAACAAATCCATATGAATAAGTTCTAGAGTTTTAGATGTAACAACCTTATTAACAGATTTGAAGGATGATTTGTGTTGCTTGCCAAGTTGACATGCATCACAAAATCTGTCACTTTCAAATTTGAGACTAGGTAAATCAGAAATAAAATGTTTCTTAGATAACTTATGTAAAACATATACATTTCAATGACCAAGTCTTCTATGCCAGATCCATGATTCACTTACTTTAGCAGTCAAGCAGTTTACTTGTTGTTTACACAAGGAATTTAAATCCAAATTATAGACATTTTCATTTCTTGGTGATTTAAATTTAAACAGTTTATCTTTAGAAATAGTACAACAATTGTTAGTAAAATCAACAGTATATCCATCATCACAAAGTTAAGAGATACTTATCAGATTGTGTTTTATTCCTTGTACAAAAAGTACTTTGTTGATTGAGACTGTTTTTGGATCTCCAATAGTTCCAATGCCAATGATTTTTCCTTTGGCATTGACACAAAATGTGACAAGTCCTCCTTCCTTTTGAGTGAGTGAAGAAAAATTCAATGAGTTTCCACTCATATGTCTTGAGCAGCCACTGTCCATGTACCATATATCTTTTCTTCTCTGGTGACCTACTACCTTCAAAGACATTAAAACAAATTGCTTTGGTACCCATATTTTTTTGGGTCCAGGGGTGTTAGCTAGAAATGATCTGGGTATCCAGATTTGCTTTGTTCTTTTAAAATTATCTGAATCATACAAGTCTTTTGAAACATAGGCTTTCTTAATACCAAAAATTTGAGGTTGTCTTAAGAAACTGTTTTTAGCTACATGTCCCTTTGTCCCACAAAAATTATAATTAACCTTTTTAGAGCTAGGAACAAAATAATTTTTATATAGCTTTGGTTTTTCTCCTTTACTGCCAATTCCAAATCTCTCTTTTTTAATGATAGTTTTTCCCAGAATTTTATTTAATGAATTCTCTCCTTTTGTAAAAACCAATGAAGCCTGTTTGTAAGATTTTACTTCATCCTGCAATGTTTTTATTCTTGATTCAAAATTAATATATTTAGTGTTAATTGAATTGTATTTATCAGTTAATTCCTTATGTTGTTTCAGCATTGTATCTCTTTCATCTGAAACGGATTTATGTATATTTTTTAGTAACTTATGTTTCTTAAATAGTGAGTCATATCTTTCTTCAAGCATATTGCAGTAGGATGTAAGTTTTTCATTTTTGTAGCTTGATTCAGAATTTGATTCAGAGGAGTAATATGAGTGTACCTCATCAATTTCTTCCATAAAGCACATGTTTTCTTTTCGATTGAATTCTTCTTTCTCTGAGCTTGATTCAGAAGAGCTACTAGTGTCTTCAGATACATTCCAAGTGGCTTTCATATCTTTCTTTTCTTTCTGCTCAAAGTCATTTCTTTTGAATAATTTCTTCTTCTTTGTATCCTTCAATTGTGGGCAATATGGTCTGATATGTCACATATTTTTTCATTCATAACATCTTACTTTATTTTTGTCTCCCTTAAAGGATTTTTTGAAGCCTCTTTTCTTGCTGTAGAATTTTCTAAATTTTCTGGCTAACTGAGCCAGTTCTTCATCTGAGTTGGATGAGTTAGATCTTTCTGATTTAGCTTTGACTTCTTTGTTCTTCATCTTTCTATTCTCTTGTTGTGAAGTTACCTTCAAGGTAGTATCTTCTATTTTCATAAGCACTTTATGTTCATTAGCCTCATCTTGCATTTCAGCTTCATACATCATCAGTGTACCAATAAGCTCTCTCATAGTTAGATCTTTGACAGGTTTTGATTGTCTGATTGCAGCAGGAATACCATTCCATCGAGTAGGAAGTACTCTTAGTACTTTTAATGCTTGATCAGCCTTCTTGATAGGTTCTCCTAAAGCTGTTATGTTATTGACAATTTCTGTCAATCTCCCATTCATTTGGGTAATGCTCTCACCTTCAACCATTCTGAAAGTATCAAATTTCAATTTGGAAGTTTCATATCTCATTTGTCTCACATTTTTTGTTCCTTCATATGCCACGGCTATTGTTTGCCACATCTCATATGTTGTCGGGCACTGAGATACTCTGTTAAATTCATCTGGTCCTAGACTGCAGATAATTGCATTCATAGCCTTCAAGTTCATATTGTACTCTACCTCTATAGCAGCACTCCATGTCTCAAGATTTTTAGAAATTTCATAAGGAGTCAGAATCTTTGAATAGACTCTATATCCGAAGTTTTTCAGATATATTATCATGTGCGATTTCCAGCAACCATAGTTGTCTCTATTAAAATATGGTGCTCTGAACATCGACATCCCTTCTCTTGTATTAGTCATGATTCTCTGTTGTATAATCCTTAAATGCTTCTAGCTTTCTAAGGATCTATCAGAAGCTCCACCTCTGATACCAATTGTTGGATCTGAATCTACAGATTATACACAAGAGGGGGGGGTGAATTGTGTCTTTTGAAATTTTTCGATAACTCTTTTCTTGAATGAGTTTTGTCCTTTATACTTTATCATATTTGATCGTGCAACGAAATAAGTAAAATCAAGAACACAAAGATGTATAGTGGTTCAGGGAACAGAAGGCCCCTAGTCCACTCCACCAACGCTCAACTCCAAGAGCTTGATGATTTTCACTATCTGGTCCTCTTTTCCACAGACTGATTCACAAATGAGTACAGGAAGTTGACACCTTTACAATCCAAGGAAAAATAAATCCTTCTGGTTCAAAAACGAACCAGCACAGCTTATAACGATAAGCTGGTTACTCAAGAATAAAAAGATTTTCAGAAAGAAATTTTCCAGTTGATCTTCACAATTGTAACAGAATGCAATTGATAGCAGATGGATCGAAGTCTCTAGAAATATTTATCTTTAAGACGAATCAGTTCTGAGTTGATCCAGTTGCAGTAGATGTAGAGATATAGTTCACAACTTCAACAGTAGTAGATCCACAATATATATTCGATGTAGAACAGGTGAATCTTCTATCAAGTTCCTTCTTCTTGAAAGAACAGAGCTTTGACGCTCCTTTTTGAATCAGCAGATCAATCGTGAATTCCCGTAGTCTCTGTTTTTTTAATAATATATTGATCACATATATATATTCTTGTACCTGGTGTTTCAGAGAGAACATATATAATAAAGCTTAGCATATCTCCTGTACATTTAGATCCATAAAAGTCGCCTTCTGATTCGCGATATTCAAAAATTTTAATTTACAAAGAGGTCGTAACTTCCCTTAAGACTCGGCATAAAAAGATCCTTTTAATTCAATCTTAAATCCATTAATAAAATGTCTTTGAATCAGTCAAAGTTGTAATTTAAAAATGACTTTAAATCCAGCTTGAAATCCGCCCAGAAATCATCTTACTGATCGTTGCACATAAATATCGTCTGTCAAAATTTCCGACGCCAAACGTAAGGTTGATGACGTGGCCTCAAAACGTAGGGTTAATAACATAGTCTTCAAACATAAGATTAACAACATAAGGTTGAACACAAACTTAGGGTTGACAACGTAAGGTTGAACAAAAATGTAGGGTTGATCATCCATACTTTTTAAGAACTTATGGTTGTTTACAAAAGTAAGGTTGATGAACCGTGCTTTTGAGAAACAAACGTAACGTTTAGAATTTACGTACAGTTCTCCTTCCATACTTTGCTGATAACTAAAACGTAAGGTTCCTTCCTAACGTAAGGTTATTCTTCCATACTTTGCTGAAAACGTATGGTTTTTTAACCATACTTTTCTCTTATCTCAAAAGTATACACGCTTTTCATCCTTACGCTAAGTTTATCCACGCAAGGTATGAACAGTGATTCCAGAATGCGCTAAAGAAGATTCCGCGCTATATTTATCTACATAAGATATGAATAGTGATTCTAGAACATGCTAAAGCAGATTCTGAATAAGTAATAAATTCTCATTATTTCAAGAGTAAAATAAGTTAATAAATTTCTGCACAATACTAAATAAAATCATTAGAAAATAACTAAGGATATTTGTGAGCATCAAAATTATCATAAATAGACAGAGTATTATTTTCAATAATCTCCCCCTTTAAATAACATTAACATGTATTGTTGAAAACAATACTTTTCTCAACAGTATCATGTTTCAGATACATGATGTCCAATCAATAATTATTCTCTTTATTCATTTTTAGTTATTACTATCCATAAGGTTTTCACTATGAAAAAACCTATGGATGTAGTTTCATTCTCAGTTTATTAAAGGCATGAGTTTTTATTTTATTCATCATGCCATATTGAATATGCCTAATTTTTTATGATTCAGTTATTATTGATTCATGCTTTCGCTATTTGTAACTATTACCGAGAATTTGATATCACCCCTTTCATTTGTTTACCTTCAACTTGTTATGAAGAGGAGATCATTTATTGAGTTCTCATGGATGCAGTATTTTAGTTTTTGTTATGTGTTTTATTTTTTTACCTTTCCCAATGTAATATGAGTTACATGCATATATCTAGTTTCTTCAAGACTACTAAACTACTTGGTCCTTTGGGATTTGATTCCTTGTAATCATGCCAATGTAATTAGTAATGTACCAGCTCCGGTCTAGAGGGGTCGGGACGTTATAGTTGGTATCAGAGAAAGTTTAGTAGAAACCTTGGGACCTATATTTAGAAAACATCGGTTTGGGGAAAATCCCTAAGATGGTCTATGAGGATAAATAAACAAGAAAATCCGATAATTTTGGCAAGGAATATATTATGTGTATCTTTCTAGAAAATACATCCATGTATGGATATAAACAAGTAGAGGTAGCTCTGGCACAGATGTACCTAGGAGTGAAAACTCCAAAAAGGAGTTTCAGGCTTGACCTAGGGTATCCTGGTACGCGACAATGGGCCTTGCTGCACTCTTGGTTTGACAATTCCAGGGGATATGCTTAAGATAATTGACATTTTATTTACCCACCAATATTAAGGATTTATGCCCCAAAGTGACCAAAGAATATGGTTTTAGGATTTAGGATGTTTAAATTTATGCTATGTTTTATACCATGTTTAGAGTTATAGAGGGTTCATAATTTTATGAGCTAATATATAATATGGAAATTGATTATAAATTACGCCTATTATAAGGAATAAAAACTTCACCAATGCACGTGATGCAAAGCATAATAAGGATCATATATCTAATGGTCTTAAGCCATATTTTCAACAGAAGATTGTCTCCCAAGTATCCTCAACATATGAGGAAATAATATCATGTGTTAACAAGGTATGTAAAGACTTCTCTGAGTCCTATGTATTTGAAGGGAAGAAAAATAATGAGAGGATGGCAGAGAAATATGGGGATAAAGGGAAGAAGGGAAAGAAGATTTTTCCCACATGTGAAAATTATGGAAAGAATAACCATGGTAAATGCTTGAATGGAATGAGAGTTTGCTATAAGTGTGGAGAAAAAGGACACCAATTTCATGATTGAAAGGGTAGTAAAATGGTTTCTAATGTACAGTGCTTCAACTGTAAGGAGATGGGACACTATGTCAATCAATGTCCCAATCGTCAAAGGAATATACCCCACGTGATTATTTTGGATAATGATCAAGTTATAATGCTACCAGAGATGAAGTATAATGATCAATATTCCTAGTAAAGAATCATGTCATTTGAATATTTTTTCAGTATTGTACTGGTTGTAAGAATTATGAGATTTATAAGGATTTTACTGTAGTAATATTTCATTAAGTATTTGAGGTTATATGGTGAATGGTAAAAAGGAAAAGTGATTCAGTAGAAAGTTAAACTTTTTAGAAAACACATGATCGAGGGAAAGACCATCTTTATATATATATATATATATATCATGTTGAGATAATGATTAATAAATGATTGATTTAGATAAGTACTGACTACCTTGGAACTAATTATTGACTTGTCGAGAAGTGGTCTATGCTATCATCGATGGAGTTTACAAAACTTTTGGATTTAAGGAATATATCCAATAAAATGTATCTTACTTAGGGAATACAAAGGAATTCATGTTTTCAATATGGTTTTTAGGGTAATTCAAGTTATTACCATATTTCAAGAGGATACATAATGATGTTATTCACATGTTTGGAATGTGAAATTTTAGATTTGCTTCGTGTTGATTAAGGGTTAATGATAATTTCATCTTGGAAATTTATAGGCCTTCATTATAATGTGTTGAATAATTATATTTTGGAATTTTTAACTATTTATAAAATGGTTTAATTTGAGTATTCTATGTGTTTTATTGTTTAATGTCACTACATGATGGTTTGGTTATTCTTCCATGACCATGTTTTCCAATTATAATGTGTTGTTTTGTAGTAACCGATTCTTTTACATTTCCTCTTATTAATATAATATTTTAACTATATTCTTGACGTGGTTTTCCCACACAAGAATTTTCAAGTATTAACCATTAACTTTCGAAGTTCAATTTCAAATTTCAAGGATGAAATTTTTGTAAGGAGGGGATAATGTAACACCCCAAGAATTTACAAATAGATTTATTATAGAATGCATGAAACACTGAGTCTCTACAAATCAACACTTTGTTATAACCTAGTCAAGTAAACATAATTTTTCCACTTCTGTGATTTGAATTTTGAAAAACTGGCATACATGGTAGCATTCAGTAAGATATTCAGAGTCTGATAAAACAAACTTAATTTTTGGTGAATAGTAACATACCCTTATGAATAGTGACATACCCTTATGAATAGTAATGAATAGTAATGAATATAAAAACATATAAAAAATATAAACTTCACCCATGAATGTATAAATACAATTTGTACATCTTAAAAGTGAAAAAACTATCATAGTATAAGTATTGGTATTTTTGTATGACATAAATATTTAAATTACAATTTTCTGATTAATTTAATAATTTAAAATGGAAATGTATTTTCATAAAATGTAATCACAAATTGTTACTTTATTTTCTTATGATTATAATATAATTTTACAGGACTTTGATTAATTTCTCAAGGTCTTATAAAACGAATTATAGTTTTAAAGTGTCTTTTTTGAAATAAATTGTGATTTTATTTAAAAATTAAATTAAAAATATTTAGAAAAATATTTTTAAAAAATTTATTTCATTTTTTGATTCTTAACAATGAGAAATGGTTAGGGTAAATTTTTGAGATTTTTCTAAAATACTTGAATTTTGCGTGAATAGTAAAAATACAGTTTTGAGTTTTCAGTAGTTTAATGACATCATAATGACATAATAATTAAAATAAAAGGATGGTAGAGTTTTTTACAGTAACATATGAAATTATGTGTCCCAAGTGGATAAAAACATGTGAAAATACCATGGTAAAGCCCTTGGTTTTTCAAAAACCGCTAATGAGGTGTTCCTTTGAAATTATTAAAAAAACTCCCTCTCTTTTCTGTAAATACTCACTCATCCATTTGTTATCTTTAATTAAAAATCCCTCATCCTAGAATATATTGTGGTTTTACCTACCTAGGAGTCCTAAAAAGGTGTCTTTAATCCCCAAAGGTCCCAACCTTCATGTTCTAGGAGTTACTCTACAAGGTAAGGGAACCTTTCACCCTCCTCTTCTATTCAACACTTCTTTTATGTTATCTCTTTGAATTTACATTATCATATATTGGGGTTTGATATTATATATTCATATTACTGTAATTTTTATTTCCATATTATGAGATACCCTTTTTTATCTCATCAATTTATTTTAAGAAATTTTAAGCGACGCCGTTAGGCTGCCGAATTTTCATAAGGGATCTCCCAACTTTTCTTTTATTTTCAAGTTCATCTCTTTTCTTTTTCTATCCTCACCTAATATATACAAATGACCATTATAACTCCATTATAATCTATATAATGGAATAATATCATGTTAATGGAAGAACCATAATCAATATTCTTACTCCCTTCCTTTTATTTTTATAAACGAATTCAACGTCCATGAGGTTCCAATTCATAACCTTCGTGGATGACGAAGTTTCGTTCTTCATTTTCTCATTAATTACAGGTCATGAAACCATTTTGATGGTTGAACCAGAATATAATATATGTATTATAACCTAATTAATATTCAGTAACCAGTATATGTACATAATATTAAATCATACGACCAAACTAGTTCCTAATAATCAAAATACCGCTAAAATAATCAAAGTGAATGTCAAAAATATTTCATCTAATGATTCATCCTCATTACATGTAAAACAAATGATATAAATGACCATTAACACTTATGTATGTTCATAAATATTATTTAATTTCAATTCTGTATATTTACATCCATTCCACATGAACTCCACTACTTAAGAGCAAGTGAACCGGTTATGAAAATAAAGAAAACGAACACTTCAGAACGATGAAATTCGATATTATAACTTATCAATAAGGACATAAATGAAGTAAAAAAATTATTATAAACTAAATAAATTTATAATAGGTTCTTATTTAAGTTATTAATGAGTATAATTTCATATTCCAAGACCTTAAGTTCAAGATCGAAACACATTCGGACTTAAGGTAAGGGGTTTCTTCATCTCACTTCCGTTTTTGTGAGATTTTTCGTATTCACTACAATTACTTGTGTATGTTGTATGTATACTTCCCATTAATATTTCATATCATGAATATATTTATTATAATGGTATTAAATGTATCATTTTTTGGTTCTTAATTTTTGGGCATTCGAATCGATTGATTAAAAAGTGATGGAGGTTTTCCACCCAAACCTCCATTTTCATTCAGGTTGCTCTTATTCTCTATTCAACTCAATGAAATTATTATTTATTCTTATATACTCATCATAAATTATGTTTTAATGTCTTATATATGTGTAACAATCATATTAATTCTTTATTTTTTGGTAATTTACATGTTTAAAATAATCTTTCAAAAATTCTTCCAAAATGCAAGCTTGATTCAAGAAACTTCTAATTTTTTTTTACCTATTTTGATGTTCACTATATAATAAATTTTAATCTATGTTTATCTTTTTAAATCACACATTTTAAATTATATTTTGGTTCATTTTTGGTTTTATTAAATAAAACAATTCTTTTCACTTTAAAATTTCTTTAATGAATTCCTTAAACCGCCCTAAAATGTTTTAATTCTAAAGCTTATTTAGAATCATTTTTTACATGATTTCACTTCAATAGGACATCATTTATGCCTCAAATGTAATCTCAATGTACTTACCTTTTATTTTCTTGGATTTACATGTTTAAAACTATATTTATATCAAATACAAATTATTTACCAAAAGAACTCTTCTTTCCAAAGTAAAATGGTTTTTTCTCCTCACACTTTAACTTTTTGAGATATACACCTTGTTCGCTACTTATTTCTTTCTTATGGTGTATGTACTACCATTTGGTATATCATATTGAGAGTATCCTTATTCCCAATATATTTTAATATGTTATTATTTGAATGTTTTAAGGTGGTATGGGACACTTTGGAATGTTTAAGGATTATTTCCTCAAGAATTTTTCAATGGTCTCGTTTAAAAGTATCTTTATTTCCTTTGATGAACCCATATCATAAAATATATATGAATATTGAGAAGGAATGTTGTACTTGTATAAAATCTATGTATAAATAATGCTTTGTACATGTAGCGGTGGGTGGGGCCCGCTATAGCCCCTCGATGCATCGACAGGTCTCATGAGACAAATTAGTTGGCGACAAACCCTTCGAGTTTGTTTTCAAAAAATCAGACGGGTTTCTACCCACAGACTTAAACTGTTTCGACAGTATTGTGGTATCATGTGCCAGAAACATGATGTCCAATAAATAAGCATTCTATTTATTAATTTTCAGTTATTACTATCCATGAGGTTTTCACTATGACAAAACCTATGGATGTAGTTTCATTCTCAGTTTATTAAAGGAATGTGTTTTTTATTTATTCATCCTGCCATATTGACTATGACTAATTGTTTGTGATTTAGTTATTATTGATTCATGCTTCCTCTATTTTTAACCCTTACTGAGCATTTGAGCTCACCCCTTTCATTTGTTTACCTTCAACAGGTTATGAATAGGAGACCATTTATTGAGTTCTCATGGATGCAGTCTTTTAGTTTTTGTTATGTGTTGTATTATGTTACCTTTTCCAATGTAATATGAGTTACATATATGTGTCTAGTTTCTTCAAGACTACTAAACTACTTGGTCCTTATGGATTTGATTCCTTGTAATCATGCCAATGTAATTAGTAATGCATTGGCTCCGGTCTAGAGGGGTCGGGGCATTAAACTAGGTACATTAGACCTTTTAAATACTGGATAGAATTGGAGCTATAGATTATCATTTTTAAATGCCACCTAGCCTTTCTAAAGTACACAATTTTTTTCACATATCTTTATTAAATAAGTTCATGCCATACCCAATGCATGTCCAAAATTATGAAGAAATAGAATTAGAACCTGATTTATCTTACTATGAAGATGTTATCTTGATTATGGACACTAGAGATAGGTGTTGAGGAAAAATATGACTCAACCGGTAAAGGTACTTTGGAAAAATCATAAAATTGAAGAGGTGATGTGGGAACTGAAGGAATCTATGATGAAGAACTACCCAAATCTTTTTATGAGGCGACATTCTAGAAATTTTGAGGAAAATTTTTATAGGAGGGGAGAATGTAACACCCTAAGGTCATATGGTATATCACTTTCAAAATTTGGCATCATTGATAGTTTATGTTTCATGCAACACCAAGTTTAAAACCATAATATACTGTTAAATATGATCGTTAGAACAGTAATGTGACAATTAAGAATAGTAATATGACTAATAGAATAACAAACTCACCCATTAAAATATAAATAAAATTTAAGTATCTTATAAATGAAAATATGGTATATTTATATCATGGAATAAGTAAATAATTTTTTTTAAATGATAAATTAGGTGTTTGTATTTTTGTAGGTCATAAATATTTAATTACAAATTTATAATTAATATAATGATTTAATAGAAAATATATTTTCATAAAATTGAATCATAAATTAATATTTTGTTCTCTTAAGATTATAAGATAATTTTATGAGACCTTAATTAATTTTTCAAATTATCATAAAAATAGTTATAGTATTAAAATCAGTATTTTTTGAGTAAATGATGGTTTTATTTAAAAATTAAATTTCTCATATTTAGAAAATTATTTTCATAAAATATAATTCATTTTTTAATTCTACATGTTGAAAAATGGTTAGGGTGGATATTTGGGATTTTTATAAAATACTTGATTTTTTGTGAATAGTAAAATACAATAATTTACCGTATTTAATAAATACATGAATTATTGAGTCATAAATGATGTATAAAATCTCTCTTACAATCATTGGGTTGAGAGGGTGGTGATAAATTACTAGGACTTACGTGACATCCCCAAGACACTAAAGGATGGTAATAAATGCTGAAGGGTTTCAATACATGTGGGGGACGATTTACCCATTAAGAATAAAACCAATAACCAAACAATCCAAACCAAAAAAAACCACTATATGATGCATGATAATAATGAAAGACAACTCAATATTTCATTTATCAAAATCATGCTAAATCCAAGTACCACATCAGAAGACTACAAAATCAAAGTAAACGGTGGTAGACAAACTATGAAAGCTCCAAGACAACTACGAGACTCCAAAGCTCCACATGATCCAAGCTCCAACTCCACCAAACAGCCCAAGTATCACAAAGTTGTGATAAATATGTGTGATACTTTACCTTCACCCATGTCTTGGTAGATGACATCTACAAAATCAACAAAGTACAAAAGAAAGGGTGAGTAATAAAACGCAGTAGGTTTTCCCCAATGACTTCCCAACTCACCCCACTAGGATAGAAAAATTAGCAACATTTATATAAAACAATTTATATAAAAAAATTCTAAAATATTTTATGATTAAATATAAAAAACCTTTAAATAATTTTATAACTAAATATAAACAAGTGTCATATCAACCAATTTTCTATAAAAATCCATTTTTCAATGAAAGCAAACAAACCATGCTTTTAAAACCATTTCCCAAGTTTCCTTTGGCATAACCATTCCATTTCACATATCCACACTACCAACCATGCATGTTTCGTTATGACAGTTCCATACTCATGAGCGATCACTCGTCGATCTACCATGTCGTCATAATTTATTTACATCCTATGTGTCATTACACCTTTGGCACCAAGCACAAGTTCATATTTCAACCAAGCCTCATAAATGTAGTATGAACACACACACCAAGTATGCCCAAAACCATTTCCAAAACCAACATGCCAAAACCATTTCAATAAAACACCCTTTTTATTGAAAACATTTTTACAATAATCTAATTCAAAAATCAAGCAAGGACATATTTTAAATAAACATTTTAAAATCAAGAAACCAAAGCACTTTGCACAACAATTTACCACAATTCCATAATTTCACCAAAAACGATAAATCGTCACTAAAGGGGATTTATATAATTCTTTACACCAAGATTTCACAACCAATTTCAATCAATTAAATCAATTTGAAACTAAGCCAATAATTTCTAATAAAAGGAGTCGAGATTGAATCCACTTACCTTAAGAGTTTTGGCGAAAATGATAAACGACACGAAAAATGTTTGAAAAATAGGTTGAAACTCTATGAACTCACCTAAGATTTGTTCCCCTAAAATGAACCAAGACAAATATAATCATATTTAGCATCCAAAACCTTATATCTACTCACAGTGGGTGTAGATCTAAGAAACTGAGAAGGAAGGAGAATTAGATCCAATAAAACGCATCAAAAACGATGAAGAATGAAGCCTTACCACGAGAAATAGACTTCTAATCACCAAAGGAAGTCTTTTAATCGCCTCTAGATCAATAGAAGAACCTTTATTTACCTTAGAGAGATAAAAATACCAATTTAGGTCCTAATAGGAGTAAAAAATAATGGGTTAAAGGGAAAATCGAGTGATATCCACTTTTTAAGGAGGTGGTTTTTACCTACGCATGATTTAGTCACATGGTTAGATAAACCATGTGCTAACTATGCTCCTGGTTATGCCTTAAGAAAGACCTTGCAAGGTTGGCTCGCATGACTTACAAACCATGCACTGACAATTCCAAATATCTCTATCCAACATTTTCACCACTTTGCACTATTTCTCCTAGGATTCCGCGTGGTTTGGACAAATCGTGTGCAGCCTGTGCACCTCCCATTTTGCCCATATCTCATTGTGCACGGTTTTCATAAACTATGCACCACCTGTTCACCTGTAGAAAATACCCTAAAACTCTAAAAAAGTTCTCTAAACTCTCCCAACATTTACCCTTAAACTTTATATTCATAAAAATCATAAAGAAATGGTTACATACCAGAATCTGGGGGTGTTACATTCTCCCCACCATTGGTCTTTCTGTCCCAAGAAAGTAGAAAACCATCATTTTTCCCTTAAAGAGTTCTGGCCATTGCTCTCTCATTTCCTTCTCGTATTCCCAAGTTTATTACTAAATTTGACCATGTTTCCATAAAAACCGTACTTAACCAATTCTTTTTCCATGCAAGACTTTCTCTTGCCTATCCACAATCTAAACCAAGATATGTACCAACGAAGCATATGAATCTAGGTCAATGTGATCCCATTTGATCACGTGGTTAGGGTTAGGATGATACTTTTTCAAATGAGATACATGAAACACATTATGCATCAAATTGAACCTTGGTGGTAATTCCAAAATTATATTCCACCTCTCCAACCTGTTCCAATATCACAAAAGGACCTATGTATCAAGGAGATAACTTGTACTACTTCCCAAAAAGATGATGTCCAAGAATTGGAGAGATCTTTAAGAACAAATGATCAGTCACTGTGAATGACAATGGTCTTCAGGTATGATCCGCATAAGATTTTTGGTGACTCTGATTCGTCTCCATCCTCTTTCTAATCAACTAAATCTTCTCTATTGTTTCTTGTACAAGGCTCAGCCCAACTAGTGAAGTCTCACCTGTTTCCACCCAACAAAGTAGAGAACGAAAAGGATGCCCATAAGAGGCTTCAAAAGGATTCATATGTATCGAGACCGGATATCTATTGTTATAAGAAAACTCCACCACTGGAATGTGATCTTCCCATGAGCGAGAAAAATCCATTACACAAGCCTAAAACATATCTTCTAACATTTTTATTTTCCTTTCATATTGTCCATCCGTCTGAGGATGATACATCGTACTCATAGTTAACTAATTTATATCGGATTTATTTAAGGATTTCCAAAAACATGGTATAAACCTCATATCTCTATTTTGAAACTATCGAAACTGGTATGCCATGTCTCTTTACCACTTATTGAATATAGATTTTGGACAGATCCTCCACTATATGAGTTTCACGAATAGGGATGAAATGGGACGACTTGGTAAGCTGATTCATTATCACCCATATGGAATCGTGTTTCTGAAGTATTCTTGGGAGAACTTTGAAAAAAATATATCATTATCTACTCCCATTTCCAAATAGGTATAGGTAAGGACTGCAACATACTTGTCGGTCATTGATGTTCTTCCTTAACTTGCTGAAAAGTTAAACACTTTGAAACAAACTCATCCACCTTCCATTTTATGCCAATACACAAAAACTGTGATTTAAATTATTTATAAATCTTCTATATTCTCGGATTAATAGACCATCTTGAATGGTGGTAAGCATGAAGAAGTTGTTCCTGACTAGCCATAGGTACAACCATCCAATTTTTGAAGCATAACACTGAATTCCCATCTAGATTCCATCCCTCAATTCTCTCCCCGCCATTGAGTTTTGAAATCATTGCAACACATTTTTCATCGAATTTCTATGACTCCTTTACCATATTTACCAAATCAAGAACCACCATAACTAAAAATAAAACCACAACATCACATCGGTCTTCACATTCTACATGCAATTCGGCTAAGACCGACATCACCTGCCACTCATCTAAAGATTCTTTTTCTAACTAAGCATATGACTTTCTGATTAATTCATTGGCTATTGAATTGTCTTTACCCAATGTATACATCAAGTTAAAGTCGAAAATCTAGAGATATTCCATCCATCTTCTTTGCCTCAAATTCAAATATTGTTGTGAGAAAATATATTTCAATCTTTTATGATCTGTGAACATAGTAAATTTCTCACCAAAGAGATAATGTCGTCGAGTCTTCAAATCATAGACAATTGCATATAACTCTAAATCATGTGTTGGGTAGTTCTTCTCATGAACCCTCAACTTCCTTGAGCTATAAGCAACAACATGGTCTCCTTGCATGAGAACACATCCCAAAACAGATCCCAAATAATCACAATACACCACATACCCCTGTCCTAATTCCAAAAAAATCATGATAGGTACTGATATAAGATGAACTTTTATCTCTTGAAAATATTTTTGGCATTCCACAGTCCATTGGAATGAAACATTATTCTTTTCCAAAGTTGTCATATGTGAATCTAGTCATGAGAAATCATGTAAAAAGTGCCAGTAATAACCAGCTAGACCAAGGAAAATACTTATCTCAAAAACATTCTTCAGTAGTTTCCAAGAGATAATAGCTTTTATCTTCTCTAGATCTATTGAAACACATCTTTCAGAAATTACATGGCCAAGAAAGTGTACCTCTTGTATCAAAAAATTACACTTTCATAGTTTTTCATACAAACCATGATCTCTCAAGATTCCTAACACTGTAGATAAGTGTTGCTGATGCTCAACCCTTGTCCTTGAATACACCAATATGATATATAAAAATACCACAACAAAAGAATCCAAATATTTCTGAAATATTTGATTCATCAATTCCATAAATACCACTGGTGCATTCGTTAGACCGAAATCCATTACCACATGTTTATAATGACCATATCTACTTATGAAATCTTTCTTTAGAATATCATCCTTCTGAACTCATAATTGTTAATATCCTGATCGCAAGTCAATTTTATAGAACCACTTAGCTCCCCTCAATTGATCAAACATATCATCAATATATGGTATTGGATATAAATTCTTTATTGTAACTTGGTTAAACTTATGATAATCCACACTTAACCTTAGAGTTATATCTTCTTTCTTCACGAACAAGATCGGTGTTGCCCATGAAGATGTGCTAGGCCGAATTAAAAATGTTAGGACCAAAAGGGGCCTAGATACACTAAGAGGGGGTGAATCAGGGTTTGGATATTCTATTTCAAAATTATTCCTGTCCCACTGGATCTTGACCTCAATATTATAAGTGTCACTTTGTTTGCACTTATGTGTTAACATTGATCTTGTTATTTCCTTATCTATCTAATGATTATGCTTTGGACACAATGCAGGGAAGAAATAAGGTAGACATAGAGATTTTTACTTGGTTCACCCTCATGGGGCTACGTTCAAGGAGTAAACAATGGTGATGTGATACTATACCAAATCCACTAAATCTCACTGAAAATAATGTTTGGGCTAGATCACTTATATGATCAGGATCACTGCCTTTATAATGTTTAGAGTCAGCTAACTACTTTCCCAAGGGTCAATCCCTGTTCTTCTATCTCTAGCTCACTACCAGTAGAAAGGATCACCTTATTCCTCTTCCTTTTCTCATTACTCTGGAAAGGATCCACTCACAGTTTATGGACTTATAGGTCCTATCATTATCACTAATGAATGCATCCTCCGCTGTATGTAGAAGCTCTATTGAAGTCCAAGTTTCATTCACTGATGAATACCCCTTTTCCACTAAACACTGGGAAATAACCTTGGAACTACCTTTTCAAAGCTCACACAAGACTTCGCAATTATCCAACCTCTTCACGAAGCTCACAGGTTCGCAGAACTCATAGGTTCACAAAGCTCACTAGATTGCAGAGCTCTCTAGATTGCAGAGCTCACTACTTCACAGATCTCACACCGGTCTCTATGATTTCTCAAAGCTAAACAAGCCCTTGCGAAGTGCATGTTTTCCGCAAAGCCAAACTGGCCTTGACAATGCGCCTTTCTTTCGCAGAGCTTAACTGTCTCTGTGAATTATCTTTACTTTCACGAAGCTCCTTGATCTGCAAATCTCCTTCACAATTTGAGAGATTAAGGTTTTTTGTTTGATCTCTCTACTTCTCTCAATGTGGTTGAGGTTTATTTATAGGTGATTCCACCGACTTGAGAACCTTCTGCTCAAAGTCAGCACCACGTCAGCTCAAATCGCAAAGCTCTGAAATTTCAGATGAAATTATCTCAATATCACGAAGCACCACTGCAATTTTTGGATCACATAACTCATCATAATCATAGAGTGCTCCATCAATTTCTGTTTGCATCCTTCACAATGCTCCCTCGCAATGCTGTTCTCCTCTGCTGTTCATGAAGCTCGTCATAATCGCAGAGCTCACTGTCAACATTCTTTATGTCTTTGTGAAATAAAATTCGTGAATCCCATCTTTCAAAAACTCATGCCTTTTCCATATTTTGATGAGATATTTAAGGAAATCCACTTTTCACAATGCTCACCAAATCCCAAATTTTGGACCCCAAAAATTTGTCAAACACTAGAAAACGGTGCCATGTTGTATTCATTCTTTTGTACCACCTCCAGATCTTTTATTATTTTTTCATGGTTCTCTATCAACATGGATTGTCAACAATGTCTATAGAACTCGACAATTCACCATGAAAACTTACTTTGTCAACAAACACAACCAACCCAAAAATGATACAAAATTACCTTGAGGGATTTTTTCCCAACAAAACCCTTGCTTTCCAACTCTTACAATTATACTTTGAGTTCTATTAACTCTCTTGGTTCCATTTGAAAAGATGTAAGTGAGATAGGATTATTCCTTAGGATGAGATCAATTATAAAGTACACTTCTCTTATCAGTGGTAACCTAGAGAAATTATGAGGAAAAATATATTGAAATTGATCCACGATTGTTGGAAAACTGTTACTCTCAGTCTCTTCCATCGATGAAAAATTCAACACCACCAACTAGTAAGATATTTTTCCCACTGCTGGTGCCAAAAATCCCATATCACATGTCTTTACTACCCTTTCTCCTTTAAAGAGATTCTCAACGCCATATTCAGTTGTGAAAATAACTATTCTACTATAATAGTCTATGTGAGCATTGAACATTGTCAACAAATCCATACTTAGGATTAAATCATAGACATACATCTTCAACACCAAGAAATCCCATTTCATCTCAGCTCCATCAATAGTTATAGAACATGATTTACACAGTAAGTCTCTACATTATCTTTTCCCAAGAGGAGTTTGAAGTTTTATCACAGAAGGCATCATCTCAATTTTTAAACTTATAAAATAGAAAAAATGAGAATAAATGAATCAATGCGATGAATCAGTATCAAACAACACTTGCATAAGGGTAGAATTAAAAATAATAGTACCTCTCACCATAGATGGTCCATCCTGATCATCAACAATCACCTACTAAGATCTATATAATTTTTTCATCGCTGCACTTTGATCCTTGTTTCCTTACTGATATTACCCTTTCTAAGGAGTTATGGTATTCCTAGAATCACTATGGATATCTCTATTCTACGAATGATATTGATTCTACTACCCTCTCCCCATCAAAGAATATGACACATGCGATGCCTGAGAAGTGTCTTGAGAACCTGAACTCAGAGAACTATTACAATAACAATTAATATGTCCCATCTCAGTGCAATTATGGCATGCTCTTGGTGGTGTTTTACACTCTCACTTCATGGGGTCAAAGTAAACACATTGGAAACATCCTGCTTTTATCATGGGTCTTGAAGGAAGATTCACTGATCTAACTATCTGATTCTGATTTGTGTTCCCACCTTGTAAGTAAGTTTCCCTCTTCTTCTTTCTCCTAGCATTAGATTTCCCACCATTTCCCATAGGTATCAACATAATTCTTCCTCCCATAGCTCCTGAGATATCCCTTTCAGTCACAGTTGCTCTATTCACCATCTCTTTATAATCTGTAATACAGAGCATGACAATCTTTGAGAGAATCTACCACCTTAGTCTTGAATCAATGATTTTTGTCTTCAAGGCCAAACTAGCCACAACCTCAGGTTCAAAGCACACTAAATTCGTGAATTTATCCACATACTCTATGATAGAGATATTTTCTTATTTTGAGTTAAAGAAGTCTATCATTCTATGAATCTTGAACATGTAAGGATATAATTTTTTATTGAAAATTCCTCAAAATCCTCCCAAACAAGGACTTTATCCACTTTATCATATACTACAAGATCCCACCACTAGAATGAAAGATCCTCAATCATGTATTTCTCCAATTTGACTTTCAACTCTGATGGTGTACCGATGAAACTGATAATATGATTTAACCTTTTTCAGCCATTCCTCTTCTCTTTCTAGTTTAGAATCACCCCGAAATATGGGTGGATTATGTTTCTAGAACTGGATGGAATGATCCACTTGTATTGTCTAATCCCTCTAGTTCCTTATGTCCACAGCTTGAAACACTTAGACGATACTCTAAACCAGCTGTGGGTTCACCTGTTGCTCCGGTGCAACCACATTCTCCACAGCTTCTTCTAATCGGTTTCTACAATTCCTATCGAGTGCCATTTTCTATAAGAACAACAAAATCCATAAGTATCACTCTCTAGGAATTGAAGTCTTAGAATTTCAAATTCTATCACATAAACTATCACAACATTGTTTTCCAAAATCAACATTTTCCATGTCCAACCATTTTTGAAAAATATAGTCTTGATTTTAAAAATCAAACCATTTTCAAAATACACCAACCATTCTCTTTTTAAAGTCTTTCATTTGAAAAAAAATCAACATATTTGCACAAAATCATATCTCATTACTCAAAACTAAATATGAAATCCTATTAGGAATTTATTCCTCTAATGCATGTCAATCTAATCTCATTCTCTAAACCCATGATAATGAGATTCCAAAATCCTATAGGTGTCTCCAAAACACTTATGTACCCAACTCCCTAGTAACTTGAAGTTCAGCATAAAATGGTTAGCTGTGTATTTTTATGCTCTGTATTTCAAGTCCCAAAAATCTTACTCATTTATATGATCCAAAATCAAGGAATAGAAAAGAATGAATTCAGATCTAGGACCAAGAAAATCGATGACCACTTGTTCCACATAGAAGGACTAAGCTGATACCACTTATATCATACAGAATTTTAGACCAAACAAAACCAATTCCATTTGTAACATCCCTCTTACTCTCACTGGCTTGAGAGGGTGGTGAGATTTTACTAGGAATTAAGAGATATCCCCAAGATGACAAATGCTGACAATAAATGCTGAAGGGTTTCAATACATGTGGGGGGAAATTTATCCTTTAAGAATAAAACCACCAACCAAACAACCCAAACCAAAACAAACCACTATATGATGCATGATAACAATGAAATACAACTCAACGTTTCATTTATCAAAATCATTATAAATCCAAGTACCACAGCGGAAGACTACAACAATAAAAGTAAATGGCAGAAGACAAACTATGTAAGCTCTAAGACAACTATGAGACTCTAAAGATCTGTATTCTCAAAGCTCCAACTCCACCAAATAGCCCAAGTATCACGAAGTAGTGCTAAGGACATGTGATACTTTACCTCCATCCATGTCCCAATATATGAAATCTGTAAAATCACAAAAGTTCCAAATCATGGGTGAGTAATAAAACTCAGTAGGTCTTCCCCAATGACTTCCCAACTTATGCCACTCGGATAGAAAATTTAGAAACATTTATATAAAACAATTTATAAAACAGTTTATAACTAAATATAAAAAACCTTTAAAGATGTTTATAACTAAATATAAACAAGTTTCATATAAACCAATTTTCCAATAAAATCCATTTTTTAATGAAATCAACCAAACCATGCTTTTAAAACCATTTCCTAAGTTTCATTTATCATAACCATTCCATTTCACATATCCACACTACCAAACATGCATGATTTGTTATGAAATTTCCATAATCATGAGAGGTATCTCATCTATTGACCATGTCATCATAAGGTAATTATATCTTATGTACCATTACACCTTTTTCACTGAGGATAAGGTCATATTTCAACCAAGCCACGTAAATGCAATATGAATACAGACACCAAGTATGCCCAAAACCATTACAAAAACCAACATGCCAAAACCATTTCATTAAAAAACCCTTTTTTTTTGAAAAATGTTTTCCAACAAGACAATTCAAAAATCAAAAAAGGCCATATTTTAAAATAAAGAAACCAAATCACTTTGCACAACAATTTACCACAATTCCACAATTTCACAAAAAACCATAAATCATCAATAAAGAGTATTTATATTATAATTTTCACCAATATTTCACAATCAATTTTAATCAATTAAATAAATTTGAAACTAATAAAATCATTTATAACAAGAGGAGTTGATATTGAAGACACGTACCTTGAAAGTTTTGGCGAAAATGATAAACGGTAAGAAAAACATCTCAAAAACAGGTTGAAACTCCACAAAATCAGCTTAGATCTCTTCCCCTAACATGAAATAAGCCAAATATAATCATATTTGTAATCAAAAACCTTATATCTATCCAAAAAGGTTTTATATCTAAGAAAATTAGAAGGTGGGTGAAGTAGATCTAAGAAAACACATCAATAACAATGAATAATGAAGCCTTACCACGAGAAATAGACTTCTAATCACCAAAGGAAGTCTTCAGATCACCCCCATATTGATGGAAAAACCTTACTTGACCTTAGAGGGAGAAAAATCCTGAG
This sequence comes from Viscum album, assembly GCA_963277665.1. Taxonomy (NCBI): domain Eukaryota; kingdom Viridiplantae; phylum Streptophyta; class Magnoliopsida; order Santalales; family Viscaceae; genus Viscum; species Viscum album. The sequence goes on along the minus strand of OY728153.1, from coordinate 53,355,174 downwards.
TTAGGGTTGTATAGGAGTGAAAAAGAATTGGTTTAAGCGAAAACTGAGTGAGATCCACCTTTTAAGGAGGTAGTTTTGACCCGTGCACGGTTTAGTCACACGGTTAGACAAACCGTGTGCTAATTGTGCTCCTGATTCTTCCTTAAGAAACACCTAACATGGTTGGATCTTACAGATTCCAAACCATGCACCAAAAAACCAAATCTTTATTTCCAACATCTTCACCATGTTGCACAGTTTCTCCTAGGCTTCTGCATGGTTTGGAAAAACCATGTGCAGCCCGTGCACCACCCCTTTAACCCCTATGTCACTGTTCAAGGTTTCCTTTAAGTGTTTCATGGTTTTAAAAAATTTGAACCACATGTGAACCTATATAAAATCCCCTAAAACTCTTAAAAAGTTCTCCAAACTCTCTCAACCTTCACCCTTAAACTTAATATTCATAAAAAGCATAAAGAAAGAGTTACATACCAGAAATCGGGGATGTTACGCAATGTATGGATAATGTAAGCCCATAATATCAAACTATCCTTCAATAGTTTAATATATTTAGTGATAATTCTCAAAATATTCATATTCTTAATCCAAAATAATAAACAAATGAATAAAATATTCAAAAACACTCCTCTCCTCTCACTATAAATACCACCCCTCACCACCTCTTCTCCTCACACTTCCAAAGCCTTGAATCTTGCTTATATTCTTCCAATTTCCTCTATAAAACCTTTCCTACATGTTATGGTCTTTCTGTTCTCATCAAAATACCATTTCATAGTTCCTTAAGTAATTTCTCAAGGAGAATAATTCAAGAGGTAAACCGTTTTTTGTTCTCTTTCAGTTTCTTTTAATTTCTTTTCTTATTATTCTATCCTTACCTATTTTTTACAAACATGAATGATAACTCTAGTATATTATATATATAATATATTTTTATTATGTTAATGTAATATCCATCATCAAACCCATTCTCCTCCCCCCTTTTATTCTAAAAATGAAAACATCGTCCGTGATGTGCCGATTTACCGTCATCCTGGACGATGCGGCTTCATTTTCCATTACCTCATTAAAGGCTGGTTATAAAAGAATAATTATGGTTAAACCATATTTTATTGTACATATTATAATTTATGTAGTTTTCTGGAACCATTATATATACATGATATATAATAAAAAACTAGTTCGTGACGATCGAAAACCACCAAAATGATCTAAACGGTTATCATTAGAGTTCTATCTAATGAATCATCCTCATATCTAGAAAATATATATATATAAGACCATTAAATATTATGTATGTTCATTAATAACATATAATTTCAATTCTGAATAATTATTTCTATTTTACATTATCTTCCACATTTGTGTAAAAGTAAACTGATCATGAAAACCAAGGAAAAGAACACCCCTGAATGACGAAATTGAATTTGAAAACTCATAAAAAAGTACATAAATGAACTTAATAAAATTATAATAAATCAAATACATATTTAATATTTTTTTAATTAATTTATTAATTAATCTGATTTCATTATCCAGGACATTAATTATAAGTGCAGAACACTTTTGGACATAATGTAAGGGTTTCTTCTTGAACTTCCATTTTCATTCGGGTTATGCTTTATCCCCCTTTACACTAATTTAATTATTAATTATTTTTATATAATTATTCTAAATTATATTTATATGTTCCAAAATCATGTATATATATCATTTCATCTTTCTTTTATGGGTAAATAATGTTTTACAAGGTTCCCTTCTCAATTCTTCCCAATACACAAGCCCGATTAAAGGGAACTTCTCGATTTCTAACCCATTTTCAAGCACCATCCATAATCTGTTTTAAGACGCCATTATTTTTATAAAATCACTATTTTTTTCATGAAAATATATATTTGTTAATTTCTAGTTTTATACAAACAATTATGACAAATACAAATGATTTTTCCAAAAGAAATCTTATTTACAAAGTAAAAAAGGGTATTTCTCTCAAGAATTCCTCGATGATTTTATTATAGTATTTTCATATCCTTAAAAACCTATGTTCAATCTTGTTATTTATTTAGATTTATCTCTTATGATTATCATCTACCATATTTTATTAAAAGGTTTTTTATAATTTTGTATATGGATCTGCTATCTTGATACCATTCACCATACTACTCATAATGGTTAGTGATTATGTTTACAGATTGGAATAATTTATTTAAATTTCATACATATATGTTGTTTATGTTTAACCCCATTAATATGAGGAATTATTTGGAATTATTAAGTGATAGGTAGGTCCTTCTATATCCCCTTGATTCATAGGTAGGTATCATGAGACAAAACAGAAATCGATTTAGCTGAGACCTTAACCATTTATTTTCAGATGTCTTGGTTGAGGCCTCGATGATATGTTTATGATATCCAGAATTATGCATTCCCTAATTATGATATTAGTAATTAACAATCCATGTTATTATTAAACTAGTATAATATCCATGATTAAGCTTCATTCTCATGGGATTATTTATATGGCATTATTTATCCATCTTTTATTCTTTCCATATTATGCTCAAGATTATGTTCTAATAACATGTATTTTTAGTCACTCACCATGCCTTATTGTTTGTATTAGATTCCACTGTATTAATTACCCTTATTGATCATCTAATATCACCCATTTATAATGTTTTATTTTTCCCTAGTATGCAAATATGTATATTAAGAATGACTTGCAGGGATGATCTAGGAGTTATGGATGTTTTCAATGGAGTTATTATGTTATTTTTTCATTCAAGTTGTAATATAAAACTTATGTTTGTATATGGTTTTCCAAAACTACTAAACCATTCGATACTTTGGGATGAAACTTTCTTGTTTATTATACAAATGTTATAAAGTAAGGCACTGGCTCTGGAAAACTAGGGTCAGGGTATTTATAGTTCATCTCGTACCATATCAAGAGAGCAACACTTAAGGTTAGTGAACCTCATAGGATACTTATTGACCATCATATCACCCTACTAGAGCTTGATAGCTCATATATACACACAGAGAACAATCATGAAGGGTAATAATCATCATGAAATATATTCTGGATATCTTACCATGAGAGAATCATCTCATCATGGGTCTACATCATCAAACATAAATAGTTCCCTACTAATCCATGGAAAAGACTAGATACCGGTACAATCATTTGATCAGTTGAGGTCTAAAAGTGCCTGAAGACTTATATCACTGACTCAATCCAATTCTACACTACCTGGGGATACGGATAACCATGGAACCTCAGTGGTCACTGACACTGGAAATTACATAGCATTATAAGATTTCATGCATCCTTAGCATGACCTAATAGCACAATCCACTACTTGACAGGTGGGGGCACTGCTCCCTGGCCTCCTGGAGGAAAAACCTCATGAGAAGGCCCCTGAACTGAGGCCTCATCACTCAATGGATCTTCATCACAATCCTCTATCAGTAACCTGGATGACTTTCTTTGTGGAGGCATCTTTACAGTGATCAAGACATATGATAGTTATATGAGCATATATATAGGGAGTTGACTCAAGAAGGATAGTCAAATGACTCAATATAATATGATGAATGCACTAATGGTTCCCTACAACTAATGTTTTGGTATATTGAGTCAACAAGTAGGTAGTAAGAGTCCTGGTGAATGGATACATCATCCTTCATACTAACATTGGATTCCATAGTCTGAATGATGAACTCGAGACACTCTAACACCATTCCCTAAGTTCCCAAACCAATTCTCATCATGAGTTTGTCTATACACTGACCTGAGGATGAACGACCTCTGATACCACTCTACCATGACCCAAACCACTGGGGCCCACTTGGCTGTTGGTAATCTAGGTGTTATGAACCATCCTACCTTTAATAGGATAGGGGTCGGTGAAAATCATCAATAAGGAATAAATGAAACGATTGGCCTTAAACTAAGTACATGTGTGAACACACACAACTATCTCCATGCAATAGTGTAGAGGAATAATAAAATATTGAAACATGTAGAGTATAACCATTAATGAAGAAAAATATAGGGAATACATTATAGTATGAAAATATAAATAAAACTGTAATAAGGGAAACATACATCCAACTAGAAAATAAGTATCAACCTAACAACAATAGGAAAAAGGAAAGTTGAAGAGAGTCTAAATCCTGATCTCAAAGTCTAACCAGTGAAAATGATCAATGTACCCAAGTATCACTATGCTCTATCGATGTCACCATTAATCTTCATTTCATCTTTATAAGACATGAAATGTGCGGTAAAATCCCATGCATGGGTGAGTATATACATAGCCAATAGGATGCTCTAAAAACCACAAAGGGGGGAATAAAAAGATAAAATGGTAGTCATCTCAACCTATAGAAATATGGAAAAAAATATAACATATATATACTCATAAAGAAACCCAAACAATAGATAAAGGGGATCTCCATCTCTACATCCCATCCAAGGATGATGAGTCTTCCATCAACTCCAAAGGTCTAAATCTGATGCCTATAATCTTGTGTTTCTAAACAAGAAACCATGTGGAGGAACCACACCCTACCACTGCACTCTATATCCTGAGGGGGAACAATATCCAACAGAGGAGATTCAACCTATTACAACAGAGGGTACCACTTAGTAGACAGAGGACTCACACCCTAGGGCAATAGGGGAGTGTCATTCATTAGATAGAGGCCCTGCTCCCTAGTGAGTAAGGGGGTACCACTCAGTAGATAGAGGAACCGTGCCCTAATGACTCTTGGTGTACCACTCAATAGATAAAGAACCCTCACCCTAGTGTGATATAGTTGTACCACTAAGATTGGGTAGAGAGCATTGGGGACCCATGCCCTAGTGCATTAGGGGGGTTACTAACCCCGAAATCTCTCTAATGATCCTGTCTAATCACTATTATTGGTCAGTAATCACTTAAAAAAGTTCTATTATCATAACACCTCACATAGTATCTTGAAATACACTATGATGGATACCATCACATTCTAAATGGAAAGCAACTTAGTATAGGATACTCACGGGCCAACATCCAAGTTCTGAAGGAGATATAGAAGGTAGAAGTTCCTGGGAGAAATATATGGTGTGTATGTGGGGTCACATGGCATGTGACCTCACCTAGTTGACTAGTTGTGTTCTCCCTTGTTCATGACTTGGGAATCCACATCACACTACATGGTGTGTACATGCAGTACATGACGTGTCTCATCCACCCGATGTTTTCCCATGTTGTTCAGGCATATGATCATGTACATCAGCCCATGCCTAGTACATGTCCTTGTCTGGGTATCTTGGTCATGTATGAGCACACAGTCGTATCTATGTACTCTGGTCATTCCTATGTTCCTGGATGTGTTCATAACTATGTACTCCTAGAGTACATGCCAAGATTACATCATAGGATCAAATTACATGTGGTGGATCCACACGGTGTGTGATATTTATCTCTTCCTGAAATCCAAACCTCTATAGCCAGGGGACCACACGACAGGTGTTCTTTTGGACCACGTGTTGTGTAGTCGGGTTTTTCATAGAAATTAGGTTTCTCCACATGTATTCCCGATTCTCCATTTCTATCATATTTCATGATTAATTTTCCTCACAAATCCACCAAAATCATAGGAACACTACAGACCATCAATTCCTAGCCTTCGATGGCTGGAATTCAGGACTCAGATTAGCCACACAGGAACCCTTTGCGCATCTTCCACCACTACGAATCCCAAATCCATGAAGTATCACCCAAATATTCTATCTAACCTTGATTTTCCCCCAAACCATCAATTTTTATGTCATTATCACAACCACCATGAATCTAGGGGTTCGATCATGCTCGAACCCACCCCTGAAATGTTGAACTATAACTCTGTGGTCCAACGAAGAAGAATATGAAGAACAGTAGGGGAAAATTATGATAATGAGGTGAATCCATCATTTTCTGATAGGATTATATAAAATGGTCATAATGTGGATAAAACAATAGAGAATCATGGAACAATGAATAAAATTTATAAATAGGCTCATGTAAAGAATGACAATTGATGGAAAAAGAAATAAAATAATAAATCCATGGTTAATATTTATTTAAAAGGGTAAAACCCCAAAAATAATGAGCCCTATCTCAGTTAAGGATTGATATTTAGGGAAGAGTGTGTTCACCTATGTTGAATAAGATTTATTTTGTTCGTTGCCTACCTCTCGATCTACCTCAATCCGATCATCAAGTTGCATCCTTGGGTTTGCCAACACCAATGAAGAACACTTTCCTCCTCTAATACTATGAGGGTTATGAATCTAAACCTGGTGAAACATAATAATAATTTATTTATATAGGATTATTATTGGTTAGTTAATTTAATTAAAATAAACAAATAAATTATTTATTTTATTAAACTCACTCGCTGATGGTCACCTCCCATAGAATGTTCGATGATGACCAACTTCTAGTCATATATAGGGTAAAATCCATGTTCTATAATCAACCACAATATAATATTTTCCATCCAAGGTCCCAAACAATGGTAAATCCATTTAAACCAAAACAATGCACACACATGATAAAATATATTTAATAATTTTAATATATAAATATTGAGCCTCTTTGGGCCTCAGAATATCACGCTGACTCAATGTATGACTTAAAAATATTCCTTTAAATATTAAAAAGTCTTATAAGGAAAAAACATAGTCATTACATATACCCACAGTGCTAGTTTCCAACCTTGGGCCTGTTGGAGGCATGACTCAATGGGTCATTATCTCTCTTCCTTCATTGTCGTCCCATGAGGGAGGGGGTCATGACATAGTGGTATCAAAGAGCTTTGGTTGAGGCATAGGATAGAGTTTAGAGTTAGTAATAGTAAGGATTTAATGGGTTGGTAAGGATAAAGTGCCATATGATCTTGGTGCATGATATTGGCCAGAAAATACTAGCTAGGATATAGGATTTTAGGGCCCCCTGTGATTTGATGAAAATAATATGAACCTATCAAATGACCAAGTGAGGCAGCACTACTTGCAGGGTAGAGACCTAGGAGAGGTACATGAATTATGTTTGACTTTTGTTTTTTTTAATTTGGAGGTTTAGGGAAAGTTTAAATAAGTTAAATCAATATTAATAAAATTACATATTGCTAGGATCAGTAAATCCTTGTTTCCATTTTATCTATTACCCATGATCATCATCCATGTGTGACTTAGGTAGTGGAGGTTTAATAGGATAACCCGATTGATCGTCGGGGGATTTACCCAATAGAGGAGGATGAGGTTTGGTAGAGGGTTTTACATGCCTTTTAGTGATAGATCTTGGTGAAGTATGAGGAAAGTGTTTTTGATCTGGAGATAAAGAGATGGTTGTAGGAGCTCGAGATCATCTTTAGTTTTATCCAAGCCCTGGTGGAGTAATGGGTTCCACTAGAAATCAGTTAGATGTGAGGAGTTGTGTGTGTATAGTGGGTGTTATACCTTGATGATTGGAATGAGGAAAATGTTTCATGGGTTGGATTTTAGAAGGAGTTCTGATCGGAGTTCCAATTTTCAACTATAAAGGTAGTGGAGAGGCATAATTTACTCTCTATTTAGTAGGGGGTATGTTTATGTAGGATATTAGTATCAAGTTCAAGGATCTATTGTGTTCCCCCCAATATTTTTCCTTACGAGGAGTCCCAAGTGCATCATCTTGAGGAGGTACTTCATCCTTCTATCTAGTATGAAATTGCTCCCTTTATATTTCCAATGTATTTAGAGGTTTAGAATAATGTTGAGGTGATCGATTTTATGCGATTTCAAAGAGTTTTACCATGATAGGTGATCCAATAGGGTTCCTTAAGAAGAAAAGTTTCCATTTGTAGGTATCAGGCACCATGGTCTTCAAGGTTTTGACTAGTGGGTAGTCAAACTTAGCAGCCCCTTTCCAACCTTCTAGGGCTAGTGGTTTCTGTAATCTTCTTGGGTTTTTGGGATTTTTTTTTGTTTTTGGGTTTTATAGACATCATAAGAATCAATGCCTCATGGTTCTTCAAGCTAGGTATAGTGGAGGTGGATAGGTTCGACATCAACCTCAGCAGTAACTTCTAGTGAGATTGTTTTAGTAGTGGGGGAAGAAAGTTTATACCCCGTTGAGAGGAGATAGAGAAGGTAGGGTTTGACCTTAGGATGTCCCTCATGTTTAGGGGCCTCATCCTAGTCATGTTCATGGAGGTTTCTATTAGAAAATTGGCAAAGGATATGGGTGTGGTCAGTTTCATGTAGTGGAGGTGGAAGTGCCAGAGGGGCCAAAGATCATTCAAGGTATGATTATCTTGTTATACACCCTTGTTTTAACCTTGTTTGATTCAAGAGCTTCACACTCCTTTGTTGAACCCACTCTAGTTTGTTCTCTAGAACTAGATGTAGAGAGAATTCTCATGCCCCTAGTTTTTACTATGCCAGTCAGAGGTCAGACCAGGTTGTTTGATGTTTTTCAGTGGTGTAAACTAATGATTGGGCCACATTAGTCATGTGTGGATTTGTTATTAGTTCAGATGTAGCTATAAAATGGCATCCTTAGCATCAACTGGTTGTATTTCATGTGTGTTTTTATCAACTTCTTCTAGAGGGGAGTTATGTTCTTGTATATGGAAGACTAGTGTGTAGTTTTCATTGGAAACTAAAGTTGTTAGATGGGTAGTAGACATGTGGTTCCCCTCTTTTACTTGATAGCTAAGTCATCCATGGAACTAGTTATCACTAGGATGGTGGAGGTTCCCAAATTCACCAGATATTTTTTGGATGTTTTTCATGAGGAGATTGTGACACTACCCCCTCAATGAGATATCGATTTTAGGATAGATCTATAGCTCGATGCTTCATCATTTTCAATGTATCCTTATCAGATGTCACTTCTGAGTTGTGAGAGTTGAGGATTCTGATATATGATCTATTTTAGAATTGATTTATATAGTCTAGTGTGTCACCATGGGGTTATCTAGTGTTATTCTTCAATAAGGAGGATGGTAGTCATAGGCTGTGTAAAGACTACCAAAGGTTGAATTAGGAAATGATAAAGAATCGCTACCCTATCTCAAGGATTAATGATCTTTTTGACCAGTTGAAATTATTGAGTTGGTTATCTAATATTGATCTATATTCATGACATCACTAGTTGAGGTTGAAGTAGGATTGTGTCTCGAAGACTACCTTCAGATACAGTTTTGGGCACTTTGAGTTTGTGGTCATGTCATTTGGTGCCATGAATTCACCATCTATGTTCATGGGGCTTAGGAACTATGTGTTCCATGAGGTCATAAATTATTTCATAGTCATTTTCATCAATGATATCTTGATATACTCTAAGTTAGTTGAGAAGCATGCCAATCATATTAGGGATTACTTAAAAGTTATTTGATGCAACCATCTCTATGGGAAGTTATCCAACCATAAGTTTTGAATGTGAGAGGTGCATTTCCTTGGGAATGTGGAGTCCCAATAGGGTGTTTCCATGGACCCATCAATGATCAAGGCAATTGTTTCTTGGGAACACCCAAGAATTTGGTGAAGTTTCATAGATTCCTTGGTCTTTTAGGATATTATCAGTGGTTCATATACAATTTCTTATGGACTATGGACCCATTGAAAAATTTGACCAAAAAGGACCATAATTTTATTTGGATTGATCAGTTCCAATTAGTGTTTGACTACCTGAATGGGAAGTTGGTCAATGCTCTAGTTTCAAGAGGAAGGGTTGTTGTTTGAGGAATTCTATGATTCTTCCCATCTAGGATTGGGATGTGTATTGATGTAGTGAAAGGAAGTGATCTCTTATAGTTCTAGGCGGTTTCATCCCTATGAGTGTAACTATTCCACCCATGATATGGTGATAACAGTGATTGTGTTTTCACTAAATTTCTGGAGACATTACCTCATTGGGGAGCGTTTTTTGGTCATCATCGATCAGAAGATATTAAGGTATATCTTTTCTCAGCATGATTAAAATATTTAGAAATGGGGTGGATAGATTTTCTATAGTATTATGACTTTAATATCTCCTACACCTCAGGAAAAGATGACTTGATGGATGATTGGTTGAGTAGAAAGTCATAGAATGATTTTTTTAGGGATATATAGATTCTTTGAGGGTGATGGAGGAGTTATCCTCCATTTACTTAGATGCGAGGGTGGTTGATGGTAGAGGTTTCTTTCTTTAGATGATGGTGTAATATTCTTTGATACAGAAGGTGGAGGATTATCAGTGGGGAGACTCAAAGGTAGAGGTAATGTGTGATCATGTTTTCCTTGTTGATACTCTAGAGGGATGGTTAGAACCAGATATTGTTTCAAGGGAGGCGATTTGTTTTGGTGGAAATGTGTGGGGGTTCCTTCATGAGTTTCACATATCACTTTTTCTAGTACACCTAGGAGAATACAAGATTTATCACAAATTGAGGATGTATATTTGATGGCTTGGGATGAAACAGGTGGTGACAAAGATCATGGATCGATGTCCAGACTAGAAATAGGTAAATATTGAGAAGCATGTTCCTAATGGTTTATTACAACCCTTGGATATTCCTAAGTGGAAGTGGGATGAAATATCTATGGGCTTCATCATTGTAACATCTCAACCTTTATCAGGTATAGACTGTTTTTAATTTCTTTGATGTTTAATTCTTTCAGTGACCCAGGCGCGCATATGCGCACCTCACTACGGGTCATGGGAAGCTTTTTAATTAATTCAAATAATTGCAGAGATTTTATAAAAAACGCAATGTCGTGCTTTAGCGTGGTGTTCAGGATTTAAATAATTAATTAAAGGTTGAAAAATAATAATAAGATATTTAAAGAAGATTTAAAAGAAAGCAATAAAGGATAAAAATAAATTTTGAAATAAAATAGAAAGGGAGTTACGAGAAAAATAAAAATAATTAAAATGGGAGATTTATATTTTTAATTATTTTAGTCATTTTTCCTTTCCATCCTTTTATTCTATTTTATTTTATTTTTATTTTCCCTTTTTCATTTTATTTTATTTTTCTCTTATTTTTCTTTTCTTTTCTTTTTCTTTCTTTTTTCCCTCTCTTCTCTTCTTCTCCTCTTCTTCACGTCGCACCCCCTCTCCCCCTAGGTGGTGCACCCCTCTACTCCTCCTTCGGAAGACCATAGCTCCTCCATCCATTGCCCGATTTCTTTGCTGTCAGGTGCATAGTAAAACTTAGGAAAAGTCTAACCTTGAGAAAGTGGAATCGTACGTTTTTATTGAGTATCTTACACGCAGTTTGTCACAGAATATTTTTACCCTATTTTGGGGTTTTTCTAAAATCCTTCGTTTTATTCTGTTTTAGGTAAAATCAAAGCCTGTTGTGGATCTTAGAGTCATATACGGCTACAAGGTAGGGTTCCTACTTGCTTTCCCTCCATTTTTTTGTGGTTTATAAAAATGCATCGTTGTGCCATTAGTTGGTGCCTACCGGCTTTGTGCAATTTCACCCAATTTCATCAATTTAGTTGATCGCCTAATTATTGTAGCCTTAGTTATCTTAATTTAATTTGTTTGAATTGTTGCAACAAGGTTGGAAACCCCTTTTGGCGTGCCGATATGGTTAGTATATTTTTCCATTAGCTGGGTTTATAGTTTAATTAATTGTAGGTGTTGCGCAACCCCTTTTTATTATAATTAAATTGAATAAATAGATGCATTGAATAAAAACTTTGAATTGGTTTATCATTGGTAATTGCTTTTGATGAAAAATTTATTTATTTTAAAATTTCATTATTTTCTAATGTTGATACGGTATATTTCCTTGTTAAGTTGCTAAGCTATAATGTTAAATGTATACCTTATGATGCATGGGTGTATCTGGTTAGTTTTCAAGCTGTGATTTTATATATTGATTATGTCATATCTGCTGCTGTGAAAACTTTAATTAAATTTAGGGTGGGTAAAAGAGGTGAGTCCCATATTAAGGTCCACACTTAGACCCTCAGTTGCTGACTGTTACCATTACGCGTCAGGGGGTGGTGTCTTTGGATTTTCTGGACTGAGACTTCCCCAGGCTTCTAATACTTATGAGTGACACTGGTTCTAAAAGGGCCCATCAAGACGGATCTATTGGCAATGTGTCTAAGCCATCCTCAGATGACACTCGACCCCTTTTTGTGAGATCGGGACAGACTCAGGGTAAAGCCATGCCTCGAGCGATACTTGGTCTTTTGAAATATGGCCTTTGACGGGCTTGGTGGTATTGGATAAAATTGATGGATGTTCCGTAGTGATACCTTCAGGATGAGATCGAACTCCAACTCTCAACTTGAACCTTAATAATGATGCACTTAAGGTTTATATTATTTCCATTTGAGTCCCTTGAGAATTGAAATGTTCTTTTGGTATGTTGAAGGGCACCTAGTTGACACTTGTCTTAGACCCCAAGTTAAAGAAAAAGTTTAGGGTATACCTATTCCTTATTTTACCTTGCTTTTCTAGGTTATATATATATATATACGTGTATGTGCATTCTGCTGATAGGTACCCTTTAAAACTACCATCTTAGGCTGAAGCAGGTGATTAGGCATAGGTTCCATTTGGAACCCGAGCCGACTTATTTATTTCATTGCGCTTAAATTAATTATCTAAAATTGTTATGTAACGAAACACTACATTTTTATCTTTGCACGAAATGGAAATATTTAGACATTGTGGGTGCCGACCTACTGGAATTTTATCTCACACCCTTCTCGGGTGTCGTTGACACCCGAGTAGATTACATGCTCGCAGGTATTGACAAGGGGAAGTGTGCTGCTTATGATTCTTGATTGTTCTTTACTGCTTAGGATGGAGACTAGGGTAGAGGACCGAGCCTTGCTCATGATGCAGCTACTGCTTTGTGCCTTTTATTTTAGTTGACTATGTTTTTGAGTTTTTTTTCCATACTTCCAGTTTAGACATACATCATGGCATGAAATCATTTTGTGAGCCTCTGCACTTGATTATTATTATTCAATTGGATTATTTATATTTCTTATTCTAAATTTTATTCATTTATATGCTTCCACTATTTATGATTAGTTGTTGTCTACTTTCACTGTGATATTACCTATTACCTATGAGGGCGTAGTCTCCCCCTCAGACACAAAAAGGCCCTCGCTAGTAGTCGGCATCCTATGGCGTTCGGGGAGATGCGCTTGAGGTCATGTGACCCACCGGTCCAGCCACCATCTTAGAGATCAGCCAGGTCAGGATGTTACAAAGTGACGGGACCTGGGAGCGAGAGACAAATGTACTTACGCAGTGGCCAAAACTTTTCTCTGGCGACGTTCCACTACCCTCAGAAGGGAAACTCGAGGATGAGTTGTCTTAAGGAGGGGAGGTTGTAACGTCCTAGCCTTTATCAGGTATGGACCATTTTTAATTTATTTTCTGTCTAATTCTTTAAGAGACTTAGGTCACACGTTTTCGCACCTCACTACGGGTCCCAGGTATCTTTTTAATTAATTCAAATAAATACAGATGTTTTATGAAAAATGTTATGTCGCGCTTTAGCGTGGTGTTCGGGATTTAAATAATAAATTAAAGGTTTAAAAAGAATAATAAGAGATTTAAAGAAGATTTAAAACAAAGCAATAAGGGATAAAAATAAATTTTGAAATAAAATAGAAAGGGGGTTATAGGGAAAATAAAAAAAATTAAAATGGGAGATTTCCATTTTTAATTATTTTAGTCATCTTTCATTTCCATCATTTTATTCTATTTTATTTTCTTTTTATTTTTCCTTTTTCCTTTTCTTTTATTTTTCACTTATTTTTCTTTTCTTTTCTTTTTCTTTCTTTTTCTTTCTTTTGTTTTTTTCCCTCTCCTCTCTTTCTCTCCTCTTCTTCACGTCACACCCCCTCTCCCCCTAGGTGGTGCACCCCTCTCCTCCTCCTTCGGAAGACTGTAGATCCTCCGTCCATCGCTAAATTTCTTCACCATCAGGTGTATAGTAAACCTTAGGGAAAGGCTAACCTATCCCAAGTGGAATCGTATGTTTTTGTTGAGTATCCTACACATAGTTCGTCGTGGAAGTTTTTTACCCTATTTTGGGGTTTTTCTAAAATCCTCCATTTTCTTCCGTTTTAGGTCAAATCAAAGCCTACCGCAGATCTTAGAGTCATTTAAGACTTAAAGGTAGGGTGCCTACTCATTTTCCATCCATTTTGTTGCGGTTTATAAAAACACAATGTTGTGCCATTAGTCGGTGTCTACCGGCTTTGTGCAATTTCACCCAATTTCATCAATTTAGTTGATCGCCTAATTATTGCAGCCTTAGTTATATTAATTTAATTTGTTTGAATTGTTGGAACAAGGTCAAACACCCCTTTGGGTGTGCCGACATGGTCATTATATTTTTTCGTTAGTCAGGTTTATAGTTTAATTAATTGCAGATGTTGTGCAACCCCTTTTTATTATAATTAAATTAAATAAATAGTTGCATTGAATACGAACTTTGAATTGGTTGATCATTGGTAATTGTTTTTGCTGAACTGTTTATTTATTTTAATATTGAATTATCTACTGATGATGTTACGGTATATTGCCTTATTAATTTGCTAAGATGTAATGTTAAATTTATACCTTGTGATGCACGGATGTATCTGGTTAGTTTTCAAGATACGATTGTATATGATGATTATGTCATATCTATTATTGTGAAAACTTTAATTAAATTCCAGGCAAGAAAAGGAGGTGGGTCCCGTATTAAGGGTCACACTTAGACCCTCTGTTCCTAACTGTTACCATTACACGTCAGGGGCGGTGTCTTTCGCTTTGTCGGACCGAGACTTCCCCAAGCTTCTAATACTTATGAGTGACTCTGGTTCCAAAAGGGCCCATCGAGACAAATCCATTGTTAATGTGGATAATCCAGCCTTGAATGAAACTCAACCCCTTTTGCAAGATCAGGATGGACTCAGGATAAATTCATGCCTCGAGCGATACTTGGCCTTTCGAAAGATGGCCTTGGACGAGCTCAGTGGTATTGGATAAAATTGATGGATGTTCTGTAGCGATACCTTTGGGATAGGCTCAGATTCCAACTCTCAACTTGAACCATAATAATGATATGCTTAAGGTTTATATTATTTCCATTTGAGTCTCTTGAGAATTGAAATGTTCTTCGAGTATGTTGAAGCGCACCTAGTTGACACTTGACTTAGACCCCAAGTTAAAGCACAAGCTTGGGGTATACCTCTTCCTTGTTTTACCTTGATTTTTTTGGTTTTATATATATACATGTACATGAATTTTGGTGACAGGTACTCTTTTAGACTACTGGCTTAGGCTGAAGTAGGTGATTAGACACGGGTGCTATTTGGAACCCAGGATAACTTATTTATTTCATTGCACTTAAATTAATTTATCTGAAATTGTTATGTAATGGCACACTACATTTTTATCTTTGCAAGAAATAGAAAGGTTTAGACACCATGGGTTCCAGGCTACTGGGATTTTATCTCACACCCTGCTCGGGCTTCGTTGACACCCGAGTAGATTACATGCTCACAAGTATTGACAAGGGGAATCATGTTTCTTCTAATGCTTGATTGTTCTTTACTGCTTAGGATATAGACTGGGGTAGAGAACTAAGCCTTGCTCATGATGCAACTTCTACTTTTTTCCTTTTCTTTTAATTGATTGTGTGTTTAAGTTCTGTTTTCTGTACTTCCAATTTAGACATACATCATGGCATGACATCATTTTGTGAGATTCTGCACTTGATTATTATTATTCAGTTTGATTATTTATATTGATTATGCTGAAATTTATTCATTTATATGCTTCCACTATTTATGATTTGTTTTTTTCTACTTTCGTTGTGATATTACCTATTACCTATGAGGGCATAGTCTCCCCCTCATATACAAAAAATACCTCGATGTTAGTTAGCAGCCTCTGGCGTTCGGGGAGATGCTCTTGAGGTCACGTGACCCACCGATCCGGCCACTATCTTAGAGGTGAGCCAGGTCAGGACGTTACAATCATAAGGTTACCCTGAGCTTAGGGAGGTTACGATGCTATCTAAATAATCATGGATTGATTAATGAAATTGGTTCACTTACTAACGATCAGGGACTTAGACACCATGGATGTTTTGTCTAGGAGGTATGTGGATGAGGTGGTGCGGCTACATAGAGTTTCAAGGTTCATTGTCTCAGATCAAGAAGCATGTTTTACTTTTTGAGATTATTGGGGATTGAATCATTCTTTCAGCACTCAATTACGCCTCAACACTGCATTCCACCCTCAGACAGATGGACAGATGGAGCAGACTATCCAAACACTGGGGGATATGTTGAGGGAATGTATTATAGATTTCGATGGATCCTAAGAACAATAATTTCCTTTGGTTGAGTTCATGTATAATAAAAACTATCACTCATCCATTGAAATATCCTAGTTTGAGGCTTTGTAAAGGTATCCATGTCATTCTCCATTATGTTGGGTTGAGGTTGGGTATTTTCTAGTTCTCAGTCCTGATGTGGTGTAGAACACAACAAAAAAGGTTCAGGTTGTTCATGAGAGAATGAAAGAAATGTAGGAGGACCTTAGAGTTTGAGGTTGGAGACCAAGTGTTCTTAAAGGTTTCCCCTTTACATGGTAGGAAGTGGTTTGGAAGGGGGAGTAAGCTTCTAACCTAGTTTTCTGGGCCTTTTGAGGTGTTGGAGCACATTAGTGAGGTGGTTTATTGGCTAGAACTTCTGCCATGGATGGACTAGATTCACACCATCATCCATGTCTCTTAGATTTTTTGGTATCTTTACGATGAATCCCATATAATTGACTAGGGAGAGTTGGATATTTAGGATGACATGATTCTTTTAGAGTGGCCATTGGATATCCAGGATCATTGAGAGAAGGAACTATGTGAAAGAACCATTCCTTTGGTTCATGTATTGTGGAGGAATGGTGTGAAGGTTTTAGGTGCAATGGAAGCATAAGATGGGTTTTGAACAACTTTTCTTTTTTTCATAATGAATGGTTAATCTGATATTGACATGATGATAAATTTTGTGATCAACGAAATTGAATCAAAGAATATAAATGATGGATACACATAGAAACCAAAGTGTAGGATCATCATATAATATTTATAATTAATTTAATCAACTAAATAATTACCTTACATTAAATTATGTCTTAGTTTATAGATCTGAAAAGGAATCTACATCATACTATTAGTGAATTGTAGGAATCAAGATTAGATTCCCTCTATTGGTGATCCATACATGGTTCAAAAATCTTCAAACATCATAGTACGAATCTTTGAGTACTAGCACGATAGATCCCATCGCTTGCATCATTTGCCCTGAGAATTGATTCTAATGGATTCTCCTAGATCTCTCTAGACTCAATAGTGGAATGTGGAGGAATATTGATCTACATTCTTGGGAACATTCTTAGAGATGGATCTCACTAGGTCTTGAGAGGATTCTCTCTAGATGTCATTGTGCACAAAATATTAATTGTTTCTATTGGAAAAATAATATAATTAGATTTATATACTACTATGGTTAGAAATAAATAATTGCAAAAGTTACCTTTATTATTTATTTAATCCCTTCAGAACACTATGTCAATAATAATAATAATAATAATATTTCTTGACATGTGTTAAAATCTCGAATTAAAATTAAATATTATTTATTCAAATAATATTCAATATATATAATTTCTCACCAGACCATTAAACTCATTCACTACTAGAAATAAGGGATTTAGCGTCCGCCTAGCGTCCGACAAACGGTGGACATTTTTGGCCTGTCACTAAAGCCTTTAGTGGCCGCCAAATGGTGTCCTCTAAAGATCAACCCAAAAAAATGCAATTTTCGGTCCGTGATGCAGTAGGCAACATAGAAGTCGTCCACAAGCTTGGCTCACCGGCCATGGAGGATGCACGGTGGCCGGGGAGGGTTCGGGTTGGTTAGGGGGAGTCATTTTGTGGTGGGGCGATGTCAGGGGGAGACCATAGGGTCACTTGAGGTGCACTGATGTGTTCGGGATGGCTGCAGGTGAGGCGAGGGTGGGGCGGCAGGGGGCAGCGTGGCGGCGGGCGGCGAAGTGGAGGAGTTGCAGGTCTTGTTGAAGAAGACGAGGGAAAAATCCCACTAATTTTTTTACTTCAGTATTAGAGGCCGCCATTTGGCGAACGCTAATACACCCTTTAGCACCCGCCAAATGGCGGCCACTAATACATTCAACCAAAAGGTGGGAAAAATCCAGCCGAATTTTATTTCAGTATTAGCGACCACCATTTGGAGGTTGCTAATAATGAAGCGCTCAATTTCCCAAAATTCTAATAGTGATTCCTCCATTCCTCCATAATAATTACATGCTGATTCTCGCTCAAATTTACCCAATAGAAGAAGGTAATACGGTCCTTGTAGTTTAGTTTGGGTTGTCGAATCCTCAGAGACCTAAGAAGTAACCTATAGACATGTACATTCTATGGACTATTTTTGGAAATGAAGTGGCCAAATTGGGTTGATTTTAGATGGGTTTAAAGGAAATATAACAGATTTAAGTGAATTCAATTTAAAATAATAAGTTGATCCTAGGTTATCGCTCAGGGTGGATTGGACATATTTTCTTTTCAATGATTTCAATTTCTTATATTTGAGATGGGTTCATTTAAGGAGATAAAACAAAATCATCACTTACTGGTTTAATGCCTAAACCCTTTAATACTAATCACCTATACACTTGAAGGATCAAAGTTTTTAGCACTTCAAGGTAAAGGTTCGTATTAGCACTTGAAGTGTGTGGCCATAAATTCAACATGGACGATGGAGTTTAAAATTCATCAAATAAAAATATCAATTAAATAAGTGATTATACATTAATGAGGTGATAAATAACATTAAATCCATCCCCTTTCTACTCCCTTGGATCAACCCATAAGTGGGTTAGCCCTCCATTGATTATATGGTTTCAATGGAAGTGGAAAGTAGACTCGTGAGGGAGGAAATGGAGAAGTAAAGAAAACAACAAAAATAAAATGATCACTCCACCGTTGTGTGAATAATTTCACAAGGTTTGGTGTAAATAAATTCACACCTTGATCCAACGGTATCAAAGTGATATTAATAAAATATAATAAGAGTAGAAGAAGAACTTTTATTAAGAAACTAAAGTGAATTGAACAACTTACATGTGAAAGACAAATTTGAGACAACAAAATTGCAGCATAACATTACAATTGAACAAAGCACCAAAGATCCTTCAATACTCCAACACCACTTTCTTAAATAGGAATTTTGGAGCCCTTGGGTCCATCCTCCAACAGTACAAGTCTCTTCAATTAATTGTTTTAGGCCATAGGTGGGTGGAAAGTAAGGGAGAGTTGATTTTTCCACCCTTGACCCGAGGTGGCACCCAGCTTTCCTTCACCGAAAATACACGCTTGTAAGACCTTCTATATGGCCGAATCAGAGTAGTCCATAGAATAAGAAAATGTAGCTACTGCTGTCTTCTAACTTCCTGTAAAATTTGGTCCCATTTGGAGTTGTGGATTCCGAGATATGATCATATTAGTGGGTTGATTTTCTGGGCCGCAGAATCTGGCCCATAATTTTATCTCTAACTTGGGCCGCCTAAATAGACATCATGGAGGATGAATTAGAATTGGATCCTGAATAGTTATTTGTTATTATACATGTCTTATAGCATCCAAAGAAATTTGGGATTCATTGGGCCTGTATGTTGGGCCCCACATTCTCATTAGTGGGCTGGTGTCCAATCTGCCTTCTCCAGAATTGCTTCCTTTCATTGCCAAATATCTCCATCATCCTTTATGAATATTTCATTGATCCTTTAATGAAAAATGTTAATTTTTAAGTGAATATCCAGTTAAAAATAATATCAAATTAAAATATGTGAAATTATATTCCTTAAAATTAGATGAATCATTGGGTACTTAAAATGATGTTCAGAAATGTACCACATAATAGTGCATTTTAAGAAGGTATTACAATCATAATGTGAAATGATATTCAAAGTGTAAAATGCACTAAAATGGTGTTTATGAATAATAAATAACATGAATATTATGTATATTAACAATGAATATTAGCCTCATTTATTGGATAATCACACCCCCCAACTTGAGTTTTGCTAGTCCCGAGCAAAATATATCTCAACAATATGAAATTCGAATTCCCTTTTCCAAAAACATTTTAATACACAATGATCACCAGAAACCCTTATACCAAACAATAATGAAACCCATCAAAATATTTTAATATAAGATAGTTTCATAAGTGGATCTCAATCCCAAGCCCATTCCTTTGTTCAAATTCATTGTCATATTTCATCCAATATCAATTAAGTATGAGGATGTGTTGTGAATAACAATAGACATGGAGGTTCATTTTTATTCAAGGGGGGATGATGGAAGCTCTAGGTGGAATCACATTTCAATATTAAGATGAGTATTCATTTTTTTATTGTATTTTTTTGTTTTTGTTTTTTTTTTTCAATTTTTCCATGGTAATTGAAGTTGCACTCAAAAGAGTTAACCCTTGTAGCGAGACTTTACCGATGAATCCCAGGATCAAAGACCTTAGGGAACCAAGTGAAGCCCACATACTCGGGCATCATCTCGAGTTAACTCAGTCAAAAAAAAATTCAAATTACCAAAAATAGAGATAAAATTACTAAATCTGGGCCAGACAACTATGGAGTCACAGTCCCCAAGTGTCAAAAGCCACGCATTAGGTCATTTCATTGCTCTATGCGCAATTTTTTTTTAATTTTTTTTGAATAATCATATTAAAATAAAATGATCACCAAACCTATGCTATTTATTTAGGGGACCCCATGAACTTAAACTAATACCCCACTATCCAAAGGACGTGCATTGTGATCTTTTTTTTATTTGGATGAAAATATAAACGATGAAATATCACATTGGACAACCACACTTTCCAAAATCTATGCTTATTAAATTATACAAGGATTAAAATCAGAATCAGGGCATGCTAAATTATTTGATATTCAGTTTCAAAGTGTGCAATGTGTATTACCATGTTCAAAGTTAAAGGAATTTTTCCTTCCATTTACACATTTTTTTTTCAAATCATTCATTTTTTTATCTCCCCCCCAAACTTAAAACAACATTGTCCCCAGTGTTTAAAGAAAAGAAAATTTAGAAGGGGGTAGAGGTAGAGAATGAAATATCAAAAAGGAAATTGAAAATAAGGATCATGGAATGAATTCACCTGGTGGTTGAAGTTGAAATTCTTGTTGCTCCCTTTTAATCATTTGATATCCATGTCACTTGAAGAGTTCCCTAGTAGAAAAAAAAACAAAACAAACAAAACAAAACAATATATATATATATATATTTATTTATATATATATTTATAAGTATATATATAAAAATTATAGAATAAGGAATCACAAAAAGTCGTAGTTCAGTGGTAAGCGCGCGCCCCTGTCTCCCTTTGGTCCTGGGTTCGAATCCCCGTGGCTTCGCCGGTTGTGACAGGGTTTTTCCCATGACCCACGACGTGTCCCTTTTTATTATTATTATTATATTTTTATTTTTATTTTTTTTTGTATTTTTATTTTAACCTACAAACACATTAAAAAAACAAAATGATGATACATTGTATTATTTTAAATTTCTGGGTAAGGCATTACTCAATGATCATACCACATGACACAGATGAATATAGTGCTCCCCTTTTATACCCATCCATACTCATAATAGAAGAACAGGTCAACAGTCTATTTTTTTAAATATAAAAAAAGGTTTAATTAATCATATTTAAAATATAAAGTTGATTAAAACAAAAAAATGATAGGAAACTTGAAAACCATGGGTTGCCTCCCATACAGTGCTTTGTTTAATGTCGTTGGCCCGACATGGATCCTAAATCTATCAATTTTTTCTCAGTTCATAGATTGGCTCAATTAACTCAACCTCTATTTCCTATTTATTGAATGATTCAATGAATGGTTTTAACCTTTGACCATTAACCTTGAAAATGTAACCACTTGTGGGATCTTGAATCTCTACTGCCCCATGGGGAAATACATGATGCACTATGAAAGGTCCTGACCATCTAGACCTTAACTTTCCCAGGTGTAAATGAAGTTTTGAACTATACAAGAGAACAAGTTTTCCCGGTTCAAAATGTTTGACCTTGATATTCCTATATTGGTAGGCTTGAACTCCAGATTTATTGATCCTTGAATTTTCATAAGCCTCTATCCTTAGTTCCTCTAGTTCATTGAGATCTAATTTCCTTTTTGTTCCAGCTAATGAGAGGTCATAATCCATTTTCTTAATTTCCCAAAAGGCCTTATGCTCAATTTCAACAGTTAAATGACATGATTTTCCATAAACCAACCTATATGGTGACATTCCTAGGATGGTTTTGAATGTTGTACGATATGACCAAAGAGAATCTAAGAGTTTCTCAGACCAATCTTTCCTAGAAGGATTGACAGTTTTCTCAAGAATTTGTTTGATTTCACGATTGGCTAACTCATCTTGACCATTGGTCTGTGGGTGGTAAGAAGTGGACACTTTGTGAGAAATTCCATATTTTTCCATGAGTGATGAGAATGGATGATTGCAAAAATGAGTTCCACGATCACTAATGATAGCCCTAGGAATTCCAAATCTAGAGAAGATGTTTTCCTTGAGAAATCTAATCACAGTTTGATGATCATTGGATTTTGTAGGAATAGCCTCAACCCATTTGGATACATAATCGATAGCTAAGAGAATGTAAAGATATCACCTAGAGTTTGGGAAGGGACCCATGAAATCAATTCCCCAACAGTCAAATATTTCAACCACTAAGATGGGAGTGAGTGTAATTTGATTCCTTTTTTTATGGACCCTACTTGTTGACACCTAGGAAAGCTTTGACAAAATGTGTAGGAGTCCCTTGAGAGGGTGGGCCAGAAAAGACCACATTGAAGAATATTAGCAGATGTTTTCTTAGAGGAAAAGTGACCTCCACATGCCTCACTATGACAGAATTTAAGGATAGACTCTTGTTCAGATTCTGGGACACACCTTCTAATGACTTGGTCAGGGTAGAACTTATAGAGGTATGGATCATCAAACACATAGTGTCTAACATCCGAAAGGAATTTCCTTCGATCTTGAGTCCCTAAGAATTTTGGAATGACTCTTGTAACTAAGAAATTGGCTATTTTGGCATACCAAGGGCAGTCCCTCATAGAGTATAGGTGTTCATCAGGAAATGAATCAGACACAGAAAGGTGATTTGAGTTGTCTTTTAATTCCATCCTAGAGAGGTGATCAACTAAAACATTTTCAACGCCCTTTTTATCTTTGATTATGAGGTAAAATTCTTGTAATAGAAGGACCCACCTAATTATTCTAGCCTTAGAATCTTGTTTTTGGAAGACGTATTTTAGTGCAGAATGGTCAGTGAACACAGTGATGGGGGATCCTAAGAGGTAGGACCTAAATTTCTCTAAAGCAAACACAATAGCAAGTAACTCTTTTTCAGTAGTGGTGTAGTTTATTTGGGAATCATTTAAGGATTTTCTTGCATAAGAAATGACATAATAAGTTTTATCACAACGTTGTCCTAACACAGCTCCAACAGAAAATTCATTGGCATCACACATGAGTTCAAAAGGAAGGTTCCAATTTGGAGATTTCATAATGGGAGGAGAGGTGAGATAGGATTTGAGGGTTGATAATGAACCCTCACAGCTTTCTGTCCAAACAAATGGAGCATCCTTCACTAGGAGAGCACAAAGGGGACAGGAGATTGAACTAAATTCCTTGATGAATCTTCTATAGAACCCAGAATGTCCTAAGAAAGACCTCACTTCCTTGATAGTTTTGGGCGATGGAAGGTGATGAATGATGTCAACCTTGGCTTTATCAACTTCAATCCCCCTAACTGAGACCAGATGGCCTAGAACTAGTCCCTCTTTAACCATGAAATGACATTTTTCCCAGTTTAGGACCAGATTATTTTATTCACATCTTGACAAGAATCTCTCCACATTCTGCATACATCCCTCAAATGTATCCCCAAACACAGAGAAGTCATCCATAAAGACCTCAAGAAAATCCCCTACCATGTCTAAGAATATTCCCATCATGAACCGCTGAAAGGTTCCAGGAGCATTGCATAAACCAAAGGGAATGCTTTTAAAGGCAAAGGTGTCGAATGGAAATGTGAATGTAGTCTTCCCTTGATCCTCTGGGGAGACCTCAATTTGATTATACCCTGAGTACCCATCTAAGAAACAGTAGAAGGCATGACCTGCCACTTTCTCAAGGACTTGGTCAATGAATGGTAAGGGGAAATGGTCCTTCTTGGTGAATGAGTTTAGCTTCTTATAGTCAATGCAGACCCTCCATCCACTACTCACCCTTGTTGGAAGAATCTCTCCATCCTCATTGGTTATCACTGTGATTCCAGCCTTTTTTGGAACCACTTGAATTGGGATCACCCACACACTCTCAGCTATGGGATAGATGATACCAGCTTTTAACAATTTCAGAAGTTCTTTTCTTACTACCTCCATGAGATTAGGATTGAGTCGTCATTGAGGTAGAAGACATGGATTTGAATCAGATTCCAGAACAATCCTATGAGTCCCAACAAGTGGGTTAATCCCGATAATATCAGACAGGGTCCAACCAATGGATTTCTTATGTTTCCTATGGACATCTAAAAGCATCCTCTCATGATTGTATTCAAGAGAAGAAGAAATGACAATAGGATGTGTTTGATTGTCCCCTAGGAAGGCTTACTTTAGTGTAGCAGGAAGTTCCTTCAATTCAAGATCAGGTTGGTTTAAAATTTCAGTAGAAGATTGGGACATTGGATCAAGATCAATTTTATTTCCTAAAGTTTTAGATAGGATTGATTCCCCACATGTAGAAGTTTCATCTACTATATTGGCCTGATCAGATTTAGGGAAGGAAGTTGGAGTGGTCTCCATGAAAGTGGTTTCTTGAAAGGTTTCACTGATTGTTGGACCTAAGACTTCATCCTAAGAGAAATTTGAACATGATTCAAGCCAAGGAGATAAACTTCCTTCATGTGAACAAAGGAAATCAATCTCATCCTAACTCAAAAATTCATCAAAAATTCCTTTATGTTCTATGGATTCATTATCAATGCTTCCTATCATGTTTACTTCATGAATTTCCTCGTCATCCCCTATTTGTGATCTTGCATTATAGATGTTAAAGTCTAGACTCATGTTCCCAAAGGCGATGGTCATGTTCCCATTTCGGACTCGGATAACAGAGTTGATTGTTGCAAGGAAGGGACGACCAAGGATGATTGGGGTTTGTTTTTTATTTCCTAAGTTTGGATGGTTGTCAAGGACAATGAAGTCAACAGGGTAGATGAAGTTTTCAACCTTTACCAGAACATACTTTAAAATACCCTTTAGAACCCTAATGTTATGATCAGAAAGTTGAAGTGTGACATATGTGGGTTGGAGTTCTTCTAGTCCTAACTGGCATTACACAGCATAAGGGATGAGATTGACACTAGCACCCAGGTCACACAAGGCCTTGACAACTTTGCTCTCTCCTAGTTCAACATTGATATAAGGGAAACCCGGGTCTTTCAACTTAGGAGGAATGGTCCCTTGAATGGTGGTACTCACATTAGCAGCCAAAAGGACTTGGTTTTTATGTGAAAATTTTCTTTTAAAAGTGCACAGGTCCTTAAGGTACTTTTAGTAGGCAGGTATGGTTTGGATTTCATCGAGAAGAGGAATGTTCAACTTGGCTTGTGAGAAAATTTTCCTCAATGTTTCACTCAATTCAGGCTTAGTTTTACCCCTCATGCATTGAGGAAATGGTGCATGTTGTGGGGTCGTTTGTTGAAGATTTGTTTCCTTGAAAATGTTATTAGTTTCCTCAGTTTGATCTTGTGGTTCATTTGAATTTTCATCTAATTTTGAATCTTCAGGTGGGTTCTGAATTAGTTGTTCAGGTTTCTCAATTGATTTCCCACTTCTTAAAACAATCACAGCCTTTAGTTGTTCATGAGTTGTTTGAGTACAACTTGACTCTCCCATTTAAGTTTAGGATGAAACTGCCTGAGTAGGCATGGGTGCCTTTCCTTTTTTGATGGTTTGAAGTTCTTGTTTAAGGGAAGAGACTTCTGAGTTCATCCTTTCCATTTGTTTGCACAGTTGTTCTAGTAGGCTTTGTGGAATAGTTTGGGTTGGTGCTTGAGAAGATTGGTTTATCCTGGGGGGATATTTTGGAGGTGGGATGGTCTGTTGAAAATGGACAGGTGTCTATTGGTATTGGATAGGTTGGGTTTGGAATTGGTTATGGGTTTGGTAGTTCTAATGGGGTTAAGTATTTTTTCCCTGTGGTTGTCTGGGTTGTTGGTTATCTTTCTAGTGGAATCCTGGGTGGTCATTATACCTTGGGTTGAAGTTGTTTTGGTGTTGAGGATTTTGAAAGTTCAAAGCATTTACTTCTGCTGGGGGTCCTCCTAAAAGAACATCCTTGATGGATGGAATGGTTGGGCAGTTGTCTGTCTTATGGTCATGTTTGTCACAAATTGTGCAAACAAGGTCTATAGTTTGGATTTCATGGACTTTCCTAAGGTCTATTTCTTCAACCTTCCTAGAGAGTGCTGTGAGTTTTTTCCGAAGGCTTTCCTCTTCTCTAAGTGTATGAATTCCAGTAGTTCTTTGGGGATTTTCAGAATAAGGTGAAGTTCCCCATGTTTGGTTTTGTTCAGAAAGGCTTTCTAGATACTCATAAGCATCATTTGGGGCTTTGTTTTTAAAGGTTCCATTACACATCATGTAAATGAATTGTTTGTTCCCTGGACCCAACCCTTCCTAGAAAATTTTCACTTGTTCAGGAATAGAAAAACCATGGTGTGGAACCATGTTTAGAGTGTCTTTGAACCTATCCCATGTTTCATAGAATGACTCTCCCTCTTTTTCAAAAAAAAATTGGATACTCTTTTTAAGTGAAATTGTTTTGTGGTGGGGAAAGTATTTTTTATATAATTATATTTTTAGTTGGTACCAAGAGTTTATGGATGATGGTCTCAAATTTTTTAGCCAATTTTTATATCGATACTTTAATTAAAAAGGAAATAGCATCATCTTAGATGATTCTAGTTGATGTGGGGGACACATGGTTTCTACAATGTCATTGAATTCCTTAATGTGAAGGTAGGGCATCTCGGACTCCATTCCATGGAATGTGGGAAGGTGGTTTAGGACATGGGGTTTAAATATGTAGTTGGCATATCCTAGGAAATTGTGTCTAATGCATGAGGGGTCATTTGTCTAAAAATGTGTGAGGTAGTCATTCCTGGTTTGATCGACCGCATTTCCCAAGTTTGGGGCTGCCTCATTTGGGTTTCCATTTTGGTTCCCACCCGGGTTTATGAGTTGGTTTCTTTGAAGACCTTCCATTGAAATGGGCTAAATTTTTGACTCGAGGGTGTTAGGAAGATTAGTATATAATGGAAAGAGTTCCCTTGGTGTACTTGACTCCCCAACCCCAGGACTATCCACCCTAACTAGATGGTTTGATTGATCGCGGGTGTAGGCGGACATGCGCCAAAAGAAAAAAAAATGAGAAAGGGACAAGATAAGAGAATTTGGATGAGAAAAGAAGAAATGGGGGAGAATATAATGGGTGTTTAGATGAATTACTTGGGTCCCTGGTAATGGTTCCAAAATTTTATTCTCGCTCAAATTTACCCAAGAGAAGAAGGTAAGACGATCCTTGTAGTTTAGCTTGGGTTGTCGAATCCTCAGAGACCTAAGAAGTAACCTATAGACACGTACATTCTATGGATTGTTTTTGGATATGAAGTGGCCAACTTGGGTTGATTTTATATGGGTTTAAAGTAACTCGAATATACTTAAGTGAATTCAATTTAAAATAATGATTTGATCCTAGGTTATCGCTCGGGGTGGATTGGACGTATTTCCTTTTCAATGATTTCAATTTCTTATATTTGAGATGGGTTCATTTAAGAAGATAAAACAACATCATCACTTACTGGTTTAATTCCTACACCCTTTAATACTAATCATCTATACACTTGAAGGGTCAAAGTTTTGAGAACTTCAAGGTAAAGGTTCGTATTAGCACTTGAAGTGTGTGGCCTTAAATTCAACAAGGACGATGGAGTTTAAAAATCATCAAATAAAAATCTCAATTAAAGAAGTGATTATACATTAATGAGGTGATAAATAACATTAAATACAGCCCCTTTCTACTCCCTTGTATCAACCCATAAGTGGGTTAGCCCTCCATTTATTCTATGGTTTCAATGGAAGCGGAAAGTAGACTCATGAGGGAGGAAATGGAGAAGTAAAGAAAACAACAAAAATAAAATGATCACTCCACCGTTGTGTGAATAATTTCACAAGGTTTGGTGTGAATAAATTCACACCTAGATCCAAAGGTATCAAAGTGATATGAAAAAAAAACAGAATAAGAGTAGAAGAACTTTTATTAAGAAACTAAAGTGAATTGAACAACTTACATGTGAAAGACAAATTTGAGACAACAAAATTGCAGCATAACATTACAATTGAACAAAGCACAAAATATCCTTCAATACTCCAACACCACTGCCTTAAATAAGAATTTTTGAGACCTTGGGTCGATCCTCTAACATTACAAGTCTCCTAAATTAATTTTTGTAGGCCATAGGTGGGTGGAAAGTAAGGGAGAGTTGATTTTTCCACCCTTGACCCGAGGTGGCAGCCAGCTTTCCTTCACCGAAAATACGCGCTTGTAAGACCTTATAGATGGCAGAATCAGAGTGGGCCATATAAGAAGAAAATGTAGATCAGGATGTCTTATAACCTCCTGTAAAAGCTGTTCCCATTTTGAGTTATGGATTCTGAGATATGATCATATTAGCGGGATGTTTTTCTGGGCCGCAGAATCTGGCCTAAAATTTTATCTCTAACTTGGACCTCCTAAATGAACACCATGGAGGCCGAATTAGAATTGGATACTGAAGAGTTATTTGTTCCTATAAATTTCTTATAGAATCCCGTGAAATTTGGGATTCATTGGGCCTGTATGTTGGGCCCCACATTCTCATCATTGGGATGGTGTCCAATCTGCCTTCTCCAGAATTGCTTCCTTTCATTGCCAAATATCTTCATCATCCTTTATGAATATTTCATTGATCCTTTAATGAAAAATGTTCATATTGAAGTTAATATCCATTTCAAAAGAATATAAAATTAAAATATGTATAGTTATATTCCTTAAAATTAGATGAATCATTGCGTACTTCAAATGATGTTCAAAAATGTACCACATAATAGTGCATTTTAAGGTATTACAATCATAATGTGAAATGATGTTCAAAGTGTAAAATGCACTAAAATGGTTTTTATGAATAATAAATAACATGAATATTATTTATATTAACAATGAATATTAGCCTCATTTATTTTCTAATCACATTCCTTGAATAATAATTATTTAATAAATAAATATCACTACATTATTTTACAATAAATAAATAAATAGTATATTCACTAAATAACAAACAAAGATTTATTAAATATACTGCTCACGTAATATTCTCTCGAATAACTAGTTATGAAATATATGTGATCAAGTAAACATGAGTAATTAATAAACCACATGTATGAATAATATTTATTTGACTTATTAAATAATAAATAATAATATATTATTTAACTGAGATTTTGGATACACTTAGTGTATGACTCTCCAAGCCTCTTTCTCAGTGGCATTAGGAGAAACAAACTAAAGTCCATGGTTAACATCTAGAGACACACCAAGGAACCCATATAGAAAGAATTTAATACCAAAATAACATAATACCTCATACAGACACTTACTATGTAATATAATGTCTTTATCATGATATCTCTAATCAAAGTAGGTTGCATGCTAGTTCCATCAACCTATGTTATTAATGTCTCTTTCTTTTAATTTTTAGAAATAAAACTTGCCTATATAAAACCAATGGAATTTTAATTATTTAGGCTATATCATTTACATTAAAGGGGGTGATATATAAACTTTTGTTAAAGAATAGAAGGGACAAATCCTTTCTCGCATTATTCATTAATGAAATATTACTCGTGACACACCCAGCATATCTTACCTCACTGTGAACATATGTCATCATGATTTTCATCAATACATCAAATTATGCGACTTATAAAACTCATTAATAACAATATTAAAATCTAACGATTGATACACACATTCATATATAAGAATATCCAATGACACATATAAATGTGGATTTCTTATTGACGGGTCTCATTCTCATAATATCCTATATTGAATATTACCAAGGGCATGCAGCATGAGAATGTACCTAAAATTCCTATGATTCTACACCCCATATATCCTAAATCATTTGTGTCCCTCAAATGATTTTATATATAAATAGAACATATATTTAAGAATATTGTTGCGACACTTCTGGGTTCTCATTATAGAGGGGAACTGTTATGGACATTCAGTGTGAAAACTAGTCTTATGACATTATCACATACTATGGAATGAAGAAGAATAATCATGATTGATAATTATTTTATTAATATTTAAAAAAAATAATGCATATTATCATAAATTATACATAATTTGGTTCTAGGGTACTAGCTCCAATAGACTCCCACTTGCACTGGTGCTAAATTCCAAAAACCTCCAGTCTGTTATCTCTCACATGATACTCATGCTTATTCTAAGGTATAATTTTAGTCAATAGTTCTACCATGTTTTCTTCTATGAGAACTCTACTTACTGTAACTTCACCCATTTGATAGAAATCCCTTAAGAGGTGATACTTCCAGATTATGTACTTTATCTATTGGTGTGACCTTGGCTCTTTTTCAAGAGCCACCACTACAGTACTATCAAAATACACTATAATAGGGTCTTTACTACTAGGTACCACTATAATCCCCTAGATAAATTTTCATATCCAAAAAACTTCATTGGCTACATAAAAAGACACTATATAATAATACTCCACAATAGAATCAATGATAACTAGCCGCTTTGAACTCTTCTATCTCAGAGCTCTTCTGTTGAGACATAAAACATATCTTAATTTCAACTTTAGATCATTACAATTTATTTGAAAACTAGCATCAGTATAACCTCTGATGACCAGCTACTCATCTCCTCCATACACCAGGAACATATCCTTAGTTTTTCTCATATACTTGAGGATAGACTTAACAACAGACCAATGTTGTTATCCTGGATCTACTTGATATCTACCTACCATGATCAATGCATAGGCAACATCAAGTCTAGTACATAACATGACATACATAATTGATCATATTGATGAAGTGTATGGGATCTTACTCATTCTCTCTTTCTCCTGTTGTGTATGAGGACACATTTTATTATAAATATGTATACCATGTGACACTAGAACTAATACCCTATTGGATTGTTCTATACTAAATATATTTAGTATATAGTCAGTGTATGCACTTTGACTTAGTCTAAGAAGCCTCTTAGATCAATCACGAATGATCTTGATCCCCAGAATATAGGTTGTTTCACCTAAGTCCTTCATGCAAAAATACATTTTAACTAGTCTTTAATAGACTATAAGATTGGTATGTCATTAATAATAAGTAATATATCATCAACATATACTACTAGGATAACAAACACATTCCCACTAAACCTATTATAAACATAGATATCATATTCATTCTTAATGATACCAAATTATTTTACAGCTTCATCAAATTGAATGTTACATGAACTAGATGCTTGATTCAATCCAGAAATGGATCTATGTAACTTGAATTTTTTTTGGCATCACCTGGAATCACAATCCCTTCTAATTGTATCATGTAGACATCTTCCTAAATGTCCCCTTTAAGTAAATCTATTTTGACACCCATCTGAAAAATTCCATATCCATGGTAATCTGGTATAGAAATTATAATTTTGATGGATTTAAACATAGAAACCAGTGAAAAGTTTTTATCATAGCCAATTCATTGATTCTTTTAAACCATTTATCCACTAGATTTTCTTTATAGGTATTTATATTGCCTTACATGTCCATTTTTCTCTTGAATTCCCATTTTCACCCTATGAGATTTACATCAACTGGAGCATCGACCAAAACTCAAACTTGGTTATGATACATGGAATCCATTTCAGAATTCATGGATTCTTTCCATTTTGTAGATTCTAATCTCTATAATTCCTATTTATAGGATAGAGGTTAATCATTATCAACCAATAATGATTCACCATCTTTGGTGACTTGTAAACCATATCTCTCGTGTTCTCTTACCTATCTTGTGATCCTATATAGTAATTGTGTTTTAAGAAATAATTCTTCCATGGGGACCTATGGAATATTTTCCTATACAAACTCTTATGTATCTTGAGCATCAACTTCATCAAATTAAATCTTTATCCCACTATAAATTTTGAGGACACACTCCCTCTCAAGACAGATGGAATGTCTAGAAATAGTAACTTTCTTGTCTAATGGTTTTTATAAGTAATATCCCTTTATTTTTTTAGGATACCTTATAAAGATACCCTTTATTCCCTAGGGTACTATTTTATTGACAAAAAAAAGAATTAACAAATGCCTCATGGTCCCATTCATGTGTATGTGACAAAACGAGTTTATTTCCACTCGATAACTCAAAGGGAATTATGTATGTTACTTTAATTGGTACTTAGTTTAGCATGTATACCACAATTTGTAATACATATCCCTAAAAGGATAATGGAATATATGCATGAATCATCATTTAACTTAACATTTCTTACAATGTATAGTTACTAATTTCACTACCACTATTCCACTATGGTGTGTAAGGTGGATTAAGTTGATATAGAATCCCAAAATCTCTTAAAAATTCGATAAACTCTTGGTTAAGATATTCACCACCTCGATCCGATCGAAGATTATTTATCTTCTTTACAAGTTTATTATCTAATTAATTATTGAATTATTTGAATTTCTTAAAGGAATTAGACTTACCTCATCAAGTAGACATGGCCATATCTACTCAAGTCATCAGTAAAAGTTATGAAGTAGGAATGCCCACATATGGATTTTACTAGAAATGCTCTACACATATCAGTGTGTGCCAATACTAAAAGTTATGTGGCCCTTTCTCCCTGACCATTGAATGGTGATTTGGTCATTTTTCATTATAAACAAGAATGACATCTTGCAAGTGTTTTAGATCAAAAGAGTCTAAGTAACCATCTTGGTAGAGCTTTGTCAAACACTTCTCGTTTACATGACCAAGATCGTGATGTCATAGCTAGGTGTTATATGAGTTGTGTGAACATGATTTTCTATCTATTCCAAATACTTGGTTTTTATAATTTAATATATAAAGACCATTATTTAAATGTTCTATACCATAACATATGTTGTCTTTATAAAAGAAAAAAATATTTCCAAACCTGAAAATAAAACAATTTTCATCTAGGAATGACACATAAATTATGTTCTTGGTAATAGTATTTACTTAATAACAATATCTTAAAACAAATATTATTCATGTTGAAAATGAAAGGTGGTAGTCACCAATGGATAGAGCGGATAGCCCCACACCATTGGCAGCTCGAAAATCTACCCATCCTCTATAAATACTTCGAAATCTACCTATTCCCTGAATTTGGATACATATGTGAGCACCAAAAGTTATATCTAATACCCAATGTGTAGATATTGAAAGATTTCAATTGATAACAAACTCACCTTTATCTTCCCTTTTCTTATAGGTATAGTTCTTATTTCAGTGTCCTTGCTTAACACATGAAAAACATACTATTTCCTTTTCCTTGCTCCACCTCTGTATCTTCTTCTTCTTTTAAGGATGATGCTCATGAGATTTAGACTTGTTATGAGTCTTGGTCCCCTTCACCTTGTTCTTCTTTTTTCTATTCACTATAAGGACTTAAGGTTTTTCATTCCCCATGTCCTTATCCACTTAGATAATTAGTGAAATAAGTTTTGAAAGAATCTTCTCATTATTGATCATGTTATAATTAACAATAAAACTAGAGAAGGTCTTGGGTAGTGAGTAAATAATGAGATATATGTGCAACTCACCTAGGAATTTAATCCCTAAGATGTCTAATCATTCAATATAGCCAATAATTTTGACTACATGAGGCCCAATTGGCATTGAATCTCCAAGCATAGTTATAAACAGAGCATTGGAGATCTTATATCTCTCTTATCTTGCATTATCTTTATAGAGATCCCAAAGGTGAGACACTATGCTATAAGAATCCATGTCCTCATGTTGCTTCAAAAGTTCATTGATCATGGATGATAGCATTAAACCCTAAACTTATGTAGCATCATTCAAATTTTTCTCATAGAGAGATAACTCTTTCTCACTAGCCTCATTACCAGACATGTCAGGAATAGGTTCTTCCAGCACATACAATTTCCTTTCATGGCATAGGATAATGTGTAATCACCTTTTCTATTCTTGGAAATTTGTGTTGGTGATAAGGTTATCCTTATCAAGTATAAATCATGGTGATATGTTTGAAGTAATTTTTATTTTTGTTTCTACAGATAAGATGGGTAGGGTTTTAGTACTTAATCTGATAAAATTTAGACAAATAAATAAATATTATATTTATTAATCTACCACTATTTTATCAAAACCCAAAAAACCTCACCATTTGCTTTGAAATATCCTTTTTATTGTACATTATAGTGTAAAGGATCCATATTACCCTTCTCATCACCCCAATGTTGGATGGTCAAGAAATTTGAGGGTTTTAGATAGGCATTCCAAATACCAACTACATTAACTCATGGTTCCTTGATCTATTTAGTGGACTCCCCAATCCTAAAATCCTTAAATTGTATTTCCTCAACCTTTGAATCTTAGTTACACCATTTCCTAATTTGTTAGTCAACCCTTTATTTGAACTAAGTTAATCCAACCCAAAACTTCAAGTTGTAATTCTCTGATAATTGAAAGCACCACAACTTTGGGTGGTCAAGCACTTTGAACTGTGGTTTGATTTTAACTGAATTAATGGAATACTATACTGACTTAATGTATATAATTTATGGATTTTATCTTTATTCATAAATTACCAATTATTATCTTTATTACATTTTTGTTAATATTAAGTGGGTTTACTTAAGTGGTTAACTATGTATTAGATAATATTTTTGCATAAGACAATTTATTTTAGTTCTATCTAGCATGTTTGTTAATTCATTAATTCATGTGATCATGAAAAAAAATCATAATGAAATAACCATGAAACTTGAAAGAAATGAAATAATAAAGTGGTTTGATCATGATATTTTACTAATGGTTGGTTTATCTAGCAGATGATAAACTAACCATCGACTTAGGTGAAAAACACCTTGAACCATTTATGTTTCATGTTGTAGCTTTTCACCTGTCCACCTATGTATCTCTCTTAGATTGGTTTCATCTTGGCTCCAAACTTTAACCGCCTCCAATAGCTTGGAATCTCCACCCATTACATATGATTTTACTCACACACTTGTGAGGGGAACCAAAGGATTGGTTAATGGGTTAACATAAAAGAAACCATGGGCATGCAATCCCTTATATAATAAGAGGATAGATGACTCACAGGCCAACAATTCAATTTAATAATAAATTAAATGAAACAAATCACATACAATGTTCTGGTCTAGGCTCATGATCATCTATATGTATGCATTGAATTATTCATTTCATAAAATTAACATTCAATTTTAATCGTTCTTATTTAGGATAAATCACCCTCAAATCAATTAATTATATTATTTAATTAATAAATTATTTTATATTAATTCTCATTAAAATTTCCATGAGATTATCATCTATCATAATTTTAAAGAAATTAAATAAATTTATTTAAAATTAATTTTATACAAAAATGTACCTTGAAGGCAACACTGTGAGTACTCATTCAAACTACCCAATTTATATTATACTCGTATACTTTTTACTCTCATGACATGTGGAATACACAACTTATCATGTAGTTTCACGGTGTGTACTATTAACTTAATGACCACATGGAACACATGGTATTTACGCAGTGTGTAATGCTTTAATGCATGTAGAGTAATAATTGTAATATGACTTATACATGATATGTAGATCCAAACATTACATAGAAATTAATTAAACATTTATATGTATATAAAACCTATCACATGGCGTGTACTATTAACTTAATGACCACACGGAACACATTTTGATAAGGTTATCATAGTATAATAAATTAATTTTTAATTCTTCATAATTTGGTAAAAGTACATTGGGGTATATTGACATTTACACAGCATGTATTTTTCTTATCGTCTATTCATGGCACACACCTAGGGTCTTGGCATGCAACTGTGCCACGGAAAAATGTTGCAGTACATAACGTGTGCATGGGATACACAGATTGTGATCTCCAATATACATGGTTACCAATCATGTAGGCTATGTAATAATATACACATCACTTCTATGAATAAAGGACTACATATCATGTACAATGTAATTTACACGGCGTGTACATGGGATTCACTGCATGTAATGAATGAACATGGCTTTAATTAATTCTGAATTAATTTTTGTTTCATTAAACACTAGTATACGACATGTACCTCTGGGATACACAGAGTGTACTCTTGTGTTATCTGACCATATTCCTCAGCACCTCCAAATGAGATCTTTGAATTTATTTTGTTCATAAAATTAATTGATTTAATTATATTTACGAGAAATGAAGAGGAAGAAAACTGATCTCTCAATTCATATTAATGATTGATTAAGATGGAATTTAAAACCAATAATAAATTAATAAATCAATCAATTATCTTTAAATAATTATAAATAATTATTCAATTCCTTTAAGACCACTTGTAGGTTCCAGGCATAGTGAAAGCGTTGGATGGGTCATGCCCAACTTTGCTTTTTTGTCATGATTAATGATTAATTTGAAAATTACATGATGATAAATATTGTGAGCAATTAATTTGAATCAAATAATATATACAATGGATAAATTCTATTTATAATTAATTTAATCAATTAAAGAATTACCTTACATGAAATTATTTCTTTGTTGATGGATTTAAAAAAGTATCTCTGTTGTACCATCATTGTGTTGTAAGAATCAAGATTAGATTCCCTCTTACAGTGATTCACATGTGGTCCATGAATCTCCAAACATTGCCATAGGAATCTCCAAGTGTTGGCATGGTAAATCCTATTACTTGCGTATTTCACCTTTGATCATCTTGAGAATCGATTCCAAAGGATTCTCCTTGATCTCTCTAGACTCGAGAGTGGAAGGTGGAGAAAGATCACTCTTTATTCTTGGGAGTGTTCTTAGAGAGGGAGCTCTCTAGGTCTTGAGTTGATTATCTCTAGATGTCATTGTACACAAAAAATTAATTTTCTCTATTGGGTTTATATACTTCTAGGGTTAGAAATAAATAATTTCTAAAGTTACATTTATTATTTTTTTAATCCCCACAGAACCCCATGTTAATAATAATATTATTATTGTTATTTCTTGACATGCACTAAACTCATGAATTAAAATTAAATATTATTTATTCAAATAATATTAAATACATATTATTTCCCACAAAACCATTAAACTCTATCCTCCATTCCTCCATAATATTTATTAGACCTTGAATAATGACTATTTATTTAATAAATAAATATCACCACATTATTTTCCAATAAATAAATAAACATTATAATCACTAAATATAAAATAAATATTTATTAAATATTCCACTCATATAATATTCTCTTGAATAATTGGTGAAGAAATATATGCTATCAAAAAAACATGAATAATTATCAAACCATATGTGAGAATAATATTTATTCAACTTGTGAAATAATAAATAATAATATATTATTTAACTAAGATTCTGGATACACTTAGTGTGTGACCCTCTAGGCCTCTTTCTCAAAGGCATTAGGTGAAACATCCTAAAGTTCAAGGTTAGCATCTAGAAACATGTCAAGGAACCCATATATATAGAAGTTAATGTCACAATGACATAATAACTCATACAAATTCTTACTCTATAATATAATACCTTTATCATGATATCTCTAATCAAGCAGGTTTCATGTTGGTTTCATCAACATATGTACTCAATGTGTCTTTCTTTGACTTTATGGAAATAGAACTTGCCTATAGAACATCGTGACCATGAATTTATTTTGGCTATATCATTTTCATCAAAGGGCCTGAGATATCAACTTCCATTAAATACCAGAAGGGATAAATCATTTCTCTCGTTATTCATTAATGAAATATACTCGTGACACACCCAATATATCCTACCTCACCTTGAACATACATTGTCATAGTTTTCATAAATATATCAAAGTACACGACTTATAACTCTCATTGATAATAATATTAAAGCCTATGGATCAATACACACATCTGCATATAGGAACATCCAATTACACATATACATATGGATTTCCTACTGGTGGGTCTCATTCTCACAATATCCTACACTGGATATTACTAAGGGTGTACACCATGAGAAGGTGACTCAAATTCCTATGAGTATTGAACCCTTATAGCCCGAATTAATTGTGTCCCTCAATTTTTTTCTTCTGAATATAGAACATATATTTAAGAATAATTTCATGTCACTTCTGTGTTATCATCATAACAGAGAAATGCTATGAACTTTTAGAACGATAGCTACTCTTAGGAAATTATCACATACTATGTCACGTGGAAGAATAATCATGATGTTATAAGGAGTTTATTAATATTAAAAACAATGAATACAAGTTATCATAAAGTACATAGAATTTA
Organism: Viscum album; assembly: GCA_963277665.1. Lineage (NCBI taxonomy): Eukaryota > Viridiplantae > Streptophyta > Magnoliopsida > Santalales > Viscaceae > Viscum > Viscum album. The sequence continues at coordinate 53,316,321 of OY728153.1, read as the reverse complement.
TTTTTAGGTAACTAACTTCAACATGGTGTCCTGGAGGAGAGTACTTGGGAGTGTGATATACAGATGCATGCCTATTACCCAAAGTTGTTTTGAGATTTTCCTTGTTTTTTTGTTCTGTTATGCTTGATAATGTAAAGTTTGAAATATTTATAGTTATGATACATTCCTTTCCTTGATGTGATGTTTTTTTAAAACTTCAAGCATATAATGATTCAGTTCCTCCCAAAGCAGATAATATCTTAACATGGAATATGGAATTCCTTGATTTGTGTGCTTAGAGACTTAGTTGTGTTTTGGTTGTGGTAATTGTTGGTTTGAACTATGTGAAGGTCGAGATGGTTGTGGGTATGGTTATGTGGAAGGGGGTGGTTTGAGTTTGGTGTGATATGGTTTGGTGACATGGTTTTATGGGATGTTGGTGAACATTTTCATTTGGTTGGTGTGTTTGGTTGGTGTTTGTGTTTGGTTGTGATAGGATCCATGAGAGTTATCTAGAGGGATGGTTGTTTGGACCTTTTTCATATTTATTTTCTAGTATTTTTTGAATTCTAGAGGGTGAGAATAGTTTGAGATTTATTTTATGTAATGGGATGGACCTTATGGCCCATTAATTTTTAGGAATTTTGCTGGTGGAGGTGACTGGGGAAAATCTCAAGGAGTTTTGAGGGTAAGAGGAGGAGATAGAGCTGAGATTTTAGATAGAAAGAGTCTTGTGATGTGGATCATGTGGATATACCATAAGGGTTGGATCTTTCTATGTGGAAGGTTTGGTTGTGGTGTAAGGTACTGAGATGAGTTTTTTTGTGCCACTACACTTTTTAGGGTAGTTGGTGCATGGAGTGAGCCTACAATGTTGAGGTCTTTCTCACCTAAGTAGCTGTGGTGTAAGGGTTTCTACTATGGTGTGGAGTCCGGTGTGGAGTCTGTAGAGGTTATTTATTTTTTGTGGGAGATATATTGTGGATCTTGGTTGTAGAATATCCCCTCATCCTAGTTGTGAGGTTTTGTAGGGTAGTAGTTCTGATTGTGTTATGGTCCTTTTATGATTTTTTAGGGTCTACTATGTGGTATCCCCTCCCGCACTGTGGGGTTTTACCCTGTTTTCTAAATCTACAACATGGGTAAAGAAGAAGATCTCAGAGGGTATTTGACCAGAACCACTACGGTGTAGAGGATTAGGTTGTGTCATGGTCAGGTGTGTTTTTTAGAAATTATACTACATGGATCTTAGGCCACACCATGGTCTTATGTTTTCTAGACTAGGTATAAATTATCAGATTCCGTCAAACCCGGTCACTTTTCCAACCTTTATCTCATTTCTTAGGCAACCTAAGTGCACCCTTTGGAGTCCTTTCATCCCCTAATCATTGGATTTCAACCCCGATCTTGGGTGATTGATCCATGGTGGTTTAGGTGAGTTCCTCTCTTCCTTTTCCCAGTTTTCACCTATTTTTTTGTCAGTGAAGGTTATTTCCAAGCTAAAAATAATTATTTTGATGTTTTTATGACAATGAGGTGTTGTGGTTTCTATGTTCTATATTGTTAAGGGTGTTATCCTTCATTTTGTTGCTTGGTTGTGGTCTCCCTCTCATTCAACCTTGCACAACGGATCAGAAATATCTACTTAAGGCAGGGGATCCTTCATTTCTCATCTAGTGTATCATGCGGGGTGGGTTATACTCTTTTGATCTTTTGGTAAGATAGTATGCATCGACTTAATAAAGATAATGAATTGGTTTAATTTAAATTAAAGTGTAAGGGTATTGAATCAATGTATTTATAACTTTAATATTATTTGATATTGGGATTATACGGGCCTAATACCTCATTGAAAATTATGGCTATTGGGAGCCTTTGTTTATGTTGATTTGATATGTTTTGTAGAACCATGATTTGTGTGATTGTTTGAAATCTCCTTAAAAAGAATTTTCTAATCACTTATATTCATTTAAATAATTTTTTTCACATGGAAACTATGGCTTGTGTGAGAATTCCCTTGAAATAAAGAAGTGAATTGATGAAAATCCACCTTTAGTAAATATGAAAAGCATGATTGTTAAATGTGTGAATGTGTTGTGATGTGTGTTTGTGATATGAGATGGTTATGTGATTAGAAGTGGATTTGGTACATGGAATATATGATGTGGAAAGTGATTGTGGTTATGAATGGTGGTGATGTGGGGTTTTTTGGCTTGAAAAGGGAAATGAGGATGATGGGTTGCTTGTGTTGTGTGGTGTTGTGATGTGCTAGTTTTCCATTAGTGGTGGAATTAAATGATAATGATGAGTTGTAATGGTATGGGTTGAATGTTTAATGAATGAATTAAAATGGACTATGTGGGTAAATATGGTTGGTGTTTAATAAGAAATTAAATGGGTTGGATAATGAACATGATAAATGAATGAAATGGGTTAGTAATGGGAAATTTGGAAATTGGATTAAATTGAGAAAGAAGTCTAATGTGGGTTGTGACTTGTGGGTTTCTTATTTGGTGTTTTTCATTTATAGGTAGCATTAAAAGTTGTGGGTGTTGTGAAATGGTTGGTACTCGTGTTATGAACCCATAAGTTGGGCTTGAGTGTGGCTATTATATGTATATTGTAAGTTCCTTGTGATTTCTATATGCACCCCACTCATGTCAAGCACTATGTGTCGACATCCATATATTTGTTAAGGGTGTTTTCCCAATATCCCGATGGTGAGTATGAATGGTCGGCTACCACCTCTTTCCTGCTCTCTCTTTTAAACGATGTTGACATGCATGGGTTGTGATGACCAAAAGTCAAAAGTGCATTGTGGTGATGTTTTATGAGGTGGATTATGGTGGGGATTGTGCATGGTAGGAGGAGGGAACGAGGTCGATGTACTTTATGATCATGATCTGTGCTACTCCAATTATGGCTATGGAATGATGTGATGTGATGGCCCAAGTATCTTTGGCTGATATGTGGTGTGATCTGATGGTCCAGGTGTCTTCAGGTAAGATGTGATGTGATGGTCAGTTGCACACGGGGTGCTTGGTATGATGTGATGGTCCGTGTGTGTTTGGGAAGGGTTACTATATGGAAGATATGGGAGTTACATGATGTATGATGTTGGGGTGTGATAATGGAAAACTAGTGGGAAAGTGGTTCGGGGTACCATTTATCGATATGATTCTTATTATGTTATTGTACTTGGTCGTGTTATTTGGTGAGTGTTCCTTGGTGATGATGGTATTGGTTAGCTAACCTACTTAGGTTTTATTGGTTCTGCTGTTTTCTTATAGGTTCATTAGTAGGCACTTTTTACATGTGCCCTAGAGACTTTGGTATATTCCTACCAAGTATACTCGCATGATCACCCTATATATATACAAACAACTTTCAAGTTTCTAGGAGGACTTTGTGGACTATACTAGACATTACTAGCTCATACCTTTGGAGTTGTTGTAGTGTTTCTTACTTAGATTTTTCTTTTGGTTATATATAAAATTTTAGTATTTTTTACATTATACATGCATTGTGGGTTGATTTTTCTTTCATTTATCTTATGTTATGCCATAGATTTTATTGATCATGGATATCCTATATCTTAATCCTATTATTATAGAGGTAATGTCTTCCATTTGTGAGATTTTTATACCCTCGGTGCTAGTCATCAAACTGAGGTCTACTGGAGGTGGGACTCAAGGGTCATTATCTCTCTTCCTTCATTGTATGCCTAGGAGGGGTACCTATGGAGGTAGGGGGAATGATAGTTAATATATTAGTTATGAATGTTTTATTTAGGTTGAAGGGATTACAAAATACAATGTACACACTCAGGTACCCTTGTGGGTCAAGCCTCATCCCCTCTTCTGGGATTGGAAAACACCCACTAGTCCTATTTATTACATATTAAGAATGGCTTGAAGGCCCATATGTAGGTGGCCTAAAGTCCTGGAAGGAAATGGACTGAAATCCTAGTGGACAAAGGCCATTTTTTTTGTCTAAATGGCCTTTTTTCCTCAAAGGGGACTAGGGGCCCATTGTGTGGCCCCTCGCCTGTGTCCGTGATCGTGATCTCCCATGTTGGTCACCTACTCTCCTATGCATTCCATGTATTTCAGACTCCATGCGCCCACCACTAACCCTGCATGCACATGTGTGGGGGAAATCACTAAACCCCCAAAATGGGGGGGGGGAGGTGCAGGGCCTAAGGTTTGTACCCCAGCCTTGACAGATGTGGTGTCGCATCCAAGTACCACTCAGCTGTGGTGCTTCTCATGAAAAGGAAATGGGTAACTCCGTCATACATGCCCCACCACACCCTTAGGAGCACACCCTTATCTAGCTAAAACTGAGTTAATGAGACTCGAACCATGGCCAGTTCCCCCGATATCAGAGTGACCACCTTACATGTACCACTTGACTTAATGTTTGTCAGCTATTAGTTGTTAATAACATAATTATTAATAACCAATTAATTAATAATAAAATTAATAATGTAATTAATAATTTAAATTGAATTGCTTAATGGGGCCCAACCTAGTGGGTGCGCCCCTACGGTGGTGGGGGGAGGTCTCAAGTTCGAACCTCCTTAGGTGTGCGTATGGTTTTATTTGTATTTCTCCAATGTCCCTGACCAGTTGTAATAATATAAAATGAATTAGTAATTATTATTGTTATTTATATAATTAAATATATTATTTATTATTAATTATTAATTATTTTAATTAGATTATTAATTTTTATAATTAACTAAATTTTTAAATATTTTTATTAATTACTAACCATTTTAATTATTTTATTAAATATTAATTATATTTCTAATTATTAATTATATTATTGATTACTGATTATATTATGAATTATTAATGATTAATTATGAATTATGAGTTATATTATTAATTATTAAATATGGTAATTAAATTATTAGTTATTAATTATTCTAATTAATTATTTTATATTATTAATAGCTAATTATATTAATTATATTATTAATTAATTATATTATATTATTAGTTGTTTTAATTAATTATATTATTATTTATTATATATATATTAGGTTCTTGGAGGTACAATTACATTCAAATACACACACACCACACACACAGGCCGGAAAGTCAGGCCATAGCCCCCCAAGGGGATATCCCACCCATCAAGCCATATTTATTTAATACATGGTCTGTAGGCCCGGTGGGCATGAAGCTCATTACATGTCCCAAAAGCTCAATGCAGTGTCATGCCTACATCATCCTGCCTACATCACCATGCCTGCATCATCATCTGCATCACCGCCAACATCATCACATGTATAGTACTAAATAGTACCTACACCCAATAGGGATTGATCCCAGGACCTCCTGGATGCCAAGCAAGAGACTTTAATTAATTAATTATGCATTAATTATTAATTATATTATTAAGTATTTATGATATTATATATATTATCTATTATAAAATATATTAATTATTTATTTAAATTTCATATCACTCATATCTATAGGGATTCAAACCAGGAATCTAATGATTTGTTAAAGTAGGCGATGAGTGATCAAGGTTTAATGTGTTCTTTTCATGTTCTGAAATTTTGTAAGACATTTTCTAACTCAGATGATTAAGGTGTCATGTATTAGTATTTGTACCTATAATTTTTGAAAGGTAGTACAATATTTTGGGTCCATCACTTCATCCTTACATAAGCATAGTGAAGTTCTTGATGGACCTATATCAAATTTCTTTTTCTATAATTACTTTTGTAAGTGCATAGTACCGTTTTCTTGGATTTTATGTTATATCCATTGTTGTTCTTATTATCTGGTTATAATTGATTGATATGTGTTTTCTTGAATTTTTTTACTTGTGCATATCAGGATAAAACTTGATTTATTGGTTTGATCTTGATTTTTTCATGAGAATGTGCTACCAAAACTTAAAAGAAATAGAATTATCATGTTCTTTGGTTATGTTTGAGTTAATTTGTGAAAACTGGGTGTTCATAAAAAGATGTGTTTCCTATGAAACTGAGAAAGGTTCACCACTTGGTGAAAATATGTTTATGTGTAGCTTGATATTGATTCATGTCCTGAGAGTTTGGATGCAAGGGTGCTACTAGTACTATGCTCTAGTGTTTCAAATTTTCATCTTGTGAGATGGAGTATTTATATACTTAAGATGCATGGGAGATGTCAGTCTATAGTATGCATGGACATTTAGGATGGCCTCTGCTCTTTCGGGATGGGTTGGTAGGTTTAGTGTTTGTGGTTCGAGTTGATGCTTTTGACATACAAACTGACTGGTTAGATGAGAAGTCTTATGATGATATATATACAATCAAATGATTTTATGGAGTTACAGTTCATTGTTCCATGGAGGCATTTCTTGAATTGGTGTGCATGCTATAAAAATGATTTTATTTAATTGTTTCTTCTTGGGTATGTTATTCCATGTAACCCTCAAATGTGTGTTGTGTGTTTATATTTTAATAAAATTTATTTTAATCAAGGATTCGGATTTCTAAACCCATGGATCACACCGTTTCTGATTATTTATTTAATATTATTACTTTTTAATTGTATTAATTATATTAATTATTATTCATATTATATTATTAATTATTAATTATATTAATTAATTGTTTTAATTAATTATATTTCATGTTATTGATTATCTTAATTAATTTTCAGTTGGGGGCTTACCTGAATGGTAAATTCTGCCCATAATTCTTCATCAAACTAGGGTTAAAGTTGTGAGGGCCCAGATTCCTAAAGACCCACCCTTTGTGTTTTCCAAGGCTTGGTGGTGTTGACAGGGATTTTAGAGGAGTTTCAAAGGATAAAGAGTTGTTTTTTCCATTCAAAGGGTCACCACAGCCATGGTGGACGATGTGGTGCTGGCTGTTTTGTCCCCTAGTGGGCCTAGTGTAAAATAATCTAAGAAAAATGGTCAGTCCAAATCGTGGCCATAGGCATGGAATGCTAGGGGAAGCTCGTGTGGGCCATGACTAGATAAACCTCACCAAACCCATGATGGAGGCCATGGTGAGGGAAAACACCCAAGTTTTTGGAAACAATCCCTAATGGATGTCATGCCGGGAAGACACATTTGAGGATACTACAGCTATGGTAGAGGTTGTGGTAGAGGTCATGGAGAGGGTCAGGCTGGAAATTGAATGGACGAAATGGCCATTGTTCTTCATGGATCTTCACCAATTCAAAGAGGAAATAGTGTGCGATGTTATTAAGGGTATTTAATATTATTTTAATTCATTATTTCCTATATTAATCAATCCATGCCACTCTTCTAAAGTTACTTCGATTTCTAGATGCTCTAGACAAACCTAGGGAATGGTTGGGTCATTTTCTCACATTGAGGCTCCATTGGAGGAATTTTAAGCTAGGTAAGTGTTATTTATACCCCCTTGGAACCATTTTATTGACTTCTTGAGTATTATAACCTCTGGATCATGGAGGATCGATCACTCTTGGTTCAAGGTTCCTTCCCATTCGCTTTCTCCTTTTCATTATTCCCTTTTGATAGGATGTTCATTGTGCCAAACCCTATGTTTTTGGATGAGATCTAAACATGGTTGAAAGTGTATTTCTGGTGCTAGGTTGTGGTTAATCTTCCTTCAGTTTCAATGGTGTTTGACCCTCAATCGTTTTCTCTTTCTCAAAAAATGTTGAACTTCTAAATCAAGGTAGGGAATTCATTACTTCTCCTTGTTTTATGTACAATCATAAATTTATCATGATTCATCTATTTGGGTAATGGTGGAACTTTACTTAATGAATATTAAACTAGAGATGAATAAAGTTCTGGTTTTTGGTTGTAGTGATTCACGTGTTTATGTTGTGTTAACAGATTGATTATTTTTTCTAGATAGTGTGATATCTATTGTTTTTTCTATAGATTAACATGTTTGTTATGTTTAAAAATTGGATAAAGAACATAAATTTGGTAATTCTTGTTTTCTAAATAATAGAGAGGCATGTTTAATTGTTATTTTTCATATTTTAATTGATGAAAATTGAAGTTATGATTGGAGCATGTTTAATTAAAAGTTTCTTATAGATGATGCCTTAGGTTTCCTATGGTTATAACCTGTGATAAATGAATTAGTTAATTCAAGATGGTAAATAATTGACTGTTTCAAAAATATAATTATTTGGGGTTGAGTGAGATTATTTTCTTATTCTGGCTATATGCCTTCGTTCTAGGTACGATATTCCATGTTAAATGTTTATTGTTTTCTCATTTCCTTATGTGATTGCTCTAGATGAGAAGACTTACTGCGCAACATGATGTGAGACTAGGATGGATGATGGTTTGATGAGAATGGGAAGGGATTTTTGGGTTTGTGGCAGAAGTTAGTGCTTGTGATGGTAGGATAGATGGTGGTGTTGGGGGTGGAATTAGGACTGATGAAATGGGTTGAAGGGGGGATTTCCTGTTACTTTGTTGTGTTGAAACTTGGGATTCTTTATTGATAAAAAAATCTTCTTTATAAGTTAGATAGTTGAGTTAATTGTTTCTTCATTCCCTTCCCCACTTCTTGAAATAGTTTTTTTTCTTGGTTTGTGCATCTTTTATGGTAGCTTAGGATGGGTATAAGAGTACCTGGAATTATAGTTTAACCCATGGGGTTGGAGGCATAATAGAATGCTGAATAATGATAAATCTTAAAGAACCTTGAAATAGGTTGTAATATTTAGGAAGGGCATATAATTCAAATGGTAATTAATGAAGTATTAAATGTTTAACAAAAATAATTTAAATTAAAGTCTCTTTGAAATGTTTGTGTGCTTATAGGATGTCTAGTATTTAATGTTGGTGGTTGGGTATCTGAGAGATTATAGTTGTAGTTGAGGTTAAGGCTAAGTAGTTTCCCATAGTGTGGTTGTGAGATATATTCCTATGCCATATAATTTCATATGCTACCCCATCCATGTAGGTAGGAAGACTGACATTGGTGGAATCTGGGGGTGTTTTCCCCAACATCTAGGTTGGTGAGGAACAGATGGTTGAATACCCACTCTTTCCCCACTCCCTTATCATAGTAGTATTATTGTAGGTTCTGAGTGCAGTGGAAGTGTGAGATGAGTGGTGCCCAACTTTGATTTTTTTCATGCTCAATGATTAATCTAAGATCTACCCAACAATAAACTCCAAGTTCAATAGAACCGAATCAAAGAAGACAAACAACATGAATCATGCTATAACCAGAGAGAGAGATGATCATAAAATATTATTTATAATTAATTTAATTAAATAATAATTGCCTTGATGGAATTATTTCTTCATTGATGGATCTAGAAATAGATCTATGATGCACCATCATTGCGTTGTAGGAATCAATTATAGATTCACTCTAACGGTGATCTACATGTGTTCCATAAATCTCCAGAAATCGCAGAAGGAATATTTGGGTGCTAGCATGGTAGATCCTTATGCTTGCATCGTCTACCTTTGATCACTATGAGAATTGCTTCCAAAGTGCTCTCCTTGATCTGGTGGATGAAGATTGCTCTCTGTTCTTGGGAGCAATCTTCGAGAAGAGAGATATCAAGGGCTTAAGATAATTCTATAATTCTATTGTGCACAACCCAAACAAATGAATTGTTCTATTGATAAAATAACATAACTAGGTTTATATATCACTAGGGTTAAAATAAAATAATTTCACAAGTTCCCTTAATTATTTATTTAATCCTAGTGAAAACCCCATGTCAAATAATAAAAATATTATTATTATTTCTCAGCATGCACATAACTTATTAAATATTATTTAATCAAATAATATTCAATATTTATTATTTTATCACTGGTCCAAGAATCTCGATCTTTCATTCCTCTTGAATATTTATAGAACCCTGAATAATGTCTATTTATTTATTAAATAAATATCACTGCGTTATTCACTAATAAATAAATACATATTATATTCACTAAATAGAAAATAAATATTTATTTAGTATTATGCTCACATTATATTCTCTCAAATAACTGGTGACATAATAAATGCGATCAAGAAAACATGAATAATTATTAAACCACGTGTAGAAAAAATATTTATTCAATTTGTTAAATAATAAATGATATATTATTATTTAACTAGGACTCTGGATGCACTTAGTGTGTGAACCTCTAGGTAAGGGTGTAATTTTGGCCTGGTCCATCCCGGACAAGGCTGGGTCGGGCCTACCCTACAAAAAAATGGGTTGTTGACCACTATTCAAGTCGGTCTGGGCCAGCCCGAACAACCCCATGAGGCGGCCCAAGCCCGACCTCAGGCCGGCCAAACCATCGGGTCGGGCTGGGTTTTTTCAGCCTGGGCTGAGCTTTTTCGAGTCGGGCCATGACATGCTTTTATTATTTTCAAAATAATTGTTTGTTTTAGAAAAAATTTAAAATGTTTTTATTTAAATATTTTTTTAACATTTATTTAAAAAGTTTTTTACATTTATTTTTAAAAACATGTTTTTTGTAAAAATGTAAATTTTATTTTTTATTAACATTTTACGGTGGGTGAATATGTTATTTTTTTGTCTAAATAGATTTATATATTGTGAATCTAAATATATTATGTGTAAATTATAAAAAAAATGAGGGGTTGGAGTGCGCAGTAGTGGGTAGCATTGTTATTTAAACGTTTTTTAACATTTATTTAAAACATTTATTTACATTCATTTTTTAACTTATTTATAATTTTTGTAAGCATTTGTTATTTTTTTTATTTGGACGTTTTTATTTAAACTGTTTTTTAGCATCTATTTAATTTTTTTTACATTTATTTTTAAATGATTAATTTAAAATGTTTTTTAACATTTTTTAAATTCATGCTTTTTATAAGTATTTTTTTTAAAATATTTAACTTTTTTTCAAATTTTAATGTAAAAAGTTTTTGTAAGTGTTTGTTTAAAAAAAAAATTAAATATTTGTTTTAAAAACTTTTTTAAATATTTGTTTAAAACATTTTTATTTAAACCATTTTTAAACCATTTTTTAACACTTGTTTAAAACATTTTTTACATTTATTTTTAGACGTTTAATTTAAAACGTTTTTTTGAACGCATGTTTTTTACATGTATTTTTTTAAAACATTTAACATGTTTTATGTAAAAATATTTTTTTATTAACATTTTACAGTGGGTGGATATGTTATTTTTTTCTAAATATATTTATATATGTCTGTGAATTTATATCTATTATGTGTATATTGAAAAAAAATTAATGAGGGATTAGGGGTGCACAGTAGTGGATGGGTTTAAAGCGTTGTTATTTAAATGTTTTTTTTTATCATTTATTTAAAACATTTTTTTACATTTATTTTTTTAAGTTATTTATGAAAATTATTTTTAAGCGTTTTTTTAATTTAAAATATTTTTTTTGTAAAAACGTTTATTTTCTATTTTATTGACATTTTACAGTGGGTGGATGTATTATTTTTTTTCTAAATAGATTTATATATGTGAATCTATATATATTATATGCAAATAAATAATGAGAAGTTGGGTGGGAGCAGTGGGTGGGTTATTTTTTTCTAAATAGATTTATATATGTATATATAATATATATAATATATGCATGTTTCATCAAATTTAAAAAAAATGAGGTTGGGGGGTGCGCGAACATCATTGGGGGAGTAGTTATTTTTTGGTTAATATATAATAAGTTATTATATATATATATATAATGTGAGAAAATTGTAAAAAAAATAATTAGGGGTTGGGGTGGGTTAATATTTTTAAATAGATTTATATATAATATGTGCAAGTTGTAACATATTTAAAAAAAATTAATGAGGTTGGGGGACGTGCATGAACATCATTAGGTGAGTGTGTTATTTTTTTGTTAATACACAATAAGTTATTATATATGTAATATTAAATCATTGATATATATATATATATATTATTAATAACTTTGTTTATATATATATTATATTAAATCATTTATATATATATACATATATTATTAATGGATTTTTAAAAGCCACACTTATTTTATATATATTATTAATAGCTTTATATATATATTATTAATGGATTTATTTATATATATATATTATCATATCATTGATATATATATTATTAATATATTTGTTTATATATATACACATATATATAATATGTAATTTTTATCATATTTAAAAAAATTAATGAGGTTGGGGGTGTACGCAAACATCATTGGGTGAGTGTGTTATTTTTTTTGTTAATATATAATAAGTTATTATATATATATAATGTTAAATGATTGATATATATATATATATATAATATGAAAAAATTGTAAAAATAATAATTAGGGGTTGGGGGGTGCACCGTAGTGGGTGAGTTAATTTTTTTCTAAATAGATTTATATATGAATAATATATATATATATATTATATGCAAGTTGCAACATACTTAAAAAATTAAGGAGGTTGAGGGACGTGCACGAACATCATTAGGTGGGTGTGTTATTTTTTTATTAATATACAACAAGTTATTATATATATATATATATATATTAATAGCTTTGTTTATATATATATTATATTAAATCATTTATATATATATATATATATATTATTAATGGATTTTTAAAATCCACACTTAATTGATATATATTATTAATGGATTTGTTTATATATATACATTATTATATATATGTATAATTATATATCATTGTATATATTACACACACACACACATTATGATTATATATAATAATAATTATATGTATATATATACATTATTATATATAATATATATATATATATTATTTTTTGTTAATATATAATGATATATATATACATATATTGTTGATATATACATATATTGTTGATATATATATATATATTGTTGATATATATATATAGCTTCTGGACTCTTCTCAAGACATGAAACAAGTTATGATATGAGTTGATACTCTCTGCAAGATTCTTCACCTCCTTCACTATTTGAGGAATCTTCTATTTTTTTAACTTTTCCAATGAATGCTCTGAACTTTTCTGAAATTTCATCTTTTTAAGAATTTTTTTCAGTTGATTCAAATTCAACTTTCTTACTTAGCATACTTCTTTTGTTTCCAGTGAAATTATTCTTTCCACCAATGTACTTATTTTCTTTCTTACAAGTTTTATCAAACTTCTTCCATCAAGATTTTTCTTCAAAATGATCTTTAAATTCGCCAACTTTCTTCTTGTGGAAATTCACAACAAAACTCCTAATTCCACCACACTCAAAACATTTTAGTGGAAGTTTTCCTCCATACTTTTCACTTCCTTTTTTATAATTATTAGAGATAAGAGACATGATTTTCTCATTAAACTCATCATCCTCTTTATCTTTGGAATCAAAATGATCAAAATCTTCAACATCTTAAATTTTTATCTTTATCATAAATTAAAAATTCATTTCATCTATCATATTCTTTTTGAACACTGTAGATTTTATCATTTCATAAGAAATAAGAAAGTTATGTCGTTTATCAAGAGATAAATCATCTTTATCTTCTAAAGTAGAAATTTTGGAATCAAAACTATCTATAAAGTTTCTCATGAGTTTATTCACAATTATATAATCTTCCAATACATTTCTAAAACCTCTAATGTTGCAAAAAACTTCATTTACTCTGATGAAGTACTCATTAATAGTTTCTTTATCTTTTATTCTTATGTATTCATACTTACTACGCCATATGTGTAACTTTGATTCTTTCACTTTAACATTCCCTTCAAAAATACTTTCGATCTTGTCCCACATACTCTTTATTATTTTAAGACCCATCAACTTTATATACACATTTTGTGACAGAGACATAAGAATATCATTTCTAGATTTTCTAACAAATTTAGTATTTCTCCTGTCAGCAAAAGTCATTGGGGTATCTTTCTCAATGGGTGGAAAACCAATTGTAGCAGCATCAACAACTTTTAGGCCAAGAGATAGAAGATATGGAATCATCCTATTTTTTAACCATAATAATTTTTCCATCAAATGTAGGAATTCCTCTACTATTTATGGAATTGAGATTATCCATGATAAGGATTCAACAAGGGAACCTTCTCTGTGATACGAATTGAATTTCCAAAGGATCTTAGAACAACTGAGAGGGGGGTGAATCAGTTGTTTCCTTTTTAAAAATTTCAATTTTTAGGAAACTTAACCCTTGAAAATTGTTAGAGTTTCTTCCTTATCAAATTTTAGTAAACTCAAGTGCATGAAGAAATAGAAAAGTAAAAAATGATTTAAAAGGTTTTTCCTTAGTATGAGAACCTAAATCCTTGTCATATCCACTCTCATTAGTCTATAGAAATTCACTACTATGAATAAGTGAATAAAACTTGTGTTGAATCCCATTGGACACCTTATATCTCCTGATATGAATGATTATACTGACTCTTGTCAGTTTACAGAATTTTTCTTGCAACAATTTGATCCAAACAAAAGAAACTTTAATAATGAAACTTTTTTCTCCACAAATATCCATCCAGAAACTCTGTATGATGTAACTGAGTCCATTAGACCTCGGTCCGATGAACCCAGTCTGATGAAATAAATATTATTCAACTTTAATCAATATGAATTTCTCAATATTATGCTTAAAACTCAAACTGATTCTCTCAGTCTGATTTTCACTGTCTGGTAATTTGAACTTGTCTCAGTCCGATCATCTGATCAGAATACTATTTCTATAAACTCTTTTTCAAAACAAAGCTATTTTGATTATAAAACTCAATTCTGAAAAAAAAAATATAGAGAGAGAGTATCATCTTTTATAAATGGGTGAATAGTGACAAGTACCACTATACTTTGTGCCTCTATTTATTGGTGATCCTAGAATAGTAAAGGTGGGTAACTAAAATATTCTTCTCACTCACCCAAATTCCAAATCTCTAAAATTCACTCACATTTGAACTTCATTTTGACCACTTCAAACCTTCTCATCTCTTCTGGTGTCTTCTCAAAACTTCTTTAATCTTCATAAATCTTCCCAAATTATAAAACATTAGTCTAGAAATGATATTCCAAAACGTCTAAGTCTGGAACTCTGTTCATCATTCTGATTCACTTGACCTGATTAAAAATATGGAACTTTTATTTAGTCTGATCAATGTTTCTTAGCTCAAACTTTGTAAATAGATTTTTTCCAATAGAGAACTTATAACTTCAACATTCCTCTATAAGATACTCTTTCCCCAAGTGAAAACTAAAGAAACAAATGTATGATTGCATGCTCCAATGCTATAAACCAATTATCAAAGGTTGAAAACATCATTTCAAATTCTAAATACTTCTGAAACCTTCAACGACTATCTGATGACAACTTTAGCCTTTCAAACATTTTTATTTGTTTGGGTCCTTTGAACTCTTCAACCTATTTCTTCACAAGTCTTTAACAACACTTCTCATCTGATGTATCGGTGTCTACAGCTCATCCAATGGATCAGTATTTGTATCTTGTTTGATGAATCAGTATCTGCATCTGATGATTTGGATCAAAACTTCCCTTTATAACAACTCAACAACTGCCTCGTATCTAGTTAGATCTTTTCGATAAAAAACTCTAATAACTTCTTCATCCAATCAACTTCTTTGGTGGAAAAACTTATAACTTCTTCATATTTTTTTATTGATATCTTTTTTCTTTTCTCAACAATTCTAACGTATCGAGCCTCTCTCCAATTTCTTTTACATTTTCAATACCACAAAAACTCAGAATTCATAAATTACAAAGCAAGTTTTTTGTCTGATGATTCATGTCTGATCAGGTGAATCCAATGAACTATATTTGATGAACCACGTCTGATCAGAAACTTTAAATTTCTTTAAACTTTGTCAAAAGCATACTTCCAGTCTTATAAGAACTTCTATGTCTGGTGTTTCTCGATCCGATGATATGTATCCAAAAAACCTATGACCATCCATCCAATGGCCTGAAGGCCTTCATTTTTTTATTGATTTTTGATAATCCACCTTTCAAGGGGTGAGGTGGAACCCTTACAAGGCTCGTAGGCATAAGTATTACATGGCCCATAGGACTTAGAGGCATTCATTGCCCGTAGGCTTCAAACATTACATACAACCCAGACTAGCTACTTAGAACTGCTCATTCCCAGCATCTTCATCATGAAATCAGTTCTCTACCTTCTCATGGCTATTTGGATAGGCTATCGCATGCATGAACAGGCTTGTCCCAAGGGTAGGTGTCATACCCTCTCATTCTTGCAATCTGTGTAGCTCCTACTATGGTGAAAGCTCCTTGCTCATCCTCATTATAGAGCTTCTTCACTGTAGGTTGTTTAGTTTTCATATGAACTGAAGGTGCCTTGAAGGCCTTGAGGTGGCCCGAAGGCCTTACTGGCCCGAAGTCTTGGGTGGCCCGAAGGCCTTAAAGGACTCAGGGACCAAATCGATGGCCTGAAGGCCCAAACGGGGGAAAATTATCGGCTGCTACAGTGCCAAACAGTGTCTGCTACAGTACTGCACATTTCCTGCTACAGTACTGCTACAGAACTACTACTTCTCCCTTTATTAAACAGCTTGTATCATGGTATTTTTCATGATGTCTATAACTTTAAGATCATCAAAGCATCATCTAACTTATTTTGGAAAGTTCTACAACTTCCCATCAACAAATTTCAAACCCACTTCTTTCAACAACTGATGACTTCATTTCAACAACTTCTGACTCAACGGATTCTTTGTCTGGTGCAGTTCATCTTCATGAAAACTCATAATTTCTAACAATATTCGATGAACTAAGTCTAATGGAGCATCTGATCACGAAATTTTCAAAACACTTTCTTTATTCTTATTTTCATCAACTTCTCAGCAAAGAAGTTATGAACTTTCAGTAACACATCTTTCACCTGATTTACAAAAACATTATTTTACAAAAAGTTAATTATCAACAAAAAAAACTTTAAAAATATCAAAAAGGATCTTCAAACTAAAACACAAGTAAAATCATTTAAAGGGAGATTTCAATCTTATTGAGATCATGACCTAAATCATGTTCATTGAACCACTCTAATAAAGTACCATCATCGCACACCTTACCCTTAGGGCGTATGCTATTGTAATAAGGGGTTATTTATCTAGACCCTAGTAGTATGGATTTTTATATTTTATTTTTAATAAAATAATTATTATATTTATCCTTTTTTTATTATTACTTCATATATTTATATGATTAAATAGTGAGTTTGATAAAAATTAGATTTTTATATAAAAAACTAAAATTGTATTTTTGGGAAATATATAGTTTCAATTAAAACACTATTTTTGATAAATTCAAGATTTTTTTTAAATAAATGTTATTTTACTGAAATATTCTTATTAAATAATATTTATTTAAATATAAATGATAGTATAATTTAATGAAGTCCAATGTATTTTTTATAAGGGACAAAAGGTGGTTAGTGCCGTAAAAACTAGTATTTTTCAATAAATAAGGATTTTTATTTAAAAGTGTAAATTATCATATTTAGAAAATTATTTGGTAAAATAAATATTATTTTTGAAATCAGTATGTTGAAATTAGATAACTGTGAGTTTTTCATAATTTTCTGAGATAGTCGATTTTTTAGATAAAAATTAAATACAGTATAGATATACGATATGTATTATGACAACATAATAGACCAAAAGTGATGTAATAAATACTATAAATGGAATTCATGACTAAAAATATATTTCCCATTTACTATAATGTATTTTTTTAAGTTATTTTATTAATTTTAAAAACCATTAATGAATCCTCTAAAACCTATGTTGTAAGGTTTTAAAAACAATTCTCCATGAACATGACTCGCATCCACATCATGAATGGTATTGTTTTAAGCAGTTGGGTTCTTAGAATAATATAATATTTAAAACCACTCCACTTTGGTAGAAAATAAGGTAAAATCCATGAGAATTCTTGTGCTTTTGATTATTTTATCACTTAGAGTCCAAAATCTAAGTTTAGAAATTAATTAAGAACTCCCCTCTATTTTGCTATAAATACCCACCCAACCTCTCATTCCCATCCACTAAAAACCCATTGAGTAAAAATTATTCTTTCTTACAAAGTACTTCCAAGGTGTTCTCAATCTCTTAATAAGATCTTCCCATGCTTTTAGAAGCACCCTCTCAAGGTAAAATTTCTCCCCTCTTCCTTTTTATTCAAGTACTTTATTCTGTACTAAGAAATTTAATTTACAATTATTCATATTGTAATGAGTTTTTTTACACATCATTTTATTGTCCTTATGATGTTTTTTTAATGATATACCACCTTTAACTCTCACTAAACCCTTCTATAAACCATTATGTACACTTGTTATGCTGACGAAATTATCCCATGATTTTCTATGACAAACTTTTATATTGTGAATACCCATTCTCATTTCCTCTCAAAGGTATTCACCCAGTTGTACCTATCCTTCATTTATTTGGGACTTCCATGTATGTAACTCACTCTCCTTAATCGTGGGATTAAATTTTATAAAATATGTTCTTATATTGAATGATCTATGTGGCATAAAAATTCATGTACATAATATGAATGTGATGGGTGGGCCTAGAATTATATAACTCTCCAATGTATTGGGTAATATTTTTATCTCATGAGACACCATGTATAGTGCATGGACGGCTAGCCTAATCACACTATGTTATGATGTCAGGGTGGTTATCCTTGACTTATGCTTATGATTTCATGTTTTATGGTGTTGTTGTATTCCTATGTTTCCTTGATGTTATCATCTTATATCATTATTCAATGTTCTTATTTATTATTCTCACCCTTTTATGTCACCTTGATATGCCTTTTGACTCACATGTAGTACTTTAATCATGTTATGCTTTGATTATTCCCTTACTAGACTTTATAGATCACCCCTTTCTTATATACATACCCAATTTATCTCATGAAATATTATAAGATCAATGGAATATAAGGGCATGTTATAGAGTTTTTAAATAATGTTGTTTCAATCTATTGTGATATGTACTTAATTCCCCAAAGACACTGGGTCTCTCGATCCTTTAAGATTGTATTATGTGTATCTTTATATGATATATCCTAAAATAAAGTGTATAAAAGATATGAGTTGTCATATATTTGAAATGTTTATGTGCTTATAGGATATTTAGTCATTAGAATTGGCAATCGGGTGTCCGGAAGATGATAGTTGCGGTTGAGGTTAAAGTTAGGTGGTTGATCATAGTGTGGTTGTGATCTATATTCCTATGTTATGTGATTTCATATTTTATTCCTCCTATATCGATAAGGTGATCAACACTAGTGGACTCTAGTGGGTTTTTCCCCAACATCTAGGTGGTGAGGAGTGAATAGATGAATGCCCCCTCTTTCCCCGCTCCCTCCTCTTAGTGGTATTACGTGATAGTAAGCACGATGGTTATCTTTCTCATATATGTGTGTAAAGGGTTGTAATGGATTATGGTTATTTCAAACATGTGTATATTTAGATATAGTATCCTAAAGATTATTATAGGTATGTTGTGTATGATTTGTGGTGGCTTGTAGTAGAATACACGATGTTGGGGTAGAGCGACAAACCAGGGGGAAGTGGTAGCGGGGTACCTTCATTTGATATTATGTTAGATATTATATTATTACCTGTATGTGATATTTGTAAAGAGAGCCTTGGTGAGCTGAGAAATTGGTATATCGGTTTAGGTGATGAGTTAGTTTCACTTGTTTATTCAATGGGATTTAATATGATTTCTTTATCTTTTGCATGAGAGGTTCCAAGGAGAATCATATTGAGTAAACTTGTTATGATCACCCTATGTATATATAAACTCTTTTTCATGTCCGTAAGAGCTGGTTGGTTATCAAGATGGACATTACTACCTCGGGGAGTTGTTAACGAGTTATTTGGGCTTCGAGGTCACTGTTGAGGATTTCCTTTTGATACTTGTAGTTTATTTTGCAATTGTTCATTTGTATGACATTACATGCATGTATTGAGATATCTTATTCTTTTATGAGCATAAATTGTTTGGTGTTCTTATCTTATCTGTCATTATTCATTCTTCTTAGAGGTAAATGTCTCCTATTTGTGTGTATGATATACCCTTGGTGCTTATTACTAACCTGTGGTCTATTAGAGGAGGACTTTGGGCATCACTATCTATCTTTCCTCATTGTCGATCTAGGAGGGGTACCTTTGTGGGGAGGAGGTTGTGACACAAATCTTGGCAGCCCCCTTTGAGGATCACTTTGTGGACATGCACAATAGCTGGAAGCAGGTAACATGACAGGACTAAATGAACGGCTCGGTGTAACAGGTGGGCAGTATAGTATAGCGACACACAAGCACCGTCGGATGGACAACCTCGAAAGAGGGATGGGCACACTGACGCCTATCAAACAATCTTTCATCCTCATGTATTTCTAATACGGGATAAAGGAGTGTCCTACCATGTGACTATCTATACAGTGGGACCAATATGGCGGCCCAACGTGATAGGCAGGTGATGCGGCGAGGTGCAACAGGCAGGTGGTGCAACATAGCGACACGCAGACACCACCAGGTGGGCGGCCTCGAAAGAGGGATGAACGCACTGGTGTCTATCAACTAGTTGTCTGTCCTCATAGATTTCAAATATGGGACAAAGGAGTGCCCTATCACATGACTATATGTATAGTGGGACCAATCTGATAGCACAATGCGACAGACAAGCGATGCAGAGGGGAACCACGTAGACATCGTCGAGTTAGTGGTTTGAAAGAGAGATGAGTGTGCTAACATCTATCATCTGACTCTCTTCTCACACTGATTTCTGATGTGTGACATAGGGGTGTCTTTCCACGGTTCATTGGAAGGGCAACATGATGCAATGAAGTTTAGCGGGGGGGGCAACACAACATCTATATTGGTAATAGAATGCAACGACTGCTAATAGGGGGTAAGACTAGTGACATGGAATGATGCATACTACTCGTTCAGGCCTTTGGGTCATCTCCTTTAGTGGTCTTTAGGCCGCATTCAGCTGGGCCTTTGGGCCATCAAGAACTTGGGTCTTCAGGCTATTAATATGTAATAAAATAAATATACTGAGCCCTTGACATTCTTGTGTGGAGGGATGGGCCTTGACCCACCGGGGTGTCTGAGTGTGTGTGTTGTTTGTGGTTTATAATCCCCTCTACCTAATATCGATTAATTATCTTAATTAAATAATTATGTATTAGTAATTATAATATTAAATGCTAATTATATTACTTATATAATTGTATTATTAGTTATTAAATATATTCATGAATTGATTATTAATAATAATAATATTATTAATTACTAATAATATCAATTATTCTATTAATTACTAATTATATTAAATATATTAATTAAATAATTATTATTGTTGATTACTAATTATAATTGGTCAATCACATCCGTCACTGCGGAACACAACATAAGAAAGACAATCACAGTAAACATGCAGGCTCGATGACTTATTATATTATTAATCATTTATAATTAATTATGTATTTTTATTAATAAAATATCAATATTCAAACACTGGAAAAAGTGGAACAAGAATCCCATATTGAAAATCCTCAAGGGATTCAATCCTCGCGTCACTATAAAAGGGAGGCTTGGGTGAGTTTTCAATTATATTTTTTGATTGCTTTAATGCACATAATTCTGAATAATATGACAACTTGTAAATACAATTTAAATTTTTGTTATATATATAACAAAACAAAACAAAACAAATATTTTAAAATATATATATGTAAACTCTCCAGCACGAACACCATTCACGAATGCCGTTTTAAGTATTAAAGTCTTGCGTGAACGACGTTCACACAAGCAACCTTGATTTTTTAAAGGTCTGGCTCGCGTGAATGAGGTTGACGCTAGTGGAGACCCATTTTCTGAAATAGTCATAACCCTACCCCGTTTCCTTAACCCCCCCTATAACCCAAAGAAAACTCATGAAATTATTGGCCAAGCAGCATTCTGCGTCCAACGTCCACCACGATTGACGCCCTGGATGGATCATCCATCGATTAAGATAGGGAAGATTTTAAACCAACCATCATTTTTAAGCGTATAAATAATACAATAAATTTCATGTTTTATTTGATAATAAAAAAACTTGTTGTATTCTTGTGAAATTATCGGTGCAATATCAATTGAAACCATGAAATATTTATAGATCAATCCACTACTATAAAATTGTGAAAAAACAGCGCTTTATCAATGCTAAAACAAAACAATAATAAAAATTAGTCTTTATAACATTTTTGAAAATCTTTCACAAAGACTAGTAATGGGGGGGTAAGACTAGTGACATGGAATGATGCATGCTGCTCGTTCGGGCCTTTGGGTCATCTCCTTTAGTGGTCTTTGGGCCGCATTTAGCTGGGCCTTTGGGCCATCAAGAACCTGGGTCTTCAGGCTATTAATATGTAATAAAATAAATATATTGAGCCCTTGACATTCTTGTGTGGAGTGATGGGCCTTGACCCACCGGGGTGTCTGAGTGTGTGTGTTGTTTGCGGTTTGTAATCCCCTCTACCTAATATCGATTAATTATCTTAATTAAATAATTATGTATTAGTAATTATAATATTAAATGCTAATTATATTACTTATGTAATTGTATTATTAGTTGTTAAATATATTAATGAATTAATTATTATTATTAATATTATTATTAATTACTAATAATATCAATTATTCTATTAATTACTAATTATATTAAATATATTAATTAATTAATTATTATTGTTGATTACTAATTATAATTGGTCAATCACATCCGTCACCGTGGAACACAACATAAGAAAGACAATCACAGTAAACATGAAGGCCCGATGAATTATTATATTATTAATCATTTATAATTAATTATGTATTTTAATTAATAAAATATCAATATTCAAACACCGGAAAGAGTGGAACCAGAATCCCATATTGAAAATCCTCAAGGGATTCAAGCCTCGCGTCACTATAAAAGGGAGGCTTGGGTGAGTTTTCAATTATATTTTTTGATTTCTTTAATGCACATAATTCTGAATAAAATGACAACTTGTAAATAAAATTTAAATTTTTGTTATATATATAACAAAACAAAACAAAAAAAAAACAAAACAAATATTTTAAAATATATATATGTAAACTCGCCAGCGCGAACACCATTCACGAATGCCATTTTAAGTATTAAAGGCTTGCGTGAACGACATCCACACAAGCAACCTTGATTTTTTAAAGGTCTGGCTCACGTGAATGAGGTTCACGCTAGTGGAGACCCCTTTTCTGAAATAGTCATAACCCTACCCTATTTCCTTAATCCCCTATAACCCAAAGAAAACTCATGACATTATTGGCCAAGCAACATTCTACGACCAACGTCCACCACAATTGATGCCCTGGATGGATCATCCGTCGATTAAGATAGGGAAGATTTTAAACCGATCATCATTTTTAAGCGTATAAATAATAAAATAAATTTCATGTTTTATTTGATAATAAAAAAACTTGTTGTATTCTTGTGAAATTATCGGTACAATATCAATTGAAACCATGAAATATTTATAGATCAATCCACTACTATAAAATTGTGAAAAAACAACGCTTTATCAATGCTAAAACAAAACAATAATAAAAATTAGTCTTTATAACATTTTTGAAAATCTTTCACAAAGACAACCTTTTATTAGCGTTAAAAAAGATTTGACATAAGGGTGTCACTTATCACCCATTTTTTAGTACCTATAAAAAGCACCTTGCATGATTTAATTTATACATACATATTTATATATTCATAAATATGATTTACATAAAATAAATAAATATATTTATGAAAATACCACACACACATATATATTATAAAATATATAAACACAGTAAATATGGTTCATAAGGGAGTCGCTGTCTGCCAATGTGGAACCTGATCGTAGGATTCAGGGCTCTCCGGTGCAGTTTTCATGAATAAGAGGTTCGGATATTCGGATATTCGGAAAAAATGGTTCTTCTGGTAGGTCTTTTGAGGGTCTCCGACATTTAGATTTTCCTTCCTGGCGCATCACGAAGAACGGCTCCCTGGCCTTTGTTGAGGCCGATAAGAGCTTTTTCGATGGGCAATTGAATAAATGTAAGTATTCGATTATTCTTTACACGACCTACTCATTTAAGGATAAATCGTGGGGTTTCGATGACCTGAAAATTCATCTGTCTGAGATTTGAGTTTTTAAGAATTTGAGACTGTCATCCCTTAGTAGAGGGGTTTTTTCATGTGGTTTTCCTTCTTCGTACTTAAGGTTAGGGATTGAGGATGCAGCTATGTTTTCCTCAAGCCAGGATTCATGCAAATCCATGAATGGGATGCCTTTTTTAATCCTGTGCTTGCCAAGCATTCAAGCATCGGTTTGGATTCAGGTGCGTGGCCTTAGTTGGTTCTTTGCACTCGCAGATCTGATAAAATTTGACCGTGAAACTGAATTGGAAAGGTATGGTCGTTATACTAGAATCCTGGGTGAAATTGATTTTTTCTCTACCTTGATTGAGACTATTATTTTAGTTGCTGGGGATAATTGGTTGGAACTGAAGATTGAATATGAAAGGCTCCTTGCTTTCTGCAAGTTCTGCGGAAGTGTTCTATGGATAAATTTTTTCATCGCTTAATTTTTTCCTGTTGTAACAGGTTGGACATCTGAGTGATAGTTGTAGACTTAATAAGATTGATAACATCGTGCTGGAGTCTGTTCTATCCTTGGCTAGAAAGGTTGTAGCAGCTTAAGAAGAATCCAAGAGCTTCGCTGTAGTGGTGGCTGGTCCCTCCTCTCAAAGGGATTCTGGGGATGATTTCCAGTATCAGGATCTTATGGATTTTGGGTCTAAAGAGGAGTTGCAACATGCAAAGGCTGGAAGGGGTGTTGGTACCTCTAATCTAGAAAGATTGAGGAAGGACTTGCCCATTCTGCTACAGCTAAGCAGTTTAAAATGCAGTGTAGTGATCCTGATTCAAATAAAGGCAAGGAATTGATAGAGGAAAGGGAGGATTTATCTGCCAGGAGTGATATCATATTGGATTCTGTGGATTTAAAGGCAGAGGAGTTCTTAAACTCTAGAGACTGTAAAGGGAAGAAATCTGGGGGTGCTGGTTCATCAGTGCATATAAGAGGCAGTGGTGCATCCTCTTCATTCCAGGCCCGGAGGGCTTTTAAGCAAGAGGGTCAGTCCAATTTTGAGGATGATGGAAAGTTGGCTTCTACCAACTTCAGGAAATTTGCCTTGGGTGATAGCCAAAAGGCTAATCCAATGATCATTGGTGAGACTAAAATAATGGATGACTCCAACAAGAATGCAGTGGATATGGATCTTGTAAATTCCATTGCTCCTTCTATTCAATAGGTCAGTTGCAACAGTGGATTTCGTTAGGATTTTTTTAAACCGAGGGGGTCAGTTTCTGATTCCTCTAAAGGAGTTGTGTTTAAACTCTGGACACGAAGGTGGTAGCTGATGCCTTGATGCATGTTGCTGCTAAGAAGGATGCTTCCCAAAACACTGTGAAGGCAGGCATGGATTTTAATGAGTTGAGAACTCCAGGATTGTCATGAAAGGCTGTATCTGTTACATAAGAAAAGGGTAGACCAGAGGTACAGAAGCAGGGCTCTAAATCTGCACCAGTGAAGAACATCGGTAGTGAGGCCTTTAAAAAGGATGATTCTTTCAAGAAGGAAGTGCAAATCAAATCTGTGGCTGCTTGTGCTCAACAGGTTAGAGACAAAGCTTTTAGTGCCTCGGGTAACTATAAATGGAGGTCAGGACCTGATGGAACTCCTGCTGGCAGTGATGCACCACTTGCTTTCGAGACCCTTCAGGCTTCACAGCTGATTGCTGCAAAGAAGGTAACTCTTTTAGTCTCTAAGAGGGAAGTTAATTTGGATGCTCCTACTACTGAAACAGTGGAAAAGAATGCTGCTATCAGATCCATTGACAGAGGCCCTCGGGTGTTGAGTCAAGTGGTACCCGCCGGTTGTACCAACCGCTTCATGGGGGAACTGGTCGGGGATCGCATCCCGCTAGACTCGAATATTTCCTAGCTGGGGAACATGTGATTGATGGGTTGGCTAGACCACAAAGGCAATCTTAAATGACAACCATGTTCTTATTTGCAATTGGAGGATTACCTAAGTTGGAAATTACCCTGTAATTTGTAGGTTCCGGGCGCAGCGGAAGCGCGTGGATGAGTGTACCTAACTTTAATTTTGCCGTTAACAATGATCAATCTGAGATCCGTCATGATAATAACACGCCGGATCTTCAGAATAAAACGAAGATCGAAAAAGAAAAAGGGAAGTTCCAGAACCATAAAGAGGATCATCATATGTTGGTTATAATTAATTTAATTAAAAGACAATAATTACCTCAATGGAATTCTCTCTCCATTGATATTTCTGGTCACGATTCAATGTGATCCGTCGTTGCATCATAGAATCCAAGTGTAGGCTTCCTCTAGCGGTGATCCACACGTGCTCTACGTATCTCTAGACGTTTCTGAAGGGATCTTCGAGTGCTAGGGCGGAAGAAATCTCGCTTGCGATGTCCGCCTTCGATCTCCTTGAGAGTCGCTTCCAAAGCGCTCTCCTTGATCTGGTGGAGGAGGATCTCTCTTGTAACTTGAGTGTTCTTGGAGGAAAGAAATTATCTCGTGGCTTAAGAGCTTTCTTCAGATTCGTTGTGCACAAACAAAGAATGGTTAGGTTAATAAGAATTTTTGGAGTTTTCATCCCACATCGGACTTGTGGTCCGGTGTGGTTTTTAATATAAAAGAACCTCAATGCCTCCTTTAGAGAAAACCTTGGGGGTTTGGGTCTACCTCATTTTATCATTCAACATGGTATCAGAGGAACCTAATCTCGATCCCTCCTTCCCATTTTTATTTTTCCCCGTCTAGGGTTTCTAATTATTTCTCCCCCATGGGGGGTGACGACCCCCCATGTAGGGATAAGTTTATTTTATGCCGCCGCCCCTCCGGGCTTGTTTCCTAAGCGGCCTCCCAGTGCTTTCCTGGCGAATCCCTGCTCCCACCGGCGTCGCCCACACACGATCGACCCCACCTCCATCAGGCGGCCCTCGCCCCT
The DNA here is from genome assembly GCA_963277665.1 of Viscum album. Classification (NCBI taxonomy): domain Eukaryota; kingdom Viridiplantae; phylum Streptophyta; class Magnoliopsida; order Santalales; family Viscaceae; genus Viscum; species Viscum album. Next base: position 53,289,261 of record OY728153.1, on the reverse strand, counting down.
CCGTCGCGATGCAACTCGGCCTCATGCGCGACTGTGTTCTCCGTTGCGAGTCGGCCTCATGCGCGACGACGTCCTTCGCTGCGAATCCGCCTCTCTGTGCGCCTGAACGTCGGACGCCCTCCCGCGATACTGACGGCCGACCGAGACCCTTTCCCCTCCCGGTGCGCCTCCCTGATGACGTGTCCCCTCCTTCCCCGATCTAGTCGTGCATCCCGTCGCACCTCCAGATCCCGACGGGATCCAGCCGTGACTCTCAGCTCACTTCTTCCCCCGGCTCCAGACGTGCCTCCCGCTGTCCGCTCCCGTCGGCCCTGCACCACCCGACTATTCTCCCCGACTACGCTCCTCCTGCCCGCGGAACCTCCTCCCGCCGCGGCTCCCTCCCGGTGTTTCCCTCCTTCCCTGATGGCACTATCCCTCACCTCCAGCCAACCTCCTCTGCTTGCACCGGCCAGGCCCCATACGTCCCTGTCCTGATTTGGACAAGCCAGTCCCCCTCCTGACTCATTTCCCAGCTAGGTAACAACACCCTCTGGCAGCCCCCCTTCCCTGCGCGCACCTCCTCGCTGCGACCCCTCCTCCTGCGTTGCTCTCCCGGTAGCCGCCTCCCTTTCCCGACAGAACCATTTCTGCGTGCTCCTTCCAGTCTAGAGCGTGATCTGCCCTGTCCGCCAGCACACCTTCGCGCTTCCTCTACCGTGGTGCAGCACATCGACCGCCTTGGACCCTAGGCCCTTTGGCGCCGCCAGATTCCGCAACGACTCTGCGGAATCCCCGCCTCTCGTCGTCGGCCTCGCACTTGCGGCTTTCCCGGTGCTAGTGTGGCTTTTTCAGTGTATCATCGACCGACCCTGCTAGTGCAGATGTCCTAGCGCTCCATCAATCAGCCCAGTCTGTGGTTCCTCAGCTGCGCTCGCGACATCTTCATCCATCCCTCATCCTGAAGAGGAGCTGCGATCTTGAGGGGGAGCTACGATCGTCACTTGTTTCTTTTTTTATTTCATCTTATTTCGTAATCAAGCTGGGTATGTCCAGCTTGAGGGGGAGTGTTTGCAGCGTTTCTTGTTTGCTTTGTATTTTCGTTGCTTTGGTTTCTTTTCTTTATGTGTCCATGCTAGGTACACCTAGCTTGAGGGAAGTGTTGGAGTCTGCATCCCACATCGGACTTGTGGTTCGGTGTGGTTTTTAATATTCATTATAAAAGAACCTTAAGGCCTCCTTTAGAGAAAACCTTGGGGGTTTGGGTCTACCTCATTTTATCATTCAACAAGAATAATGTAATTGAGATCTATAATACTTAGAATAATAAAATAAAATAATTACCCACAAGTATTTATTTATTTTATTTAATTCTTAGCAAGACCCCATGTCTAATAATAGCGGTTGACTATTATTATCACTTGACATGCGCCCAACGAATTACATCTAATATTATTTAATTAAATAAATACTATTATTTCTCACAAATCCCTAGAAAAACTACACGACGTGTATATTAATATACACGACGTGTACTCGTGTTTTTCCATTTTCTTTATTTCCTCTACCACATTTATTAGGCCTTGAATAATGATTATTTATTTTTTAAATAAATATTACTGCATTACTCGCTAATAAATATATATTATTTCACTCACAATATATTCTCTTGAATAACTAGTTTTGAAATAAATGCGATCAGACATCCTTGAATAATTATTAAACCACAATCGGAAATAATCTTTATTCAACTTGTTAAATGAATATTTAATTGAGATACTTGGACACACTTAGTGTGTGACCCTCTAGGCCTCTTTCTCAGTGCCATTAGGCGGAACCTTCCTAAAGTCCAATGTTAGCGTCTAGCAACACTCCAAGGTACCAATAAAGAAAAAAGTTAATGCCGCAATAATGTGTTATCTCCTACGAACACTTACCATGTAATGTAATCCTTTTTGTCACAATATCTTCAATCAAGCGGGTTGCATGATGGTGCCATCAACACATGTGCTCGATTATTCTTTCTTTGACTTCCCGGAATTGAACTTGCCCCATTCATCACCATGTCAATGGATTTATTTAGGCTATATCAATTAATCAAAGGGTCTGAGATATCAACTTTCGTTATGGAACAGAAGGGAAAAATCATTTTTCGCATTATCTATTAATGCGGTATTACTCGTGACGCACCCAACATATCCTACTTCACTGCGAACAGTGTGCCGTCATAGTTTTCGTCAATACATCTAAGTGCGCGAGTTTTAATATGCATAAATAATAATCTTAAAGTCTAAGGACAGATACACAAGTCCGCAGATAGGAACATTTAATGACACTATGAAATGTGAATTTCCTACTGACGGGTCTCGTTCTCATAATATCCTCCTGGATACTACCAAGGGTGCACAGCATGAGAAGGTGCCTCAAAGTTTTATGAGTCCTCACCCATAATGGACTGTATTATTTGTGTCCCTCAAATAACATCATCTGGCTATAAAACATATATTCAAGAATAGTGTTATGACATTTCCGGTTTCTCATCATAGCAGAGACCCTCTATGAACTTTTAGTGAAACAACTATCCTTAGGATATTGTCATATGCATTGTCATGTAGAAGAACAATCAAGATGTGATAAGGTATTTATTAATGAATAAAGTAAAAAGTAGTTGGTTCTAGGCCACCAACTCCCACATCCACATCAAACTCGAGCTCAAATCTAGATGGTGATGAATTTCTGTGGTACTGTAGCAGTGTTTTCGAGCAGGATTATTTATTGGAGAGAGATGACTCAGAACGTGCGACGTTGGGGCAGAGCGGCAACCCAGGGGAGAAGTGGTAGCAAAGTACCTTCATTTGATATTATGTTGGATATTATATTATTACTTGTATGTGATATTTGGTGAGAGAGCTTTGGAGAGACTGAGAACTTAGTATACCTGCTTAAGTGATGAGTTAGTTTCACTTGTTTATTCACCGGGATTTAATATGATCTCTTTATCTTTTGCACGAGAGGCTTCGGGGAGGATTATATCGAGTATATCTATTATGCCCAACTTATGTATATATAAATTGTTTTTCGGATCCGTAGGAGTTGATTGGTGATCGGGGTGGACATTACTACCTCATGGAGTTCTTCAGGAGCTTTTTGGGTTTCGAGGTCGTTGATAAGGATTTCCTTTTGGCAGTGTTGTCAAAGGCGCGCGCCTCAGCATGCCTTGGCGTGAGGTGAGGCGAGGCGCACCCGGTGCACCTCAATACCGGTGAGGCGGTGCGACCTCCGTGAGGCGCGCCTTTGACCAGTGAGGCGGTGTGACCTCCGTGAGGCGCGCCAAAGGCGTGATCCTCGCGCGCCAAAGCAAGGGGCGCTAAAAGCGCGAGGCGCCGTAAGGCACACCAATGGCTGCTGGGATCGGGGGCGACGGAAATGTACAACAGATAGGGGCGGCGGCCGAGATCGGGGAAGACGATATTGGGGGTGGCGGCGAAAATCGTGGTAGGATGGAAATCTAGGTACATACAGGTGGAAATCGGGGGTACAGACGGGTGGTGGAGATCGGAGGAGATGAAATCCAGGGTGGCGGTGAGGACGATCGGTGAAGATAAGGGGTGCAGACGGGGGTGGCTGAGTGAGGGCGATCATCGAAGATCGTGGAAATCAGAGGTGATGGGTGAGGGTGATCGACAGAGTTCGGGGATGGTGGGTGAGGTTGATCAGCAGAGATCAGGGACAGATGAACGAATGATGGAAATCCCTAAGTGAATTAATTAGTTTAATTAAATAGAATATTTGATATATTAATAAAAAATCATAACCACTATAAAAACATCACTCACACAGGCATGCACCACTATAAAAATTAACAATATGTATTTAATTTATATTTTTTTTATTGAATTTAATTTTTTTAAATTTAAAATATTGTTGAAAACTATATATAATTAATTATGTGCACATGCGCCTTAATTGCGCCTCGCGCCGCGCCTCGCGTTGCATCCCTAAGCAATCTTTGCGCCTTATTGCGCCGCGCGCCTTTGACAACACCGCCTTTTGGTATTTGTAGTTTCTTTTGCAATTGTTTTGTTGTATTACATTACATGCATGTATTGAGATATTTTATTTCTTTATGAGCAGAAGTTGTTTGGTGTTCTTGTCTTATCTCTCATTCTTCATTCTTCATTCTTCATTCTTGTTAGAGGGTAATGTCTCCTATTTGTGTGTATGATATACTCTCGATACTTGTCGCCTACCCGTGGTCTATTGTAGGAGGATTTTGGATGTCATTATCGCTCTTCCCTCATTATCGACCCAAGAGAGGTACCTTTGTGGGGTGGGGGTTGTGACACAATTCATGGAAGCCCCATTTGAGGTTGGGGTGGGGGGATTTATGAGGCCATTTATGAAAAAATAGAGAGGATCACTCTGTGGAAATGCACAGTAGCAGGAAGCAGGTGACATGACGGGACTAGGTGAATGACTCGGCGCAATAGGCAAGCGATGTAGTATAACGACACGTAGGCGCCGTCGGGTGGACGACCTTGAAAGAGGGATAGGCGCGCAGTCTTCCATTCTCATTGATTTCCAATACGGGATGGAGTGTCCTGCCACGTGACTATATATATAGTTGGACAAATATGAAGGCACAACATGACAAGCAGACGATGCAGCAGAACGCAATAGGAAGGCGGCACAGCATAGCGACACACATACACCATCGGGTGAGCGACCTCGAAAGAGGGATGAGTGCGCTGATGTTTATCAACCAGTCATCCGTACTCATGAATTTCAAATATGGGACAAAGGAGTGCCCTGTCACGTGACTATCTGTATAGTGGGACCAATCTAATAGTGTGACGCAACATGCAAGCGATGCGGCGGGGCACCACACAGACATTGCCAGGATGACTGCTTGAAAGAGAGATGAGTGTACTGACACCTATCATCTAACTCTTTTCTCACACGAATTTCTGATGTGGGGGGTGCCCTATCACAGTGCGTTGGAAGGGAAACATAATGCAGTGATGTTTAGCGGGGGGGGGGGGAAACACATCATTCATACTTGTAACACTGTGCAATGACTACTGACAAGGGGTAAGACTAGTGACATGGAATGATGCATGCTGCTCATTCGTGCCTTCGGGTCATCTCCTTCAGTGGCCTTTGAGCCACATTCAGCTGGGCCTTCGGGCCATCAAGAACTTTGATCTTCAAGCTATTATATGTAATAAAATAGGTGTAGTGAGCACTTGACATTCCTTGTGTTGAGGGATGGGGTGTCTGAATGTGTGTTGTTTGTGGTTTGTAATATCCTCTATCTAATATTGATTTATTATCTTAATTAAATTATTATGTATTAATAATTATAATATTAAATGCTAATTATATTACTTATATAATTGTATTATTAGTTATTAAATATATTAATGAATTAATTATTATTAATAATTATATTATTAATTACTAATTATATTAGCTATATTATTAATTACTAATTATATTAAATATATTAATTAATTAATTATTGTTAAAACCCCTTTTTTATTATTTTGGGTACTACCGAGTCCCACATCGGAATTCTCTCATGTGTATTCTGTTTTCTCAATTTATAAAAGAAGGCATCTACCCCACTTTGAAGGTAAGGGGGTTTCTCAACCTACATGGTATCAAAGGGAACTTAATCCTAACCCTTCCTCCCAGTGGCTTCCCGGCACTTACCAGCCCCGCCTCTCTCGCGGTCTCCCGGCACAGACCGGCCCGCCCTCCCCAGCGGCTTCACGGCATAGTCCGGGCCCGCCTCCTCGGTGCATTTTTGCACCCTCCTTCCCTGGCGCCTTCTGCCTGGTGTGGCTCCCCGGTGCGCCTTCCCTCCCAGCGCCCGCTCCTCCTGCGCGCGATCCCTCCCCGTCGCGGCTCCTCCTGCGCGTGCGGCTCCTCCCGACGACGACCCTCCCATCGCCCCGCCGTGCCTCAACCCGAGCGCGACCCTCCGTCCCAGCGGGCCTGGCTTTTGGCGCGGCTCCTCCTGTGCGCGATCCCTCCACGTCGCGGCTCCGTCCCGGCGGGCCTGGCTCCTGGCGCGGCTCCTCCCGCGCGCGCGTCTTCTCTTGACGACAACCCTCTCGTCACCCCGTTGCGCCTCCACCCGAGCGCGAACCTCCGTCGTGGCTCCGTCCGGCTCCCACATTCCCTCCTGGCTATTCCCGGCGGGCCTGGCTCCCACATCCCATCCCGGCGGCCCTCCTCTGCGCGCAACACCCCTGGAAGCCTCCTCTGCGCGTGACTTCCGACCAGCCGCGACTCCCTCCAGGCGGACCAGTCCAGGTGAACCGGTCCACGCGAACTGGCCCCGAGTGCTCCCTCTAGACGGACCAGCTCCGTCCAGGAAACCCGGGTTCCTCCTGGCTCTTCCTACGCTCGGCGTGCTCAGCTTCCCAGCCGTCCTCCCAGTTCTGTCCGGTGCACCTCCGCTCCAGCCAGCCTTCCAGCCGGCCTCTTCGCCCACCTCCCGTCGCGACTCCCCCCCTGTGGCGCCCTGCCAGCCCTCTGCGCGGCTTCCCTCGACAATTACCCAACTGCCACCGCGGATCATCCTGCCTGCGTGCCTCCCCGTTGAGCGCAGCGCCCAGCCGCCCGCTCCACCCGTATCTCCCCATCGCGATACCTCTGGCAGCCCCGTCACGACCTCCGACCAGCGCCGGAGATCCCTGGCATTCCAGCTCGAAGCCGCTCCGCCGAGTGCCCCTTAGGTCGATGCTCTCCTTTGGCCGTACCAGCACCCGGCTTGCCCGCAGCCACCGGCAGCAGATCCAGCCCGGCCGCTCACCTCGTGGCGCCTCCGTTCGTCCTTCCGCCAGGCGACCCTCCTAGCCCCGCCTCTGTCCAGGCGTGACTCCCTCCAGGCAACTGCGGCCCTCCAGTCCGGTGCTTCCTCCCGCAATCCAAGAGTTTCCTTTTTCTGGATCCAATGCGGTCATCCGGTGCCGCCCTCTCGCGGCACTCCCGGCGACGTTTGGCTGGAGAGACTCCCGACACTTTTCGACTCCTGCATCCGATGCGGTCTCTCGGTCCGCCTCCAGTGGTTTCCCGACCCCAATCTGAGCATCCGCCCTCTTATCCAGCCACCATTGCTCAGACTGAGAGCACCACCTCTTGCCTATCTCATCGACCGTCAGTCTGGATACTCGACTTCGGTGCATCTGAACATCTCACAGGGGATCTTGGTATGTTCACTACTTACCATCCATCTACTAGTGCTTCTCCAATCACTGTTGCAAATGGATCAACAATCCCCATCGCGGGATTTGGCACATGCCTTTTGACCTCGTTTATTATTTAGCCTTCAGTTGCTCACGTTCCTCACAACCAGTTTAATCTTATCTCCATCAACAAACTCACCAAAGATTTAAACTGTGCTGCTATTTTTACATCTTCTGGTGTTGTGTTTCAGGAGTGATCGACGAATCGAGAACTTGGTCGTGGTCATATTCAGGCCGGGGTGTACATACTCGATATCCCACACCCTCTTGCCTGCCCATCCACCTCATCCCGTGCCCTTGACCTTCATTCTCGTCTTGGTCATCCGCCGACTTCCATCCTACATAAACTTTTCCCCCAATTTAGTCCTAATCTTTCATTCCATTGTGAACCCTGCAAGTTTTCAAAACATCATCGGGTGACCTATGTACCTCGATTGGACCCGCGTGCTGCGAATCCTTTCAACCTTGTTCATTCCGATGTATGGGGTCCTTGTAGGGTTCCTAGCCAGCCCGGGTACCAGTATTATATTACCTTTATTGATGACTACTCCCGCATGACCTGACTCTACCTTCTTCGTGATCGATTTGAAGTGTGTTCTACCTTTCAGACCTTCTACAATGAAATTCATACTTAGTTCTCAACCTCCCTGAAATGTCTCCGCTCCGACAATGGACGAGAATATTTATCTTCCACCCTTCAGCAGTTTCTCAAGGATAAAGGCATTATTCACCAGACATCTTTCCCCTATACACCTCAGCAGAATGGAGTGGCTGAGCAGAAACACCACCATATTCTAGAGACTGCTCGTGCCCTCCTATTCCACATGAAGGTGCCTCTCTATTTTTGGTGCGATGCTATCCTGTCTGCGACCTACCTCATTAACCGCCTCCCTTCTTCTATTCTTCAGGGAGAGACTCCTTTTCAGACTCTGTTCTCCTCTCTCCCTACTCACTCACTTTCCTTGCGTGTCTTTGGGTGTCTCTGTTATGTCCGTGACACCCGACCCAGGCTCTCCAAACTCTCTCCTAAATCCCTCCGCTGTATATTCCTTGGTTATTCCCGCACTCAGCGTGGATACCGCTGCTTCTCTCCGGACCTACGGCAATATATCATCTCTGTTGACGTATCATTTGTTGAGAGCTCTCCCTTTTCACATCCCTCTCATCATCCCGACACTGACATTGATGACTATCTTCCTCTCATCATCCACCCTCCACTGGTGTCTCCCCCTGCTACTGTTGATCACCATTTTGGTATGGTCTACTCTCGTCACCCATCGACTGTACCCCTTGTCCCGGCCGAGGACACCATCGTCCCCGCTTCGTCCGATACTCCTGCCTCGGCACCAGACGCCTTGCCCATTGCACTCCGGAAAGGTACTCGTTCGTGCCAGAGTACTCCTATATTTTTCTCTTCATACAGGGGTTTGTTCGCTCTGGAGACAGTATCTATTCCTCGCATAGTTGGTGATGTAAAGTCTCATCCGGGATGGCTAGCGGCAATGCAGGATGAGTTGCAAGCTCTTGAGGAAAACCATACTTGGGATCTCGTCCCCCTACCCGTAGACAAACAGGCAGTGGGTAGAAAATGGATTTACACAGTCCGACTAAATCCCGATGACACTCTCCATCGACTCAAAGCCCGCCTTGTGGCTAAAGGCTTCGCACCAACTTACGGGGTGGACTACTGTGATACCTTCTCTCCAGTGGCCAATATGGCCTCCATTCGGTTATTCATCTCTCTGGCGGCGCATCATCGTTGACATATTCATCAGTTGGATGTCAAAAATGCCTTTCTCCGTGGCTTTTTTGAGGAAGAAGTTTATCCGCAGCAGCCACCCAACTTTTGTTCCTCCGGCGCCGAGTCTCAAGTCTGTCGACTCCGTCGCTCTCTGTACGGCCTCAAGCAATCTCATCGTGCTTGGTTTGGTCGCTTCAGCACTGTCGTCACTGATTTTGGCCTCTCTCGAAGTATGAAGGATCACACTGTTTTTTACAGAACGACTCGCTGTATCCTATTGGTCGTTTATATGGATGATATCATCATCACCGACAGCGATTCTGCTGGTGTCACTCACCTCAAGCAACATCTTCACCAGCACTTCCACACTAAGGATCTCAGACCTCTCATATATTTTCTGGGCATCGAGGTGTCCTATTCTCCGAACACCATCTCACTCTGCCAACTGAAGTATGCATTGGATATTCTGCAGGATACTGGGCTGACACAGGCCACTGCTGTTGACACTCCTCTAGAGCCTGGGGAACGATCACTTTATGGCTCCTCAGAACCATATTCACATCCTGAGCGGTACCGTCGGTTGGTGGGTAAACTCAATTATCTCACCATGACTCGTCCCGACATTAGCTGCGCTGTTGGAAAAGTGAGCCAATTTATGGAACATCTGACCACCTCTCATTGGGATGCTGTCCTCCACATCGCCAAATACATAAAGCGCGATCCTGCCTGTGGTATTCGCTACTCACATCATCCTCATATGAACATTGAGGCCTTCTGTGATGCTGATTATGCTGGTTGCCTTGCCACTCGACGATCTACCTCTGGGTTTTCCGTTTTCTTAGTCGGCAACCTAATCTCTTAGCGTAGCAAGAAACAGACTGTTTTGTCTAGATCCAGTGCGGAATCTGAGTACCAAGCCATGACAACCATCACTATGGAGATCCTTTGGCTTCAAAAACTCTTCTAGGAGCTTGGTTTTCCTCCTACCACATCTTCTCACATCTGGTGTGACAATCAGGCAGCCACCAAGATTGCTTCAAATCATGTCTTCCATGAACGCACGAAGCATATTGAGGTGGACTGCCACTTTCTTCAACACCATCTGGAGCACAATCATGTCAGATTTAGCCACATCCCGATGACGGACCAGCTCGCTGACATCTTCACCAAAGGCGTCCCAGGGGCCCGCCTCTCCTCGATCAGTTCCAAGTTGGGCGTCCATGGCATCTTCGACCCAGCTTGAGGGGGAGTTTATCTGGTCTTGTATGGTGTCACCTTGTTTTTTCTTTGTGGGACTCTTTTGTCTGAGCTGGGCATGTCCATCTTGAGGGGGAGTGTTAAAACCCCTTTTTTATTATTTTGGGTATTATCGAGTCCCACATCGGAATACTCCCATGTGTATTCCGTTTTCTCAATCTATAAAAGAAGGCCTCTACCCCACCTTGAAGGTAAGGGGATTTCTCAACCTACAATTATTATTGTTAATTATATCGTTAAATACTAATTATAATAGGTCAATTACATCCGTCGTCGCGGAACACAGCACAAGAAAGAAAATTGTAGTAAACATGCAAGCTTGCAGACTTATTATATTATTAATCATTTATAATTAATTATGTTTCTTTATTCATAAAAATATCAATATTCAAATACTAGCAAAAGTGGTACAAGAATCTTGTGATGCAAAATGGGCTCGTGGTTCACGAGCTTCACGGGTATGGGGCAGATGCGGGGAATGGTAAACCTAAAACTTTTGACTGTTTATTGATTTAATATGATATTATATTATTTATATAGTAATTATTAACCATACGGTTTCAATTCTAAGAGTTATTATAATCATAATATTTTTTGATTCGATTTAATTTTGTTGTTATTTAATTCTATTTTCTTATTAAGAAAATAAGAAAGGAACTCATGGGAACCTTAATATCCTCCTCTAAAAGTGGTCATTACCTGAAGAGTCATCATTCATTCACAGGTCTAGCCATTCGCATCACCACACAACCAACATTATCATTCATCACCTCTCACTATTCACTCACCTACTTTGCATCGCAACAGTTCGAGAACACATCGGCGTCACCGCATACCACTATTAACCCATAGAAAAATGTTCAATCACATCCCTTAAAACTCTAGCCATTATTAATCCATACTTCTCCCTGCAATTATCATTAAGAACGAGAAAAAAATACTTTATTTAAATGATTATAAATACTATATTTTTCTAAAATGTGTAGCCCGGGTATATGAGGGGCAGGGTGGGTTTGAAATTTTTTATTCGCGTTATATGTGGGTTTTTGCGGACAAACCTGCACGGGCTCAAACCCACGCGGGCTCAAGCCCACGCAGGCTTAGCCCTCCCCGCCCCAACCCGCTCGTTTCGCATTACTACCAGAATCCCATATTGAAAATTCTTATGGGATGTCCTGCCCCACGTCTTTATAAAAGGGAGGATTGGGTGAGTTTTCAGTTATATTTTTGGATTTCTTTAATGTAGGTAACTCTGAATAAAATAACAATATTTTAAATAATATTTAAATTATTGCTGAGCAAAAATACCTTTGCGTGCCTTATCAGTAGGTTTTGGATGTGATTGTGTTTTTTGACAAAGCCAAATTACCGCAATTGAGTAAGGTTGGTGTTTTCCGAAATAGGTGTTTAAGGTGACGCAGTTTCCCAGTGTTGCCAAAATTTTGGGTTTCAAAATTGGGAGTTTGGTTTTTGGAAAAGAAATATTTCTGCGTAGGAGTGAACATAACACGGACCACGAAGTACAATTCACGGATTGCAAAGAAGGTACACGGAACGGTTCGCAGAAGGCAAAACGGTTTGTGGGGAGGCTCGTGGTTCGCGGAAGGCAAACAGTTCGCGGGATGACATGCGGTTTGCAGGAGGCTTGCGTTATGCGAGATGACTTTTCATTCGTGAAAACGAGGCAGTGATTTGAGAAGCCGCGAAGGGCTTCGTTGGCTAAAACGAGGTGGTGATTTTATCCGCCGCAAAGGAAGAGTGGCGGTACGCGGACTGCCTAGGGCAAAATGGTTCGCGGGAGCACGATACGTGGTGACGATTTGAGAAATCTCGGATTAGCGGATTTTGTGGATCTATTTGCCTATATAAGGAGCGCTAATCTCCTCATTAAAGAAGAACAATTTTCATAAGAAAATATCTTTGTTTTGAGAATTCGGCTAAATTCGAAGTGGTTCGCGGGAAACAAGTCCGCGAAGGAGAAGTGGTTCGTGAAGAGGATTCCATGAAAGGAGAAGGAGTTCGCGACAACGGTTCATGAAGAGGTTTTGTGAGGAACTGTAGCATGCAAAGGAAAATGGTACGCAAAAGAGGCAGTCCACAGAAAAAGGAATTCTGGTACGCAGAAGCGGTACGCAGAAGTGGTACGTGGAAGCGGTTCACAGAGACAGTACACGGAGGCAGTACGCGGCAGCAAAAACGAAGGTAGTTTGCGGAAGAGGTGGTCCGCAAACCATATCTGTTACACAGTTCGTGGAAGAAGTAGGTTGTTCGCTAAGAGACTTAGACAGTTCGCGAAAGTAATTTCCACTAACTAAACAGTACGCGAAAAAGTGGATTTCATCTATGGGTGAAAATAGACTTCAACAGAACATCTACCTATAGTTGAGGATGTGTGATTTCATGCAAATGAAGGGACTTACAAGTCCATAAACTGTGAGTGGATCCCTTACAAGAGCAGTGAGCGAAGGAAGAGGAAGACGATGATCATTTCTACCGGCAGTGAGTCGGAGAAAGAGACATAGGGAGTGACCCTTGAGAATGTAGTGAACATACCCTAAATATTATAAAGGCAATGAACCTTGGCATAAAAGTGATCTAGCCCGAACCTTGTAATTGACAGTGAGTTTTAGTGGATTTGGTACATCGACACATCGCCGTTGTATGCTCCTTGGACGTAGCCCAGTGAGGGTGAACCAAGTAAAATCGCTGTGTCTTGTGCATGATTTCATTTCTGTTTATATATTTCTACGGAAGAAAGAGAGAAGTGTGTTTTGTTTAACGACGAAACAAGATCCGAAGGGGTAGTAGTTTTAATCTGTCATACCCTGATTCACCCCCTCTCTCAGGGTATTTAATCTAGTGGACCTAACAATTATATATATATATATATATATATAACAAAACTAAACAAAAAAAATATTTTTAAAAAATATAAAAAATTGGTCACCGTGAACACCATTCACGAAAGTCATTTGAAGTATTAAAGGCTTTCGTGAAGGACTTTCACGCAAGAAACCTTGATTTTTTTAAAGGTCTAGCTCATGTGAATGGGGTTCACACTAGTGGAGACCCCTTTTCTGAAATATTCTTAACCCTACCCTGTTTCCTTAATTTTCTCCCCCTAAAACCCAAAAAAAACTCATGACATTATTGCCCAAGGAGCATTCTGCGACTAACGTCCATTGTAATTGACGCCCCACATGGATCATCCGCCGATTAAGATAGGGAAGATTTTAAATCATCCTACATTTTTAAGCATATGAATAATACAATAAATTTCAAGTTTTCTTTGTTAATAAAAAACTTGTTGTATTTTTGTGAAATTATCGGCGCAATATCAATTGAAACAATGAAATATTTCTAGATTGATCCACTACTACAAAAATTTTAGAAAACGATGTTGATCATTATCAATACTAAAAAAAGCACTGATAAAAATAGCAGTCTTTATCAAAGTTTTTGAAAATCTTTCATAAAAATCATTATTTATTAGCGTTAAAAAAGTTCCTGATAAAATCGCGTCATTTAACATTTTTTTAGTACTAATAAAAAAAGATTTGATAAATAGTACCTAACATAGTTTAATTTATATATTCATAAGTATGATTTATATAAAATAAATAAATAAATATACTTATGTAAACACCATATATATATTATAAAATGTATAAATACAGTAAATATGGTTCATAGGGGAGTCTTTGTTTACCAATCGTAGGAGGATTCCTGATCGAAGGATTCAGGGCTTAATGTGAGGGTTCAGATATTCGGAAAACATGGTTCTTCTGGGAGGTCTTTTGAGGGTCTCCGACATTCGGATTTGCCTTCCTGGCGCATCACGAAGAACGGCTCCTTGGCCTTCGTTTATTTTTCACACGACCTACTTGTTTAAGGATAAATTGTGGGGTTTCGATGACCTGAAAATTCGTCTGTCTGAGATTTGAGGTTTTGAGAATTGGAGACTGACATCCCTTGGTAGAGGGTTTTTTCATGTGGGTTTTCCATCTTTGGAACTCAAGGTTAGGGCTTGAGGATGTAGCTATGTTTTCCTCAAGCGGGGATTCATGTGAATCAATGAATGAGATCCCTTTTTTAATCCAGCGCTTTCCAAGCATTCAATTGCATAGGTTTGGATTCAGGTGCGTGGCCTTAGTTGGTTCTTCTGGCATTCACAGATCTTATGAGATTATTTCATTAGGGGCCGGTACTCCGATAAAATTTGATCGTGAAACTGAATAGGAAAGGTATGGTCCTTATGCTAGAATACTTGTTGAAGTTGATTTTTTATCTACCTTGATTGAGACTATTATTTTAGTTGCTGGGGAAAATTGGTTGGAACATGAAAATTGAATATGAAAGGATCCCTTCTTTCTGTAAGACCTGTGAAAGTTTTGGGCATTTGTTGGACCCCATTTCAGTTTAATGGGTATTTCTGAGCCCCACATCAGACTTACCCTCCTTGTATTTTGTTTTACTCCTCTATAAAAGAATGTCTCCACCTCTCATTGAGGTAAGGAGAATTCACCAACTACATGGTATCAGAGGGATCTTAATCCCGACCCTCCCTCCCAGCGGATTCCCGGTTCTGTCCGACCCCGCATCTCTCCCCTTAGGCCCTTCCCCGGCTCCTCTCCCGGCGGCCCTCTCTCCCGGCGCAGCTCCCCTCCCGGCGCAGCTCCCCTCCCGGTGGACCTCTCTCCCGGCACGAATCCCCTCCCGGTGCCCTCGCCCAGCGGCACCCTTGCCCAGACACCATCGCCCAGCGGCGCCCTCGCCCCGGTGCCCTCGCCCACCGGCCCCCGGCTCCCGGTGCGTCTCCCCGCGCCCTCACCTAGCGCCAACGGCACCTGCCTTCCCCGGTGGCCATTCCAGCTCCTGCAACAGCCGGCACCAGCACCCACTTCTCCGGGCGACAAATACGGGCGGCCGTTCCGCCTCTCCCGCAACTGCTCCGTCGGCCCGGCGTCTCCTCCCGACGAACCCATCACCCTTAGGGGGTTCCCCGGTGCCCCGCTCCTCCAGCCGCGCCTCCCAGCCGCGGCTCCCGGCGTCCTCTCCCGACGTCTCCTCCCGGCTGCACGCACCGGCCCCATCAACACCAGCCCCACTCTCCGTCGCGGCGCGCGCTCACCTAGCGCCCACCCCGCCTTCCGAGCCGGCTCCCTGCACCCGACGACTCATGGGCTTCTCCCGCCTGTGCGCGCCGCCAGCAGTGCTTCCGCCTCTCCCGAGCCGTCTGTCAGGCTCTCCTGGCTTCCCGGCGTGATCGGACCTGCTTCGGATGCTTCGTCCGGAGACTCCCGGTGCACTCGTCACCGGCGCGCCTCACCTGCGCAATCCTCCAGTCCGCGCCTCCCGCCGTCTCCGTTTCCAGCGCGCGGCTTCCGGAAACCCCGTGCCAGTATCGCCTGACATTCCGGCTATTCCTGACGACCGCGCCACCCGCGCCTCTCATCGCCCTCCATGGACGCGTCCTCGGTTCTTCCTTCCCTGATCACCGCCTCCTCCCGGATTGTAGATGACAGGCTGGATGACACAAATTTCTCCGTCTGTTGAAAGACGGTCTTGATGTCCCTGCGCGACATGGGCCTTCATTCCCATATTGAGAATCCTCCACCCTCCATGACTGACACCAAATTTGACTCTTGGAAACTTGCGGATAACAAAATATTCGCATTACTGGTCAACTCCATGGACCGATCGGTGAAAGATGTTACCCGCACTGCCAACACGGTCAAAGAACTATGTGATTCATTGACTGTCATGTATTCCGAGACCAACAATTTGGCTCGGGTCTCCGACATTCTACAACATCTATCCCAAATCCGACAGCAGGATCAGACCTTTCTGGCCTATTTCTTGGAATGGAAAGGTCTCCGGGACGAACTGCAAGAACTCTGGCCTGTTCCTCAGACTCCGATGGAAGCGCAGGCTCAAAGGGACCAACTCTGCATTTTCAATCTCCTGAATGGCCTCGCCCCGGAATATGCCACGACGGCCACCGAGATGCTTGCCAACCCTTCTACGTTGGATATCCCACAGGTTTATCATTTCCTGGGGAAAGCTCATCGGGCCCTTGCCCCACCCGTCCCTCGCCTTGATCACACTGCTCTCTTGGGTTGTGGCGGTGGCCGCCCTACCGGCACTCGTAGATGCTGCCGTGCAGACGACCGACCTCGCCCCCTTTGTCATCACTGTGGCAAGCTCGGCCACCTGGTTGACCGTTGCTGGGTCCTTCATGGCCGTCCTGATTCGCACCCACGACAGGGCCAGACTGCGATCCGAGATGCCTCATCACATGTTGCTGCTGCTCTTCCGTCGTCCTTGGATCTCTCCATGACTGAGATCCAGCTGATTCACGATCATAGGACCACCTCCATGCCGGCCTCTTCATCAACATCTCTTTCTCACTCTGGTGGTCCCACTGCTTTTGTCAGTCATCGTTCCCCTGCCTGGATGCTTGACTCAGGTGCGTCCGATCATCTTACCGGGGATGCAGGTATACTCTCAAACTACCGTCCCTATACTGGTTCCTCAGCCATCACTGTTGCTGATGGTTCCACTCTCCCCATTGCCGGCTTTGGTACATGCTCCATCACCTCCTCCCTTCACCTATCCTCGGTGACTCATGTACCACGCAGTCTGTTTAATCTGCTTTCCATCAGCAAACTGACCAAGGATCTCCATTGTAATGCTATTTTTACCTCGTCTTCTGTTGTGTTTCAGGAGCGGATGATGAACTAGGAACTTGATAGAGGCCAGCTTCGAGATGGGGTGTACATGTTCGATGGTCCGACATCCGTTTCCTCCACGTTTGTGTCTGCTAGTGCCGTAGACCTCCATTCTCAGTTGGGCCACCCCTCTGCCTCCGCTCTTCATCAGCTATACCCATATATTATTCCATATTTATCTTTTCATTGTGAGTCATGTACCTTTGCGAAACACCATCACACATCATATTATCCTCGACTTGACACACGGGCAGCCAAACCCTTTGATCTGGTTCATTCCGATGTATGGGGTCCCTATGCCACCTCGAGTCAATTCGGGTATAAATATTACATCTCTTTCATTGATGATTTTTACCATATGACATGGCTTTACCTTCTTCGAGATTGGACATAAGTTTTCTCCACCTTTCAGACCTTTTATCATGATATCCAGACACAATTTTCTATCTCTGTAAAATGTCTGCGCTCTGACAATGGGTGGGAATACTTATCCACTCCCTTTCAGCAGTTTGTGCAGGCACAAAACATCATACATCAGACCTCTTGTCCTGATAACCCTTAGCAGAATGGAGTGGCCGAGCGAAAACACCGACATATTCTGGAAACTGCTCGTGCCCTCTTCCACCGCTAGGTGCCTCTACACTTCTGGGGGGATTCTATCCTCACTCCCACATGCCTCCTCAATCGTCTTCCTTCCTCCATTCTTCAGGGGGAGACTCCTTTTCATACCCTATTCCCCTCTCTTCCCCCTCACTCCCTTCCACTCCGCGTCTTCAGATGTCTCTGCTATGTTCGGGACACTCGCCCCAATCTCTCAAAACTTTCTCCCAAATCGCTCAAGTGTATTTTTCTCGGCTATTCCCGCACTCAGCGTGACTATCGGTGTTTCTCTCCAGACTTACGCCGCTACATCACCTCTGCCGATGTATCGTTTGTCGAGAGCTCTTCTTTCACTCCGCCCTCTCCTCATCCAGACACTACCATCAATGACTGCCTTCCTCTCCTGTTTCACCAGCCTCTGGTGTCTCCTCTTACAGGTCATCGCTTTGGAAAGGTCTACTCTCGTCGTCCATCAACTGTACCCCCCATCCAGGCCGAGGACAACATTGTTCCCCCTTCGTCAGATGCTCCTGTCACGGCACTCGAGGACTTTCCAATTGCAATCCGGAAAGGTACTCGATCGTGTCAGACTACTCTATTTACATCTTCTTACAAAGGTTTGTCAGCGCTGGAGGTGATCTCTATTCCCCGCACAGTTGGCGATGCCAAGTCACACCCAGGGTGGCTACAGGCTATGCGAGATGAACTGCAGGCTCTGGAGGACAATCATACATGGGATCTGGTCCCCCTCCCTGCGGGAAAACAGGCGGTCGACTTCAAATGGATATTTATGATCCGTCTCAATCCCGATGGCTCTCTTTGTCGCCTCAAAGACCGACTTGTGGCGAAGGGCTTTGCTCAGACGTATGGCATCGATTACTTTGAGACTTTCTCTCCGGTAACCAAGATGGCCTCTTTCCGCCTGTTCATATCTCTGGCTGCTCATCATCACTGACCTCTTCATCAACTGGATGTCAAGAATTACTTTCTTCATGGATTTCTTGACGAAGAGGTCTACCTGCGCCAGCCCCCTGGCTTTTTTTCATCTGGTGCAGAATCCCATGTCTGCCGCCTTCGTCGCTCCCTTTATGTCCTCAAACAATCTCCTCGGGCTTGGTTCGGCCGCTTCAGCACAGTCATCACAACCTTTGGCCTCTCTCACTGTATGAAAGATCACATCGTCTTCTTCCGTATGACGACGCATGACTGTATCTTGCTCGTGGTCTATGTTGATGATATCATCATCACAGGGAGCGACTCCACAGGAATCACCAACCTCAAGGCGCACCTCCACCACCACTTTCACACCAAGGATCTGGGTCCCCTTACCTACTTCCTTGGCATCGAGGTCTCCCGTTCTGAGGATACTATCTCTCTCTGCCAACGCAAATATGCTCTTGATATCTTGCAGGATGCAGGTTTTAGAACAACGACTGCAGTTGACACTCCTCTTGAGCCTGGGGAACGATCTCTCCATACCGAATCGGAACCATTTCCTCATCCCGAGAGCTATCTACGTCTGGTGGGTAAACTTAACTACCTCACCATGACGTGACCTGACATTTCCTGCGCCGTTGGCAAAGTCAGCCAGTTCATGAAGCATCCAACCAGATCTCAGTGGGATGTTGTCCTCCGCATTGCCAAATACATCAAGAAAGACCCTGCACCTGGCCTTCGGTACTCACATCATGCTCATCTTGATGTTCAGGCCTTCTGTGATGTGGACTATGCCGGTTGCCTCGCTACCCGTAAGTCTACTTCGGGATTCGCCGTGTTCGTTGCCAGTAACCTAATCTCCTAGCGCAGCAAGAAGCAGACTGTCATATCCAGATCAAGTGCTGAGGCCGAATACAACGCCATGGCCACGGTCACCACTGAGATCCTCTGGCTTCGTCACCTCCTCCAAGAGCTCGCCTTCCCAGCACAGACTTTTGCTCATATCTGGTGTGAAAATCAGGCATCCACAATGATTGCCTCGAATCCCGTCTTCCATGAATGGGATGAAGCATATCGAGGTGGATTGCCACTTTTTTTGACACCATCTGGAGCAGAACCATATCAGCTTTGGCCATATTCCGACGGCGGATCAGCTTGCTGACCTCTTCACCAAAGGCCTCCCAGGAGCTCGCCTTGACTCTCTCACTACCAGGTTGGGTATTCACACCCTCCATGGCCCAGCTTGAGGGGGAGTGAGAGATGGTATTTGTGTTTGTCTTCTTTTTTATTTGTGGGACTCAATCCAATCTGGGCATGTCCAGCTTGAGGGGGAGTGTTGGACCCCATTTCAGTTTAATTGGTATTTCTGAGTTCCACATCGGACTTACCCTCCTTGTATTTTGTTTTACTCCTCTATAAAAGAATGTATCCACCTCTTATTGAGGTAATGAGAATTCACCAACTACAACATTCTATGGATAAATGGCGTTATCCCTTAATTTTTTCCTTTTGTAACAAGGTTGGCCATCTGAGTGATAATTGATAACATTGTGCTGGAGTCTTCTCTATCCTTGGCTGGAAAGGTTGTAGCGGCTTAAGAAGAATCCAAGAGCTTCGCTGCGGTGGTGGATGGTCCCTCCTCTCAAAGGGATTCTAGGGATGATGTTCAGTATCATGATCTTATGGATTTTGGATCTAAAGAGGAGTTGGCAACATGCAAAGGCTGGCAGGGATGTTGTTACCTCTAATCTAGGCAGATTGAGGCAGGACTTTGCCCAATCTGCTACAGCTAAGCAGTTTCAAATACAGTGCAGTGATCCTGATTTAAATAAAGGCAAGGAATTGATATAATAAGGGGAGGATTTATCTTCCAGGAGTGATATTAGATTGGATTCTGTGGATATAAAGGCAGAGGAGTTCTTAAACTCGAGAGACTATAGAGGGAAGAAATCAACGGGTGCTGGTTCATCAGTACATATAAGAGGCAGTGGTGCATCCTCTTCATTCCAGGCCCGGAGGGCTTTTAAGCAAGATGGTCAGTCCAATTTTGAGGATGCTGGAAATTTGGCTTCTACCAACTCCAGGAAAGTTTCCTTGGGAGATAGCCAAAAAGCTACTCCAGTGATCATTGGTGAGACTAAAAGAAGGGATGACTCCAACAAGAATGCAGTGGATATGGATCTTGTAAATTCTATTGCTCCTTCTATTCAATAGGTCAGATGCAACAGTGGCTCTTGTTAGGAAATTTTTAAACTGAGGGGGTCAGTTTCTGATTCCTCAGGAGTTGTGTTTGAACTCCGGACATGAAGGTGGTAGCTGATGCCTTGATGCATGTTGCTGCTAAGAAGGGTACTTCTCAAAACACTTTGAAGGCAGGCATGGATTTTGGATTTTAATGAGTTGGGAACTCCAGGATTGTCATGCAAGGCTGTATCTGTTACATAAGTAAAGGGTCGACCTGAGGTACAGAAGCATGGCTCTAATTCTGCACCAGTGAAGAACATCGGTAGTGAGGCCTTTAAAAAGGATGCTTCTTTCAAGAAGGCAGTGAAAATCAAATCTGTAGCTGCTTGTGCTCAACAGGTCAGAGACAAGGCTTTTAATGCCTCAGGTAACTATAAATCGAGGTCAGAACCTGATGGGACTCCTGCTGCCAGTGATGCACCACTTGCTTCCGTGACCCTTCAGGCTTCAAAGCTGGTTGCTGCAAAGAAGGCAACTCTTTTAGACAAAGAGGGTAGTGAATTTGGCTGCTCTTTCTACTGAAACAGTGGAAAATAAAGCTGCTGTCAGGTCCCTTGACAGAGGCCCCCGGGGGTGTTGAGTCAAGTGGGGGGGTGTTGAGTCAAGTGGTACCCACTAGTTGTACTATTCTGCTTCATGGGGGAGTTGGTTGAGGATCGCATTCCACCAGGCTTGAATATTTCCTAGCTGGGGAACATGTGATTTATGGGTTGGCGGGCTCATGAAGGCAATCTTAAATACAACCATGTTTTTTTTGCGGTTGGAGGATTACTTGAGTAGTAAAGTCACCCTGTAATTTCACATCAAACCCAAGTTCAAATCCGAATAGTGATCGTAAGGTTTCAAATTTTCTTAAAGTATGTTTTTGTTTAAGTTTTGGTTTGGGACTCTTCTTTTTGGATAGATAAGTATTTTCCCATGGTTATGTGAAGGTTCGAGGGTGTTTCGGGGGTTCGGGACACGAAACAGGAAGAAAAGAGAGTTCTTGTGCATGTCGCACGGTTTGCGCACGGTTAGTGCAAACCGTGCAGAGTATCTTAGGTAACCGTGCAGCCATGAACAGAGAGGCTTACGCATGGTTGACGCACGGTTGGCGCACGGTTAAGCAAACCGTGTGAAATTTACTGGAAACTGTGCGAAGGGGTTGATTCTCGGGCAGTACTTTCCGCACGGTTTGCGCACAGTTTGGAAAACCGTGCGGGTAAATCGTGCGGCCCAGAAAAGTTGGAAAATTTACAAAATTGCCACTCTGGGTTTTTAAACCCCAACTTGATATTTTTCTCCATTCTTCCCCTCTCAACCCTAGTGACGAACTTAAATGACCTAAGCTTTCAATAGGTGGTTCTCTTTCGATTCTTGGCCGTTTGGAGCGTCGTTGGTTGCGAATCGAAGTCCCGGGTAAGTTTAACGCTCCTCTTGCTTCTCTTTTTCGGATTAGGGTTCGTGGGTTCTCCCATCTTCTTTCGAAACCCTAAAACCCTCTTTTTCTGGTGGAACTGAGGTTGGGGCTTTATAGGATGCTTGAATCCGCACCTAAGGTCATGATTAAGAGTTCCTTCGTCAACGAATTCGAGGTAGGTGGTCTACAAGTATTATCCCATAATTTTATTTTGGATTTGTGCATGGAAGATCGTGTTATTCTTTTTCCCTAATTGTGTTCTTGGTTCCATTGGAGTGTTTGAAAAAAAGGGTGTCTAAGTGACCAATTGAAACCCTCACGATCCCCGTGGGATGCGTAGAGGAGGACTTGACCATTTTAGGGCCACCCATGGGGTGCGCCGGCAAACCCGAACCTAGATTGTGGTAGGGTTAAGTGAAGGGTTGCCGAATAATAATGTGGAACCCATGTAGAATATGTCTTAATGGTTGATTAAGTTGTAAATGGAATGATGATTAATATTCCTAGGGTGATAAAGGCATATGGAGTTGTTTGACGTGACATGAAAATGAGCAAATTGGGTCGAATGAGATTATGTCAATTGTTTAACGAAATTTAGTTAGAAATGCCTAAGAGGATTAGTGAATATCAAATGGTGAACTTATAATTGGGTGATGGAATGAGAAATGAGGATCATGTTAATGAGATTTAATAATTCAATGGATGAATATGTTGAATGAGTTAATACATAGGAATTGTGGTACACTTAATGGTTGAATGTAATAAATGGTTGTGTTATGAGATATGAGAAATGTACTTGTAATGAATAAGTGGGTAAATTCTTTTGAAATGATAAATGAGTTAAATGGGTAAATGTATGGTCATTGACGAATTTGGATAAAACATAGAGGTTGTTTAATAATCTTAAAGGGTCAAGGCATGAGATTGGGAACTTGGCTAAATGACTATGAATTGTAATTGGCAATTGTGTTAATGGGTTATGGAATAGTATTAATTCCCATGTTGTTTGTTATGCATTGTGATTGATGATTTCCAATGACATTGGTTATGTTATGTTGCGTTATGGTATGGTTGTGATGATTTGATAAATAATCTTGTGCACATGGTTTGGTAGAGTGGGGTATTGATTTGAGGTTCTACGCCCACGGGTCGAGTTAGATTGATGCTCTAAACTCCATCCCAAAATGCACGGGTTAGGGAAGGGGACAAAGGCTCTATTCCCCTAACAGTTTCATTCCACCCGGACTGAGGCTTTAAGGTGAGGAAATGTTTGGATGTGACATGTGTATCCCTAGTGAGATAGGAACTTGACTTATTTTCCCCTATGCATTGTGATTGATTGCCTTTGACCCTTGTGTAGATGATATTTATGCCTAACTCATGGAACATGTGATCAAAATGAATTAAGTAATGAAGTTGGTATAAGAATTGGAATTGGGATAAATACTATTCATGTTACTTACCATTTATTTTGTACTTGAATGCACTATCTATTAGATTGAATATTTTGTAGACACCGTTGGTGGTGACCTACTGAGTTTTGTACTCACACCCTGCTCGGGTCGCCGTTGGGTACCCGTGCATATCTCTTGGTTGCAGGTCGGGACAAGGGCAAGAGCCCTACACTAGGATGTTGAGTTGAGCTCAGGATGTACATGAAGGACCTAGACTTAGAGTCAGGACTATTTGGGGATTTGGCCGTTTATTTTATTTTGGGTTTTATTCACTTTGCACTACTAGTATGGCATGGCATGGTTGTATTTGATTTGTGGTTTGTACCCTCTTTGAGAAACGTTTGGTTATGCATGTTTACTTGTTGTTTCATATTGATTTTCCTATTTATTTGGGGTCCTGCTGTGGCTTACTCTGATAAAGAGGGTATAGTCTTCCCATGTGACATATTAGACCCTCATCGTTAGTCGGAAACCTTTGGCGTACGGGGAGGCGCGTTTGAGGTCATGTGACGACTCGACTCGAAGCACTAGTTTTGTGGATTTCGGGTCGGGGACGTTACAAAGTGATATCAGATGAGTTCTTTTCTATTACTATTTGGGGATGGTAGACAAGAGATTAAGACGTGTCAGGCCTTGGCAATGACCTCGTGTTTGGGGGTAGTTAACCCATATATGAGGAAAACCCAAGCCACCCTGGGTGAGAATTGTTGTTTTTGATGTGTGTTGTTACAGTTGAATGATATTTCACCTTTGGGTGATGCACATGATGTGTGATTTGATTGATTTATGATATTTTTCTCATTGTCGGAATGACACGAGGTTGTGCATTCATGCATCATTTTGGACACCTAAGGATATAGGTGACATGCATCATTATAGGCTCACACACGGGATGGGTGTGCGGGGCATAGAGAGTAGAATGCATTTTACTCGACGAATTTGAAGAAAATGATGCCTAATAATGGTAATTAAAATGGTGTTGTGATAAATTATAAAGGTTAATTCGGTGTCTAAAAAGAAAATATATTGCATAATGACGATAAAATTGTAAATGAATTTTTCCTAATGAAATGTGTAAATGAGTTAAAATGATGATTTTAACAAGTTGTGAAATGAGGAAATGTGCCTAAGAGGAAGAGATCGTGTGGTAAAATAATGATTGGTTTGAAGAGGTGTCGATGAAAGACTTGTGATTAAGTAAATTGGTTACCCCATGTTGACCATGACCCACGATAGGTATGGTAGAGGGTAGCGTTCTAAGTGTGATGATGACCTTTCAGATAGAGAATGTAGGGTGGCTTGTTTAAGGTTGATAGCGTGAGACCCTTTCCCATATGTGGTTAAATTCTGTCGGTCATTCTTCGAGGCATCGGGTGAACGATAATTTAAAATGAGAATGTTTGAGTTCAAAGGTGGGTATCCTTTGTGTTGTCGGTTGGACTCGTGTATGTGTGGGTTGGGGCAGTGAGAGTACTTTAGTTTGAGACTTTGGATTTGGATTGTGAGGCCTTGTCGGTTATGATATGGCCTAGGTGGTGTGTTTAGGGAACCCTTGGTGGGGTTGTGGCTGTTGGGTTGTGAGGAATTGTTTGGTAGTGTGAGTGAGGAAACTCCTGGGGTTCGTGACCGTATGAAGTGCATGTTGGACCCTAAGGATGATGCCTAGGTTTAGTGACCTTGTGAGTAGAGACCTTGCGAGTTGTGTTTGAAATCCCGGAGAGGATGTTTTTCTCGTAGTGTTGATGAATGTGTACACATGTGGTACATAACCTAGGGTAAATGGTTGTTTGGTGCGCTGAGCACATTGTGCATCGAAACTGGGGTGAGAGTGCCATTCACGAATATTGCTTTGTTTGTGCCATGATATGTATGGTTTAGAGAGAGGGCCAATGACTTTTCCTGGTTGTGACTCAAGTCTAGGGAGTTAGTATCGTTCAACCTTCAAGGTGACCTATGAGAGGTTGGACATGGTCTCTAGTGCCTTTGGGTGTGTCTCGCACATTAAGATGTTTTGAACATTGATAGTGGAACTTAGAGTGTTGTATAGTGCATGTTTGGTCTAAAGGGCTAAGTGGGAAAGTTGATGGTTGGTGGTGCTACTTGAGTTGTGGTTACGCGGTGATAGTCTCAGAAATCAAGGGTGACCTCGTGAGAGGTTAGCCCAGCGGTGCAAGTACCTAGGAATATGAAGCATGAGAGATGCTTCAGAGGTGGTGTCAATGCATACTAAGTGCCACCAAGCTTTAGTAAATGGTATAGTTGTTCCTGGTTCTTTCATAAGGGTACCCTAATGTTTGTGATAGGGGGTAAGGTTTGTTTCGAAGGGTCGTATCGTAGACATGCCTAACTCGCCTATTGGATGATGATTAATGGAGGCCCTGAAGTTGTTTTCGAGCAGAAGAGACAAGGGTGGCTGAAGTGTGGTTATATGTTTTCGCTCGATGGTGACACTCGAGGTGAGGGTGGTCACGTGGATGAACATGTTTGAATGAATGGTTTTGGTTATTGGGTGAGATGCAGAGGCCGCCTTAGGGCTGATGAGGCTGACTAACCAAGATACATGGTTAGTCAAGTAAGCGGGCGATGGACCACACATAGATAAAGGTTGATTTGTGAGAGATCGTTGGTTTGTTTGGTGCAGTAGACCATTGTGCTTCGATTGTTAGCTATCAGGGATGCATCAGAAGGACTCGAGTGGTGTGGTGGAAGTAGTGTCACATGAAGCGTTGGTTCACAGTTGCTTGGAGATTTGGTCGTGGAGCGATGGTCAGACTTGATTGGAAATCACACCTGAGCGGTGGTGGTTAAGTGTTGATAATATGCCTTCGGTAGGGGAGACTGAGAATCCTTGCCAGGTCATGGTGTCCCATAGTCCAACATCAGAAATGGATAAGTGTGTGGTGGTGTTCTTCGATAACTTCTTAGCGTACCTCAGCTAGTGACGATCCTGCCCAATATCTTGATATCGTCCTAGGTATGTTGAGGAGCTTTGACTTTACGCCAAGAGACTTGAAGGTGTTTGCTTGGATGATAAACATCATGGAGTTTACGCGCAAGGGAGCAGTATGTGTGAAGCCTGAGGATGAGATGCACACCCTCAATGGCTTAGGGTGAGGTCCTCAGGATGGACCGAGTGTCAACACACGTCATGGGTGCCGTTCACGGAAGCCGGGAACAAGCACTGGGTGACGTTCGTTTTCTTGTTTTGGAAAAAAGTTGGATGGTCATGTCTAAGTTTGGGGTTTGGTTTGTGATCGAGTATAAGATGCAGTAGTTGGAATCCCTCATGGTGAGCAATGGTAATGACACTCCTAAGGTGGGGAGTGATGAGTCAATCCTAGATGTAGAGAAGAGAACATCAGTTGATGTAGTGGCACCAGGATGCCAATGAGGAACCTGTGAGGTGCACATTAGGTTCCTCAGAGAGGCCATGTGGGACTTGGATGTGGTGACTGATGAGTCAAGTGTTGGCTTCTATCTCATGGTGGTTCCATAGAAGGGTGTGGTTAGATACGACAACGGGTTGTGGCAAGAGAGGTTGAGTTCTATAACCCCAACGAAGATCGGGGTCAGACTCTGGTAAATTCTCCTCGGGTGGCTTTAGGACATCTTGAAGGTAAGGGAGCCTTGGCCATGTGATGTGGTGTCATGCTAAGGGTGATGCCTGATGACGGTCTGGAGGGTGGTAATGCCGCGATGATGGAATTCTACCAGAATCCAGGGAGCGACCTCAGTGGGTGCGTGGGATGATAATGATAGGCTTCAAGTCAGTAAGCACATTGAGAAGGTGAAGAAGGGGTAGCGTACCATCAGTGGAAGGTGGGTGTTCTGGGAAAAGCTAGTCGGATGTGGTCCGACGAGAAATGGTAAGCTTGAATGGGTATGGTGAGAGTGACCCACCTCCAGGTTCATGTTGTAGCGGCAAGTGCCTTTTTGAAATGAAGCTGTACCTGATTGAGGTCAGAATGACCTTAGTCCTTGAATGGATAGTGCAGGGATGTCCTTTCGAATGGTTTTAACAGTGCGCCTGGATGTCAATGTAGGGTAATGCCCCTACGGATGCTTGGGCGCGGTGAGTTGGAACATGTTATGTGATGTAAAGGTCAGGTTGAGGTTTGAGTGGTCTTTCATCGAGAGTGGAGGTGCCAAGTAACCAAAGATGGTGAGGAGAACCATACTGGATAAATTGTTAGTTGATGATGTGATCATAGTTTCGGGTTGGAAGGGCTCGAGCGGTCTTCGTTTGGGTGAGTTATCCCTGATAGAGAGATTTGGCACAAGTTTAGTTGGTCGAGTACCTGAGAGTTTTGGGTTGCGTTTGGTTGTACAGTTGTGGAGTGAGATATTTAGGAAATGTGGTTGGAAGAATCATTTATTTTCCTTTGAGTGATATCGGGTTTTGGTTTCCATTAGAGTTTGGAAAATAGAGGAAAATGACGCCAAGTGAATTGGGTCACGGGTTGTAAGAGGATCGGACCGTTGGGGTTCCGGTTGGTTTCGCTACAATGAGATGATGTTGTGTGTCATGTTTCCATGTGTTGTGAGTTGGGAGATGTTGCCTATGTTTTCTCTTCGAAGTTCTAGTGGTTGGGTATGGTTGGAGGCGATGCATCCTTGAAGAGTTTTCAGGTCGTGTTGTGGTTTTGGTGAGGAAGACTTATGGGACAAGTATGTTCCCTTGATCCGTGATCGGTGGGCTTTGTGATGTGAAATCAGAAACTTGGAAGACGACGATGGATAGACAGGCCTAATGGAATGATCTCTAGTTACGAAAGCTTAGTGATTCTTGGAAGAACGACTCGAGGATGAGCTGTTATAAGGTGGGGAGGTTGTAAGGTCCCAGATTTTCTTAAAGTATGTTTTTGTTTAAGCTCTGGTTCGGGCCTATTCTTTTTTGGCTAGATAAGTGTTTCCCCATGGTTATGTGAAGGCTCAGGGGTGTTACGGGGGTTCGGGACACAAAAGAGGAAGAAAAGGGAGTTCCTATGCATGTCGCGCGGTTTACGCACAGTTAGTGCAAACCGTGTGGAGTATTTCAGGTAACCGTGCAGCCATGGACAAAGGCCTACACACAGTTGGCACACGATTAAGTAAATCGTGCAAAATTCCCAGGAAACCGTGCAAAAGGGTTGATTTTCAGGCAGTAGCTTCCGCATGGTTTGCGTACGGTTTGGAAAATCGTACGGGTCAACTGTGCGGCCGAGAAAAGTTGGAAAATTTACAAAATTTCCACTACGAGTTTTTAAACCCCAACTCGGGATTTTTCTCCATTCTTCCCCTCTCAACCCTAGTGATGAACTTGGATGACCCAAGCTTCCAATAGGTGGTTCTCCTTTGATTCTTGGCCGTTTGGAGCGCCATTGGTTGCGGATCGAAGCCCCTGGTAAGTATAACACTCCTCTTGCTTCTCTTTTTCGGATTAGGGTTTGTGGGTTCTCCCATCTTCTTTCGAAACCTTAAAACCCTCTTTGTTTTGGTGGAACCTAGGTTGGGGCTCGTGTTATTCTTTTTCCCTAATTGTGTTCTTGGTTCCATTGGAGTGTTTGAAAAAAAGGGTGTCTAAGCGACCAATTGAAACCCTCACGATCCCCGTGGGATGCGTAGAGGAGGACTTGAACATTTTAGAGCCACACATGGGGTGCGTCGACAAACCCAGACCTAGATTGTGGTAGGGTTAAGTGAAGGGTTGTCGAATAATAATGTGGAACCCATGTAGAATATGTCTTAATGGTTGATTAAGTTGTAAATGGAATGATAATTAATATGCCTAGGGTGATAAAGGCATAAGGAGTTGTTTGGCGTGACATGAAAATGGGCAAATTTGGTCGAATGAGATTATGTCAATTGTTTAACGAAATTTGGTTAGAAATGCCTAAGAGGATTAGTGCATATCAAATGGTGAACTTATAATTGGGTGATGAAATGGGAAATGTGGAGCTTGTTAATGGGATTTAATAAGGCAATGGATGAATATGTTGAATGAGTTAATACATGAAAATTGTGGTACACCTAATGTTTGAATGTAATAAGTGGTTGTGTTATGAGATATGAGAAATGTACTTGTAATGCATAAGTGGGTAATTTTTTTTGAAATGATAAATGGGTTAAATGGGTAAATTCATGGTCATTGATGAATTTGGCTATGACATATGGGTTTTTGAATAATCTTAAAGGGTTAAGGCACGAGAATGGGAACTTGGCTAAATGACTATGAATTGTAATTGACAAATGTGTTAATGGGTTATGGAATAGTATTAATTCCCATGTTGATTGTTATGCATTGTGATTGATGATTTCCAATGGCATTGGTTATGTTATGTTGCATTATGGTATGGTTTTGGTGATTTTATAAATAAGCACGTGCACATGGCTTGGTAGAGTGGGGTATTGACTTGGGGTTCTACACCCATGGGTCGAGTTAGACTGAGACTCTAAACTCCACCCCAAAATACACTGGTTAGGGAAGGGGACATACGATCTATTCCCCTAATAGTTGCATTCCACCCGGACCAAGGCTTCGAGGTGAGGAAATGTGTTGACGTGACATGTGTATCCCTAATGAGATAGGAACTTGACTTATTTTCCCCTATGCATTGTGATTGATTGCCTTAAACCCTTGTGTAGATGATATTTATGCCTAACCCATGGAACATGTGATCAAAATGAATTAAGTAATGAAGTTGGTATAAGAATTGGAATTGGGATAAATACTAGTCATGAATGAAATGAACTTTGTTAACTTATGGAACCTGAACTGTTCCTTGTTTACTTACCATTTATTTTGTACTTGCATGCACTATCTATTAGATTGGATAATTTGTAGAAACTGTTGGTGGTGACCTACTGAGTTTTGTACTCACACCCTGCTCGGGCCGCTGTTGGATACCCGGGTAGATCTCTTGGTTGCAGGTCAGGATAAGGGCAAGATCCATACACTAGGATGTTGAGTTGGGTTCAGGATGTACATAGATAAGGACCCAGACTTAGAGTCGAGACTATTTGGTGATTTGGCCGTTTGTTTTATTTTGGGTTTTATTAACTTTGCACTACTAGTATGACATGACATGGTTGTATTTGATTTGTGGTTTGTACCCTGTTTGAGAAACGTTTGGTTATGCATGTTTACTTGTTGTTTCATATTGCTTTCACTATTTATTTGGTGTCCTATTGTGGAATACTCTGATAAAGAGGGTATAGTCTCCCCATGTGACCTATTAGACCCTCACCGTTTGTCGGCAACCTCTGGCGTATGGAAATGTGCACTTGAGGTCACGCGGTGATTCGACTCGAAGCACCAATTTAGTGGCTTTTGATTTGGGGACGCTACAATGATGAATTTCTGTGGTACTGTAGCAATGTGAGTACTGTAGGGGGTACTACAGTAGCTGTATTATTCATCACAAATGGTCTTTTGGGGGCCATGAAATTGGTCCTACAGTGATGAATTTCTGTGGTACTTTAGCAATGTGAGTACTGTAGGGGGTACTATAGTAGTGATATTATTCATCACAAATGGTCTTTTGGGGGCCATGAAATTGGTCCTTCTGGCCACAAAGACTTCAAACTAGCAATTGCGGGCCTTCAAACTATGTATTGGAGCAGTGTGAGTACTGTAGAAGGGTATTATAGCTGTGGTATTATTCATCACAAATGGTCTTTTGGGCTATGAAACTGGGCCTTTGGGCCACAGGGCCTTCAGATTATCAATTGCGGGCCTTCAAACCATGTATTGGAGCAGCTCCAAACTCGGTGGAGTGTGGGACGATGACAGTCATTAGTGAGTTTGGCTATACATGGAGAGATAATCAAGGGTGCTACAACGGTGTAACCAGTTAATGGAAGTAGATAATGGCTAATAAATCATGTAACAAGTTGAGGCTGCGATGACGGGGTTGCAGATGCTGATGAGCTAGCATGGATGAACATCATACAAGATAGAAGTTACTGTTACAGTTAGGGCCTTTGGGCCATTTGTATGGCCTTTGTGCCTCTGGGTCTTTGGGCCATGTATTCTGGGCCTACATGTCATGTAAGAGGTCCCTCTCAACCCAGTTAAAAAGAGGTATTATCCAAAAAATAAAATAAAAATAGAATTGGAGGATATATTAATACAAACATGGATCTTAATACTTTTCACACGAATACTTGCAACTCAAGGAGGAAAAAATATGCTCCTTCAAATTATCAGTCCGAACATCTTTGAGTAATAATATGGTGATCTGTAACTCCTTTACTATGCTTGATAATACATTTGATAATGAAGAATTGTTGTTGGAAGAGTTCCCATGAGGATAAACAAAGTGAAGAATTAATGGATGATGTTGAGGTATTTAAGGAGTAAGTGTCTGAGGATAATGAGAATTCTTGGAAAAAAGTTGAAATTTGGAGATGAGGACAACGTCCATGTGGTTGGGGTAGTCGAAGAGCGTATCACAATACGAGTCTTCATTCTCAGGTTAAGTATTTGGAAAAGTTAGGACTTTGAAGCTTGTAATGAGCTTATTTTTGATGCATGATTGTGCATTTTCTACTAGTCCATGTTCTTATGGGACGTTCTGTTTATTTTCATTGGTTTGTTTATTTGTAATCTTAGTTGTCTTTAGCTTTTGGAATGAGAGTAGGTTTTCATTATCTGACCTCATTCTCCTCTGATTCTTGTTTCCGCTTTCTTTAATAAAAGGACTTTCACTCCAGCTTGTTTTGATAATTATATGTATATCATAAAATATATAAATATGTAGTATATATAAATAAATATATTAACACATTAAAATATTTATACATATAAAATGTATATTAAAATATAAATCATAATAGAATAAAAATTTATTATCAATTTTATTTTCATAATTCATGTAACAAGAAATTATTAAATTCATACTAATAAGTAAATGTTTTTAATAAAGCTTGAAAATATATAAAAATTGTATATGCAAATATAATATATTATAATTTTATTTAAATAATTGTTTAAATATATATAAATCATTATATAAAAATATATAGATATTTAAATAAATTATATAAATAAATCATAAAAATGTATATAAATACACATATACAAAGGTATTTAAATATATATAATGTGTATATATATACACATGAACATATAAATAACCTTATATAGATTTAGGTATTTTTAGATTAATATAAATGTGTATATTAATAAAAATATTGTTAATGTTTGTGATTAAAATTATGTTTGACCTGGTTTGAAAAGCT
This sequence comes from Viscum album, assembly GCA_963277665.1. Lineage (NCBI taxonomy): Eukaryota > Viridiplantae > Streptophyta > Magnoliopsida > Santalales > Viscaceae > Viscum > Viscum album. The sequence goes on along the minus strand of OY728153.1, from coordinate 53,256,442 downwards.
CACAGAGCGACAAGAAAAAAAAAGATAAAAAAATGGGGGGAGGGGGGGGGGGAGTGACGGAATAAGAGGGATTGGGCTGAAGGCCCAAGACTGTAACCCATCAGTAATTCCAATCAGCGGTGTGGTGGCGGAGTCCCTATAGCATGTACTAGTTCATATTAATGTTCTCTCTATATTTGTGTGTGTGAATTTAAATACATTATAAAATTGTTTATAATCATACATATACAAATATATATATATATATATATAATGTATATATATAAATAAATATATAAATAAATATATATGTATTTATATATATTTACAATATATGTAAATAAATATATATTAAAAAAACACACACAAATATATATATATATATATATATATATCATTACATAACAAAAAAATTCATACATGTTAGTAGTAAGGGTGCTACTTTACAAAGTGCAAGGTGGAGATTTGATTCTCACCCTTCTCAAATAGATTCATGTTTTCTGGAGTAATTTTGGTGGTGTAGTGCAACCGATGTATAAGGGGCACGTGGTGGCTCATTAGTGGCAGGATGGTCAGATTTCTTAAGTGATTTGGGTGGTGCGGTGTAGCTGGCATATACAGGGCGTGCAGTGGCCTGTCGGTGACCGAATTTCCAGATTTCAATACCGAAAAGTATTTTAAAATATTTTTAAAGGCTTTAACAATGTTAGAAATTAGCGCTAATAAAAGAAATCTTTTATTAGTGCTAAAATAGCACCGATAAATCCTTCATTTATCAGTGCTGACTTAGTGCTAATAAAAATATTTTCCCTTTATCAGCACATGCATTTACATTGCTTTAAAAGCATTGATAAATTGTATGGTGCTCTAAGTAGAAAATATCCTGTAACATTATCAATGATGAGAATTGAGAAGAATCCAATCTTTTTAGAGTTGCAAAGGATGAATGTAATGGCCCAGACCTCTCCGGTCCATTCCTTTGTCAAAAAGAAGGTCACGAAGTGTTCTGGAGGGTAAAATGGACTTTTCCCACACTTTCCAAAATTTTGAAACTACATGCCGTGTAGTTTGAGTACACGCCGTGTACCCCCTTGCCGGGTATACCCCGTGTTGCAGACCGTGTCCTTACCGTGTGAAATAAATGGGTGCACGCTGTGCGTCCAGTACTACACGCCATGTAGTCCTTCCCCGTGTATGCATTACCAGTCAACGGTCTTGTGCCGTGTTGGAGCCGTGTCCTTGTCGTGTGCAATAAATGGGTACACACAGTGTGTCCAAACTACACGTCGTGTAGTCCCTCCCCGCGTATGCGTTACCCTCAAACCGTGTGTTGACCAGTCAACGGCCGCAGAGCCGTGTTGGAAGCCGCGTGGAGACCGTGTGAAATAACCAAGTACACGCCGTGTACCATAAAGTACACGCTGTGTACTTTTTCTTTTCTCGCTTATAAAAGGAGGGGTCCCCTCCTTTTCAACTCACCCCTCTCCTCCCCTTTCTTCTGAGCAGAGTTCTCCCAAGAGACTCGAAGGCTCTTTCTTCCATAACTTCTGCGTTCGAGCTCCGATTTACGATCCGTCAGCGGCCACAGGATTGTAACGACGAGGCGAAACTTCATAACTTGGATCCGTTGTCTTTCCTTCGGCCTTTCCTTTCCGATTTCCACTCGAGGAGGTTTTTCCGGGACTCGATGGAAGTGACGGACGTCGACAGAGGTCTTCTAAAGTTGATCCGGGGGAGCGCTGTGATCAGAACCTGTTGAGGTAGGGATCTTACCTTAGTCTCTCTAATTTTTGCATCATGCGGGGTGGATGTTCTCTTGTTTACGTGAAACACTTTTGAACCGGTTTAATAAAGATAATAACTGGTTAAAGAACAGGGATGGGGAAGTTGTTATGTTTTTGTTTATCCTTTTGATATGTTATGAATTGAATAGGCTTATGCCTACTGAAAATCACGATCTTTGGGGGATTTTGCTTGCGCAATTAAATGTTGCCCTATCTTTCTAGACTGTTTTATGGATGGAAACTTTGTGGAATGTGGAAATTGGTTAATCACGTAAAGTTGGATATTAAAAATATGGAACCCTTGTGTGATCACCCCGGTTGAACAAAATGGAATAATGAATATGTGGGTGTTGGCTTGGATACGTGGCATGTGATGGGGGTGTTTTGTGGGTTGTTGTGGTTTGGGTGAGCAGTGGGGCTGCGATTGACTTGGTTGTAGGTTGGTGTGAATGTTATGTTGGTGACGGGCAGCGGGGCTGCGATAAATGGTATTAAAGGGATAATGATGTACGGTGAAGTTGTGGTTATGGCAGTTGGCAGCAGGGCTACAGGGATGGGTTTGACCATGAACGGACTATGGGTTGTGAATAATAAATAAAAAGTGGAAGTGTTAATGAATGATGGGGTATGGTAATGGAACAAGAATAATAATCAATGGGGTTGGTTGGTTGATAAGGACTTTGTTGTGCTACTTGTGTTTTCCTAACTTGATTTGTGGATGACAGAGATATGTTTTACGAGCGATCGATGTGGTTGGTTGTGGATAGTTTCCCAGTAGTTAAGGAACTAACTAAACTAATTCTGCTGAAACGTGAAAACCTAAATGGGGTTGGGGTTGTTTGTTGTATGCATGCTTCGTAGTAGCAGTGCCGAGGCACGTGCTCAGTTTCTCTGTTTAGAAGCCATAGGTTGGGCTGTGTGTTTGGTATATATATATATATATGTATCTTTTGTGTTTTATCGCACCTCACCCATGTTGAGAACTTAGTTCCATACACTCCCATTTCATGGGAGATGGTGTTTTCCCCTTAGTTACTAGCTCCTTCCTGCTCCTTCTCCTTTAGGCTGTGATGGCTTGAGGCAACCTTACACCTAAGACTCTTCGGGTAGGTTTTGATTGGGGTGGTTTTATCCCAAGACTCTTCGGGCAGGTTCTACTGTTTCCCAAGAATCTTCGAGATGAGGCCCAGGTGTGTGCGGGCGGGATACGTGGTTGTGAGGCCCAGGTGTGTGCGGGCGGGGAGAGTGTGACAGCGTCAGGACGTTCGCCGTTAGGAAGAGAAGCTAACTAAACGGAAATGGTGCGGGGTACCCAATACTCTTGTTCTTATATACTACTACCTGTTGTGATTGTGTTTTTGGTGAGTGTGGCTGGTGAGGTTGGGTGGATAGAATTCCTTACTAGGTTTCTTTAGTTGTTCTCACGGGACATTAGGATGTCTCCCCACTTGTGCACAAGAGCTTTAGGTTTCCCTACTGAGTATACTTGTATGCTCACCCTACATTTAATTTCAGGTATCCAGGAGGACTACCAGGGCCGTGCGAGACCCTACTAGTCAGACAGTTAGAGTTGTTGTAGTTGTTGTACTCTTTTTTTCTTTTGGTATTGTACTTTGAGCTTTCTTGTACTTGTACCTTGTTATAAAATTGTTTAAACATGCATGTGGGATTGGTTTGGGTTTAATTCTATACACTTGTTCTTTTCCTTTTTGGGTGGTTGACTTGTCCTATTTCCCGATCCTAAATAATAAAAAGGGTAATGCCTCCCATATTTTTGAAAACTCATACCCTTGGTGTAGTCGCCACCCCGGGGCTTACTGGAGGCGGGACTTGGGGGGTCATTATCTTTCATTAACCATTGCCAGCTCAGGAGGGGCATCTTTGGTGGGAGGGGGTCGTGACAGAATGGTATTAGAGGTGATGGTTGAGAGATAGGATAGAGTCTGGAGTTAGACACAGTGAGGATTGCATGGGATGGTAGGGAAACAATGTTAGTTAATCTTGGTGCGTGACATAGGCCAGGGAAGACCGGCTAGGACACTGGATTTTAGGGCCCCCTGTGATCCGATGCAAGGACTCTGAGCCTACCGAACGACCAAGTGAGACTAAATTGATTGCAGGGTAGAGACCCTAGGAAAGGTACATGCATCATCATGATTGTGTTTTACTTGATTTGGGTGTTCTGGGAAAGAAATTGAAATAAATGATAAAATAAAACCTTGAGTTTTTCTTTACTACTTGGGCTTAGGTGATCCTTGTTTACCGTATAACTATGACACCTGGACATCATCCCCGGGTGGCTCAGACGGCCGAGGCCCAGTAGATTCAGGCGGTCGATCAGTTGAGGATTGACCGAGAGGAGGAAGATAGCCAGTGGCAGAAGACTCTCTGTTCTTTTCAATGGAAGACCCTCAAGAAGTACGAGGGTAGTACTTCGGATACGGAGACTGAGGGGTGGCTTGAGGATCTAGGGATCACGTTTACCTTGATCCGTGCTCCGAGGGAGTACTTGGTTCCCCTAGCAGTCAGTCAGCTGAGAGGTGTGGCGCGACAGTGGTGAACGCTCTACCTCAGAGAGAGGATAGAGGCAGAGGTTCTATGTGCTAACTTTGAGAAGGAATTCCGAGAGGAATTACTTTCTTCCATGATCAAGGCGGAGAAGCAGCAGGAGTTACTCTCCCTTCAGCAGGGGAGTATGTCAGTACGAGAGTTGGGGATCAAGTTCAAGGATCTCCTGCGCTTTGCTCCAGATCTCTTTCCAGATGAGGAGTCTCGGGTGAGATGTTTGGAGGAGGTGCTTCGTCCTTCGCTCCAGTATGCTGTCACCCCCTTCACCCTTCCGACGTACATGGCAGTACAGAAGAAGGAAGAGGTTGTAGAGATGATGCACTCATTGGGAGGTGCACCCTGAGAGGGGATCCATCCGGGCTCGTTGAAGGGGAAGGCAGTCAGCAGCAGGTCTCCTGCGACGGGACCTTCCAGGTTTAGGCCAGTGGGGAGCAGGCCCCAGCAGTTCCAGTTCAGATCTTCGGGTCCTCGTACCTTTTTCACGAGCCCAGGACCAAAGTGTTTTTCTTGTGGAGTTTTCGGGCACGTTCAGAGTCGATGCCCGACCCGAGCTCAGTACGGTGGAAGTGGGAAGGTTCAGTGCCCACCTCAGCAGCACCAGTTACCGGCGAGGCCCTTCCAGCAGCAGCAGGACCATGCTCCTCCGAGGGCAGACTTTGCGGGAGGAGGCTGACCTCAGGGTGCTCCTCAGGGACCTCGAACAGGGCGTGGTCGGGGAGGTGGACGACATCAGAGAGGCAGAAGAGCTGGGCGTGGACAGTTGCACGCAACAGAGTTGACAGCTCCAGCAGGACCAGAGGTGGTGCGAGGTACGATTTGTTTGTTCAACACTCTTGTTTCTTCTTTGTTCGATTCGGGAGCTTCACACTCCTTTGTTGCACTTGGTCTAGCCCATGCTTTGGGACTAGACATAGAGAGACTTTCCGTACCACTAGTGCTAAGTACACCAGTTGGAGGCCAGACCAGCGTATCTTGTGTTTTCCGGGGATATGGGATGACGTTGGGACCACATCGATCTAGTGGGGACCTTCTTCTGTTACAGATGCAGCCATACGATGTCATCCTAGGCATCGACTGGTTGTTTTCTGTTAGTGATGTTATCGACTGCTTCTGGAGAAGAGTTGTGTTCTCCGATGGGGATGAGAAACACGTATCTTTTGGTGGCGAGAGGAGCTATCAGGTGGGAAGCCGGCATGTGAAGCCTCTCCTTTCCTTGTTAGGTGGGTTATCAGTGGTTCCAGATCATACATAGATGATGGATGTCCCAGAGGTTGTTGGGGAGTTCCTCGATGTTTTTCCTGAGGAGGTTGTGACTCTACCCCCCGACGTGATATTGAGTTCGGGATAGACTTATAGCCGGGTGCCCACCCGATTTCGATGACCCCTTATTGGATGAAACCTTCGGAGTTGTGGGAGTTGTAGATTCAGATTGATGATCTGATGGAGAAGAGTTTTGTTTGACCCAGCATATCGCCATGGGGTGCTTCAGTTTTGTTCGTGAAGAAGGCAGATTGTGGTCTCAGGCTATGCATAGACTACCGAAGGTTGAACCAGGTAACAGTCAAGAACCGTTACCCCCTTCCAAGGACAGATGATCTCTTCGACCAACTGATGGGAGCAGGTTGGTTTTCCAAGATTTATCTACGATCTGGATATCATCAGTTGAGGGTAAAGGACAATGACATCTCGAAGACGGATTTCAGGTGCAGGTATGGGCACTTCGAGTTTGTAGTGATGCCGTTTGGAGTTACGAATGCACCGACCGTGTTCATGGGACTTATGAACTTTGTCTTCCGAGAGTTTCTAAACCAGTTCGTCGTTGTGTTTATCGATGACATCCTGATATACTCAAGATCAGAGGAGGAGCACGTTGAGCATCTCAGGGCTGTCTTGGAAGTCCTTCGGCACCACCAGCTTTATGGGAAATTGTCGAAGTATATGTTCTTGAAACAAGAAGCAAACTTCCTTGGGCACGTAGTTTCTCAGCATGGAGTGTCAGTGGACCCGTCGAAGGTGGATGCAGTTGTTTCTTGGATAGCACCCAAAACCGTGGCAGAAGTTCGTAGTTTCCTGGGGTTAGCAGGTTACTATCAGAGGTTCGTTTCGGACTTATCTTGAGTTTCTGCTCCATTGACAGCTTTGACTAGGAAGAACCAGGTCTTCCTATGGAGCGAGCAATGCCAGAAGGCTTTCGACTACCTGAAGGAGAAGTTGGTCAGTGCTCCCGTACTCAGGTTGCCAGAGGAAGGGTTATTGTATGAGGTGTTTTGTGATGCTTCTGGCCTTGGTCTAGGGTGCGTGCTGATGTAGAAGAAGGGAGTGATCTGTTATGGGTCTAGGCAGTTACGCCCTCACGAGCGTAACTATGCCACCCATGACCTAGAGCTTGCAGCATTAGTGTTCGCACTGAAGTTGTGGTGACATTACCTCTTTGGGGAGCGCTTTGTGGTCTTCTCAGATCACAAGAGCCTGCGTTATATCTTCTCCCAGCGTGACCTGAACTTAAGGAAGTGGAGATGGGTCGAGTTTCTCCAAGACTATGACTTTGAGATCTCTTACACTGAAGGTAAGGGCAACGTTGTGGCTGATTCCCTGAGCAGGAATTTGCATCAGGAAGTGGTTCAGGAATCCGCCGATGCTTGGAAGGTGATGGGAGAGTTGGCTGCCTTGCACTTGGATGCCATGGTAGAAGGTGTTAGAGGCTGTTTGTTTCAGATGACGGTGCAGTCCTCCTTGTTGCAGCAGGTGGAAGAGTCTCAGTGGAGGGACTCCGAGGCAGAAGTGATGCGAGATCGTGTCGATCAGGGGAACGCTCCAGAAGGATGGTCAGAGGACAGCCGACATCGGATGCTTTTCCATGGAAGGTTGTTTGTCCCAGAGACAATGCGTGAGGGAGTTCTCCGTGAGTTCCATAGCTCAGCCTTGGCGGTACATCCAGGGGTTTCAAAAATGTACCAAGGCCTGAGGGAACAGTTTTGGTGGCCCGGGGTGAAACAGGCAGTGGCGGAGTTTGTGGCTAAATGCCTAGTGTGTCAGCAAATGAAGGCTGAACACCGTGTTCCCAGTGGTTTGTTGCATCCTTTAGATGTCCCCGAGTGGATGTGGGATGACATATCAATGGACTTCGTCACAGGACTACCCAGAGCTCAGGGTGGTTCTGATGCTATCTGGGTAGCGGTGGATCGATTGATGAAATCAGCTCACTTCTTAGCAATTAAGGAGTCAGACCCAGTGAGTACCTTAGCACAGAGGTACGTAGACAAGGTTGTGAGGTTGCATGGAGTCCCGAAGAATATCGTCTCAGATCGGGATACTCGGTTTACCTCACGAGTCTGGAGGGGGTTACAACATGCTTTTGGCACCCAGCTATGCCTTAGCACTACTTTCCACCCCCAGACCGATGGGAAGACAGAGCAGACTATCTGGACGTTGGAGGACATGCTGCGAGCATGCGTTCTGGATTTCAGAGGATCATGGGTACGACACTTGCCTTTAGTAGAGTTTTCCTACAACAATAGCTTCCACTCTACTATTGGCATGAAACCGTTTGAGGCTTTGTATGGAATACCATGTCGTTCACCCATTTGCTGGGCATAGGTTGGTGAGACAGGTGCTCTTGGGCTAGAGTAGTACATAGAACCACAGAGAAAGTTCAGCTTGTACGTGAGAGGATGAAAGCGGCTCAGGACTGAAAGAAGTCTTATGCTGATTGTCAGAGGAGGCCCTTGGAGTTCGAGGTGGGAGATCATGTGTTCTTGAAGGTTTCCCCTCGACGAGGGAAGTAGAGGTTTGGGAAAGGGAGCAAGCTCTCACCTAGGTTCATCGTACCTTTTGAGGTGCTGAGGCGAGTCGGCGAGGTGGCATATCAGCTGGCCCTGCCACCTCAGTTGGAGAAGGTTCATGACGTCTTCCACGTCTCCCAGCTTCGTCGGTACTTGCACGAAGACTCTCATGTTATCGACTGGGGAGAGTTAGATATCAGAGACGACGCGACCTTTGAGAAACGACCAGTCAGAATCGAGTATCGTAAGGAGAAGGTGCTCCGTGGACGAACCATTCCATTGGTTCGTGTGTTGTGGAGGCATGGCGGCCTCGAGGAGAGCACTTGGGAGCGGGAGACCCAGATGCATGCTCAGTACCCAGAGTTGTTTTGACTTTTGTTTTCCCTTGTTCTTCTGATCTTTGTGTTGATGTTGTACTTTGTACCTTTGATATATGGAATGCTTGGCTTGTCGGTTGTGAGACCTTTTGTTTCCTTGTTCTCTGGAAGTGTGTAGCATGTCCGGATGTGTGGGGAAAGGGAAAAAACTGACTCTTAATCGAGCCGCATTAATGAGGATGCGATTGAACCCGTGTGGGTGAGTCAGTACCGCCTAAAGCGGATAATATCTCGACATAGAAGAAGGAATTTTTCCCCAAACCACGTGTTCGGGAAATGTGTGGGTTGTACGGTGTTAGGGGCAGTGTAAGTTGGAAAATCCTAATGTATGAAAGTGGGAAGACCCAATTATTAATCGAGACACATTAATGAGGATGCGATTAAACCCGTGCAGGAGAGTCAGTGCCGCCTAAAACAGATAATATCTTGACATAGGAGAAGGAATTCCTAACAAATATGATTAGGGTTGTTGGTTGGGTTCCTGTTATAACGAGAACCCTAAGAGGTATCTTGTTGGGTTCCTCTGGGTTGGTTTTTGAATTCTTGGGGACGAGAATGTTTTAAGAGGTATATGATGTAATGGCCCGGACCTCTCCGACCCATTCCTTTGTCAAAAAGAAGGCCACGAAGTGTTCTAGAGGGTAAAATGGACTTTTCTCACACTTTCTAGAATTTTGAAACTACACGCCATGTAGTTTGAGTACACGCCGTATACCCCCTTGCCGGGTATACCCCGTGTTGCAGACCGTGTCCTTACCGTGTGAAAGAAATGGGTGCACGCTGTGCGTCCAGTACTAGACGCCATGTAGTCCTTCCCCACGTACGCGTTACCAGTCAACGGCCGTGTGCCGTGTTGGAGCCGTGTCCTTGCCGTGTGCAATAAATGGGTACACGCTGTGTGTCCAAACTACACGCCGTGTAGTCCCTCCCCGCGTATGCGTTACCCTCAAACCGTGTGTTGACCAGTCAACGGCCGCAGAGCCGTGTTGGAAGCCGTGTGGAGACCGTGTGAAATAACCGAGTACACGCCGTGTACCATAAAGTACACGCAGTGTACTTTTTCTTTTCTTGCATATAAAAGGAGGGGTCCCCTCCTCCTTTTCAACTCACCCCTCTCCTCCCCTTTCCTCTGAGCAGAGTTCTCCCAAGATACTCGAAGGCTCTTTCTTCCATAACTTCTGCGTCCGAGCTCCGATTTACGATCCTTCAGCGGCCACGGGACTGTAACGACGAGGTGGAACTTCTGAGCTTGGATCCGTTGTCTTTACTTTGGACTTTCCTTTCCGACTTCCACTCAAGGTGGTTTTTCCGGGACTCGACGGAAGTGAAAAACGCCGACAGACGTCTTCTAAAGTTGATCCGGGGGAGCACTGTGATCAGAACCTATTGAGGTAGGGATCTTACCTTCGTCTCTCTAATTTGTGCATCATGTGGGGTGAGTGTTCTCTTGTTTATGTGAAACACTTTTGAACCGGTTTAATAAAGATAATAACTGGTTAAAGAATGGGGATGGGGAAGTTGTTATGTTTTTGTTTATCCTTTTGATATGTTATGAATTGAATAGACTTATGCCTACTGAAAATCACGGTCGTTGTGGGCCTTTGCTTGCGCAATTAAATGTTGCCCTATCTTTCTAGACCGTTTTGTGGATGGAAATTTTGTAGAATGTGGAAATTGGTTAATCACGTAAAGTTGACTATTAAAAATATGGAACCCTTGTGTGATCACCCCGGTTGAAAAAAATAGAATAATGAACATGTGGGTGTTGGCTTGGATACGTGGCTTCTGGTGGGGGTGTTTTGTGGGTTGTTGTGGTTTCAGTGAGCAGAGGGGCTGCGGTTGACTTGGTTGTAGGTTGGTGTGAATGTTATATTGGTGACGGGCAGCGGGGCTACGGTAAATGGTATTAAAGGGATAATGATGTACGGTGCAGTTGTGGTTATGGCAGTTGGCAGTGGGGCTGCAGGGATGGGTTTGACTGTGAATGGACTATGGGTTGTGAATAATAAATAAAAAGCGGAAGAGTTAATGAATGGTGAGGCGTGGTAATGGAATGAGAATAATAATCAATGGGGTTGGTTGGTTGATAAGAAGGACTTTGTTGTGCTGCTTGTGTTTTCCTAACTTGATTTGTGGATGACAGAGATATGTTTTACGAACGATCGATGTGGTTGGTTGTGGATAGTTGCCCAGTAGTTAAGGAACTAAATAAACTAATTCTACTGAAACGTGAAAACCTAAATGGGGTTGGGGTTGTTTGTTGTATGCATGCTTCGTAGTAGCAGTGCTGAGGAACATGCTCAGTTTCTCTGTTTAGAATCCATAGGTTGGGTTGTGTGTTTGGTATACATATATATATCTGTATCTTTTGTGTTTTATCGCACCCCACCCATGTTGAGCACTTAGTTCCGAACACTCCCATTTCATGGGAGAGGGTGTTTTCCCCTTAGTTACTAGCTCCTTCCTGCTCCTTCTCCCATAGGCTGTGATGGCTGGAGTCGACCTTACACCTAAGACTCTTTGGGTAGGTTTCGATTGAGGTGGTTTTAGCCCAAGACTCTTCGGGCAGGTTCTACTGTTTCCCAAGAATCTTCGGGATGAGGCCCAGGTGTGTGCGGGCGGGGAGAGTGTGGCAGCGTCAGGACGTTCGCCGTTAGGAAGAGCAGCTAACTAAAGGGAAATGGTGCGGGGTACCCAATACTCTTGTTCTTATATACTACTACCTATTGTGATTGTGTTTTTGGTGAGTGTGGCTGGTGAGGTTGGTTGGATAGAATTTCTTTCTAGGTTTCTTCTGTTGTTCTCACGGGACGTTAGGATGTCTCCCCACTTGTGCACGAGAGCTTTAGGTTTCCCTACTGAGTATACTTGTATGCTCACCCTACGTTTACTTTCAGGTTTCCAGGAGGACTACCAGGGCCGTGTGAGACCCTACTAGTCGGACAGTTGGAGTTGTTGCAGTTGTTGTACTCTCGTTTTCTTTTGGTATTGTACTTTGATCTTTCTTGTACTTGTACCTTGTTATAAAATTGTTTAAACATGCATGTGGGATTGGTTTGAGTTTATTTCTATACACTTGTTCTTTTCCTTTTTGGGTGGTTTACTTGTCCTATTTCCCGATCCTAAATAATAAAAAGGGTAATGCCTCCCATATTTGTGAAAACTCACACCCTTGGTGCTAGTCGCCACCCCAGGGCCTACTGGAGGCGGGACTTGGGGGTCATTATCTCCCTTTCACCATTGCCAGCCCAGGAGGGGCATCTTTGGTGGGAGGGGGTCATGACAATGAACATGAGAATCATTAAGGAACATCACCAATCCTTTCTCAAATGATTGCTCAACCATCCCTCATGGAGAAAATAAAGGATGCACAAAGAAATGATGTGGAAATTTAGACGAAGACAAAAGTTATGAGAAAAGGGAAATCCCATGAGTTTAAATTTGATGTGGAATGAGTTGTGATATTTGGGTCAAAACTATGTGTACAATTCAATTCAGAGATAAAGAAAGATCTTCTGAGTGACACACATAGATCAACCTTCTATATTCAACTAGGGAGTACAAAGATGTATCAAAATCTTTGAGAGAATTATTGGTGGGACAATATGAAGGAGGAGATCGCTAAATATACATCAAAGTGCTTGGTATGTCAGAAAGTGAAGGATGAAATACAAAAGTCTAAGGGGATGATGCAACCATTACCCATACCAACATGGAAATGGGAAAACATCACCATGAAATTTGTCACCGGACTTTTGAAGATATCCAGAGGAAACAATGATATATGGGTTGTTGTGGATTTTCATACAAAGGAAGCTCACTTTATCACAATTCGAGAGGATTTCTCACTGGATCAACTTGCTCGGATATACATTAGAGAAGTGGTAAAACTTCATGGAGCATCACTATCGATTGTATCCGATTGAGATCCAAGATTCACCTCCAAGTTTTGGAAAAGTCTCTAACATGCTCTAAACATTGAGCAGAACTTTAGTATAACTTATCATCCTCAAACTGATGACTAATCTGAGTAGACAATCCAGACACTAGAAGACATGTTGAGAGCATGTTCTATGGACTTCAAATGAGTATGGGACCAACATTTGCCTCTGGTTGAGTTCTCTTATAACAACAGTTTCCACTCGACCATCCAAATGACTCTATATGAATCCCTTTATGGGAAAAGATGTAGAACACCGGTGTGCTAGGATGAAGTTGGTGAATGTAAGTTGTTAGGACCTGATATGGTCGAAGAAATGGTGAAGGTGAAAACCATTCAGCAACACATCAAAGTAGCCCAAAGTCAACAAAATAACTATGTAGACAATCGTCGATGGGACCTAGAGTTTAAGGATGGAGACATGGTATTCCTCCACATATCTCTATGGAAGAAGATCATGAGATTTTGGAAGAAAATAAAGTTGAGTCTCAGGTACATCATCCCCTTCGAGATTCTTGATCGTGTCAAAGTTGTAGGCTATCGACTAACACTTCCACCTACCATGTCTCAAGTACATGATGTATTCCATGTATCTCTCTTGAGAAAATATATACCAAACTCCTCACATGTACTAAATCCAGAGGTGGTACAGTTGGAAAATGATTTCTTTTATGAGTAGCAGCCAGTGAAGATATTGGACCACAGAGATAAAGTTCCACGAAACAAGACTACTCACCTAGTCAAAGTACTATGATGTATTCCATGTATCTCTCTTGAGGAAATACATAATATACCCCTCACATGTACAGAACCCAGAGGTGGTACAGTTGGAAAATGATCTCTTTTACAAGTAGAATCCAATGAAGATCTTGGACTATAGAGATAAAGTTCCACGAAATAAGACTACTCACTTGGTCAAAGTACTATGATGGAACCATTAGTACGAAGAGGCAACATAAGAACCCGAGGAAGCAATGAAGGATAAGTACCCTCACTTGTTTTCACCATAGTTTGTAAAACAAAATTTCGAGGGTGAAATTTCATAGGAGGGAAGAATGTAACAACTCATAATTTTACCAATGGAAATTCCCTTCTTATAATTATGTCATATAATACAAATCAAATAAAATCACATAGAGAACACAATAAAAACTTTATAAATGAAGAATGAATGGAATAAGAGGTATTTATAGAAGTTAAGGAACCTATACCAATGAAATAGTAACCTGACCTTTGGAATAGTAACATTACCATTAGGAATAGTAATCCAGCCAATAGAATAATAACCTCACCTATGAAAGTATAGATAAAATTTAGGCAGCTTATAAATGATAATATGATATAAATATATCATAGTATAAGTAAATAAATATTTTAAAAATTATTAATTAAGTGTTGGTATTTTTATAAAACATAAATGTTTATTTATAATTTTATAATTAATATAACTGTTTAAAAGAAAATTTATTTTCATAAAATAGATTCATAAATCAACATTTTTGTTATCTTATGATTATAAGATAATTTTACGAGACCTTAATTAAATTTTCAAAGTGTTATAAAATTAGTTATAATTTTAAAATTGGTATTTTCCAAGTAAATGATGATTTTAATTAAAAATTAAATTTCACATATTTAGAAAATTATTTTCATAAAATCGAGTTCATTTTTGAATTATACAGATTAAAAAATAGTTAAAGTGAATTTTTGGGGTTGTTTCTAAAATACTTGAATTTTTGGTGAATAGTAAAATACGATGATTTATGGTATATATACATTATAAATTAAATACACTGTTACTTGAGTCATTGCTGATGTAATTACCATAATCTCAAACTCCCCTTCATTATTTTAATATATTTAGTGATAAGGTTCAAACTATTCATTTTTTTGAGCCAAAATAATAAACTAATGAATAAATTAATGAGAAACACCCATCCTCCCCTATAAATACCACCCATCACCACCTCTTCTCCTCACACCTTTCAAGACTTGGAGTTTATCTACGTTCAGCCAAATACTCTTCCCAAGCCCCTCACCCATGTCTAGGAGCCCTTTATCTCATCAAAAGATAAAATCCTTTTCTCTAACGAGGTTCTCAAGGGGGAGAAATTCAAGAGGTAAAATCCTTTTTCTTTTTCTTTTAATTTCTTTTCAATTTCATTTATTTTCTTATACTCTCCTCACCTACACTTATTCAAGTGAAATGATAACTCTAATTTCTTTTATATACTATAATTTTATTATGTTAATGAAATAATTAACCTTCAAATCTCTTCCCGTTTTCTTTTTTATTCTAAAAATGAAAATATCATCCGTAGTGTGTTGATTTACTGCTACTGTGGATGATGAATTTTCATTTTTCACTACCGCTTTCAAGGTTGGTCATAAAACCATTATTATGTTTAAATAAGATTTTACTATAAATATTATAAGTTATATGATGTTCTGAAACCAATATATAAACATGATGTTAAATAAAATGATATATGCTCATAATGGTCGTAAAAACCGTCAAAATAAATTAAATCATTTTTATTTACGTTCTATTTAATAAATCATCCTCATATCATAAAACCAAATGAAATATAAGACCAATTAAACTTCTATATATTCATTAATAATATATAATTTCAATTTTGTAGAATCATTCTCATTGTACATGAACTTTCATACTTACAAACAAGCGAACCTGATCATGAAAACCAAAAAAACGAATATTCCCGAACGATGAAATTGAACTCTATAACTCATAAAAAATGGATATAAATTAACTTAATAAAACTATAATAAATCAAATTCATGTAGAATAAGTTTTGGATTTATTAATTAATAAATCTAATTTTATTATCTAGGATATTTAAGTGAGGAAAGAATTCATACATAAGGTAAGGGGATTCTTGAACCCAATTCCTTTCTTTGAGTTATTCTCCCTTCCATGGTATGAATGTTCCTATTATGTTCTTAATATGTCATTTAATTTTTTTCGAGGATATAAATGTTTCCAATCTAATTTTATAACAAATTCAAATATTTTTCCAAATGAACCCTTCTTTCTAAAAACACATCTTTTACTTCTCTTGAGATTGTTTCTTCTTCACTCAAGATTGATGATTCTTATACCAAGTATGTTATTCCCTTTTTATTTTGGGAACCTATAAGTTTATTCATGAATGTATTCTTTATGAAATTATCATGAAACCCATTCTTTTTCATGAGTTATTTTATGTCCATGATTGATATACGTTCTATGTGGAAATCATGATTATGTAAATGTTATGATGTGACAGGTGCATCCAAAATTATATAGTGCTCCAATGCATTGGGTAATGTGATGTATCTCATGAGATAATGTGCAATATGTGTGAACATGATGCTAGCTTTGTTCACAATTATGATGTTATTATTATGCACATATGTTATGTGTGAACATGATGCTAGCTTTTTTCACAACTATGTGTGGTATTTGATCACTAAGACATGACGTTTCATTTTTATGATTTTCCACATTCCGTGCCTTTATCTAATGATTCCTCTCATAATTTTGATGATAATTCAATTATTTTTTTATGATGATAATGATTATGCTCACCCATGTTATATTAATTCATGCTCTTATCTATCCTCTTACTGGGATTTTATCTCACCCCTATCTTTGATGTATATTCTCAAGTGATTACTTGTACTATGGAGAAAACAAGGGCCACTAAAATGCTAGAGAAAAGGGAATTAAATAATTTTTATGTTTTATTATGAAAATGTTATGTTTGGTCCTAATTTTACCAAGACACTAAACCTTTGGATCATGGTTTTGTAGCACTATTATGTTGTTTATCTTTAAAATGTTGTAATAGTCATGTAAGAAAAATTATAGTCATTTTAGTTGGTATTAGAGCATGGTTTAGTTAATTTGAGAGTTAGGATTAAATAACATTAGTGAAAAACCTTAGTATGAGTCTAAGTATATGAAAGCACCCAAGAATCTTTGTTTTATAAAATTCTAAACATAGGGATCCCACAAGACATGCCTTTAGAGTTAATTGAAAATAGGAATAAATTATCTATTCATGACTTCACTACTAGAAAGCAAATCTGTACCCATGGATCTATACCCATGATTTAGACAAATCGTGGGTATAGAGTGTCTATCCAAACCTATACCTATCATTTTTTAAAAATTGTCGGTATAGGTTGATCTATACCAATAGTTTTTTAAAAACTATGGGTATAAATCTTTAATATGGTAGGATCCTCCTCCCCCTCCTCATTCACATCCATACATCTCTTCTCCCAGGTGACCATCGACGTCCCCCTTCCCCTCCTCAGGTGACCTCATGCATCCTCCTCTCCTCCTCAAGAAACCTTCAACACCCTCTTGCCTACCCTAATTTCCCTCACCCGAGTGAGCAGTGACCTCCCATGTCCTCCGACGATCTCCTTTATTTCAGTCATTTTTTCTCAGATAGGTAAGGATTTCTTATCTTGTTTCTATTGTATTTATTTTCATTCAGTTTGATTCAATTCCATTTAGTTTAGATTAGTTTGGTTAGGTTTGGTTCACCTCTATTCTAGGAACTTTTGTTCGGTTTGATTTGATTCAAATAATATTTATTCAATTTAATTTGTTAAGGATCTATTTTTTTATTTTTGTTTGATTTATCTTGATTTATTATGGTTTAGTTCAATTTATTTTAGATGATTTTTTTTCGCTGATTTTCTTATCTAACTTAGTTTAAACTGCTTTTGCTAGATTTTTATTTATTTTTCTTAATATATTTGGTTTTTGATTTTTTTAATTTATTTATTTTTTGTTTTTTTTTGAATCAGTTTGGATTGGTTTAATTTTATTTAGGTCATTCTAGATCCACTTTTTGACATTATTATATTGAAATTAATTTTGTTTGGTTCACTTTAGTTTTTATCTATTTTGGTTAAACTATTTTGGTTTGACTTTGTTCAGATCTATTCATGTCAATGTAGTTGGGTTCACTTTGGTCTAGTTTAGTTTGGTACAAGTTAGTTTGATTCAGTATTGGTCATTTTAGGTCTATGTGATCCATCTTTATCCAACATAGTTTGTTTCTATTCCATTCATTTTTTCTCAGTTCCATTTGGGTTGTCTATGTACGAATCAAATCCATTCAGTTTGGTTTTTAGTTATATTAGTTTTAATTTGATTTATTAAATTTTATTTGGTATGTTTTTTACTATCTTATAATGTTTTATTCTACTTTTTATGGTTTGGTTTGGTTTTATAATATTCATTTCAAAATAGTTTGGTTTAATGAAATTTCTGTATGTTTGGTTTTGTTGTGTTTGGATCCATTTTTCATGGTTAAGTATAATCTGAATTTGTTCATTTATATTTAGTTCAATTCGATTTAGTTTAGTTTGGGATGATTTAGTAAAATTATATATTTTTTAGTTTGGTTTGGTTTATTTTTTTGTTTATATATATTCATTGTGACATGATTCATTTCATTTTGGTTTGATTATCCTTAGTTTGATATTATTTGGATTTATTCATTTTGATTGAAGTCACATTGATTCGATTTAGTTCACTTATATTATATCAAATCAACTCAATTATTCTAAGTACATTATTATATGGATAAACAAAATTATCATCTATTCAATTTTATATTACTCTATTCAATTTGATATTACTCTATTAGATTCAATTTTTTTGGTTCTATTTGGATTAGTTTGATAGGGATCAATTCAAATTTTCTTGGTTTAGTTCCATTCCACTCCATTTCATTTTATTTTTCTTAATTCAACTTGTTAAGGATTGATCTAGTTTTCTTAAGTTTATTTTACCTCATTTCAAAATTATTATAATTGTAGAACATGCTAGTTAAATTTAGGGTTTTTCACACTAAATAATCAAATAGCTAAAGAGGGTGATAAACCGAGAACATTAAAATTTATGTCCTTTTTAAATAAAACATCCCTTTTTATAAGTATATTGTTTCAATTTTGATTTTATTTATAAAAAAATAAATTAAATCAATCATGCATAGGATACAAGGTGCTTTATATAGGTTTAGGGTTACCTATATAATCCCCTTCTCAAATCCACTAATACTAAATATGAGTATGATGAGTTTGATTGTAAAATACTTTCAACTATATATCTTCACAACTAAGTATAAGAATTAGAAACTTAGTATTTACCAAATACATGATATTTTAATAGTTTATTTTTAAAAATGACATTCTTGGGGCCTTAATCCTCACACAATTTACAAGTATTGTGTATTTTTTGAAATAAATAATTGAGAAAGATGATATTTACATAATCAGATTCTGAATGATGCTAAAAACATAATTAAAATAAAGAAACAAATATAGTCTCAAGTAAATCCATCAATTTAATTGATAATTATGATTACCCAGTTTTACACTTCTGAATCCAGTGCTACAAATACATATTGTTCGTCGCTTATAGAATATGTTATTTATCTTATTATTTATTTTTATAGCTATTAGTATTATTTGATTAATTTCATATTAAATTTGGTTGTAATGAATTTTTTAATTATGGTTTACATTTTTTATTAGAACATAACATTTTTACCTTGTAATAGAATGGATAGAAGTTAGATGTATCATACCGATCGAATTTCTACCGAGTTTCAAAATAATTTGGATTTTTTTAGATTTTTCATTTAACAATGCTTGAGATGGAGGTTGTATACAATGTCCGTGTTATAAATGTGTTGGAAGACCATGGTTAAGTCGGGAAGAAGTTAGCTACCATATAACAAAAGCTGGATTTCAAAAAAACTATTATGTTTGGTATCATCATGGAGAGATGAGATAATCTTCTACTGTTTATGAACGAAAAGAAATAAGTGACATGGAGAATTTTATATTTGATCGGTTTCCGTTTATGCATCATCACGAGAGAGATAGTATGCCAGTGAAACAAGGCAATGATATCAATACACATGAGGAAAATAATGAAGATGATGATGCTGAGAGAGTGAAAAATTTAATGGATGATGCCGTAACTCCAGTATATCAGGAATGTACTAAAATTACAAAGTTGGAATTTTTAATGTAGTTATATCATGGAAAAAACATGTATGGAATTTCTAATACCACCATTTATTATATTATTTTCTTTTTGAAGGACTTGCTTTTTGATTGCCCAGATATTCTTTCAAATCATTACAAGGCATGAAAGCTAATTAACCATCTTGGATTTTATACTAATAAAGTATATGCTTATCCGAAAGATTACAATTTATTTTGGGAGGAAATAGTTGACCTTAATGACTGTAAATAATGTGATACATCTCGATAGAATCCAAATGTAGATGGAATACCATCTCATGTTCCATAGAAAGTCATGTGACACTTTCCATTGATTCTCAGACTTCAAAATCTATTCATGTCTATAGAAATATCTGCCAATATGCAATGAAATGATGCCGAGAGAATTAAAGTTAATGATGAGTTGGTTCATCCTATAGATGGATTATTATGGTGGGAATTTGATACACAACATCCTGATTTTACAACTGAGGTGTGTAATGTTAGGTTGGCTCTATCCTGTGATGGTTTTAATCTGTTTGGTCAGATTCTTACTGCTCAAAACACGTGGCTAGTTTTTATTCATGTTTATAATCTCCCGCTATGGATGTGTATGAAGAAACCTTTCACTTTCTTGAGTATACTGACATTTGGACCTTTTGATCCCTACAATGATATGGACTACTACTTGCAACCTTTAATAAGAGATCTAAAGAAGCTTTGGGACATGGGTGTGTAGGCATTTGATGCTTTTTCAAAAAATATATTTCATATGTGTGCTTCCCTTCTATGGATTATAAATGATTTCTATTCTTATACAATGATGTATGGTTGGAGCACGAAGCTAAAACTATCATAACCTGTTTGTATGAAGAATGAAGAAGGCTTAAATATCATCATAGTTTCAGTTTCATGGGGAATCAATGATTCTTTCCAATAGATCATCAATATAGGAAGAATCTTCAGAGGTTTGATAATACTGTTGGCACTAAACAACCCCCTCAACATATATTAGGAAGTGATGTGTTTAATGAATTCAAATATTTTAGTTTTTTATCAGGGAAAGGTCAGCTAAAATCTAAAGAGGAAGAATGTTGACATTGAAGTGACTTACAATTAGAAAAAGAGAAGTATCTTTTTTGAGTTTCCATATTGGTTTACCATTTTTTTACGTAATTGTTTAGATGTAATGCACATTGAGAAAAATATTTTTGAAATGTTGCTTTCAATTCTTCTAAATATCAAGGGGAAGACCAAAGATGACTTCTGATCTCATCGGGTCTTGTTGGATTGGGGTATTTGACTAGAACAACATCTTGTGACTATAGATAAAAACAAATAGAAAATTCCTTATGCTTCTTACGTGATGACACTATTAGAGAAAGATCAATTTTTGGAATTATTGGAGAATATCAAGGTTCCTGATGGCTATTCCAGCAATATATCTAAACGAGTCAATAGAAAGGATTTGAAACTAAAATCCCTAAAAACTCATTATTATCACATCCTTCATCATGAATTGATTCCAATAAAAATAAGATATTTTCTATCCAATAATGTAAGGGTGAAAATAATTCACCCGTTCCATTTTTTAGATACCTTTGTGCTAAAAGTTTATCCAATTTATTCTTGATAAAAATGCAGCAAGAGGCGCCATTAATTTTTTGTGAGTTGGAAATTTTTTTCCCTCCATCATTTTTCACTTACATGCTGCATTTAACAGCTCATCTTACAACTAAAACATTTCTTGGGGGAACAATTTCTTTTATATGGATATATCACACTGAAAGAAATATGTGCACAATGAAATCATATGTCCAAAATAAGAATTATCCCGAATGTTCTATTTTGATAGGTTATCTGACTCAAGAATATATGGATTTTTATTCAATGTATTTGTCTGATGTGAGCACAAGACATAACAAGCCAATGAGAAATGAAGATGAGCAGTATGGGGAAATTGAGCCCTCATTTCTATCTCTTCCCCAAATAGAAGGAATTGCTGGGTCATATACATTGGCTATATTGATCTTTGAAGAGTGAGATATGGCACATCGCACAGTCTTGTTTAACTATGGTTTATTCCATGACTATATCAAGTAAGTAATTTGGATATTTATATGTTATCTCATACTATGTCATTTCACATATATTTTACACTTTTATTATCATTTTATGTAGGGAACATAAAAAAATTATAAGTAGAGTTCATTGATCTTTGCATTTGAGAAGGAGAGAGACTTTGTATAGCCAAGAGTTTCTTGCTTGGTTGAAATCAAAGGTATGACCATTAACTTAAAATATAGATATCAATTTAATTGTATTATTCATATATATTTTAACTATTGAGTTTACCTCAGTTTCTCAATAATTAAGAGCATTGGGTTTGTTCTCAATTCTTTGGTTCGTGAATGCAAATTTTTAATAATCAATGGGTATAAATTTGTTAAAACTAATAGAGCAATGAAAATGAGAACACAACATGATGGTGTTATGTTAACTACTACAACAAATTGTTATGCCAGTGCATCAGATAGTCAACCTCGATATGAAAATTTGTATTATTATGGAATTTTTGAGAAAATATTATTATTAGATTACTACTCTCAAGGCCAAGTCACTATGATGAAATGTAAATGGTTTGATTCAATGACATGATAGGGTACATTTATTGATGATTTTGGATTCATAGTTATTGAAACAAGTCAATTTCTACATACCGATGAACCATACATTTTAGAATCAATGGAAAACAAGTGTTTTATGTGAAAGATCATCTGAGACATGATTATGCTGTCATTAATGAATTAATATCAAGACATATTTTTAATGATGTTGAGGATGGAATTTCCACCATTGACACCCACATTGGCGTTGAACAAAATATTTCATTTTATGAATCAAATTTTCCCAATGTTAGAGTTGATGTTGAACCTGAAGTAGTGGTGGGTAATATATAGAAGTAACCATATATGTTCATAGTTTATTCAGTTTACATTGAAATGAGTTTCTCAGGTTGGTATTACTGTAATTACTTTAATTTAGTTTCAGTTTGGAATGATATGTTTGTTTTAGTATTGTTTGGTTTCATTTCATTTAATTAGATTTATTTCAATTCAGAAAACTTGGTTTAAAATGGGTTTTTAAAAAATATATAACTATTCTTTAAATAATTGTTACTAAAACATGTTATGACATTGTTTATGCCTTATTTAACTTCTAAGTTGTGTGCATTATTTTTAAAAAATGTTTTTAAAAAAATTACATTTCATTCTTATGAAGATTATGAAAAATACTTCATAAATTAGAAGGAAGCAATTATTTGATCCTGATCGACAAGTGCATGAGTGTGGGTTTCATCCTTAACTTCCCTCAGTGAGTATAATAATTGTGATATTTTTCCTTTTCATTATATATAATGTCATGTTCATATTATTTATCAAATTTTTTTAGAGACATTCAGTTCCATCAGAATTAACTCCTTATACTACTAGAATGGGTCTGAGAGGAGATTCTCTTAGACCTAAAAAGAGCACCCATCATACCCATGCCCACACTGACCCCCCAGCAGACACCCCATGTACTACACCTTTCCATCCTACTATTGATCCTCCAGAGATGTTCCCATCCATGACTCCATCATAATCTCATTTAGCCTCTTATTCCCATACCATGTCTATGCCGCCTCTAGGGATGTTCCCACTCATTCCTCCATCATCATCTAATTTAGCATCTTCTTCCCATACCATGTTTATTCCATCTCCACAAATTTCCCCATATTTACCATATCCATATCCTTTGATGTATCCACAAGCCTACTACCATATTCTTCCATGTCTACACTGCCTCCACTTTCTACCATCTATCCAGCATTTGATGAGTCTGTTCCTTTAGCTTCCACTCTAGTGTATGAAGATCACCCAAAGAATGCATTAGAACATAAAATTTATTTACAGGCTAATGATCCAAGACATCCCACAGATCCATCACATCCTATTGAGCAGCCTGCATCAGGTTTTTTTATTATAACAATTTCAAATTATATAACTTCATTTTTGTCCTATTGTACCGTGAATTAATTATTCTTTTCCCCTATTATATTATTTTGTTGGATATTCTAGTAGACGACATGGGTGCACTCGTATACATGAATCCTGAAATTGCTAAACACAGATAATGGTGGATTAAAATAAAGAAAATAAGATGATAGGTAAAAATTCTAGGTGGTGTAGAAGTTTCATGGACACTTTATCCAAGTACCATGATATCAATCTGATGTAACTGGTCTCATGGAGATATCTAAGTAATTAAATCAAGGACAAATAATGAGTGAAAATATGGGTAAGAAAATTTTATAAATTTCTATCTTTTTTTATTTATATGAATTAACATGTTCATTGTAGAGTCATTTTAACTTTTCTGATGGTGAAGCTGCTAAGGTTACAAGGTTAATGGATCTTGGGGAGTTATGATGATCATACAAGCATGAGTTATATATTGGTTGGAGGAGTAGAGTTGGTTTTGATTTAGAGTATGTACCCATATTCCCCAACTTTTCAAAAAACTCAATATCAAAAAATGATTGTATATCAGAAGACTGATGAGTTTAAGGTATTCCCAATCTTGGCCTATAGGCTAATTGGACATATAATAAATAATATGAAGTTCATATTATGAAATGAATATAAATCATTCATATTCAAGATTATTTAATGTTCATAATGAGTAGATAAAATTATAAAGTGTTTATGATTAGCTTTTATATATGAATTTGTCATCAATATTTATCACATGTTTAAATTTATGATTTTTTCATTCATTTAAAACTTATTTCATTTTATTATTATTCAAGATTATAAAATTTTTATATTGTGAATATGTGTATACTAATCAATTTCATTTGCAGAAAGCTGTATTGGGTATCGAAGGTCACATACCTCAAGAAAAATTATTTTTCTCGAGTAGGAAGAAGAAGGATGGAAGTGCAGTAAATGTACAAACATAAGAAAGTATTGTAAGTTTTTTTATTTATATTTCAAATATTTATATGACATTCATAATTAAATATTTTTTTTTATATTTTCAACAGTCTTTCTTAGAGGACCTCGATGATAAAGAAGATGACAAATTTGGTCCAAATGATCATTTGAGTCGGGTATTAGGTGAGAAGCATCAAGGGAGAGTCTGATATCGACTAGGGAAAAACATCATCCCATCTAGGTATTGATACTTATAGAGATACTCTCAAGACTCTCAGAACCCTAAGTTGCAAAGCTCTCATGTAGTAGTAGCTAAGGAAAAAATAGATTTAGATCTCAAGACTCTCAGAACCCTGAGTTGCAAAGATCTCATGCAGTAGTAGCTAAGGAAAAAAATAGCTTTAGAGGAGTGAAAAATAAGTAAATAGGAGCATAAAATAAGTAAGATGATCCCCAAACAATTTATAAAAGTTATGCTAGTTATAATTAAATAACTTCCATAAGAGTCTATTACTACTATTGATTCATACATGGAATCAATGCTCTCTTTAAATGATGCTTCGAGTGATGCCAATTAGAGTCCTAGTGGTGATCGAGCTGAAGGTGGTGGTGATAATGCTATTGATGATGTTGCTGCTTCATATGATGCAGTTTCTATTCCAAATGATGCTATTGGTGATGAGGATGTTTCTTATGGTGTTGATGGCGATGTCGATGTTTCTGATTCTAATGAGGATGAGGATGAGGATGTTGGTGATGTGGGAGATACTGATCCCCTCTATTTTTGACTTAGTAGGAAAGATACTTGTGGAAGTTATTTAATAACTTGAATTAATTGGTTGTATGGATGTATATGTATGTTTTAGTATTCTATATGGTTGAAAACTATTAAAAGTAGTTGTTTGAATTTGAAATATACAATATTTTAATTTCATTGAATGTATACTCTCTATTTTATTTGATTTATAAGTTCAGGAGTTGGAGGAAGAGGTGGTGCTATTGCAGCTTCCAAATGTAGGCAGCTACCTATTCCCAGAGTTCGGAGAATCATGGGTATAGGTTATCTACTAGGATAACATATACCCATGGTTTTTTTAAACTGTGGGTATGTTAGAATCTCTAGGACCCATATCAATGCTTCCATTATCCACAGTTTTGAAAACCATGGGTATAACCTATACCCACGATTTTAGGGACTATACCCATAGTTTAAAATTGTGGGTATAGGGTGGTTTTCCAGTAGTGCTTGTTGACTAATTTTTTATTCAAGCCTTTTAAATTTTAGAAAATTATGGGAACTAGGAGAAACTAGACCAAAAACCCATGTGAGGGAAAATACAATGATTTATCGAATGACATCCCCAATGCCTTGGGAGGTGGAGTTCAAAATTTCATGGTGATGCTTACCCAAGTATCTCAGGGTATGAATGATAAACTGAATAATGTGGAATGTACAACTTCACTAAAGAGGGGGAAACTACATATACATTCTTTTATGAGGAAATGACCACCGACATTTAGTGGATCTTTTGATCCACTCATCACGAACAGTGGGTCAACTCAATGGAGAATATATATTTTTTACTTCGCTACTCTGAGACAGAGAAGGTGAATTTTTCCATTTATCGTCAAGATGGAGAGTCTGGTCAATGGTAGATGTTGATTAAGAACACCAATCCGAAGGACGAAATTAAAGATATGGAGTGGGAAGAATTTAAGATAATGTTTCTTAACAAGTATTTCCCTAGAACTCTTTATAAAATGATGGAGAGAAAATTCATAGAGTTGAAGTAGAATGAAGGTGAATCTATTATGAAATATGAAGAAAATTTCACAAGTCTTGAAAGGTACGATTCAATTTTTGTTATCAATAATGATAGAAAAATTGATAGATTCTTTAGCGGTTTAAAACCAAACCTTCAAAAGGATATAGTAATTAGAGACTTTGGGAGTTATGAAGAAGTTGTTCTATGTGATATCAAAGTAGAGATATAGTTTGGAGAGTGGTCCCATGGCTATGGTGATAAGAAATGAATGATGGAGTTTCAATCTAGAAGATCTAATGACTAAGGTGGAAGGAAAACTCAACCACCCACATGTAAAAAATGTAAGCATAATGGGAATTTCCTAAAAGGGATGGTGAAATGATTCAAGTGTGGGATATGACACTGATCTCATGAATGTTGAAGAAAAACGAGGAAATAGGACAATGTAATGGAGGAAAGGAGAGCACCACCCATGGTCCAATGTTTTAACTGCAGGGAGAAAGGGTACTATGAAAGCCAGTGCACTAAACCTCAACTCCTTGAGGGTAATTAGCACTAGAAACCACCAAATCCAAAATAGAAAGAGAAAAATTATGGCATCACTACCATTGATGTGGATCTTGATAATGATGTGGTGATAGGTACACTAGTTATTCATTCAATTATAGTGAATATACTATTTGATTTTGGTTCTACACATTTGCACATGAGCCTCAACCCAATTATTGAGGACTCTCCAAGTGCATCCACAAGACCTAGGTTTGATTACAGGCAGAGGCATAATTCTGGGTTACTGTAGCATGTACTGTAGTAGGTACTGTTTGGTACTGTAAAAGCTAGAACTATTCACTTTCAGGCCGCCGGTTTGGGCCTAGAGTCCTTAAGGCCACCCAGGCCTTCGGGTCAGTAAGGATTTCGGGCCACCTTAAGGCCTTCAGGCCACCTCAAGGACTTTAGGCCATCTGATGTGAAGATGAAAACTAGAAATATTCTATAAGTAACAAGCCCCATAAGAGGATTCAGAGTAAGGTTCATTCACCAGAGTAGAGATAAAAAATTTGGAAGAATGAGAGGGTATAAAATTTTCCGTCAATATTAGGCCTGTGCACCTATGCACATGAAAACTAACTGAACAACCATGCAAAGGTGGAGAGATGATCATGATGCAGATGTTGGGGAGGAGCGGTTTTAAGTAGTCATAGTCTGTAATGAATTCCTTTAAGACCTTTAGGTCTTGTAATGTCACAAAGCCTAAGGTCCATTTAAGGGGTCCCCTTTAACCCTTAAAAGGGGGATTATAAAAAATGAATAAAAAATGAAGGCCTTTGGGCCATTCAAGTAGGTTTTACGCATTATTTCATATCTTTTAATTTTAGTAGAACCATTCAAACACCCCCTCAAAATATGGAGGTTAAATTATCAATGAGAATATAAAACGAGGTAATTATTATATCCAAAGTATATAAATCCTACCTAGTTAATGTTTATGGACTGAACCTCCCAGTGAATTTGGTCTTAGTTCCTTTAGTGGAGTTTGATGCTATATTGGGCATGAATTGGCTATTTTTATACAAATCCAACATCAACTATCGGGAAATGGGGTTCACTCTTCACATCCCAAAGCATCCTCTAATTCTATATAAGTGTAAGGAGTAGGATGAATCTTCTTCAAATCCATCATCTCAAGTGTGGATATTATTTCCTTATGAGCAAGAATATATTTCTCAAATGATTGAGACAAAGGAGAGAATCATGCTCGAAGACATGTCCATTATGAGGGACTCCACTGATGTGTCCCCCAAATAATTTCCTGGTCTTCCTCCTAATTGAGAGATTAAGTTCTCAATTGAACTTATTTCTAGATACCTACATATATCAAATACACCTTATAGAATGACCACCACCGAGTTGGAGGAACTGAAGAAGCAATTACAAGAGAATCTAGACAAGAATTTTATATGCCCGAGTGATTCACTATGGGGTGAACCAGTCCTCTTCATCAAGAATATGGATTGATAAATGTGCCTCTACATTGATTATCAATATCTCAACAAAATCAGAAAAAAGAACAAGTATCCCCTTCCATGGATAGATGATTTATTCGATCAACTATGTGGGTCCAATTATTTTTCTAAGGTAGACCTTCGGTTGGGATATCACTAATTAAAGGTGAGGGAGGAAGATATTCCCAATAATTCCTTTCAAAAAAGTTATGGAAACTATGATTTAATAGTGATGCCCTTCAGACTCACTAATTCTCTATTAATATTCATGGAATTAATGAATAAAGTCTTTAGCGATTACCTCAATAAATTTGTGGTAGTCTTTATTGATGATATTATGATATACTCCAAGATCAAGGGGGAATATGTGGAGCATTTGAATACTATGCTAAATACTTCATTAAGGGAGAAAATTTATGCAAAGTACAGTAAATGTGAGTTCTGGATGGAGGAAGTATCATTCTTAGGGGCATATTATTTCCAAAAAAGTAATATCTATGAACCCTTCCAAGATAAAGACAATCAAAGAGTGGACCAGGAAAACATCTGTAATGGGGA
Source organism: Viscum album (assembly GCA_963277665.1). Lineage (NCBI taxonomy): Eukaryota > Viridiplantae > Streptophyta > Magnoliopsida > Santalales > Viscaceae > Viscum > Viscum album. The sequence goes on along the minus strand of OY728153.1, from coordinate 53,227,665 downwards.
TTCATAGTTTCCTTGGTCTAGCTAGGTATTACCCAAGATTTTTGAAGAACTTATAATGATTTTCAAACTAATTAACTAAGCTAAATTGGAAGGGAGAAAAGTTTTTATGGACCAGTGAATGTGAAGACTACTTTAAAGAGTTAAAAAGGAGGCTTATCAACGCTCCAATACTCACACTTTTGAAAAGTGGGGAACTCTTTGTGGTATAAAGTTATTATTAAAAGAATGGATTAGGCTATGTACTAATGAAAAATGATAAAGTGATAGACTATTACTGAAGGCAGTTGAAAATTTATGAACAAAACTATCCCACACATGATCTGGAGTTGGAAGTTGTGATCTTAGCATTGAAAATTTGGTGGCATTATCTCTATGGGGAGAAGTGTGAAATATATACTGATCATAAGAGACTAAAATATATATTCACATAGAATGATCCTAATATGAACCAATGAAGATGGTTAGAGTTCATCAAGGATTATTACTACTCAATCCACTACCATCCTGGGGAAGCAAATAAAGTGATGGGTGCTCTAAGTAGAAAGGATCCTGCAACATTATCAATGATGATAATTGAGAAGGATCCAATATTATTAGATTTGTAATGGATGAACATGGGAAACATTAAATAAGTAACATCATCAATCTGTTATCAAATGATTGATCAACCATCTCACATAGAGAAAAAAAAGGTCGCACAAAGAAATGATGTGGAAATTCAGAAGAAGGTAGAAGCTATAAGAAAGGAAAAATACTTAGAGTTTAAAATCAATGGGGAAGGATTCATAAGATTTGGGTCATGACTATGTGTACCATCCAATCCAAATATAAATAAAGATCTTCTAAGTGACACACATAGCTCAACCTTCTCTATTCACCCAGGGAGCACAAAGATGTATCGAGATCTTCAAGAGAATTATTGGTGGATCAATATGAATAAAGCAATAACTAAATATATATAAATGTACCTGGTATGTCATAAAGTTAATACTAAAAGGAAATATTCTAAGGGTATTATGAAACCATTACCCATACCAATGTGGAAATGAGAAAACATCACCATGGACTTTGTCACCTGACTTCCGAAGAAATCTATAGGAAACAATGCTATATGGGTTATTTTGGACCATTTTATAAAGACAACTCAGTTTATCAATATTCGAGAGGAATTATTAATAGAACAACCTACATAGACATACATCAAAGACATGGTAAGGATTCATGGAATACCATTATCGATTATATCCAATCGAGATCTGAGATTCACTTAGTTCTAGAAAAGTATCCAACATGCTATAAAAATCGTGCTGAACTTAATTGTGACTTATCATCCTCAAAATGATGACCAATCTAAGAAGACAATTTAGACACTGGAAGACATGTTGAGAGAATGTTATATGGACTTCAAAGGAGGGTGGTACTAACATCTTCCTCTGGCTGAGTTATCCTATAAAATTTTTTTCACTCAAGCATCCAAATGGTACCATATGAATCCCTTTATGGGAAAAGATGCAGAACATTGGTGTACTAGGATGAAGTCAGTGAACATAAGCTTCTAGAACCTAAAATGGTTGAATAAATGGTGGAGAAAGTGAAAACCATTCAATAACACATTAAGGAATACCAAATCCGTTAGAAGATCTATGCAGATAATCATCGATGATACCTAGAGTTTAAGTCTAGAGAAATGGCATTCCTCCACATATCTCCATGGAAGAAGATCATGAGATTTGGGAAGAAAGGAAAGCTGGGTCCTAGGTAAATTGACCCCTTCAAGATTCGTGATCATGTTAGAGATTTGACTTATCGATTGACACATCAACCTACCATTTCTCAAGTACACGATGTATTCCATGTATCCCTCTTGAGGAAGTAAATACCAGATCTCTCACATGTATTGAATCTAGATGTGGTAAAATTGGGAAATGATCTCTCTTATGAGGAGAATCCAGTGAAGATCTTGGAATGTAGAGATAATGTTCTATGCAACAACAATACTCACCTAGTCAAAGTACTATGGAGGAACCATAATCACAAAGAGGCAACATGGGAACTAGATGAAGTGATGGAGGATAAATACCCTCACTTGTTTTAACTGTAGTTTGTAAAACGAAATTTTGAAGGAGAAATTTCATAATGGGGGAAGAATGTAACAACCCATAATTTTATCAATGGAAATTAACTTCTTATAATTATTCCATATAGTATAAATCACATAAAATCACATAGAGAACATAATATAAAATTTATAAATTAAGAATGAATGGAATAATAGGTATTTCTAGAAGATAAGGAACCTATACCAATGGAATAATAACTTGAACTTTGGAATAGTAACATGAACATTTGGAATAGTAATCTAGCCAATAGAATAGTAACCTCACCTATAAAAGTGTAAATAAAATTTAGGTAGCTTATAAATTATAATATGATATAAATATATCATAGTATAAGTAAATAAATATTTTAAAAATTATTAATTAAGTGTTGGTATTTTTATAAAAAAATGTTTATTTATAATTTTATAATTAATATAATTATTTAAAAGAAAATTTATTTTCATAAAATAGATTCATTAATTAACATTTTTGTTGTCATATGATTATAAGATAATTTTTTTATACCTTAATTATTTTTTTAAAGTGTTATAAAATTATTTATAATTTTAAAATTTGTATTTTCCAAGTAAATGATGATTTTAATTAAAAATTAAATTTATCATATTTAGAAAATTATTTTCATAAAATGCAGTTTTTTTAATTCTACAGGTCAAAAAATGGTTAGGGTGATTTATTGGTATTTTTATGAAATGGTTGAATTTTTGGTGAATAGAAAAATACAGTAATTTACATTATAAGTTAAATACACTATTCCTTGAGTCATTACTAATTTAATCACCATAATCTCAACCCAACCTTCATTATTTTAATATATTTTGTGATATGGTTCAAACTATTCATAATCTTGAGCCAAAATAATACACTAATGAATAAAATAATGAGAAAACACCCCTCTCCCCCTATAAATACAACCCCTCACCATGTATTCTAATCACACCTTAAAAGCCTTTAATCTTGTCCAATTTTTGGAAAATACTCTTCCCAATCCCCTCCCCCATGTTCATGATCCCTTTGTCTCATCAAAATACCAAACCCTTTTCTCTAAGAAGGTTTTCAAGGAGGAGAAATTCAAGAGGTAAAATCCTCTTTTGGTTTCTTTTAATTTATTTTCAATTTCATTTCTCTTCTTATCCTCTCCTCACCACCACTTATCCAAGTAGTATAATAACTATAGTATATTTTATATAATATAATTTTATTATGTTAATGGAATAATTCATCTTCAAATATCTTCCCTTTTTCGTTTTATTCTAAAAATAAAATTATCATCAGTAGTGTGTCGATTTATCGCTATCGTGGATGATGCATTTTCATTTTTCACTACCACCTTCAATGTTGGTCATAAAACCATTATTATGGTTAAATAAGATTTTATTATAAATATTATAAGTTATATAATTCTGGAACCAATATATAAACATGATGTTAAATAAAATGATATATGCTCATAATGGTATTAAAACCCGCCAAAATAAATTAAATAATTTTCATTAACATTCTATTTAATAAATAATAATCATATCATATAAAAAAATGAAATATAAGACCAATTAAACTTATTTATGTTCATAAATAATGTATAATTTTAATTCCGAAGCATCATTATCATTATACATGAACTTCCATACTTATAAACAAGTGAAATGATCATAAAAACCAAGAAAATGAACACTCCTGAATGATGAAATTGAACTCTATAACTCATAAAAAAGACCATAAATTAACTTAATAAAACTATAATAAATAAAATAAATTTACAATATGTTCTTTATTTATTAATTAATAAATATAATTTTATTATCTAGGATATTAAAGTGAAGAAATCATTCATACATAAGGTAAGGGGATTCTTGAACTCAATTACTTTCTTTGGGTTATTCTCTCTTCAATGGTACGAATGTTAATATTATGTTCTTTAAATGTAATTTCTTTTTTATTTTATAGGATATACATGTTTCAAATTTTATTTTATAAAAAATGAAAATATTTTTCAAAAATAACTCTTCTTTTTATAAACACATCCTTTACTTCTCTTGAGTTTGTTTATTCTTCACTCAAGATTGATGATTCTAATACCATGTATGTTATTCCATCTTTATTTTGGGAACCTCAAATTTTATTCCTGAATGTATTATTTATGAAATTATCATGAAACCTATTCCTTTCCATGGGTTATTTAATGTCCATTATTGATATACATTCTATGTGGTAAGCATGATTATGTAAATTCTATGATGTGACAGGTACGCCTGAAATTATATAACGCACCAATGCATTGGGTAATGCGATGTATCTCATGATATAATGTGAAATATGTGTGAAAATGATGCTATATTTGTTTAAAATGACGATTTTAGGATTATTCACATATGTTATGCATGAACATGATGCTAGCTTTATTCCCAACTATGTTTGGTATTTGACCACTAAGACATGATTTTTCATTTTTATGCATTTCCACATTCCATAAATTTATCTAATGATTCCTCTCATGACTGTGATGATTATACCATGATTATATTATGATGATAATGATTATTCTCACCCATATTATATTGATTCATGCTCTTATCTATCATCTTACTAGGCTTTTTGCTCACCCATTTCTTTGATGTATATCCTCAAGTGATTACTTGTACTAAGTAGAAAATAGGGGCCACAAAGAAGCTATAAAATAAGAAAATAAATATTTTTTATGTCTTATTATATAAATGTTATGTCCAGTCCTAATTTTCCCAAGACACTAAACCTTTGGATCCTGGTTTTTTAGCACTATTTTGTTGTTATCTTTAAAATGTTGTAATAGTCATGTAAGAAAAAGCAGGGCTGCTTTATGGGTACCAAGTGGATTTTATAATACCTGCTAGAAGTATGATGTAAAATGTGGATCATGATCTAAAACTATCATTCATGGAACCCCATGAAACCATACTATCTCCAAATCATACATCTCACCCAACTGATCCATGATGAAGGTCTCACAAATCGAAAAGAAATGAGCCACCTTAGTCAACCGATCCAAAACTACCTAGATTAAATCATTCTTCTGAGGCATCCTTAGAAGAACCAAAATGAAATCCATAATCACATCATCTAATTTCTATTCCAGAATGGGAAATGGATACAAAAAACCACCTGACTACTGATGATCACCCTTCACCTACTGGTAGGTAAGGCATCACTCCATGAAACCTGTAACCTTTTTCTTCATCCCTGGACACCAATACTACCTATGAATATCATGATACATTTTTTCAAACTAGGATGAAATTCACACTTGTATGAATGAAACTAATTCATAAAATATTCTTGCATACATGTTGGCACAATAATATGACCAAAAACATAAATGATCTCATTATCGCCGATTGTCCAACCAGATGGTGGCGCTCCACCTTCAAGAATTTCCTTAAAGTCTAAGCACTCAGGATCCTCATAATTCCTTTCCTTGATCCATCTTAAAATCATGGAATCAACTGCCAAGGATGCAAGGGTCATCTTCCCCTATCCATATTTCACATCTCTATGTATCTCAACAAACATTTCCATCATCCTCCACTTGGAACTAGATTCATGAACCACCTAACTTTGAGTCTTTCTACTCGAAGCATATGGAATACTGTTCCCTTTTCCTGGCATGTAGGCCAACTCAAAATCAAAGGACTTCATGTATAAAACCCATATTTGGTGTTGAAGATTCAAATCACATTGGGAGAAGATGTAATTAAGGATTTTATGATCAGTATACATGGTAAACCTATCTCAAACAACCAGTGTCACCAAAACATCAAGGCTTAGACCACTATATCCAATTAAAGATCACGCATAGGGTAATTTTTTTCATGTGGCCTCAACTGTCACAACTTGTACGTGATAACCCACTCATCCTGCATCAACACTACCCCAAGACCGACACCAGACACATAAAAAACTAAGGTATACCTCATACCTGGTTCATGTAAGATTAGAATTGGTGTAGTTGTTAACCATTTTTCAACTCTTAAAAAGCATCCTCACATTACCCTAAACATTAAAAATTTATGACCTTCTCGGTCAAGCCTAAAAGTGGTGCTGTTAAATGGAAAAAATCTTTAATGAACCTTCAATAATATCTTTCCAAACCCATAAAACTTCATAAATCAAAATCATTCTTAGGCTACTCCCAAGATACAAATGCTTTCACTTTTTCCAGGTCCACTAAAACACCTTCCTCTGAGATGATGTGACCTAATAAATTTACCTTGTCGATCCAGAAATGAAACTTAGATATATTTCCATATAGTCTATACTCTAATAGTGTACTTAGGATGATTCCAAGATGTTTGGAATGATCATCATGAGTTTTGGATTACACCAATATGTCATCCACAAAGACAACTACAAATTGATCTAGGTATGGGTGAAAGATTCAGCTCATTTAGGCCATAAACACTACCAGTGCATTGGTCAACCAGAATGAAATCATAAAAAACTCATATAGCCCAAACCTTCTTCTGAAAGCAGTCCTAAGTACATCATAAGGTATCAACCTCAGCTAATGATACCTCGATCTCAAATCAATCTTGGAGAACATTGAATCACCCCTCAGCTGGTCAAAAAGATCATTGATTCAAGGAAGAGGGTATTTATTCTTAACTGTAATATGATTTAGCTTCCTATAATCAACATACAACCAAAATGATATGTCATACTTCTTGGAAAACAATACTGGTGATCCCTAAGGTGACGTACTCGGGTGAATGAACCCTTTGTTCTCTAGTTCTTCCAACTTTTATTTAATCTCCTGGTGCTCTGTCGGTGCCATCCTATATAGAGGAATAGAAATTGTTTCTGCTCCCGGTATCAACTCTATCTTGAACTTAACATATCTCTTGGGTGTAATCCCCCAAAATTCCTACAGAAACACTTCTTGGAACTGATACACTATAAGAGTAAATATAAGCTGTTCTACTACCTCATTATCAAGCATAAGATAAGTCACTTGGGCTATGAGTTCACCCAACTACTGATAGATTGGACTTGCATGGCTTGCCTGAATGTCCCATTCACCATTATGGAAATATATGCCCCCCTCAAGAGATGTGAACATTACCCTAAGATGATAAAAATTAATATGGGATTGGATTAACACCAACTACTCCATACCCAAAATCAGATAAAAAACTGACACCTCAAGCACAAAAAAAATCCCATAGAAAATGGTAACCACCAAATTCAAGAGCACACCCCTTGCATTGATTGATATTTTTTTGCACCCCTAATGGTGTATCAATCGACATGACCCCACACAATTGTTCCACCACTAGACCCATCATAACCAAAAAGTGAGAAAAAATAAAATAATGTGAGGTACCTATATCAAATAAAGCACTAAAAAGAATAGAAGCTACAAGGATCATACCTCAAATAGTCGATGGTCTATCCTATCTACCTCTAGGTGTAGAATGAACTACATGAAGATGACCTACCCCTCTACCCATGGTCCCTAGTCTAAGTTCTTAGTGCTACACTTCCCTGTTGATATTGATGCTCCCGTAATGGAGTAACATGTCTTCCACATCAACTGGTATGACCAATAGAGATCCAAATTCCAACCTGATATGGGGTAACCAACCCCATGCATGAACTTAGTATCAGCCTCAAACCTCCCTACATTCATAGATGTTGAGGGTTATTATAGAACCTTTGCAAATGGCCCATTCTGTTGCATGATCGACACTCAACCAGTGGCCAGGGGAACTAGCCACACATGTTCCCCAACCTACCACACTGATAGAAAAACACATAGTCACCACCCTAAGAGGATGATCCTCTCTTCTAACTACTATGAACACTTCCACCCTGGTGATGATTTTCAAAATGATTCTTCCTTCCCTCATAATTCTCACCACTAGTCCATCCAACTAGAATCACAAAACCACTACCCGAATCCTCCTGTACGTTCCATTATAAAATAAGGTTATGATACACCACTTCTATAAACATATTTAAATAGAAGATGTTCAACTGAGTTTATGAGGTTGACCTAGAGAACCATGCTGGTGATGGATTATGCATGCCACCAATATTCCTAGGTTCTTATAATGATACATGCATGTACAACCCTATTCCATTCCAGCCACAAGAAAAATATCATAAAATAGTATCATCACACAACAAGTGCATCACCCAATGGTGAAATATCATTCAAAAATAACAAAAAATATCAATAACAACAATTCCCACCTTGGTTACTTGGGTTTTACCTCTTACATGGGTTAGTTACTCCCATGCACAAGCTCATTTCCAAGGTCTAAAACCTTTTAATATATTTTCTACCATTACCAAATAGTAAATCATGGAAAATAACTCCTCTGGTAACACTTTGAAACATCCCTGAATCAGGATCCACTAAACCGGTGCCCCGATTCAGGTCACCACATGACCTCAAGTGCACCTCCCTATACACCCAAGGTTGACAACTAGGAGAAAGGGTATAATAGATCATGTGAAGAAAATATAATCTCTTTATCATAGTACCCACAACAGATATCATATGAAATAAAGGAAAAAATAAACAATAAACCAAAACATGCATTACCAATCATTTCCCCAATAGGGTACAAACCACAACCAAATAATAAATATGCTATGTCATGCTAATAGTTCCAAAAGTGAAGGAAACCCAAAATAAAGACTAACAGAAGTATCCCCAAAATGGGGCCTAAATCCAAGTTTGGATCCCTTATCCATGAACATCCCATTTCCCAATTAACTCCATAGCATAGGGTCCTTTCCCTTATCCTAAACTGCAACCATGAAATCTGCTCGAGTACCCAATGGCGGCTCGAGTAGGGTGTGAGGACAACTCAGTAGGCCACCACCAATGGTTTCTAAAAAATACACAATCTAAATAGATAGTGCATTCAAGTACTAAATAAATAAAAATATAAAAAAATATAACTTGGTTTCTATTAGTTAATAATATTCACTTTAACCATTTTCATCATTTGTTCCATGGGTTAGGCATTTACTTCATTTACACTATGGAATAAGCAGATTAATTACCATGATAAGGTAATAAGTAAATTTTCCTATCTTACTAGGGATAAAAATTTCATAAAAAAACATATCACACTTACCTTAGAGCCTCGGTCCATGTAGTCATATCAAATGCAACCGTTAAGGGTATAGATCCTCGGTCCCCTTCCCTAACCCATACATTATAGGGGCGAGGTTTAGAGACTCAGTATAACCTGAACCATGGGCATAGATCCTCAATTCCAATACCCCACAACTACCAATCCATGTGCACATGATTATTTATCCATTTTATACATATAACATATCACGAACCATATACAATCAATACAAATAACATTCACATTTTATAATTATTCAACATATAAACCAACATCAAGCCCTAAACCATTAGAAAATTTACTATTTAAAATTTCATAGCCTATTTAAACCATTTACCTTTACTATGCCTTAACTTATTAAGAATATTCAACAATTCCCATACATTATCCCATTTAACATATTCATCAATTCACATTCTTTATCCCACTTACCCATTTCAATTACAAACTCGTAATCCATTTTTAAAATTCCCTTTATTTCATTTAGATAGTTCACATTATACCAAAAAATATATTATTACATTACAAATGACTAGACACAACTACAATTAGTTCCTATTTATAACTCAAAATAAAAAGTAAACATATTTATCATGGGATTTATTTCAACACAAATCAACCCTATTCTTAAACTTATAATTTTTCATGTTTGGGAATGTTGGCTCACCCCATGGGTGGACCTAAATTGGTCTAATAAATATCAATGAATCCCATAGGGAATATTAGGGGTTTAAATCATCATTTAACCAACCATTTTACCAAATCTCACTAAAGTCATCAAATACACAACAAAAGGGAAGTAATAACACAACCAAACATGTACAAATCTACAATAAGACCATGGGATATAACTTGTAGAATACCTACCTCAATTCAAAATTTTAATGCACATTTAACCTTGTCCTTTGAATTAGATTCAAACACACTTTGAATACCCAACCTAAGATCTTTTGGAAAAAGAGGATTTTAGGGCTTCAAAAGAATAAGAACAAAACCACAAACCCGAATCTAGAAAACAGATCAAAGAGAAGTGTTAGAGTCACCCGGATCTTTGATCCACACCCAATGACACTTAAAATAGCCTATAAACAAAGGATATTTATCCTTGGGAAGCCTTGGTTGTTTTAGTTCATCACTTGGGTTTTTGGAGAAGAAATGGGGGAATAAATCTGGTAGAATAGTTAAAATCTAGAGTGAGGAAATAATAGAAACCCACTTTTAATGTGGCGCATGGTTTGGCTATATGGTTTTCCAAAATGTGCACCAACTGTGTGCCTACCTCTATTCAAGAGGGATCCAAGTTGTACGATTATCTGGGGAGCCCACACGATTTGAAAAATCGTGTGCCAACTGTGCAAAATGCCTTTATCCAAATCCACACAGTTTGGCCTCCCCCTTTCATGGTTTACTAAACCGTGCATACCTCATTTTGGATAGCACATTTTGGGCACATGGTTACCACTAACTATGTTCCAACCATGCAACAAGCATAGGATGACCCGGTTTCCTTTTTTCTTTCATGTCACAAACCCCTAGGACACCCCAAGCCTCCTTACACACCCAAAAAACTTTTCATTAACCACCATTAAGGTATTTAAAACAAAATTTAAATGAGAACATACCTCTATGAAGTTCGTGATCTTACACACCATCCATGATAATTTGTGATAATTCATTATAAATGTGTTAGTCAATTTCTTATAATTTGAACTCTATGAGAAAAATAAAGTGAAATAAGATGATTATATTTCATTTACAATTGAAATTATGTTTAAAAACCTTTTCTAAAAAACTATATGTGAAAACAAAATAAAGTTAAAATGATTACAATATTCTCAACCCCCTCATAAAATCATGTTAGAGATCGAATTATTAACATTTTAATTTTATAAATCAGTTTATCAAAAATTATAGTTGTCCTTGTATGTAGAGACTCTAATTTTTCCATGTAATAATTTGAAATATTTATAGGAATATTTTCAGAGCCATACATTGAGATGATGCGTGATTCTGAGGCCTAGTGAGGCCAGAATTAATTTTATAAAAATAATAAATATATTTTATATTGCACGCACACAGTTTTTCTAAAAAAAGTGGAATATCTTATAAATGGAGTCTCAGATTAGAAATCTATGTCCCTGGTTGAATATGTATCATGGGGTTTACCCTAAACATGACCTAAGGTTGGTCGATGTGGGACATTTGGATGGGGCAGCCGTTGGCGGGTTCATTGGATAAATTAATTAATTAAATTAATTTATTCAATAACCATAACCCAAATAACTCCTAAATAGATACTTTTATGGGAAATAAAATACCACTATTGAGTTTGGAACATGAAGTTTACCATAACCACGACCTAAAGTTGGTTCACTCAGGACATTCAGATGAGTCATCTATTGGAGAGTGCATTTAATTAGAATAAATAATTTATTTATTTATTTTGAATTAAATAAACTAAAACATTTTCTTCTATAAGTAAGCTACTTTGTAAAATTTTCAGGGTTATACCTATAACCCTAATATCATTGACAGGAGCTTCCACCACTTCTTCATTGGCAGATTGAGACCGAGCAATGACCGATGATCAGATTGAGGTTAATTGATAGGAAGCAGACGCAGTAGATCACCTTCATTTCTAGTAGATGTGTTATTCACCAACAATCGATCCATAATCGAGGTAGGACTCATCAATTGTGGTTTCCATCCATTTTGATTAAAATATTGATAATGTTCAATTTTTTCTCCTTGATATGAATTTAAATGAACCTTTATATGAGCCCGTGTATCGAAATAAATTATTCTTTCAATTTATTTCTTGTTCATGCAATGTTTCTCACCCTAGTTTCCCCATCACGAGATTTTTGGCCAAGAACACTTGACCAATGGTGTTTATTACCTTTTTTTATTGGTTCCTTTACCATCACCTTTAATCACACTATTTATAATTGGACCACAAGGTCACGATTCGACATTTCTGGGGCAGGTTTGAGTTCAATTGAACCACCTAGGTTTGTTGTGGAAGTGAAAAAAACATGTAGATTGTTGATTTATGGATGGATTGATAAACGAGTGAGATGGTGTTTTATGAATGGATCAATTCAGTACTGTGGGTGTGAGTTTTTGATCAGAGGTGGTTTGAGATCAGATCAATAATCCCTACTTTTTCGGTTAATATGTGATGATGATGTGCAGTGTGACAGGATCCATACTGAGCGACGACTATGCATGAAATCTCATGGTGGAGGTTGATCAGTGTGGACATGGTGGTGGCTGGACATAGATCTCCAATGAGGTGGTTAGACGTGGTCAACACAATGAATAATAATAATAATAATAATAACATTCAAAAAAATGTGGGTGGTTAATAAAATCAAAGGATATTTAATAAAAGAGAAAAAAAGTGATTAAGATCAATGAGGGGCATGGAGATCCCTGTGTACAGCAGTTGAAGGGGGCATTTTTTTGGGGTTTAATATTATATTATTATAATATTAATGATGTTGAAAAAATTAAAAACTAAAACAAATAAAGAGGTGCACATGAAGGGAGGGTGATGAGCAACAATTGGAGATCTCCCAACATGGAGCTTGATTAGGTTTTAAAGGTAATATATATATATATATATAAATAATAACGATATAAACTATTTTTATTATTTATTTTTATTGTCAAACCTTAAATCAGACACAACTTCTTTATGTGGTATCCGAATGATGAACTGTCAATGGTAGTATGACCATGGAATTAAGACAGTCATTTTAAGACTGATGTTGGAAACCTTTTTAGGACTTGTTCCTCAGGTCAACGAAACACCCAATAATAATAAAATTATTATTATTATGGAACTTAGTATTCGACATATCATTTTTATATGATGTTGGAATAAAGAAATGTATGCGACATTACGACCCTGAAATTGAGGAAGACGTTTCAAGACCAATATAAGATATTTAATTTGGGCTTATGGCTTGGGTTCACAAAGCACCATTCGTATGTTATGTGGTGAAATATGACTTTTTAACCGGGTGTCTAATTTGGTCAAGTGAATAGCCTATCCTGAGAATTTTTCACTAACGATCAAAATAGTGTGACCCTTTTGTCCATCCAAGATTTTTTATAGAGTTATATTAGTGGAATTAAATTTTTTCCCTTCAGACCAAGGATGAGACTTGGGTTTTCATCAAGATTTTGTCCGAGACATGTTGTTTAGTACCCTTAAATTCCTTGTAGTACTACATGGAAAATGATTTGTGTACTGGACAGAGACATGAACATGTAGAGGAGAGGAACCACATGTCATGTGGATCCCCTCACATGCCATTTACCCTTTTGGTTCCTTTGAGGAAACCAAGGTCATTGAAGTTCCGTGATGAACCCGACCCCTAGGAAGAAAGGGTTTGGATTGAGTCAGTGATATGAGTTTTCATACTAGTTCAGATCCCGACTGATCAAATGGTTGAACTCACAACTAGTGCTCTTCATCTAGTAGCAGTTGGTTCCCATTATACTAGTAGATGATGCACCCTTGTTGAGTGTGCATTGTGAGTTCCAGAGGAAGAGATCACCTAGGTTTTGTGTTGATCCAAACTCCCTTATTAGGTGGTTGAGGTTAAGACCAATCCTGTGGTTTGAATATCCCTCTTATTTAGGATCCCTTTCAATGGTGGTCCTCATGGTGAGACTTCTCCAGGGTGATGTGGGGCATCAATAGACCCCTATGTTGGTGATGTTTTTACATGGCATCATACACGCAAAGAAGAATTACACTTACCCCACTGAGACACATCATTGTGACATGATTCAAAACCATGTGATAGAGTCAGTGCCATCCCATAGTGGATAATATTGAGGTGTGGTGGAGGAGTTCCATTGAATTATGTGTTTGGGATGCGTGGATGTGATGGGGTATCAGATCAAGCTCTGGTTGAGGAGAGAAGGTAAGAAAGAGAAATTATGAGCTCTTGGAAGATGGGGCTTCTGGCCGGGAGGCTCAAGTGTGGTTTGAGGTATGACCTATTTCACTACTACTTCAGCTAAAGTTGTTATAATAGAGTCAAAAGCCACATTTCCCTATGCGTAGACCCTCTTTGAGACCTAGTGATACTATAATAGTCCCTTTTTCTCAACCCTTGTTTTGGAGGCCCATGCATATAGGTTCGGTAGCTGCACATTTTTTCCAATGGGGCAACCTTAATCTTTGAGGAGAGAGAGAGAGAGAGAGAGCCTCACATGAAATATTCTTATAGCAGTAGTGAGACCCTAAGTTGTTTTCCTCAATATGGACTGGTCATTTACCATCCATGCTTAGATTAATGCTACCAATGGGTATGGTAGTGCTTCCCATTTATGGTACAAAGTTTTCCTCCTTGATGAAGAGTGATCCCCAGAAAGAGTAGGATGAGCTCATTCATAGGAGGTTAGAATCAATTTAATAGTTGTCTAGTACTAACCTTAGAATAGTGGATGTTTTGATCTCTCAGCTTCCTATAACGATGGTGGGGGTTGCTAAAGTATTTCTTGAGGATGTGTTGGGTTTACCTTCCCACTGTGAGATGGAACTCTATATAAACTTTCACCAAGAATGACCTAATGTTTTTTCTAGAACATAATATAAATCCATGGGGTTGTGAGAGATTTTAGTGTGCTTGGAGTCTTTAGATGTAGAGATTTGTAAAAACAAGTTTGTTCACTTGGGGTGCCCTGTGTTTTTCTCCTAGGAGGCAGATGAGAGCTTAAGATCTAATGTGGATAAATTTCTCCTGAACTAGGTGACTATCTGGGAGGAGTATCCACCCCTGAGAATCCATAACCTCTTATCCCAGTGGATGGAGGTGAAGTGGATCTCAGTTTGAACTTAGGAGGGGTTATCACCAGCTCTTGGTTCGAGATTTGGATGTACAAAGTGTGACTTCCTAGAGCCGTTGTGGTTACTTTGAGTTCTTAGTGATACCCTTTGGCATGTTGAACACCACATTAGAGTTTGTAATAATTATGAGTCATATCCTTAACCTTCTTTGGGTTGGTTTGTGGTAGTATTCGACGATGGTACCCTTGTGTCCTCAACATCAGATTTGGATCATTCAAGACACTTGGGGATGATGCTAGAAATGCTTCAAAAGTTCTATTCATATGAAAAATATCATGGAGTTAGTTGTAGATCCAAAGGTCCAATTATCACAATATGTATTCTCAGACATGGGAGTGATAGTGGACCTTGTATAAGTTGAATCAATGTGAGTTTTAGGGCCACCCAAGGTGTGGTCATCCCTGAAGATGCTCACAATGAGGTTTTCCACTAGCTGTTGTCGAGTAAGGTGACAGATCTATTGAACTCTTTGCAGTTGACCCTTGTGGGTGTGAATGGTGCAACATACCCTAGTGGATGGTTGATACCCCTCCGCTTCCTCAGAGAGTTAGGGAGGCACAATTTTTGGATATCTACCAAGAGATCTTGTGGGGACATATATCCTTAGGTGATCCAACAGAAAGATTTTTTGAACAAGATAACCACATCATCCTTTTTCAAGGATGGGCAGTGGTTCCAGTCATGCTATGAGAGGAGGTGATGAGGAAGTTTCACACTTCTCCTTCAGCCATACATTCCGATGTATGGAATATCTAGATACTGGCTCTGTGTCCCCACCTTTTCCCTTAGTTTTTTTCCTTTTGGGGATAAAAATATTTAACTAAGGGAATAATTTAGAGAATTTTTTTTCCCATGTAAGACTTTGAAATATTACTAGAAATATTTTAGGATCTAGTCACAGAGACGTCGTGCGATTCCGAGCACCAGTGATCCCAAAATTAATTTTATAAAAATATTAAAAATATTTTATATTACATGTGCATAGTTTTTCTGAAAAAGTGAAATATATCATAAAAAAGTCTTGGATCAGAAATTTGAGACCATGATTGAATCCGTAGCGCAGGGTTTACCCCAGGGATGACCTAAGGTTGGTTAGCGTATGATGTTCAGATGGGACAGCTGTTGGCGGGTGCATTGGATAAATTAATTTATTTAACAACCATAACCCAAATAACTCACAAAAAAAGACTTTTATGGGAAATATGAGACCATCATTGAGTTCATAATGTAGAGTTTTCCCTAATCATGACCTTTAGTTTGTCTGTACGGAAGTTTAGATGAGTCAGATGTTGGCGGGTGCATTTAATTAAAATAAATAAATAATTTATTTATTTTTAATTAAATGGACTAAAAAATTTTCCTCTATAAATAATATACTATATAAAATATATAAGGTTAGCCACATAACCCTAGGATCATTGAGAGAAGCTTCCACCCCTTCTTCATTGCTGGATGGAGACCAAACGATGACCAATGATCATATCGAGGTGAATTGACAGGCAGCAGACACAGTAGATCACCTTCATCACTAGGAGATGGTTCTTCAACAATGATCGATCCATAATCAATCTAGGACTCATCAATTGTGGTTTAATATCCTTTTTATTAAAATATTCAGCATGATCAATTTTTTTCCTTGATCTATTTTTAAATGAACCTTCACATGAGCCCGTGTATTGAAATAAATTATTCTTTCAATTTATTTATTGACCATGCCATGTTTCTCACTCCAGTTTACCTGCTATGAGATCATTGTTCAAGAACTCTTGAACAATGGTGTTTATCAACTTTTTTATTAGTGATTTTCCACCACCGTTCATCATACTATTCATCTTTGGATCACATAGTGATGATTCAACATTGGTGTGTAGGTTTGAGTGCGATCGAACCCTCGAGTTCACTGTGGTAGCATGAATAACACACATATCTTTGGTTTTTGGATGAATTGATAAATGATTAGGGCGTTGTTTTATGAATTGATTAGTTCAGTACTATAGGCATGGGTTCGTGATCAAAGGTGGTTCAGAATTAGATCGATGATCCCCGTTTTCTCAGTTGGAATGTGGAGATAACATACAATATGATGGGATCAGTACTGAGTGGAGGCTGTGCGTGGAGTCTCATGGAGGAGGATGATTGATGTGGACATGGTGGTGTCCGGACATGGATCTCTGATGAGGTGGTCAAATGTGGTTAATGCAATGATGATTATTATTATTATTAATAATAGCATTCGAAAAATTATGGGTGGTTAATAAAATTAAATGAGATCTAATAAAAGAGAAAAAAAGTGATTAAGATCAAGGAGGGCCATGGGGATCTCTGTGTGCAGTAGTTGAAGGGGGTATTTTTTTTGGGGTTTAATATTATTTTATTATAATATTAATGATGTTGAAAAAAAGAGAAAATGAAAACAAATAAAGAGATGCGCATGAAGGGAGGTTGATGTACACCATTTGTAGAGCTCCCAACTTGGTGCTTGATGAGGTTTTAAAGGGATATATATATATATATATAAATAATTATATAAAATATTATAATTATTTATTTTAGCTATCAAACCTTAAATCAGACATAACTTCTCTGTGTGGTATCTGAATAATTAACTATCAATGGTAGCAAGACCATGGAATTGAGATGGTCATTTTTAGACCGATGTTGGATACCTTTTTAGACTCATGATTTGGGTCAATTAAACACCCAATAATAATAAAATTATTATTATTATGGAACCTAGTATTTGACATAAATTTTTCATATGGTGTTGGAATGAAAAACTATTTGTGGCATCACAACCCTAAAATTGAGGCAAACGTTTCAAGACCAATATTAGATATTTAATTTGGGATCTTGGATCGGGTCTAAAAAGCACTGTTCATGTGTTATGTGGTAAAATATGAATTTTTCACCAGGTGTCAGATTTGGGAAAGTGAATAGACTATCCCAATAATTTTCCATGACGATCATAATGGTTTGATCTGTTTGGACATATAAGGATTTTTTTAAAGGCATATTAGAGGAATTACATTTTTTCCCTTTAGAATGATGATGAGTCTTATGTGTTCATCAGGATTTTGGCTGAGATATGTCGTGTAATACCCTTACATTCCATGTAGTACTACATGGGTAGCAAGCTGTGTACTGACCAAGGACATAGTTAGGAAGAGGAGTGGTACCACACACTTTGTGGATCCCCTTACATGCTTTGTACCCTCTTGGTTCCTTTTAAGAAACTTCAAAGGTTCGTATCTCCTTCATTTGAACTTAGATTTTGGACCATGAGTATCCTATCTAGAGTGTTTTCACCATATAATGAAACGATACCCTCTATTGTGGATTTAGATATATGATGTGGACCATCATGGGAGAAATTCTTGGATAGGTGATGCTCGGTGGTGACATTGATCATGCAAGATCACTAGAGACTTTTTGAGTAGACCCTCCAGTAGAGATGGGCAGTGGAGTCCTCAAATCTTTCCGAGTCGACCCTCCAGTAGAATTGGGTAGTAGAGTCCTCAAATCTTTATGAGTGGTACCCTCTATTAGAGCTAGGTAGTGGAGTCCTCGATGATTTATGAGTGGTAACCTCTAGTAGAGATGGGAAATGGAGTCCTAAACACTTTATGAGTTGACCCTCCAGTAGAGATGGCCAGTGGAGTAATCAACACTTTCCAAGTGGTACCCTCCAGTAGAGATGGACAATGGAGTCCTCAAAGAATTTATGAGTGGTACCCTCTAGTAGAGATGAGAAGTGAGGTCCTCGATAACTATCAGAGTGGAACCCTCCTGTTGTACCAGGGCATGGGTCTTTTACTTAGAGTTTATAACTTCTTGACTGTGTTTCACAATGAAAAGGCATGGTTTGACTTGGACAAATACTTTTGGGTAGATGTGTGAGATACTGGGCATCATTGATGGAATTTTGGAATTATTGTATACTCTTATTCTTAGGCTGATCTATGAGATAGATATCCCTTTACTCTTTCATTTGGGCTTCTTTTACAGAGCATATATATATATATATATATATATATATATATATATATTCTTCTGTATTCATACCCTTGTAATTGTTCACTCTCCTTCTATGAGAGGCGAAGATGCACATGGTATGTCATGATATTTCTATTTTTAGCTTCTCGTGGTTGGATTAATCTACTCTCATGATATAGGCGGTAAAGACTTGATTTTTAGTTCATCTACTCACTATGTCAAGCCCCTTGTACTTGGATGAGGTTACTTCTACTATTTTTTTGGGTTGAGATATTCTATTTCACTACTTTATGCATCTTGTGCTATCTATAGTCTTTCTATTCCTGTTATATCACTTACTACTCCCCCTTTATCTTTTGGGGCATCCTACTATGTATTTATATACTCACCATACATGGGATTTTCCTAGATTTATCGTGTCTTATGAAAATAACAGACATGTTTATGGTGACTTTGGAGGAGCTTAGGGATACCAGGTACTTTGGACCATATACAATGGTTTCATCTTGGAGACTAGGTGATGGAATCTCTCAATAATTAACTTTTCTAGTTTTTTTTTAAGTTGGGACATATTTTTGGTTGGGTGTGTATTTTCCCCCTTCACTTTTTAGTTTACACTACTGTACTCTTGTACTATATAGAGGTTTTTCATGCATGGTTATTCCCTTAACTTTTACTCCCTCTAAAATTTTTCATTGAGATGACTATGTGTGTGAATATAGGTACTTAGGAAAAGGAATCCCCATGTTAGTTATTCCTTCGACGCTGGTCTCTATCCCCTAGCCTATAGAGGCGGGATTGGGGTAGTTGTAGCTTGAGCCCTGGCTTGGGTCGGGTCATGAAAATGTATTTTTAAATAAATCTAAAAAATTATCATATAATCTAATTATTATATATCAATTTTACCATTTTTAATATCATAAATATTTTTTTTGGTGAGACATGTTTTCTCTAATCACCTTTAAAATAAAAAACATTTAATTTTGTTATACAATCCATATTATTCTAATGTAAATTAGTGAGCATACCATTATTTATATTTGTAAAGGAAGTTGAAGAAATTGTTTTCTTCATAGAATATCTTGAAATTATGGTTCTATCATATGTGAATAACTATTTATATTGAGATTGGAATTTATGTGGATAAGAAAAACATTCAGCATCAATATGACCAATCAATTTTTATTCTAAATTTTTAAAATAAAGAAATCCCCAATCAAAAAAATCCTTGAAGGTATCATAATATATGTTTGTTATTGAAGAACACCCTTAAAATAGAACTACCAGATCTGGTGATATAAATTCAGAATTTACACACACACTCTGATACCAATTGAGATGACCCAAAAAACAATTATATCTTTTTACATAACTATACATATCATCTCAATATTAAAACACACTCCCAAAACCTAAATGTTTATTGTTTTTGGATATTAGCTACATTACCATCCTATTATGCAATAATTCTTCAACATATCTCAAAAAAATTCTCAACACAAGAATAACTTCTAGACATATCTTTGCATATAATTTCCCAGATAAATGAGGAAACATAATAAAAGGAGTGAGATCAAAGAATTTATAAGGGTTAAAACAATACCAACAAAAAAATTCATTCAATTTTTCAATTATTCTTTAATTATAAAATTATTTTAATAACATATTTATTTATTTATTTTGTAAAAAACTAATAAAAACAAAGTAGATGACATCACATGGATATCACTCTCCATGTCAGAAGCTAATAAAGTGATAAAGAAGCCAATGTATCATGCATCCTAGGCTAAGAGAGTGTCTTTGAACCAATTTTTCCTATATTAAAATCTCATATTGTGAAAGAAGTCAACAAGGATTGTAAAGGAACTTAAGAGGGTGTTAGCATGCCAACACTGCCCCGTATCCAAACCGAAGGTATCACCCATATTTTATGCTATTTGTGCTTAGTCTCAGGATAAAGACACTTACCCAATGTGGGTTTTGAAGCCCAAATTGTAAAGTACTTATACTTTAAAGGTACATTTCATTTACATAATGATGTATTTTTGTTTTTTTATCCCTTGGAGGTGTTTTTTATGGGTAAAGGGGTCTCAATGGTGTCTTAGTGGTTGGAGGCTTAGTTGGATACATAGTGGATGAAACAAGGCCACCAGCTAGTTGGTGGAGTGCACAAGATAACTGGTGGTTCTAGAAGTAATACCTGGATTTATATAGATCCTATTGGCTAATCTATGGGAATCCATCATCCCACTGATGGATGAGGTGGAATTCCTACACTCTTCCTTAGAACACCGGCCCATTGACCAGCTTTTGGTGCCCAAATTTAGGCATTATTAAGGGAATTATAGTATTTTTACTCTAATTTGATTATTATACTAACCCTAACCAAGATTCAAACTATTTGTGACTAGAACCTCCTAGAGAGATCTCCCTTGGTGCTCTAGGCGTCCCCTTCCTCTCCTCTTGGGTTCTTAAAGTCTAAATCAA
Organism: Viscum album; assembly: GCA_963277665.1. Lineage (NCBI taxonomy): Eukaryota > Viridiplantae > Streptophyta > Magnoliopsida > Santalales > Viscaceae > Viscum > Viscum album. The sequence goes on along the minus strand of OY728153.1, from coordinate 53,206,075 downwards.
TATGGATCATCAATTGAGGTAATATCTATCCATTCTAAGACAAATTATCCTTCTTTATCTGTAATTGATCATAAATATAAGCCATGTTTTCAAGATCTATGGATCTACACCTAGATATAATAGATAATTCATGCTTGATTAATAAATTAATTTTGAATTAAGAAATTTAGTGGACTCCCTTTGTTCAATCCATGATCTACAATTGATGAATAATTACTTTAGGTTTGTTTATTTTTATTTCAACCCTTAGCATGATTACTTAATTGAATTCCAATCCTAGAGGTTCTATGATGATGGATTAGGTATTTTTATAATAAATTTTGGTGGGCATGCATGATCCAGGTGTTATTTCTCAATGGACCTTGGATTTGGGAATAAATACATTAAAGTTAAGAATTCCTTACTATCTTTGGCCCTTGTATGGAGTTTTTTGGCATGATTGTCTTATGTGTATATTACTAGTGTAGAAACCCTTGCATGATAGGTTTGTTTGATGTGTGCAGGGTGGCTCATGTGACCTTTTTTTGGTTATGGATTGTGTGTTCCTTGCTTTGTCACACCTTATATATTGTTATTTTATAGCCCATGGAATACTTATTATAATATATTTCTATATTGCTCCTTGATATGTTGTTTATTTCTTGTGTAATATTTTATAGCCATGGAATAATTATTGTGATATGTTGTTCGTTTCCATGTTATGCCTTACATGTAGATTTGTATATAGCCAGTGGAATCTCTATTTAGTGTTTAGGTTGACAGGTGACCTTGATGGACTTAATTAACTCCTTAGAGGTGGATAATGGATGAAATAACTCATTAGTTGTGGAAATATGTTAGATGGTTAGTTCCTAAGAGTGGAATTTGTTTAGACCATGTGGAAACACCATATTGTAACATCCTTGAAGGTTTCGGGCATAATAGAGGCATGTGATGGGTCATTCCCAACATTGATTTTTGTCATGATAAATAATTAATTTGATATTTACATGATGATAAATGCCGCGATCAAAAAAATTTAATCAAAGAATATATAAAATGGATAAATGAACAGACCAAAGTTCATGAACATTACATATTATTTATAATTAATTTAAGTAATTAAAAAATTACCTTGCATGAAATTATTTTTCATTGATGGATCTGAAAACATATCTATGTCATACCATTGTTTCATTATAGGAATCAAGTTTAGATTCCCTCTAGAGGTTATCCACAGGTGTTCTAAAAATATCTGAACATTACCGTTGTAATATCTAGGTTCTAGTACGATATATCATATCGCTTGCATCGTTTGCCTTTGATCACCTCAAGACTCGATTCTAAAGGATTCTCTTTGATCTCTCTTGACTCGAGAGTGAAAGGTGGAGGAAGATTGCTCTCCATTCTTGAGAGTGTTCTTGGAGAAGGGAGCTCTCTAGGGATTTAAGAAGATTCTTTTGATTTCATTGTGCACAACAAAATGAATTTGGCTCTAATGAAAAATAATATAATTGGGTTTATATACTGCTAGGGTTAGAAATCAATAATTATATAATTTACCTTTAATATTTATTTAATCCCTATGAAACCACATGTCTATAATAATAATAATATTATTATTTCTCATCATGCACTTAACTTTGTAATTAAATTAAATATTATTTAATCAAATAATATTCAATATATATATTATTTCTCATCAGACCTAAAAACTTGGTCTTCCATTCTTCCACAATATTTATTGGGATTTGAATAATGAAAATTTATTTAATAAATAAATATCAATGAATCATTCACTAATAAATAAATAAATATTATATTCACTAAATAACAAATAAATATTTATTAAATATTTTCCTCGCATAATATTTTCTCAAATAACTGGTGAAGAAATATATATGATCAAGTAAACATGAATAATTATTAAACCACATGTGAGAATAATATTTATTCAACTTGTTAAATAATAAATATTAATATATTATTTAACCGATATTTTGGACACACATAGTGTGTGAACCTCTAGGATTCCTTCTCAGTGGCATTGGAAAAAACAACCTAAAGTCCAAGGTTAGTATCTAGTAATATGCAAAGTCACATATAAAGAAATAAGTAAACACTGAAATGACATAATACCATATACAAATGATTAATTTGTAATATAATCTCTTTATTATGATGTATTTAATTAAGTAGTTTGTATTATGGTGCCATAAACCTATGAGCGTGATGTCTCTTTCTTTGGATTTTTAGTAATTTAACTTGCCTATATAACATCATGGACATGGATTTATTTAGTATATATCATTTCCATTAAAGGGAAAGAGATATCAACTTCCATTAAAGAACAGAAGGGAAAAATATTTTCTTGTATTATTCATTAATGAAATATTACTCATGAGACACCCAACATATCCAAACTCAACACAAACATATATCATTACAGTTTTAATAAATATATCAAAATATGAAACTTATAATACTCATTAATATTAATATTAAAGTCTAAGTATCAATACACACGTCCACGATAGGAACAACCAATGACACATATCAATTTGGTTTTCCTAATGGAATGTATCGTTCTCATAATATCCTACACTGGATATTACCAAGGGTGTACACCATGAAAATGTGCCTCAAAGTCCTATGAGTCTCCAAACATGATAGTTTGTATCATTTGTGTCCCTAAAATGATTTCATATAGCTATAAAACTTATATTTAAGAATAATATCCTGAAACTTCCTGGTTCTTATCATAGCGGGGAACTGCTATGACCTTTGAGTGAGATATCTATTCTTAGTACATTATCACATACTATTTTATACATAACAACAATCATGATATGATAATTAGTTTATTAATATTAAAAAAAATTAATACAAGTTATCATAAAGTATACAAAATTTGGTTCTAGGGCACAAACTCTAATAGACTCTCACTTACACTAGAGATAACTACTAACAAAATTCAATCTGCTAGCTATCACATGATACTAATGCTTATGATGAGATAATCTTTTAGTCAAGGGGTCCACCAAATTTTATTCTGTGGGAACTCTACTTACTACAATTTCACCCCTTTGAGAAAAATCCTTCAAGAGGTAATATTTCTAGAGTATGTGATTTTTCCATTGATGTGACCTTAGATCTTTTGAAAGAGCCACCACTATAGTATTATCACAATACAATGTTATAGGTTCTCTAGTGTTAGGTACCACATCAAGCTCCTATAAAAAGTTTTGTATCCAAACAACTTCCTTTGATGCATCAAAAGTCACTATATTCTCAGACTATGTTGTAAAATCAATGAAAATTAGTTTCTTTGAAATCTTCCAGTTCACATCTCCTCCGTTGAGATAGAAAAAACATCCCAACTATGACTTCATATCATTTTGATTTGTTTGAAAACTATCATTAGTATAACCCCTGATTACTAGCTTCTTATCTCATCCATATACCATGAACATATCCTTAGTTCTTCTTAGATACTTGAGAATAACCTTAATAGTAAACCAATTCAATTCTCATGGATTTACTTGATATCTTCCTACCATGTTTAATGTATAGGGAACATCAATTCTAGTACATAACATTACATAAATGATTGATCCTATCACTAAAGTGTATGAGATCTTTCTCATTCTCTCTTTACCCTATTTTTTCTAAGGACACATTTTCTTAGAAAGATGTATACCATGTGAAACTTAAACCAACCCCCTCTTGGATTGTTCCATACTAAATAACTTTAGTTCCTAGTTAATTTATGTACTTTGACTTAGTCCAAGTAGACTCTTGGATATATTATGAATGATATTGATCCCAAGAATATAGGTTACCTCACCCAAGTCCTTCACGAAGAAACACTTTTTTAACTATTCCTTAACAGACTGTAAGACTGATATATCATTTCCAATAAGTAATATGTCAACAACATATACTACTAGTATAGAAGAAAAATTCCCACTAAAACTATTGTAAACACATGGATCACATTCATTCTTAATGAAACCAAATTCTTTTATAGCTTCATCGAATCAAATTTCTAATGACATGGATTCTTAATTTAATCCATAAATGAATTTATGCAACTTGAAAATCCTTTTGGAATCACTTGGTTTCACAAAACCTTTTGTTGTGTCATATATACATCTTCTTGAAGGTTCCCATTAAGGAAATCTATTTTGGAATCCATATTCCAAATTTCATAGTCATGGTAAGCTATTATAATAAGTAAAACCCTGATGGATTCAAACATGGAAACCAGTGAAAAGGTCTCATCGTATTTAATTACTTAGTGTTGTTTAAACCCTTTAGCCACTAGACTTTATCATAGGTATTTACTTTACCTTTTATGTCCAGTTTTATCTTGAATACCCATTTGTACCCTATAGGATTTATATCAATTGTCACATCAACTAGAACCCAAATTTGGTTCTAATATATGAAATACATTTTATAAGTCATGCCTTATTTCCATATTGCAGCTTCTGAGCTCTCTACTATCTCTTTATAAAAGGTTCATCATTTTAAACCAATAATGAGTCACCATATTTTAGTACTAGAAATCCATATCTCTCTAGTTCTCTTACCTCTCTAGTTCCCCTACACAGTACTTTTGTTTTAGGAAATACTTTTCCATGGGGACCCATGGAATCTATTCCTCTACCAACTCCTGTATATCTTGAGCATGAAATTCATCAAAATCAATATTACTTTCACTATTTTTAAGTATGTTATCCCTCTCAAGATATAAGATATGTATGGAAACAATTAGTTTCTTTTCCAAGGGTTTTTATAGGTAGTATCCCTTTTTTTCCTTAGGATACCATATAAAGATACACTCTGTACCCCTAGGTGCTAGTTTTTTCTTGAAAATGCCGTAAAAAACACCTCACAACCCCATACATGTGTATGTGAAAAAATGTGTCTTTTAACTCTATAAATCAAAGGGAATTACATTTTCCTATTTAGTTGGTATGCAGTTTAGCGTGTATGTTGCAGTTTGTAATACATATACCCAAAAGGATAATGGAAGATCTTTATGAATAAATATTGAAACTACTATGTATAACAAGCTTCAATTCATCCTTTCACTAACACCATTCCACTATGGTGTGTAAGGTGGAGTTACATGAGATATAATCCCAAAATTCCATAAAAAATCAATAAACTCTTGGTTAAGATATTCACCACCTCGATCTGATTGAAGCTTATTTATCTTATTTTCAAGTTGATTCTATACTTCATTCTTGAATTCTTTGAATTTATCAAAGGACTCAGGCTTATACCTCATCAAGTATACATAGCCATATCTACTCAGGTAATTAGTAAAAGTTATGATGTTATAATAACCACCTCTAGATTCTACTATAAATGTTCCACACACATCAGTGTGTACCAATCCTAAAATCTTTGTGGCTCTTTCACCCCGACCACCAAATGGTGGTTTGGTCATTTTTTACTTCTGAATAAGAATGCCATATTTCAATTGGTTTTATATCAAAAGAGTTTAAATAACCATATCAATAGAGCTTTATTAAATTATTCTCATTTACATGACTAAGACAGTGATACCATAGCTAGGTAATATGCATCATGTAAATATGATTCATTACTTATTTCCAATACATTTTTTTTCATAATTTAACACATAAAGACCATTATTTAAATGTACCATACCATAAAATATATTTTATTTATAAAATAAATAAATTTTATTTCCAAACTTGAAAATAAAACCATCTGCATCTAGGCATGATACATAAATTATGTTCTTGGTAACAGTTGGTACATAATAAAAATCCCTTAAAACCAATATCATTCCTTTTGAAAATGAAAGGTGGTAGTCACCAATGGCTAGAGCAGCTGACCTTGCACCATTGGCTGCTCAAAAATCCACCTCTCCTCTATAAATTGTTTGAAATATATTTGGTTCCTATATTTGGATATAGATGTGAGCACCAAAATATTTATCTAATACCCAGTGTGTAGAAATTGAAAGATTACCCTCAATGATGAATACACCTTTATCTTCCCCTTACTTTTGGGTGCAGTTATTCTTCCAGTGGCCTTGATTTCCACATGCAAAACATACTTCCTACTTTTCCTTTCCCAACCTTTGGATATTCCTCTTCTTATAAGGATAGTGCTTGGGATATTTAGAATTGTTATGAGTCTTAGGCCCCCTTGCATTGTTATTCATTTTTTTTATTCACTGTAAGGAAAATGGGGTTTTCATGCCCCATGTCCTTATCCACTTGATGAATCAAAGTAAGAATTTTCAAAAGACTCTTATAATTATTTCTCATGTTATAATTAACAATAAATCTAGATAAGGTCTTGGGTAGTGAGGAAAGTATGATATTTTTACACAAATCATCTAGGAATTTAATCCCTAATATGTTTAATCATTAAATGTAGAAAATAATATTGAATACATGTGGCCCAATTGGCATCAAATCTCCAAGTTTAGTTGTAAAAAGATCATTGGAGATCTCATATCTCTACTGTCTTGCTTTCTGTTGATAAAGATCCAAAAAACGAGATATCATGTTATACACATCCATGTTATCATGTTGCTTAAAAATATCATTGGTCATAGATGATATCATGAAACACTAAACATATATAACATCATTCAAATGTTTCTCATAGAGATTCAAATATTCATCACTGACCTCATTACTAGGTGCATCAGAAATAGGTTCTTCCAGCACATAAAATTTCCTTTCATGCTATAGGATAACACATAACCGCCTTTGACACTATTGTAAATTTTTGCTAGTGATAATGTTATCCTTATCAAGTATGGATCATAGTGAAATGTTTGAAGTCATTTTTATTACTATTTCTAAAAATAATATGATCATATTTGAGTACAATTTCAGACACTTTTTCCGAGGTGCACGTTTGCCTCTTTTAGATGCGTTGATTATTTCCCCACATTACCTCTTTCCAAAGGTGGGCGACATCTATTACTTATTCAGGGAAATTTTCTATTTGATCAAAATGGGATTATGGGATGTCAGTTTCTCCTTACATGGATTCCTCCTCGGAACTCGTTGCCTAGTCTGGGTCTCCCTCATAGACATAAAACATTGTTCGTGAAACTCTTCCCAGTTCCATGTCTTCATGGACGTTGGTTAATTACACTGCTTCTGTCAGGACATTCCATGGGGTCTTGACATGGTAGAAACCTTTGGTCGGATTAGATGACAACATCAGGAATGTCAGGTCATATTTGGATGCGTGGACATTGGGGTACCTGTATTCCTCCTCATAAGAGGGTATCTCGAGGGTGAAAAAACCAAGGCATCGCATGTTGATCATGGGTTATTATATGCTATAGGCATGTATCTGAGGTTTTCCTCAGATTCCCATGCTTAACACGGGGTATTCCACGAGTTTAACATCTTGCGGAGATGGTTACGCCAAAGGCATGTCTTCCGAGGTTTTCCTCAGGCATCTCATGTTTAACACAAGGTAAGCCACGAGTTTAACATCTTGCAGAGACGGTTACACCAAAGGCATGTCTTCCGAGGTTTTCCTTAGTCATATCATGTTTAACACGAGGTAAGCCGTGAGTTTAACATATTGCAGAGATGGTTACGCCAAATGCGTGTCTTCTGAGGTTTTCCTCAAGCATCTCATGTTTAACAAGAGGTAGGCTGTGAGTTTAAAATCTTGCAGAGACGGAATGAGAGTGATCAGAATGTCCCATAATGATGGATCAGATTGGTATATCCCTAAGAGGGAACACCGGGAAGGTTTACCAGATGGATAGATCAGAATGCCCAATGAGCACAAATCTAAGGTGGTGTGTCCCAAAAAGGGATGATATCACACCATGACCGTAGATCTGGACACCTCAAAGGGTGTATCATAGAAAGTACACCCCATAATGGGGGACACCAGATGGATAAGTTAAAACGCCCAATGAGAGCAGACCCAGGGTGGTGTGTCCCATAAAGGGAAGATGTCACACCATGAAGGTTGATCTTGACACCACTGAGGGCGGATCAGGGAGAGTTCACCCTAGAATGGGGGACACCAAGGTTTACCATTGGATGGGATTGAACCTCAGGGAGGTTTCCTATATACCCTATGTAGAAAACAGAGATCAAAACCAACGTAGTTCGAAGGGGTGATGAATCAGGGTGTACACAAAGGATAACGACCTGGAGACATGATAGGGCTTACGCATGGTTAGCGGCCCATCACAAGAGGGACACTCTTAGTTGAATGATTGTGGATTGTGTGGGGATTATTCATGGTTATCTACCTGAGGGAATGTTGTGATCTCATTGGGATGTGGTGGCCTGATTAAGAATCAGGATGAATGATGGAGAGTTGAATGAAGTGGAGGGGGAATGAGATGGAACCGACATGAGGATGATGGTGATGTTGGTCTTGAGCCTCAAAGATACTTCATACGTATCCCTGTGGCAGGGAATCAAAGTCCTCATAGTTTGGTGAGGTGATGGGACACCTGAGGAGGCATCCTGTGAGAATGCACACATGGATGGGACTCAGAGGAAGTGGAACCTACGGGTTGGGGCATGAAATTGGGTTGTGAGCAGAGGACAACGACCCGATGAAATGGTGGGGCTTACACATGGTTATCAGCCTGGGTTGGTATGATGCCATAGGGGAGGAATAGAGATGTGGGTCCCAATAAAGGGGACTACAATAGATTACTGTCGATTTTAGACTACAATAGCTTACTGCTGGTTGGGGTTGACAACGACTTACCACTGATTAGGATTCCAACGGCTTACCGTCAAATGGGGTTCCAATGGATTAATTCTGAATGGGGTTCCAATGACTTACCTCTGGTTAGGGTTCCAATGGATTACCATTGAACGGGGTTCCAATGGCTTACCACTGAATGGGGTTCAAACGACTTACCAATGGTTAGGGTTCCAATGGCTTACCACTGAATGGGGTTCCAACGGCTTACCGTTGGTTAGGGTTGACAACGGCTTACCGCTGAATAAAGTTCCAATGACTTACTACTAGTTGGGGAACACAACGACTTACCATCTATTGGGGTACACAATGGATTACCATCGATTGGGGTATACAATGGATTACTGTCAATTGGGGTTGGACCTCAGGGAGGCTTCCTACGTACCCTGCCTTGGAAAGGATCAAAGTCCACATAGTTCGGTGTGGTGGATACTGTTTAACGTCATGCGAGATGAAGGTGAACCGATGTGAAGGGGTTGGAACAAGTAGGTGTTGGTCTTGAACCTCAGGGAGGCTTCCTACGCACCTTAACTTGGAAAGGATAAAAGTTCACATAGTTCGGAATTGTTTGGTGAAACGAAGTGAAGGGGGTCGAGACCAGTAGGTGTTGGGATTTAACCTCAAGGAGGCTTCCTACATGCCTTACCTTGATAAGGATGAAATTAAATGTATTTAGGAAGTGTTTGGTGAACCGACATGAATAGGTACGGACCAGCAGGTGTTGGAATTGAACCTCAAGGAGGCTTCCTATGTACTTTTCCTTGGCAAGGATCAAAGTCCTCATAGTTAGGAATGGTTGATACAGTTTAATGTCATGCAGGATGACGGTGAATCGACATGAAGGGGTTTGGTCAAGTAGGTGTTAGGCTTGAACCTAAGGTAGGATTCCTACGTACCTTTCCTTGGAAAGGATCAAAGTCCATATAGTTCGGAATGATTGATACAGTTTAACGTCATGCGGGACAAAGGTGAACCGACGTGAAGGGGTTGGGTAAAGTAGGTGTTGGGATTAAACCTCATGGAGGCTTCCTACATACCTTGACTTGGAAAGGATCAAAGTTCATGTAGTTCAGAATGGTTGATACAATTTAACTTCATGCGGGATGAAGGTGAACTGACGTGAAGGGGTAGGGTTAAGTAGGCATTGGGCTTGAACCTCAGGGAGGATTCCTACATACCTTGCCTTGGCAAGGATCAAAGTACACATAGTTTGGAATGGTGGATACAGTTTAACATCATTCCGGACAAAAAAGGGGTGTACAATTTAACATCATGTAGGACGAGGGTGGACTGACGTAGAGTGGTCAAGACCAATAGATGCTGGGCTTGAACCTCAGGGTGTCTTCCTACGTACCTTGCCTTTGCAAGGATCAAAGTCCATGTAGTTCAGGATGATTTGGGGCTTACACAATAGGGTAGAATAAAGAGGATTCCATGGTCACTGTTTACTCTAAGATCACGTGAGTCATGCTCGGTGTGAGAAATAAGAGCCAATAACAGACCTAACGATCACGGTGAAAAGGTGCGTCCACGAAGGGTGGTGAATGGGGATTATGCATAGAAGCTGCCCATAATGTCTTCCTCATGTATGGCCATGAGGTAATCCCAAATCATTGGTTGGTTTATACATATAATTGATCCCTACACCTATGCACTAGTGTACAAGCGGGATAATGCCAAGGGCATTGGAATCAGTCCGAACAAAGGGATATGAAAAGTGTGAATCACATGCCTGACATTCGGAACGCGGTGAGGGTGGCGTGATGATGGAGGATAACTGTTGATCATGTTCAAAACAGAGTATCCATATCACGTTAGCCTGAAATGGGGACAAAAAAATGAGGGTCGACTGTTGAACATGTTTGAAACACAGGAACTAACTCAAATTTTCATCCAAATTCTTCTGGGGCATTGGCCCATAATGGTATATGATCCGAGGTGATATGGGACCAAGCTGTTAGGGGGTCCCTTCATACATGAAAGAGGATGAAGATCTGAATTTAGGACACACAAATCATGAGGTGGAGTGATGGAATGTTTTAATGGATTCCAATGCTCTTGAAATTACGCCACTGTAATCATGGCATGAGGTATATTATGGTTAGCACATAAGGCATCTCTTATTTGGATCAAGAAGCATACTATTATTTAATGATAGAGAATGCTACAATTTATAGTCATGTAGTGTGGACTATTGGCATCTTATGCTTGGTGCATAAGGCATCTCTTGTTTGGAGCAAGAGGAATCCTACTTGGAGCATAGTGTGTACTAAAGTTTATAGTCGTGTAGATAGGACTATTAGCATCTTATGCTTAGTGCATAAGGAATATCTTGTTTAGAGTAAGAGGCATCCTATATTTTTCACATAGGGAGTACTACAGTTTATAGTAATGTAGAGAGGACTATTGGCATCTTATGCTGGGTGCATAAGGCATCTCTTGTTTAGAGCAAGAGGCATCCTATATTTGTTACATAAGGAGTACTACAGTTTATAGTCATGTAGAGAAGACTATTGGAATCTTATGCTTGGTGAATAAGGAATCTCTTTTTTAGAGAAAGAGGAATACTATATTTGTCACATAGGGAGTACTACAGTTTATAGTCATGCAGAGAGGACTATTGGCATCTTATGCTTGGTGCATAAGGCATCTCTTTTTTGGAATAAGAGGCATCTTATATTTGTCATATAGGGAGTAATACAGTTTATAGTCATATAGAGAGTACTATTAGGAATAAGGCACCTATTAATGGCTGGTGTTGGGACTTATGCAAGATCATCCCTTTCTGGTTCAACCTGGTATCAAAGTCAGGTGATGGGGTTTGGATGAGTTGCTTGAGGAATGGTTAGACTCAAGGTACTCGGGGAATTAATGATGATAAACTCAAATCACGACATGGGAAATGAAACAAGAGTAGAATGTAGACTCAAGGTGTATCATGGTGTTTGGAGGAGTATCTCGAATCATGGTATTATGTAGGTGGAAGTTTGTCACGTATAAGGGTGAAATGGAAAATGCTGATGTCCTGACCCGAAAAGTTCACATTGCGACTCTCCATTTTTCATGGGTTGAGTGACGATAGTGAAGGGACCGACCCGAAGGTCCGGAACCACATCCCAAAACTGATCCCGAGTGGGGGTGAGGGGGCGCATCCCCCATGGTATGGACTGGTGGGCACGAAGGAAGGATCTTCGTGAAGGAAAGGTGCTCGCAGAGCATGGACTCGCGGAGCATAGGGGCCCGCAGAGCAAAGTGGCTCGCGGAGCAAAGAGGGATTGTAGAGCATGGGGTATCACGAGGAATCTTCGTGAAAGAAATATACTTGCAGAGCATGGTATCTCATGAAGCATAGGATCTCGTGAAGTAAAGGGGCTCGTAGAGTAAAGGGGCTTGCGGTGCAAAGTGGCTCGTGGAGCAATGTGGCTCGTGGTGCAAAGCGGCTTGCGGAGCCTCGAGAAACTCGAAGGAGCTCCCTCCTTCGCAAAGGGTGGATCCCTTTGCGAAGGGTATTAGTTCGCAGTGATCTAGAGCCCCATGAAATGGGAGATTGGCTGCCCAAGGTGTGGCATGACCATGCTTATGAAGGGGGTGAGCCGACTATTTATAGGCGATGGAGGTCGACGGAGCACGCCGTGGAGCAGAAATGCGCGCTGTGAAGGAAGTCGCGTTCCATAACCAGCAGGAGTTCCCTCAAGTTTCTCATAACCATGGAGTCGACCGTCATCGACCTTCACGACACTCATGAAGGCTCCAGTCAAGTTCCTCTACTCTGCGATCACGAAGGGATCCTCATGAATGGGCTTCACGAACCAGTTTTCTAGCCTAACTTCGAATGTCCATAACTCCTAATCCATAACTCCGTTCTGGCTCTACGACTAGTCAAATAGAAGCTTGAAAAATGGGATACAATCTTGAATCATGTATGGAAGCATTTGGAATATATTTTTTATGATTTTTCTGGTGCCAACAAGTACTTTATCTGATAAAAGTTAGACAAAAAAATAAATATTATTTTTATTAATCACCCACTATTTTATCAAAACTCAATAACCCTAACCATTGGCTTTAGAATATCCCATTAATTGAAAATAATAGTGGAAAGGATCCATAAATACCTTATTATCACCCTAAAATTGGATGGTCAATCAATTTGAATAGTTTTAGGCAGGCAATCCAAATTACAACTACATTAAATCACAGTTTGTTGATCTGTTGAGTGGAATCCCCAATCCTGAAATCCTTAAATTAGATTTCCTCAACCCTTTCCTCTAAGTTACACCAAGTCCTACTTTGGAAGTCAACCCTTGATGTGAACTAAGTCAAGTTAACCTAAAATTTCAAGTTATAATTCCCCAATATATTGAAATCACCCCAACTTTGGCTGGTCTAACACTTTGAACTATGGTATCATTTTAATTGAAGTAGTGGAAGACTATACCGATTAAATATATATAATTGTGGTATTTTGTATTTATGTGTAAATTTCCAATTATTATCTTTATTCACTACTACAAACACGACCTTTATCAGCGCTAAAATGGCCTTTATCAGCGCTAGAAAAGCGCTGATAAAGCCAACGTAGATAAAGGGGGGGGGTCCCCTTTATCAGCGCTCCGAAAAGTGCTGATATAGGACCCCTTTATCAGCACTTCCTTTATCATCACTTTCGTTTTAGCGCTGATAAAGGACTATTTTATCAGCGCTTTTAAAAAAGCGCTGATAAAAGTTAAAAAAATTAAAAAAAAATTAAAAACTTTTTAACAAAATTTAAAAAAAAATTAAAAAATACTGCGAATCAGGTGGGATTTTATAGCGCTTGAGCCCCCCATTTTACAGTGTTTTTCTGCTTCTGTACAGCACCCCACACACCCCACGCACCCCTTCACCCTTTAACAGTACTTGATGCTATATTCCCCCATGCGCGTGCTCCCCTTCCTCCCATAAGATTTGAACTCGAGACCTCCCCCTACGCGCCTAAGCCTTTACCGCTACTCTATTTTTATTTGACTTCCAATTTGTGATATATATATATATATATAGTTATATTTATTCGTATAGTAATATATATTTATATTAATATATATATAGTTATTAGATTATAATATATATATATGGTTATATTATAATATATATATATAGTTATAGTTATATTATAATATATATATAGTTATATTAATATATATATATAGTAATATTAATATATATATATAGTGATATTAATGTAGACCCCGGAAAACGCATTCCTGAAATTTTCCAAATGCTTCCATACACGATCCAAGATTGTAGAACTTTTCTTAAGCTTCGATTTGGTAGGTCGTAGGGCCCGAACGGAGCTTCGGAATAGGAGTTATGGACATTTGAAGTTGGGATGTAAATCTGGTTTGCGAAGCCCATTCGCGAAGCCCCCTCCATGATCGCGGAGTGCCACCGCGAAGTAATGAGGCGAGAGGCTCCGCGAAACCGTTTGAAATTCGCGATGCGTTGCGAAGACCCCTCGCGAAGCACTGATGCGAAGCACAGATGCGAAGCACAGATGCGAAGCACAGATGCGAAGCACCGATGCGAAGCACCCGAGCATCGCGGTCCCGTGAAGCTCCGGAGGTGGTAACTCTCCGCGAACGAATTTGACGTTCGCGAGCCCTCCGTGAAGCTCCGAGGACGGTACCTCTCTGCGAACGAATTTGACATTTGTGAGCGTACCGTGAAGCTCCTGAGGCGGCGTGGGAGTTCTGCTTCGCGGCACCCCTTGCCTATAAATACCCAGCTCACCCCCCTTCTCCAAGAGGACGGCCACGAACACTTCGCCCCTTGAGCGGCCGAGCGGAGCTCCACATTGCGGCTCCGTGAAGCCATGCTTCGCGAGTAGCTTCCTTCGCATTGCTGCTCCACGAGCGAAGGATCCGCGAGGCCATGCTCCGCGAGCATATTCCTTCGCGTTGCTGCTCCGCGAGCACTCCGCGAGCCGCCCTTGCTCCGCAAGAGGCCCATGCTCCGCGATGCTTCTCCGCGAGACCAAGCTTCGCGAGATCCCCAAGCTTCGTGAGAGCCCCATGCTCCGTGAGACCCCTTTGCTCCGCGAGAACCCTTTGCTCCGCGAGACCCCTTTGCTCCGCGAGAGACCATTGCTCTGCGAGGCCATGCTTCGCGAAGCTACTTCGCAAAGACCTATCCTTCGCGAGGATCCTACCTTCGCGCCCACTGGTCCATACCGCGGGGGCTGCGCCCCCACACCCCCGCTTGGGGTCAGTGCCGGGCTGCGGTCCCGGCCCTTCGGGCCGGTCCCTTCGCAACCATCACAGACCCCCATGAAATATGGAGAGTCGCACTGCGAACTTTTCGGGCCGCGACGTCGGGATTTTCCATTGCGCCCTTATGCGCTCCCACCATCCACCTATGGAACACCATGATTTGAGATACTCCTCTGCATACCACGAAATTTCTTGAGGCGACATATCCCTCTTGGTTTCATTCTCATGACGTGAGTTGAGGTTCTCATCATCAATTCCCCGAGTACCTTGAGTCGAACCATTCCTCAGGAAACTCCTCCAAACCCAATCACTTGGCTCCTATGCCAGGTTGAACCATAAAGGGTCACCCTTGCGTAAGACCCAACACCAACCATTTCTAGGAACCTTCTTCCTAATAGTCCTTTCTACATGACTCTAAACTATATTAATCCTTATGTGCCAAACCTAGGATGCCTCTTGCCCTATACGAGATATGCCTTATGCTCCAAGCATGAGATGCCAACAGTCCTTTATACATGACTCTAAACTGTAGTAATCCCTATGTGCCAGACATAGGATTCCTCTTGCCCTATATGAGAGATGCCTTGTGCTCTAAGCATAAGATGCCAACAATCCTATCTACATGACTATAAACTGTAGTACTCCCTATCTAAAAAATGATAGGATGCCTCTTTCCCTATACGAGAGATGCCTCATTCTCCTAGCATGAGATGCCAACAGTCCTTTCTACATGACTCTAAACTGTAGTAATCCCTATGTGCCAGACATAGGATGCCTCTTGCCCTATACGAGAGATGCCTTATGCTCCAAGCATGAGATGCTAACAGTCCTATCTACATGACTATAAACTGTAGTGATATCCCTATGTTCCAAACATAGGATGCCTCTTCCATTAAACAAGAGATGCCTTATGCTCCAAGCATAAGATGCCTAATGCCATGACTACAGTGGCATGATTCCAATGCCCCTTGGCGCTATCCCGCTTATGCACTAGCGCATAAGTGAAGGCCTCAACCCACCTGTGAGTTGGTATGCCCTCATGGCCTGACATGAGGAAGACATTACGGGCAACTTCCTAGCGTAAGCCCCATTCACCATTGCCGCTCCTTAGCGGCACCCGGGAAGCTTCCTAGCGTAAGCCCCATCCACAATTGCCGCTCCATAGTAGCACCCGGGCAGCTTCCTAGCGTAAGCCCCATTCACCAGTGCCGCTCCTTAGTGGCACCCGGGCAGCTTCCTAGCGTAAGACCCATTCACCATTGCCGCTCCTTAGCGGCACCCGGGCAACTTCCTCGCGTAAGCCCCATCCACTGTTGTGATACCATGCAGTGGTAAGCCATTCACATCCTTATACAGCGGTAAGCCATTGTGACGCAATCCAGCGGTAAGCCGTTGTGACCCCATTTAGCGGTAAGCCGTTCACACCCCATTCAACAGTAAGCTGTTGTGACCCAATCCAGCTGTAAGCCGTTGAAACCCACAATCAGCGGTAAGCCATCATCAGGAGAACTACATAGACTTTGATTCCCTGCCACAGGGATAAGTAGGAAGCCTCTTCAAGGTTCAAGCCTGAAACTATCATCATCCTTTTCCTCGGGCCTCCATCCTGGAGTAAGTCCCAGCACCGTGGGCCGCCTAATGCGTAAGCCCCTCTTTTCTTCACACAAACGCAACCTTCGCGGCGTGATCGTCAGTCCCTTGCTGTCTCTTGTTTCTCACACCAAGCATGATTCACGTGGGCTTAGAGTTGGCTTTGGCCATGAAAATACCTCGTTCAGCATGACATTAAACTGTATGCCCCCGTCCAGCATGACGTTAAACTGCATGCCCTCGTCCAGCATGACGTTAAACTGTATTCCATTGTCCCACATGGCATTAAACTGCACACCCATTTGAACTATGAGGTCTTTGATCCATGTCAAGGCATGGTACGTAGGAAGCCTCCACAAGGTTCAAGCCCACCCATCATCCAACTCACGTCGAGTTCTACCTGCGACCAACACGACGTCAAACTGCAATTCCAGTCTGATGGCAAGCCGTTGTGACCAACCCGAACTACGAGGTCTTTGATCCATGTCAAGGCGTGGTACGTAGGAAGCCTCTACGAGGTTCAAACCCACCATCCGGTCGTTCCGACCTCATTCACGTCGGTTCACCCCCGTCCCACATGACGTTAAACTGTATTCCCCAATTTTAACTATGGGGAATTTGATCCATGTCAAGGCGTGGTACGTTTGAAGCCTCCCCGAGGTTCAAGCCCAACAATCATTGGCCCATACCGTCTCCTTGTCGGTGTGCCAAGCCCCCCATTTTCACCCGAACTACGAGGACTTTGATCCATGTCAAGGCGTGGTACGTAGGAAGCCTCCCATAGGTTCAAGCCCATCTCCCATCGGACCAAGGTCCCTCATTTACGTCGGTTCGTCGACACCCACCGCTGGTCGTTTATTCACGTCAGGGTTCACTATCGTCCCGCATGACGTTAAACTATATTCCATCAATCCTTTGAACTACGAGGACTTTGATCCATGTTAAGGCATGGTACGTAGGAAACCTTCCCAAGGTTCAAGCCCACCACTAGTGGACCCCCGGGTCTACTTTCACGTCGGTTCACCGATGAAACCCTCTGAACTACGTGGTCTTTGATCCATGTCACGACATGGTACATAGGAAGCCTCCACGAGGTCCAAGACCACCACCACTAGGGCCATCCTGGTCCTCCCCATTCACGTCATCTCGCTGATAATGCCCATGGGACCAAGGAACACCCTCGTGCCGGTCCACCGGCACCATCCCGAACTATGCGGACTTTGATTCCCTGCCACAGGGATACGTAGGAAGCCACTTCAAGGCTCAAGCCCAACTTCACTGTCACCCCCTGCGATGGTCCCATTTCATTCCCCCTCCACTTCATTCATCCATCCATCACCCATCCTGATTCTCACCCGGGCCGCCACATCCCGGTGGGATCATGCCATCAACCTCCTCGCTGCTCCTAGAAACACATGGGCCGCTTTCCATGTGTAAGCCCCATCATATATCCGGGTCGTTTTCCTTTGTGTATACCCCTATTCATCACCTCTTTGAACTACGAGGTTTTGATCCCTGTCCTCTACACAGGGTACGTAGGAAACCTCCAAGAGGTTCAATCCCAACCGATGGTAATCCATGGTGTCCCCGATCTTGGGGTGCACTACCCCTGATCCGCCCTCAGTGGTGTTCAGATCAGCCATTACGGTGTAACATCTCCCCTCTAGGGAGTGCACCACCTCAGATCCGTCCTCATTGGGCGTTCTGATCCATCCACCTTCCAGGTGTTCTCCCTTAGGGATATACCTCTGATCCGTCTCTATGGGATGTTCTGATCACCCCTATTTCGTCTTCGAAAGATGTTAAACTCGCGTCCTACCTTGTGATAAACATGAGATGCCTAAGGAAAACCTCAGATGGAATGCCTTTGGCGTAACCGTCTTCGCAAGACGTTAAACATGCTGCATACCCCGTGTTAAACATGGGAAGCTGAGGAAAAACTCAGGTACATGCCTATGGCATATGATTCCCCGCATTCGACGTGGGATGACTCGGGATATGCACCCTTGAGATTCCCTCTCATGAGGAAGAATACAGGTTCCCCAATTTCCATGCACTGAGAGATGCCCTGACATGCCTGATGTTGCCGTCTACTCTGACTGAAGGTCGCTACCATGTCAAGACCCCATGGAATGTCTTGACGGAAGTAGTGTAATTAACCGGCGTCCATGACGATATGGCACCGGGAATGAGATTCACAAACAACATATTAAATCTATGAGGGAGACCCGGACTAGGTGACGAGTTCCGAGGAGGAATCGACGGAAGGAAGAACCGACATCCCATCATCCCGTTTCGATCAAGGAGCAGATGTACCTGAACAAGGAACGAATGTCGCCCGCCTTTGGAAAGTGGGAATGCGGGGCAACAGCAGCGCATCCTCCACAGACGGATGCGCGCGCCCCGACGAAAGCATCGGAAACAATTAATATATATCTATATCTATATATATATATAGTTATATTTATTTGTATAGTAATATATATTTATATTAATATATATATATAGTTATATTAACACATATATAGTTATATGAATATATATATAGTTATATTAATATATATATAGTGATATTAATATATATACTTATAGTAATACTAATATATATATATGTAGTTATATTAATATATATATAGTTATTAGATTAATATATATATATATATAGTTAGATTAATATATATATATATAGTTAGATTAATATATATATAGTTAGATTAATATATAGGTATATAAATATTCATATATTTGTATTTTAAATAAAATGGATGTTAGTTATTATTTAGATAAAACTAATATATTTTATATGTAAATATGTTTTATTATTTATATTTATAATTAAAATTTTAGGTATGAATATATAAAAAAATTGTACATATAGTTATATATTTGATTATAAATAGCAGTGCATTATAAAAAAGGATAAAATTTCAAATAAATAATATCAATATGAATGTAATAACTTGGAATAAATTTATTCCCCACCAAAAAAATCCAAGAATACCCCCTTAAACGAGGCTGAAAATCCACAAAATGTTAAAAAATTTGGGTACCCCGACAAAAAAATCAGTTTTGGAGGCCTTCTGGGCCTCTTTTGTCCTTAAAAAACGCTTGACTGGGGTCTCCCGGGTCACAGAGACGTAGATCTCATCACAGGATTCGATTTGATATGTGGTAGTGCTCAAACGGACACCCGAATCAAAAGTTATGGCCGTTTGAAGTTTGAGTTGCGTTTTCAACATATTTTGTATCTTTTTTTAATTTTTTTTTTAATTTTTTTAGTCCTCAAATTGTTATTAAATGACTATTACTCTATAATTATTATCAAATTATTAATTAAAAATATTTTTTTAATTTTTTAAGAAGTCATTTTCACTAAATATCTTATATATTAAGTATAATAAGTGTAAATGTACATTCATACTTATCTAAAATATATTTAAAAATTATATATTATATTTATATAACAATATAAATATATTTATATATTAATATATTAATATATTTTTAATTTTTTTTGAATTTGACCCTTTATCAGCACTTTTTCGTTAGCGCTGATAAAGGGGGGCGCTGCGAAAAACTGTTTTTGTGGTAGTGATTACATGTTTTTTAATATTAATTGGATTTACATAAGTGATTAACTATGTCTCTTAGATAATATTTACGCATAATCCAATTTATTTTAGTTCTATATTTCATGATTGTTAATTCATTAATTCATGTGATCATGAAAAAACATCCATAATAAAATCACCATGAAACTTGATAGAAATAAAATAATAAAGTGGTATGATCATGAGATTTTACTAATGGTTAGTTTATCCAGAGGATGATAAACTAACTGTTGACCTAGGGGAAAAAAAGTTTGAACCAATTAAGGTTTGTGTTTTCCACCTATCTATCCATTACATATGATTTTACTCACATACAGGTGAGGGGAACCAAAATATTGGTTAAGGGGTTTACATAAAAGAAACCTTGGGAACACAGGCCCCTACATAATGAGATGAGAGATGACATGCAAACCAACTATTTAATTTAATAAAAAATTAAATAAAACCAATCACATACAAAGACCTGGTCTAAGATCATGATCATCCACATATAGGCAACGGATTTTGTATTTAATAAAACTAGCATTCAATTATAATCGTTCGTATTTAATATAAATCATGCTCAGATAAATTAATTATATTATTTAATTAATCAATTATTTTATCTTAATTATTATCCATATTTCCTTGATATTCTCATCCATAATAATTTTAAACAAATTAAATAAATTTATTTAAAATTAACTGTGTAAAAAAATGTACCTTGTAGGAAACACAACAAGTACCTATCTGAACTACCCAATGTATATTATACTCATATAATGTTTACTCTTGCGAAATCTGTCATAAAAGACTTAATCATGAAATTTTACGACATGTACTATCAAATTAATGGTCACATAGTTTACATGCTATTTATGTCATGTGTTATGCTTCAATTCATATAGAGTAATAACTATAATAAAACTTATACATGATATGAAAATCCGAACATTACACATAAATTAATTAGATATTTACATATATATAAAACTAGTCACATGGCATGTCCTATAAAATTAATGACCACATGCAAGAACATGTTGATAAGGTTTTCATAGTATAATAAATTATTTTTAATTCTTCATAATTTGATAAAATTACACAGTGTGTACATTGTTTCCACACAACATGTATATATATTTTTCACTCTCTATTTGAAAAACATGCCTAGGGAATCAGTGTGTAACTATGCCACACAAAATATTGGAGTACATAATGTATACATGAGCTACACAGTGTGTGATCTATGAGTTACATGAATGCCAGTCATGTAGGCTGTGTAAGAATATACACAGCTCATCTGTGACTAAAGGACTACATGCCATGTATGGAAGTTATATGGAGTGTACTCCGGCTGACCGTGCACTAGGATAACTCATTCAACACATTTTCTATAATTAAATTCACCACATGTAATAAATGGACACACCTTGAATTAATTTTAATTAAATATTTTTGCATTAAACACTAGTACACGACGTGTACTTCTAGGTTAGATGTCATGTAATCTTGTGTTATCCAACTATATTCCTTGGCACCTCTAAATGAGATATTCAAATTTCTTTCTTTTCATAAAATTAATTGATTTAATTATATTTATGAGAAATGAAGAATAAGAAAACATATATCAAAATTCTAATTAAAAAATTATTAAATTAAAATTGAAAACAAATAATAAATCCATAAATAAATAAAAAATCTTTAAATAATTATAAATAATTATGTCACCCACTCTAACACCTTCTATAAGTTATGATTATAGTGGAAGCGCGTGACCACTCATTCCCAACATTTATTTTTTGTCACGATCAATGATTAATATGAGATTTACATGATGATAAACACCATGATCAATGGAATTTAATCAAATAATATAAAAAATGGATAAAACATTAGAACGAAAGTGTAGGATTTTCATATATTATTTATAATTAATTTAAGAAAATAAAGATTAAATTGAAAGAAATTATTTTTCATTGATGGATTTGAAAAAATATCTATGTCTTACCATCATTTCATTATAGGAATGAAGATTATGTTTCCTTTAGCGGTGATCCACACATGTTCCAAAAATCTTCGAACATCACTGTAGGAATCTCCGGGTGCTAGCATGACAGTTCCTATCGCTTACATCGTTCAACTTTGATTTCCTTGAGAATCACTTCTAAAATATTATCTTTAATCTCTCTTGACTCAAGAGTGAAATATGGAGGAATATATCTCTCCATTATTGAGAGAATTATTAGAGAAGGGATCTCTCTAGGGATTCGAGTGGATTCTTCAGATTTTATTATGCACAAAAAAATGAATCAGATCTAATGGAAAATATAATATAATTGAGTTTATATACTGCCAAGGTTAGAAATAAATAATTGCAATTTTTTTAATATTTATTTAATCCATAAACCCATGTTTATAATAATAGTAATAATAATATTTCTCTACATTCCCTTCATTTGATAATTAAATTAAATATTATTTAGTCAAATAATATTCAATATATAGATTATTTCTCACCGGACCTATAAAATATGTCTTCCATTCCTCCATAATATTTATCAGGAATTGAATAATAATGATTTATTTAATAAATAAAATATTACTACATTATTCTTTGATAAATAAATAAATATTATATTCACTAAATATAAAATAAATATTTATTAAATATCTCGCTCATATAATATTCTCTCGAATAAGCGGTGACAAAATATATACGATCAAGAAAACATGAATAATTATTAAACTATATTTGAGAATAATATTTATTCAACTTGTTAAATAATAAATAATAATATATTATTTATCTGAGATTTTGGATAGACTTAGTGTGTGACCCTTTAGGCCTCCTTCTCAGTGACATTAGGCGAAGTGGCATAAAGTCCATGGTTAGTGTCTAGCAATTCTCTAAAGAACCCATAAATAAATAATTTAATTCTTCAATGAAATAATACCGCATACATATGATTATTATGTAATATAATTTCTTTATTGCGATATATCTAATCAAGTAGGTTGCATGCCGGTACCATCAACCCATGTGCTCGATGTCTCTTTCTTTGACTTTTCGAATATTAAACTTACTTATAGATTACCATGGCCATGGATTTATTTAGGATATATCATTTACAAAGAATGGTATAAGATATAATATTCCATTAAATAATAGAAGGGAAAAATCATTTCTCACATTATTCATTAATGAAATATTACTCGTGATACACCCAATGTATACTATCTCACCGTGAACATATGTCATTATGGTTTTTATAAATTCATCAAAGTACACAACTTATAACACTCATTAATAATAATATTAAAGTATAAGGATCAATACACACATCCATAGATAGGAACATCCAATGACACATATAAATTTCTATTTCCTACTAGTGGGTCTCATTCTCATAATATCCTACACTGGATATTAACAAGGACATACACCATGAGAAGGTTCTTCAAATCCTAGGAGTATACACCACTAACATCCTGTATCATTTTTGTCCCTCAAATGATTTCATATGGATATAGAACATATATTTAAGAATACTATTTTGGAATTTCTAAGTTCTCATCATAGCAAGGAACTGCTATGACCTTTTAGTGAAACATCTACTCTTAAGACATTACCACATATTATGTTACGCAGAAGAAAAATAATGATGTGATAAAGAGTTAATTGATATTAAAAACAATGAATACATGTTATCATAAAGTGTACATAAGTTGTTCTTGGAAACCAACTCCAATATTCCCGACCCGAATTCCACTAATTCGGTTCCCCAAGCCGGTTTTCAACAAGACCTCAAGCATGCCTTTCCATGATCCAGAGTCTGCCGACAAGAAGAAACAACCTAGGGTGTGTATGTGGAGAGACTATTTAATCACATTAGAGTAATAAAAAATTGAAATAAATAGATAAAATTCACAAAAGAAGATAAAAAAAGTGCAGAATTAGTAAATATAAACAAGGCTGTAATAATAAATGGAATGTAGTAAATATCTGAACAACTATGTCACACATATAACACTAGTCACCCACTGGTATGACCACATATGTAGAAGTATATTAAGGAATTTGAATAAAATTACAACTCTCTACTACTAAATCTGAGTTGGACCACATACCTAGTCTATAAGACACTACTGATCTGTTTCAGCCTGATAATAATCCACACGAGCGACTCCTCTTGATCATGAAACTTTGAGCCTCAAACCTATCCATCATGTATCTATGATCAACCTAAAAATCATACACAAGGTCTGCATACACACTGAGGTACATGTATAGGGGGTGAGAAATAAATCTTAGTAGGCCACCCCCAATAATATAATGTCATAAGTGCATGATCATTCAATATGAACAACCTTTTTGAGACACACTGGAATAATAAAAACAACAAACACATAAATAATCCATAGATAATCCTTGGATCTATGATCTCGATCGACCATACCTGCTTCGGACCAAGCCAGATATTCCTTTGAATAATGTGACCTCGTATATATATATATATATATATATATATATATATATTTGTATGTGTATATATATATTCCCATAAATAAATAAATATATACAGAGACACACACACACACACACACATATAAGTAAGGTGATAAGTAACATGAATCAACCACAACCAATCATTGGGTCTGTAACCTCGATCATATGGACATCCTATGAATAAGGAATTGATCTAGATGTTTCACCACTCAAGCCATGTATAATTAAGTCAACCCTTGGTTTCGTAATCCCAATAGACAATACCTTCTTCAGCCTGTGCTAAAAATGTATATGAGGAAGCTACATCACCACATGGGGATACATGTCCTAGTCCTAGGATTACCCATACTCACCTTCAATCACTATAATGAAGGATTCCAGGTAATAAATAGACATCCTGTAAATATGGAATTGATCTAGACATCATGCCACTTAACCCATGTAAATCCAGTCCAATGTATGAATCCTAGGTCCTAGTCTGTAGGTAATCATGACATTACAACTTGGATAATCCCTAAGAGAATGACTCTTAGGCGATATGAAAATGGTATTCTCTCCAGATCCAAGTACATGATTGATATACATTAAAATAAAGGGCTCAACAACCCAATCCCAAACAAGTCTAGCAAGTTCAATAATTTTTCTTCCACCCAACCCCAGAGAGCATCCTAGACATCACTTGATGTGAGCGTATTCTAATACTTAAGAGTATCATAAATCAATGATGAGGATAACCATGTCCAACACTACAATCAAGTAAGTATGATAAGCCGAATCCCAGGAAGTACATATGAGCATCCCAATAAAGAAGTAGTCTCAATAGCCAGATCCCAAGAAGTACACATAGGCATCCTAAATATTAAGTAATATCAAATTTGGATCCCACGAAGTATGTCTAGGTATCCTAATAAATAATTACACTCAATAGATAGATCATAGGAAGTACGTCTAGGTATCCTAATAAGGTAATAAATCAAATAAAAGACTCATAAGATGAATCCTAGGAAGTACATATGGGAATATTTGATCATACAATGCATCACATTAGGAACCATGACTGAGAACTAGGAATAACCTCTAACAATCATAGATGCATAAAAAATAACCATGTGAATACATAAGAAAAGAGTGAGGGTGAAAAAATACCTAAACCCACTACTACTGCCATAGCCTCACGAGATCAAAAGTTTGGTACAGTTTCTAAGGTGACACCCACTACCATATCTACCCAAACTTGACATACAAGATCATGGTAGGTCAAACATCAGGGAACCCAATGGTCCCCCTAAATCAAAACATAGAAGAGGCTTTTGACTTAGGATCCTCAGAATCTATAAGTAAGTGAATTCATCCTACATGGGATCCTTGGAATGAATAAAATATAGATTCATCCTACATGAAATATTCCTGGTCAAAACATAAGGGAAAGCATCCTACAGGTGATCTTTGAAAATAATTGGAAAGAAAAGGAATCCTACACGGGATCCTTGAAAGGGTAAGTAAGGGTAGGAATCCTACACAAGATCCTCTAAGTTGAAATGGAATTAGATGCATCCTACTAAGGATCCTAAAAAATTTAAAATATCACGATATCCTTGTCCAGAAGGGCACATCTCGCATGAGAGACATCCTCAAAGGAAAATATACATAAGAAATGATCAAGTGATATGTCTCATGGCCTATCTCAAATCAAGGTCTCACTATAAGGAGATAACTGAAACTATTTATTGGAGGAATAACCTCTCCATTATAGTTTTTTCACCCCAAAATGCCAAATAAGAGTCCTTGAATCACCCCAAGGGTCACACCATCATGATATATGTGAAAAAATTCTCAAAATGGACTACTCATATGTCCAATTTTCAATTTGGGGTATAAAATTATCAGAAACCCTTAAAAGGATAGAGAATGACAAGTACTCTGTATGTATACCATAGTAAATGACATGTACTCTCAAAGCCCCACATGGGTGTGTACTCCAGCCAAACATGTCATGTTATCCCATGTACACGGCATGTTCCCTACATGGGGTACCTTCTTATGTATCTTATATGGCCTAGAAATGTGTTTTGGCCTGGACATATACTTCTACATGGAGTTTATACCACATTGGGTTTTGGAAGTGTACTCTACATGGCCAAGTGCCCCTACATGGGTTGTCTGACTAGGTGCTCAGCTACATGGAAAAGCACTAGTACATGATGTGTACTACCAAAACATGGTTTATACTCCTAAAAATTTATCTTCTCCAAATGGTAATAACACATAGGATGTGTTACTGAACTACACGCCATGTGATTGTGATTTTTGAAAATCCTCATTTTTCTCCACAAAAGCTATATATCGACCCACTAGGGGTCCTTAGGAGTCATAAATGGGATTTAAAACTAGAAAAAAGTAAATATATAAGTATTTATGGAATAAAATTAAAAACATCCTACCTTTGGGTGAAATCTACTGAAGCTTCACCTGTATTCACGTTCCACCACTTCCGCATGATGATCTGACTCCTCCCGATCTTCGCGATGACACCTTCCTTCCACCTCTCCTTACCAATATCTCTCCCTTTTTCTCTCTTGGTCGTGTGAAGGGGAAGACAAAATGGAATAAATGTGAAGATATGGGTAGGAGAATAAAGGAAAATAAGAAATAGAAAATAAGAAAAAGAAAATAAAATAAAAAGAAAAAAGAAAAGGGTCCTTTGCCCAACCCCAATGACCAACTTGAGTTTATGCCTATCCTAGGAAAAACTCCCCATTTAGGACTTAATAGTAGTGAAAAAAATCTCAATCCAATGATTCTTTCAAAATATATATCTAAACGAACATGTATGAAGAAATTAATAATTAATTAATTAAATATTAAATATTAAATATTCTATGAAAATTAAAAATGGCCCGGATTTCCATCAAACTCCTATAATAGGGTAAACACTATATTATGAGACCAGTAGAGTGGTTATAAAAATTCATCTAACATCATATTATAGGGTAAATATTCCATTATACCCTTCATAATAATCTAAAAGAAAAAAAATTCAAATTTCTACCCAAATTCACAGTTCCAAAAAACACAGGTCATTACAACCTCCACACCATAAAATTTCTCATCCCTGAGAATCCTTTGAGGATAAAAAAAACCATGATTTGACTTAAAATGTTTTTGATTATGTATATAACCACTTTATGGTTGAGAAGTATCCAAAAACACTAGATGTGATACAAAATCCAATCAGATTCGAAATTTGAAATTCAAAATTCAAAAAAAAAAACACATTCAAGAACACATAACCTTAGGATACCTCAATACTTGAATCACATGTGTCATCAAAAGTCACATCACCTACCATTATCCTCATGATATCACCACCATCATCATCATAGACCTATCACCAGTGGAGCCAATAACTAGAAAAAAATTTATGAAATAATATCACTAGAAAAAAGCTTCAAAACACTAAATACACTCCAAAAACCAACCAAAGAATCGCGAATGATTACACATTAATCATTATACTTAACTAAAGTATGAGTGGTGTCCTTAATAGTGAACCACAACCATTTCTAGAACCTTACTTCGGGACCGCCAACATATGAGACCATCACCTTTTCACAAATTTATAACAAAAAAGATATTTCTTCAATGTCATCTAGACTGAAATATATTGCCTCAAAACCATTTAATCCTTTCTCAAATCTATACCCATCACAAGACATCATATCATATTTTTCATTTCCAGAATAAACTATCATCGACTTCACCACCGTCAGAAACCAAATGCCATAGAGACTTCATTATAACCACCTTCTACCATCACAATGCATAACTAAATGTAGGTATTTCCTCATGGAACATTGTTGGCCACTAGATTAACACATCCCAAAGCTTCCTAGAGAACAACTACACTAGACTGACTAGGGGAGGATTGACAGGACACGAATACAGGGTAGAGTTGAAGCAGATTAAGGACACTATAGATTATCATGAACTTTTCCAAGAATGTGCCTAGTGACACATTGACGAACTCCAAACCTCATACTACATCAAAATACAATCAAGAAAAATAATAAAATTAAAACAAATAAACCAAATGAAAATTGGAACACATCACCATCCATCAGAAGAATAAAAAGAACCAATCAGGGGATATGAAGAAGACAACACCAATGAAGACTAAGAACTGATACCACTACTATCCTCCCTATGAAACCATCACAAGTTTTCCCAAAACCCTCATTGATCCCAACTAAAATGGGGTTGAGAACGATGGGTTATCCTGTAAGGGTAGTGGAGAAGAAGAAAAACTAATGCCACTACCAAAGCTGATGAAAACTATCTGAAACACTAGAAAATAGACCCAGGATGGAAGTTTGATGTGCGTGGTTAGGAATAAAGAGGGGTGGCATGCGGTGAATGATATCCACACCAGCGAACAACACTGATCAGTAAGGGGAAGTAGAAAACGAGGAAAGGAAGAGAAATCAACACCAAGTGAAGTGAGGAGTTCCATTTACACCGAATAGAACCAAAAAAATTAATATAAAGGGGAGGAAGAAGGTGTATTAGGAGTTCTGGGAGTGTCAAGAGAATGTAGAGACATTTTTCAAGGGATTTTACAACATCCATGCTCTCATGCCGAGTATCTTCACAACTATGGTATCTTGATCATACAATAAACAATCTCATAACATCCAAAAATATACTAACATGAGATACATTTAACCAAGACCTATATGTTACTCCCCACCATAGGATTACCCTCATCATCACTTTACATCCAATCTCCAAGCTCAAAGGCTCACACTCCATCCATACCTGAACGTGATGGCTGTAGTGGCCATAACTGCTCATACTAGAGCACCAATATAGAAGCATCAAAACATAACCCGTTCCTACTTCCCAGTAATGGTTTCCACAAAAAAATTTTAATTTAAAATCATAATGAGGGTTTCCACCCTCAAACAGCCAATGATGCACTCGCACTATATGAATTACCTTATACCACTTCTCAAGTGTAACCTCAACTGGTATCTCCATCAAACTAGAGAAGATATTTAAAAAGATCGATGTATAGCCAATAATTACTCATCACACTCAAGATAATGTCAAGATATAGGGAATGATTATATAAAAATAAGAGTATATTAAGATTTAATCAATAGGCATGTATCATTCTATTTGAGCCACACTCACATCAAAACATGCTACACTCACCTTTAACCAACTCCTGACACCACATTTCCCAAAAATGAGTGTCCAAGTCCACCCATGAGTTAATTACCTTACAAAACCTGATTTATTCTCAATATATCCTCTACCATAGAGGGAAATTTAACATCTTATCACATATCTTAGGAAACCATGCGTGTAGAAGGTCCTTGAAACCATCAGTTCTCGGCTCACACACAACCAATCATCAATTTAATGATTTAAATGGTACCATGCACAACCAACACATATCATTACCACCAGAATAACACTATCACAAGTCATCCCTTACAAATCCAAGATAACCATGCTACTTGGAATGTTAGTCACATTAATACCAAATATCCCTTGGAACTCCTCTTCAAAATCGAGAACCTCTATTATGCCACAATTTATTCCATGACCACCCATTACCTGGAATTTTTTCTGAAACTAAAGCATCAACCACCAAAATACTGATCAACAGGGCCAGGAACCTGAATATTTATTCACTTAAAACTTGATCTTGATACACAAAAATCCTAGGAATTTCTTTAGAAGTAAAAGGCATCATCATATCTATATTAAAAAACCCGATAACCTTCCATGTATCGGTATCAAAACAAGTGTCTAACTATGACCACTCCCTAAAAAGGAATCCATAAACTCTAGCCAACCCCTCTTGAAAGTTTTCCTAAATCAAATGGAATGTTGACCTATAAGGGTCAAAACTATCAAGCATTGGACTACTAGGGATATGATCCTCCACAAGAATCCTCATAAGGGACTTCCCCTAGAGTATCATGATATGAATGTATAAATGAGAACAAATTGATCCTCATTGAGAATCCATATAAGGTAATACCCTCTAGAGGTCTAGTTTACTAAGAATTCTCAAGTACCCATTAACATCGCACTAGGATATCCAATTAGATAACCATGAACAAAGTCCAATTAAGTAAAATATCATAGAAATCTAGATGGAAAAAATCCATGTAGGTTGTTATGAATTTTAGTTAACCAAAATTAAAAACAATACACCCATAAGGGGTTTACTGAAAAGGAATCAACTTACAAGGTTGAACTATGAGGTCCAACTATACTCACTCAATTTAGATAAGTAGAATTTCAATCCAATCTATGCGTGAAAACACCATATAGGTTGTTACTGACACTTTAAATAACTGAACTTAAGAAGTAACACCCTATACGGGGCCCAACACATAAGAATTATGTGCCCTATTGACCTACTAATGTCACTTCACCTCCTGTGCACTAGGACTAAGTCATCATTATCAGCGAAAAATGTCTCACCATAGATTCACATAGCTTTCCATTAGAAGGAAATATATATATTAAAGTCATACCAATTGAGTAGAATGAAACCAAGAACCTATATGGGAAAACACCAGTTAGGTTGTTATTGAAACTTTAAACAATTGGACTATGTATTTAGTAATAATCACACACTATAAGGCCTATAACATGTGAATACTATGTGCCAAATAAGATGAATGTGATGTATCTTTCATTTTCCAGTCAAGATTCAAAATCAATCACCGACCTCTTGCTATCAGGAAAAGAGCTAAAAATCCATCAATTGACTCTCAATAATGGGTTGAGAGCCATAAATCCATAATAAATCATAACTTCACACAAAATGTGTGCCACTCAAAGTGAAATCCATATAAAACTGTAAAATCACATATCAATAACAACAATCCCTTATCCCTGAAAACCAAGAATTCTTATTGGAATAGTTGTTCTTAACGCACCAGTACGATATCCATCACAAGTTCTGACACATTCCTAATACTCATATATACCATATCCCAAATAGAGACACAATAGTAAAGGAATAGCTCTGATACCACTTTGTAATATCCCAACCTAGATTCCACTAATCTGGTGCCCTGATCCAGTTCACCACAAGGCCTCAATCATACCTCTTCATATTCTATAGGATGCCGACTAGTAGTGAGGTCCTATGGTGTGTCCATGGAGAGACTATGCCCTCATGTCAGAGTAAGAAATAGTGAAAATAAACAAATAACATCCATATAATAAGATAAACATAGGATTAAAATAGTAAATATAAACAAGGTTTTAATAATAAAGGGAATATAGTAAAGGCCCAAATAACCATTTCATACATATAATACTGGTCACTCACTGGGTCAACCATACATTAAGGAGTACATAAAACAACTGAAATAAAAGTATGAGGATCTGCTACTAACTTCAATCCAGACCACATACCTGGTCTCCAAGACACTTCCAAGTTTCTCCAGCCCAGTAATAATCCACACGAGTAGCTCTACTCGATCATGCAACTTTGGACCTCAGCGTATCCATCATGTATCTATGCTCAACCTGAAAAGTATACTTAAGGTCTTCACACAAACCAAGGTTCATGTACATGGGGATGAGAAATAAATACAAATAGGCCACCCCAATGGTGAACCTATAATATGAATTAATAAGTGCATGCTCATGAAATATGCCTAGCCTATCCAAGAAACATGATAATGATAAAAAAAAGATACATAATTAATCCACAGTCGATCCTTGGGTCTATGATCCTGATCGAACATACTTACTTTGGTCCAAACCAGAGATGTCTCTAAAAAATGTGCAATTATATATATATATATATGTGTGTGTGTGTGTGTGTGTGTGAGTGTGTGTGTATATATATATATTACCACACACACACACACATATATACAATTAATGTGACAAGTAACATGAATCAACTGCAGCCGATCCTTGAATATATAAACCCTATTTTTTGGACATGTTGTGAATATGGAATTGAGTTGGATGTCATACCAATCAAGACATGTATAATTAAGTAGATCCTTGGGGTCCATAATCCCAACAGACAATACCTTCTTTGACCAGTATCTGAAATGTCTACAAGTAAGTTACGTCACCATAGGGGAAACATATCATGGACTTGGGTTCAACTGTACTCACCTCCAATCACTAAAATGAAGGATTCCAGGTAATAATCGGGAATCCAGTAAATATGGTATTAATATGGAAATCATTCCACTCAACCAATGTAAATCCTACATGATATCTGAATCCTAGTTCCTGGTTTATAGGTAATTAAACATTTTGACCCAGATAAACCCTAAGGTGATGACCTTAGGTGATCTAAAAAAGGAATGGTTTCCATATCCAAGTACATGATCAATATCCATTCAAATAAATGTCTCAATATCCTATTTCTAAAAATGTCTGGAGATTTTAGTAATGGTGTATCCACCCAACCCTAGGGAACATCCAAGACATTTCTCAAGGAGATCATAGTCTAATACTTGAGATTATCTGAAATCAATGATGAAGAGTTCCATTTCCAACACTGTGGTCAAGTAAGGCTCATAATACAGATCCCAAGAAGTATATATGATCATCCCAATAAACAAATAGGCTTAATATCTAGATCCAAATAATTATCTATAGGAATCCCAAATATTAAGTAGGCTCAACATCCGGATCTGAGGAAGCATGTCTGAGTATCCAAATAAACAATATCAGTCATATCCCATGAAGTACGTCT
Organism: Viscum album; assembly: GCA_963277665.1. Lineage (NCBI taxonomy): Eukaryota > Viridiplantae > Streptophyta > Magnoliopsida > Santalales > Viscaceae > Viscum > Viscum album. The sequence continues at coordinate 53,172,649 of OY728153.1, read as the reverse complement.
AGGTATCCTAATAATGTAATCATTAAAATAAAGGGACTAGAATCCAGATCCTAGGAAGTACCTCTAGAAATCCCTAATCATATATCACATCACATCATGCACCTTAGTTGAGAACTGGGAATCACCTTTGGAAATCATAGACACATCAAAAATAACCATGTGAATGCATAAGAAAAGAGTGAGGGTTATCGAAAACCCAAACCCACCATTACTTCCACAACCTCATGGGCTCACAATTTCAGTATGGGTTATATTGTGACACCTACTACCATCTCTACCCAAACCTGACATACTAGATTAGGGTTGGTCAAACATCGGGGTACCCACTGGGACCCCTAAATAAAAACACAGTATAGACATCCCACTTCGGATCCTTGGAATCAATAAGTAAGCAGAGGCATCCCACATGGGATCCTTGGAAAGAATAAGATATAGAGGCATTCTATATGGTATCCTATTAGTCAAAACATAAGAGGAGGTAGCCTATAGGGGATCCTTGAAAAGAATAGGTAAGTATAGGAATCCTACATAGGATACTTGGAAGGGTAAGTAAGGTAATTCATCCACATATGATCTTCTAAGTTGAAACACATGAGGAGGAATCCTATTGGGGATCCTCAGAAACTTCTAATATCACAACCTCCTATGATAGAAGAGAAAATATCGCATGAGAGATGTCATTAAAGGAACATATACATAAGAATCATTAAAGGGATATGAATGATGGACCATATCTAATCAAGCTATCACTCTAAGGAGATAACTGGAACTATTTACTAGAGGAAGCACTACTCCATTATAGCCCAGTCACCCCAAAATGAATATTAGGAGTCCTCAAATCATTCCAAGGGTTCCACCATTTTTATCAATGTAGAAAACACTAAAAATAGACTAATCATATGTTCAATTCTTAATTTGGGGTATAAAATAAGGAAAAACCATGAAAAGGTTAGAGAAGGAGAAGTACATGGTGTGTATACCCTAGTACATGATGTGTACTCTCAAAGTCCCACCTGGGTGTGTAATTTAGTCAAATATGGCACGTAATCCCATGCATATAGAGTGTGAGACATGTAAATAGTGTGTATTATACATGGGTTACTTAACCTTATATCTCATATGATCTATCCATGTGTTTTATCCTGGCTGTGTACACTGAATGGTGTATATCCCACACAGGGTTATAGACATGTACTCTACACAACCAAGTGCCCCTACACGGGTTGCTTGGTCATGTGTTCAACAACATGCCCAAGCACCAGTACACAAAATGTACACCCAGTACATGGTGTGTAAAAATAAAAATTTATCTTCCCCAAATGGGGATAACACATGAATTGTGTTCTTGAACTACACACCGTGTGATCGGGATTTCCGAATAGTAAACCCTTGTGAATGGCCCAAATCCCCATTTTCTCCACAAAATATATAGATCAACCCACCAGGGGTCCTTAACTTTCATAAATGGGATTTAAAATTGGTAATCTAGTAAATATACATGGATTTATGACATAAACTTAAAATAAAACTACATTTTGGTAGAATCTGCTAAAGCTTTACCTGTATTCACGTTCCACCACTGCTGCACAACGATCTAGATCCTTCTAAGATCCACGGCGGCACCTTACTTCTTTTATCCCTCCATCCCTCTCCCCCACTCTTCCCTTTATCTCTAAATAATGCAAAGGGAAATCCTATAGTGTAAAAATTAGGATATTGGGGGAGTAGAAGAAAAGAAAATAATAAAAGGAAAATAATAAAAAGAAAAGAAAAGAAAAAGAAAAAGGAAAAGGGGCCCAGGCCTATCCCCTATGCCCGACATGAGTTTATGACTCACCAAGGAAAATCTTTCCATTCTATAATAAAGGTTGGATATGGAATATATATCCAAAAATTTGTTAAAAATATACATCCTAACAAACATGTGTGAATAAATTAATATTTAATTAGTTAAATATTAAATATTAATTATTCTATGAAAATTTGAACAGTTTGGAATTCCATCAAACTCCCATACTAGGGTAAAAACTCTATTCTGGGACCAATGAAGTGGTCGTAAAAATCACATGATATCATATTATATGGTAAAATACCATTTTAACCCTTATAAGCATCTAAAATAAAAAATTTACATTTCTACTCGAATTCATAGTTTGAAAAAACACGGGTCATTGAACATATACCATTGGAAGAGGGTCCATATGTTTGTATCATCTGGTGATGGGAAATATTCTTATGTAGGTATAGAGTTACATTGATTCGGGCATGCCAAGCATACGTACAACTGAAGACGAGCAGACAACCATGAGTCATGAGTGTAACCTGCCCTTAGAGTTAGGCGTGGAGAGTATCCTTAAAGGAAGAATGTGTATTGTCCTTAAAGGATAACATAGTTAAATTCATGATCTAATTCACCTAATAACTAATTATGATATTCTTATGGTATAACACTGAAGAAGGTATGACTGGGGTTCATGGAATCTTGTTTTGGGCATGATGAATCGATATATGATTGGTTTTATTCTTGTATGTGCATTTACCTTTCCATCATGACATACACCTCTATATACATTCACACTTGTGTTAATGATGCATTAGTGATTTCCTAAAAGTTTTATACTCACACTCTACATGGAAATCCTGATGCACATGCCGACTTCATGATCTAGGATCTAGAGAAGGGAAAGGGCCCAATGGTAGGTTTCTAAGGATCTTGGAGTTAGAGCATGGATGTACTATCGAGAGAGAATTCAGATAGCTACTATAATATTTTATTTATATATTTTCTATTATATTTCTCATACTTGTTGACCTACCAAATTGGGGGTTTGTTTGGTTTATTATTGTGTGAACTAACATGAAATCTACTATTGCATCTTTTTTTATGTTATCTTTCACTATGACATTGAGTCAGCCTATGTTTATGTTTTTATATTTGGAGTTTATCTATGATTACTGAAAGTATAGTCTCCAAAAAATATTCTTAGAATCTCTCCACTAGTCAAAGGCCTATTGTGTATGATGTGTTCATGAGGTCATGTGACACTTAGACTCAGACCCATCGATTCAGGTCAAGGTGTTACAAAATGGTATCAGGGCCTTAGTTTACTTTATTTTATTTTTGGATATTTTGGGACATGGTATAATGAAGATAGGCTATTGGAACTCAAGTAAGGGAGTTTCCATGTTCCTAGTGAGCTCATGTGTAGGGAACCTTCAAGTTACCATGATAGGATTACTATTACACTTTATTGGATTTGGGTGTGTTCATGCATCATGAATAAGAATGTAGCATCACATGTCACATATATACCTATTGTGTGATGTACAACAACTATTTATTAAATTGCCTTGAATTATTAATTGTTATGTGATGTATATGGACTCTATACTATTATGATTTATCTGATATGGAATTAGATATTTTAACTTGTGCTTACTATTATATATTATATATATATATATATTATTATGGATAATGTGATGGTATTGGGGCCTAATCTTGAGCCTTAGGTATATTTTTGAGTGTTATACCTTTTGTGTGGGTATATCCTTCGATATATCTTCCTATAGAAATCCCTTATGTGTGTCTTATAACTACTTAATTTTATCTTGTAAGTAATTTTTTATAGAAATTTTAAATGTTTATTTGTAATTTTAGAAAAAAGACACATCAGAGATGCCAGAATTCTCATATTAGGGAGGAAGTTCTAGTTCCACCATAGGCTATGCAGGAGGATTCACCTTGGTGTGCTCCCACACATGATCTAGTGGTTCAGATAGTAAACCCACCTTAACCCAGAGTCTTACATATTGCATCTGATTTGGGTGGATGTGTGTAAAGGATAATGATTGGCTATGACTGAGACCTTCAGATCTGGAATATTTCTATATTCCATGGAACTGGTGGTCCTCATGATTTTGGTGACTATATTGACATTATCGAGGGAATATTTGATTTGGTATAGACTCCTGATGATAAAATGGTGAAATTGGATGCATTTTTTGCTTCAAGGACCCTCCCGAAGGTGGTGGAGTGTCATGGGTTAGGCCGTAAAGAATGATGGTCTTACTTGGGAGGAATTCAAGGAGATTTTATTTAATGAGTTATTTCCTGACACATTGAATACAGACAAACCACAAGTTTATATGGAGCTTCAGTAGGGTATAATGTTAGTTTCTTCTTAGTCATATCACTTTATAGAGTTACTACACTTTTCTCATCTTTTAGAAGGGAATGAGGCATCAAATTCTAGGAATATTGAGGTCATCCTTTATCTGGATCATAGACTTCATTTTTGGGGATTTGACCTAAAGACATATATAGAGGTGATTCTCAAAGTCATAACTTTTGAGAAGGATTTAGAGGAGGATAAGCTTACAGGTTTTCTTCCAACTTACAACGGATCAACAACTAGTATTTTTAGTGCTGTAATGAGTGCCTCTTCTGGTAGTAGGAAGTAAAAGGATATGGAGGTACAACAGGTTGGCAGATAGGTGGATCAAAGTAGGGATTATTCCACTCCCTCTGTGGGAGGTGGTTCTACCAGGTGCTACAACTATGGATGGAAAATAAATTTTAGTACATCGTGCATGAGTTCACCAAGAGAATATCACTGATGTGGAAATATGGGTTATCTTCAATGATTTTGTTCCAAGGTGTCATACCTAGATTCAAGGAGGATAGGTTAGGGTGTAGGTGGAGGTTGTCAATAACAGACCTGAGTACTATAGACTTCAGTGAATCTAGTGAGTCATGAATTGCAGAGGAAAGGTCATGCTCTAGAGGTAGGAAGGATGTATGCAGTGGATGAGGTTCAAGAAATCAGTGGAGATGGACCTTATATATTTAGAGTTATGGTTTTGATTTCCTATACTTTATCTACTACTTTGTTTGATGCACGATCTCCCTATTCTTTAATATTTTCCCAAGTCATTGCTGGCCTAGATTTTCTAGTTAATTTATCTTCCGAGTCTCTCTCTATTAACACACATTTGGGAAAGAGAGTAGACCATCATTAGTGATGTCGTAAATTTCCCATAATTGTTTCTAGATTTAGAAATTTTTGGGACTTAATAATCTTAGATATGACTAGTTTCGATGTGATATTTGGAATGGAGTGGTTGATCAATCATCAATATCATATTGACTGCTATCAAAGATGTGTATCTTTCGTTAAGACTATAAGAGATAGGTTTATGTTGACCAAGGAGTGGGATATTAGAGAAGGTAGGATGGGATTAGACCCAATCCAGATTTGAGCTATCACAACACAAGTAACAGGACATACTCTCTTAGTAGAATCTGTAGTACCCCTACCATCTTCCTTCCCAAAGTGGATCGTTATTAGGATGTATTCTGAGATAAATTATCTAGTATTCCTCCAGAAAAAGGAAACAAGTTTGAGATTGATCTTTTTCCTAGGGTACAATCAATATCGATTCCTCTTTATCCTATGATAAAAGCTAAGTTGAGAGAGTTGAAGGTTCAATTAGAGGAATTGTAGGTAAAGGTATTTATTTGACCGATCACTTCTCCTTAGAGTGATCTAGTGTTGTTTTCTAAGAAGGTAGATGATAGTCTATGATTATGTGTAGACTTAAATAAGGAGAATTAGGTAAAAATGAATAACAGGTACCCTTTAACCATGATTGAAAATCGGTTTAATCAATTACAAGTATTCCAATTATTTTCTAATATTGACCTTCATTTAGGCTGCCATCAACTATGGGTTAGAGAAGATGATATTCTCAAGACAATATTTATGAGTATATATAAACTGTATGAATATATTGTTAGGAATTTTGGGTTGAAACATTCTCTAATGGTGTTCATGGATATCATGAACATGATTTTTCATCCATACCTTGCCCCCTTCATTATTGTATTCATGGATGATATCTTGATATATTTACAGAATTTAGATATACATACTAGGCACCTTGATATTATATTGAGTACACTTAGAGCACATCATCTTCATTCCAAACTATCAAAGTATCACTTTTGGATTCCGGAGGTGTGGTTCCTTTGGAATGTGGTTTTTGAGGTAAGGATTTTAGTAGACTTGGTGATGGTCGAGGCTATGATGTATTGAGAATTCCCCACGAATTAATTTTAGATTAAGAGTTTTCTTTTGATAGAGGGGTACTATTCACATTTCATTCAAGAATTCTTCCCTTATACAACATAGATGATAGAGTTGACAAAAAATGGGTTGAATTTTGAGTGGTCTAAGAAGTGTGAAGAGGAATTCCAAGAGCTTAAGAGGAGATTGACGACCAACTCAGTTTTGATCCTTCTATTGTTTGGGATTGGATATGCAATGTACTATGATTCCTTAGGTGTTGTATTGAGATCTGGGTTGATATATAGGGATTGTATAGTCACTTATGGGTCATATAATTTGCAACCCAGTGAATAGAACTACTCAGCATATGATTTAGAGTTGGAAGCTATGATCCATGCTCTAAAGTATAGATGAAATTATCTATTTATCTGGAGGTCTATCATCTACATAGAACATAAGATCTTACAATAAATCTTCTCTTAGTGATGTTTCAATATGAGGTAGAGGCGTTGGGTTCAGTATTTATAGATATATGACATTTAGATTTCCCATCTCTAGGGAAAGTGAGATAGCCCCGAATCCGTACTCCTAGATCCGGTGCTAAAAATACAATTTTTACATTTCTGGATTTGATATCAATAAACGTGACCCAATTTCAACCATCCAAAACTTACAATATCAAAAGGAAATATTGGATAACTTACATACCCAAGGATATTTTAGGTTTAAGGTTTTGGATGATTAGGAAACCTTAATACATATAAGAGTTTATACAAAACTGTATAAAATCATATCTGGATTCACTCGAGTAAGACTATTAATTGAGAACATTCATCATTTATATTATACTCATCACTATACCTATGAAAATAATTTTATAACTTGAGGTGAGAAAAAAATTTCTTAGTAAAGGGTTTTGAAATATCAGGTGAAATCGTTTCTCTTTAAAAATGTTATATAAACTATTTTAAAAACATTTTTTTATAAAATATTTTATGCAAATAAATAATTTTATAAAAAAAATAATTCTCTCTAAACAACCATTTAGGGTTTTCAAAATCCATACTAAGAGATACTTTTTAAAAATTTTAAAATAAATATTATTTTGTAAACCTATTTTATTTCAAAATGTAAAATCCTTTGAAATAAATATATATTTTTCATTTGAAAACTTCAAAACATTACTTTTGAAAATAATATCTCTTTATGTAATTTAATGATACCCAGGAAAATTTAAGAAAACATTGTGGAAACTTGGAATATTGGAGGTCTAAAATTCACTATTAGGACAAAGGCCCCTTGAGATTATGGATTCACTGCCTATTCCTCATCATCATAAACAATACCCAAGTGTAAAATTTTAAATAACACATTTTTTATAAATATTTTCTTTCTCATTAGAAATCCATTAAAATAACCCTTTGAAAACTTCACATATATGTAATTTATTTTAAAAGAGAAAAATAATTACATATCTAATGAACATATCCATTGTTTCCTGAAAGGAAATATATGCTTTCATAAATATTATAATTAATACAAAATTTATGGGTAATAATTGTAAATTATACTTAAAACATTACCTTCATAAAATATATGTAATTTCAATAATAAATATAGTGCATGGAAATACAATTCATATAATAATTAAATAAATTTAAAAAAAAAATTCACACATGAAATACTAATTTTTATACCCTATAAAACCATTTATTGAAATTATAAATCCTTAAAAAAAATTTATAAAACAAACTCTTTTAAAAATATGATTTTGAATAAATAATTTTGAAAACTTTTTTTCTTTACAAGAAAGGGGTTTTCAAACCATAAATTTATTTTCCATTATAATAAGGGTTTTTACTTGAAATCTTAAAACATAAGTTTAAAATCATATCCCCTTACAAGAGAGGGTTTTGGAAAAATAGATGTTTAATAATTTTTTCCCTTACCTCAATTCCAAAACTATGTTAATTTATCCCTAAGGATCACTTTAACAGAATACTTGGACTCTTATATAGTTCTCTTTATTTTGAGATTGGATTCGCAAGAACATATAAACACATTCTATCTCATTATTTTTCTTGTGAAAATAATTCAATCAATAAGGATATATTTAAAAGAACTTGGATGTTTACTATTCATAGAGAAGGATCACCTTTATAAAGGCGATTCTAAACCATATAATTTAATTTTAATATAATATATTGATAGGATAAGAATTTATTAATAGAAAAATCAATAAATATATCTCTCTCATTAACATATGATTTTACACATGGAACTAATATAGGATTTTACTAAGACAACATTTCTATTTTTCCTATAAAATATTTGATAAACTCAAAACATGAATCTTCTAGGGTGGTTTAGTTTTTTTTGTCTTACAATATATGATGAAATCTATTCCAGTTCATGCAGAGAAAAAAAATTAAGGTTTTATATATGTTGATTTGTCACATTTCACTAATTTTATATTATTTTTCAATAAAATCATCATGTAAAATGATATGATAATGATATATTATATAGATATATATACATTTATTATCTGTACTTTTTAAACGAGGAAGAAGATGATGCAAAAGTAGGTTTGAATTTGAAAGTGAACTTATCTTTACGCGGCTTTGAACTCACCAGAAGAGATATGGTTTACCCTTATGTAAATAATATGATACCCTTATAAGGGATTTGGTTCAGTGGTTTTACCCTTACATGGGATATGGTTTACCCTTATGTAAATAATATGATACCCTTACTTGACTTTTGAGATGTAGGGTGTACACTTACACAAGTGATGGAGTACCCTTAAATAGGTACTGAATTACCTTTATATAATCTTTTTAACTCACTGGTTACCCTTATGTAACTACTAAATGACCCTTACATGACATATGTGACCCTTAATATAGAGACCCTATTTTTTATTACATAAATATTACATCATTTCAATGATAAAAAACATAATATTTTTACAAAACCAAGATACAAAGGTTTAGTTTCATGGAAAAATTAGGACCATACATAACTTTTACATAACAAAACATAAAAATTTATTTAATTACTTCTTCTCTAGCTTCTTATTGACCCTCATATTCTCTTTAGTAAAAGTATTCACATGAGGATATACATAAAAAGAAGGGGTGATCTAAAATCCCAGTAAGAGGATAAATAAGATACATGAAACATGGGTGAGAATAATAATAATCATAAAATCATCATCATAATCATGAGTGGAAGCATTATATAAAGGCATGGAATGTGTAAATTCATAAAAATGAAACATAATGTCTTAGTGGTTAACCACCACATAATATTGTTAAAAAATCTAGCATCATGAACATGTATATTTCAATTTTTTCCACGAGATATATCAAATTACATAATTAATTGGATAACTATATAATTTTGGGCACACCCATCACATCATAACATTTATATGTGCTATATAATTCTGGGGGAACCTGTCACATCATAACATTTACATTATCATGCATGCCACATATAACCTATATCAATATTGGAAATAAAATAACCCATGGAAAGGAATGGGTTTAATTTAATAAATAATAAATTCATGAAAAAACCTTGGGGTTCCCAAAATAAAGAGGTAATAACATAATTGATATAAGAATCATCAATCTCGAGTGAGGAAGAAACAATCTCACGAGAAGTAAAAGTTATATTTTTAGAAAGAAGAGTTCTTTTGAAAAATATTTTCATTTAACAAAAAATAAGATTATAAACATGTATATATATAAGATAAAATTTAAGGATAAATATATTATATTTAAGGAACATTAAAGTTAAATTAATACTGAAAATGGAGTGAAATAGGGAAAACCTAAAAGAAGAGAGTTGGGTTTGAGAATCCCCTTACTTTTTTTCCGAATGATTTCTTCACTTTAATATCCTAGATAATAAAATTAAATTAATTAATTAAAAAACCCACTTAATTTTATACATTAATTTCATTCATTATAGTTTTATTAATTTAATTTATGGGATTTTCAATGAGTTATAGAGTTTAATTTCATCATTTGAGAGTGTTCGTTTTCTTGGTATTCATGACCAGTTCGCTTGTATTTGAGTATGAAATTTCAAGTAAAATGAGAATGATTCTACAAAATTGTTATTAATGAAAATAAAGAAGTGTAATTGGTATTATATATATATATATATTTAATATGTTATGATGATTATTTATTATATTGAATGTTAATGAAAATGATTTAATTAATTTTGGCAGTTTTGCGACCATTATAAGATTATATTATTTTATTTAACATCATGTTTATATATTAATTTCAGAAAATTATATAAATTATAATATTTATAATAAAATATTATTTAACCATAATTATGGTTTTATGACCATCCGTGAAGGTGATAGTGAAAAATGAATATGCATCATCCACGGTGGCGGTAAATCGACACACCACGAACGATATTTCCATGTTTAGAAAAAAAGAAAAGAGAAGAGGCTTAAAGATGAATTATTCCATTCGAATAATAAAATCCCAGTATATAAATGATACTGGATTTATCATGACTCTTTTATAGGTGTATATGAGGTTAGAATAAGAAAATAAATGGAATTTAAAAGAAAATAAAAGAAAAAGAAAGAGGATTTTACCTCTTGAATTTCTCCTCCTTGAGAACCTCCTTAGGGAAAAGGGTTTGATATTTTTATGAGACCAAGATCTCATGGAAGTGGGGGAGGGTCCTAGGAATAGGATTGAGTATAATTTTTATAAGACAGAAAACTTGAAAGGTGTGATGAGAAGAGGTGGTGAGGGGTGATATTTATAGGGGAGGATAGGGGTGCTTTCTCATTATTTTATTCATTAGTTCATTGTTTTGGATCAAGACTATAAATAGTTTTGAGAATTATCACAAGATATAATAAAATAATGAATTATAGTTAAATATTTTCGGTTTAAATCATCCATAAATCATATATGACTCAATAATTCATGTATTTATCCTTTATCGTAAATTATTGTATTTTACTATTTACTAAAAATTCAAGTATTTTAGAAAAATCCCAGAAATTCACTCTAACCATTTTTTGACATGTGGAATTCAAAAATGAGCTCCATTTTATAAAATAATTTTATAAATATGAGAAATTTAATTTTTAATTAAAATCATCATTTACTTGGAAAATACTAATTTTAAAATTATAACTGATTTTATAATACATTGAAAAATTACATAAGGTCTTGCAAAATTATATTATAATCATAAGAAAACAAATTACTAATTTATGAATACATTTTATGAAAATAAATTTTCTTTTAAATTATTATATTAATTATAAAATTGTAATTAAATATTTATAACTTGACTAACACCCAATTTATCATTTCTAAAACGTTTATTTACTTATACCATGAAATAAATATATCATATTTTAATTCATAAGATACTAAATTTTATTTATAAATTTATAGGTGAGTTTACTATTCTATTAGTCTGATTACTATTCATAATGATTATATTACTATTCTGAAGATCAAGTTACTATTCCATTACTAGTGGTTCTTTAACTTATAGAAATACCTTTTATTTCATTAATTATTCATTTATAAAGTTTGTATTGTGTTCTCAAAGTGATTTTATGTGGTTTATACTATATGAAATAATTATTCTAAGGGAATTTACATTGATAAAAGTTTTTGGTTGTTAAACTTAATTAGTGTATGGGGGAAAGGTTACCCTTACATAGTGGTATAACTACCATTACACGAACATAGAGAAGAATATATACCCATAAATAGGTGAGGCTTCGGGCGAGCTAACTTTACGAAGTGACGAGTCTTACCTTTATGTGAGATCATAATTGAGTTCAAACCCTTATGTAACCTTCAAATTGCAGTTCTAACCTTATACAATATCCAAAATCACTTCCTTACCCTTATGTGATCTATAAAATCCCTCAATGAACTTTATGAAACTAAAAATCTCTTTATTACCTTACATAGAATTTATTTTTATAAAAAATAAGATTTTAAAAATTAATTTTTTTTATAATTCCATTAATTCTAATTATATTAAAAAAGTTGTAACCCATTAATAATTACATTTAATCATTTCATTCTTATTTTATTATATTCATTTTAAATAAATAATTTCTTTACCAAGATAAATATTATAAATTTATATTTACTAATAGTTATAATTCATCACTTAATTTTATTATAATATTACCCACATAAGTTATAAACATTTTCTTGATTAAATTATAAATTCCATAATGATGTTATGTTTCAATAAACTTTTTTTGTACATCATATTTATTGAATAATAAGAATATATTCTATATTTAATATTACAATAAAATTTTTATTCATTATTTCAATGTCATTAAATAAGTTATAAGTAATTAATTTACATATTACCCATATGTTAATAATCATCATTTTGATTTCAAAACAAAATCAATTATTTTTAGCTATAAATTCTGAAAAGATAACATATTAAATGTGACTTTATGTTTAATAAAAATCTATTCATATTATTTCTTGGAAAATGTAGTGACCGGACCCAAAAATCCCAAAGACGGTATCTATTACCATTACATTGGAATTATTACAAGGAGTCAAATCTCAAAGGTTTGAAGAGTTTAGTAGTATTGGTAAACCAGATATATACATGAGTCTTGTATTAAAAATAAATACACTAATTACAACATAATTTTTTTTTCTTTCTGGGATAACTTTATTCCATATAGAATATCCCTTCATATCTTTCATAGTATGCTTCTTATATTATTAGGGAAAGGAAACAAAATAAGGGTGATCTAAAATTCTCAGTGTGGGTAAAGTATACTGAAATAAATAATGAATCAATGAGAATAATAATTATGGAATGGTAAATAACTAAACACACATACCATGAAATCAAAAAACTGAGAATGAAGTGTATAAACAATATGTAAAGGTAATAATCAATATGGAAAGGTAAGAAACTGAAACAAATTCCATTTAATAAATAAAAAAATATTGAAATTCATCCATAGACTTTGCTATAGTGAAAATTTCATGGATAATAAATACTAAATCAAAATGAAGGAAATGCTTAATTATTGGATGTCATATCTCAAGCACATTAAAACCTCTAATATCAAAATCCATCCTCTATACAGTTTAAAACTATAGGTAGAAACCCATTTAATTTTCACAACTTAATTTTATCATGATAAAATTTCAATGCATCGAGGGGATATATAAATTCCGGGCCCACTCGTCCTTGCATGTCCAAATAATTCTTCATATTCAGTAATTTATTTAATTAACAGAAAATATGCCTTATCAAATATTCATATTAAATAAATAATTTATATTTATCAATATTTCCATATATTATAAAATAAATTTTGAAGTAAAAACTATATGAAAAATGGTATATGGTTAAGGAAATAATCATATCCATGAAAAATGATATGGATATTTAGGGGAAATTCAATTTCAAATGATCATAGAAACTTAAATATTTTAAGGGGACTAAAAGGATCCAAGGAAGTTCATGTCATTACTATACTTGTAAAAATCAATCATAAACCATCTAGAGGAGGAATAAGGATGGTATCAATATAGAATATCCCTAGTGTAGTAAAAATAATTGGCTTTTTTCATTGATGAATAGAAATACTATAAAAATATATTTTAAAAACATTCTTGAGAAAAATATCCTTTTTATATCAATTTTTTTTTTGTAAATATCTACTTTGAAAATCACTTTTGAAAAAAATTTGTTTAAAAAATAACCTTTTAAACATTAAAAGTAAGCTTCAAAGAAATGATGACAGGTAAATCCTTACATACCATATGAGGTAAAAAGAATATTCATTTTTCATGGTAAAAAGGATAGAAAAATTCCTTATCCAGAATGTGACAAGAATATTCCTTTGAAAACATTAGTAAAAGAAAAAAAGGGTAAAAATTCATTTAGTAAATCATTTTGGAAAGATTAAAAACATTTTTTGGAAACATTTTTTGAAAACAAGGTTTTTTAGAAGAAAATAGGTTCTTCGACTAAAGTGATAATGAAGTTGGGTTTTCTTAAAAATATTTTCTAAAACATTTTGAGTACCAAAGAGTGGAAAATGGTAATAATACTTTAAAAAGGTCATGAGTAGATAGAGGATAGAAAAAAGGGTTTATTTAAAAAAATTTAATATAATTTTATTGAATAGAAATACCTTTGAAAGAATATTAAAATTATTCTTGAGGAAAATAATCTTTAAACCTTCCAAAGTATTCCATACTACTTTGAAGCATTTTAAATCATAAGACTTATAGAGTAATAAAATTAAATTAATGTTTTAAATACCATTAATATAAACTTATTAATCATATAATATATAAGAAAGAGCAGTATATACACCACACAAAATAATTAAGTGGTGAATATGACATTTATCATAAATATTTAAAAAGTGAGATAAAAATCCTTTATCTTGAGTGTGAACTGTATCATTTGTATTTATATTCTTGAATACTAAACTTATGTTAATTATTTAATTTCCTAATAAAATTTTTCATGTTTATCATTACTTTCATTTCCCTATTTACCATTTTGTATACAAATACTTGAACAATTAAGTTTACATTGAGTGTTTGGACCAAATTTAGTTTATGTGTCAAAAAAAACTTTGGTAGGTAAAATATGGTCAAAGGGTTAATTATATAACATTTAAAGAATAATAATGAAATAATTATCATATTTATACATCAATTATACTTTTAAAACCAATCATTAAATATTGTTTTGAAAAATTAACAAACGTTATAATCATGGAGACGGTAGACTGTACATATGCACGAGTAAAGTTCCCATTTTTCAATGATCATTATGGAAATAATGTAATCCACATTAATCTTTAAATAATTATCATTATATCATAAATACCATATTATTTAATCATATATATTTATATATATAATTATTTTTATGTAAAAGGAATCACATCGTGTTGAAGAGGCGGTAGTCCACACGTCCACGAACGACGTTATCATTTTTTAAGTGTGCGAAAGGGTAATAAAGAAAATTATATATATTATATTTCCAGAATGGTAATTATGTCATGAAAATAATATATATAGTTTCATGTCACATATTTTTAATTAAAACCATCCTTTATACATTCCATGTATTGTGTTTTCGAATCACATCGCTTTTAGGAGGCGGTGGTCCACACTTCCACAAATGATGTTATAGTATTTACAAAAAATAAAAATCATAAAGGCATGTTATATATAAAAATTATAGAAGAATAAATACACTATAAATATCATATATATCTTATATAAATAGTCTGTGCATCATAATTCCCACCATGAGAGGTGGTAATGGAAGAACGAACAATCGTCATTTTGTGAGGTGATACTTCGCCGTAAAAATAAATGGAAAGTTAGTTACCCATTAGATGGAAGTTTGTGTAAGTTTAAATCTAAAAATTAACATAAGAAAATATCAATACATTTAGGATACTATTTTCTTTTATATAATAATAGAGTTGGAAGAGTTGATGCGCTGGAGAATGAAAATAAAACTAAAGAGTTTGAGGAATGTTGATACCTCTTCTTTGGGTAACTCCTTTTGGTTTTCACCAAAGGGACTCCTTGGATGAATTTATTACCATGGAGAGGGTTATATGTTGATTTAATGTATTTTTAGGATATATTTTGGTACATATTTTTCTAGAAAAAGTGTCTTGATAGGTGTGATGAAGTGGGAGGCTTGAGTGATTTTTTATAGCGGAGAAGGAGTGGCACTCTTGTAAATTCTGGAAAAGAAAATCCCACCAACATTTTTACCATTTAAATTGGATCCAATTATGGAAAAAATTATATAAAAGGTAGGATAGGTTATAAATATGTCCATCTAATGGTTTTTTACAAGTTTATAGTCCATTTTGGCTCTTAATTTTTAGGTTTAGTCCCATGTTAAACTAATTTTCTCTTAATCGTTGTAATTCCTCCAATGGCCCGAAGGCCTTTATTTTTTATTGATTTTGATAATCCACCATTCAAGGGGTGAGGTGAAACCCTAAAAAGGCCCGTAGGCGTAAGTATTAGATGGACCATAGGCCTTAGAGGAATTCATTTCCCGTAGGCCTCAAAAATTACATACAACCCAGACTAACTACTTGAAACTGCTCCTCCCCAGCATCTTCATCATGAAATCAACTCTCCACATTCTCATGACTATTCGGCTAGGTATTCCCATGCATGCACAGGCTTTTCCTGATGCTAGGTTCCATGCCCTCTCATTCTTGCAATCAGTTTAGCTTCTGCTACAGTGAAATCTCCTTGCTCATCCTCCTTGTAGAGCTTATTCCTTGTAGGTTGTCTGGTTTTCATCTTCACTTAAGGTGGCCTAAAAGCCTTGAGGTGGCCCAAAGGACTTACCGACCTGAAGTCCTGGGTGGCTTGATGGCCGTACAGGACTCAGGGACTAAATCGGTGGCCCAAAGGGCCAAATGGGGGCATATTCTCAGCTGCAACAGTGCCAAAAAATGTCTGCTACAGTTCCCGCTACAGTACCTGCTATAGTACTGCACAGTCCGCTACAGTACCTTCTATAGTACTGCTACAGTACCTTCTACAGTACTGCTACAACACCCCGAAAATTCTGCCTCCACCTGGATTTGATCCCTGGTCACTTGGATGCACTTACAGAGTCCTTACCAACCGGGCTAATGCTCATGTGCTAATCGTTGTAATTAATTTCAATCACTTTCAATATTATTTTTTGTCAAAAACTAATTTGAACTTATTAAAAATTATAAATTTTAATTATTCAAAATATGAAATCCATTTTCTAAAATTCTAATCACATAAGTGGCAGAAATTAATTTAAAATTAATCCTGCAGATGAGACAACAATACATGTTTTTAAAGTAAAACTGTTCAAAAGTTTGAGATGTTTTTATATCCAATTTCAATGTGAAATTGATTCAAATTACCTAAATTTTATTAATTAATAAAAAATTTATCTAATCAAAATTTAAAACTAGTTTAAAATATAATTTAACCTTATAAAAACATTTTCTTTATATTCATTTGGTTCTTATATTCATTTCTAATTAATTTGTAACCAATGAATTCATTTAATATTTGTGTAAACCATATATTTTAATAAGTTAGTTAATATTATTCATAACCACTAATTTAATGTCTAGGTTATATCTTACTATATTAAATAATAATATTTTAATAATATATTATTTTTTGGTAAAACTCGGTCTTGCGTGTAATGCAAGCCATCGAAGAAAGTCTTTGTTATGTATGATGAAAGCTAACTCAGTGTCATATGCATTTCAAGCTATAAAATATATTGAATTTATTTAAAATAGTATTTATATTAAAAATTATTAGTATATTATATTCCCTTTGGTGTTTGGTGTTTCATTTCATACACGATATCGAATAAAATGTTCATACTTTAGATTTTTGGGGCATTATATTCTCCCCACCTTAATTAAATTGCATCCTCACAATTTAAACTTGATCTTGGTGATAGATTTCTTGATATTTCCTATGTTTTAAATCTTACATCATGATAAGGGTTCATAAAAAATCCTATATAAAGTAGAGATTGGGAAGTAAAAATTTCACATGGACTAACATATAAAATGGTCTCTAGGTAGGTGAACATTAGTAGAAAGTAAAGATATGTACTTGGAGGAAAATCATAAATATTTATAGGGAGTGATTGAGGTCATCAGTCACAAATAATTGAATGTTGAGGGACTCAAATCCATAAATCTTTTTTGATTTAGAAGAATCTAGGTTCAACAAAAATCAAGGTATTAAGACAATTCTTTAAGATCCTTTTACTCATGTTGAGAAATCCCTTTACTTCCTAAGAATATAAGGAAATTTACTTACATGATATGTTTTAATTTAATATGAACAATTACATCTTTTGGTTGTGCTTCTATGAAATTCTAATTCATCTCTTACTTTAAGAAATAGGTATCAAAAAATTAACTTTGATCACTGAAGCACTAACATAAACATTTAACGGAACTTAAGGCCCATAAAAGATTGAAAAGTTTTAATATTTTTTTCTAACAATTCTCTGAATCCAATTTGGTTAATACATTAATATATGAACCTTAAAAGTTAAACTAAGGGTTCATCATTAATATTTATTCATAAGATTGTTTGACTAAAAACCATGACATATTAACTAGTACTTTGCGTAGGTCGGTGGTTGGTGTGAAACCTTTATCATCCTTATGTCATGGATTCAAGACCCATGAACTTTATAGACTTGATTAGTTGTCACCTAACATACGTGGAACTATGTGTGCGAAAAGGGTAGGCGGTTTTTAGAGATATGAGACTATCTCTCTCTAAAATTCTTAGGAGTTTAGGGTTTCTTTGCCCTTTATCTTGATCTCACCCCTCATGGAGGATTCCTTTCTCATGCCTGGGAGGTTCTAATCTCATCGATTCATGCCTCTTTGTGCAAATCATCCCATCATGGACCAAGATCTCTCTGCCGACAATCAAAGAGTCGAAATCCCGAATGCAAAGGTTCGCAATCAAACGCCTATTGTCAGAACCCAGGGGATCTATTTTCTAGATGCTCTGAAGGGAACCACACTGGGAAATGATGATGCATCGAAGGTGCCTCTCTTTAAAAAAATTGAAGATGGCAGCTACTTGGTGGAAGCAGACCCGATTGCTCTTCTACAACACACTCAAATGTGCAAATATTATGTTATGTTCCGTATATCCTACCTCAAAGGTGATCATCCCTAGAACCTTACTGATTTATATTCATGTATTTCTCACTGTTGGAATTTATCAAATTGGAAAATTTTACCGATAGGAAAAGGGTATTATCATATTTTGTTAAGCACACAAGAGGATCTTGATAGAGTTTGGAGGACTGTAAATCTAAATATGAGACCGGGTTTTATCATATTATCTAAGCAGGACTTTGATTTCAACACATATAAATATAGTAAGATAATGGAACAAGTTTGGATTAGGATTCACAGTCTGAATTGGTTCTTTTGGCATCCAAAAATTTTAAATGACATTGTCTCCTATATAGAAACCCCTCTCAAAAAATATAATATAATGTTAAATGCTAACTTACGGATTTTTTTGTGGGTGATGGTTGAAATAAACCTTGATTCAAAATTGCTTAATTATATTACCTTCAATGAAAATAATTAAAAAACTGAAATCATAATAGAATATAAATGAAATCCCCCATTCTGTGATCTCTGTAAGATCATTGGTCATAACATTTATAATTGAAGGGTGGTTAGGAAACAAGTTAACCCACCAATTGAAAATGAATGGAAAGAATTTAAGAAAAAAAGAAGGATAAATATCCCATTATAGAATAACAAAAAAAAACTGAAGTCTGGGTAAAAAAAATACACAATTTGACACTCTTAGGTGACTCCTTGGGTATCAATTAGGCTAATGTTGGTGAAGAGGAAGAAAATTTCAATTTGGACCAAAATTTTCTAGCTGAATTGGAAACTCTGGTTATTGATACCCTCAGACTCTCCAACCAGGAACTAGAGAGAGAATATATAGATACTTGTGAGAAATTATCATGCTCTAAATCCAACAATGATGTAACTAACCTGGGTAGGAGGGATAAACTGTCGCCACCTATTCAAATAAAATGTAATTCTTGTAGTTCTTTCACTGCACCTTGTCATGGAACAAGTTTCTAGGGGTCAATTCCTATGCAAGCAGAGAAGGATAAAAACTTCTCAACTCTGGGAAATGGACTAATCAAGGACACCCCCTCCTTGAAGTCTTCTTCTACACTAGGGGTTGGAAATAAAAATAGTAATATGAAAAAGGAATCTGATTCTAATAGTCATCCTCTTTCTTTCTCTCAAGTTAACAATTTCACTGGTAGTAATGTTAACACTAAAACTATGCTCTTGAAGCAAGATGTTGTTCATGTGAATAAATATCCTATTGTTGTTGCAATAATCCATGCTAGTGATAGTTTCTCAAATGTTATGAACCCCATTACTCCTGTAGAAGAATCCCATATCTCTATGAAGGGTCTTATGTAGGATATTTTTCACCCTATTATCTTAGTTATGAAAGATAAAATCTACCCTGTGGTGGAGTCACACTTGGAATTAGACCCTGATAACACTTCAGATGGAGATACACATCCTTATAGCTACCTTAAGCAAGTCCATGAATCCAAGGACCTGATATTGGATGCAAAGGCTTCAGGTGATGAGCATATGATTAAGCACAACACTAGGCAGAGTAGTACCTCTCTCTGTTTGAATACAGAGTAGCAGTCAATTGACCTTGCTGGAAACCAAGAAGGTATTCCTAATCCGAGTGCCATACCAAGTACCTACAGAACTACTGTTCAACATATTACTTTGTATAATAAATGTTTATATGCTATTAACAACAAGGATATTAGTAACACTATGTCTTCATCTACTAATAATAACATGCAAGATATTTCCATCCAAACTATATCTGTAGGTGATAACACTAACTCCTTGGATCCCACTAAAGGTAAGAAAGGGTCTAATACAAGCCCTAATATGTCAAAAAATGTTAGAAGATCAATTAGGAATAAAGGCTCTGATATTAAGAAAAAAGGGAGTTATAACTCCAAACGAAGGGATAAATGAAGATTTTATATTGGAACTGTCAAGGTATTACAAAACTTAAAACCTTTATTATTTTAAAACAAATGGTAAACATTTAGAATCCTTTAATTTTTTCCATTTCTAAACCTAAAATAAATTTTTACACTGATTTAGTTCATTTTTTTCGTTTTGGATACACCTTAATCGGTTCATGTCAAAACAACAACAATATTTATACTCTTTGGAACTTTTCTCATTCCTCTTTGTCTAATGTTAATGTTTTCCATATTGCTGATCAAAGTTTCACCTGTGACATTATGATAGATAACACCCATATATTTTGTTTTTTATCTATGCCAAGAACACTACTAGAAAAACTGTTTTCTGCGTCTATCGGAACGGGCGACCGCCAACGGCGGTCGCTAATGATAACATTAGCGACCGCCAAAGGCGGTCGCTACTGCTAAAATGAATTTGGCGGGATTTTTCCCGCCCCACCATCGTGCTGTCTTCTCTGTAACTCGGTGCTTCCGCCCACCGCCGCCGCCGATGTTGGTGCTTCCGCCCACCGCCGTCACCGATGCTTCCCGTCGCCCCTCTATCACCCTCGTCGCCACCCCCGATGCTTCCCGTTGGCCCTCCCTCACCCGCCGCTGAATCTCACGCCACCCGCGCCCTCACCCACCGCTAAACCCTCACCGGACCCTCCCTCCGGCCACCGTGGATCCGCCATGGCCGGCGACCACAAGTTCTACACCTTCCACCGTCTGTACCGCGGCTATACCGCATTACCCCACGCATAAAACTGCGGCTATAGCCATGGAACTTTAGCGGCCGCCATTGGCGGTCGCTGTTGGTCATTACCGACGAAGCAACAGCGACCGCCAAAAGCGGTCGCAAGGCGGCCGCTAAAGAGCTTTAGCGACCGCTTTTGGCGGTCGCTAAATGGGTTATTTCTAGTAGTGGAATAAATATCAAGATAGGAGGACTCTCTGGAATGACCTCTCCTCCTTGAGCTCTAAAATTCATTCCCCCTTGGATTTTTATGGTTGATTTTAATTATATTCTTTTTTCTAGTGAAAAAATTGGACCTCTTCATTCAATTCTATCTATGAGGGATTTGAAGGCTGCTATTGAAAACACCAATATAACCGAAATTTCTCTTCGTGGTGCCAAATACACCTGGTATAAGAATCATTACAATAGAGTGGTTGCGAGCAGACTGGATAGAGAATTTACTAATGATCATGATTTAGATATATGGGATACCATTTCCAGCACCACCCTACCGAAAATTCATTCGGACCATCATCCTATCTTGGTTACTATTTATTACAAAACTCTGAAACCTTCTCTTCCCTTAAGATTCAACAATACTTGATTCTTGGATCTTGAATGTAGTAATCTCATCAACCATTTTTGGACCTTTATGTATCACTCCGATGATTCCTTTTCTTGTCCTTTTAAATTAAAATATCTCAAACACAAGCTTAAAATTTGGTGCAACATTAAAGCCAAACAAATCGATAATGACATCCTTTCTCTTGAGAATGAGCTCCATCAAATTCAAAAAAACAACACTCACTCAGACTTTTCTTCAAATCAAAATCAAGAAACTAACATTACTGTGAATCTTAATTCACTTCTCACTTTCAAATACAACATTTGTAATAAAACTTTTAAAATCAAATGGTTAACTGATGGTGATCGTAATACCAAGTTCTATAATTCTTTGCAAAGAGTTTGGAATGTTTTTAGACCCCTATCTTTCCTCAAAGATGGAGATAACCTTTTGGATAAAGAATAAGACATTGCTAATAATGTTGTATCTTATTTTGAGTCTTTATTCAATGGTACTAGAATGAATAAGGACCTTATTAATGACATCATTCTGAAAATTTTCACTAATGTTTATAATAATTTTTTCCTTGGTGTTCCCCTTAATTATGAAATTAGAGACACTGTTTTTTATTTGAATCCTGATAGTTCCCCAGGTCCTGATGGTTTTAATAATGGATTCTATCAAAAATATTAGGATATTATCCAAGCTGATGTCCGCAAACTCGTTAAATATTTACTTTACAATGGATTTTTACCACATGGTTTAAATGCCCAATTCCTTACTTTGATTCCCAAAGTTTATAATGACTCTTAAATTCATCTCTTTCGCCCTATAGCTCTTATCAACACTCTCTATAAAATTATCACCAAGATGATTGATAATAGAATTAACACTATTATAGATAAAAGTATCTCTTGTAATAAATTTGGTTTTATCAAGGGGCGATCCATACAAGACTACATTTGTCTTACCTCTAAATGTACTAACATGTTAAATAATAAAAATAGAGGTGGTAACATCACCATTCAACTAGACATTAGGAAATCTTTTGATACGATTGATTGAGATTTCATATTCAAAGTTCTACATGGCTTTGGCTTCAATGACATATTCATCTCTAGAATTAAAACCCTCTTCAATTCAGCTCACATTTCCATCTTGAACAATATCTCTCCCAGAGGTTACTTCAATTTCTCCAAATGCATCAGACAAGAAGATCCCCTATCTGCAATTCTTTTTTCCATTATAGAAGAATATTTAAGTCGTATGCTCAGTCAACTGGTTGACCAAAAAAAGATCAAACCTATTCATGCTTATAGAAATGTGAATTCCCCCACTCACCTCCTTTATGCAGATGCCATCATTCTATTTTTAAAGGGTGATATAAGAAACATCAGAACTCTTAAAACTACTCTCACTCACTATGAAGAGGTCTCTGGTCAAGTCATTGGATGGCACAAATCCTTTATCTACTTTGGGAAAAACTTTCCTACTGGTAGGAAAAATGGTATTATCAATGATCTTAATATCAAATAAGGTACTATTCCTTTCAAATACCTTGGGATTCCCATTTTCTGGGGTAGAACCAAATCTTTCTACTTCTCAAACATTGTTGATCAAATTCTTAATCATCTTTCCACTGGGAAAGGAAAATCTCTTTCCATGGCAGGGAGAGTCCGTCTTGTCAAGTCTGTCATTGTCTCTAAATTGGTCTACTCAATGATTGTCTATAATTGGCATGATAGTCTCATTAAAAAAATAAATGTTCACATAAATTTTTTTTGTTTGGAAATGAATGTAAAGACCCAGAAATTTCAAGGAAATTTTTTTCTTAAATACTTTGGAAATTTACGAGTCTGCGGTTTCTGACATCACTTGATTTCGAGGCCCGGTGTGCCCAGAATCAATTTCTAAAGTTTTGTTCAGGTACGTTTAGTAAACGTACGTGCAGGTTTTTCTATCTTTTGAACCAGTGCTCAGAATTGAAATCCGAGGACACCGATGAAATCGCAGCGCCAGTATTCGCTTAAGGGGACCTTTACCGCAGTTGCATTTTATGCAGGTTGAGAGTTAATTTTTGTGGATTTAGAATAAAATAAATAAAATTTGTAATACACAATTTTATTTATGTTTGGTGGTTATTTCCTCCCAAGGTGAGTTAGAGGTGGGGCCCACACCCACATAACCACCCATTAGAGAATATTTTTGAGGTGGGGTCTACAGGATCCCCTAACCATTCAACTCCCTTAAACCTCCATTAAACCTACCCTTTAATTAATTTGTTAACTCCTCTCTTTAAAATTTAAACTCTCCACCTCCCTCGCATTAAGTTTTCCAACTCAATTAATTAATATCCTTATTAATTAATTGGAACAACTCTTTATTTTGAATTATTTTGAATTGGTTGGCATTTCTTTAAAGTTGGAGAAGTCTAATTTAATATTGGCATATAAAATATTTTTGGTGGGGGAACCTTTGGAGAATTAGAAGAGCTTCGTTCTTCAACGAAGAACACCATCCTTCCATCGAAGAACCACTGAAGAACGACGATCGTCTCCTTCGATCTTCGGACAAGCGAAATGAGAAGGAGCCACCCGCAAGGAACGCCGACGACGCCCCATCCTCGGCTCCTTCTTCCCCGACATCAATGAGTTGACGCCGTCTCCCCGCGACACTATCTTCTGCGTTGCCCAACTACCGCGAACTTATTTCGAGGTAAAGGTTTGTACAATTTGAAGTGAATATTTTGTACCCCGTTCTTCTTTGAGAATCATAGTTTTTCTTTGGTTTTATGATACCGCCTAATGCGGAGGGTGCGGGCCGAATGAACACGGACCAACGACCCTACAATGTATGCGTTTTTGGTTCACAATAAATGCGTGTTGGAAGAGGCGGTGACGGGAGAAGGCGGCGGTCGCGCGCTATCCGCGTGCGGAAGAACCGCGAATCGCAACCGCGGGCCGCTCAGCCGAAGGAGAACCGGCTGGCTAAAGCCGGCCGGGCTGAAGGGAGACCGCGATGCCACAAGGGGCGCCGCGCTACGGAAAACTGTGGCCCACACTCTGCGGGCCACTTCGGCAGAAAATCGGTCGGCTCGTCAGCTGGCCGGAATGAAGGGGTCGCGACACCCGCAGGTGCCGCGCCGAAGGACCACGACCCTCTCGTGCAGGCCGCTCGCACTAGGAGGACCGGTCAGCTTCGGCCGGCCGGACAGGAGGGCGGCCCCGTTTGGCGCCGCCGGTTCAGGAGACTGGGGGGTCGCGCCCCCCCGCAGCGCTCGACCACCTGGGCCGAGCCGTGGCCAGTCGGGCCGGGCCGCGCCTCGCCGGGCCGGGCCGCGCCCCCTCGGGTCTGGCCGTGCCCCCCCTCGGGCTGGGCCGTGCCCCACCGGGCTGGGCCACACAATTCACCAGGCCAGTCCGACCCTCTTCCGGGTCGGACCCGCTGAACCAGGTCGGGCTGACCCGCCAGCCCACTGGGCTTGATAGGCCGGGCCCGTTACGCTTAAATGCGAATAATTTAAAGACCGCGCGTCCGATCGACGCGCTGTCTCTGGCATTGGGACCCTCACAATGAAGCAGTCCTTTTGCGATCCTCTAAGTGAGTTTTGGAAGACTTTGGAAAATAGTCATGTTTGGAATGAGCGTATTTCCAACCGGGCCCCTGGAACGAAAATGCTAATAACTCTTAGACCGGGCGTCCGATTGACGCGCCGTCTATCGCATTGGGTTCCTTTTGAAGAGACGGAACTTCGGGATACATAAACTCTGGACTTCATGATAGTTGATGTATCGACCCCTTGACTCGAGGAGTGGACTCTCCCGGAATCGAGTGTCCTGTGTGCGGGAACCCTAGAGCTGGCTGTGACTGTGATGACTACCGTACTGGGATCCTCTGTGGGTTCGACGATGATGACTACTGTAATTGGATCCTCTGTGGGTTCAGCAGCAATGACTACTGTACTTGGATCCTCCGTGGTTTCGGCAGTGATGACTACTGTACTTGGATCCTCCGTGGGTTCAACAGCGAAGATTACTATACTTGGATCCTCTATGGGTTCGGCAGCGATGACTACTGTACTTGGATCCTCCGTGGGTTCGGTAGAGATGATTACTATACTTGGATCCTCCGTGGATTCGGCAGTGACGACTTCTGCACTAGGATCCTACGTGGGTTCTGCAGAGGAGATGATTCAGAGGCTTCATCTAATCATCTGCACCCCTCTTCTTGAGTTGTATACTTGTGTGAGCTGAGTCTTGACTTTCAATCATTACCATCGGTTTGATTGACTTCTTTCCTGTGTGGACTGGGTTGTGCTTAGGCTAGAGAGTTGGAGCCGAACAGGAATTGATGACTTAGGTATATGTATGGGCATATACCTAAGTAGAAGTTAGTTGATACTTTGTGATTGTATCTTTCCTTTGTGGTTTATCTTTCGTGGATTCTGGGAGACCTTCGGGGGTCTCGGGGTCCCTACTGAGTATTGTTATACTCACCCCTACACGGGCTATGCCCGCACTACGTTGTGTTGGATGCAGACGATGGACAAAACTGATCGTGGTAGAGACTTGTGGAGCTGGACGGTACCCAGAGGTGGACCACTCGGTGGGACGTACACAGAGCAGACGGACGGACCCGAGGTGCTGAGGAGACCACCTGTACCCACCCTCCAGGTGGGATTCCTGGAAGATGACTCAATGGTTTCTACTTTACATTAATGCTGTTGTACTAGACTTTCAGTTGTACTGTACTTACTGTTGGGATTTTATCCCCGACCCCTTTCTTTTCAGCACTTACTTTTGTATACAGATTTACTTTGTGCTTACTTCTGTTGCCTACTCTGTTGTGTTTGTTTACTATATAAAAGCAATGCTTTCCATTTTTATCAGGATTTACACCTTTGATGCTAGTCGCTAGCCCCTGACCTATGGAAGGAGGGCTTGGGGTAGTCACGGAACGGGCCCCGAGGACGGGTCGTGACAAATTGGTATCAGATGAGTTGGTTCTACCGCAAAACTCAGGACTCTGATTATTTCTTACTGTGAAGCAATAGTGTTAAGAGTATTGAGTGTGGTTTTCAGTCCAGGGTGTCCAGTGTTGGTGCGGCGACTGATGTATCCATACACCAGGACCCTGACTTCTAATTTCTGACTTAGTGCACGAAAACACCGATTTCATGTGTTTTTCAAAATTTTTCTTTGTGATTACTTTGTGTCAGCTCACCAGGTATAGTGTTTTGACTGTGTCGCATATGTTACGGATGCCTCCACGCAGACAGTCAGTTGGAGTTATGAGATGAGTACCCGATGACGGCCCACCGAGGGACGAGGATCCGATGTAGGGCCCTCTTTCTATGTTGGCACCTTCGGTTGGTGTGCCAGCAGCACCACCACCCGTTGCGCAACAGATATCACCAGCCGCACTAGCAGACGATGCATGCTGACTGAGCACGTTGCACGAGTCCCAGCAGCAGAGGCCTCCGATGATTCAAGGTTAGACAGATTCCCAGGCAGTAGAGGACTGGATGGAGGCGATTGCTAGAGTTTTCCCCCTAGTTGAGACACCAGTAGATCAGATGGTGATCATAGCTACTAGAATTTTTCTATGCATGACCAAGAGGTTGGTCCGCTTAGTGATGAGGCTACGGTACGTGGACCGATGCCTGAGATAGTACCTTCAGGTAGTGTGTCAGCTATATCACTACCCGTTGATAAGTAGTTACGATCGGTAGTACCGGTAGAGGACACTGGTAGGATTAATTCCTTACATGTGTTTCAAAATCAGATACCCCTCAGGTTCTGAGGTGAGCCCGACTCACAGGCAGCTAAAGACTGGCTTAAAGAGGTGACTGAGAGTTCTCTAGGATTTATACAGATTCGTCAGGATAACATGTCGGTAGAGGAGTATTCATCGAGGCATACCGACCATTCCAGGTACTCGATGAATATGATACGATTAGTGCTTTGGGGACCGGACTACCGAATGAGGTGTGTTTTAAGGATATACGAGCCAACACTTTTCCTCTATGCATTCCTACTTATGCTAGGGTGCTAGAGATAACCTTTTTGGTTGAATGTTCTTGGATGAACAGATACAACTAGTGAATGTTAGCAGTGGGAAAGCAGGGAACTGGCACCAATCTCAGAGACTTGGGCGTGTAAAATGTTTTAAGAAGAGGAAGTGTTAAGGACAAATGAATCTGCAGAGCAGTAGACATGGAAGCAGAGCTAGGAGGGCAGCATGTAGTGATTTACATTTCGAAATGTTACAACCACCCGCCTTTGTAGTCCCTTCCAGGCTTAGGGAGAAGGAGGGTAGGGGAAGAGAGTAGCTGCATGCGGTCAAGGAGTGTGACCCAAGGGCTCTAGGAATGATTCGAGGTATGGTCTGTGTCTATTACTAGCTGCCGTATCAATAGACATAGGTATCAAACATTCCTTCCTACCACAAATCTTGTCCCAGACCAAGAGTTTCCAGTTAAACCGTTGACTTGACCCTCATGTCTAGAGATACCTTTAGGAGGAGACTCGATAGTCACACTTACGCCAATGGTGTGATATGACCCTTAAGGTGAGAGTTTCGGTTGTAACCTCTTGGTGGCAGCATCGAGGCCTTATGACGTTAGTTTGGGTATGGATTGGGCAACCGCAGTTCATACAAAGATTTACTGTATTAGGCAAAAAGGTTGCGGTTTACCTACAATGTTGGGATGATTTTTCCTTGGTCGGCGAAAAGGAAACCCCAGGCAGCACAGGATGAAGTCATGCATAAGTGGGTGTAGTCGATCACTCATGAGTTGGCCAGACATAGATTTGTGCCAGACTTCTCTAGAGTTGCTGCACTGCTTTTAGCATTGATGAAGAAGGGGAAACCCTTCATGTGGTCAGAGAGATGCCATCAGAGCTTTCAAGAGCTAAAGCAGAGGTTGACCAGTGCACCCATCTTGAGGCTATCAGAGGAGGGATTGGGTACGTACTGTTCTGTGACACATTAGTGACCGGACTCGGGTGTGTCCTGATGTAGGAGCAAGCAGTGATCGCATATGGTTCGTGACATTTGAGACATCATGAGCAGAACTACGCTAGCCATGACCTGGAGTTAGTAGTAGTGGTCTTCGCCTTGAAGATGTGGCGGCACTATCTGATGGGAGAGCGCTTTAAAGTTTACTCTCACCACCAGAGTCTCAAGTACATCTTCTCGTAGAAGGACCTGAACCTGAGACAGCAGCGATGGCTCGAGTTCCTCCAGGACTATGAATTTGAGATAGTCTATATTCTTGGGAAGGGGAATGTTGTAGCTGATGCTCTCAGTAGGAGATCGGGCATTCAGCTACTAGGAGAGGTGACATAACAGCTAGCAGCGTTGCAGATATCCTTTGTGGATAGAGATAGAGAAGCCTTTCTACAGTAACTCACATTCACTCCTCCACTCCTTCAGCGAGTCAGAGAGGCACAACGTGGGGACGTTGACTGTGAGACGTGACGTGCTTAGATATCCACAGGGCAGGCGCCTGATGGATTTTGTTGAAGGATGGGAGCACATCATCCTCTTCAGGGGACGTACTATGGTACCAGTTGCACTGCAGGAGGAAGTGCTGAGGAAGTTTTACACTTCACCTCTAGCGGTACATCCAGAAGTGGCGAAGATGTACCAGGACCTCAGATGACAGCACTGGTGTCCGGCTATGAAGAAGGTTGTAGTAGAGTTCGTTTCACGATGCCTCACTTGTCAGCAAGTGAAGGCAGAGCACCAGGTTCCAGCGGGCCTCGTTCAGCCTTTAGAGGTCCCAGAGTTGAAGTGGGACGGGATATCCATGGATTTCGTGACGGGGCTTCCATGTACATCCAGATGAAACAACTCTATTTGGGTGATCATAGACTGACTCACCAAGTCGGCCCACTTTCTACCGATTAGAGAGCAGGGATCAATAGAGAGCTTGGGATGCCTCTACATTTGGGAGATCGTACGACTTCATGGTGTTCCATCGTCTATCATTTCTTATTGAGATGCTTGTTTCACTTCCCGGCTATGGAAGATGTTATAGGAGGCTTTTGGGATGCAACTACATCTGAGCACCACCTTCCATCCTCAGACGGACGACCAGACTGAGAGGACCATTCAGACACTCGAGGACATGATCCGTGCATGTGTCCTCGACTTTGGTCGTAGCTGGGAGGATCATCTACCCTTGGTAGAATTTGCGTACAATAACAACTATCACTCCACCATCGGGATGTCACCTTACGAGGCACTGTACAGCTGACCTTGCAGATCACCTCTGTGCTGGACTGACCCAGGGGAGTCAACACTTGTAGGACCAAAGATGGTTCAGGCTATGACGGAGAAGGTGCAGATCATCCAGGAGCAGATGAAGACTGCACAGAGCAGACAGAAGTTCTATGCTGATAGGAGACAGAGACCACTCGAGATCGAGGATGGTGACCATATCTTCCTACGGGTCTCACCTAGACGGAGTATACGAAGATTTGGCTGGGGCAGCAAGTTATCTCCACGTTTTATCATACCTTTCCAGGTCCTCACCAGAGTAGGCAAGGTGGCTTACTGCCTGACCCTTCTACCTAAGTTGCACCGGGTGTATGACATCTTCCACGTATCTCAGCTGAGGAGATACGTGCATGACCCGTACCACATCATCGACCACAGGGAGCTGGACATCGATGACAGAGCGAAATTCTCGGAGGTCCCAGTGGAGATCAAGGATCGACAGGAGCGGGTCCTATGTGGGCGGTCGATTCCTCTGGTGCGCATTCGCTGGCAGCACGGGAACCTCCAGGAGAGCACTTGGGAGTGGGAGGATCAGATGCATGGATAATACCCCCATTTGTTTCCCCAGTGTGTGTTGTAGCTTTACGGGGATGTAAATACCTGAGGTGGGAGCAATGTAAAGACTCTAAGATTTCAAGGAATTTTTTTTCATAAATACTTTGGAAATTTAAGAGTCTGTGGTTTCTAACAGCACTTGATTCCGAGGCCCAGTGTGCCCGGAATCAATTTCTAAAGTTTTTTTCGGGTACGTTTAGTAAACGTACGTGCAGGTTTTTCTATCTTTTGAACCGGTGCTCAGAATTGGAATTCGAGGACACCGATGAACTCGCATCGCCAGTATTCTCTTAAGGGGACCTTTACTACAATTGCGTTTTATGCGGGTTGAGAGTTAATTTTTGGGGATTTAGAATAAAATAAATAAAATTTGTCATACACAATTTTATTTATGTTTGGTGGTTATTTCCTCCCAAGGGGAGTTCGAGGTGGGGCCCACACCCACATAACCACCCATGAGAGAATATTTGTGAGGTGGGTCCCACACGATCCCCTAACCTTTCAACTCCCTTAAACCCCCATTAAACCCCTCTTTAATTAATTTGTTAACTCCTCTCTTTAAAATTTAAACTCTCCACCTCACTCTCATTAAGTTTACCAACTCAATTAATTAATATCCTTATTAATTAATTGGCACATCTCTTCATTTTGAATTATTTTTAATTGGTTGACATTTCTTTAAAGTTGGAGAAGTTTAATTTAATATTGGCATAGAAAATATTTTTGGTGGGGGAACCTCTGGAGAATTAGAAGAGCATCGTTCTTCAATGAAGAACACCATCCTTCCATCAAAGAACCACCGAAGAACGATGATCGTCTCCTTCGATCTTCGACCAAGACAAAGGAGAAGGAGCCACCCGCAAGGAACGCCGACGATGCACCATCCTCGACTCCTTCTTCCTCGACATCAATGAGTTGGTGCCGTCTCCCCGCGACACCGTCTTCCATGACGTCCGACTACCGCGAACCTTATTTCAAGGTAGGGGTTTGTACAATTTGAAGTGAATATTTTGTACCCCGTTCTTCGTTGAGAATCATAGTTTGTCTTTGGTTTTATGATACTGCCTAATGTGGATGGCACATGCCAAACAAATACAGCCCGACGACCCTCCGATGTATCCTGTTTTGGTTCGCAATAAATGCGTGTTGGAAGAGGTGGCGACCAGAGAAGGCAGTGGCCGGACACCGGCCGTGTGCGGAAGAACCGCGACCAGCAACCGCGAGCCACTCGACCGAAGGAGAACCGTCCGGCTAAAGCTGGTTGGGCCGAAGGGAGACCGCGACACCACAAGGGGTGCCGCGCTGCGGAAAACCGCGGCCCGTGCTCTGCGGGCCGCTTCGGCGGTGAATCGGCCGGCTCATTAGCCGGTCAGGATGATGGGGCCGTGGCACCAGTAGGTGCCACGTTGAAGGACCGCGACCCGCCCGTGTGGGCCGCTCACGCCAGGAGGACCGGCCGGCTGGACAGGAGGGCAGCGCCACTTGGCAGCGCCGATTCGGGAGACCGGGGGGCCGCGCTCCCCCACAGCGCTCGGCCAGCCGGGCCAGGCCGCGCCGCGCCGGGCCGGGCCGTGCCCCACCGGGCCGGGCCACGTGCTTCAACGGGCCGGTTCGACCCTCTGCCAGGTCAGACCCACCGAACCAGGTCGGGCCGACCTGCCAGCCCTTTGGGCTTGACGGTCTGGGCCCGTTACACTTAAATGCGAATAAATTAAAGACCACACATCTGATTGATGCGCCATCTGCGGCATTGGGACCCTCACAATGAAGCAGTCCTTTTGAAATACTCTAAGTGAGTTTTGTAAGACTTTGGAAAATTTCCGGGTTTGGAAGGAGCATATTTCCAACCGGGCCCCTGGAACAAAAATACTAATAACTCTCAGACCGAGAATCTGATTGACGGGCCTTCTATCGCGTTGGGTTCCTTTTGACGAGACGAAACTTAGAGATACATCAACTCGGGACTTCATGATAGTTGAATTATTGAACCATTGACTCGAGGAGCAGACCCTCCTGGAATCGAGTGTGCTGTGTGCGGGAACCCTAGAGCTAGCTGCGACTGTGATGACTACCGTACTGGGATCCTCCATGGGTTCAACGACGATGACTACTGTATTTGGATCCTCCATGGGTTCAGAAGCAATGAATATTGTACTTGGATCCTTCGTGGGTTCGACAATGATGACTACTGTATTTGGATCTTTCGTGAGTTCGGCATCGAAGATTACTGTACTTGGATCCTCCGTGGGTTCGGCTGCAATGACTACTGTACTTGGATCCTCCGTGGGTTCGGCAGCGATGATTATTATACTTGGATCCTCTATGGGTTCGGTAGCGATGAATTCTGTACTAGGATCCTATGTGGGTTCGGCAGAGGAGATGATTGAGAGGATACATCTAATCATATCCACCCCTCTTCATGAGTTGTATACCTATGTGAGCTGAGTCTTGACTTTCAATCATTACCATCGGGTTGATTGACTTCTTTCCTATGTGGACTGGGTTGTGCTTGGGCTTGAGAGTTGGAGCCGAATAGGAATTGATAACTTAGGTATATGTATGGCATATACCTTAGTAGAAGTTTGTTGATACTTCGTGATTGTATCTTTCCTTTGTGGTTTATCCTTCATGGATTCTGGGAGACCTTCGGGGGTCTCGGGGTCCCTACTGAGTATTGTTATACTCACCCCTGCATGGGCTATGCCCGCATTATGTTGTGTTGGATGCAGAAGATGGAAAAAACTGATCATGGTAGAGACTTGTGGAACTAGACGGTACCCAGAGGTGGACCACTCAATGGGATGTACACGGAGCGGATGGACGGACCCGAGGTGTTGAGGAGACCACCCGTACCCACCCTTCAGGTGGGACTCCTGTAGGATGACTCAATGGTTTCTACTTTACTTTACTACTATTGTACTAGACTTTCAGTTGTACCGTACTTACTGTTGGGCTTGTATTTCCGACCCCTTCCTTTTCAGCACTTACTTTTGTATATAGATTTACTTTGTGCTTACTTCTGTTTCGTACTCTATTGTGTTTGTTTACTATATAAAGGAAATACCTTCCCTTTTTATCAGGATTTACGCCTTTGGTGCTAGTCTCCAGCCCCTGGCCTATGGAAGGAGAGCTTGGGGTAGTCACGGCACGGGCCCCGAGGACGTGTCGTGACAATGAAAGTTGTGACTATTCCTTGGGATAAATGTTGTAAACCTTTATAAATGGTTGGTCTTGGTATTAAAAACATTAAACACTTTAATGTGGCCCTTCAAGCCAGATTAACTTGGAACATGATTCCCAATGACTCCCCCTCGATTGTTTTCATAAAAAATAGGTTCCTTGATAGATTTAAAAGAGGTAACAAGAATTTCATGACTTCTTCAATTTGGATTTCTCTTAGAAACATGTATGACAATAATATGTCCAAATATAGATGTATGGTCTCTAGAAACTCTTCCATGAGATTCTGGTTGGACAACTGGATAGGCTCTCCTCTTATCTCTTTAACTTACCCTAACCATATCCCTCATAACATCAACTCCACTATTATTAATGTTCTGAATTCTCATATTGATACCCTTCCTGACAATATTATCCAAATTATTGATACTTACCACTTTTCTAGATCGGATGATCTTTTGATTTGGGAACCTTCTCACAATGGGATGCTAAATTCAAAAAATTTCTATAAAAACTTGAATAACCCTAAAAATGATCTTAAATGGATTAAATGTTTTGACAATCCTTAGATTAAACCCTCAAGACTCACTCTTATTTAGCGTCTCGCCTATAATAGGATTCCCACTAATTTTTGTTTGCAAATTTTTGGAATCCAGATTTTTTCAAAATTTCATCTTTGCAATCAACATAGAGAAGATACTAATCACTTATTTCTATCTTTTTCTACCGCCACTGCCCTTTGGAACTATATTTTTGACACTTTCTATTACAATTGGCCGATTCATAAATCTATCAACACCCAACTAAATCGTTGTTTTTCTATGGATAACTCCCAAAAAATAAGAAACTTGTTCCTTTCTAGGGTTGTATAGCTGCTTCATGTGATTTAGTATGATAGAAATAAAATTCTTCACAATAATTTCTCACACAACATTAATGCAGGTAGAATGAGAATTCTCATTACTATTCGAGAAGCTGCATTGATTCAGAAAGAGAATTACAACAACTTTGTGGAAGATTTTATGATCCTGAGACGTCTTCAGGTTGATGACATTTTCATACAATCGAAAGGCACTTTTGAGGTTTTTTGGAGACCTCCAATACCATGTTGGACTAAAATCAATGTGGATGGAGCCTCTAAAGGATATAGAAGACCCACAGGGTGTGGCGCCGTCTTCAAAAATCATCTTGGTCACATCGTTGGGTGATTTTTTAGAGGCTGTGGTACTGAAAACTCTCTGGAAACTGAAATTCTGTGTGTGATTCATGCCATATCTTTCTCCTCGTGCCAAGTTTGGAATAACTTGTGGATTGAAAGTGATTCTACCACTGTAGTGCAAGCCATTTGGAAGGGGGTGATTCATCTAGCTTGGTCACTTACTACTCGCTGGATGAATTTCCTTCACTATCTCCATGACATCAACTACATTGCAACTCATACCTATTGAGAAGTGAATATGTTTTCTGATGGTCTCACCAAAAAAGGAGTTGCTCAAGACATAACCTAGTTGGGGGAGCTCCCGGAAAACTTGCTTAATTTTAATGTTAAAGATTGTAATATGATTCGTCTTTTAGAATCATGTAACCTCTTTTTTGTAAATAAAATTTCTTTGGTCTTTTGACCAAAGCGCCACGTTTCTTAAAAAAACCTAACATACATGTTGTACTTTTCTAAAACCATATTAATATAATTTACAAAATAAATATGATGGATATCCTCGAAATAAGGTTAATCACTAAATATCCTTTTAACTATGATTTTTAATACAATCCCAATACATAAATACTTTATCTACTTATTTCCACATAGATCCTTCCTTGTTATAGAGTTTATCCTATAGAAGAAGGAATTGACTCAGGTAATGTCCAGGTTCCCCACATTTATGAAAAAAAACTATAAAGGATTCCTTAGGATGAGTTTCATTTCCTTCCATCACACTCTTAATTTTTCTTCGAAAATTATTTAAATTATGTTCTTCATTCCCACACATAATGCATTTAACCATTTCATTGATAAAATTTCCTAGGTGTATCCTTCCAAAATTTTTTGGATGAGAGAAATTGAGCCTTCTTACCTCCATGGTATCTAACACTTGAGCTCTTAGAAAAATCCATCATTCTCTTATTTGGTGAGTTTAAGAGTTGGTTAAGCTCTATGTTGTTAATCATATTTTGGTAAAACTGATTAGGCATAAACATGACATATTTCACTTCTATAAAAACTTCATTTGGCTACTCATTTTCACCACCTAGTCCTTCATGTTCAATGTTAACTTGACTCCTTCAGGTACCAGCCATTGACTAAAACTAGAAATCATAATGTGAGTAAAAATAGTTATAGTAAAAAGTATAATCATTTATAAGATATCTAAATCACGACACATTATCTTCAATCTAAAACACCTCAGTTTTAACCTATGTTATTCATTGACAAAATCCTTCATTGTAGTTTGTAAATAAAATGTTAATTATCCTAATAATATTCCACGGGAATGTAAAACTAGGTGTGCAGTAAGAGCCGTTGTCATGTACCAGGTCATGTCAAGTCAAGCATGACACACCTTATCGTAGTTCTTACTCCTAGAGACATCTGTGCCAGAACCACATCCACTTATAGTATCTATACATGGATGTATTTTTAGGAAGACCCACATAATCTATACTATACCAAAATTATAGGATATTATTCTATACACATCTTAAAATTATACCTTAGGGTTATGTTATGTAATATTTGTTTCATAGATCTAGTTCCCAATGATTTTACTAAACTTCCTATGATACCAACTACAGAGACCATATCCTAGAAATCCCAAAGTTGATGTCTACTACCATTACATTGGCATGATTATAAGGAGTCAAATCCCAAAGGACCAAAGAGTTTAGTAGTCTTGGTAAACCAGATAAATACACGAGTCTTGTATTACAAATGAGTACACTAATTATATTATTTCTTTTCTTTCAAGGATAAATTTATTCCATATAGTATATCCCTTCATATCTTTCACAATATGCTTATTGGATTCCTAGAGAAAAGAAACAAAATAAGGGTGAGATCAAACGCTCAGTAAGGGTAAAGTATAGAAAAATAAATTAAGAATAAATGAGAATATTAATTATGGTATGATAAATAACTGAACACACATACCATGAAATCAAAAAAAGTGAGAAGGAAGTGTATACAAAATATGGCAAGGTAATAACTGAAAATACATTCCATTTAATTAACTAGATAAGGAAAAATCAATATGGTATGGTAATAAAGTAAAACAAATTCCATTTAATCAATAAACTAATAATGAAATGAATCCATAGAATTTTTCATAGTGAAAATATCATGGATAATAAATACTGAATAAAAATTAAGGTAATGCTTAATTATTGGACGTCATGTCTCAGGCACATGAAAACCTCTACCATCAAGATCCATACTCCAGACAGTTTGAAACTAAAGGTAGAAACCTGTTTAATTTGTAAAACTTATTTGTCTCATGAGAACCTGTTGATTCATCGAGGGGATATATAAATCATGGTCCTTACCTTTCATTTCATGTCCAAAACATTATTTATATTGAGTAATCGATTTAATTAATAGACAATATACCTTATCAAATATCTGTATTGAATAAAGAGTATGGATTTATCAATATTTACCTAGATAATAAAATAAATTTCAAAGAAAACACCGTATAAAAAATGGTATACGGTTCAGGAAATAATCCTATCCATAAAAAATTGTATGTATATTTATGGGAAATTCAATGTCAAATGATCATTGGAAATTGAATATTTCAAGGGGACTAAAATGAATCAAGGAAGTGAATGTCAAAATTATCCTTGGACAAATCAATCGTAAACCATATGGAGGAGGAATAAGGATGGTATTAATGTAACATATCTCAATTGGAGTAAAATAAAATATTTTTGTTGTTGATGAATAGAAATACTATAAAAATATATTTTAAAAACATTATTGTGTAAAGTGTCCTTTTTATATCGGAATTTGTTTATGAAAATACTTTTATTTGAAAATCACTTTTGAATCAATTTATTTAAAAAGTAACATTTTAAACATGAAAAGGAATATTTGAATAAACTATGGTGGGTAAATCTATACATGTCATATGAGGTATAAAGAACATTACTTTTTCATGGTAAAAAGGTTAGAAAAATGACTTGTTCAGAAAGCGAAAAGAATATTCCTTTAAAAATATTGGTAAAATACAAAAAGGGTAAAAATGTATTTAATAAATAAATTTTAAAAGTTTAAAAACATTTTTTGTTTTTTTAAAAAAAATAGGGTTTTTAGAAGAAAACAAGTTCTCTGACTAAATATAGAATGACATTGGGTTTTCTTAAATACATTTTCTAAAACATTTTGAGTAACAAAGAGTAGAAAAATGGTACCAATAATTGAAAAAGGTCACGAGTAACCATAAGAGAGGAAAAATAAAATGTTTATTGAGAAATGTTCATGTAATTTACTTGAATGAAAATAACTTTGAAAGATCATTAAAATTATTCATGATGAAAATAATATTTAAACCTTTCAAAGTGTCCCAAACCACTTGGAAAAATTTTAAATCATAAGACTCATAAAGGAATAAGAGTAAATTAAAGTTTTAAATACCATAAATATAAAAGGATTAATTATATAATATATCAAAAGGGGTAGTAGATACACCACAAAAAATATTTAAGTGGTGAATATGACATTTATCTCACAGATGTAAAAAGAGATATTAAAATCTATTACCTTGAGTCTGACTTGTCTCATGTAACTTTATATTCCCAAATAATAAACTTATGTTAATTATTTACTTGTTTCATAACCTTTTTCATGTTTATAATTAATTTAATTTCACTTTTTACCATTTTTTATACAACTAATTAAATAATTAAGTTTACATCAGTGTTTTGACCAAATTCAGTTTATATGTCAAAAAAATGGTAGGTCACCTATTGTCAAAGGGGTAATTATATAACATCTACATAATAATAATAAAATAATTATAATATTTATACATAAATTTTAATTTTAAAACAAATAATTAAATATGGTTATGAAAAATGTACCAACATTTCAATCATGGAGATGGTAGACTGTACGTACGCATGAGTAACATTTCCATTTTTCAATGATCATTATGAAAAAAAGTTAAGTAACATTAATCTTTATAGAATTAAAATTATATAATAAATAAAATATTATTTAATCATATATACTTATATATATAATTCTTGAGATATAAATGTAATCACATCGTGCCGAGGAGGCGATAGTCTACACATCCCCGGATGATGTTGTCACTTTTTAAGTGTGTGAAAGGGTAATAAAGAAAATGATATATATTATATTTACACAAATTTAATTATTTAATTATTATCATATAGATTTTTTTAATGTCACATATGTTAAATTAAAACCGTCCTTTATACATTCCATGTATCGTGTTATTGAATCACATTTCTTTTAGGAGGCTGTAGTCTACACTTCTACAAACGATGTTATCATATTTACAAAAAATGGAAAGCATAAAGGTATGTTCTATTTAAAAATTAAATAAGAATAAATAAATAATAAATATCATATATATCATATATAAACAAAATTTACATTATAATTACCACTATGATAGGTGGTAAAGTAATAAAGAACAATCATCATTTCATGAGGATCTAGTTCACCATACACATAAATAGTAAGTTTGTTACCCATTAGATGGAAGTGTGTGTAAGTTTAGGTCTAAAACATAATGTAAAAAAATATAAATATATTTAGGATAATTTTGATGTTATATAATCATGTAATAATAAGAGTTTAGGGGGTTTATAATGGAAATAAAACTAAAGAGCTTGAGGAAAGATGTTACCTCTTCTTCGGGTAACTCCTTTTGATTTGCAGCAAAGGGATTCGTTGGATGTATTTATGAACAATTCTAGGCTTATAGGTTGAGGTAATATATTTTTAGAATCTATTTAGATATATATTTTTTGATCCAAAGTGTCTTGATAGGTATGAGTAAGTGGGAGGCTTGAGTGCCTTTTTATAATGGAGGAGTAACACTCTTGTAAATTTTGTAAAAGAAAATTCTAACCATGTTTTTCCCATTGGAAGTGGATATAATAATATATTTTTTATTCAAGGTTGTATAGGGTCTAAATATTTCTAAAAAATTTATTTTGGACAAGGTTATAGGTCATTTTTTCCCTTAGGTTTAAGGTTTAGTCCCTTGTTTAACTATTTTTTCTTTAATCGTTGTAATTAATTTTAATCACTTTCACTAATATTTTTTTTCAAAAGCTATGTTTAAATTATTAGTTATTATAAATTATTAATATTAGGAATATGTAATCCATTTATACAAACTCCAATCATATAAGTGTCAGAAATTAATTTAAAATTAATCTCGTAGATGAGATGACAATACATATTTTTAAAGTAAAAACGTTCAAAAGTTTGAGATGTTTTTATATCCAATTTCAATGGAAAATTAATTCAAATGACCTAAGTTAGATTAATTAATAAAAAATTTCTCTAATTAAACTTTTAAACCAGTTTAAAATACAATTTATCCTTATGAATAAATTATATGAAAAAATATTTTTGAGTTAAAATTCTGTATTTTCACTATTCATTTAAAAATGAAACTTCACAGAAAAATACCAAAAAATCACCCTTACCTAATTTTTATGTTAATATTTTAAATATTAAGTTTATTTTGATATATAATATTTAAAAAAGTTCAAAAATTGTATTTAAAATATGTTCTCCATTAAAAGGCGGTAAAAGTGACTTTATAAAAATATAGCTTTTTATGTGTAATACTGGGTTTATTCTCATCTTATGCCTATAAAATCAATTAGATGAATATAAAAAATATTTTATTGATTATATAACATATATATTTCATTAATATCATTTAATAATTGTAACTAATTTAGTTTATTAGGATAAAATAACTTTGTGAGCATAAAAATAGTTTTCTATAAAAACATTCCCTTTATATTCAATTGGTTCTTATATTCATTTATAATTAATTTTTAACCAATTAATTATTTTTATATTTGTTTAAACTATATATTTTTATAATTTAGTTAATAATATTCATAAGATCTAATTTAACATCTAGGTTATATCTTATTATATTAAATAATACTATTTTAATAATATATTATTGTTCAGTAAAAGTCGGTCTTGTGTGTAACACAAGACATTAAATAAAGTATTTGTTGCATGTGAAACAAGCTAAATCAGTTTCATATTTATTGCAAGCAATATAATATATTGAATTTATTTTAAATAGTAAATATATTATAAATTCTCAGGATATTATATCCCCTTGCGCGCTTGATGTTGCATGTCATACACACTATCAAATAAAATGTTTATACTTTCGATTTTTGGGGAATTAAAGAATACAATACAAATATGGTTAAAGAATTATTTTTTATAACTTATAGTATTTTAAATAAAATTATTCTAAAATTTATATTGATTTTAAAAATGTATTTAATTTTTTAAACATATATTTTCATTAAAATATATCTTATATTGTTTTAATTGTGAAATAATCCATTTAATAATTATTTATTTAAAATAAATTTATAGTAGAATTAGAAAAATGTTACATTCCACCCCTAAAAGAAATTGTGCCCTTATAATTTAACTAATAAATTCTAACTTCCTAATCAAATTTTGAACAACCCTTTTTTAACACTTAGAGTTTGTTTGAAAAAATATTTTCATAAGGAATTTGAATTAATTTACTTCTTAAGAATGTTTTTTTTCTAAAATACACCCTACCATCTTTGTACTTAAAAATAAAGAAACCTAAGATAATAAATATGGTTTATTCCTTAAAACTCAAGATATTTATAAAATAAAATTTGTTTTACATACCTTTAACCACTTAAAATATGACCTCATAATCCTCAAAATATATTTTTACAATATCCAAAGTTATATAAACCCTACTCTGATACCAATTATGATAGCCCCAATCCCACAATCCTGAATCTGGTAATAAAAATGTAAAATTTAAATTTTTGTCTTTGATATCGATAAACATGACCCAATTTCAACCATCTAAAACTTACAACATCAAACAAAAATATTAGTTCACTTGCATACCCAAGGATATTTTATGTTTAGAGTTTTGGAGGATTAAGAAACATTAATACATATTAGATCTTATAAAAAATTCTAGAAACTCTTATCCAACTTCACTCTATCTAGACTCTTAATTGTGACTATTCACCATTAATATTAAAACTTGGTCTGAGCATAAAACTCCTCAATTCAGGGTTTCAAAACAAGATGTGAAATACTTTCTCTTTAAAAATTATATAAAAATTATTTCAAAAACCTTTCCTTTTGTATGAAATATTTTGAGGAAAATACATTTTTTATAAAACACATAATTTTCCTTAAACAACCATTA
Organism: Viscum album; assembly: GCA_963277665.1. Lineage (NCBI taxonomy): Eukaryota > Viridiplantae > Streptophyta > Magnoliopsida > Santalales > Viscaceae > Viscum > Viscum album. Next base: position 53,130,154 of record OY728153.1, on the reverse strand, counting down.
GGGGTTTTAAAAATCCATAATAAGAGATACTTTTCAAAACTTCTAAAATAAATATTATTTTGAAAACCTATTTTACTTCAAAATATAAAATCATTTGAAATAAATCCAGATTTCCCCTTTTAAAACAATGAAAATATACTTTTTAAAATAATATATCTTTATGGAATTTAATGATACTAGAAAAACTTTAATAAAAACTTGTGGTCACTAGGAATATTGGAGGTCTGAACATCACTATTGTGATAAATTCCCCTTGGGATTATGGGTTCACTCCCTATTCCACATCATCATAACCAATACCCAAGTTCTAAATTTTATATAATTTTTTTAAATATTTCCTTTATCATTATAAATTAATTAAAATAACCTTTAAAAAACTTCACATATTTGTAATTTATTTTCAAAGAGGAAAATAATTTCATATCTAATAAGTATATCCAAAGTTATATTAAAAGGAAATATGTGCTTTCATAAAGATTAAAAGTAATAAAAAATTCATGGGTAACACTTGTAAATTAAACTTAAATCAATTCTTTTCATAACATATATGTAATTTTAGTGATAAATATAGTTTATAGCCACACGATAATTGTAATCATGAATGAAACCCATATGAATTTTAAAGAAAATTTAACATAATAAAAAATAATTTCTATACTCTATAAAACCATTTCTTGAAATTAGAAAACCTTTAAAATAGAATTCTTAAAACAAAATATTTTACAAATAAGAGTTTAGAAATAAATAATTTTTAAAACATTTTTCTTTTACAAGAATGGGTTTTTCAAACCATAAATTTATTTTCCCTTCCAATATGGGGTTTTCTTTAAAATATTAAAGAAAATTTTTAAAATAACATCCCATTAAAATAAAAGGTTTTGAAAAATAAAAGTTTAGTAAAATCATTTCTCTTGCAATAAGGGTATTGTAAAAATAATAGTTTAATAAAAACACTTTCCCTTGCCTTAATTCCATATCTACATTGATTTATCCCTAAGGATCACTTCTACATAACACTAGGACTCTTATGTAGTTCCACTTATTTGGATATAATATTACCAAGAAGATACATACACTTTATATCTTAATATTTTTTGTGCAATAATAGTTCAAGTAATAAGGATATCTCCAGGAGCACTCGAATGTTTATTATTCATGGAGAAGGATTACTTTTATTAATCCAATTCTAAACTATATACTTGTATTTTAATATAATATATTGATAAAATAAGATCATATTAACAATAAATTTAATAAATATATATCTTCCAAAGACATTTTAATTTACTTTTATCACTAAGATAAGATTCCACCTAGTCAAAAATTCTAATTTTCCCATAAAATATTTAATAAACTCCAAACATGAAACTTCTAATGTAACACCATGAGTTTTTTTTTGATTTATTTATTTTTTGAATAAATTTAATTTATTTTTTAACATATGTTACATGAAATAAAAATTTAAGCTTTCATTATGTGTAACACTAAGTAAATCTTGCACTACATGAAACACTAGATTAGCTTGCATTACAAATGACACCATGATTTAACAAAACCATGATATATTATTAATAAAGTTATTCAAACACAACCATTATAACCTAGATATTAAACTTAGTGATATGAATAGTAATAATTAATTTTTAAATATTAATTATAATGGTTTTATATGAAGGAAACATATTGATAAAAAAATTTCTTAATTTTTGGTAAAGCCTTTATATGTTTCCAAAAATACTATTTTATCAGAAATTGTTTTTTATTTATTTTTTTGAACATTAATAAAATTAATTTTTCAAATTTTTAGAAAATTAATTTTATAAAATAAACTTTATTTTTGAAATCATCATGTCAAAATTATATTAGGGTGAATATTTGGGATTTTTCTGAAAAGTTTGATTTTTTTGATGAATAGTGAAAAATACAGAATTTTAATCGAAAACCGCCTTTTAATTTAATTTATTTATAAAGTAAAATTATATTTTGAATTGATATAAAAGTAAAATTAGTTAAATAAAATATCAATTAATCTTATTTTGGTTATTGAAATCAAATTCATATTGAATTTTTATATAAAAACTTATAAACTTTTGAACATTTTCTTTTTAAAAACCCACTTTATCATCCTGTATATGGGATTAATTTTAAATTAAAATTTTACAATTTTATGAAAATAATTTTAAAAAATTGATTCTATTTTTTAAATAATCATAATTTATATTATCTAATAAGGATAACATATTTTGTGACAAAAATGTATACTAAAAAAAGTAAAAAATATTTACCTCGGTTAAGGTAAAAATCTGTTTAATTTGGGGTTAAACTAAAATGAAATGGGTAAAAAATAAAAAAAAACCTATAAAACAACAATTTTGTGGCCATATGTTAACCTTATATCTTCTAGTATCAATAATGGTCCATTATTATATCCTTTATACGTGAAAAATTATGGGTGGGATTCTTTCTTTCAAAAATTTAGAAGTGTGCCACTCACCTCACTTATAAAATCCCACCCCTTATACTATATTATTCACACCTTAAAACCATTTTTTGTTAAGAAAATACATACCCAAATCACTTGAAAACTTTCCTATTCTAATATTATAATTCTTATTTTGGATTGAAATCCAACCTAGGAAGGCTTTTGGTGCAAACCTAATGAGGATACCCGAAGAAGATGCAATATTCATCAACAAGCATTTTTATTTTATTTATTACTACACCTAATTAATTTTTTATTATAACATGATATTATAATAATATAATTATATTACATATATTTATATTATTTTATCTTATGGTAATGACCTATAACTATCTCTACTCCATCAAATGGTTTACAAAACCATTATTTGTGTGTATGACAGACTACCGCCTCGCGAACCGATGTCATTTGGTTTTGCATTACCACCTATAATGATTGGAAATGATGATTAATATATTTTTTATATATTATATTTATGAAATTATTATTATTTTTAATTATTATATCACACATACCTTTATGATTTTCATTTTTTGGGAATACGATAATGCCGCTCATGTGTATGGCAAACTACTGCCTTGTGAAGCAATGTGATTTGTTCATGCTTTACATGGTAGGTAATAAAGATGTTTTTAATGAAAATATGTGATATATATGACATAATAATGATTATTTAATTATAATATATCAATTAATTTTATTTCTTTCAATCCAACAATAAAATAGAAGGAACATTCATGCATACGTATGATCTACCGTCTCCATGAACAATGTATTTCATTTCATATCACTAAATTTTATGAATTACTCTAAATATATATGATATTTATATCATGGTTAAAATTATGGATATGATTAAATCATGATAAAAATAATAGTAATGAAAATAACAAATCAAAACATATATTAAAAACAAAGAGGTTATTTACCCAAAACTTAACTTTTACATGAAATTGTTCATAAATTGGTAATAAAAGGGAATAAGAAAATAATATATGGTATGATATATATAAGTATTGTTCTGTAATATATTTATAATAAACATATATTTATTATACATTATTTTCTAACATGCACGATGGGAGCCAAGACTTATGGTAAGGGATTTCTATTCTTTTTTTTTTCTAGGATACATATGTAAATTCACCATTAATTTCTTTTGTGTGGTTTATATACTTCCCATTTGACATGTTATACCATGAATCTACATATTTATTTATATTCAAAGTTTTATTTTATTTTTGCATTATTCGTACCTACGATTCAAAATATTACTAAAGTATTAAGGGATTTCCATCTCACTTTTTACTTCTATGAGACACATGCCATACACACCAACTATTTCTTTTATGTGATATATATACTACACATGAATGTATTTTATGATTATTTTATTCAATTTTTTTTGGAATTAGATATCCATTTGAATATATCTTTTTCATGGGGTTTATGGTTCAAAAGTTACCAAATCAGTAAGGGATTTTGGTCTCAATTTTCCTTGTTTGAGAGATATGTTATATTATGAACCTATATTATTTTGTGAGGTGTATATAAATCCTATTTTAAATGCAATATAATGAATTTATTTACCCTCATGATATTTTATGTTTAATTATATGTTATTACTTCATGCAAATTATTTTTTAAAGTTACCTAAGTGGTAAATATTTTTTGTTACAATCTCATCGTTTATCAGGATTGTTTGTGATTATGTTTCTGATTGTAAAAAATTTTGGTCCATATCTCAATAAAATCATGAATTTTATTCTACTATGTTTATTAATGATATTTTTTATTAATAGTATCATTTTCCCACTATTTGGTATTTAAAATAATTGATATTTTTTTAATGAAAATACGTCTTTATTTCACTCTTCGATTGAAAATATGTTTCTTTCGAAACCATGTTTTCTGAAAATGTTTTCAAAAATGTTTCACTATTCTTCTATTATTCTTAAAATACATTTTTACCCATGTTTTAATGTTTAAAAAATGGTTTTAAAGGAATCTTTATGTAATTTTCCAAACATTGCCCATTTGGATTTTATTGAAAAATGTGAAAGGAATCTTTGTTTTAACATGTATGTCATGAATCATCATCATGAAAATTATTTTATTTGAATATTAATTTATAAATTTCAAGGTTATTTTCAAATAAAATTATTTTCAAAATTTATTATGTTTTAAAAAGTGTGTTTTTTGAATAGAAATGATATTTTCCTTAAGAAATGTTTTAAATGATCGTTCAAAATAATTTTCCATCTAAGATGAAATCCATTAATGTTACCTCTTCCATACTGAGGATATGATACAAGGATACTATTATTATTCATTATTTGAATGGTTTATTTATATGATGGTATAATATTTATGAAACCCATTTCTCTTCCATTGATTATACCATGATAGAATTCTTATGAAACCTGATTCTTTTCCATAAGTTATACTACGATGAAATGATTATGAAACCTATATCTTTTCCACAGGTTATGATATGATGATTTCTTTATGAAACATATTTCATTTCATGGGTTAGGATATTATTAATGTTTTATGTTATTGTGTCACACATAAATATGGTTCTCATTATGAGATGGGTGGGACCTATATCTCCCTTCAATATATTGGGTAAATATTAATATTCTATGATCTCAAAGGTTATACAAGAGGATATCCCAAGCCTAAAAGTGGGTATATTGGAGGTCATACCAAGCTCAAAGTAGGTACACAAGTGGTTATTCCAATCCTAACATATTATGAATGTCTTGGTGTGTATCCTTAGAATAATATTTCCAATGATTATGTGTATTCTATGAATCTATGTCTTATTCCAATGCTATGACCTCATGAATGATGTTATTTGATTACCTTATGATTCATGTCTTATAAAATGAAAATATTTATTCCATGACTCAAGATTATGATCTTTGATATGCAGGGTATGATTTCCTAATGTTATTCTCGTGTTCTCATACCCTTATGTTCATGTTGTTCTTACACATCTCCCTTGTTTAGACTTAATGATAATATGAGATCACGCTTTCTTATGTTTCATTACCCTAAGTTATATAAAAATGTATTAAATATGATATGTCCGAGAAGGGTTCTAGTTATGAATACCATATTGGGATATGTTGTATTTTACCTATGGACTAGCTGTTTGTGTTTCCAAGTTTCCAAAAACACTAAAATATTACAGTCCTCTGGCATGTATTTATGTAATATAATGAATATTCATAAACAATTATGTAATATCTATGTATGATAAGATTGGGTCACTATATATAGGGTGGTCAGGCTTCTATTATCTTACAACGTATGGTGAAAGTTGTTCCAGTTCATACAAAGATAAAAACAAGGTTTTATAAATGCTAGTGTGTCGTGTTTCACTAATTTGTTTTTATTGGTCAACAAAATCAATATGTAAACTGATATGATAATGATATTTTAACTATATATATATATATTCTTTGATTATATGAAATTTGCAAGCTAGGTACAAGATGATGTGAAAATAAGTTTAAATTAGAGAGTGCACTTACCTTTACGTGGATTTAAACTCACCACATGTCCCTTACATTAGTCCTTTTAGTTTATTTTACCTTTATGTATCTTGTATGTACCCTTATGTATGTTTTTTTAAATATTCTTTACCTTTAGTTAACTTTTTTAGTACCCTTACTTGGGCTTTGGTTTAGTGGTTCTACTCTTATGTGATCCAAGGTTTACCATTATGTAAGTTTTATGATACCCATAAATAGATTTTGAGATGTAGGGTGTACCCTTATGAAAGTGATGGAGTACCCTTTCATTGGTACCAAGTGACCTTTATTCAAGCTTTTGAACTCACTAGTTACCCTTACACAACTATTGGATGACACTTACACGACATGGATAGCCCTTACTTAGTGTATGGGACATCAAGGTCACCCTTATATAGATGTATAATTACCTTTACATGAGTATAGTTCTAGCTATATAACCTTATGTAGGTGAGGCTTTGAGAGAGCTAACCTTATACAGTGTTTGGTCTTTCCTTTTTTCAAGAATATAATTAAGTTCACACCCTTACACAACTTTCAAATTGCAGTGCTACCCTTATGTGAGATCCAAAATCACTTTCTCACCCTTATGTGAGCTATAAAATCCCCTAATGAACTTTAAAAAAATTCCAATCTTCTTACTACATTTATGTAGGATTCATTTTTATACAAAATAAGAGTTTAACAATTAAATTTTTATAGTTACATTAATTCTAATTATATTAAAACTCTTATAACCCATAGATAATTCCATTTATATATTAAATTCCTATTTTATTATATTTATTTAAAATAAATAATTTTTTTACTAAGATAATATTATAAATTTATATTTACCAATAATTCCAAGTCATAACTTAATTTTATTAGAATATTACCCACATAAGTTATAAACATATTTTTGATTAAATTATAAATTCCATAATGATGTTATGTTTCAATAAACTTTTATTTAAATCATATTCTATATTCATATTATTTATTCAATGTTACATTAAAATTTATATTTATTAATTTAGTATCATTAAATAATTTCTAAGTAATTAATTAACATATTACCCATATGTTATAAATCATTATTTTGATTCCATAACACAATCAATTATGGTTAAGTATAAATTTTGAAATGCCAACATATTAAATGTGAATTAATGTTTAACAAAAATATATTCATATTATTTCATTGAAAATAATACAAATATGGTTAAAATAATATTTTTTTCTTATAATATTTTAAATTAACCCATTCCAAAATTTATATTTCTTTTAGAAAACAATTTAATTTTATAAAGTAATATTTATATTAAAATGATATTAGATAGTTTTAATTTTGAAACAATACATTGAATAATAACATATTTAATATAAAATTATATTATAATTCTTAGTATGTTACAGAAAGGTAATTTCATTACAGATTATCTTATAAGGAAAACACTGAAGACTCAGGGGCTTGGAGATACGCCTTTGCAGGAGGAATGATTTTTGATGAGTTTAATGTCTGAGTGACTAGTGAATGAATCAGAGGATCATGGAGTTTTGAAATGTGAATATTTAGTTATCACATATTCTTTAGGGGACTGGGTAAAGGCCAACCATGAGTCAGATCCTGAGTGCATGGTGATACGAGTGTGCTTGGTGGGGGATGATTTAGTCCCATGGTGGTACTTTGATAAAGATGACGTGATATACATTCATGGGAGGTTAATAGTTCCCGTTTCCTCGCGGGAGGAGATGATGAGTGAATCTCATTATTAAAAGTGGGTAGGGCATCCAATTTCAAAAAATATATACCATGAAATCCAATGTTAGTTTTGGTGGCTAGGAATAAAGAGGGATATTACCAATTTTGTTTCATAACGCATTACCTACCAGAGGGTAAAGGCTAAGAATCAACATGTTGGTGGTTTTATTTAGTCACTTTCGATGACTGTGTGGAAGTGGGATGTTATGATGGGGTTATCCAAGACCCTGAAGAGTCATGATTCTATTTGGGTGATAGTTGATCGGTTGAAAAAAGTGGCTCATTTACTACTGATTTGTGAGACCCTTTTAGGGGATGAGTTGGAAAAGCTGTATGTGTAGATTATTATAAGTCTACATGGAGTTACTTTGAGCCTCATATTAAACAAAGATGTGTGTTTTACATTGCAGTTTAGAAAGGTCTTACAGAAGGCATTGGGTATTGATCTGAAACCGAGTATAACATATCATCTGCAGACTGATGGAAAATCTGAGTGGACAATCCATATTTTAGAGGATATGCTACAGGAATGCATCGTGGATTTTTTTAGAGCTTGGTATGATCACATATCCTTGTTTGAGTTTATGTATAACATAAAATTCCACGATTCATTTCAGATTGCAACTTTTGAGGATCTTTATGATCGGATGTGTTGATCACTACTATGTTGGCATGATACAAGTGATATGGGAGTTGTGGGACCAAGTATAACAAATGAGACCTACAAGAGAGTGTAGTTAATCCATACATGGTTTTTCAATTTTTAGAGCATACAATGATCGTATGTTGACAGGAGGAGGGAACCCTTGGAGTTTTCTGTGGGTGATCAAGTTTTATGTTGGTCTAAGACAAATTAAGTAGTGACTTAAGAGGGGGGTGAATTGAGTTCTTAAAATTTTCATTTCATAAAAACTACTCACTCTTTATATTATGATATTATCTTATTTTATATTTATAGTGTATGAAAAAATAAAAGAGAAAGATAGAAATTAAAGAATTTATAGCGATTCGGGGCACAAATATCCCCTAGTCCACTCCACCAACACTATACTTCTTGAGTTGGGTTATTTTCACTATAGCAGCACCTTTTTCAGGGGCTGCCCAGCTGTGTACAAGAAACTATTAATTATTTAAAAGGTCTAAGATATTTTAACTGAGATATACCTTTTCAATTCCAATCCATTTCTATAGAATACTTGATCATAATGAGTTCAAATAGATAAAGAGACAAATAAGATAATTGAAACATGTGTGTCACACAATTGCAACAAGAAATTGACATATATTAAAGAAATATCTAGAGAATATGAATATATTTAAAGAACAACTCTAGAAGTTATTAGATAGTAAAAAATAAAAATTTAAGCACAATAATTGTAGATAATTCTTTGAGTATTGTTTTTCATGTATTGTATGAAGAAAATGTGTTGCATGACTTTCATACACTAAAAAAATATTATATTTATATCTCCTCTTTTTAATTTTAACTAAACAAACCAGATAATACATGGTCAAGTGAATAATCCTTATAAGAAACTAAAGAAATAGGCTCTTAATTATAAGGTTTACTTCTTTTCAAAATATAGAATGAACTGTGATGGTATAGATGATAGAAATAGTCTTTAACATATTTTTCTATTCTTGAGAAAAAGATGATTTTTATAAATTAATTTTTTGTTATTTAGAAAAATCCTTTTCTAATGCATATAAAAGAATAAGCTGACTTATCAAAAATAAAACAAATGGTAAGGAGTATAATAATAATAATCCTCTATAAAATAACATAACCTTCATAAGATAAAAGTATAGAATCACTATTATCATAAGATAATTCCATTATATTGCTACATAAGATAAAATACTTCTTACTTCTTTGAATTCTTTAGATAAACATTATAGATTTACTATTTACATAAGATATTTATTTCTCCTTATTCTTCCCAAGTTAAAATTTGGATATTTCAAGAAAAATTACTTCTATTAATTTCTTTACATCCTTAAGATAATCCATTTATTAAGTTCCTTTTCATAATATAAAAGACTTATTTTATTTATCCTTCTAATATTTACTTTTTGGATAGATAATTCATCTACTTCATAAGATAATTTACTTACATAGTATGATAATATTTTATTCTAAACTTTTGTAAGATAAAACACTTTAACACAAAATTTATATTTCAATATAAGTTCCAAGTTTTCTCCATAAGATAATTCTTTTACACATATGACAAACTTTATATGTAAGGTAAATTATGTTAACAAAAACCGAATTTCAAAATTATTAGAATGGATGAAGTTACACTTACAAGATTAATTATATTGACACATTATTTGTGTAAGATAAATTCATTTTGAATTTATTCAGAAAAAAACTCATATATTTTAAGAATTTATAAAATAAAATCTTGAAATACTTAAGATAAAATTATTAGTAAATAAACAAGTATTTTTTGAATTATTAAAATATATAAAGTACTAAGATATGTTATAAGAACAGAAGTCTATCCAACAATCTCCCCCATTTTGATGATAACAAAACCCATAATTAGATAAATAAAAAAGAATATTTGTTTATGAAAATATTTTAAAATAAAATTTGTGAATGCTATTCTCTATTCTACCATAAAAAAAGATAAAAAATTTTGGGCTCTCTTCCCCCTTCTTATGATGTAAAAAAGAACATGGGTAAGAAGAAGAATACATTAATTATTTCACATGAACATGTATAAATAGTTAGAGTAGAATATACTAAATATTAATATAATCTGGTATGAACTTTCATAGAAAGGAAACATAAAAAAATAAAACATACGATAAAGAAAGAGAAAACAAAAAATTAGAAAAAAAAAGAAATGAAAAGTAGGGAAATAACAATAAGTAAATAGTTAATAATTAAAACATTCAATAAATAAGTAAAAAATCATTCAAATGTTTATGGAGAAACCATGAAATATCAGTTAATCATAACATAATTATGAAATCATATCAATCATTCAGTATGAGATGTGTATGAAAATTATTAGGAGGTGGTTTCTTGAATGACTGAGGATAGCTTGATAGAAAATATGAGGTTAACCTAGGGGTTTGAAAATTTATTCACAAATTACTTCCAGTAGGGAATCCTAGCCAAATTGACCTCTAAGGCTATATTGATCACTATGAACTATCCTTAAAGTGCTAGATTTTATATCGATAGATGATTGCTGAGCTATAGAAAAATTAAATGATTCTACTAGAGGGAAAATAAACTTGGTTTATATGGTAAGAGAAATTAAAGATGTTTTAGTACCATGATTCAAATTATCCTTTGAGTAAATCTCTATAGGATCAAATATTTCTTTCAACCTCTGCAATGTGGTAGGATTATGATATTAAATTGAATGTATTAAATAATTTATACCTCAAAAATGAAACAACACATCCTTACACATGAAAATAATTTTTACAATATTATTCTTGGAAAAGTATAAAAACATTTTGAATCCATAATATGAATTCTGAGAAAAATCAAAGAAGTAGTTCTGAACATCACTCTTATTTACACAATAAAGGATTAATTTCTATAACACTTCTAACTTATTTTTAGACAAACTAACTGAACCAAATGCAGGATTATAGATAACTAGTATTGTCTTAGAGGCACCAACCATAACAACTGCCTTTGCTTTTGAGGTAACACACCTGTCCTTTGGTTCTAAAAAAGAATATTATTCCTCCAAATAATAATATGATATCATTGAATTCAAAACCAACTGATGAAGGGTAAAAAATGTTTCTTCCAAAATATAAATGTTATTAGTGAAATATCCAACCAGTTTTACTAAGATAGTAACAATTAAACTTGCATCCTTTTGGGATTTTACTGATTCTTCCTTAATCAATGAAAAATTTTATTTAATAAAATTGTTGACATCTTTTTGGGACTAGTGCATTCTAGTGAAGTTGTTATGAGGAATGATCATAATTCTTCTAATCTCAATGACTAAGTCACACTTAATGAATTTCAAACTATTAGGTGGAAGAAATACACACTATAGAGAGGCAATTCTACCTATCAAGGTATCAAGTGTGTGAGAAAATGATTTGAACTTGGTTTCTATTTTACTTTGATCCAAGAATCCTTAATTTGGGGATTCTTTAGTAGGCTCACTTGAAGATTTATTAAATACATATTGGATTAAGTTTTTCAAACCATAAAAATAAATTTTGGAGACAAGATTAGTTTGTATAGTAGGTATTCTCCAAATATACTCAAAATGGCTCAGAAAAATCTTCCTGGGTGCATCAATATATTCCTTCAAAACTAAAATTTTATCTTAGAGTCCTAACCTCAACACACGAATCTATCAATTAATTATTAAATAGATTAAATTATACCATTATATTTTTATATTTTTAATTAATTCATTATCTAATTACTTCAATTTTAGTAGTAGGAACTTCAAAACTACTATGACCACCTTTATCATGAGCAAGTGAACTTACTTGTTGATGCATTGCTACTTCTTAAATATCATCCAATACTTGACTCGATTTAACTTTATGAATTTATTAAATTTGGGATAACTCTTCAAATTGTTAAGGACTAATAGATCCTCAATTTTATTTTATCTTTTCTACTAAAAGAGTGAACTCATACAATTCTTCTATTTCTTCTTCATTAGATCCCATAACATCATTACTTACAAAACAAATAGCTTTTTTCTTGATTCTCCATCTGGCCTCAGTTGGTAAAGATACTTTGTAAATAGGAATACAACTGGTATTAGTAGAAATAGTCCTTTTCTTACCAATGATTTCTAACTTCCTGATGGTCATAGCCAAAATTTCTATGGTCATAGAAAATGGTAAAACTGGTGGTAAAGAGGAAAGATATTTAGTCATTTTAACAACCTTCTTATGTACTTCAAATTTTACTTATGTTGTTTCTTATTTAGTTCTAGAATAAATGAGATGAATCTCATCTAATATTACCACTAAAACTCTCACTAGTATAAAAAATTATTTATCATGTCAGACTTATCATGTTGGTCATTCATTACCGATATAACAAAGAAATTTATATGGATTTATCATGTCAGTTATATGATAACCGACATGAAAATGCCAAGTATGTTTTCTTATCATGTTAGTTATATGATAAAATATGTGAAAAACTGGATTTATCACATCAATTATTATGTAACCAATTTTATATATCATTTAAAATTTTATAAATCATGAGTTTGAATCTTTTCAGTGTTGTTTCTTCTCACAAAATCCAACTTTTTTCTCTCGCACAAAGCCCTAACCCTCGTTACTTTAATCCAGTGGACTCAAATCATGGTTTTGAATATTCATATATCCTTATGTTTCATTAGCCCCATTATTTGACATTATATCTTCTCCACTCTCAGGTAAACCTCACACATCGATCCTCTCTTTTAGTCATTCAATGGCGCCAAATACCTAACCTTTTTTTATTTTGTTTACTCAAATATCACATTACCATCTTCTTAAAACCTCATAGTACATTGGTATGATTATTTCACAATCAAATATAGATATGATCATCTAAAATCCCACATTACCATCTTTATATACCTTAATTATGTGTTGATTTAAGTGAAAAATCATGTGGATTTCATTATATCTTAATGTTGTTCTATTTATTTTAAATGGGAAGTCATTTTTACTAAATTGTTTCATAGATGATCATACAACATCTCATCTTAAAATTCTACATTGAATCTCAAAAGTTTTCTTATTTGGATGATGTTTGTGAATCATTAATTGTTTATGGCTACAATTCCATGTATATAGAAAAATTTTAATTAGCGTTATAAATTTTTAATGAATTAGAAATATTAAAATATAATATATACATACATTTAAATTTTCATATAGTTAAATATAAAATATTATATAACTAGTGTATATGCATATCAACACTTTTCTTTTGATGTGAGAATATTCTTACCTTTAAAAATCATATATTAAATATGAAGTCTGCATATTATGGGTTACTGTCAATATGATTTTGAAATTATTGGCAAATACACAATAGGAACTATCAATTAGTTCCTTTACATATCATGCTGTATTATGATAGATATATTTACATGGAATTACACATGCAGAACATGGTATTCACGCCAAATTCACTTTTTTCCCCATAAATTTGGATTTTTATTATATCAAATGAAGTAGAATATAATATTTAAAATGTGGGTTATTAGTGTGTTAAATTCTAATAAAACATGTTTTCATATAATACACAATACTTAATATGCTTTTTACAATTTTCGTAATACACTATACATAAATAATAAGTAATATTAATTATGTATATATATATGTACCGTATTATAAATTCATCATTGTTTTGTTTTAACAGTACTATATGATTATATTATAGAATGAGTTAATGTTTCAACTAATAATTATTGGATATTTTATGCAAAAAAACTTCTTAGAAAATTAGATGATAAATATACCAATCAAAATGGAAAAATCTAACTTGATTTGGATTCTGTTAAATAATATCCAATTTCAAGTTTAATCTAATTTAATTTAGAAGAAAATTAAAAAAGAGAGAATGTTTTAACTATATTTTCTGTTGTAAATTACTTCCATGCATATATTTTTATGATTTACCATTTATATTTAAACTTATATTTCATTATTTTCTAGAATTTTTAATTATACTTATCTAATACACATATATTTGTTTTATATTTCAAAATTTTGTTACATTCAAATCATGGAATTTTTGATATAAATATAAAATTCTTTTATCTTGACAATATATATATTTTTATATTTTTTATAGATAATAATGAGTCAAAGTTGGATTATGGCACTCAAATAAGTGATTAATATGAGAAATGTGTTGTTGCTTTTTTGGAATTTTCTAAATGAAATGTTCCAAACAATGACATATTTTTATATCCATTCTTAAAATGTTTAAAAATGATGAAGTTGAAAAGAATAGAGATAAAAGATCATTTAATTTGTTATGGTTTTAATGAAAGTTACAACCCTTGAATTTGGCATGGTGAAACTGGTGTTGGATCGAATAGTCGATATAAAAGTCTATTAGATGGAATAATACAAGAGGGGGGGTGAATTGTAGGTTTAAAAACCTTGGGTTTTAGTAACAAAGAGATTAGTTTAAAAGAACTTAAACTAGTACAAATACAAACACCCACAATTGTATTGAATGTAAAAGGTATGATGTATTGTAATACTAATGTTATGTAAAACAATTGTATTCAAGATGAACACAATAATCAGAGTAATACAGATATGAATGATTCTACCTTAAAGCGTATAGAACCAATCAATACAATATGTAATGGAATGATTGTAATTGAAACAATTACAATTGAATATGTAAGGAAGAAAGGAAACAATACAAATCCCTTTCTAATACAACAGCGGAAATGTAAAAGTAATACAATTCTTTTAACCCAAAGAGAAGGGTTATCCTTTCACCTAGGATAAAAGGTCTGTCTCACCAACACCTTGGTGAGACTTCGATACGATGATCGTCACGTCTGTCTGCCTATCCTCGGCAGCCCTCGATACGATGATCGGCTCGTCTGTCTGCCTATCCCCGGCAGCCCTCGATACGATGATCGGCTCGTCTGTCTGCCTATCCCCGGCAGCCCTCGATACGATGATCGGCTCGTCTGTCTGCCTATCCCCGGCAGCCCTCGATTTTGCAGGTAATCGGCACCTCTATCTTTCAATTACTTGAAAGCCCTCGATACGATGATCGGACGCACAAGGCTGATGAGAGAAGTCACAGTGTCTCTCTCTAGAATCTTCGTAGTTTACAGAGTCTCTTTTGTTCTCTTCGTTCATCAGTGTGTTCTCAGCTTCAAATGACCTCCTATTTATAGGCCTTGGGTTCCAACGGTCATATTGCCTCCAACGGTCATATTGAAACAGAAAGCACGACATCGTTTTTATTAGTATATAACTAACTCAACGACATCGTTTTGTTAGGATAAGAGATATATAGAAATGTAAAACATGAGTACGATTCATATGCAGAGAGTTTTTGACAAAGTACCAAAACAAACAATGATCATCTGAATAGCAAAGTCAGTACGATACGATTGACAGAGTCAGTACGATACGTTTGACAGAGTCAGTACGACACGTTTGACAGAGTCAGTACGATACGTTTTGGTCGGTACGATCAACATCGTACGATACGATAAACATGATAAAAGACAATTTGTTATTTACAAACATATGATAGAATACATTTGAGATTTCCAAAACATGATATAGAATATATTTGTGATTTCCAAAACATGATGTAAAAGCCAAAAGAAGACTTTTGACTTAACAATCTCCCCCTTTTTTGGAAAGCACAAACACACAAAGTAAATGAAACAAGAAATACTTGTCTCCCCCTGAGTTATTGAAAACTCTTCTGAATAAGAAATTGAATACAACTAACTCCCCCTTAGGTATTGACTTTCCTAAGGATTGTATTCATAGATTTTCCTTGAGTATTGTAATGCATTCTCCCCTTTGTAAAACAATCTTTGCTTTGTAAATATTCTCCCCCTTTGTGATTTACAAAAAGAAAGGAGGAATCTCGAATTGTCTGGAAGAGTTAGTGAAGTAATACAAGACAATGGATAAAAGAGAAAGGATTATAAGAGTTATTACAAAACAAAAAATTTCCAAAAGAAACAAATACAACAATCATTTGTTTTCTCTTTCCTTCTCTTTCTTTATAAGCTCATGAAGCACAGCTTTCATCTTCTTGATCTCCTTCTTGTCTTCAGAAATTGATTCACCCTGAGTTTTGAGAAGCTCCTGTTGATCCGCAAAAATCTGATCTTGATTTCTGATGGTCTCCTCCTGGACTCTGATTACTTCTTCAAGAGTATCAATTCTGTTTTTCAGAGTCTTGTTATCCTTGGACAACTCAGAATTTTGATTCTTCAGTAAAACCATTTCATCTTTGAAAGATGAAACCTTCGAGAATTCAGATTGGAAAGCATTCATCCTATCTTGCAAGTCTTTCACTGAAGGAACATCGGTTCTTTGAGAAGACAAAAGGTTCAGCCTTTCAACCGTTTCTTTATCAAGCTTGTTGAAAGCAATTGCAATCTCATTTGATAACCTTCTTATATCTTCGATAGCAATCTCATGGTCATTGATTGAGCTCTCTGTTTTGTAGGACCACTTGGTCATCTTATTGCAATCCTTCTTATGAGCAACTGAGCTTTCCGAAAGAACTTTCAGATCGGCTTCTACTGACAAAACTTTCTTTCTCAATTCTTTTACAGAGCCAAATTTCTTCCTTTGATTTTCAGTGATAAAATCAATCTTCCCTTCCAGCCTCGGAAAATAAGGAATGGTTTTCTCCATCCTTCTCAAAACTTGAACAATGTAATCACTCTTCTTGAGAGAGATTGTATGCTCTGAATCGGTATCATCATCGTACGATGCTAGTTCATACGATCTGCTTGAATCAACAACAGGCTGTTTCCCTTTCGCTTTTTCTTTCTGTTTTCTTTCATCTTCCACTCTGTCACTAATGACAACTACTTTATCAGACTGAGAAGATTGAGCATCTTGCTTTTCTCGAGATGATATTCTGTCCAGAGATCTTTCCTGATCGGCATGAGGAGTTTGTTGAACACCTTCGCTCAACTTTTGAAGCGATTCCTCTCTACTTTTCTTTGAACTTTGAAGAAATTCTAACAGAAAATCTTCTTCTTCTACTTCTTCTATCACTTGTTTTCCTTTTTCTTTCTCAGGCAGACTCTGTACGATGGGCTCTTGATGCACTTCCATGGTTAGTTGAGCACTAGAATCTTCGACTGCTTTCAAGACTTTAGAGATATCAAAGTCCTGAGCCTTTCTTTTCAAAAGAGTCTTCTTTTTCTTTTCAGCTTGAAGGGTTTCTTCTACCCTTATTCTTTCTGCAAAGGCCTCAGCAGGGTCAAGACCAAACTTCGGATCACCCTCTTTTCTCTGTTCCTTGTCCTTTCTCCATTTGGCTACAACTTCCTTACTGTACCTCGGCTTCTTCTTCGGCTTTGAACTAGTCTGCGGATCAGACTTTCGAGTAACACCGGCGGATTGATTGTCTTTGGCTGGCATAGGTGCCGATTGATTTTTAGGCAATTCAGCTTCTACATCTCTGACAAAAAGTTTTGAATTTGAATCAAAACAAACATTCAGCTTTTTCATCGTACTCTTATTAATGAAAGACGGCCACAAATCCATAGGTTCTCCTTTCAAAGGAATGTTACAAAACTTCATACTCTCAAGAATGATTTTCGTAAGGATGGCTGGATACATTATTATCTGGGATTCAATCCCTCCTTTCTTGACATTCTTGATGGTTTCAAAAATATATCCCATGAGATTTACTTTTCTCATGTTTACAAGATAGTCGAGCATGAAAATATCAGAAACCTTAAGAGTTTCTCTATCCCCTTTTCTTGGGACAAGAAAACCTTTCATCCATAAAGTGACAAACCGATTGTCCGGTGAAAGATGATAAACTTTCCTCTTTCCCTCATTAACAACAAACAAAGATTTTTCAGCACTTTCTCTATTGAACGTACCAACTTCCTCTGGTAGTTTGTGAGATGGACAGAATGAATCCCCTTCTATAGAAACATTCAGAAAGTGTGCCGCTTGTTTCACAGACATGGATAATTTTCGATCGTACACAGCGAAGTTTATAGTCATATCTTTGTCGAAAGACACGGTTTTGTAAAATTGACAAACTTCATCAAAAAGAACTGGATCTTGAGTATCAGGCTTTTCCACACAGAGATGTTCCCATCCTTGAAACATAATGATCCTCCTGATTGTAGAATCGTACATATCGAAAAATTCTTGGGATACTAACCTTTCTCTGTGAAAGTCTTTCTCTGTAAAAGTCTTTGAAGACATTTCAGCGGGAGTGTTGGCAGAGGATTGAGACATAAAGATGATGCCGATTGAGAAGATCGTACGATTGTTTATAGCTGGGGGAGCAGAGCTTCGCCTCAAATCCTGAAACTTCAATGTGGGTTTGGGGAGGGGAGGGGGGTATTTATAGGCGATAAAGAGATGACCGTTGATATTCTACGGTCAAGATTAGATAATACCAGATCAATGGTTATGATTAAAACAAATAAAATAAAATAAAAAAAAATGAAAAGAAACCTGTCGGAGAACATAAGGTGATTGCTGGTTTTGGTATGAATCAAAAGTAAACACAATCGTAAGAAGAAAAAAAAATCATGATGCCGATGGAAAACAAAGTCATTACTATGATCAGACCGTACGATGGAAAATAGTTGTTACCATTAACCGACAGTACGATGGAAAACAATCTCAATACTATCATCGGTCGATACAAAAAAAATCGAATGATACGATGGAAAAGAATTTGAATACTATCATCGGTCGATTCAAAAACTATTGAATGGTACGATGGAAAAGAATTTGAATACTATCATCGGTCGATTCAAAAACTATTGAATGGTACGATGGAAAAGAATTTGAATACTATCATCGGTCGATTCAAAATTTTTTGAATGGTACGATGGAAAAGAATTTTAATACTATCATCGGTCGATTCAAAAATTATTGAATGGTACGATGGAAAAGTATTTGAATACTATCATCGGTCGATTCAAAAATTATTGAATGATACGATGGAAAAGAATTTGAATACGATAAACAGAAAAATTGAAATGGTCAATACGATAAACAGGAAAACTTAAAATGAAACGATAAAACTGTCAATACGATAAACAAAAAGAAACATATATAAAGAGAGTAAATATTTAAAGATCAGAAACATAAAGACATAAAGAAATGTCCTCCCCCTTTCTACGAGGAGTTTCTTACTATTAGGAGAGATGTAAAACAGGAAGTAGATATGAATGATTATTTTACTGTAATCATTCCTAGCTTCTGTTTTATAAATTCAAATCTATCGGAAGGTAAAGGTTTTGTAAAAATATCAGCAAGTTGTTCTTGCGTTCCGATGAATTGTAAAACAATATCTCCTTTTTGTGTGTGATCCCTAAGAAAGTGATGCCTAACATCTATGTGTTTTGCACGAGAGTGATGTGCTGGGTTTTTACTAAGAGCTATGGCACTTGTATTATCACACAGAATTTGAGTTTTGGAGAAACTCAAACCATAGTCAGTGAGTGTGTGCTGCATCCACAATACTTGAGCACAGCAACTTCCAGCTGCTACATATTCAGCTTCAGCAGTGGAGAGTGCTACTGAGTGTTGTTTCTTGCAAGACCAAGAAACCAAAGAATCTCCTAAGAAATGACATGTTCCAGATGTACTTTTTCTATCCATTCTACAACCACCAAAGTCAGCATCTGAAAAACTTTTTAAAACAAAATCATTTCCAGAAGAGTAGAAAAGTCCTAAATCCATAGTGTCTTTTAAATACCGAAAGATTCTCTTTACGGCTTTTAAGTGAGACTCTTTTGGATTAGATTGATATCTTGCACATAAGCATACAGAAAACATCAAGTCTGGTCGACTAGCTGTCAAGTATAGCAAACTCCCTATCATACCTCTAAAAATTGTTTGATCTACTGGTTTCCCAGTTTCATCAAGATCAAGAGTATTTGAGGTACCAATTGGGGTGCTAATACTTTTAGTTTTGTCAAATCCATACTTTTTGAGTAAGTCTTTAATATACTTATATTGAGATATATAAGTTCCTTCTGGTTTTTGAGATATTTGAAAACCTAGAAAGAATGTTAACTCACCCATAATACTCATTTCAAACTCAGATTTCATTAAATTTGCAAAAGAATCGGTTAAAGATTTCTGAGTTGATCCAAATATGATGTCATCAACATAGATTTGGACAACCAAAACATTTTTGTTTTCCATTTTGATAAAAAGAGTTGGATCAGCTGTACCTTTTCTATAATTATTTTGTAAAAGAAATCCTGTAAGTCTATCATACCATGCTCTAGGGGCTTGTTTAAGACCATATAGAGCCTTGGTAAGTTTAAAGACATGATCAGGATGTTTTGGGTCTTGAAAACCAGGAGGTTGTTCAACAAAAACTTCTTCTTGAACAAAACCATTTAAAAAAGCACATTTGACATCCATTTGAAATAGTTTGAAATTGAAATATGCTGCGAAGGCTAATAGAATACGAATAGATTCTAGTCTAGCTACAGGAGCATATGTTTCTTCATAGTCTATTCCCTCTTGTTGATTATAGCCTTTAGCAACAAGTCTTGCTTTATTTCTTACAATGATTCCATTTTCATCACACTTGTTTCTGAAAACCCATTTTACACCAATTACAGTTGTTTCTTTAGGTCTTTCAACTAAAGTCCAGACTTGATTCCTTTCAAATTCATTTAGTTCATCCTGCATTGCTTTGATCCAATCATCATCACCTAAGGCCTCACTTGGACTTTTAGGTTCAAATTGGGAAAGAAAAGCAAGATGTTCTATTTCGTTTCTTAAGGAATTTCTGGTCCTTACAGGTTGATTTATATCACCAATGATATTATCACTGGGATGATTCCTAAGAAACAATTGATTTTGGTTTTGTAAAACCTGTTCATCAACATATGGTAGAAAATCTTCTGTGGTAAATGTTTCAGGAACACTTTCTTGAACATTTTCCTTATCAGAATGTTCTTCTAATATAGGTTGATAAACATTTTTGGAAAACACATCCGAGGATGTAGGATTGGGTTGGTTGAAAACAAAAGGGTTAGTTTCATCAAATTTTACATGTACTGTTTCTTCAACAGTACAAGTGTTTTTATTGAAAACTCTATAAGCCTTAGAGGTTGTGGAATAGCCTAGAAAGATTCCTTCATCAGATTTTGGTGCAAATTTGTGTAAATTATCTTTTGTATTCAGAATGAATACTTTGCATCCAAAAACTTTGAAGTAAGAAACTTTAGGTTTTCGGCCAGTCCATAACTCGTAAGGAGTTTTATTAAGAAATGGTCTAGTTAAAACACGATTTATAGTATAACAGGCAGTACTTACAGCTTCAGCCCAAAAGTGCTTAGCAATTGAGTATTCACTCAACATGGTTCGAGTCATTTCCTGAAGAATACGATTTCTTCTTTCAACAACACCATTTTGCTGAGGAGTTATTGGAGCTGAGAAATTGTGAGTAATACCTTTCTTACTACAAAAAGTTTCAAAATCTGAATTTTGAAATTCACCACCATGATCACTATGAATAGTTATCAATGGTAGGTTTTTCTCATTTTTAACTTGGGCTCTAAAAGTTTTGAAATACGAAAAGGCTTCAGATTTCTTTGTGAGAAAGTAGACCCATGTAAATCTAGTAAAGTCATCAACTAAAACAAATACATAGTATTTGCCTCCAATGCTTCCAGATTGTGAAGGACCAAACAGATCCATATGCACAAGCTGTAATGCATTAGAAGTTGAAACTTCATTAATTGGTTTAAAGCTAGTTTTATGTTGCTTGCCAAATTGACAAGGATCACAGACTTTTGAAGAAACATATCTAAGATCCGGTAGCCCTTTTACAAGTCCTTTCTTTGAGAGTTTTCTTAGGTTTCTCAAATTACAGTGTCCTAATCTCCTATGCCATAGCCACGATTGGTCTTCTATTACACTTAAACAAGGTAAGTTTTGGTTCCTAAGGTCTTCTAAGTTAATAGTGTAAACATTCTCTTGCCTATGGGCATATAGAATGAATTCATCCTTGGAATTGTGAACTAGACACTTATCATTTCTAAAATTCACAAGGTAACCTTCATCACATAATTGACTTATGCTGATGAGATTGTGCCTAAGACCTTTTACAAATAAAACATTTGAAATAAGAACTTTTCCAAGAAAAACGATATTACCTATACCAACAATCTTTCCTTGAGCATTATCTCCGAAGGTAACTTTTCCACCTTTTGTTTTGATAACCTTTTCAAAGAAATCTTTGTTTCCAGTCATATGTCGAGAGCAACCACTATCCATGTACCAAATGTTCTTATTGATACACTTCTCGTTTTCCTGAAAAAGAAACAATTAGATTTTCAGAATCCAAACTTGTTTGGATCCAGAAGGGTTAGATAAAAGAATTTTAGGAATCCACATTTGTTTTGAAAAATGAGCTTTATGAAATCCTAAGGATTGAGTTTTGTTAAGAGAACAATCTCTTCTCCAATGTCCACCACATTGACACTTGGAACAGAAAATGGTTTTTTGAGGAACAAAATAGTTATTACTAAAAACAGATTTGGAATAAGTATAACCAAGACCAGAACGATTTCTCAAAGGTCTAATTTGAGAGTACATCTTATCAAAGTTTTCTTTTCCATGAGTAAAGTTTGACACACTTTTTCAAGGATAAAATCTCTGACTTTAGTTTTAAAACCAAATTCTTGTTTTCTAAAACATTTGAATTAGAACTAGAGTTAGACTCTAAAAAGTTTTTCTTTGAAATAGCAGTTTCAAGATCCTTGGAAAGTTTATCTTTTTCAGATTTGACTTTCTCAAGGGTTTTCAAAATACTTTCAAAATCAGAAGTTTTCCCATCAAGATCTTTAGAAAGATCTGATACTTCTTTAGTCAAAATAGAAATTCTAGAATTTGCTTTTTCAAATCTCTTTTTGAGTTTAGAATTTTCATTTTCAAGTAACTTAGCAAATCTAGAGACTTCTTCAAAAGAAGGTAAAGTATCATCTTCTGATGATGAGGGTTCATCATTTGAAGATTCATAATATCTGTTATCAACATAATTTGCATTTAAAGAGACATTTGTAACAGCTTCAGCATTATGTACCTTAGCCATGAGACAATGATCTTCAATTGGTAGTCTGGCTAGAAGTCCAATATTCCTTTGTCCTGACGTCTCATATTCTGAAGAATCATCTGAGGAATCACTACCACTTGCACTCCATGTATCATTTGCTTTCAAGACTTTCTTTGTCTTATAAAACCTTTTCTTGTTTCTTTCAGAGTGTTTCTCTTTTCTATCTTTCCTCTTCAGCAAAGGACAATCAGGCCTTATATGTCCTGCTTTCTTGCATTCATAACAAGTTACCTCTGAATCTTTCCTATCTTTTCTGTCTTTCTTTTTGAATCTATATTGAAAATCTTTCTTTCCCACAATCTTGTTCATCCTCCGAGAAAGATTAGCTAACTCATTGTCTGAAAGATTACAATCACTTGAATCAGAAACAACAACTTTCTTGGATTTAGACCTTGTAACCCTTTCAGGTGTTTTAGCTTTAGATGCAAAAGCTACACTTCCATTCCCATTTTTCTTCTTATTGAAATCATCATCTCTTTTCATTCTTGTCTCGTGCTGTAGAAGAGTTCCAAAGAGTTCATCAAGAGTAATCTGGGAAACTTTTCTATTTTCATCAATAGCTGTTCTTTTTGACTCCCATTCATTTGGCATAATATCTATAATCTTATCAACAAGAGCTTCATCATCAAGACCTTTTTCTCCCATAGATTGTAAGCTGTTGACAATTGTCATAAACCTTTGTTGCACTTTACATACTGGCTCTCCATAAGGAAAAACAAATCCATGATACTCTGCTCGAAGCATTGCTCTCCTTGTTTCTATAACTTTGGATGTACCAAAATGAGTGACTTCTAATTTCTTCCAAATACAGTTAGCTGCTTCACATGAAGATATCTGACTATATATATTCCTGGTCATAGAACATAATAAAGTATTGCGTACCTTGTAATTCAGTTGATATTCTTGCTTCTCTTGATTGGTAAAAGTACTAACTTCTTTGTCAGGAATTTTGTAACCCCCAGTAAGCATAATAAAATTGTCTACACCAGTATTGATGACGAAAGTCTTCATACGATCTCTCCAATACTCATAATCATTCCCATCAAAGATTGGTGGTCTAGAAGGATTCAGATTATCTATTGATCCGATATTCATTCCTGCCATCTAATAAAAACAAAAACAACTTTTCCACTCCACACGTTAGTGTAGTAAGTATTTAAGAAAGTAATAAGAAATAAAGCTAGTAATACAAATCAGTGGAAAACCTCCTCTGATACCAATTGTTGGATCGAATAGTCGATATAAAAGTCTATTAGATGGAATAATACAAGAGGGGGGGTGAATTGTAGGTTTAAAAACCTTGGGTTTTAGTAACAAAGAGATTAGTTTAAAAGAACTTAAACTAGTACAAATACAAACACCCACAATTGTATTGAATGTAAAAGGTATGATGTATTGTAATACTAATGTTATGTAAAACAATTGTATTCAAGATGAACACAATAATCAGAGTAATACAGATATGAATGATTCTACCTTAAAGCGTATAGAACCAATCAATACAATATGTAATGGAATGATTGTAATTGAAACAATTACAATTGAATATGTAAGGAAGAAAGGAAACAATACAAATCCCTTTCTAATACAACAGCGGAAATGTAAAAGTAATACAATTCTTTTAACCCAAAGAGAAGGGTTATCCTTTCACCTAGGATAAAAGGTCTGTCTCACCAACACCTTGGTGAGCCTTCGATATGATGATCGGCACGTCTGTCTGCCTATCCTCGGCAGCCCTCGATACGATGATCGGCTCGTCTGTCTGCCTATCCCCGGCAGCCCTCGATACGATGATCGGCTCGTCTGTCTGCCTATCCCCGGCAGCCCTCGATACGATGATCGGCTCGTCTGTCTGCCTATCCCCGGCAGCCCTCGATTTTGCAGGTAATCGGCACCTCTGTCTTTCAATTACTTGAAAGCCCTCGATACGATGATCGGACGCACAAGGCTGATGAGAGAAGTCACAGTGTCTCTCTCTAGAATCTTCGTAGTTTACAGAGTCTCTTTCGTTCTCTTCGTTCATCAGTGTGTTCTCAGCTTCAAATGACCTCCTATTTATAGGCCTCGGGTTCCAACGGTCATATTGCCTCCAATGGTCATATTGAAACAGAAAGCACGACATCATTTTGATTAGTATATAACTAACTCAACGACATCGTTTTGTTAGGATAAGAGATATATAGAAATGTAAAACATGAGTACGATTCATATGCAGAGAGTTTTTGACAAAGTACCAAAACAAACAATGATCATCTGAATAGCAAAGTCAGTACGATACGATTGACAGAGTCAGTACGATAAGTTTGACAGAGTCAGTACGATACGTTTGACAGAGTCAGTACGATACGTTTGACAGAGTCAGTACGATACGTTTTGGTCGGTACGATCAACATCGTACGATACGATAAACATGATAAAAGACAATTTGTTATTTACAAACATATGATAGAATACATTTGAGATTTCCAAAACATGATATAGAATATATTTGTGATTTCCAAAACATGATGTAAAAGCCAAAAGAAGACTTTTGACTTAACAACTGGGTATAATTTCAGATCTCTTGATGATGATGCTTTGCAAGATGATAAGTCTGATTAATTTGAAGAAATGATTCATGATTTTAAATTAGAGGAAATTGAGAAAGAATCCATAATTAAGAATCTATAAAGAGATGCTGAAAAACCAATGTATTCGGGTTATATGAAATTTACAGTTTTATCAAAGGTGTTAAGTTTGATTAACTTGAAATTAAAACATGGATGAAGTGACAAGAGTTTTATAGAGTTTCTAAAATTGTTGAAAGATATTTGTTCTAAAGATAATGATATTCCAGATTGACATTATAAAGTGACGTAAATAATATTATTGATGGGATTAGGGTAAAAAAATCATGCCTACCAAAATGAACATGTGATATATAGAAAGCAATATGAATTTCTTTCAGGGTTTCCTAAATTTGGGATGTCATGAAATAAGTTGAAAGAAAAATCACAGGTTGATTTAGCAGTTACAGAGACCCCTGCCAAGAATTTTGGTATGTTCCTATAATTCCTAATTTTAAATGTTATTTTTGTTTTCATATGATGAAAAAAAGGTTAAGATGGTATGTAGATGAGAGGATATGTGATGGAAAATTATGGCATCCAGCTGATTGTCTACAGTGGAAGAAAATCGATAAAAAATTTCTTAAATTCAGAAATGAAGTTAGAAATATCAGACTTGGGGCTGTGCATGAATGGAATGAATCCATATCGAAGCCTTAATAGCACACATAGTTCATGGTCTTTTTTATTGGTAATTTAAAAATTATCTCCTAATTTTTTAATGAATAGAATATATTTCATGTTTAGTTTAATGATATCTGGACCAAAACATCCTGAAAATGATATTGAAATTTTCTTATCACCATTAATTGATGATTTGAAACTGTTATAAGAGGAAGGTATAAGGTTGTATTATTATTATAAAATGGAATTTTTTCAACTGCATGTAATGATTATGTTCACTATAAATGACTTTCCCATATATGGAAATTTGTATGGATACAGTGTTAAGGGGCATAAAGCTTATCCAATTTTTGAACAAGAGACTTCATATTATCAACTACATCATGGGAGAAAAAAGTATACATGGGTCATTGAAAGTTTTTGTCTATGGATCACACTTATATAAGATTAAAAAAGGCTTTCAATGGCTCACATAAATTTGATATTTCTCCAAAACCTTTATCCACTGATCAGTATTTTGAGAGGATGAAAAACATTGATGTGACATTTAGATAGACACATAAATCTAGTAATGATAGAAATATTTGGAAGAAATGGTCAATATTTTTTGAGTTACCATATTGGAGATATCATGAGGTCAGACATAACATTAATTTCATGCATGTGAAGAGGAATATCTATGAAAGCTTGATTGGAACATTGTTAGATATTAAAAGAAATACTAAAGATGGGTTGAATGAAAGATTGGACTTACTCTTAATGGGAATAAATTTGGAGTTGGATCCCACTCCTAATGTAAGAAGAAAAATCCTACCCTCGACTTGTTATACATTATCAAAGAGAGAGAAAATTATCTTTTTTCAATGTCTTGATGATATAAAAGTTCCAAAAGGTTATTCTTCAAATGTAAAAAATATCATGTCTTTAAAGGATTTGAAGTTGATAGGTATAAATCTCAAGATTATCAAGTCATGATGAAATAGATCTTACCAGTTTCATTGTGTGTAATATTTTCCATATGTGTTAGAATGAACATCATGAAGGTTTGTTATTTTTTTTTTCAATTCAATTTGTAATAAGGTGATCAAATGAGAATACTTTTTTTCCATGGCTTAAAGAGACCATTCCTGGTAGATCAGATGCATCAGAAACATTAATATAGTTAGTGGGAGGTACAAGTTTAAATTTTATAACATGGTCTGGGTATGACATTAATGGATATACATTTCATATGAAAGATCAGGACAATGGAAGTGTAGTTAAGAATTGTAGTGTATTGGTGTTTTCAGAAGCAATGCATTTTTTGAGTGCCAAAGACAAAAACCAAACATCTGCATCAATTTCATATTATGGGGTCATTAAAGAAATTTGGGAGGTCAATTATATGAAATTTAAAGTTCCAATGTTTAAATTCTAATGATTTTTTAGTAACAACAGTGTTAGACATGATGAATTTGAAATGACACTAGTTAATCTGAATAAATCAGAATACACGGATGATCCTTTTATCATGGACAAATATGATTTTTTTATGTTCTTGATCAATCCGATATGCAATAGTCTATTGTTTTATAAAAAAAACAATATCTTGGTGATTATAAAGTTGAAAAAATGCTGATTTATGTGAGATCCCTTCTTCCACTATGGGAAAAATTACTATTTGCAACGGGAAGAAATCCCATCGCAAATAACCCATCCAGGAAGCTATTTGCGACGTTAAAATTTTACCGTTGCAAATAACCAATTATTTACGGCGGGTTTTCGTCTCCTGTCACAAATAGTTTGGCAGAACTTGCACGCCAAACCGCGCAAATATTATTTGCGACGGGGAGATGTCTCCCGTCGCAAATACCCGACGACGGGATCCCGTCGCAAATACCCGACGACGGGATCCCGTCGCAAATACCCGACGACGGGATCCCGTCGCAAATACCCGACGACGATTAATAACTTTTTCCGACGGGATGTCATCCCCTTGCAAAAAGACTGTTGGTAAGAACTATTTGCGATGAGACCCGTCGCAAATAACCTTTTAACCGCCGACTGTAATTAATGCGGGTGAGGGAATTTGCGACGGGTCCCGTCGCAAATACCACCATTTGCGACGGGAAACCTGTCGCTAATAACCCCGTCACAACTAATCTAACCTATATATACCCCCATCCGTTTGTTCCCAAATCATTCAAATCTTGCTCTCTCCCTCTTTTCTTTCTTCAGTTTCAACGAAAAATTTTCTTTTAGTTGAATTTTTTTATACGAGAGCAATCGGAGGGCGTCAATATCTTCAGAATATCAAAGTTTAAGGTATTCATATTTTATTTTTATTTTTTATTTTATTTTTTATGTTAATTTTAGTTGTTGTTTATTAGTTGTAATTTAATTAGATTTCAATTGATTTTTATTTATATTTATTTTTACGAAGAAATTGATATTGTTAGTGATAATTATAAATAATTAGTCATACTTAATATTAATTAGATATAATTAGATATAATTAGTAATAAATAGATATAATTAGGAATAAATAGATATAATTAGCAATAAATAGATATAATTAGCAATAAATAGATATAATTAGCAATAAATAGATATAATTAGTAATAAATAGATATAATTAGTAATAAATAGATATAAATAGATATAATTAGTAATAAATAGATATAATTAGTAATAGTTAGATATAATTAGTAATAGTTAGATATAATTAGTAATAGTTAGTAATAATTAGTAACAGTTAGTAATAATTTGTAATAGTTAGATATAATTAGTAATACTTAGTAATAATTAGTAATAGTTAGTAATAATTAGTAATAGTTAGTAATAATTAGTAATAGTTAGTAATAAATAGTAATAATTAGTAATAAATAGTAATAATTAGTAATAAATAGTAATAAATAGTAATAAATAGTAATAATTAGTAATAATTAGTAATAATTAGTAATAATTAGTAATAATTAGTAATAATTAGTAATAATTAGTAATAATTAGTAATAATTAGTAATAATTAGTAATAATTAGAAATAATTAGTAATAATTAGTAATAAATAGATATAATTAGTAATAAATAGATATAATTAGTAATAAATAGATATAATTAATAATAATTAGTAATAATTAGTAATAAATAGTAATAAATAGTAATAATTAGTAATAATTAGTAATAATTATTAATAATTAGTAATAATTAGTAATAATTAGTAATAATTAGTAATAATTAGTAATAATTAGTTATAATTAGTAATAATTAGTAATAATTAGTAATAATTAGTAATAATTAGCAATAAATAGATATAATTAGCAATAATTTGAAATAATTAGCAATAATTAGCAATAATTAGCAATAATTAGTAATAATTAGCAATAATGAGAAATAATTAGCAATAATTAGCAATAATTAGAAATAATTAGCAATAATTAGTAATAATTAGCAATAATTATCAATAAAAAAAATTATATTATCAATATTTACGAAAAAAAAATATTAATATTATTAAAATAATAAAAAATTTATAAAATATTAAAATTATCAATATTCACAATAGGATTTGCTCTATTCTTAACATGTTCAAATCTCAAAGGGTCACCAATTGTCAGGTCATGCGCAATAAAAAGTTTGTGTCAGCCATGTCCAATGTAAACTCTATAATTGTCCTTACATGGTTGATCACCTTGCAAGTAGTGTTGCACTAGGACAACCCAAGTCATGACCTTATTATCTATAAGAATTATCTCACATGAACTTTTACATAGACCATTCTTCCTTGAAAATTTAAGTGAAAGATATTGATATCCCATCAAATTTTTAAGGAAGAATGATCTATGTAAAGAGTCATGTGAGATGATTCTTAGAGACGAGAACGTCATTACTTTGGTCATCCTATTGCAACACTATTTGCGAGGTGATCAACCATGCAAGTAAAATTATAGAGTTTACATTGGACATGACTGACACAAACTTTTTATTACGCATGACTTGACAATTGATGACCCTTTGAGATTTTAACATGTTAAGAATAGAGCAAAGTCTGTTGAGAATATTGATAATTTTAATATTTTATAAATTTTTTATTATTTTAAAAATATTAATATTTTTTTTCTTAAATAATGATAATATAATTTTTTTATTAGTAATAATTAGTAAACAAAATCTGCTTGGATAATGAAGGGAAAATTTGTAATCATCTCCACAACGATGATTACCAAATTTCCATTCATTATTCAAGCAGTTTTCATTTTGCTAAGTATTTCTAAATTAGTATTTAATAGTAATAATTAGTAATAATTATTAATAAATTGTAATAATTAGTAATAAATTGTAATAATTTGTAATAATTAGTACTAATGAGTAACAATTAGTAATAATTTGTAAGAATTAGTAATAATTTGTAATAATTAGCAATAATTAGCAATAATTAGCAATAATTAGGAATAATTAGCAATAATTATCAATAATAAGTGTGAGAAAGATGTAATTAAATGACCCGTTAGACAAAAGAGTAGCCGTCAATCCACTGGAAATTGTGTCACCCTTAATTAATGGTAATTATTAAGTAGTTGTAATTATTTATCTTCATTTTTCAGATAGTGTTTTTATAATTTCAAATTATTCAAAAACAGTGATGATTTTATATTTTATTTAGAAAAATATAGAACAAGGAAGTCGACATCAGTTATTATTAGATGATTGAGCTTGGATAAATCAGTGCAGAAATCCAAATGGTTTTGGTTTAAATCCTGTATATATTGATGGTGTTGAAACTTTCTTAGCATTTGCATAATCAAAACTAGAATATGATTCAGAAGGCACAATTAAGTGTCCTTATAAAAAATGTGCTCTGAGAACGTTTGACACATTTGACAATGTTGAGGGACATCTCTTACGATTTGGTTTTCATCCAGATTATGTTTTTTGGTATCAAAACGGTGAAAAAACTTCCAGAGAAGATCCTAATAACTCGATTCCGGATTCATCACAGTTTCAAAATTTATTACATGATGTTGCAGGTCCATCTGTGCAAAAAACTGAAACTCACGATGATATTGATTTAACTCCTGAGTTGGCACGATCTGAATTTTATGAGTTGTTGAGGTCTGCTAAGGATGCATTATATCTTGGTTGCAAGATAAGAAAATTAGAAGCGGTTGCAAAATTTATGGCTATTAAATCAGATAATGCAATGTAAAACAACTGTTTTGATCAGATATTTTCTTTGGTTAAAACACTGTTACCTGAATGAAATGTGTTGCCTACTAATTACTATGAGAGAAAGAAGATGATTTGTAATCTAGGACTTAGTTATTGGAAGATTCATTCATGTCCAAATGATTGAATCTTATATTCTGGCGAAAATGAGTCATTGGATAGTTTTCCCACATGTGGACAGTCGAGGTATAAAGAAGCTCAACCAGGGAAGTATAGATCGATTCCAGTAAAACAGTTGAGATATTTCCCCCTTACACCCAGGTTGCAACGTTTATTTATGTCCTAAAACACATCATCAAAGATGTCATGGAACAAAACCAAGACTTCAACTGATAAAACATTGAATCATCCATCTGATGGTGATTCATGGAAACATTTTGACCATCTGCATCCGTCTTTTGCTACAGAAGCCAGAAACGTGCGATTGGGTCTTTCTACTGACGGTTTATGTCTGTTTGGTTCTTATGGTAGTCAGTATTCATTATGGCCTGTCTTTATAACTCCGTACAATTTTCTTCCCTGGATGTTGATGAAGGAGCCTTATATCTTTTTGACTCTATTAATCCTAGGACATCCGAAAAAGAATATTTATGTTTATTTGAAACCATTGATTGATGAATTAAATGTATTGTGGAGTGATGGTGTTAATACATATGATGTTGCTGCGAAACAAAATTTCTTATTAAAAGCTGCATTGATGTGGATGATTAGTGAATTTCCGGCATATGGCATGTTATTTGGTTGGAGTACACATGCTTTGAAATCATGTCCTTACTGTATGAAAGAAAACAAAGCCGTTATGTTTGTCAATGGAAAAAAACCTTGCTATTTTGATTATCACTGTAGATTTCTTCCAACCGATCATCCATTTCGGAGGAACAAATCTCATTTCAGAAAAGGTACAATTGAAAGGGATGATCCTCCAAAGATGATCCCAGGTACATAGTTAAAATCAGTTTTATTTTCATTACCCCCATCACATTTGGACCAACAATAAACCAACAGAAAATTCATGTCTTTGGGAAAGAACATAATTGGATAAAACAGAGCATTTTTTTGGATCTTTCGTATTGGTCTGATTTGTTGGTCCGCCACATGTTGGATGTTATGCATATTGATAAAAACTGTTTTAATAATTTATTTCATTCCGTTTTGGATACACCAGGTAAGACCAAAGATACTATAAAGGCATGATTAGATATTTCCCAAATTTACAGGCGACCAGAACTTGAACTATTTGAAAATGTCAGATCATAGAGGTTAATGAAGATAAAATCAGCTTATACACTATCCAAAGAGAGTCGATTATTTTTTTAGTGGATTGCAGATTTGAGACTTCCAGATGGCTATGCTTCCAATTTGGGAAGATGTGTTAAGAATGGTTATATTACTGGATTAAAAAGTCATGATTGTCATGTTATAATGGAAAGACTTATGCCAATTGGATTCAAAGGTTTGTTGAATTCTATTATTTGGGATTCGATAACAGACATATCATATTTTTTCGATACATTTGTGCAGCGACAACATACTACGATCCGCTAAGAAAACTGGAAGAAGATGTTGCTGTAATTATATGTAAACTGGAAAAAATATTTCCACCGGCTTTATTTGACTCAATGGAATATCTGATATTACATTTTCCACATGAAGCTAAATGTGGAGGTTTGGTACAGTTTCGATGGATGTACCCATTCGAGTGATGCATGTAGAAATTGAACAAAAAAATATATAACAAAGCATCAGTTGAAGGCTCAATTGCTGAAGCTTATTTGCATGAGGAAATTTTTTTTTTCTGCTCTCATTATTTTGAATCTTAATATCCATCAAAACACAATCGCATGGGTTGAAACGAGGGTAATTTTAATGAAAAAATGGACAATAAATTAACATTTTTTAATCAGCCAAATCTTGGTTTCGGTGGAGTTCATGAACGATGGATTTCAGATGATGAACATCACAGAGCTCATACATACGTTCTGCTCAACTATAAAGAAATGAAATCATTTGTCCAGTGAGTGCTTCTATCATTTATTCTATAATTTATGTTACAATATTTAAAATTATTTTATTTGTAGGTTATATGATAATCATATCAAGAAACAACTTCCACAAATTACAGCAGCTGCTCTTGAAGAACACAGACAATTTTTTTTCTCAATGGTTTCAAAAACTGGTAACATAAATTATTAATGGTTTAATATAAATTCTGTTTATTATTTATTATATTGATAATTTTTTTACAAATGTTCAGGTGTCTTAATATGATGATAAAATTGATAAGTGACTGTGTATATTGAGTAACCCACCATCCAAAATGGTTAAATCTTATAATGCATATGTGGTGAATGGTTTTCGATTTCATACACATACATACGTGGAATCAAAAAAAAAACAATGAATAGTGGAGTTTGCTTGAGAGGATCACATCACAGAGAAACTGAAGTTGAATTTTATGGCATTTTGAATGAAATTATTGAGCTGTGTTATCTAGGACAGAATTACATACCAATGTTTAAATGTCATTGGTTGGATACTGAGAGAGGCTTGCATGTTCATCCGACTCATGGAATCATTGATATTAAATATAAAAGTATTCTTGAAGTAAATAAACCATTTTTACTGGATCAACAGGCACGTCAAATTTATTATGCAAAATACTATGCTACTTCAAGAGACTTGAGAGATTGGTGGAGCATAATAAAAATGAAAGCTCAGGAAAATCAGTTTACTCAAAATGAATGTGGTTCTGCTGAAGTGGAAGGAATTTAAATTTTTTAAGAGACTGCTCAAAATCCATATGATTCACAAAGAGACGTGAATATCGATGATGACACCCCACAATTAAGGATCGATGGTGATGAAGATGTTAATGATGTTACAAATGAATTTGAAATGACAAGAGATGATGAAACTAAAACTCATATGGATATTGATGATGATGAGGAGGAAGATGAAGACATTGAAATTGACAGCTATGGAGAAGAGGATGAAGATGAACATTGACACAGTTAAATGTTGATTATAATCATAATTAATATATATCTATATATAATAGTTATTTTCAACTATCTGCTAACAAAAATCATTTTGTGTTTCAGATGGACCCTGAGCTATTTCTCGAGTTGCATGAGGCTGACCTACCGTTGGATGAGGGGGGTTTTGGATCATCTGACCCTCAACCTACTGGATGTTCAGGGGGTAGACGGAGGGGGCGCGGTCTTGCACAACTGATGATTCCTGACCCTATCCTCGAGCGACATCCACATCTTGGTTTCGATCCACGCACACAGATGTATGGTAACTTGTATATTTTAGTTAGATTTTATTAATTTATTTATATATATACTAATTGTTTGATTATTTATTAATTTTTCACAGTTTTGCACATGTAGCTATTGGACAGGGGAGCGCTATCTTGCACAATTATTTTTCTCAGCCATGGATCACATGGGAACAAATTCTCCTTGATGTGCGATGCGACATGTTCCATCATTGACTGGTACGTAAATAAATAATATTTATTTTGAAATTTATTTTATTAACAACTTGATATTATAAATTATTTATAGTGTTTATGGTATCCTATCGATGATAGCATGCACGACGCTATCCACGCGGCATGGCATGTTTCTATGCGTGACCGTTTCCGTCAGTTTTTGCACAATCTGAGAAGGACAACCATTAAGAAAGCAGGGGTGATAGAATTTGATGATTCGTGTAGAGCCCACCGACTAGAGTAAATTTCATCTCATGTTTGGGATGGATTATGTTTACACTGGTTGGGTGGTGGATTTCAAAGGAGATCTTTAGTGGGATGACAGAACCGGGGGAGACATGAGGTGACACATCGAGCTGGTATCCGTACATTCAGTTCACATAGTGAGCATCTGGTAAGTACACTTTTTAAATATTTTATATAACTTTAAATATAAACAGTTTATTTTATATTTTTGTAGGCTGTCGAGCATCCCGATATTACGGAGTTCTACGTTTATCGGAGGATGTACACTGATCCAACCACTGGAGAGATTAGAGGTGATCGCCAGTGTCAGATTGTGGTTAGTATTATTTTTCCAGTTTGAAAATTAACTGCATATAATATTTTCACAATCTTAATTTTAAATTGGAATTAAAGGAGTCATATGAGGATGTGACCTCTTAGATACAGGCTGAGGGTCATGACGAGACGACTGAGCAGACTAGTGCTCACCATTTCGATGAGGCGGCATTGATGCAGGCGACTCAGTATGGCTTTGAGAATGGAAAAGTAGTTGGCATCGGCTCTCATTTGACTCCTGGTACTTATTATGGTACTGCTGTGATGTCGGAATCTAGCTCGAGAGGAGATCATGGAGAGGCATCATCTTCTGTCTCACAGTATCAGGAGCAGTTGCGAGCTCAGGCTGAGCTTATAGAGACTTTTCAGAAGTAGCAAGAAGAGATGTGTCGGCGACATCAACAACAGGATCAACATTATAAGGAGGAGATGTGTCGATGGCAGAAATAGCAGTAGCAATATGAGGAGGAGACACATCGATGGAAGCAGCAGCATCACGAGAAAATGGAGTACATGCGCCGTCTGACTCGTAGTTTAGGGATGAATTTTCCTCCACCAGCTCCTTTCAGCTCCTCCACCTCCTCCAGAAGACGACCCCCAGTGATTTATTTTATGTTACAAACATTTTAATTTAACATTTTAATATGAATTATTTACATTTTATGTCTTTTATATCGCTAAAAATATTACATAATTTAATTTTTAATATTTTAATATATCTTAATATTTTTTTTGTGAATATTGAGAATTTTAATATTTTTTATTTTTTTATTGTAATAATAATTGTAATATTATTTTTTCATTAATCGTAATTTTATTAAATTTTATATTTTATTAAAATTAATTTATTATTTGCGATGGGGTCCCATTGCAAATAGTCTAACTAAATATTTTTAAAAACATATTTACGATGTGACTACTTTCCCGTCACAAATACTTTGTTGCGACGGACCCGTAAAAAATACTTTGTTGCGACGGGCCCGTCGCAGAACGTTATATATATATATATATTTTTTTTGCGATGGGACAAAGGCCCGTCGCAAATAGTTTTTGCAACAGGCCCATCGCGAAAATGTTTATGTATATATAATACATATAATCGGAGGCTTATTTGCGACGACAATGTTTCTCATCGCAAATAAGATTTTTTGCAACGGGCCCGTCACAAATAATTGTATTTGCGATAATGTTTTCTACAACGGGCTATTTTACATGGGGCCCCGTCACTAAAGCCTATATGCGATGGGATCCCTTCGCAAATAGGCCATCACAATTACCAAGAATTCTAGTAGTGTTCCATAGAAATATTAAGAAATAATATTGATGAGGACATTGTAGACATGGTTTGTTCCATATGGAACGATTATGAGGAATGAATTTGGGAAAACAATTCTTTAGCACATTACTAATATTACAGGAAATATATGTTTATTTTTGGTTTACTTTTTTAAATTTCATAAATTTCATAAATCGATAGATTTTTTTCTTTATTAAAACACATATTGTAACTAATAAATTAAATTATTTGTTTATATCAGCTTATATTTTTTAGTTTACCATGTTTACGATTACATAACTTATCTATTAATTTATTTTGTTTAAAAATTATTTTTAAATTTAATATTTCAAATAAAAACCCAAAATACTATATAATATTATATTATAATTTTTTTGGTGTAAAAATTATTTATCATGTTGGAGAATTTTTATTATTTACACACCATTTTTGGATTTTTATTCATTCATTTATAAAATTTAATCTCTCATTAATATTGTTAACATTTTATTTAACTATAAAAATATGAATAAAAATGGGCTAAGTTTAGTTTAGTTTACTTTTTGTTCGATAATTGTTCATTTTTATTTATATTTGTTTGTAATAGTTGGATTTGTATATTTTTGTACTAATTGTTATTACTTTGATTTGTAGGATAATGTAAGAATAATCAACTAATACACCATATACTTATGAAGATGATCATACTCATACTTATGGGGAGGAACACACACATTATCCTATTGATGAGCCTCCTCATCCTTCTTTACATGACACATCTACTTCCATTGTGTCAAAAAAGAGTTATAGGGTTGGTAAACATGGCACCACATGTTTACAAAAATTATCAATTGCCCATATACAAGATCAAATGATATAATTAGAATTTGATGATAATGATATTCCAAGAGATCCAAATTCAAAACAATTCAAGACTTTTGTAGCAGTTCAGGGTAAAAGAAAAGTTAGCATTTTGTTTGATAATTGGAGAAGTATTGACAAAGTGACATTATTACACTTATAGGAAACCATTTTTATAAGATTTTTTTTTATTATTTTACTTATCCTGAAATTTTTATAGTAATATATGTTTTCCACCTTCTTATCAGATGACATATGATATACTTGATACTGGAGGAGTCAAGAGGAAATGTTTATCATTGGCTGTTAGGAGATAGAGGGGTTTTAAATCATCCCCCACATCACAGTTCATTTTTTGGGATATAAAGTATTATAATCCACGTGATATATATATATATATAAATATCTATTTATATATGAAGATATATGGAATCAATTTTGTTGAAAGTAGATGATGAGAAGAGTTTTTGGTAAGTACAATGTTACCTTTTAGATTTTTTTTATATTAATGACCATTTTAATGATTTTTATTCTTAATTATTAATTCACATCAATCGAGGAGATATCATCAGAAGATCTAATCTAGAAATGTATACCCTCATAAGGTATCTTGAGGAGGGTATATGTTATTGTAAGAACAAATGATAGTAGAAAAAAATTCAAAATCTGAGAGTTGAGACTGTAGGGTCTTTAGTGTTTGCCCCTTCTCCCCCCACTAGACATGAAAAAACAAAGAGGGATTAGATGAGAAAAAAGTGGAATATCTTACAGAATAGTTGAAGGTTATAATTGATAATATTTTAAGATGTTTAATTAATTTATTTATTTAAGTTAAATCAACTATTTATATACTGTGATTCATTATATAATTTTTCTAATATTCCATACAAGATTCTCTTGAAAAGTAGAGCACACATGGGGTCTTTATTACTGAGGGTACAAACGATATTTTAGCTAAAAAATTGGTAAAACCCAAACACCCGAGTCATGTATAAGGATATATGGAAGATTTATTAGTAAAAAAAGAGTTTCCACATTCAGAGGCTCATTCAACGGAGGATGTTTATAAAAAATGGAATCATTGGAAGTTGAAGTTCAGGATATTCATGTGATGATGGAGGAAAATATTAGAGCTTTGGTATAATCGATGTTTATGGGCATGAAAAGATATTTTCAAACTATTGATCCAACTCCCCCACCTCCACCAGTAGATCCCACTCCTCCTACTTATCCTACTCTTACATCCCTGCCTTCAGACCCCACTCCTTCTTATCCTACCCCTACAACCCCTCCTCTAAAGCTTCCCAGTTACTGTGAGTTATATGTTGCTTATCCCCATAATATTTTTTTCATATGGGATGATATTTTATATCAGAAATACCATTAATCACCAATATATAGTGATAGAGAATCATATGTTCACTTTATAGGATATTATAGATAGATCAACAAAAATACCATGTCCTATGAATAAGGTGAGTACAGTTGGAAGAAGTATCAGTCATTTTTTAGTTTTTCCATCTATACTTCTTATACATATTACCAAAGAGATATGTATATATTTTATCTTTTATTTCATTTTTATATTAATTTTTTTATCATTTTAAAGTTTATATATTTTTCTATTTTTTTACAGGAATACTTTAAAGGTAAAGAATTACTGTATAGACAATAAAATATAAAAAGTGGTATGACTTCAACTACATATTTTATTAGTCGTGATAGAATGTCAACATATTCAAAAAATTTATTGGATTTATATGAGTTTCTAATTCAAGATACTGTTTGTAGGCGTGCAATGAATGTAGGGCTTCTAAAAAGTGATATCATGGAGCTTGTAGGTGGAGATCAGTTGAGCATCAACATGATGAATTTTTTTCCATGTAAGTCAATTTTTTTTTCTATTCATTTAATTTATTGAAAATTTATAATTATGTTTGTTTTTTATTAGGTATATTTATAAAATTCGTACATATAATGGAAAGTTAAATGTATATGGATTTATGGAACTACATTTTATTTAACCTATATCTAGGACAATGATTGACATAGAAAGAATAATTTATATTATAGAAAGATTTCAAAAGAATAAAATTATTCAGTGATGGATATTCCTATATCTTCTAGAGTGTGAAATACAATTCTTAAAAAGTGTTATATATCTCTTATAATTATAAAAAATAAAATAAAATTTTCTTATATATTTTTGGACATAGGATGTTGGGTGTTTTTTTCAAGAGAGAAGACACTGTACTAGGTATTCTCTATCCATGGTAAAGTGAGATAAAATTTTAAGAATGTTTTGAGCACATAGGTTTGAATATGTTTTAATAATGTTTTATATTATAATGAATAAAATTTATTTTATTCCCATTATTTTCAAATAGGGCAGGAAATTTATTTAGAGAGAAGAAAAGAAATAAGAGTGCCAAAATCAAATTTTTACAAGTTAAGGTGAGTTTTTATTTACAATTACTAAATTTTAGATATATTATTTAAAATTTTTATTCTAAATTAAAATTTATTTGGAACAAAATTGTCATAAAAAATAAGGTTTCAAAGAATGTGGATATTTTGTTTTAATATTTATGTATAAAATGATTTCAACTGGGATAATTACGAAGTTCCATAAGGTTAGATTTATTTATAAAATTTTAATCAATATTTCATTTGTTTAATTGAAAATAAAAGTTAAATTATTTATTTATTAATTTTACATTTTTGATGACCCACAACCCTATAGTGAATAGGAGTTGAGAAATTTAAAAATTAAACAGGTGAACCATTTCTGAGGTTTTATTGTTTTTTAGTCTATTTGAAATATATATTTAAATTTTAAAGTTCAATTGTAAGTGTATTTTTCTAGATGTTTTACTGGTTTTTATGCTACCTTTCTGATGTTATTTTTCTTTTTTTTTTGATGTGGAGAGGATGAATTAAAATGATTTTTGAAAAAATTATTTTGTTTTTTCATCATTTATCTAATCAACAATGTAAAAAATCCCAACATATAATTATTTACAACGTTACCTTCAATAACATTTCCTAATAACCAATTAGAAAAAGAAAAAAAACCGATGTGAAAAATCATTTATACAGTAGTGTTTATGTCTCTAGTAAGAAAGAGTCACAGTATCCAATAGATCCCCTATAACTATACTTGTAGCGACTTCTTCAGATTCTCTAGAAATAACTAATGCTTGATATTTCCTACCTCGGGCTGAATTGGGTCCAATTAAATCTATTCATCAGCTCCAATGGGTAATAAATTCCTTGTCAAGAAACTCTAGTAAAATCCACTTCTCTTCAACACTCCAGAACCGGGATTTGTTAAAACATGATAATGCGTAGCTATAGTCTCACCCCAGTGTACCCTAACTTTTATAAAAACCAAAACCAAAATCCTCCAAATTGGATAAAATTTGATAGAATTTTTTTTGAAAAATACACATATATCACATAATATATCATTCCGGATTAATAGGATTTTCTATCAATAAAAATTACATTAACACAACATCTTGAAATATAATATTTTCAAACTCACCATTTCTTTGAGTAATTACTAACTAAATAAATTTTACATGGAATTTTCTTTCTGGTTTTAGGTCATTCACAATTTTTTTTTCTATGTCATGAATTATAGAAAGATATTTCATAATATATTGAGAGATTACTTCATCTATAATGGTATGGATACAGTGTTAAGGGGCATAAAGCTTATCCAATTTTTGAACAAGAGACTTCATATTATCAACTACATCATGGGAGAAAAAAGTATACATGGGTCATTGAAAGTTTTTGTCTATGGATCACACTTATATAAGATTAAAAAAGGCTTTCAATGGCTCACATAAATTTGATATTTCTCCAAAACCTTTATCCACTGATCAGTATTTTGAGAGGATGAAAAACATTGACGTGACATTTAGATAGACACATAAATCTAGTAATGATAGAAATATTTGGAAGAAATGGTCAATATTTTTTGAGTTACCATATTGGAGATATCATGAGGTCAGACATAACATTAATTTCATGCATGTGAAGAGGAATATCTATGAAAGCTTGATTGGAACATTGTTAGATATTAAAAGAAATACTAAAGATGGGTTGAATGAAAGATTGGACTTACTCTTAATGGGAATAAATTTGGAGTTGGATCCCACTCCTAATGTAAGAAGAAAAATCCTACCCTCGACTTGTTATACATTATCAAAGAGAGAGAAAATTATCTTTTTTCAATGTCTTGATGATATAAAAGTTCCAAAAGGTTATTCTTCAAATGTAAAAAATATCATGTCTTTAAAGGATTTGAAGTTGATAGGTATAAATCTCAAGATTATCAAGTCATGATGAAATAGATCTTACCAGTTTCATTGTGTGTAATATTTTCCATATGTGTTAGAATGAACATCATGAAGGTTTGTTATTTTTTTTCAATTCAATTTGTAATAAGGTGATCAAATGAGAATACTTTTTTTCCATGGCTTAAAGAGACCATTCTTGGTAGATCAGATGCATCAGAAACATTAATATAGTTAGTGGGAGGTACAAGTTTAAATTTTATAACATGGTCTGGGTATTACATTAATGGATATACATTTCATATGAAAGATCAGGACAGTGGAAGTGTAGTTAAGAATTGTAGTGTATTGGTGTTTTCAGAAGCAATGCATTTTTTGAGTGCCAAAGACAAAAACCAAACATCTGCATCAATTTCATATTATGGGGTCATTAAAGAAATTTGGGAGGTCAATTATATGAAATTTAAAGTTCCAATGTTTAAATTATAATGATTTTTTAGTAACAACAGTGTTAGACATGATGAATTTGAAATGACACTAGTTAATCTGAATAAATCAGAATACACGGATGATCCTTTTATCATGGAGAAATATGATTTTTTTATGTTCTTGATCAATCCGATATGCAATAGTCTATTGTTTTATAAAAAAAACAATATCTTGGTGATTATAAAGTTGAAAAAATGCTGATTTATGTGAGATCCCTTCTTCCACTATGGGAAAAATTACTATTTGCAACGGGAAGAAATCCCGTCGCAAATAACCCATCCAGGAAGCTATTTGCGACGTTAAAATTTTACCGTTGCAAATAACCAATTATTTACGGCGGGTTTTCGTCTCCTGTCACAAATAGTTTGGCAGAACTTGCACGCCAAACCGCGCAAATATTATTTGCGACGGGGAGATGTCTCCCGTCGCAAATACCCGACGACGGGATCCCGTCGCAAATACCCGACGACGGGATCCCGTCGCAAATACCCGACGACGGGATCCCGTCGCAAATACCCGACGACGATTAATAACTTTTTGCGACGGGATGTCATCCCCTTGCAAAAAGACTGTTGGTAAGAACTATTTGCGATGGGACCCGTCGCAAATAACCTTTTAACCGCCGACTGTAATTAATGCGGGTGAGGGAATTTGCGACGGGTCCCGTCGCAAATACCACCATTTGCGACGGGAAACCTGTCGCTAATAACCCCGTCACAACTAATCTAACCTATATATACCCCCATCCGTTTGTTCCCAAATCATTCAAATCTTGCTCTCTCCCTCTTTTCTTTCTTCAGTTTCAACGAAAAATTTTCTTTTAGTTGAATTTTTTTATACGAGAGCAATCGGAGGGCGTCAATATCTTCAGAATATCAAAGTTTAAGGTATTCATATTTTATTTTTATTTTTTATTTTATTTTTTATGTTAATTTTAGTTGTTGTTTATTAGTTGTAATTTAATTAGATTTCAATTGATTTTTATTTATATTTATTTTTACGAAGAAATTGATATTGTTAGTGATAATTATAAATAATTAGTCATACTTAATATTAATTAGATATAATTAGATATAATTAGTAATAAATAGATATAATTAGGAATAAATAGATATAATTAGCAATAAATAGATATAATTAGCAATAAATAGATATAATTAGCAATAAATAGATATAATTAGTAATAAATAGATATAATTAGTAATAAATAGATATAAATAGATATAATTAGTAATAAATAGATATAATTAGTAATAGTTAGATATAATTAGTAATAGTTAGATATAATTAGTAATAGTTAGTAATAATTAGTAACAGTTAGTAATAATTTGTAATAGTTAGATATAATTAGTAATACTTAGTAATAATTAGTAATAGTTAGTAATAATTAGTAATAGTTAGTAATAATTAGTAATAGTTAGTAATAAATAGTA
Source organism: Viscum album (assembly GCA_963277665.1). NCBI lineage: Eukaryota > Viridiplantae > Streptophyta > Magnoliopsida > Santalales > Viscaceae > Viscum > Viscum album. Next base: position 53,085,710 of record OY728153.1, on the reverse strand, counting down.
ATAATTAGTAATAAATAGTAATAATTAGTAATAAATAGTAATAAATAGTAATAAATAGTAATAATTAGTAATAATTAGTAATAATTAGTAATAATTAGTAATAATTAGTAATAATTAGTAATAATTAGTAATAATTAGTAATAATTAGTAATAATTAGAAATAATTAGTAATAATTAGTAATAAATAGATATAATTAGTAATAAATAGATATAATTAGTAATAAATAGATATAATTAATAATAATTAGTAATAATTAGTAATAAATAGTAATAAATAGTAATAATTAGTAATAATTAGTAATAATTATTAATAATTAGTAATAATTAGTAATAATTAGTAATAATTAGTAATAATTAGTAATAATTAGTAATAATTAGTTATAATTAGTAATAATTAGTAATAATTAGTAATAATTAGCAATAAATAGATATAATTAGCAATAATTTGAAATAATTAGCAATAATTAGCAATAATTAGCAATAATTAGCAATAATGAGAAATAATTAGCAATAATTAGCAATAATTAGAAATAATTAGCAATAATTAGTAATAATTAGCAATAATTATCAATAAAAAAAATTATATTATCAATATTTACGAAAAAAAATATTAATATTATTAAAATAATAAAAAATTTATAAAATATTAAAATTATCAATATTCACAATAGGATTTGCTCTATTCTTAACATGTTCAAATCTCAAAGGGTCACCAATTGTCAGGTCATGCGCAATAAAAAGTTTGTGTCAGCCATGTCCAATGTAAACTCTATAATTGTCCTTACATGGTTGATCACCTTGCAAGTAGTGTTGCACTAGGACAACCCTAGTCATGCCCTTCTTATCTATAAGAATTATCTCACATGAACTTTTACATAGACCATTCTTCCTTGAAAATTTAAGGGAAAGATATTGATATCCCATCAAATTTTTAAGGAAGAATGATCTATGTAAAGAGTCATGTGAGATGATTCTTAGAGACGAGAACGTCATTACTTTGGTCATCCTATTGCAACACTATTTGCGAGGTGATCAACTATGCAAGTAAAATTATAGAGTTTACATTGGACATGACTGACACAAACTTTTTATTACGCATGACTTGACAATTGATGACCCTTTGAGATTTTAACATGTTAAGAATAGAGCAAAGTCTGTTGCGAATATTGATAATTTTAATATTTTATAAATTTTTTATTATTTTAAAAATATTAATATTTTTTTTCTTAAATAATGATAATATAATTTTTTTATTAGTAATAATTAGTAAACAAAATCTGCTTGGATAATGAAGGGAAAATTTGTAATCATCTCCACAACGATGATTACCAAATTTCCATTCATTATTCAAGCAGTTTTCATTTTGCTAAGTATTTCTAAATTAGTATTTAATAGTAATAATTAGTAATAATTATTAATAAATTGTAATAATTAGTAATAAATTGTAATAATTTGTAATAATTAGTAATAATGAGTAACAATTAGTAATAATTTGTAAGAATTAGTAATAATTTGTAATAATTAGCAATAATTAGAAATAATTAGCAATAATTAGGAATAATTAGCAATAATTATCAATAATAAGTGTGAGAAAGATGCAATTAAATGACCCGTTAGACAAAGGAGTAGCCGTCAATCCACTGGAAATTGTGTCACCCTTAATTAATGGTAATTATTAAGTAGTTGTAATTATTTATCTTCATTTTTCAGATAGTGTTTTTATAATTTCAAATTATTCAAAAACAGTGATGATTTTATATTTTATTTAGAAAAATATAGAACAAGGAAGTCGACATCAGTTATTATTAGATGATTGAGCTTGGATAAATCAGTGCAGAAATCCAAATGGTTTTGGTTTAAATCCTGTATATATTGATGGTGTTGAAACTTTCTTAGCATTTGCATAATCAAAACTAGAATATGATTCAGAAGGCACAATTAAGTGTCCTTGTAAAAAATGTGCTCTGAGAACGTTTGACACATTTGACAATGTTGAGGGACATATCTTACGATTTGGTTTTCATCCAGATTATGTTTTTTGGTATCAAAACGGTGAAAAAACTTCCAGAGAAGATCCTAATAACTCGATTCCGGATTCATCACAGTTTCAAAATTTATTACATGATGTTGCAGGTCCATCTATGCAAAAAACTGAAACTCACGATGATATTGATTTAACTCCTGAGTTGGCACGATCTGAATTTTATGAGTTGTTGAGGTCTGCTAAGGATGCATTATATCTTGGTTGCAAGATAAGAAAATTAGAAGCGGTTGCAAAATTTATGGCTATTAAATCAGATAATGCAATGTCAAACAACTGTTTTGATCAGATATTTTCTTTGGTTAAAACACTGTTACCTGAATGAAATGTGTTTCCTACTAATTACTATGAGAGAAAGAAGATGATTTGTAATCTAGGACTTAGTTATTGGATGATTCATTCATGTCCAAATGATTGAATCTTATATTCTGGCGAAAATGAGTCATTGGATAGTTGTCCCACATGTGGACAGTCAAGGTATAAAGAAGCTCAACCAGGGAAGTATAGATCGATTCCAATAAAACAGTTGAGATATTTCCCCCTTACACCCAGGTTGCAGCGTTTATTTATGTCTCAAAACACATCATCAAAGATGTCATGGAACAAAACCAAGACTTCAACTGATAAAACATTGAATCATCCATCTGATGGTGATTCATGGAAACATTTTGACCATCTGCATCCGTCTTTTGCTATAGAAGCCAGAAACGTGCGATTGGGTCTTTCTACTGACGGTTTATGTCTGTTTGGTTCTTATGGTAGTCAGTATTCATTATGGCCTGTCTTTATAACTCCGTACAATTTTCTTCCCTGGATGTTGATGAAGGAGCCTTATATCTTTTTGACTCTATTAATCCTAGGACATCCGAAAAAGAATATTTATGTTTATTTGAAACCATTGATTGATGAATTAAATGTATTGTGGAGTGATGGTGTTAATACATATGATGTTGCTGCGAAACAAAATTTCTTATTAAAAGCTGCATTGATGTGGATGATTAGTGAATTTCCAGCATATGGCATGTTATTTGGTTGGATTACACATGGTTTGAAATCATGTCCTTACTGTATGAAAGAAAACAAAGCCGTTATGTTTGTCAATGGAAAAAAACCTTGCTATTTTGATTATCACTGTAGATTTCTTCCAACCGATCATCCATTTCGGAGGAACAAATCTCATTTCAGAAAAGGTACAATTGAAAGGGATGATCCTCCAAAGATGATCCCAGGTACATAGTTAAAATCAGTTTTATTTTCATTACCCCCATCACATTTGGACCAACAATAAACCAACAGAAAATTCATGTCTTTGGGAAAGAACATAATTGGATAAAACGGAGCATTTTTTTGGATCTTTCGTATTGGTCGGATTTGTTGGTCCGCCACATGTTGGATGTTATGCATATTGATAAAAACTATTTTAATAATTTATTTCATTCAGTTTTGGATACACCAGGTAAGACCAAAGATACTATAGAGGCATGATTAGATATTTCCCAAATTTACAGGCGACCAGAACTTGAACTATTTGAAAATGTCAGATCATAGAGGTTGATGAAGATAAAATCAATTTATACACTATCCAAAGAGAGTCGATTATTTTTTTAGTGGATTGCAGATTTGAGACTTCCAGATGGATATGCTTCCAATTTGGGAAGATGTGTTAAGAATGGTTATATTACTGGATTAAAAAGTCATGATTGTCATGTTATAATGGAAAGACTTATGCCAATTGGATTCAAAGGTTTGTTGAATTCTATTATTTGGGATTCGATAACAGACATATCATATTTTTTCGATACATTTGTGCAGCGACAACATACTACGATCCGCTAAGAAAACTGGAAGAAGATGTTGCTGTAATTATATGTAAACTGGAAAAAATATTTCCACCGGCTTTATTTGACTCAATGGAATATCTGATATTACATTTTCCACATGAAGCTAAATGTGGAGGTCTGGTACAGTTTCGATGGATGTACCCATTCGAGTGATGCATGTAGAAATTGAACAAAAAAATATATAACAAAGCATCAGTTGAAGGCTCAATTGCTGAAGCTTATTTGCATGAGGAAATTTCTTTTTTCTGCTCTCATTATTTTGAATCTCAATATCCATCAAAACACAATCACATGGGATGAAACGAGGGTAATTTTAATGAAAAAATGGAAAATAAATTAACATTTTTTAATCAGCCAAATCTTGGTTTTGGTGGAGTTCATGAACAATGGATTTCAGATGATGAACATCACAGAGCTCATACATACGTTCTGCTCAACTATAAAGAAATGAAATCATTTGTCCAGTGAGTGCTTCTATCATTTATTCTATAATTTATGTTACAATATTTAAAATTATTTTATTTGTAGGTTATATGATAATCATATCAAGAAACAACTTCCACAAATTACAGGAGCTGCTCTTGAAGAACACAGACAATTTTTTTTCTCAATGGTTTCAAAAACTGGTAACATAAATTATTAAAGGTTTAATATCAATTCTGTTTATTATTTATTATATTGATAATTTTTTTACAAATGTTCAGGTGTCTTAATATGATGATAAAATTGATAAGTGACTGTGTATATTGAGTAACCCACCATCCAAAATGGTTAAATCTTATAATGCATATGTGGTGAATGGTTTTCGATTTCATACACATACATACGTGGACTCAAAAAAAAAACAATGAATAGTGGAGTTTTCTTGAGAGGATCACATCATAGAGAAACTAAAGTTGAATTTTATGGCATTTTGAATGAAATTATTGAGCTGTGTTATCTAGGACAGAATTACATACCAATGTTTAAATGTCAGTGGTTGGATACTGAGAGAGGCTTGCATGTTCATCCGACTCATGGAATCATTGATATTAAATATAAAAGTATTCTTGAAGTAAATAAACCATTTTTACTGGATCAACAGGCACGCCAAATTTATTATGCAAAATACTATGCTACTTCAAGAGACTTGAGAGATTGGTGGAGCATAATAAAAATGAAATCTCAGGAAAATCAGTTTACTCAAAATGAATGTGGTTCTGCTGAAGTGGAAGGAATTTAAATTTTTTAAGAGACTGCTCAAAATCCATATGATTCACAAAGAGACGTGAATATTGATGATGACACCCCACAATTAAGGATCGATGGTGATGAAGATGTTAATGATGTTACAAATGAATTTGAAATGACAAGAGATGATGAAACTAAAACTCATATGGATATTGATGATGATGAGGAGGAAGATGAAGACATTGAAATTGACAGCTATGGAGAAGAGGATGAAGATGAACATTGACACAGTTAAATGTTGATTATAATCATAATTAATATATATCTATATATAATAGTTATTTTCAACTATCTTCTAACAAAAATCATTTTGTGTTTCAGATGGACCCTGAGCTATTTCTCGAGTTGCATGAGGCTGACCTACCGTTGGATGAGGGGGGTTTTGGATCATCTGACCCTCAACCTACTGGATGTTCAGGGGGTAGACGGAGGGGGCGCGGTCTTGCACAACTGATGATTCCTGACCCTATCCCCGAGCGACATCCACATCTTGGTTTCGATCCACGCACACAGATGTATGGTAACTTGTATATTTTAGTTAGATTTTATTAATTTATTTATATATATACTAATTGTTTGATTATTTATTAATTTTTCACAGTTTTGCGCATGTAGCTATTGGACAGGGGAGCGCTATCTTGCACAATTATTTTTCTCAGCCATGGATCACATGGGAACAAATTCTCCTTGATGTGCGATGCGACATGTTCCATCATTGACTGGTACGTAAATAAATAATATTTATTTTGAAATTTATTTTATTAACAACTTGATATTATAAATTATTTATAGTGTTTATGGTATCCTATCGATGATAGCATGCACGACGCTATCCACGCGGCATGGCATGTTTCTATGCGTGACCGTTTCCGTCAGTTTTTGCACAATCTGAGAAGGACAACCATTAAGAAAGCAGGGGTGATAGAATTTGATGATTCGTGTAGAGCCCACCGACTAGAGTAAATTTCATCTCATGTTTGGGAGGGATTATGTTTACACTGGTTGGGTGGTGGATTTCAAAGGAGATATTTAGTGGGATGACAGAACCAGGGGAGACATGAGGTGACACATCGAGCTGGTATCCGTACATTCAGTTCACATAGTGAGCATCTGGTAAGTACACTTTTTAAATATTTTATATAACTTTAAATATAAACAGTTTATTTTATATTTCTGTAGGCTGTCGAGCATCCCGATATTACGGAGTTCGACGTTTATCGGAGGATGTACACTGATCCAACCACTGGAGAGATTAGAGGTGATCGCCAGCGTCAGATTGTGGTTAGTATTATTTTTCCAGTTTGAAAATTAACTGCATATAATATTTTCACAATCTTAATTTTAAATTGGAATTGAAGGAGTCATATGAGGATGTGACCTCTTAGATACAGGCTGAGGGTCATGACGAGACGACCGAGCAGACCAGTGCTCACCATTTCGATGAGGCGGCATGGATGCAGGCGACTCAGTATGGCTTTGAGAATGGAAAAGTAGTTGGCATCGGCTCTCATTTGACTCCTGGTACTTATTATGGTACTGCTGCGATGTCGGAATCTAGCTCGAGAGGAGATCATGGAGAGGCATCATCTTCTGGCTCACAGTATCAGGAGCAGTTGCGAGCTCAGGCTGAGCTTATAGAGACTTTTCAGAAGTAGCAAGAAGAGATGTGTCGACGACATCAACAACAGGATCAACATTATAAGGAGGAGATGTGTCGATGGCAGAAATAGCAGTAGCAATATGAGGAGGAGACACATCGATGGCAGCAGCAGCATCACGAGAAAATGAGTACATGCGCCGTCTGACTCGTAGTTTAGGGATGAAGTTTCCTCCACCATCTCCTTTCAGCTCCTCCACCTCCTCCAGAAGACGACCCCCAGTGATTTATTTTATGTTACAAAAATTTTAATTTAACATTTTAATATGAATTATTTACATTTTATGTCTTTTATATCGCTAAAAATATTACATAATTTAATTTTTAATATTTTAATATATTTTTATATTTTTTTTGTGAATATTGAGAATTTTAATATTTTTTATTTTTTTATTGTTTTAATAATTGTAATATTATTTTTTCATTAATCGTAATTTTATTAAATTTTATATTTTTTTAAAATTAATTTATTATTTGCGATGGGGTCCCGTCGCAAATAGTCTAACTAAATATTTTTAAAAACATATTTGCGATGTGACTACATGCCCGTCACAAATACTTTGTTGCGACGGACCCGTCAAAAATACTTTGTTGCGACGGGCCCGTCGCAGAACGTTATATATATATATATATATATTTTTTTGCGACGGGACAAAGGCCCATCGCAAATAGTTTTTGCAACAGGCCCATCGCGAAAATGTTTATGTATATATAATACATATAATCGGAGGCTTATTTGCAACGACAATGTTTCTCATCGCAAATAAGATTTTTTGCAACGGGCCCGTCACAAATAATTGTATTTGCGACAATGTTTTCTACAACGGGCTATTTTCCATGGGGCCCCGTCACTAAAGCCTATATGCGATGGGATCCCTTCGAAAATAGGCCATCACAATTACCAAGAATTCTAGTAGTGTTCCATAGAATTATTAGGAAATAATATTGATGAGCACATTGTAGACATGGTTTGTTCCATATGGAACGATTATGAGGAATGAATTTGGGAAAACAATTCTTTAGCACATTACTAATATTACAGGAAATATATGTTTATTTTTGGTTTACTTTTTTAAATTTCATAAATTTCATAAATTGATAGATTTTTTTCTTTATTAAAACACATATTGTAACTAATAAATTAAATTATTTGTTTATATCAGCTTATATTTTTTAGTTTACCATGTTTACGATTACATAACTTATCTATTAATTTATTATGTTTAAAAAATTATTTTTAAATTTAATATTTCAAATAAAAACCCAAAATACTATATAATATTATATTATAATTTTTTTGGTGTAAAAATGATTTATCATGTTGGAGAATTTTTATTATTTACACACCATTTTTGGATTTTTATTCATTCATTTATAAAATTTAATCTCTCATTAATATTGTTAACATTTTATTTAACTATAAAAAATATGAATAAAAATGGGCTAAGTTTAGTTTAGTTTACTTTTTGTTCGATAATTGTTCTTTTTTATTTATATTTGTTTGTAATAGTTGGATTTGTATATTTTTGTACTAATTGTTATTACTTTGATTTGTAGGATAATGTAAGAATAATCAACTAATCCACCATATACTTATGAAGATGATCATACTCATACTTATGGGGAGGAACACACACATTATCCTATTGATGAGCCTCCTCATCCTTCTTTACATGACACATCTACTTCCATTGTGTCAAAAAAGAGTTATAGGGTTGGTAAACATGGCACCACATGTTTACAAAAATTATCAATTGCCCATATACAAGATCAAATGATATAATTAGAATTTGATGATAATGATATTCCAAGAGATCCAAATTCAAAACAATTCAAGACTTTTGTAGCAGTTCAGGGTAAAAGAAAAGTTAGCATTTTGTTTGATAATTGGAGAAGTATTGACAAAGTGACATTATTACACTTATAGGAAACCCTTTTTATAAGCTTATTTTTTTTATTATTTTACTTATCCTGAAATTTTTATAGTAATATATGTTTTCCACCTTCTTATCAGATGACATATGATATACTTGATACTGGAGGAGTCAAGAGGAAATGTTTATCATTGGCTGTTAGGAGATAGAGGGGTTTTAAATCATCCCCCACATCACAGTTCATTTTTTGGGATATAAAGTATTATAATCCACGTGATATATATATATATATAAATATCTATTTATATATGAAGATATATGGAATCAATTTTGTTGAAAGTAGATGATGAGAAGAGTTTTTGGTAAGTACAATGTTACCTTTTAGATTTTTTTTATATTAATGACCATTTTAATGATTTTTATTCTTAATTATTAATTCACATCAATCGAGGAGATATCATCAGAAGATCTAATATAGAAATGTATACCCTCATAAGGTATCTTGAGGAGGGTATATGTTATTGTAAGAACAAATGATAGTAGAAAAAAATTCAAAATCTGAGAGTTGAGTCTGTAGGGTCTTTAGTGTTTGCCCCTTCTCCCCCACTAGACATGAAAAAATAAAGAGGGATTAGATAAGAAAAAAGTGGAATATCTTACAGAATAGTTGAGGGTTATAATTGATAATATTTTAAGATGTTTAATTAATTTATTTATTTAAGTTAAATCAACTATTTATATACTGTGATTCATTATATATTTTTTCTAATATTCCATACAAGATTCTCTTGAAAAGTAGAGCACACATGGGGTCTTTATTACTGAGGGTACAAACGATATTTTAGCTAAAAAATTGGTAAAACCCAAACACCCGAGTCATGTATAAGGATACATGGAAGATTTATTAGTAAAAAAAGAGTTTCCACATTCAGAGGCTTATTCAACGGAGGATGTTTATAAAAAATGGAATCATTGGAAGTTGAAGTTCAGGATATTCATGTGATGATGGAGGAAAATATTAGATCTTTGGTATAATCGATGTTTATGGGCATGAAAATATATTTTCAAACTATTGATCCAACTCCCCCACCTCCACCAGTAGATACCACTCCTCCTACTTATCCTACTCTTACATCTCTGCCTTCAGACCCCACTCCTTCTTATCCTACCCCTACAACCCCTCCTCTAAAGCTTCCCAGTTACTGTGAGTTATATTTTGCTTATCCCCATAATATTTTTTCATATGGGATGATATTTTATATCAGAAATACCATTAATCACCAATATATAGTGATAGAGAATCATATGTTCACTTTATAGGATATTATAGATAGATCAACAAAAATACCATGTCCTATGAATAAGGTGAGTACAGTTGGAAGAAGTATCAGTCATTTTTTAGTTTTTCCATCTATACTTCTTATACATATTACCAAAGAGATATGTATATATTTTATCTTTTATTTCATTTTTATATTAATTTTTTTATCATTTTAAAGTTTATATATTTTTCTATTTTTTTACAGGAATACTTTAAAGGTAAAGAATTACTGTATAGACAATAAAATATAAAAAGTGGTATGACTTCAACTACATATTTTATTAGTCGTGATAGAATGTCAACATATTCAAAATTTTTATTGGATTTATATGAGTTTCCAATTCAAGATACTGTTTGTAGGCGTGCAATGAATGTAGGGCTTCTAAAAAGTGATATCATGGAGCTTGTAGGTGGAGATCAGTTGAGCATCAACATGATGAATTTTTTTCCATGTAAGTCAATTTTTTTTTCTATTCATTTAATTTATTGAAAATTTATAATTATGTTTGTTTTTTATTAGGTATATTTATAAAATTCGTACATATAATGGCAAGTTAAATGTATATGGATTTATGGAACTACATTTTATTTAACCTATATCTAGGATAATGATTGACATAGAAAGAATAATTTATATTATAGAAAGATTTCAAAAGAATAAAATTATTCAGTGATGGATATTCCCACATCTTCTAGAGTGTGAAATACAATTCTTAAAAAGTGTTATATATCTCTTATAATTATAAAAAATAAAATAAAATTTTCTTATATATTTTTGGACATAGGATGTTGGGTGTTTTTTTCAAGATAGAAGACACTGTACTAGGTATTCTCTATCCATGGTAAAGTGAGATAAAATTTTAAGAATGTTTTGAGCACATAGGTTTGAATATTTTTTAATAATGTTTTATATTATAATGAATAAAATTTATTTTATTCCCATTATTTTCAAATAGGGCAGGAAATTTATTTAGAGATAAGACAAGAAATAAGAGTGCCAAAATCAAATTTTTACAAGTTAAGGTGAGTTTTTATTTACAATTACTAAATTTTAGATATATTATTTAAATTTTTTATTCTAAATTAAAATTTATTTGGAACAAAATTGTCATAAAAAATAAGGTTTCAAAGAATGTGGATATTTTGTTTTAATATTTATGTATAAAATGATTTCAACTGGGATAATTACGAAGTTCCATAAGGTTAGATTTATTTATAAAATTTTACTCAATATTTCATTTGTTTAATTGAAAATAAAAGTTAAATTATTTATTTATTAATTTTACATTTTTGATGACCCACAACCCTATAGTGAATAGGAGTTGAGAAATTTAAAAATTAAACAGGTGAACCATTTCTGAGGTTTTATTGTTTTTTAGTCTATTTGAAATATATATTTAAATTTTAAAGTTCAATTGTAAGTGTATTTTTCTAGATGTTTTACTGGTTTTTATGCTACCTTTCTGATGTTATTTTTCTTTTTTTTGATGTGGAGAGGATGAATTAAAATGATTTTTGAAAAAATTATTTTGTTTTTTCATCATTTATCTAATCAACAATGTAAAAAATCCCAACATATAATTATTTACAACGTTACCTTCAATAACATTTCCTAATAACCAATTAGAAAAAGAAAAAAAACCGATGTGAAAAATCATTTATACAGTAGTGTTTATGTCTCTAGCAAGAAAGAGTCACAGTATCCAATAGATCCCCTATAACTATACTTGTAGCGAATTCTTCAGATTCTCTAGAAATAACTAATGCTTGATATTTCCTCCCTCGGGCTGAATTGGGTCCAATTAAATCTATTCATCAGCTCCAATGGGTAATAAATTCCTTGTCAAGAAACTCTAGTAAAATCCACTTCTCTTCAACACTCCAGAACCGGGATTTGTTAAAACATGATAATGCGTAGCTATAGTCTCACCCCAGTGTACCCTAACTTTTATAAAAACCAAAACCAAAATCCTCCAAATTGGATAAAATTTGATAGATTTTTTTTTGAAAAATACACATATATCACATAATATATCATTCCGGATTAATAGGATTTTCTATCAATAAAAATTACATTAACACAACATCTTGAAATATAATATTTTCAAACTCACCATTTCTTTGAGTAATTACTAACTAAATAAATTTTACATGGAATTTTCTTTCTGGTTTTAGGTCATTCACAATTTTTTTTTCTATGCCATGAATTATAGAAAGATATTTCATAATATATTGAGAGATTACTTCATCTATAATGGTAAGAGTGGTATTGAAATTGAGGTCACCTTACCATGGAAATCAAAAAACAATTTCCATAACAATTAATGACATTGAAAAGTTCATTTGATTTACTATTATGGTAATAAGATCTTCAGAATATCTAAAGTGAAAAATGAAATTATAATAGAACTCAAAATCAAAATTTTTGAAGAATAATTTTTTCCTCTTCCTATCAAATACATATTACTAACTTTTAATATTAATAATTTTTTTTAGATACATATCTTTTTTATCCATCCAATTAAAATTGATCACCTTTCCACTGAGAAATTTTCTTAAAGAATTTAAGTGTTTCTAATTACCAGTGATAGAACTATATGATCATTTTGTCTTGATCATAATCACATGATTTGAGGTTTGAATATTTTAGGGAAAAGGGTTAGAGAACAAAAGATAAGAACTCCAAGTTTTGTGAGGGTTGTATAATTTTGGTCATAATACTGATTCTCTCTCAGTTTCTTTCTAGATAAACAAAAGATTGCATAGAATGAGGTACAAGGTAATCATAATAATAATAGGCAAAATTTTATACTAATACATAACTAAAAAAATGCAGTCTCTAAAAGAAAACAAAATAAATCATATAATAATTGACTAAAAATATATTCACATATGAAAAAAATGAAATAAATAAACAAAATAAAATCAACTGAAATTAAATAATCCTAATTCATATGTAATAAAATGAAATCAATAAGTAGGCAGTTTCTTTGTAAAAATATCATCTAATTTATTCTATGTACAAAAAAATTCTAAAGAGATATCACCTTTTTGTGTATGATCTCTTAATAAATGACGCCTTAAGACTATGTACTTTGTTATAGAATGATTTATTGGATTTTTTGAAATGTTGATATCAACTGTGTTATAAAATTTGATTTGAACATGATTAAAATTAAAAAAAAAAATCCATTCGGGTGTGTTTCATTTACAACACCTATTTACAACTATATTCGACTGCAATATACTCAGCTTTAGTAGTTGATAATGCAACATAGTTTTGTTTCTTAATAGACCATGAAACTAAAGGTTTTCCCATTAATTGACTTGTTTCTAAAGTTATTTTATTATCTAGTCTATATCCACCAAAATATTTATCTGAGTATGAAGTTAAATTAAAATTATATGTTTTTAGGAAAATTAAATAAATAGATATAGATTCTTTTAAATATCATAAAATTATTTTGGAAAAAATAAAAAGATATTGTTTTGAATTTGAAAGAAATATAGAACAAAGGAATACTAAAAACATAATGTATATCATACTTATAGAAGTATAAATAAATATCTCAATTATTCCTCTATATAACTTTCTGTCAAGTGGTTTTATAACCTCTTTTAAGTCAATTTTAATATTGAAAATCATAGGATTTGAAAATGAATTACTACTTTCATGTAAAAATTGTTTAGTTAAATCAATTATGTATTTTCTTTGGTTTAAAACTTTTGAAATTCTGTTTTAAAAATTTTAAAACCAAAGAAATAGTTCAATTCCCACATCATGCTCATTTCAATTTCTTTTTTGCATGAGTTTTGAAAAGTTATTACACATTTTATGATTTTTTTGATTTGAAAATAAAATAAAAATATATATTTTCACAATAAAAGTACCTTTTTATGATGTTTTTCTAAAAATAGTGGGGTCTTATAATCCCATATAAAAACCATTTTATAATGTAAAAAAACATAAACTTTCATACCAAGCTCCAGGTGCTTTTTTAAGACTATACAATGATTTGGTAAGTTTGAAATTAAAATTTTTAAACTGAGGGTATTCAAAAAAAAGATTTTGTTCTAAAAAGACTTAATATATTAAAAATCCATTTATAAAATTATATTCAACATCTATATTATATAATTTAAAATTCATATGAGATGCATATTCTATAAGGATTCTAATGGATTTTAATCCTGATATAGGGGTAAAGTTTTCCTCCTAATTTATTCATTTTTATTATTTGTAAAATTTGGAAACTGAAATAGATTTATTTATAGTGAACAAACCTTTACCACCTTTATTTTTCCTAAAAACACATTTAGTTTAATCAAAATATAGTTTGAAGGTATATCTACTAACTCATATACCTTGTTCCTTTTGAACTAGTTTAGTTACCTTGAATATAAAATACCCAATTTTTATCATCTAGAGTTTCTATGATGGTTTTAGGATTAAAATAGAAAATAAATATAGAAAATTCATCAAGGTTTCCTACACTTATACTATTAATTAAACCTATATATAAATCTCATATGACTATTTCTAGTGTATGGTCTTTAAGGTTTCTATGTTTTCTAGGAAATTCATCTTCTTGTTCTTCAGTATAAATACCTTATGGTATGAGTTATTCTTTATGATGTTCTATATCATCATCCTTTTTATTATCAAAAAGAGGTTCAAGTTATAGGTTGTCCATAAAATTACTCAAGTCATAAATCAGAGTCTTATTGTGATCAAAATGACCACTTTTATCAAACTTAACTTGAGTATATTCTTCAACTACCATTGAATCCTGATTGAAAATCCTATAAGATTTAGAATTATCAGAGTAACCTAGGAAGATTATTTAATCAAACTATGGATTAAACTTACGAAGATTTATCTTGGAGTTTAATATATAAACCTTACATCCAAAAACATTAAAGTATCACAACTTTGGTTTTATATTATTCCATATCTTATAGGGTATTTTATTTAATATAAGACTTATTAGAACTTTGGTAATGACATAAAATGTTGTATTAATAGATTCATACCAAAATTAAGTTGGTAGGTTATACTCATATGAAATAGTTCATTCATTTTTTATAAGGTATTATTCCTTCTTTCCATAACACTATTATATTGAGTGTCCTGAGGGTAGAAAAGGTATGTTTAATGCCACACTTTGAGAGAAATGAATTAAATTTATGATTTCAAAATTATTCTCCAAGGTCACTTTTTAAAGTCAAAATTTAGGTATCCTTTCATTTTTATAAGTTTATAAATGTTAATAAAAATATACCATGATTCATTTTCAAATCTTAAGAAATAAACTCATGTAAATCTTGAAAAATTAACAAATAAAACTTAAAAAAAGATACTCCCCCCATAATTTCCATTCTAGAAGGTATGAACAAATCCATTTGAATAGGTTATAAGGTTATTGAAGTAGAAACCTCATTTATTTGTTTAAAATATTTTTATATTGCTTTCCTATTTGGAATGTGTCACGTAGTTTCTTTTTATCCAATTTATGGTTAGGAAAATAAAAAACAAAGTTTCTTTTTGAAACATTTTTCAAGGAATAAATATTGAAATGTTAAAGGATTCTATTCCAAATCCATTATTCATAAATTTTAGGACTCAAAAAATCTACATTCTTTCTATAAAAATAATTAAGATCTAAATTATATTTTCAGATCTTGTTGTTTTGAAGTTAAAAGATTTATCTTTAAAAACTAAGCATACATTGTTAAAAAAATTAACTGAATATCCATCATCACAAAGTTAATAAATTATTATCATTTTTTGATTTAAAATTTCATCATAAATAACTTTTTTGATGATAACCGATCTTATATTTCAAACTAAACCAACTCTGATAAATTTTCCATTGAATTTTCACCAAATGTTACATGGCCTCCATCAATCTTAGATAATGTGTGTAAATTGAAGAAATGTCCAATTATATTTCTTGAATATTCACTTTCCATAAAACATTTTTAATTATTTCTAGTGTGACTTTTTACCTAGAAAAATTAATTAAGTAACACATTTTTTTTTGCACCCAAACATTCTTGGTTTAAGTGGTGTTAGCTACAAAAGATCTGGGAATCCAAATCTGTTTTCATTTTACAAAATTAGAACTAGAATTGAGAAATTTTTCATAAATAATAGATTTATTTATTCCATATACTTGTGGATATCTTAGGTAACATTAATTTAAAAAATTACCATTTACACCATAATGAAAGTATGTAATAATAGATATTTTTTTATTTTTATAATAAGGTAAGAAGTAGTTTTTATAAATATTTAGTTCCCCCCTTTATTCCTATACCATATTTTTATTTATTAACTTGATTTTTACCAAGGATTTTTTAGATATTCATCACCCTTTTTAAATATACTATCCCTATCCTTTAAAATTTTTAATTCTATTTTTCATTCATTTATCTTTATATCATTGGCAGTACAATTAGAAACATGCTTATAAAATTTAGCATTAAGTTTAGAAATCTATTTGTTTAAAGATTAATTTTATTTTACAATAATATTTAATTATTTCTTTATAATTTTGATCTTTTTATTTAGATAATCATAGTGGTCTTCTAAAATAGAGAAATATTTATTTAATTTATCACAATAGTAGTTAGATTCATATTCAGATGAAAAATAATAAATAAAATGTACCTCACCTATTTTTTCCATGAATAACATGTTAGAATTATAATTGACTACCTCAGTTTTAAAATTTGAACTGGAATCATTATTAGAGTCCACTTGGGAACTCCATTTATCCTTCATAGCTTTCTTGGATTTGTTCTTATGACCAACCTTCTTTAAGTACTTCTTCTAAGAATTTTTGTTATCTTGTAGCCGAGGGAAGTTTTATTTGATGTACATTAGTTTATTTCACTCATAACATCTAGATTCTTTATTGTTTTTATCATACTTATCATACTTAATTAATGGTTTTATAAATACTATTATATTTTTAAAATTTATTATTTTTGGAAAACAGAGAAATATCACCATTTGATTCCAAGTTGACTTAATCATTATCTTCATGAAATGATTCAGAGATTTATATAATGTTTCTCTTATTTTCGTCCTTTCTGGTATAAAATTTCAATGAAACATTTTACTTCTTAACTAGATTATTCTCTCTTGCCTCAACTTTCATCTCAACCTCATACATCATGAGTGTACCAACAAGATATTTTATTTTGAATTATTTTACAAAAATCTATTTCCTAATGGAAGATGAAATTATGATCCATATGTGGTATAATTCTTATGATTTTTAGAGCTTGATTTGGTTCAGGAATAGATATTCCTAAAGAAGAAAGATCATTCACCACCTCAGTTAGTCTTCCATTTAATTGAGTGAAAGTTTCTCCTTATATCATTCTTAAAGTGACAAAATTGAGCTTTGTAGTGTTATATCAAAGAGATTATACATTTTCAGTTCCTTCACAGGATACTAAAATGGTCACCCACATTTCATGTGCTATAGCACACTGAGAGACTCTACTGAAATTATTTGGACCAAGTATAATTATAATAACATTCATATCTTTGTATTTTAGATTATACTCACCTTATTTAGTAATATCCCATTTTTTGGATCTCTTCCCATAATTGTGTTAGGCTTAAATAATTTAAAGTAAAACTTTAGGCTAAGGTTATTCAAATAAATAATCATCCATGCCTTCCAACATCCAAAATTTCTTGTATTAAAATAATGTGCTATGAACATAGAAATGCCTTTTCTATTATCAGTCACCAAAAAAATATAAATTTTATCTTTTCAAATTCAACCTTTTAGAGTTGAGAAATCAAAATCCTCAAGTTCTAATACCAATTTTTGTTATAAAGAAAATGTATCAATGATTCAAGAGGGGGGGGGGGGGGGGGTGAATTTAGTTCTTGAAATTTTATTTTCTTCAAAAAACCCCACTCTTTAGATTCCAATCTTATATTATTTTAAATTTTTATTGGAATGAAAAAATAAAAGAGAAATATATAACACAAATAATTTTTAGCGGTTTAGGGAAAAAATACCCCTAGACCACTCCACCAACACTCCACTCCATGATTTTGGTGATTTTCATTATACCAACCCTTTTTCCGTGGGTTTTCTAGCTGAGTGTAAAAAACTATTACTTGTTAAAAAGGTCCAAGTGATTTTAACTAGGATATCCCTTTTCAAGACCTATCCAAAAAAATAGCACACTCAATCAAAAATAGTTCAAATTGATAAAGATATGAATAAGATAATTGAAATAGGTTTAGCACATAGTTTCAAGAAAAATATGACATATGATAAAGAAATGTCTATAAAAGTTGAATATATTCAAAGAGAAGCTCTTGATTTTTTTTGATTAAAAAAGATAAAATTATAAGAACAAAAAATGTAGACTATGATTCATGTATTTTATGTCAGGCATCATATGATGAAAATGTGTTACATCACTTTCATACACTAACATACTCTTATATTTATATCTTCTCTTTTGAATTTTAACTAAACACAATTGATAATACAATAGTCAAGAAAATAATCCTTTTGAGAAAATAAACCCACAAGCTCTTAATTAATGGGTGTTGTTATTTTCCAAATATGAAATGAAATTTTATGGTAGAGATAATAGAAATCGTCTTTATTAGATTTTTTTCTTTTTGGTAAAAAATTATTTGTCCAAATTGTTTTTTCCTTATTTAGAAAACTCATTTTCTAATGCATGTAAAAGAATATGTTTAGTTATAAAAAATCACACCTATAGTACGGAGTATAATCACAACTATCCTCTATAACATAACTCTATATTTATAAGATAAAAGTATAAAATCATTATTATCATAGGATAATTCCATCGTATAGTTTCATAAGATAAAATACTTCTTACTTCAATGACTTCTTCAACAAGTAAGTTAAATTTTTTGGATTTACCATCTCTATAGTATAATTTTTTATTTTTAGTTTTTTATAATAAACATTGACTATCATTAGAAAAATGACTTCTAAAACCTTCTTTTCATACATAATATAATCTATTTATGAAGGTCCTTATCATAAGAAAAAATTCTGTCTTATTTATTCTTCTGATCTTTAATTATTTAAAAGACAATTAATTTACATCATAAGATAATTTACTTATGTGGTATGATAATATTTTATTCTGAGATTCCATAAGATAAAATACTTCAGTGCAGACTTGATATTTCAGTGTAAGTGCCAAATTTTCTCTATAAGAGAGTTTTTTACATGTAAGATAGACTTGATATGTACGATAAATTCCTTTTACAAAAAATAAATTCCAAATTCTATAGAATGTATCTCTATAAGTTTTTAGGATAATTGATATTGAAACATTATCCACATAAGATAAATTCCTTTGGTATTTATTCAGAAAACAACTCATATATTTTAATAATTTTTAAAATAAACTCTTGAAATGCCTAAGGTAAACTTAGAAGTAAATAAATAGGGATTTTTTGAATCATAAAAATGTATAAATTAGTGAGATATGTTGGAAAAAATAAGTATTCCAATATTTTCCTATGGGTGACTCCTCAACTAGGGAATTGATGGTTATAAAAGAAATAGAAGTTAACTTTGAGGTTTATTGGCCATTTGAGATTATCAATCATATCAGGACAATGGACTACTATTTGGATCTTCCTCTATGATATCAAGGTATACATGATGTGTTATATGTATCTTATCATTGGAGGTACATGACCAATACTACACACATAATCGACTGTGATGATGTTGAACTGGAGTCTTATGCATCATTTTTAGATCTCCCAATGTGGATTATGGATCAAAGTGAGAAAGTGTTTTGTGGGAATATGATTCCACTTTTTAGAGTCCTATGGAAGCATGGATGACTTCAAGAATATACTTGGGAGTGTGAATATTATTTTCATTCCCAATGGCCTGATTTGTTCAATCAAGACTGCTAGAGATACTTCTCAGGGTTGAGAATTCATTAGTGGGGGAGAATTGTAACGTTCTTTAATTTCAAGGTATATTATTCCTAAATTATGATGCATTTTTTCTCCCTTGGAGGTATGTTTTATAGGTAAGGGGTCTCATAGTTAGTATCTTAGAGGTTGGAGTATTATTAGGATACACGGTGGATGAAACAAGGCCACCGATTAGCTAGTGGAGTGTACTGGCTAGCCAATGGTGCTGGATGTAGGACCTATATTTATGTAGATCATACCATCCATCCAATGGGAAGCCACCAACTAGACATTGGCCATTGAAAAATTCCTACACTCTACTTAGACACACTAGCCAATCAATGAGGCCCACTGGACAGATGGTGGTGTCCAAATTCGAGCATCATTAAGGGAATTCTTTTTCTATTTACTTTAATTTTATTATTAGAAAAAACATCACCCAAATATAAAATATTTATGACTAGAACCTCCTATAGATCTCTCCCATTATTCTATTGGTGTCCCTTTCCTCTCCTCTTGGGTACTTGAAGTCCAATCGTTCCAGTGTGTGAATTTAGGTAATATCTATCTATTCTGAGCCTAATTATCCTAATTTCTCTAAAAATTACCATATATCTAAGAAATTTTGGCTAGATATATGGATATATTCATAGATATAATGAAGAGTTCATGCTTTATTAATATATTGGTGTTGGATCACAATATTTAGTGTCCTCTCTTTGATCGATCCTAGATCTACCATTGATAGTGAATTTATTTTGGTATTTTGATGTGGATTTAATACCTTGGCATGATTCCTTCCTTTAATTATAATACTATATTTTCTATGTTGACATATTAGGTCTCATTTTAGTAAATTTTGGTGCATGATATATGAGTGTTATTCCTCAATATAACTTGGAATTTGGTATTAACACATTCAAAGTAGGAAGTGTTACCATTTTGGTCCTTGTATGGAGTTTTTTTTGGCATGATTGGATTGTGTGTATGTTCCTAGTGTAGAGAAAATTTCATGATAGGTACATTTGACATGTGTAGGGTGGCCCATGAGACCATTTTTTGGTTATGGATTGTGTGATCCTCACAATGTCATACCATATATATGGTTATTTAATAGCCTATGGAATACTTATTGTGATATATTTCCATGTTGTTCCTTACTACATTGTTTATTACTTGTGTAATGTTTCATAGCCATGGAATAATTATTTTGTTATATTGTTCCTTTATATGTAGTTTTTTACATGTGGTTTTTTACACAACCAATGAAATCACTATTCGGTGTCTAGGTTGATAGGTGACCCTGACAGACATAGATGGATCCTTAGAGGGGGAGAGTGGAAAACACAACTCATTAGTTGCAACTCTACATAGGATGATTAACACCTGATCTTGGACTGTTCTTAGACCATTGGGGAAAGATCACATTCCCTTAGAATAGGGTCCATATACCAGTATCATCTATTAATGGGAAATGTCCTTGCATATGTGTAGAGTTCCATTAATTCAGACATGATAAGTGTGCATACTATATAAGGTGAGTGGGAAACCATAAGTTACAAGTGTAACATGATATTAAAGGTGGGTGTGGAGTTGTTATTTAATGGAGAAACATGTGTTTTTCTTAAAGTGGATTGATTTATATGTCATAATCTAATTAATTCAATATTTACTTATGATATTCTTTTAGCATGGATCCAAAACATGTATAGTTGGGGTTAATGGATACTTGGTCAACACATGATGGCTCGATATATGATTGGTTATATTATTATATGTGAATTTAGATTTCCATCATGAAACAAACCTCTATATACACGTTCAATTGTGTTAATTATGAATTTATGGGTCATAATATGTTTATACTCACACCCTTTATGGGCATCTCGATGTGCATGTAGACTTCATGAACAAGGATCTAGAGAAGGGAAAGGTCCCAATGGTAGGTTTATAAAGAAATTGGAGTTAAGGGATGAATTTGGTACTGTGAAATACTATGAATAACTATTATATTATTTTATTTATCAATTTCATATTGAATTTTTAAAACTTATTAATCATCCACATTAGGGGCCCGTCTGGTTTACTCTTTTTTGACCTGACATGGAATTTTTTATAGCATCGTATTTATGTCATATTCCACTGTGATGTTGATATGAATTATGTTTTTTTGTTATATTTAGTGTTTAACTAGTATTACTAAGATTATTTTATTCCTACAACATTTTAGACCCCACCACTAATTTATAGCCTCTTGCATATGATGACTTGTGCATGAGGTCATGTGGCACATCGGCTTAGACCTGATGATTCAGCTAATGGTGTTACACACAAACGTACACATAATGAATTCATAATAATGTAATGAGAATTAAAATGGTCAATTTTATTTAAATTTTAAATTTTTTAGTGAAACTAATCACCACACCCAATGGAGTGTATGATTCCAACATAGGTAGCATCCACTAGCCAATATACCATATGTCACCAACCACGTATAAAAAAAATCTAACACTATTTGTGATATCAGCACACAAAATAACTAGAATCCAATGTAGTAATAATCAAATCCTAGAACAACATTAGCTAAATAATGTAACTTTAATCTATTATATGAGAGAATAATCATTTCCAATACCCATGAACATAATTTTATCTTTGAATAATCATTATACAGACAAAAAATTCTAGAACGGGTAGAGAATATAAATATGAACTATGGAGATCATCTCAATTACACTTAGCTCACATGAATGACATATAGGTAACAAAATAATATTCATACCAAAATATCTATCCAAATCATGAAAATATTCAATGAACTATCCATGTCTAAATATATCATCAGTAGAGGATGAATAGGAAGATCATAGATATGGGCACTGAAATTGATGCTTAAACAATAATGAATTCAACTCTCTATGTAGAGATATTCTTTTAACATTAAATGATACATAGAATTTTTATATTACACTATATGAATCATTGATGAGAGATACCTATTTAGAGAAGAAGAATAAATAATGTAAGAAGCATTGAATTTAGAGACTATCCCGAACAAGGAGAAAGAAGGCATACATGCTTAAGGAGAAGATGAACTAAACTCAAGGAGATTTCCAAGGCGTGATCCAAATATGGTGGAGAAAATCACAGTAAAGAGTAGTGGAAAGTGTCTTCATGAGATCATAAATCCTTCCTTTACATTTGTTCTTTAATTCTATATTATATTTTTTATGTCTTGGGTTGTTCTTCATGTTAAATATAATACTTTATTTTTTTGAATTTATCTTCATTAATATTCTATAAGTGTGAAGTTTTTGATTCTTCTTTATGTGATCCAAGTATTTTGATTTGAGTAAGGGTTACCATTGAGTGAATGTTAATTAGAGAGAGTGGAAGTTTACATAGAACATTGGGAATCTAAATACCGTCACTTTGTAATTGAACTTCAAGTGTGGGTAAAATACAATAGTCAAGTCCTCACTATGAAAATTTGATATAACATTGATTCCTGTGGTAAGGTTAGTGTAGGGAGTGATACTGAAAAAATGTGATTGAAAAAAACACAAGTATTTGACTTGAAAAACCCAAGATAAAACACCCAAATCTTGTGAGGAAGTGGTAATAGATAACATGGAACTAAAAAATCATTATTCCATCCTAAGGATTATAAGTAAACCTTAAATAGGCCTATTAATTAATTAATAAGACTTGGAGATTGTTTTTAAAGATCAAATCTAAGTAGTCTACAATGGTTTCTCATTATATTATCATGGTTATTAGGTGAACATAGGTAATTTTAGTTGAATTACATTTACCATATGAGAGTTTTCAACTCCATTAATGATTAATATACTAGTTATCAACTCTAGGATTGGGTTAATCAGGAAAAATTATCTCAGATATTCTAAACATATATTCACTTAAATCCATTTTACTATTTTTCTATAAAATATCAAATAATTAACAATTGTAACTAGAACCTTTCCATGTAGAAATGATATGAATACTTAATTGGTATTGTGATATGATTACCCTATACACTTTCAATGGAATGTGTAGGCGATTATACATTTGAATCAATAAAATTAACACAATTTTTATGATAATATTTTGGTATGATATTTGTTCTTGGGAATAAAATAAAAAAACATTCATATAATCTCATAAAAATAAAAAATCTATTTCATTGCTATAGTTAAACCTGATACAATGCTAAGAAAATTTGAATTATTTTTGGGGTCCTTCCCTTGAGTTTATAGTGTTATTGGGGAAAAATTAAATATTTTTTTTGAAAAATTGAAAAATAATAAAAATTTAAAAAGTATAACATAGTATAAAATTTTTATAAGAGATTTACTATATATTATATTTATTAGATTCATTATGAATATCTTCTTACAAGTATTACTTGTTTCTATCTTGTGTCGTTTTATTTCACCAGAACTATAAAATTTATTTTGTAATTTCAAATTATAGGAAATGGATATCCATGGGTGGAACGATAAAAAAGATCATTTTTGAGGCATCTCGAGAAGATCTGGACACCCATTTTAGCGATGTAATAGGTCTAGGCAGAGACAAATCCAATCTATTGTGGATGTTCATAATATAACCGGATTCATTACATAATTTATGACCCTAAATATAATTAATAAAATCAAAGAGTACCATACAAGAAGAGAAACCAAATTTTTATATCTTTCACCAATCATAAAATTCAAAATAGATGGATGGATAGTCATTATGGAGGAAAAAAAAGTAGCATCCATGATCCATAGAAGAAAATATGGATTTTTGAACAAAAAATATAATATAGTGAGAGAGGGAGGGATGGAGTGAGAGATATATGGAGATAGAGAGGGTGATAAGGAGAGGTAGGGGGAGAGATAATAGTTAGATATAGATAGAGTTAGAGAGAGAGGGAGAGATGGAGGTATGGATGGAGGGTGGGAGGGAGAGAGAGGGATTAAGGGAGGGATATAAAGAGAAAGAGATAAGGAAAGAGGGAGAGGTAGGGGGAGATAGGGATAGGGAGAGGATGAGGTAGGGAGGGAGGGAGAGGGAGGGAGGGAGAGAGGGAGAGGGAGGGGGAGAGTGAGGGTGTGGGAGAGGGAGGGAGGGAGGGATGGATTGATGGATGAATGGAGGGAGGGAGGGAGGGAGGGAGGGAGAGAGGGAGAGGGAGGGAAGGATAGGATATATAGAGAGAGGGATAGATATAGGGAGGGATAGATATAGAGGGATAAGGAGGGGTGATAGTGAGGGAGTGAGAGAGAGAGATTGAAGGAGGGAGGGAGGTAATGAGTATGATAATTATTCTATGTAAAATTAGTATCATAATTTACTTAAATAGGTAAATAGAGGGAGGTAGGAAGGTAGGTAGATACATATATGGAGAGGTAGGGATGGAGGTAGGTAGGGAGAGAGTTAGAGAGAGAGAGAGAGAGAGAGGGAGAGAGGTAGATAGGGAGGAAGGGGGAGGTAGAGTGACCTTGACACTATAGGAGTTGGTTCCTCCTGAATATTAATAAATTCCTTATCATAATATGACTATTATTTTATGTAAAATTAGTACGATAATTCTTGTAGAGTATCTATCACATCAAAAAGGTTTTACTTGTTCCTCACTATAACGAGAATCTTAAAATTCCATGAAAACATTCTTAAACATATTTCTTATGGTCAGGAAGACTTGTATCTAACATTACAAAAATGAAGTTTGACTATCAGGTGTTGGGGAATCATAAGAAATTGGTACTTATTCTCATGAAGTTAACACATGGTAATCTCTAAGGGAAAATACCGTGAGAAAAAACCCACCAATAATAATCCCACATGTTATATGTGTCATTTAATATTCCTAGCCACAAACTTGTGTATTGATTCTTATAATTGTGATTATTATTAATTTATATCATGAATATTACACTTTTATGTATATATAAAAACTATGATAAGATATTCTCAGGGAGATGATGGATACATTGGGTGTATCATAAGTGATATGAAATTAATTGATTAAGTCAAAAAAGGATTCGTACCTTATGAGTTATGGAAGATGATATCTATGGAAATTTGATTATAATGAAACTCTTTGATTAAATCCATGGTTATGGTTGTTCATTTCAAAGAGTCAAAGAAATATATATCAATATTATTGGATGATAACACAATGTATGAATCCAACTTGATGAGATATAGGGGAAAAGATTTTTTATTACATAATAAGAATTCAAATGAGGTTGTTGTCATTGGGACATTAAATTAATTCTCTTTGGGTGACTTGATGTGTTTCTAGATGATAGTCTTTGGAAATTAATAAATATTTCTTAATTATATAGAGAAATAGGCCTATATGGACACACACTAAGTGTATCCAAAATCTCAGTTAAATTCTATTTAAATTTAATATTAAGAATAAATATTATTCTCAACCTATGGAATAATAATTATTCAGGTCATGTTGATTGCATAAATCCAATCACCATTCATTTGAGTTTAAAATATACGTGATTTGAATATTAAATAAATATTAATAATGATCTAGAAAATATATAATATTTATTTATCTCTTGTTTATTGTTCACAAGGTAATAAATAAATAATTATTTATTAAATAAATATCATTATCAAATTTAGTGAATATGATATTTATTTATTTAATGAATAATATAATGATATGTAATTATTTATATAAATATTTATTATTAAAGGTTATATAAATGGTGATGAGGATTGATGGACTAAGTTAAGGTCATGATGGAAATGATATATTTTATTTAATATCATTTAAATAAATATTAATTATTTTATTTAAGAAATTATATTTAAATATTCGTGAGTTATCACATGTCATGGAATATAAGAATAATAATAATATTATTTGACTTTGTGAATATATTAAAGAGAATATTTGATGAAGGACCACTATACAATTATCTAATATTCAACCCTAACTATATATTCCATTTTATATCATTTTCTAGGGTAATAATAATTATTCTGAACTGTATTTCCTATCTAGAGAAATATTTAAAAAAATGCAAACACTTCTCTAGAACACTCAAGAATGAGAAACAATCCTCCTCCTCCCTCTCAAGATCGAGATAAAAAGAGAAACAATTCTTCAATCCCAAGAGAATTCTTATTGCAATCAATGGTGGACCATTCAAGGATTTTGGTACCTCTACACTAACACATAGAATATCAATGATTATGTTATGAGATTCATAGATAATTTGTGGATACCAATATAGGAATTATATGTTGGATTATTCATCGTAATGATGAGACAACAAGAGAGAAAATAATGTTAATAAAAAATTGAAATAATTATCAATCTGAGGTAATTCATTTTCTAAATAAATTATAAATTATATGTGAAATGACTATCTATATAAAGAATGTGGGTTTTATTCTTCAAGTTATTTGGATTTATCTTTTGTGAAATGATTATTTCTCTCAAGAATGTGGGGTTTCTTCTTCAAGTTATTTGGGCATGAGTTTCACCACGTTTTCTTCTTTAATATGAAATTAAAGATGACATGATTTTTTAATTTCATATGACTAAGAACAATCCAATAACAAATGAAGAATACTAGAAGATCCCATATTAAGGTTCCAAGGATGTTGGATACAAGACATAGTTATATGCCATGTAATTGAAAGGTATACATTATGTACCCATGGTCAACCACACAAGTGAGGACCATGATAATAATAGTATGCTATGTGGGGGATGATACACAATGTTTAATTATACAGTGTGTATTGAACTCTAGTTTTCACATAGTTAGGTAGAGATTACATTGTGTATATCTAGTGTACATGGAGTGTAACCCCACATGGGTTGTCCCTATGTAAATCACAAAATCTATGTTTTTAAAGTACGCGACAAATAATTTATACACACACCCTGAAGTAAATTCTAGCTGAGTGACATGAAATCACATGATGTACTTGGTGTTTAACTAGACATACCCACTGGGTAACGTGTGATAAACCATTCCAAATACAAACTGAATCCCTAGGCATTTAAAAAAATGAAATACACGGTATGTAGCTGGCTGTACACACCGTGTAACTCAAGACAAATAATGTAAGGTACACACTGATTTATATATGTTGTGTGAGTCAACACATAGAATAAATTAATTAATTAAAGAAAAAAACTGAACTATATGGCATGTAGCTGGTGTACATGTTGTGTGAAATAGTTTTTCCAATGAATTACTTGCCAAGTGATTTCAGCTAGTCATATGGAATTAAATGATTTAATAATTATTTTACATGAGATTATTCAAATACATGACATGTATAGTCATCATACACAACTTGTACTCAATTGTAATTTCTAGCAATACATTCCCTGTATATCCAAGGCATGTTGTGTGGTCATACATGTCATGTGGACTATACTACTTGACACATGGAATAATAGGTCATGTATTATTGTGTCATGCTTTTTAAGTACACAATACATGACATGAGAAAACCTGAGTATATTATACATACATATTACATCATTTTAGATGATTTTATTATTATTTATAACAAATTAATAATCATTACATGAATGTTCATTCATTTGTATATATATATAAACCATACATTTCTGTAATTTTTTTTCCAAATAAGAGAAAGCTAACTTTTAAATAAAAGAATATAATATATAATAAAAATGTATTTTTAATAAATCATATTTCATTGGCCATGAATTCATATTTTTTATAGTTACTTAATAATATCATGGATGTTATTTATTTACTTTAATAATTGTTCACTTTTATTAATATTATATCATTCCTTAAAAGTAATAAGTTTAAAAAAAATTCACATTTTGTAAAAAAATTATTTAGAATATTTAAAAAATGGATTAGTATATTTTATTATATTCCAAAATAATTTTTTTGTTTCAATTAAATTATTTATAATTAATTTTTTTTTTCATCTAAAAAATATTTATCTATATTAACTGCATATCGATAATTCCAAACTGATAAGATGTTTACTAGTATTATAACCAATATCTATATACCCTTTAATAATATTTATATAATGACTATATTTCCTCATTATATCCTATATATTTATTCCATTCTATCTTCACAAATCAAACTTCTAATTCCTATAGTTTTCATTTTGGATTTTAAAGCATGCTTTCTCCTTCTATGATGTTCTTTCTCATTATAGGTTTAGTTTCAGTAACAATGTCTATTAAGGTTTAAGATGATCTAGGATATTTCCTAATTATAAAGATATTATTATTTTCTATTTATTATACTATTTTAATTTATGAAATTTTAAGGTATTTAATCATCCATGGTATGTAATAGTCCATAGTATGAAATATTTGGTATCATGTACTTTTGTTGTAATGTTTTATTATGATTGAATAAAGCGTTATTATTTTGATTCATGACTTGTCTGATTTTTTAGTGAAGTTTATATTATTTATAAAGAATAAAACAGGTTACTTAGGGAAATAAAATTCATACTCAAATATGTAATGTTACATTCTCTACCACTAAATAAATTTCATCCTCAAAATTTTAATTTTCACTCATTAATAAAAATAGATAAGTGTATCCATAAGATAAACTTGTCTCAATATATAATTTAAAATGAGATATCAACCTCACTATCATAGGTAAGAATAAGAAACTAATATTTTCCTTTATAATAGGAATATATTAAAATTTTAATTAGTATCAACTATTTATCCCTAATACGCCTCCCAATATAGTTATAAGATGTAGGAGTTTCTGTAGACATACCTTTTAGAGATTCATTTTCATGACCCCATTTCCAACCAACTACTAAACCAAAAAATTATTATATAAAATAAAGAGAATATGTTATAAAATAAATTTAAACCATCATATGAATATGAAATATAAATACTAATATATCTTATCCTATGACACATTCATTTCAACTGATGGAACTTTTGATTCAATTATGACATAATTGGATAAACCTATAACCCTTTTAGTTCAACCTAGATTTCCATAAGTTTTATTCTCTTAATATTAATATATAATACCCAAAAATAACTAAACCCTACTCTAATACCAACTAAGACAATCCAAGCATATCATACATATATATTACATGATTTTATTTGATTTTTTTATTATTCCTAACTAGTTAATAATAATTCCATGAGTGTTAATTGATTATATATATATATTATAAAAGGTTGAGGGTCAAGCCCCCTTTATTGAGAATAAAAAAAACATTACTTTTTGAAAATGGGAGAAGAGGGAACCCGTTACAAGCAAAGAAAAAATTCCTTAAAAATAATACACCAAGGTCATAATAGTCCCATAAGTGAATAGTAAAGAAAACATCAATGAAATCACTAGAGGAATACTCATCGCCCCCTCTCTAGATAGCATAACAATGAGATCCGTAAAAATAATGCATCACTCTTTTTCCAATAAGTTTCACTATGCTAGTTAGCATAACATGTTAGAGTACCTCTCCAACCAATACAAACGTGTGGAGGAGAGCTGGATTAAGGGATCTAGCACACCCTTATCTCTTTCGAGGCACCCACCTGAAAGAGAATGTGAGGAAATCACACCAATTTCAACCAAATTTTAAGAAAAACTAGACTAAAACGTTTGAGTAGGAGTCAATGGAAAGGTTCCCATCTGACCATCAAAAGAGATGATAGATCGTTGAATGATGGGTGTAAACACACCCATCCATCTTTAGAGGCCTCCCACCTGACAATACCTAAAAAATAAAGCATTTCCATCCAAATTGAATAAGGAAAGAACCAGTTAACATAAAGGAATCTACAACCTAGAAAACAAACAAAACCAAAAGAACCAAAACAGATATAGATAAAAAAAAATAATACCAGAATGGAGGATAAGCAACTGACTGCCGTCAATCAGTGATCACCAGCAATAAAAACCCATGACCATCATCCACACAAGACACAACCAATGATCATAGAGCACATCATCCTACTGTGTATGACACCAGAACAGAAACCATAGGCTAATAATCCCCTCTTGACACCCAATGTCATTACCATCTAGGAGAAATACACCAATTTGATGCTGGAAATAGTCACCGATAAAGATGTCAAACATTAGAAAGTGATCCTTAACCGAATTCCAAACACTGATGATTGAATATACCTTCTATGTTCACACGAACACCAAAAAACACTATGGGATCCAAGATCTGCACTAGATCTTGGATAATGGAAGTCAAGGGGGACATATAGGAAGATTAATCCAACAATATCAGCACTGAAATCTCTATGGAGATAGAAGCAAAAAAAATACAACTCCACATCCAAGCACTGGTGGGATCCCTATTCTCTAACCAGTAAAATTCCGTCACTCCTCATCAAACCGAAGCCATCACCACACAACAGGTCATGAAGAAACCTTAATTCTATCAACCACCCATCACCCTCGTCTCCAAGTCTCACAACATGAAAATCACAGAGAAAATGTCCAGATATGGAAAACCAAACTAGGAGAAGAGGCAGCACGCTGACCCTCACAACACAACCAATGATGAAAATGTGATTTCTTATTTCATGATATTATTATTTTTTCTTTAGTTTCCCTAATAGTGATTCTAAAATTTGAAGTTGATCTAGAGGATTTCCTAGTTGTGAATAAACCATTCTTTTAAATTTATTTTCCCATTTTAATTTATGGGATTTTAAGGAATATAATAATCCATGGTATGTAATATTTCATGGTATGAAATACTTGGTTTCATGTAATTTTGTTTTAATGTTTCATCATGATTGAATAAAGTGTTGTTATGTTGACTCATGTCTTGTATGATTTATTTTTAGTGAAATTTCTATTTATTATAAAGAATAAAATAAGTAAATCAGATAAATAAAATTCATACTTAAATTTGTGATGTTACATGGTGAGGACCATATACAATGTTAGTTACACACACCATGTCGAGTGATGATACTCAATATGTAAGTGTTAAACACCATTAATGGGTTTAACCTATATTAGAAGGGTAGATTTCATGACACCTCTAGTACACACCATGTCCATAATTAATTTTAAATTATAATTAATTAATTTAATTTATTTAAAATCATGTAGGATGTGAATCCCATAGACTGTTTGGAAATATAATAAAGATAATTAATTAATTAATAAGATGATTAATTTATTAATTCGAGAAATTTATCATAATGAAAAATGAATCTAAATGAATGCTAACAAGTTTTATGCATAGTCATTCCATGTTGTGAATGATCTTGAGCTTGGACAACTGGTTAATGTATTGCATTTAAATTTACTTTAATTATTTACCAAATGGGTTTTGTGATAAATTTATTATTAAATTAAATATGATTATCTATGTATCATACCTTACAAATTTATTATGAATGGGAATGTATATACAAGGGTTATTTTATGTAACCCTTATCCCCTAGTGAGGTAACCCAAACATTACATACATAAATATTACATCATTTTAGACGAATATTCACTATATATCACAGTAATACCCACCCAATAACTATAAAATTTTAGTGTATTTGGAGACTAGAAACATAAACAACTTATTTCATGAAATATCTTCAAAATCTACCTAAAATCTCTTCTCAAATAGTATCCTTTTTAGACATACACAACTTAATACCTTTCTTTATAACCCTGAGAAAAGGAAATCATAATAAAGGGTGAGATCAAATGATCAGTAAGGTTAAACATGGGAGATATAAATCAATGATCATAAGTGAGAATGAAAAATAACAATGGTATGAGAACATGATCATAACTTATGAAATTTATACCCAATCAGTTATAGATCATAAACCATGAGTAATGATATGAAATTTTGTCGTAACAAAATACATGATTAACAAGAATAAATAATCATATATAATTAATCATGATCCATGAGAGAATATCATAAGCATAATAACATGTTATAGTAGTGTATTTAAAAATTATAAGTATAGAAAATTATTTCATTAGTCAAGTCTTACTGCCAAGACCATCATCACATAGTGAAAAAAGTGCCATAATGAATTGGGTTTATTCCCCAACCTCTTTTTATTCTTGGAATGGGTTCACTCCCCATCCTATTTTATATGATATAATGATTTATCAATATTTAACCAATTAATTTAAGGGATATGTAATTTCAAGACCACATTTCAAATAATTAAAATAATACACATGTGTGGCATAAGATCATAAAAACATTCATCATTTCATCATAGCATAATTAACCCGTGGGAAAGAAATGAGTTTTAGGAAATAATCCTTAAAAAACCATCATCATAATATATCTAGGAAAATAAAGTGAATGGTATCATAAGAGAATATACCCAATGAATCATAAAAATACTTAAATTATATTGACATAGATGAAAAATATCTCTTATAAAAGTATTTAAGATATGATTTAAAAATAAATAGAAAAAATACCACTTCTTTTGGTAACTTTTAAAAACTAATATTCTCAAAAAAATGGAAATAATATTTTCTTTTTAATACCTTTAATACTTGTAAATGAAAATTCATTATGAAGTAAGGAAATGATAACATGAAAACTCATTCATGCCGTATATGTTAAAAGAGAACACCCCTTTCACACTTTTGTAAAAAGTAAGAATGAGTCATATGAAAAACCTGTGAAAAGATTACTTTTTATTCATTTGGAATGAAATTAAAAGGTAATGAAAATTATAATTTTAAAAAATTCATGTATAGGTAAAAAAAATATAAAACAATTTGAATAACATGTATATATAAAAAGATAGATTCCCGACCAAAAATAGAAAATGAAGTAGGATTTTCTTAAAACCAATTTCTTGATCATTTTATGTACCAAAGAGAGGACAATGAAAGGAAAAAATGAAATCCACAGTAATAAATGGAGGATATGAAAATACATTGTATTTTAAATATAAGGATTATGTAATTTCCATTATTATAAATTTAATATATATAATCTCATAAATAAATGAGATTGTAACATAAACCCTTACCTTAGGCCCTAACTTTATTCATAAGTTCTCTTAACCCCATGTATAATAAATTTAGTTTTATTATAAATATATGCTAGAATTATATTCATACTTATATTATAGTATATCTATAACACCGTGGACTGAATTAATCTAAACAATAATCTGAATAGACTACCACATGACCTTAGGTACACCTCCCCAAATGCTAGAGGCTATCGACTAGCAGTAGGGGTCTAAGGAGGTATTGTGGGGAGGCTATACCCCCTATGTTATAGTGCATAAAAATAATATAAATAACCAAACGTCACTCATAATAATAAATAAGTAGAGTATAAAAAATTAAAAAAATACAACCATCATGAATAAAATGAAATTAGAGGAATATATTCATACATCAATATGGATATCCCATTAGGCCGATCATTCATACAAGATAAATAAAATAATAAAATACATGAGGCTCTGATCCACCTACAAACCATACATCATATTGATTAGCAGATCTCAAATGAGCTATCCCATTTGATCTTGCTAAAACTAACCTCACACCTTATCCCTACCTGTGGTTGAAATATCTCTTTAAGAATTGCTCAAGTACCCATGGGAAATAACAACCCGAGCATGGTTTGAGTATATAACTCTGTAGGGACCACCAATGAATTTTCATACACAAATGGAAATTATATGATATGTGCATGTGACATGGTCAAATATAAATAATAAATAAATATATGAACATAGAAAATAAATAAACCATCAACAACACCTACTTTGAACTAATTCTAGAATGTCTCTAATTATGCCATGATGACCATTCCAACCATAGTATCACCACTACCCCAAGGGTATACACATATAATCAAATCCAATAAAAATTTCCATCATTGATCCTTAGGTATGTGACCTTGATTGACCATACCTACTTAATCTAGTGTCAAAGTGTCTTTAAGAATAATCATCACCTTAGGGTAGCCTTTATCAAATCACTGGGGATCCGATTCTCACACCTCCACCATGATGAGTAGTGGACTCTAGGGCTCACCCTAAATCCCTTAGGTTGAACTCCATAGTAGTACATGTGATTTATTAGTTTCAATCTGACATCTAATTCCTAGGAGGGGGAGGACCTAGGAAATCAAATACATCAAAGAATAATTTATTCTTGGGTGACCTAGGTAATCGAATGGGAAATACCCTCCTGAATTCCATGAACCATCTCTGAGGAATCCAAAATATCATGAATCCTCAGTTGAACCATCACTGGGGCATCTATTTGATCCTAGGGGGTGTCTTAGGCATTAATTGATGGAATAAAATAGTCACCATTAGGATGACCAACATCCTTTCTGTAGGATAAAAACCCCTAGACACCTTATACCTCCATTCAAATCCTAAGAATCATGAGTATTCATAATGGTATACTGGTATCATTATTCAAATCCCAACAACTAGGGATTCAAAATGGTATCACAATATCAAAGGAATCACCACTATTATAGGAATTCTTGTATGTATGTTTACACATGCTCTTATGCTGGATCCTAAGAACTACCTATTTTCAACCACTCATACATCAATAAAATCACTGGATACTAGATAATCTTGGTATTTTCCCCTAATATACCATGATACCAAATCACAAATATATTGGGAATCATAGGGTCTCATTTATGATATAAGTGATTCCCAAGAATCATATAAAATCTCATTAGCGTCATTCCCAATGGCTGATTCCTAAGAATCATAGAAAATCACTTATCATCAATAATAAATATAAATCAAAATAAACTTTCCAAAAGGACTGACCAAACTCCCACACCCTTCGTAATCACTCTATCTCCCTTTGGGATTACATGTTAGTTCAAATTTTAGGGTGACACTACAACCATCACTACCCATAGACCAAAACACATAATCCATTATTTTAAGTCATTAGGGAACCCACTAGGTCCCCCTAGGTCATAACATATTAGAGGAACCCTCACATGGATCTTCAATATTGAACTAGGTCTCATGTTGACACCTAACGCTCTCAGGATGTCACATCCCATGACATCATCAATAGGGTAGCACAACCCTTCCAGATACATGTGTCCTATTATATATGAAACAAATCAAGAGATTCCACATGACACATCTTAGTCCTAATGGTTTCAATAGGTCAGTTCACTCACCCAATCCATGTTCAATACAATTTAAATCAAGGAGAACCCCTCATGGTGCTAGTATCAAGGCTAAGTTAATCAATAGTAATGACCTTGACCATTGGTGGCTGTGGATTCTATATAGATTGAAAGGGACCTTGTCTCTCTATAGGGTCCAAGGGATCTCATTTAGTTAATTAAATAATTACAATAATTACAATTATAATTGGTACATTTATTTTAGTCCATTAATTTTATAAACTAAGTCACTACCCTTAAGGGTGATACCATATGACAAAATTTACAAAACTAAAAAATAATTATACCACAGGGTGAGTACCAAGACCACCCAGCTCAATTTTGATGACATAAACCTTTATTTCAAACAGTTGACAGCTCTACCAAGGCCTATCAAGGTCCATCAAAGCTCCACCAAACCAACACCAACCACCCAAGATCCTATATCAAACCATAACACCCAAAATAGATAATTATAACATTTATAATTAATTAATTAAACCAATTTAATCTAATCATAATTCATTATAGATGACCTAGCCTTATTCATCCATTGAAACCTCAAGCCACATGGTGTCGACCACTCTCAATACACCCATAATCCCAAGTTGAGACAAACCCCCAACTTTTGGCACTAAAACCACAATAAATTTAATTAATGTTTTGGAAAAAAATAAGAAAAACCATACTGGTGAAATAAATTATTAAATTTTTGAGCAACAGGGTTCATATGATGTCTTGAGACACCCTTATCACAAGAAGAAATGAATCCTCCCATCATTTAGTGGATTCCAACATTCTCTAGTGGAATCTGAATCAAGATCCTAACTATGAGAAACTGAGATTCAAAATAAGAAGAAAAATATGAAGAGTGGAAACCAATAAATTCTAAGGATGTACCTATAATATTAATAAAAATACAATCAAAGGAACCCCATATAAAGGTATATTTGGAAGTATAAGGGAGAAGAACCCCTGGTTCTTGTGAACAAGAAAAAAGGAGAAAGGGGTACCCCTTCTAAAAACCCAAGTGAAAAAATTGTAAGTTTTCCCCCTAAAAAACCTACTAGTTAGCTAGTGGAGGCCATAAACAACTTAGTGGCTATTTCCACTACCATACACAACCAACTAGATGATGTCCTTTTGCAGTTTTGGCTAAAAAAACAACTCAACCTCTCCCGAGGATTCTATGATCCCCCAGACTCCTCCCGAGACTCATTACTTACTGAAAAATTCGTTTTTTACATTTATAAACTCTCAAAATTTATTTCCAAATCTTGATTCTAAAAATTAACCTTAAAATAATACAAAAAGTTCAAATTCAGCTTGCAGTTTTCACACTTGTAAAGACACAAGGAACTACAAATTCCCCACCATAACACGTGGTTATCCAAATATATATGTTAACCTACTATATTCATTCACTCCTATTCAAATGATCTCATTCTACCCTTGAACACTCAATGTTCCTCAAAAGTGAAAATCCAACAAAAGGCACTCAAAACACAAGACCACAAGCCAATTCCCATAACCATTACAAAAATATTGAGAAGAAACTTACTCAAACCCATCTATCCCAAGACATGATCACATTGTCATCCAAAACATAATCCAACCTATGGTTCTACCCACTATAGGAAATACATTTTAACTTACAATTATAGATATTTGGAACTTCCACCATTAAAATTGGTGTCTAGAACTCTATACCTGCATTCCAATGATGAATATAACATGGTTTCCATCCTAACACACCCAAATATATGAAAAATACCTGTCCAATGCTAGTTATTCTCTTCATTATAAAATTTCAAAATAAATATAAGAGACTCCCTCATCCAATCATAACACGAGGACACCAAATTTCCCTTAAAAATCCTTGAACAATTCTAAAAACATGCCCATCATATCTAAAATGAGACACCCAATTTGGTTTTAGTCTCACCATATCCAAACACATGTAAAACCATAGGTCAAACATCCTTTGGCTGACCTGAATAAAAAATAATCAGATCCAACTACTGACACATCAATAATTCCTTGATCATTATTCCCTTAAGGCTGGAGGCATTCTTAGATCATCCAAACATGTTCATTGAAGTCTATGCCCAACTCTTGGTTGAATTCACCAGTTAGAACCTAAACATTCCAAAAACTATTTCATACTTTTCTATAATAACTGAAAAATATACGATCCAAAAACACTCAAATACATTTAAATTCAACCCAAATATTAACACCAACACTCAATCTTGATCCCCCATTGCATCTAATTATCTATATGGAATTACCTAAGGAATCCAAACACAAATAAAATTCATTTCACACCTATATCAAAATGAAAAAATGATTATCCAATGAATGATCCCATAAAACCAATCCCCTTTATCACGGGGGTCATTTCACTAGTGATCAACATCACACTCCCCACCAGAGGAGTGTCCGTATTGTTTCATCAACAAAACAATTTCTCAATCACTATGACCCATGCTCTGTTCATCTACAAACTCATGGATTATACATGTTAATCTTTCTCATACCCTAATTCCATCACAAAATCAATTATTTTTTGCTCCCATCCCATAACGAGCATCGTACCCTCAAATGGAAAATGGTGTATGTCCCCACCATATGGGCTCACTTATATTGCTCCTCAAAGGTAATCTCAATAGGTTCCAATAACACACATGTCTCACTCATAATGAGTCATGATCATCTCATCCTAAGAACCACTTTCCTTTAACCTAATTTAGGATTGACCATGTCAACACACTTGATTCATTTCCAAAGTCTCCTCTACCATGGAGGGATATTTCAAAAATCATTTCCTGATCCTTGGGATGTCATGATCGTATTCATTGCATCATAATTCATAGACCCTTGAATTTCATAAGGCCACTTTTAATCCACATTTCAATAGGCACCATTCTTACCAATATACATTTCCTTCATTTGATCTAAAAACTAGAGGGTGTACAATATCATACCACCCAATCACCAAAACATGAATCATGATCTTTTGAGTTGTAGGTCAACAAACTTAGTTGACCATGCTCCATGGATTGTTAGATCTTCATGAAAACCACATGCATAGCCACTATCCAACACCATTTCGATGCCTCAAGAATTTACCCAAGATCACCCATCACTCAAAAGTGAATCCAAATAACTATCACTATGAAGGTTCCATTCTCAATAAATCCCAAGGAATAACCATTACCATCCCATAAACTCATTTGAACCTCCCATGCATCAATTTCAAAGTTATCATTTATTTGTGCTTTTTTCCCTTTAAGGATTTAAAGTTAACTCTTTTATTACTTTTAAAGAAAAAAAACAAGAATCCAGCATCACAATACAATAATGGAGGTTTGAAATGATATACGCTGAGAGAATCTCTCTTTACACTAGTTTTAAAATCATCTGGAAGAGACCCCAACCCAGTGTATAAAATGAGGCATTCACATGGACTACCTTTTCGAGAAAGAGCATCCTCCACAAAATTTCCTTCTCTCCAACTGTGCCTGAGGTGTCATCCAAGCACATTATAGAAAAGTATCATGAAATCCCATTTCAAACACCCTATCAAGGGTCTCACAACAAAATGACAATGCATGCTATCTTAATAGCCAAATAAGGAACTAATTCTCACCGAACATCCTAATATAGGACAACTCCCTCAAGAATCACAACTCAATATGATTCTCCATGAAGTCTTATAAGATGATCCTTGTTAAGGAACCACACTCATGAGGTTTAATTAGATATAATTCCACTACAATCTATATAAAAAAACACCATATAGATTGAAATTGACACTTTAAACAACCAAACCTAGGGGACTCACCTTCTTTAAGTATCTGCACATAAAATTACTCCTCGAAGGATCTGGTCACATCACATAGACATTCCCTTTCAATCAACATCACCCTAAGATGATCCATATCTTAAAATCCATCACCACATAGTTTAGTTAAGTAGAATATCATTCTAAGTTATATGTGAAAACACCATATTGGTTGTTACTGGCACTCTAAATAACCAAACCTATGAAATAATGACCCCAATAGGTTTATCTCTAAGACCTTAAGTTCCATTTATAATGAAACCTAAGGTTGTCTACTCATCACTTGTTGAAGGGACTATATCACCATCATTGTCATCGATCACCTCACTATAGGATCTATAAGACCCGATACTAGAATAATAAATATATAAAAGTTATCCCAACTGAGTAGAATTACACAATGTACTTATACATAGAAACATCATACGAGAAGTTTCTAACACTTTAAATAGTTGATCATTACTATGTAGTTGAATAACACAATAGAAGATCTATATATCATTTGAATCCTATATGGTTGATATGATTCATGAGATTCCTCTCAAATCCATGAACTAAGATACAAATCCAATAACCAACCTCTTTCAAATGAGCCAAGGTCTAAAAACCAATATATCATATATCATAAATCTCATAACTCATGTGCATCATTATAGATAAAAATAAAAATAAAAATAACCATAACAATACAAACCAAAAACATCAATACCATCGGAGTCGGTCATTTTCTTCAATCCGTTTCATCCATGGTCGCCCAAACCCACTCTGACCCAGGGTTACACCTCTCCTCTCTAGGTCATATTTTGATCAATGGTTACACAAAGGTTTTGGGAAATATGGTTAGGCGATCGTGATTCTTCCTCTCAGGGTTCATCCCCATCGTTCTTCAGGGTTTCATCCCCAATTCTATTTTTCATCATTTGGTTCTCTTTCTTATTAGTGGTTTTTGTTCTCGTTGGGAGTTTCACTATGTGGTTTGGTCATCTAATTACGTTGCGTCCAATTACTTACTGTTCTAGTTCGATGATGCTGTTCTCTATGGGATTGATGGCACTAACTTCATCATGGATCACTGTGAAGATCTTGCACACTCTCACACTACTCTGGATTCCGGGTACTTTGATCCTTTCCAGGCCGGTTGGGTGATATGGATTCCGTGGTGGCTTTGGGATGTGTTTGTGTGATTGGGTGGGTGTTCCAGGAGGCATGAATGTGGTTTTCTTCTCCCTTTTCTGGGTTCGTTCGGTGCGGGTTAGAGATTTTTGTTGATTCTGTCAAAGGTGATTTCGGTTCTTCTTTGGCATCGACGTCAGTGGTGTTATGTATTTTTACTAGTATGTGGGAACTTCTTCGGACATTGAGGTACAACAAGGGTGATGTTGATTCTATCCTAGAGGTACTGATTCCGGCCCACGACCTATAACTGTATTGTGGTGGTGAAGAGATGGGTGTTCCTGTTGCTTTCATGGTTCAAGGTTCCTACTTCTCACAAGGTTTGAGGGTCTTCTTACCGAGGCGGTGCAATAGTTATCTGTTTGAAAGTTTCAATTTGAATTTTGAATCTTCAAAGGTGGTTCGTGGTTCAATGCTTTGTTTTTTCGATGGGATCGAGGCTGTTCTTTTTTATTGTCATATGTTTGAAGTGTGAATTCTTCTTTTGGGATGTTTTTCTGTTTTTGAATTTTAATGTGAGGTTCCCACTTGTCAAAAATTGGTTTATTCAGAAAAAAGGTATTTGGATACTATCTCCAAAATATTAAAATAAAACGAATCCGATACCACTTTTTAATGCCTCATATTAGTCCAATCTAAATAGTAACTAAATCATACTGACACATGACCTTAGGCATGCCTCCCAAAACAGCATAGGCTTTTGATTAGGATGATGATTCTTAGGAGGTACTATTGGGATGCTATACCCCATGTGTTAGAGTTCACAATAACAAAATAAATAAACAAAAACAAACTATAGTAATAAAAATTAGAGTATGTAGAAGAAATAAAGTACAACCATAAATAATAAAATGAAAACAGAAGCATACAATATTACATCAAGATGGATCACCCACTGGTATAATCATACATACAAGATAAATAAAATAATAATACATGAGGATATGATACACTTATGAGCCATACCTCATCCTGATCACCAGATCTGATCTAAGATATCCCCCTAGACCATGCTAAACCTGATCCTAGTCCTCAGCCCTATTTATGACTATAATAACCATATGAGATCTACTTGGGTACCCAAGTGAAATGGAGGTCTGATTAGGGTGTGAATATATAACTTTGTAGGGAACCACCAATGTGGTCCCATACACAATTGACAATGTTGTGATATGTGCATGTGACATACTCAACTCTAAAAAATAAACAAACAACAGAACATAACAAATAAATAAAAAATCAATAATACATGATTTATCTCGATGATATAATATCTCTAATCATTTCATGATGACCATTACAACCATAGTATCATCACTGCCCCAAGGTAATACACATATAATCTAGTCCAAGCCTAATAGCCATCATCGATCCTTAGTTTTGTGATGCTGATCAATCATACCTACTTCGACCAGTTTTGGAGTATCTATGAGAATTAACATCTCTATAGGGGAGCACATTTCCACTTAATATGGATCCCACACTCGCAACTCAACTTTGAGAAGTCATAGACCCTAGGGTGTCACTAAGAATCCCTGATCCTCAAGTCTTTAGGTTAAAGCCCATAATATTACCTGGGTGATATCAGTTTCAATACCATAACTGATTCCTAGGAGGGGGAGACCCTAGGGAATCATGTACATTCTAGCATGAATGATAATTGGGTAACCTAGGAAATTGAATGGGAAATACCCTCCCATATCCCACAGTCCATTTTCCAGGAATCAAACATCTCGCAACTCCTCATCCGAACCATCACTGGTTTATTCTCCAGATCCTAGGGGGTATCTTAAAAATCAATAGAGGGAATCCAATAGTCACCCTTAAAATATCAAATATACTTTATTGAGGATATATTCCCACCTAGAACCTCATTAAACTATTTGAAACTTCATAATTTCATTCATTCACAATGATCTACAAGAATCTACATTCAAATTCCGATTCCCAGGAGTTCACAATGGTATCAAAATATTAAAGGAATCCTTGCCATCCTAGGAATTTTGGTATACATGGTCACACATGCTCTAATGATAGATTTTAGGTACCACCTTTAGGAATAAACTCTTGAATTAACCAAATAATTGGATGCTATGTGAGCATGAAATCCATCCTTAATATAGTTTAATATTGGATCCCAAACATACTCAGCAGCTTAGGATATAATCTATATCAATAAGTAATTCCTGTTCATCCCAGGACATCACAATAGTGTTAATCCCAATGGATGAGTCCTAAGAATCCTATGAAATTACCTATCATCAAGAATAAATATAAATCAAAATAAACATTCAAAAATTTTAGGAAAAATTATAGCACTCATCATCCTCACCCCATCC
This sequence comes from Viscum album, assembly GCA_963277665.1. NCBI lineage: Eukaryota > Viridiplantae > Streptophyta > Magnoliopsida > Santalales > Viscaceae > Viscum > Viscum album. The sequence continues at coordinate 53,042,274 of OY728153.1, read as the reverse complement.
CCCATTTGGCTTATATATTAGTTCACATTCTTGGGAGACACTTGAAACCATCACTACCCATAGCTCAAAACACCCACTCTGGGATGGTCAGTCATAAAGGAATCTATTGAGTTCCCCTAGATCATAGCATAGTAGAGGCATCCTCACATGGGTCCTCGATCTTGAACTTGGTCTCAAGACATCACCCAATGCTCTTTGGACATCACATCCCATGACATCGTCAATTGGGTAGCACGACCTTGATGGCTACATGAGGTCCACCATATAAGATAACACTCAAGATATAGAACATGGACCGTATCAGTACTCAAGGTTTCACTAGGTCAGTTCAATCACCCAACCCTTGTTCATTCCAATTTAAATAAAGGTTTTCCGTTCAGGGTTTTGGTATCAATTCCAACCTAATCACTGGTCACAACCCCATCCATCTATGGACGAGACATCTATGCAAATAAAAAGGGTCTATTGTGGCCCTAGGATATCTATAGATCAAAGGAATCTCATTTTAATTAATTAAACAACTAAATTAATTACAATTATTAGTATTCCATTTATCATATGCTATTAATTTGATTAAATAAGTCACTATCCTTTGGGGTGAGACCATATAGAATAATGCATCAAAAATAAACATACAATATACCATTTTGAGAGTACCAAGACCACCCAACTCAATTTTAAATATTTTAACATTTATTTCCAAGGATCGGTAAATCTTCCTAGGTCTGTTGAGGTTCGTACAAGCTCAACCAAACCTACTCCAACCACCCAGACTCCTATCCAAAACCATAATACTCAAATTAATTAAATATAAAATTTATAATCAATTAATCAATCCAATTTAAACTTGGAATAATACCATATAACTCACATGGCCTTAATTTTCTATCGAAACCTTAATACATGGGATTTTGACCACACATAATACCAAACCGATCTAAATCATAAACCTTTGGTACTGAAACCATAATCAATTTAATTAAATTTTAGGAAAAAACATAATAAATACTATAATAGTGACATACCTTGTTAGATCTCAAAGAAACTAGGTGCATATTGTGTCTCAGGTCATTCTCATCACAAGGAGAAAGTAAACCCCCTCTTATTTAGATGGATCCACCATGATATAGTGGAATCAGAATAAAGACCCTAACTAGGGTAAACTGATATTAGAGAAAAATAAAGGAGGATAAGATCAGGAACCAATAGAGTTAAGGGTGTACCTCTAATCACCAGAAAACACCATTAAAGGCACTCAGAATCAAGGGGAGGTGGAAGTAGAAGGTGTGGATACCCCCTAGTTTGCACGAAAAAAATAATAGAAGGGGGAATCCCTCTTCTAAAAACCCAAGGGGTATAATTGTAATTATACCTCCTAAAAATCCCACCAGCTAAATGGTAGATACATGCAGTGGATGATTCCACTACTAGATACCACTGACTATTCGATGGTTCCAATTGACTAGCCAGTTCCCTACTATTTATTTTGGCTATAGTAGCCACCTGACCTCTCCTAATTCTCCTTTGAGTCCCCAGGATGCCCCTTGAGTCTTATTCCTCATCCAAGAACTTAGTTTCAGCTTGTCTAAACTCCTATATTTTTTTTTCTAAATCTCAGTTATCAAAATAAACCATGAAATAATTTAAAATTTTCAAATTATTCAAGAATTTTTTATACCCATATTGATATGGGTAACTGTAATATCATTCCCTTAAAATTTTCATTTACCCATTCATTAACAATTCTTCATTAAAATCAATATTTGGGTGTTAACTATTCTTTTTTCCCATACAAGTTTTAGTTCGATGGTTCCAAACCTTACACCTTGGTCATAGTTTCATCATATTCAGAATATTAATCATGTAATAAGAATCATATTTGTTCATTATATACAATTTTAAAACCATTCATATAAAACAGTGATGAAAAATTAATTAGATCACTTTGTGGATATGGTAGTTCGTATGTACACATAAGTGATGGTTGCATTTTCCAATGAATGGAAAGAAAGAAAGGTAAATAATAATCTATGTTTAAAAAATGATAATAATATTACGAATATAATATATATTAATTAAATCTATCCTTATTATCATCCATTTTAAGTGTAAATTAAAGATAAATCACATTGCTTCATGGAGGTGGTAGTACACACGTACACATGAGTGATGTTATCATTTTTCAAAGGATGAGAGGGTAAGAAGGTAGATATTATTTTATCTTTAAAAAATAATAATTATGTTATAAACATTATATATATCCATTAAATCCATCTATATGACTATACATTAGAGAAAATTACTAAAAATAAAATACATCGCTTTGTGGATATTGTAGTCCATACGTACACATGAGAAATAATTTTATCTTCTATTTGATATAAAGGAGACAGAAAATACACATAGCACTAACATAAAAAAATTTAAGTATAGTAAATATAATTATTTAATCATGTTAATATGGTTATATAATCTTTTTATGAGCTTAATAAATAAATAAACTATAAATAGATCAGTAAATACAATCACCTATTCTTTAGGTATCCTTCTTTAGGTTAAACATTAAGCCTTCTTGAAATGGTATTTTGGTTAGAAAAATAACTGTAGGTCATGGGGAGGAAATTTTTTAAATGTATTTTAGTAGGTATTGGATGAACTAGAGTTCTCAATTTGTGTGGATAGTTCAGAAGATGGGGTATCATTTTATAAGTGAGGTGGGTGAAAAACTTATAAATACTTGAAACTTTATTATATAATATATGTATTAATCTTGTAAAATGGATCCAAATTTTAATAGTTTAAAATATAATAAGTTAAATGTAGAAATACAATCAACTAATAGGATTTAAGTAAGTGTTTTGTGTTATTTTAAACCTTATCTCTTAGGTTAACCCAATTTTTAAACCTTTTAACCGTTACTGTGGTAAAAATATTTTTACCATAGTAACTATTAATTATAGATAAAAATTAAGTTGAAATTGTTACCTAATATTAATTTTTATTATTCCAATTATGGAATCCATTTTTCTTGATTCAACTCCTATAAGTGGAAGAAATTATGTAACACCCCAAGCTTCTACGATACACTTCTCTTTGAATAATGTGATAGCGTGTGTTGTACGCAACATCGAGTTCTAACACACCACAACCAATCAAACTAGCCGTTATGAATAGTAATACCTACTTTTTGAAATTATATATATTTTATATTTCAAAATGGACTTCATTTTTGGATTAGGAATATCTAATTTATCCTAGGGTGAAATTTTGGAACTTTTTGGATAACACTTATATTTTGACGAATAGTGAAAATTACTAAATTTTGATTAAAAACATCTTTTTTAATCGAAATAATTTATAATGATAAATTATTAATTTGAGTGGTTTTAAAGTATATTTATAATATATTTTTACCATTTAATTCAATGTTGGTCATTGTACATAATTTTACTATTAAACCGGACATAAACAAGTGTCAATCTTTTGATAATTATTATCTCTTAAAAACACGCTTTTTGTTTTAACAACGGGAATTAATTTTAAATTAATTTGTTCCAATTGTGTGTTTTGAATTTGGAAAAATGGATTCCATATTTAGAATCATGATGTTCAAATTATGTAAATAGGTAACTTTTATTTTTAGACATTTTGAATAATTACTGCGGTAAATATTTTATTTACCATGGTTAAGGGTAAATCCGGTAAATAAGAGTTAAAAAAATAATATTATAATAATAATAAATTACCCTAAAACGTGTCCTAACCTTATTTGTGGATAAATTTCAGACCATGGGCATCTTTGGGTCGATTTTGGGACCCCATGGTGCCACTTGTAAGTGATAGGGACACTTTATTTTAATTAAGTTAAAATGAATACAAAAACAACACAAGCATATATCTTTTAGCAAAACAATTTTTACATAGGGTTATATATGTTGTATATTCGACTATAAATATTCATTATAAATATAAAAATATTTACTACATAATGGTATTTTATTTATAAATTTTAGACATTAAATAATTTAATTTATTTATGACACAATGGTGATGCAGTAATTACCATAATAGTGAAAAATTAAAATGATTGATATTGTAGATACACAAATAAATATAATTTGAGACTTTTTATGAATTACACTAATTTTATAGGTTAATATGACATGTTAGGAATTATTTAATTAACTTTTTTCTAAGTAATCATTCTGTTATAAGTTTTAAAAATTTCAATTATTGAATAGTGTCAAAATTGACATAAAAGAGTTTTTAAAACAAATATTATATTATTAATTTATATTAAATTCCTAAAAATCTAAGGTTTGGCCAAGATAATTATATCATGATAGGTGTATCATTAATGGACCACTTGGGGGTCTATTGGATGTATATAGTAATTTTATTAACCATATAATATAAAAATACAAAGAGACATTGTAAAAGTGAAACTAATAAACTAAGAGTTAATACTTAAAGATAAGGTTAATATAATGACCCAAACCTGTATAAATTCTATTGGTTGAGTGGTTATCGACCTATCCCCACCTTAACCTTTAGATAATCCACTTTGGAACCATTAGAAACCGAATATGTATTTATTATAAAATAATATTTCTAGCTTTTACAAAGGTGCCCCTCACCCCTCTTATAAAAGGGCACTCCCCTTCTCATTACTTCACACCTTCAAAGCCTTTTGGTTCAGCCAAAACCTGCCCAAATACTCTCTCAAATTCCCTAACTACAACCTAGATACCTTAGTTTGATCAGAAAGACAACCTAGGGATCCGTTTTGATCAAATCAAAATGAAGAACCCAAAGAAGAGGTAATGTTTTCACCACCCTTTTTCAAATTCATTTCTTCTTCCACTTATTCTTTCTTTGTTATTACAAATCTAAAATAATAACTCCAGTATCTTATATATACTGTGATTTTATTATAAATATGGTACAATCATATTCAGTATTCTATCCACCCTTTTAATAACATGTCACCATACGTGCGTACGTACGACTTACCGTCTCCACATCGTGGTGTAATTGTTATTCAATATTTTATTATTTGGATGGGTATAGTAATGATGTGTAAATCAAGTAAATAATAAATATAACATGATAATTATTCTGTATATATGATATACTATCCAATTATATTTTATTTTAAAATCAAAAGAATGATATTGTCGCTCGTGCGTACGTACGGACTACCGTCTCCACGAACGCGATGAGATTCATTCTCCATCGTATCCATTCAAGTATAATTATCATTTAATGATTTAAAAATAATTTTTAAGGACTTGATATCATTCTGGATATGAATAATATAAAACCTATCCATGATAAACATGGCTTACGTAACAAAACATATAAAAGAAAACGAGTAAGTTAACACCTGAAACGACGATAATACTACGATATTATTAACAAAGAATTATTAAAAGATAATATATGATATCATATTAATATATATGATTCTTGTATAATTTAATAACAATTATTTCACCATTATACAAGAGGTTAACCTACCCCAACCAAGGAAAAGTACAAGGTAAGAGTTTATTTCTCAATCTCTTCATTATTCGAGGTTGTTTATACGTAATAATCTATTGGGATCTCTTTATCATCCACATCCATGTTTCTTAAAAATTTATTTCAAAACATTTTTACTATTTACAAGAATATTGGTTAATGTCATTTATACCCTTGTTTGACTTTTTATAAATGTTTTATAAAGGAATCTTTCTGTCGTTTTCCAAACAAGGTGCTTTTAACCTTTTCGATAGAATTAAGTTAAGAATGTTTTTTTAACTTATACGGCGGGTGCGGCTATTTTCCGATGTTATAAAATCGTCAAAGATTCCCTTACAAGCTTATAAGAATATTTTCAAAGAAAATGTTTTATTTTATAAATATATGACTCTTAAATTATTTCAAAATAGAAAGAGATATTTCTCTAAAAAGAGTTTTGATTTCATCTATGTCAATATCCTTTGATGGATTTTATGCTTATTTGAAGTTGATTTATTATGATACAAAACTTCTATATTGTATTGAAGGTTTTGTGATTTGTTTGACTGTGGATGTGCTATTTTTATACCATTCATGGTTTATAGTGAAAGTATTGACATTTCGTATGCTAGTTTTAATACGAATGTGTATGTTATGTTTAAACCTTTTTATATGGGAATGCATTGGACTTAATATGTGATGGGTGGAGCCCGCTATAGCTCCTCAATGCATCGGTAGGTCTCATGAGACAAACTAGCGTCTTGGCACAAGGCCTTGACAAAATCTTATTTTTAGTCTTGGCATGAGGCCTTGGCTATGTGGTTATGATATTCAGGCATTATGCATTCTATCATTATGAAGGTGGTTATTGATATTTCATGTGATTATTCGATTAGTAGAATATCCATGTGAATAAGTAAATGGAATTATTTCATTTTATTTTTGCCATACTATGTTGAAGTTCAAGTTTAAAAGTCTTTTGTTTTAGTTATACATTGCCTTGAATGTTTATTATTATTTATGAAAGCATCTGATATATTGTTATCCTTACTGAGCATTTGAGCTCACCCCTTTTCTATGTTTTATTTTTCCCAGGATGTGAAGAAATAATTTATGAATAACCTGCAGGGATAGTGTGAGGGGATAAGAGTGTGGACTATGGAGACTATGTTGTTGTAGTTTTCATTTTATGATGTAATGTAAACCTTATGAATATATCTAGTGTTTCCAAGGCTATTAAACCAATCGGTCTTTCGAGATTTTCTCTTTTTTGTGATCATGCCAATGTTATGTAATAATGCATCGACTCTAGGTAATTGGCATCGGGGCGTTACAGTTGGTATCAGAGGAAGTTTAGTACAAACCTTGGAAGCTAGATTTAGATAAACTCTGATTAGAGCACATAGATTTAAGATGGACTTTGAGGATTAGTATAGAAGAACTTCCTAGAATTTTGGTATTATAGAGATTTTGTGAGTTTTCCGAGAAATACATCCCTGTATGGATACGAGAAGGTAGAGGCGGATCTGGAACAAATGTACCTAGGGGTAAAACCCGAAAACACCACTTTGAGCTAGACTCGAACGGGAACTAGTGCACGACAATGGGCCTTGCTGCACTCTTGGTTACGACACTCCCGGGGGATATGATTAGGATAACTATCATTTTATTTAAAAATCATTTTGAAGGGTTTATGAGTATATAATTCCTCAAAGAAAACATTCTTATGATTATGGATTATATCCATAAATAGTTCAATTTATGTGAAGTGTTTTATAAGTATGGGATTATGTATTTTGATTCATAAACTAATCTAGTTTATACCATTGTTTAGAAATGGCGCCTAGTGGAAGAAATGGAAACCGTATCAATGCACACACTCCATGTAGGGATTGACCTCCTGCTCAAGATAATTATAGTGGGGATAGTGATGCAACTGGTGCCGATCATCTAATCACCATACTGGGACAACTTACTCAGGTTATGAATAATAACCTTACCCATATTGAGCACCCAGATCCGCAGCATGGAGGATCAATGTTAGATCGATTCATGAGGCAACAACCACCAACGTTCAATGGGAGTACAAGTCCCTTAGTAGTTGAGCAATGGATATTTTCCCTAGAGAAAATATTTCAGGCTTTGGGGAGTAGTGAAAGGGAAAAAGTTATCATGGAAGTTTACCACCTCACTGGAGATGCTGATCAATAGTGGTCATTGATTCAAAATACGAAGGAAGATTATGAAGTATCAAATATGGAATGGAGGGAGTTCAAAGATCTGTTTTTAGAAAAATACTTTCCTCATGACCATCGAGCTGATATGGAAAGGCAGTTTCTGAGTCTGAGACAAAAGGAGGACGAGAATGTCATAAAGTATGAGGCTAACTTTACAAGGTTAGAAAGGTATGCTGGAGATTATATACTTAACCCAATAAGTAATATTGATCGTTTCTTTGATGGGTTAAAACCATTTCTTCATCGAGCATTAGTATCACAATCCTTCTCGTCGTACAAGGACATTGTCTCATGTTCTATCAAGACCGAAAAGGAATTCTCTAAGTCTTATGACTTTAAAGCAAAGAAAGAGAAGAAGAGATCTACTGATCAATCTGGGAATGGAAATAAGCAGAAGAAGGGAAATGTTGAATATCCATCCTGTGGTAAATGTGGGAAGAAACACCCTGATACTTGTTTGAAGGTAACGAGAGTCTGTTACAAGTATGGTGAAAAAGGCCACCAAGCTCGTGATTGTAAATGGAAGAAGGAAGCTACCAATGTTTAGTGCTACAATTTCAGGGAGATGGGGCATTGTGCAAATGAATGTCCTAAGTGTCAGGGGAACTTACCTCAGAAAATTCCAAGGGATCAAGGCCAAGCTTATGCTATCACTACTGCTGAGGTAGAAACTCTGAAAGACGTGGTGTAAGGTAATTTAATGGTTTCCTCAAGTTTAGAAAATGCATTATTTGATTCTGGATCATCGCATTGTTTCATATCTTCCCAGTTTGCTAAGAAAATTAGATATTTCCAATTTGATTTAACAAGGGAGTTGTCAGTTAAAACTCCTAAGGAAAGTATCATTACAACAAAGTTTTGTGAGTCAGTCCCCATTAGAGCACATAAATGTTCTTTATGTTTTGATCTCGTCGTCATACCTATGATTGAGTTTGATATAATCCTCAGTATGGACTGGATTTCGGACTATGATGCGAAGATTTATTGTAAGAAGAAAGAGGTTACGATTCTTGATGATGATGATAAGGAACACCTTATCTTTAGAGAAGAATCATCACTGCCTAATTCTTATCTAAATCCACCCCCAGTAGCTCAACCAAATTCAATTATTGGGGAGGAAGAGAATGAAATGACTATGGGTGAGGAAAGGAATGTTCAACTAGAGGATGTACCCGTTGTTAAAGAATTGTAGATGTGTTTCCGGATGATTTACCTGGATATCCTCCAGAAGGAGAAGTTGAGTTTTCCATTGATTTAATTCCTGGATCAAGGCCTATATCGAAGAACCCTTATGGAATGGCCATTGTAGAATTAGTCGAACTAAATAAACCACTAGAGGAATTGAGTAATAAAGGATTTATTCACCCTAGTGTTTCTCCATGGGGAGCCCCTGTTCTTTTTGTTAAAAATAAAGATGGATCCATGAGGTTATGTATCGACTACAGGGATATCAATGCTATAACAATAAAGAACAAGTATCCCCTACCTCGTATTGATGATTTATTTGAACAACTACATGGAGCTCAATACTTTTCAAAGATTGACCTTCGATCTGGATACCATCAGTTGTGTGTGAATAAGGAATACATTCCAAAGACAGCATTTCGAACCAGGTACGGGCATTATGAGTTTACAGTAATGCCTTTTGGATTGACTAATGCCCTCTCTGTATTCATGGATCTGATGAATAGAGTTTTCAAGGAGTATCTCAATAAATTTGTGGTGGTATTTATTGATGATATCTTGGTATAATAAAAAATCTACGAAGATCATGAAAATCACTTGCGCATTATCTTGGAGACTCTGAGAGGACATGAATTATATGGGAAGTTTAGCAAGTGTGAATTCTTGCTTCAGGAGATTTCATTTCTTGGCCATATTGTCTCTAAAGATGGAATCTTTGTTTATCCTTCTAAGACCAAGGAAATCCAATAATGTCCAACACCTACGAATATAACTGAGGTACATAGTTTTATTTGATTAGCAGGTTATTATCGACGTTTCGTCCAGAATTTTGCCCGATTGGCTAACCCATTAACGAAGCTCACACGTAAAGGGGTTAAATTTGTTTGGAAAAAAGAGTGTGAAGAATGTTTTGAAGAACTGAAGAGAAGATTAGTCAATGCTCCTATATTGACTCTACCATCGGGGAATGATGAGTTCGTTATTTATAGTGATGCATCGAAGAAAGGACTTGGTTGTGTCATTATGCAGAATGATAGGGTTATTTCCTATGCATCATGACAATTGAAAATTCATGAACAAAACTATCCTACTCATGATCTCGAGTTAGCAGCTGTGATCTTTGCTTTGAAGATATGGAGGCACTACCTCTATGGTGAAAAATGTGAGATTTATACTGATCACAAGAGTTTGAAGTATATTTTCTCACAAAAAGAACTCAACATGAGGCAAAGGAGATGGCTTGAATTACTCAAGGATTATAATTGTACGATACACTAGCACCCGGGGAAAGCAAACAAGGTGGAAGATGCTTTGAGCAGAAAAGACCATGGAGTTTTGAACGTGATGAGAATTGAAAGGGATCCAATTTTCATGGATCTAGTGAATATGGACATGGGAATAACCAGGGAAGGTGAAACATCAATGATTTTTCAAATGGTTGCCAAACCATATTTAATAGAAAGGATTAAGAGTTCTAAGACCGATGATGAAGAATTTCAAAAGAAGATTAAAGCTGTGAATGAAGGGAGATTGAGAGACTTTGTGTATGAAGATGGAATTTTGAAATTCGGGAAGAGACTTTGTGTTCCCGATATACCTGATCTAAAAAGGGAATTGTTGGATGATGGTCATAGTTCCAATTTCTCTATACACCCTGGGAGCACCAAAATGTATATAGATTTGAAGGAACATTTTTGGTGGGACAACATGAAGAGGTAGATTGCCGATTTTGTGTCAAGATGTATGGTTTGTCAACAAGTGAAAGCTGGAAGGCAACAGCCTGGTGGAGTATTGCAACCTCTTCCCATACCTGAGTGGAAATGGGACAATATTATGATGGACTTTGTCATGGGGCTACCAAAGACTCCTAGAAGGAACGATGCAATATGGGTTATTGTTGATCGTCTTACCAAGTCAGCACATTTTCTTGCTATAAGAGAAGATATACCACTGGAATGTCTAGCAAGACTATATATTAATGATGTTGTGAGACTTCATGTAGTACCCCTATCGATTGTTTCTGATCGTGATCCCCGTTTTACTTCAAGATTCTGGAAGAGTCTTCAGAAATCCCTGGATACTGAACTTCATTTGAGCACTGCCTACCACCCTCAGATAGACGGACAATCATAACGGAGTATTAAAACCTTAGAATACATGTTGAGATCTTGTTCACTTGACTTTCAGGGTATATGGGATCAAAATTTATCTTTGGTAGAATTTTCCAATAACAATAGCATCCATTCCAGTCTTCAGATGGCACCATATGAAGCGTTATACAGAAAGAGATGTCGCACACCAACCTGTTGGGATGAAGTTGGTGAAAGAAAACTTGTAGGTCCAGAACTGGTGGAGGAAACTATGGAAAAGGTGAAGGTAATCCAAAATCACATCAAAGCAGCTCAAAGTAGGCAAAAGAGCTATGCCGATAATCGAAGGAAGGATTTGGAATTTCTAGTCAGTGATCATGTTTTCATGAAGGTATTTCTATGGAAGGGAGTCATAAATTTTGGTAAGAAAGGTAAATTGAGTCCCAGGTACATCGGACCTTTCGAAATTCTAGAATGAATTGGGGTTGTAGCTTACCGATTGGCAATGCCACCAAGTCCCTCCAAAGTTCACGATGTGTTCCACGTATCTCTATTGAGGAAATACATGCCTGACCCAACACATGCACTCACCTATGAGGAATTAGAACTGGAACCCGATCTGTCTTATTGCGAAGAGCCCGTCAGAATTCTTGATATGAGAGAACAAGTGCTGAGAAACCGGACGACGCGTCTGGTAAAAGTTTTGTGGAGAAACCATAAAATGGAAGAGGCAATGTGGGAACCCGAGGAACTTATGATAAAGAACCACCCGAGTCTTTTCATGCAATAATATTCTAGAAATTTCGAGGACGGAATTATTTGAAGGAGGGGAGAATGTAACACCCCAAGCTTCTACGGTACGCTTCTCTTTGAATAACGCGATAGCGTGTGTTGTACGCAACACCGAGTTCAAACACACCACAACCAATCAAACTAGCTATTATGAATAGTAATACCTAATTTTTGAAATTATATATATTTTATATTTCAAAATGGACTTTATTTTTGGATTCGAAATATCGAATTTAGCCTAGGGTGAAATTTTGGAACTTTTCGGATAACACTTATATTTTGATGAATAGTGAAAATTACTAAATTTTGATTAAAAACAAATTTTCTAATCGAAATACTTTATATTGATAAATTATGAATTTGAGTGGTTTTAAAGTATATTTATAATATATTTTTACCATTTAATTCAATGTTGGTCATTGTACATAATTTTACAATTAAACCGGCCATAAACAAGTGTCAATCTTTTGATAATTATTATCTCTTAAAAACACGCTTTTTGTTTTAACAATGAGAATTAATTTTAAATTAATTTCTGCCACTTCTGTGTTTTTAATTTGGAAAAATGGATTCCATATTTAGAATCAGGGTTTTAAAATTGTGTAAATAGGTAACTTTTATTATTAGAAATTTTGAATAATTACTGCGGTAAATATTTTATTTACCATGGTTAAGGGTAAATCCAGTAAATAAGGGTTAAAAAAATAATATTATAATAATACTAAATTACCATAAAACGTGTCCTAACCTTATTGGTGGATAAATTTACGACCATGGTCATCTTTGGGTCGATTTTGGGACTCCATGGTGCCACTTGTAAGTGATAGGGACACTTTATTTTAATTAAGTTAAAATGAATACAAAAATGACACAAGCATATATCTTTTAGAAAAACAATTTTTACATAGGGTTATATATGTTAGATATTCGACTATAAATATTAATTAGAAATATAAAAGGATTTCAAACATAATGGTATTTTATTTATAAATTTTAGACCTTAAATAATTTAATTTATTTATGACACAATGGTGATGCAGTAATTACCATAATAGTGAAAAATTAAAATGATTGATATTGTAGATACCCAAATAAATATAATTTTAGACTTTTTATGAATTAAAATAATTTTCTAGGTTAATATGAAATGTTATGAATTATTGAATTATCGTTTTTTTAATTAATCATTCTTTTATGAGTTTTAAAAAAATCAATTATTGAATAGTGTCAAAATTGACATAAAAGAGTTTTTAAAACAAATATTATATTATTAATTTATATTAAATTCCTAAAAATTTATGGTTCATCCAAGAGACTTATATCATGATAGGTGTATCATTAATGGACCACTTGGGGGTCTCTTGGATGTATATAGTATGTTTATTAACCATATAATATAAAAATACAAAGAGACATTGTAAAAGTGAAACTAATTAACTAAGAGTTAATACTTAAAGATAAGGTTAATATAATGACCCAAACCTGTCTAAATTATATTGGTTGAGTGGTTTTAGACCTATCCCCACCTTAACCATTAAATAATACACTTTGGAGCCATTAGAAACCGAATATGAATTTATTATAGAATAATATTTCTAGCTTTTCCAAAGGTGCCCCTCACCCCTCTTATAAAAGGGCACTCTCCCTTCTCATTACTTCACACCTTAAAATCCTTTTGGTTCTGACAAACCGTGCCCAAATACTCTCTCAACTTCCCTCACTACATCATAGATACCTTATTTTGATCAGAAATCGAACCTAGGGATCCCTTTTGATCAAATCAAAAGGAAGAACCTGAAGAAGAGGTAATGTTTTCACCACCCTTTTTCAAATTCATTTCTTCTTCCACTTATTCTTTCTTTGTTATTAACACTCTAAAATAATAACTCCAGTATCTTATATATACTGTGATGTTATTATAAATATGGTACAACCATATTCAGTATTCTATCCACCCTTTGAATAACATGTCACCATACGTGCGTACGTACGGCTTACCGTCTCCACGTCGTGGTGTAATTGTTATTCAATATATTATTATTTGGATGGGTATAATAATGATGTGTAAATCATGTAAATAATAAATATAACATGATAATGAGTCTGTATATATGATATATTATCCAATTATATATTATTTTAATATCAAAACAATGATATTGTCGCTCGTGCATACGTACGGACTACCGTCTCCACGAACGTGATGAGATTCATTATCCATCGTATCCATTCAAGTATAATTATCATTTGATGATTTAAAAATAATGTTTAAGGACTTGATATCATTATGGATATGAATAAGATACAACCTATCCATGACAAACATGCCTTACGTAACAAAACATATAAAATAAAACGAGTAAGTTAACACCCGAAACGACGATAATACTAAGATATTATTAAAAAAGCAATGTTAAAAGATCATATATGATATCCTATTAATATATATGATTCTTTTATAATTTAATAACAATTATTTCACCATTATACAGGAGGTTAACCTACCCCAACCAAGGAAAAGTACAAGGTAAGGGTTTATTTCGCAATCTCTTCATTATTCGAGGTTGTTTATAGGTAATAATCTACTGGGATCTCTTTATCATCCACATCCATGTTTCTTAAAAATGTATTTCAAAACATTTTTACTATTTACAAGAATATGGTTTAAAGTAATTTATACCCTTTTTTGAATTTTTATAAATGGTTTATAAAGGAATCCTTCTGTCGTTTTCCAAACAAGTTGCTTTTAACCTTTTCAACAGAATTAAGGTAAGAATGTTTTTTTAACTTATACGGCGGGTGCGGCTATTTTCCGCCGTTATAAAATTGTTGAAGCTTACCTTACAAGATTATAAGAATATTTTCAAAGAAAATGTTTTATTTTATAAATATATGACTCTTAAATGATTTCAAAATAGAAATATATATTTCTCTAAAAAGAGTTTTGATTTCATCTATGTCAATATCCTTTGATGAATTTTATGCTTATTTGAAGTTGATTTATTATGATACAAAAATTCTATATTGTATTGAAGGTTTTGTGATATGTTTGACTATGGATGTGATATTTTTATACCATTCATGGTTTATGGTGAAAGTATTGACATTTCATATGCTAGTATTAATACAAATGTGTATGTTATGTTTAAACCTTTTCATATGGGAATGCATTGGACTTAATATGTGACGGGTGGAGCCCGCTATAGCTCCTCGATGCGTCAGTAGGTCTCATGAGACAAACTAGTGGCTTGGAACAAGGCCTTGAAAAAATCTTATTTGTAGTCTTGGCACGAGGCCTTGGCTATGTGTTTATGATAGTCTGGCATTATGCATTCCATCATTATGAAAGTGGTTATTGATATTGTATGTGATTATTAGATCAGTAGAATATCCATGTGAATAAGTAAATGGAATTATTTCATTTTATTTTTGCCATACTATGTTGAAGTTCAAGTTTAAAGGTCTTTTGTTTTAGTTATACATTGCCTTGAATGTTTATTCTTATTTATGAAAGCTTCAGCTATATTGTTATCCTTACTGAGCATTTGAGCTCACCCTTTTCCTATGTTTTATTTTTCCCAGGATGTGAAGAAGTAATTTATGAATGACCTGTAGGGATAGTGTGAGGGGATAAGAGTGTGGACTATGGAGACTATGTTGTTGTAGTTTTCATTTTATGATGTAATGTAAACCTTATGAATATATCTAGTGTTTACAAGGCTACTAAACTAATCGGTCTTTCGAGATTTGATCTTTCTTGTGATCATTCCAATGTTATGTAATAATGCACCGACTCTGGGTAACTAGGGTCGGGGCGTTACAAATTAATTCAAATATCTACACACAAATCTCATAAACCATTTTATGAAAAATATATTTTAATAATAAAAATTATTTCATTATCATAACATGATTAGTAATAACCATTAGATGAATTTAAATATATTTTATTAAATATATTATATAAAACATTCATTTAAATCATTCATCAAAAGTGATTAATTCAATTTATTATGATAAAATACATTGTGCACAATATTTTTTTTAAAAATGTCTATTTTTACCTTAAAATGCTTTTATCATAATTTATAACCAATTAATAATAAATGTATAAATAATTATTACTTTGGTTATATAAATTATCAATATATTCCATCACTGATCAATATTTATCAATATTTTTTTATATAAAAAATCATAATATGTATAAAATACAATTATTGAAAAAATAGTTCTTATATAATTTTATTCTTATTATTAACATTTGAGAACTTATTTATTAATAATTAGTAAATAAATTTACATTAAGGAAAAATTTTATACATTTTTTTATATTTTAGTTAGTCCTATCCATACCCCCAAATCAAATTACTATGCGATAAAATTCCCATTTAGTAATAATATTTCAATAGTATATCATAGTTTGTCTAAGATTATTGTTGCGTGTAAATAAATATGTCAAACCATTGAAATTATAGATAAATGTATATTATAAAATACATTGGTGTTACATTATATCTCTTTATAATTATTCAAACCAATAAATTTCATTACTTTGATACAAACAAGTGGGGCTACTTCTAACTCATCACATCCTCAGTTTCCCACATAGATTCATCAAACTTATTTTTTTTCTCACATAAATTTGACCATATGAATGGTTTTTATTCACAACACATTATATATTTGATCAATAATATCTATTTATATCTCCTCAAGATAATGGTAATGCTATAATGGTAAAAACGTTGAGTCTATTACATGTGAAGGATCAGGTTTTTTAATTTCTAAAAATATATACATGAAACACATTGTCAACTTGGGAGACGTTAGGTGGAAGTGATTATCGATAAGCTACCATTTTTATATGATCCATAATATCAAATAGAAAAATATGTAAAGGATTAAACTTTACCTTATTTACAAATCCCAAAACTTTATTCCTAGGATATATTCAAAGGTATACCTTATCACTAACATCAAACTCATTATCTCATCAAATATTGTCAGCATAAATTTTATATCTACTATGAGATTTCCTAATGTGCTAATAAATAGATTTAATCTTCCCTATAATCTATTAAGATATTTTAAGTCCCAATATTTTTCATTCCCCAACTTCAACCCAACATGTTGTATTCCTATACTTATTTCTACGGAGAGCTTCCTAAGGATCCATTTGAATGCTTGAGTGAAAGATATTGTTTTAAGAGAATTCAACCAAAGTAAGATGTTGATCTCAAATAGATTTTAAATCAATAAAGAATGCTCTCAATATATCTCTTAGGGTTTGAATGGTATTCTCAGACCAAGAATCTATCAGGGGATGATATACATTTCTAAATCTCAACTCTGTATTCAAATATTGTTGAATACGTATCCAGATCTTTGAGGTAAACCTTAGACCTTGATTAGAAACAATAGTATGTGGTACTACATGAAAACTTACAAATTCCTTAATGTATATCCTGAAAATATGATCAAGAGAGAAACATCATATGATATTAATTAAATATTATGACTTTGTAAGGTGATCAGCTACATACCAAATGGTGTTATGGACTTTAGATATCTTGGGGAGTCCTATGAAGAAATATATGACAAAGTTTTCCAATTTACATTATGGTATGGATATTTGTTATAACATCCAATTAGATTTTTTTCTTAGCCTTAAATTTATGGAATACCATTCATCAATATCTATACTCTACACTATACCTTTTCATATTGTCCCACCAAAAACTAACTTTTAGATCTTTATACATCTTCATGATTTGAAGATGAATAGAGAATAATGAGTTATGTGCTTCATCAAATAGATCCTTATTTAATTCCAGTATTTCTGGGACACATACCAATTTCATTAATCTAATAATTCCATTATGGTCAAGGTTGAACTCCATAATAATCCCTACCTTTATTTTGCATATCTAAATCTTACTCTTTCCCCTCTTTAATCTTCACATAAATGGAAGGTTGAACATTAATCTTAGAATGATAAGATATTTGTCCTTTACTTATGATTTCAAGGTAAATACTCTAAAAAACCTTAATTATTAGATCTCTTCCCATCCTTATTATGATAAAACTAGTATGGTCTTTTTGAATCATATCATCAACCACCTTGTTCACCTAATCAAGGTGGTAATGTATTGAGTAGTACTAATATTTAATCAATTAAAAATATATTATTTGACACATATTTAACTCTTTCTATGTGAATATATAATTCAATATTTTATGATCATTATATGTACCAAACCTTTCAACATATATATAATGATTCCATATTTTCAATGTAAAAATTACCACTTTCTGTTTGAAATCACGATTTGTGTAATTTTTCTCATGAACCCTTAATTGAAATGAGGTATAAACTACTACCATTTCATTCTGAATGATAACACATCCTAGTCTCTTATATGATGCATCAATATAAATCACAAAACCATATCCACTGGAGGGTAGTGTAAACATTGATGCACCAACTAAACTTCTCTTAATATCATTTAATTTTTCTTCAAATTACTCTATCTAAAAGAACTTGGATCCTATTCACATCAACCTGGTTATTATATTTGATAGTTGTGAGAAATTTCTCAAAAAGTATTGGTAATATCCATAAATCCCAAAAAAATATAAAATTAGGATACTATGTTTGGTATAGTCCATAGTTTAATAACTTCTATCTTAGAATGATCCATAGATATACACTCTCTTGTGATCACAAGACCCAAGATTGATACTATATTTGAAACTCATAGTTGATAAATTTGGAATACAGTTTCTCCCTCTTCAAGGTCTTCAACACAATCCTAAAATTATCTTTACACTATTCCATTATATTTTAATATATATTAATATCATCTATAAATGCTAACAAAAATAGACCAAGGTAATCTCTAAAGAATCTATTCATTAGACCCATAATGATCACTAGGGTATTGGTATATAAAAATGGAATTAATATAAATTCACAATGGAAATACCTCATATGAAAGTTTTTATTAGGTATATCCACCTTCTTGAACCTCAATTGATGATATATATAATGTAAATCAATATTGGAAAAGTATCCACCTCTACATAGATGATGAAAAAACTCATCAATACAGGCCAGAGGATACTTTTTCTTGATAGTGATCTTTTTAAGTTGTTGATAATGAATGTAAATATCCATTAAAACTTTTTTCTTATTAACAACAAAATAGTTTCACCCCATGGAGATGAACTCATATTTATGTATCCCCTTTTTATATTCTTTTAGAGTTTCTTATTTAATTCCTAAAACTCAATTGGGGAAATTATATAAGGAGTCTTTAAAATTAGTTTAACACTAGTTGTAAGTTCTATTGAAAAATCAATATTACGATTTAGGTGAATAGTAGGAAACTCTTTAGGAAATATGTTGACATATTACCAAAAACAGTAAAATATTCAATATTAAGTTTCTCCCAAACCATTTGAGCTAAGTACCCCTCAAGAATAGGTAGTAAGATTTATATAATGGAAGTGATTTCCATTATAATTCCATGCTTATCCTCACAACTATATATGATCATAGCTTGATTCAGAATATAAAATGTGAATTCAATTCACCATAAATTAACATGGTCTCTATATAAAAAGATCTAAGCCATTCCCAATATCACATAAAATTCAACTAGATAAAGAATAATAATTTTTTAGGAAGCACATTCCCACATACTCCTATCATAAGGGAGAAATAGTTTTGTGATGTTATCATCATATCATTAGGATTTTTCACCAAAAATTCATTATATAATCATTAAGGTGATTATTTGATACCTTTTTAAAATTATTCAGATATAAAAGAGTGGGTAGAACTAGAAGAAAATAATACATATTCAGTTCTATAGTAGATGATAAGTTTACCTTTCACCACTTAATTACTGTGACCCACTTCAGTGGTTGTGATCACATGAGCTTTCCCTCTATATCTTGGATTAATTGGTTATTGACATTGTAACACCCTGAACCCAGTTACCCAGAGTTGGTGCATTATTTTAATACATTGACATGATCACAAGGAATCAAGTCCTGAAGGACTGACCAGTTTAGCAGTCTTGGAAAATATATTACATACATGAATATTACATTACATAATAAAATGAAAAACAACAACAACATTTTCACCATTGACCACATTAATATCCCTTATACTATCCCTGTAGGTCAGTCATAATATACATCTTCACATCCTGTAAAACATAAAACATATAAAGGGGTGAGCTCAGATGCTCAGTATGGAAGACAATATAACGGAAACTTTCATAAATAAGTTTAAACATTTAAGGCATTGTATAAAACTAAAAAAATCCCTTTAAACATAAAATTCAGCATAATATGGAAAATATAAATCAAATAATTAAATTTACTTATTCACATGGATATTCTACTAGTCGAATAATCACATGAAATATCAATAGCCAATTTCATAATGATGGAATGCATAATGCCAGACTTCATAACCACATAGTCAAGGAATTTTGCCAAGACTACAAATAACATTTTGTCAAGGCCTTGTTCCAAGACACTAGTTTATCTTATGATACCTACCGATACATCAAGGAGCTATAGCGGGCTCCACTCGTCACTTACTAAGTCCAATTCATTACTCATATGAAAAGGTTAAAACATAACATAAACATTTGTATTAAAACTAGCATAAGAAATGTCAATACTTTATCCACAAACAATGAATGGTATAAAAATAATGCATCCACATTCAAACATATCACAAAAACTTTAATACAATATGGAATATTTGTATCATAATATATCAACCTCTATCAAGAATAATATCCCTTAAAGGATGTTGACATAGTTGAAAATTATTAGTAAAAATATTTGAGAGAAATATCCATTTTCATGAAATAATTTAAAAGTCATATAAAGAAAGTCATTTAAAATATAGTTTTGAATAAAAGTGTCCCAAACCACTTTGATAATTTTGAAAGGAATTAACATTTTAAAAAATTCATGTCCATATAAATAAATCCTTAAAACAATTTTGAAAACATAGACATTAATGAGAAAGGTTTAGAAGAATAAATCTTTAAAACATTTAAAATGATATTTAAAAAAAAGTACCTTAAAATTAATCCCTCTGAAAAATCTTTTATGAAATATGGAAATGGATAATAAATATTTCCCAGTAGTTACTTATGTAAAAACAACCTGAGATAATAAAGAGATTGTGAAATTAACCCTTACCTTGCACTTTCCTTTGGTCGAGGGTAAATTTAACCTCTAGTATAATGACCATAGTATGTTATCAAATTATAAAAGAACCATATTAATATTTATTATATCACACATGATTCATTTATGACTTTATACTACCCATTTAATAATGATTTCCATGTTAAATTAACATTGTGGGTAATAATCGCTTTCTTTATCGTACGTGTTTTAACTTGTTATTCTTGATCGTATCATTTAGATCATGATTTAAATACTTCCATAATATAAAACTTGATTTATATATCATATATATTTAGAATATAAATATTTATAATATATAGATATATGAAATGGAAGGCACCGTTTATGGATACGGTAGGCCGTACATATACATAAACGCTGTTTCTATTTTCATATCTTATTGAACGGATGTAAGTGAATAAGATATATGTAAGTACATAAATAAATAAATAAATAAATAACTAAATATATATATATATATATATATATATCTCTAGTAGCATTTGTATTTCATATATTAAATACATATTAATAATATATATTTTTATACCCATCGTTGAATGGTGAACGTGGGAATGAATCTCATCGCGTCATGGAGATAGTAATCCGTGCGTACACACGAGTGACAATATCATTATATTGATGGTGAAATCAAATTTAATTGGATGTTATATCATATATACAGATTAATTAACATGTTATATTTATTATTTACACCAGTTATACTCATTATTATACCCATCCAAATAATGAAGTGTTTGAATAACCAACTACACCACAACATGGAGACAGTAAGCCGTACGTACGCACGTATGGTGAATTTGTCATTTAGAGGATGGATATAATAAATAATATGGTTGTACCATATTTATAATAACATAATAGTATATAGGAGGTACTGGATTTTTTATTTTGTTATGGAAACAACAAATAAAGGGGAAGTGGAAGATGAAAAGAACTTGAAAGAGGGTGGTGAAATTATTACCTCTTCTTCGGGTGTTTCCTTTTGAGTTGATCAAAATGGCTCCTTAGGTTGGCTTTATGATCAAAGAAATGAATCTAGGTTTATGTGATGGAAGTTGGAAGGATATTTGGGTAGGGTTTGGCCGAGCCAAATGGATTTGGAGGTGTGATTTTGATAGAAGGGGAAGTTCCCTTTTATAAGAGGGGTGATGGTCACTTTAGGAAAAGATTAAAATATTAATTTATTATACAATCATATTAGGTTTATAATGACTCAAAATGAATTTATTTAGAGACTTATGGGGTTATGTGTCGAAATAATCTCAACCAATATGTTTTATACAAGTTTAGGCTACCATTTTAACCTTATATTTTAGATTTAACTCTTAGTTAAATAGTTTAACTTTTACCATGTCTTCTTGTATTCTTACACTATATGGTTAATAATATTACTCTAAACATCCAAGAGAACCTCAAGTGGTTCATTAATGAAAAATATAATAATATTTAAACCTTTTGGATGAACCTTATATTTTTATGAATATTATATCAACCCATAATATAGTATTTGTTTTAAAAATTAATTTATGTCAATTTTGACACTATTTGGTATTTTGTTTTTGTGAAAGTCATAACAAACTTATCACTTCCAAAATATTTTATATAGTAAACCCTAACATGTCATATTAACCTATAAAGTTAGTGGAATTCATCAGAAGTCTCAATTTACATTTATTTGGATATTTATAATATCAATTATTTTAATATTTTATTAATAAGGTAATTATTACATCATCATTGTATCGTAAATAAATTAAATTATTTAACGTCTAAAAATTATAAATAAAATACCATTATTTAGGAAATAGTTTTATATTTCTAATGAATATTTTTATTTGAATTTATATTATGTATAACCCTATATTAAAAATGGTTTAGTTAATAAACTTTGAATTTAACACTTTTAAATATTCTTTAAATAAAATAATAATAAATGTCATAATGTAATAAAAGTGGACCAAAGAGGATCATATTTTATTTCTAAGGTTGTTTTTGGTCGAATTAAAATTATCCAATAGAATTATTACACATGTTAGGGTAATTATAATATCATTTTTACCTCTAATTACCCTATTTACTTTTAACCGTGGTAAATAAAAGTCAAAAGTTACTATTCACCAAAAGTTATTTTCATATTATTGAATCACATTTCACTTACTGATGTCAACCGTGTCTTTTAGGTTTTTGAAATTCAACTCACAGAAGTGGTAAAATTAATTTTTATGCAAATTTGCTAACGTGCCTAGAAGGTGGGTAAAAGAGGTTAAAAAGTTCAATAAATTTTTATACCTCTAATTTTATTATAAAATGACTCAAATGAATTACATTGAACTTATATAGGTATTAAATATATATTTTTACTTAAAATAAATTTAAATAAAATAAATGATTATTTAAATAAAAAGTCGGTTTTAAATAATAATGCAATGTTTTTCACTATTCATCAAAAATTGAAAGTTTTCCGAACAATACCAAAAATTCACCCTAAGCTAATTTTGATATTTGAAATTAAAAAATGAAGTATATTTTACAAAACCCAAAACATAGAAGTTTCATTTATTAATTTAAATTAATTCCCGTTGTCAAAACCAAAAAGCGGGTTTTTAGAAAGTAAAAACTATCAAAAGATTGACATGTGCTAATGTAAAATTTAAATGTGAAATTACTTATAATGACCTACATTGTATTAAATTATAAAAATATAATCTAATTATAATTCAAGACCATTCAAATTCATAATTTAACACTATAAATTATTTTGATTAAAAAAGTTGTTTTCAATTAAAACATAGTAATTTTCACTATTCGTCAAAATGTGAAAGTTATCTGAAAAGTACCAAAAATTTATCCAAACTAAATTTTTATGCCTCTCTTCTAAAGAAGAATTTAATTTCAGTAAATTTAATATATAAAAATGTCAAATACTGTTTTTAAAAAGGGTTCTCCATTAAAAGGCCGTAAAATTTCATTTTTTGAAAAATACTTCTTTTATCTAAAAAAATGAATTTGTTCTTATATTATGTATAAGAAACACATAGTATAGATGTTAAAATTATATATAGTATATATGATTAAAAATGTAGTTAATACTATTCATAACCACTTTTTGAACGACTAGTTTGGTAAGTTGTGGTGCGCTCGAACTCGGTGTTTCGTGTAGCGCAAGCTATTGAATTATTTAAATGAGATAACATACTATGAAATCTTGGGGTGTTAAATTCTCCCCTCCTTAAATAAATTGTGTCCTATTAATTTGAAATTGTTCTTTGAAAATAAAAGGTTAAAAATAGAAAAATACCTTTGTTCAAAACCCACATCGGAAAGTGGGTAAATAAAATTAATCTTAATAAGAGGGAAAGGGAATGAAAAATCACCACCAAATTATGATATTTATTAGGTGGAAATTGGTCGAAATTAAAGACACATAATTGGAGGAAAAATGTAAATATTAGGGTGTGATTGAGGTCATCAATAACAAACAAGTGTAAAATTTTGGGCCTCAAAGCCATAAATCTATGATGATTTAAAATATCGTTAGTTCAACAAAACATAAGGTATTATGATAACACATTTTTGGTTTTAAGATCCCTTCTCTAAAGTTTAAGAATTAATTTATTCATAGAATAAGAGGAAAAAAATATACTTGACAAGTATAGTTTCATCCTTCAACTAATTTCTACCACAAACTCATCTTTCACTCCAAAAGATAATATAATTCAAAAATATTCTATTTATCCTAATCGTATAGGGTTCCAAAAATAATGAATTTATAATTCATTTATCAGACTATTTAAAAAAATACAATATACAAACTAGGATATCACGTATGTCATTGGTAGGTGATTACCCTTGTCACCATTTGGTTGCAGGTTCAAGTCTCGCAGCCTTGCCGGACGTGACGGGTTATCGCCCAACCTCCGGGTTTTACTTTTCATAAAAGTCCAAAAATAATCTTAAGAAATGATTTAACCTTAACAATATTATCCAATATCAAACTTAATCCATTCTATCCTTTAGTCTTATCCAAAACACTTCTGTCCAAACTCACAGTCCCAAATTTATATGGAAAGTAAACACAATGAATATTTTTTCCATATAATAACATGTGAATACCTTCATCATATATTTTTTTAAAACATAGTAACACCCTGAATTACCATAAATCCATATTGATTACATTCATTATCCCTTATTCCTTATAGAATACTGGATATACTCCTTATATCCAAAAATGTTGTAAACTCCAACAATGATGGAATAAACAACCCATTAATCAGTTCCAAGGATGTCAATAATATCCAATATAATTTATCCAAATCAATCATATCTTATTACAAAATCAATACCTCAGTATCAGGACTATATTAAAGTTTTATCTTTCCTTAAACCATGTATTTTACAAAAAATTTAAATTGCTGTTGAGTCACTTTTCTGGGTACCACACAATATCAAATCCTTAATGAAATAATACTGCAGTACAATCCTTATATACTCCATAATTATTATAACCAGTACATTGTTTATACAATACTCAAATCACATAATTCTTTAATATCAACATAAGAACACTAGTCATTACTGTTCATCTTTGTTAATATCGTAACTTGATTATTATCCAACAACATCATTTATGGTATACTCTGATGATTTGGACATTGATTCGCGTAGTGTCCTAACTCCTTGTAGATGAAGCATTGTACATTTGAAACCTTTTTCTTACCCTTGAAATTACGTACTCAGTGTCCTTTTTATCCACACTTATAACAAACTCCCATTACCTTCAAGCATTTACCACGATGATTCTTTCCACATTTATCACATATGGGAAAATCCTTCTTTCCCTTATTCCCTTTATCCATATTTATCTCTACCATCCTTTTCTTCTATGGCTTCCCTTAAAATCCATAGGACTCAGAAAATTATTTAATTATCTTATTAACACATGATACTATTTCTTCATATGATGATAATACGTGGGAGACTATTTAATTTCTAAATGTTGGCTTAATACCATGAAAGATATGATCCTTCTTAATCTTTCGATCATGCATATTTCTGGAATTCTCATTCCTTCTAATAGGCGCCATTTCTAAACAATGGAATACACTAGGTTAGTTTATGAATCACAATGCATAATTCCAAACTTGTAAAATACCTAATGTAAATTGAAAAGATTATGCATATAATCTATAATCATAAAATGTTTTCTTTGAGGAAGTATTTACTCCTAAATCCTTTATAATGTATTGTAATGAAAATTTGAATTATCCTAAGCATATCCCCCGGGAGTGTCATAACCAAGAGTGCAGCAAGGCCCGTTTTCGTGTACTAGGATACCCCGGGTCAAGCCCGAAACATCTTGTCAGAGTTTTCACTTCTAGGTACATCTATGTCAGAGTCTCCTCTACCTACTCATATCCAGAAAAGGATTTATTTCTTGGAAAATACAAAAAATCTCTACATTACCAAAATTCTAGGAAGTTCTTCTATACTAATCCTCAAAGTCTACCTTTAGGTAATGTTCTCTAATCAGAGTTTATCTAAATCTATTTCTAGGGATGTTACTAAACTTTCTCTGATATTAACTGTAACGCCCCGACCCTAGTTACTCAGACTGGGTGCATTATTTTAATACATTGGAATGATCACAAGGAATAAAGTCCCAAAGGACTGATCAATTTAGCAGTCTTAGAAAATAGATTACATACATGAATGTTACATTATATAAGAAAATAAAAAATAAAATCAACATTGTCTCCATTGACCACATTCATATCCCTTATAATATCCCTGTAGGTCATTCATAATATACTTCTTCACATCCTTGGAAAAATAAAACATAGAATTGGGTGATCTCAGAGGGTCTGTAAGGATAACAATATAGCGGAAACTTTCATAAATAAGCAAAACAATTTAAGGAAATTTATAAAACTAAAAAAAATATTTTTAATCTTAAAATTCAGCATAATATGGAAAATATAAATCAAATAATTACATTTACTTATTCACAAAAATATTATACTAGTTGAATAATAACATTCAATATCAATAACCAATTTCATAATGATGGAATGCATAATGCCAGACTTCATAACCACATAGTCAAGGCATTGTGACAAGACTACAAATAAGATTTTGTCAAGGCCTTCAGCCAAGACACTAGTTTGTCTCATGAGACCTACTGATGCATCGAGGATCTATAGCGGGCTCCACCCATCACTTACTAAGTCCAATGAATTCCTCATATGAAAAGGTTTAAAAATAACATAAACATTCGTATTAAAACTTGCATATGAAATGTCAATACTTTATCCACAAACCATGAATGGTATAAAAATAACGCATCCACATTCAAACATATCACAAAACCTTCAATAAAATATGGAAAATGTGTATCATAATAAATCAAGAATGATTAAGAATAATACCTCCTAAAGGATGTTGACATAGTTGAAAATGATTAGTAAAAATCTTTGAGAGAAATATCCCTTTTTCATAAAATAATTTAAAAGTAATATAAAGAAAGTCATTTGAAAGATTGTTTTGAATCAAATTGTCCCATAAAACTTGGAAACTTTTGAATGGAATTAACATTTTAAAACATTCATGTCTATATAAATAAATCCTTAAAACCATTTTGAAAACATGGACATTAATGAGAAACATTTTGAAGAATAAATCTTTAAAACATTTAAAATGATATTTAGTAAAAATTCCATTAAAAATAATCCATTTTTAAATTGTTTTATGAAACATGAACATGGATAATAAATATTTCCCAGTAGATACTTACGTAAAATCAACCTCGGATAATAAAGAGACTGTGAAATTAACCCTTACCTTGCACTTTCCTTTGGTCGAGGGTACATTTAATTTTCTATATAATAACCATAGTATGATATTAAATTATAAAAGAACCATATAAATTTTTATTATATCATAAATAATTTATTCATGACTTTATACTATCCATTTAATAAGGATTTCCATGTTAAATTAACATTTTGGGTAATAATCACTTTCTTTATCGTACGTGTTTTAACATGTTATTCTTGGTCGTATCATTTAGATAATGATTTAAATACTTCAAGAATATAATCCTTGATTTATATATCATATATATTTAGAATATAAATATTTATAACAGATAGATATATGAAATGTAAGGCACCGTTTATGGAGACAGTAGGCCGTATGTACACAAAAACTTTTTTTCCGTTTTCATATCGTATTGAATGGAAGTAAGTGAATAAGATATATGTAAGTACACAAACACACACACAGACACACACACAAACACACAAAAATATATATAAAGTAGCATTGTTATGTCATATATTACATACTTATTGATAATATATATTTTTATAACCATCTTTGAATGGTGAACGTGGGAATGAATCTCATCGAGTCGTGGAGACGGTAATCCGTACGTACACACAAGCGAAAATATCATTATATTAATGGTAAAATCATATGTAATTAGATGTTATATCATAGATACAGAATCATTAACATGCTATATTTATTAATTAGATCATCTGTGCTCATTATTATACCCATCCAAATAATAAAGTGTTTGAACAACAAACTACCCCACGACGTGGAGACGGTAAGTCATACGTACGCACGTATGGTGACTTTGTCATTTAGAGGATGGATAGAATAATGAATATGGTTGTACCATATTTATAATAACATCACAGTATGTAGGAGGTATGAGATTTATTATTTTGGTATGGAAACAACAAAGAAAGATGAAGTGGAAGATGAAAAGAACTTGAAAGAGGGTGGTGAAATTATTACCTCTTCTTCAGGTCTTTCCTTTTGAGTTGATCAAAATGGCTCCTTAGGTTGTCTTTATGATCAAATTATGGACTATAGGTTGATGTGATGGAAGTTGGGAGGATATTTGGGTAGGTTTTGGCTGAGATAAATGGCTTTGGAGGTGTGATTTTGAGAGAAGGGGAAGTTCTCTTTTATAAGAGGGGTGAGGGTCACTTTAGGAAAAGATTAAAATATTAATTTATTATACAATAATATTAGGTTTATAATGTCTAAAAATGAATTTATTTTGACTCTTAGGTGGTTATGGGTCAAAATACACTCAACCAATAGGTTTTAGACAAGTTTAGTTTACCATTTTAACCTTATCTTTTAGATTTAACTCTTAATTAAATAGTTTAACTTTTACCTTGTCTTCTTGTATTCTTACACTATATGGTCAATAAACTTACTATAAACTTAAAATAGAACATAAATTGGTTAATTAATGACAAATATAATATTATTTAATCCCTTTTGATGAACATTATAGTTTTAGGAATATTATATCAACCAACAATATAGTATTTGTTTTAAAAATTAATTTATGTCAATTTTGACACTATTTGGTATTTTGTTTTTGTGAAAGTCATAAAAACATTATCAATTCCAACAAAATTTATCTAATCAAATATAACATGTCATATTAACCTATAAAATTAGTGTAATTCATCATAAATATCAATTTAAATTTATTTGGATATTTATAATATAAATTATTTTAATATTTCATTAATAAGGTAATTATTGTATCATCATTGTGTCATAAATAAATTAAATTATTTAATTTTTAAAAATTATAAATAAAATAATATTATGTATGAAATATTTTTATCTTTAAAATTAATATTTATATATGAATTTATCTTATGTATAACCCTATATTAAAAATGTTTTAGTTAATAAACTTTGAATTTAACACTTTTAAATCTTCTTTAAATAAAATAATAATAAATGTCCTAATTAATCCAAGTGGACCAAAATGGATCATATTTTATTCCTAAGGTTTTTTTGGTCGAATTTCACTTATCCAATATAATTAGGACATGTGTTAGGGTAAGTATAATATCATATTTACCTTTAATTACCTTATTTACTTTTAACCGTGGTAAATAAAAGTCAAAAGTTACTATTCATCAAAAATTATTTTCATCTTATTGAATAAAATTTCACTTACTGATGTCAACCATGTCTCTAATATTTTTGAAATTCAACTCATAGAAGCGGTAAAATTAAGTTTTATGCAAATTTGCTGATGTGCCTAGAAGGTGGGTAAAAGAGGTTAAAAAGTTCAATAAATATGTATACATATAATTTTATTATAAAATGACTCCAATGAATTAAATTGAACTTATATAGGTATTAAATATCTATTTTAATTAAAATAAATTAAAATAAAATAAATAATTGTTTAAATAAAAAGTCTGTTTTAAATAATAACGTAGTGTTTTTCACTATTCATTAAAATTTGAAAGTTTTCAGAAAAATACCAAAAATTCACCCTAAGCTAATTTTGATATTAAAAATTCTAAAATAAAGTCTATTTTACCAAATTCAAAACATATAATTTTCATTTATTAATTTAAAATTAATTCCCGTTGTTAAAACCAAAAAGCGAGTTTTTAAAAAGTAAAAACTATCAAAATACTGACATGTATTTATGTCAAATTTTAATGTGAAATTACTTATAATTATCTAAATTGTATTAAATGATAAAAATATAATCTAATTATACTTCAAAACCATTCAAATTCATAATTTTACACTATAAATTATTTCGATTAAAAAATTTTTTTTTAATTAAAACATAGCAATTTTCACTATTTGTCAAAATATGAAAGTTATCTGAAAAGTACAAAAAATTTATCCAAACTAAATTTTTATGTCCCACTTATAAATAAGAATTTAATTTCATTAAATTTAATATATAAAAGTGTCAAATATTGGTTTTAAAAAGGGTTCTCCATTAAAATGCGGTAAAATTGCATTTTTTGAAAAGTAATTTATTTATTAGAAAAAATAAATTTGTTCTTATATTATGTCTAATAAACACATAATATGAATTTTAAAATTATATAGAGTATATATTATTCAAAATTCAGTTAATATTATTCATAACCAATTTTTGAATGGATAATTTGGTAAGTTGTGGTGTGCTCGAACTTGATGTTGTGTGTAGTGCAAGACATTGAATTAATTTAATGAGATAACATACTATGAAATATTGGGGTGTTACAGACATAAATTTTCACTATTAACCCTCATATTCATGTACTTATTTTTATAATTTCCATACTACTTACAATTATAAAATTATAGTGTATGTGGTTCATTTAGTGAATATTTATCTCTATTAATTCCATTGGAATACCTCTTTACATCACTTCAACGTTATATTTATTGGTGGAATTATTTTCCACCCTTAAAAAATTTACTAATCCCCTTAAAGAAATTTCCCCCATAAATATTTACACACTTTTAGTATAAAAAAATATTAATTTTCTTTCCTCTATGGGTTTTATTATTTGAATCTCCTTGATGACACATCTTTATATTCTTTTCCCCACAATCATAAAAATAATGAAAGTCTATAATCTCAATTTCTACCTTGAGAGAACATAAAATTATTTATTCACTCCTACCAAAGTCCCTTATGGATAACACATTTTGAAGACTTGGTTTTAAGACCTTAAATAATTTATTAAATTTTATTTTAGGATCGATGATATAACCAGACACATACCTTGAAAGTTTAGAGAAATTTTCATCATAAGCACTGATTGATTCATCATACTTATTCTTAATCTCAAGGAATCCCCTTGAAATTATTTTTAAAATAGTTATAGGAAAGTAATTATTAAAAAATTCCCGCTTAAAATATTATCATGTCATGGGTTCAATATCTTCTTCTTGTCTCATATTCTTAATAAGATCCCAATATTGTTCATCTTTACCTTCCAAATGACAAACAACTAATAAAACTTTTTCAACTTCAAGAAGGAGATAATGGAAAATATATTTTCAAAGGTACCATTTCATTTATTGATAATTAGTAGATCAAAGGAACATCTGAATGAATGTGGAAATTTCATAATGAAATACTAAATAGTGTATTTTTAATTCATTTGTTCAGTTGGATGATAAACATTATTGATAGCTTGAGAGTGTTTTTTAAGAATAACAATAATATTTTATATTCCATCTCCCATTCCATTCAGTCTCCATGAGGAAAATAATTTATGTTTTCTTAACATTCATTGTTAATACCATTCCTCATAGTTTTAACCATTAAATAAAACCAAAAAGTACAACATGTGTAAAAATAATTTTTAATTAGAGTGAGCAATCACATAATCCTAAACATAATTCCAAATATGTCATAAATTGTGAAACCTTATTATCAACCTATGATACTTTTGGTTCATCCTATTTTGATTTTAGTTCATTATATATTTTCTTAGTTTTTATCCTTATTTTCTTAATATCATAATGTTCAAAAATAACTAAACCTTACTCTAATAACAATTGATATGATTCAATCATTACTTACATAAATATTACATTATTTTAGATGAATATTAAATACATCTCACATTAATACACACCCCAAAAACATAAAGGTTTAGTTCTTTTAGATACTAGATACATAAAAAATTTATTTCATGAACTATATTTAACATCTCCCAGAAATTTATTCCCACATAATACCATTTATAAACGTACCATACTCAATACCTTTCTTTATAACATGAGAAAAAGGAAACTTAATAAAGGTGAGCTTAGATGATATGTAAGGCTAAACATGAGAGATGTAAATAGATTATCATAAGTGAGTATAAAATAAATATAAGGGTATGGGATAATCATCATAACTTTTAAAATACATACCCAATCAGTCAAAG
The DNA here is from genome assembly GCA_963277665.1 of Viscum album. Taxonomy (NCBI): domain Eukaryota; kingdom Viridiplantae; phylum Streptophyta; class Magnoliopsida; order Santalales; family Viscaceae; genus Viscum; species Viscum album. Next base: position 53,009,490 of record OY728153.1, on the reverse strand, counting down.
ATAATAAATCAAGAGTCATGTCATAAAACATTATGATAACAAAAGTCATGAGTCTTAAGAGTGAATAATCATATATAATAAATAATGAGCCATGAGAGAATGTCATAAGCATAAAAGTATATCATAGTAGTGTGTGGTACAATAATAAGTATATAAAATCATTTAGTTAATCAAGGATAATTTCCAATACCATCATCACATAGTTTAAAAAGTCACATAATGGATTGGGTTTACCCCCAACCTCTTTTCTTTCTTAAAATGTGTTCACTATCCATTTGAATTTATATTACCACATGAGATATAAATATTTACCCAATTCATTAGACAGATAAATAATTCTTAACCCATCCACCACATAATGAAAACCACACACATATGTTCCAAAATATTACAAAAACATTCATCATTTCACCATAGTGTAATTAACATGTGGGAAAGAAACATGATTCATGAAATCATCCTTAAAAAATCATAATCATAATCTATATAAAGAAATAAAGTGGATGGTATCATAAGATTATATATAGAGTTAATTATAAGAACCCTTAAAGGATGTTTAAATATATAGAAAATCTCTTTTATTAAATCAATTAAAATATTCTTTGAAAATCAGGAGAAAACATATCTTTTATTTGGTAATTTTTTAAAAATAAAATTACTAGAAAAATAGGAATAATATTTTATTTATAAAACCTTTGAAACATGTAAATTAAGATTCATGATGAATGAATTATATAGTGTATGTAAAATTCATTCTCATCGTATGCGTTAAAAGAGAATATTCATTTCACACTTTCATAAAAAGTAAAAAGTGAGTTATACAATTTTTTTGAAAAGATTCCTTTTTAATAAATTTTAAATAAAGATAAAGGTAGTGAAAATAAAATTTTATAAAATTTAATTATAGTTAAAACTTACATAAAACAATTATAATAACATTGATATTGAAGAGAAATATTCTTAGGAGAAAAGAGGAAATATGGTCAGATTTTCTTAAAAACATTTTCTCAATCATTTTAATTACGAAATAGAGGATAATAAATGAAAAAAATGAAAACACAAGTAATATCTAGAGGATAATATAATATTTTGGGTTTAAAATATAGGTATCATATAAAATTTCTCATTGTAAATTTGACATAGATAATCCTATAAATAAATGAGATTATGACATGAACCCTTACCTTTGGTCCCAAATTTATTCACACATTATCTTTACCAGATGTGTACTAAATTAATATTTTTTATAAATATATTATAGAACAATATTAATACTCATATTACAATATATAATTACCTTATAATTTTCAATTTCATATTTTTTAATAATTCTTCATTAAAATTAACATCTGGGTGTTAACTGCTATGTTTCCCATGAAAGTTTTAGTTTGACGTTTCTGATCGGTACACATTATTCATGGTTTCATAATCTAGAAAATATTTTTCATGTCATAATTATCATATTTTTTTATTATAAACACTTTTATAACCATTCATATAAGGTGTTGATGAAAAATGAATGACAACACTTCATGGAGATGGTAGTCTGTATGTACATGCGAGTGATGTTTTCATTTTCAAATGAATGGAATGAAAGAAAGGTAAATAATAATTTATATTTATAAAATAATAATAAAATAATAATTATAATATGTATTCATTAAATCTATCCTTATTACTATCCATGTTAATAGGAAATGAAAATTGAATCACAACACTTTGTAGAGGTGGTAGTCCACACATATACACGAGTGACATTATCATTTTCAAATAGACAGGAGGATAAAATGGTATATAATATTTTATCTTTAAAGACTCATAATTATGATATAAATACTATATTTATCCATTAAATCGATCAATATAACCATCTATGAGTGTCAGTGATGAAAAACAAAGTACATCACTTCATGGAGTTGTTAGTTCGTACGTACACATGAGTGATATTTTTTTACATTTGTTATTAAGGAGATATAAAATGGTTTTAATATTAATATAAAAAGTAATAGTATTGTAAATACACATATTTAATCATGTTATTATGGTTATATAATATTTTTAAGATGTTAAGGAAGAAATAAACTCAAAATTGACCAGTAAATAAGACCGCCTCTTCTTTAGGTATCTTTCTTTAGCTTAAAACTTTGAGATGGATTTTTGGAGTGAAAAGGAACAATAGGGAATCAAGATAAAATTTTAGAATGTATTTTCGTAGGTATTGGATGAACTATAGTGCTCAAGGTGTGTGGATAAGTGAGAAGAGGAGGATCCATTTTTTAAGTGAGGTGGCTGACAAACTTGCAAAAAATTGAAACTTTATTATATAATATATGTATTACTCATGTAAAGTAGATTAAAATTATCATTTTTTTAAATAAAATAAGTTTAAATTATAAATAAAATCAAACAATTATATTTAATCAAGTTCTTTTTGCTATTTAAACCTTATCTCTTTGGTTAACCTCTCATTTTACCCTTTTAACCCTTACTATGGTAATAAGATTTTTACCTTAGTGACTATTCATCATGATTAAAAATTAAGTTGAAATTGTTATATAATATTAATAATAATTATTATTAATATGGAATTCATTTTTAAATATTCAATTACTATAAGTGGAGTAAATTAATTTTAATATCTACAAAAAAAATGTGTAAAAACCATTTTTAGAGATAATGAATTTTTAACCATAAAAATGAATTTATTCTCATTATTTCCTTTAAAAAACAATTAGATGAATGTTTATATATTTTAATGAATATATTATCCAAATATTTAATTAATATCATTCATCTATAGTGATTAATTCAATTTATTAAAATAAAATACATTACACACAATAACAATTTTTTTTGAAAAATACCTCCTTTTACCTTAAAATGCTTTTATCTTCAATTTTAACCAATTAATAAAAAAGTTGTAAATGATTTTTACTTTGTTTATATAAATTATCAATATATTCCATAATTTTTCATTAGTGATAAATATATTTTATTTATATCAAAATACATAATATGTAGAAAATACAATTCTTGATAAAATAAGTCTTATATAATTTTATTATTGTTATTAAAATTTGAGTAATTATTTCATAAGAATTAGTCAATACAAATATATTAAGGAAAGATTTTATTCATTTTTTTATATTTTAGTTATTCCTATTCATACCTAAAAAGAAGATTTCTATGTAATAAAAATAAATTTTAATAACAATATTTCAATAGTATATCGTGGTTCGTCTGTGCTCAGTGTTGCATGTAAAGAAAACTATTTAAAATGTAAAATTAAATGGAAATATATATATATTCTAAAATATTGGGGTGTAACAGCAATTATACCTCACCTATAAGTGATTATGATATTTTAAAGGATCTTCCAACTGGAGGAGATAGTTTTGGACACAAGCTATGGTGAAACTAATCGAGGAGATATAAAGGTTAATGAAGTAAATCTATAAATCGAGCTAGGTATCGGCTCATGGAGTTTTTATCCTAAGTTAAAGGCTAGTTTAACTTTTAATTGATAAACAAACCAGTAGTTTAAATCACATGATCATATCACTTATTCATTTTATTTATCAAGTTCATGGTTATTTATTTATGTGATTCATGTTTATATGTTAATTAAACATGATCACATAAAGTAAATAAATAAAAAGAATTCAAGATAAAATAAAATAAATTTATTATGTATAAATTGTTTTATTATACATGGTTAATTAATTATATAAAATCCATATAATATTAACAAGAATTTAAAAGGATAAAATAAATAATATTTACACCTAAGATAAAAAAATTCCTTAAGGAAAATATTAACTTAGTAATCACCTTCCTTTGCACAAGTTCAAATGAAACCATATTTTAAAGTACTTGTATAGACCATGTCAAGGTGTATTTAGTTATAAATAAGTTTTAACAGTATTTTTGGATTGAATTAAACTAGTAAGAATCAAGGTTTTATTTTATTAGAAAAACTTAGTGTAACTTTGAGGCAAGTGTTGAGGAAATTATATTAAAGGATTTCAGGATTGAGGAGTCCACTCAACAGATAAGGAAATATGAGTTAATGGGGTTGGAAAGACTCCATACCTAAATACTATTAGATATTTTTTTAGGTCTTAATTTATACTATTTAAAGGGGAATATGGATCCTTTCCAATTGAATATCCACACTACATGATATTCTAAATCCAATGGAGAATTATATTTAGATTTGATAAAATAGTGGGAGATTAATAAATTTAATTTATTACATCACACTTGATGATCAAGATAAATTACTAAAATATAATTTTACTTATTATATAAAGTGGTAAGAAAAACCATGGAAATACTATAATAATTCATGGATAATAATACTTCCCCAATAACACAAGTTTCCAAGAGTGGTACAATCATTTGTAAACTGTACTACTACAGGAAAATTTATATTATGTGTTGGAATATCCTCTTCCTGACTAGCCACCCTAGTGAGCGAGAAAGGGTAAAAATGATGACTACAAGGGATATATAGAGAATTATTTAAATGTACACTGAATCATGTTATTAGATATTTTATAATATTTTGATATGAGAACAAGGATTTGGATTCTTACACTATGATTAATCATCTCCTAGAATATGAAAATAAGAATAAGAGACTTAAGATAAATGAGATTTTCACTACATTTTATTAGTATAAATTGGAATATGGGTACCTAGCTAGTGATATTTCAACCAATATATTTAATTAAATTGATTATTTAGAAAATTTTATCTCCCATATGGATAATAAATTATCTATTAATCCCATATTATCATCTTTTCCACCAATATTATCCACATTAATTAAGAATTACAGGTTTAATGGTATATAGAATCCACTCATGAATCTTGCAACTATGCTTTTCCAAGAAAATAAATATTTATGGGAGCATAGTTCCTCACCCCTTATGAAGAAATAGGTTAAATAAAACATTGAAAATCCCATGATATTTTCAAAGTAAATAGATCCTTTACAAAAACCTTCAAATAGACAAAATATTTAGATAATGGAAAATGAAAATGAGGATAAATAATTCACATGTGGAAAGAAAGGTCACTATAAGAGGTACTATAATTAATTTAAGAAGAAGTAATTAGAAGATTAGACTTTAGGTATATTCATAATTTCATATAATATTTCTATTTTACTTCTTTGGTATAAAATAAAATATGTAACTCCCAGATTTTTATTCAAATACAGAAACCAAGGAATTTTAAAAATATTATAAGATATAAGTTTAATTATCTAAGTAACTGAAAGATGTTGATTCCTAAGGTAAAAAAGAGAAATATAGGTCTTCAATTTTTTAAGTGGATTGATTCTCATAAAACTAATATTTCTTATTGAAGGTTACAAAAATATTTATCTCATTTTCTGGTTCTAGAAATTATAATATTTTATTTCATATTTGAAATGAATGTTGTTATGATACTTTATACTTAATAATTTAGTAATACTTGAATAAAAAATATATAATATTAGCAATAAATGATGTATAAAAAATATAAGACTTGAACATAGTTGTAGAAAGTTAATTATTTGTCAAGTAAATCTAAGGTTAATTTTCAAGTATATACCAATAAGGGTGTTTAGAGTTTAGAGGTAGAAATATTTGGTATTTGACATATTTAATTATTACGTTTTAGATAAAGAAAAATTTAGGGATAAAGGTATATCCATAAAGCTTATAATTTTATTTAAAAAAAGGAATGTATGAATTGTTATAAGGAGAAAATAGAGGTAAGTTCATATACTTCATGAGATCCCTTTAAGATATTTTATGAATGTAAAGTGGAAGTAATAAATAAAATTGGTAAAAGATATAGGATCCTCTAGGTGGGAATGTTGGAGAATATCTTAACCAAGAATTAATTCATAATATAAATATAGAGTGGAGGTATTCCTAGACTCAAATTAACTTATACTCATCAAATAGGTTATGGTAGTACAATTAGGATTGATGAAAAGTCATACGTATTAAATTTTCTCCATAATTTCTTCAAAGACACATTTGTAAAATTTTATCATAATAACTAACCACATACCAATTGGATTTATTAATGGAAATCATATAATTCACAATATGATAGTAATTTAGAGTGTTGCAACTTAATGTTTTTAATGATAACAATTTATAAAATCTAATATTATAAAACAATACCACATCAAAGAAAACACTAGTTGTATCTTATTTAATTATCCTATATCTACTCAATATATTAGTTTTCTCTAGATAGAAAGGTATTAGTTAAGACTAAATATATTTTTATAATAAGGAAGGAACAATTATTTTTAGATAGAGGGAGTAGGATAGACTTCAATAAAGTCAAGTATCCAGATGCACATGAGTTGGTATATGAACAAAAAAATCCAAAATATTTAGTGGGAGGAGTTATTCTAGAGCCACATACTACATAAAAAGTTAAAACCAAAGAGATGGATTTATGTTCACTAATAAAAGTGATATAATATTTGATAAAAATAATGAATCGTATAAGGATGTAGAAAATAGAAACATGCTATGATTGGAAATTTCATAAAAAATTAAAGATGGATTCTATAACACTATAAATCCAGAAACCTAGATATGGCGTTTACTTTATTACATTGTTCTAAAATAAAAAGTATCAAACCATTTAGGATCAATTAGTTTATTAAAATTGAAAATATAGATACATAAATGACTCCTATATTATATTGAAAATATAAAAAAATATTCTAAGAAGCATTCTTTCATCCTTGTAATCAATTATAATATCCTTCTTCATATCCTGGAGAAAGGAAAAGGGTGATATCAAATGCTTTGTAAGGGTTACATAAAGTGAAATCTATCAAGAATAAATATGGAATAATAAATGTGACAGAGTGGATAATAAAAAAATTCCTTTAAGTCAACAACTAGAGTTAAATAAACATCCATGGAAAATATAAATATAGAAATCACATGGATAATGGAAACTAAATTCTAAATTAATAAAATACATAATTATAGACATTCATGATCAAGGCCTCTCTACCAGACTAACTGAAAAGTTATATTTTTATTATTTTTGGTTTTAAGAAGAATAAACACAATAGTCACGATGGTCAAAAATGGTGAAGACAAAGGGAGTAACCTTTAACTATGTGATTAAAATCCTTTGTTTGAGATCCTATTCAAAAATATAAAATGATCACCTCATTCGGTACTCCTTTACTAGATAAAGAATCTTCCACAAAATTTCCTTCTCTACCTATGTGACAAATATTTAAAACCTGATCCAACCTCATTGTTCCATTTCTAATGAAATATGATAGCTCCCATATAGAACTAGTCCTTCATTGCAGCAACCCAACTAGCAATTTGGAATCTGTTTCCACCTCATTGAGAATAATGTTGTATAATTTTCACAATAGGAGACTATTGATTAATTCACTTACTTCAGGTCTAAGTGAGTTACTTGTACCATATAAGGTTCTAAAACCCAATAATACTAATCCTATTTCATCATGAACAAGACCTCCACCTTTAATAGACCCTTATATACATGATTCATCCAAATTTGGTTTCATCCCAATTGTGGGAGGATTCAAGGCCTCTCAACCAGGATATCATGAATATTACCATAAAGTCCACTCAACCAAGACATAATTCTGAATAAATAGGTAATTTTAAACTAGATATCCATATAATATGGTATGCCTATTATTTTGTCTCATGAGACGTGTAGATGCATCAAGGGTATATCTATAACCAGCCCCCACCCATCACTTTCATGTCCTATGTATTCTTCATACTTTGAAAAATAAATACAACTTATTCTAAAAATACATTATAATTCAATAATTATTCTCATTGAATCAAGAATATATAACATCAATACTTCTGTAATAAAAAAATAACATCCTTAATAAGCATACTTCAACCAATACCTTATATAGAATTTGTATATGGTTAAAACATAATCAAAGTAATATAAATGATTCTAAATTCATCTATGATATAAAAAATATGGACATGAAGGAGAAAAATAATTTCTAATGAATTATGGTGAGTGATAGATAACATGATCACAAGAAAGTGAATGATATCAAAATAAAGTATAATACATTATTAGTAAAGAAATGCTAGTGATTCATGAAAAATGAACGTTTTTTAATAAAAATAATCTTTATAAAATGAAATAGAATCAATATATTAAAAATAAATTCCTAATAAGTTCATTTAAGAAGGGAGTTATAAATTAATTTTCAAAATTCTTTTAATTTCTTTAAGAAAACAATACCCTTTTATTTTGAAATCATTTAAAAAAATTCCAAAAAAATTGAGAAAAATATTTTGTTTTAAAAAAAACTTGTAAACTTATAAATTAATCTTCAAAGAAAATAGTATCCATGATGGAGGAAAAATATGTTTATGTGGTTTATGTTAAAACAATTATTTCATTCACACCTTTAGTAAAAAGTGCCTTTTTCAGAAAATGAAAAGAAAATTACTTTTAATCATTTTCATAGAAATTAAAACATGGGTAATAATAAATTTAATAAAAATTTGGAGAATATTGAATATTAAAAAAATTATGGATTTTTTTAAAGAAAATATATATATGGAAGAAAAATATTTGGGAGGAAAACATTAAAATAAGATTTTTAAAAGAAAGTCCCTTATATATAAATTAATTGTCGATTATTGATTCAAAAAGAGAAGAAATGGAATATAAAAATGTAAAACAAAATCACCATATGAGAATAAAATATATGGTTTTTAAAATATTAGGATTATATAATTTTCTTAATGAAAAATTGAACACAAAAAATCTCGAAATAAAATGAAATTTTAACAGAAATCCATGACCACTTTGGTAACATTTGAATCATAAACCATTAGATGAAATAAAATTAATTGAAAATTAATATAATGATTTAATAATGATTAATTATATAACATGTGGAAAGGGAATTATAAAAAACTCATAAAATAATTTTGGTTCATAACATAACATATGTCCCAAAGAAGACAAATTGATATGATCAACCATTACATCAAGTCCAAATTTCTTTGTATGCACTCTTAAAATCCTGTATGATAAATTTATATTTATTAAAAATATAAAAAATAATAATAATAATATTTATCATACCATTTATTATTCACTTATAACATTCTACCACATTTTTATTAACAATTCATTATTAACATCATCATCCTAGGTGTTAACTCTTCCATTTTCCATACATGTTTCCATTCAGTAGTTCTAGTACTTATATGTTGGTACTGATTTAATAATACACATAATATTAATAATTATATAATCATAATATTTATTAATTAAATAAAAATTTATAATCATTCATGAAATTCAAACATGAGAAATAAATCTCATCGCTTCGTAAAGGTGGTAGTCCACACACACACATATAGGAACAAAGCTATCATTTTTTAATGGATGGAAGGGTAAGAAGGTAAGTAATATATCTTAATTTAATAATAATAATTATTTCATTAATACCATATATATTCATTAAATACATCATAATAACCATCCTTTTGAGCTGGTGATGAAAAATGAATTAGACCAATATGTGGAGACGACAGGCGGTACGTACACATGAGCGATGTTTTCATTTTCCATTAGATGAAAAGAAGATGAATAAAGGTTGTGACTATAGAATAATAAAATTTATGTACATAGAATATACTTATGTCATTATATGATCATGTCTTTATAATATTTTAAGGAGGTAGAAGAATAAGTAAAATGAAAAGGCACGATTAAGACAATTACCTCTTCTTTGAAGAACCACATTTTGATATCTCTTTAAAGACCCTAGGGATAGTATTTTAAGAATAAAAGAATATATATAATATATATAATAATTTAAGAATAGTTTTTTGAAGTTTTATATTGATCAAAGTGGTTAAATAAGTGTGAGGAAGAGAGGATAGTTGGTTTTCTTTTATAAGGGAGGGGAGGGTCACCCTTTGAATTACATAAAGTATTAAATTAATGTAAATTATTTTTCATGTTCAAGTGGACTAAATTTATTTTTTTTGAATATATAATGGATATAAGTTTAAACAAACTAATCCAATAAAATTTATAAAGTTTATGTGACGCTTTAACTCCTATATCTTAGTTTTAACTCCTCAGTAACTCTATTTATTGATTACCATGATAATAATATTTTTACACATTAGGGGTAAAAAAAGTTAATATAAAATGAAAAGTGACCCATAAAAGGAAATTTTTTAATATTATAGTCCATATACCATTAAAGTTTCAAAATATTAAATTTTATGAATTTTCAATCATTTAATAAAATATTATTTGACATAAAATACCATTAATGTCATTTTCCAAACTATTCACATAACTAACTTTAAAAAAATTTCAATAAAGTAATATATTTATTATATTAACTTTTAAAACATTTATAATACATAATATTTATCTAAAAAATTATTTTAACACCATAAACCTCCTAAAAAAAATACTATTTTTAAAGTTTTTAAAATCATTTATTTGATTTCTCTACCGCTTGCACAAACACTGTATTGGCGTTGCATAAGAATTTAAGATAATTATTTCTTCATTAAAATTTAAAAATAAATTACCATAATAGTTTTTTATATTTAAAATAACCTTATAAAATCATTCATAACTTTTTTTAGCCCTGTAAAAAAATATTATTGATATTAAAAGCAAGAAAGATAAATTTTGGAATTTTCCTTTACATAAAATAATATAAAGGTATTTATCAAAATAAATTGATACAAAAATGATATATTTTTGAATATTTTAAAGGTTTGGTATAATTAAACTCATACAATTAAATATAGGTGAGTGTATGGATGATTTTGGATCCTTTTTTCATTGTTTTAACCTTTTTCTTTTAGTTTTACCCTTATAACAATGACAACATTTTTATCAAGGAAACTATTTATTATAAAAAAAATAACGTTGAACTATTTACCAAGTTTGAATCTCATGATTAATAATTAATAAATTTTTAAACATTCAATGTCTACAATTGTAAGAAATTAATTTTAATATAAATTCACAAAACAAAATGAAAACGTTTAAAAAAATGAATTTTAAGAATAAAAATGATACTATACGAAAATCAAATATAATATTGATTACTAAAAAATTATTTAGATTATGATTAATAAAATGGATCTTATATTACTTTAAAATAAAATCCAAAGTATAATGTTTCTTTTAAAATACGTGATTTAATGAAAACAAATGGCCATTTTTTAAAAATTGATTTTTCACTCTTCACTAAAAAAATAAATCTTTTTAGTAGAATCTAAAAACATCACCCTAAGATAATATTGAAATGATAATTTTAAAAAATATATTCATTTTTTAAAATAAATTTTATAAAATTGGCATAAATTAATTATAATATTCACACACAAAATGAAATAAAATCCATTTTAATGAAATGTAACTTTAAAGCATAAAATGAATTTATTCCTATTATTTTCCTAGTAACAAAAAATATACGAATGATAAATTTATTGATTGAATTAATTATTTTTATTAATAAAATCTTATATATATATATATATATATATATATTTCTTAACTTGGTTATTCATATTCATACTCGCCAACCCAATGACTGGATTATAATAGGTATATTTAAATAATAGTATTTTCTTGTTCATTTTAGATCGAGGTTGTGTGTGGTGTATGCTATCGAACATAGTACTATTTTAAAAGGAAAATACATACTAAAATATTGAGGTAATAAATTATATTCTCTTTATATAAATTTCACCATCATAATTTTAATTCTTCTTTTCTAAACTGAATATATCATATCATATTAATAAAATTAAATATAGTTTTTTATGAACATTAATTTTTAGGTTATTTCTGGTAAACTTACTATGCATGTACCTTTAAAAGATTCATACTTTTAAATGAGTTTAAAAAATGTACCTTGGTATTTGAGTGGTTCTTTCCACATAAGACTTGATATATTTACCTTTAGTTTTCTTGAGTTTGAAAAATTCCTTTACTATTAAGAAAGAAAAAAATGATAAAATTTACCAACTTGATTTCTTCCAATTATATAATCATGATTAAATAATTCAATGAGAATTATCATAATAATGATGAATTATTCATGTATGAATCACTAAAATCAACTTTTAATTGACTATAAGATCCAGAAAATGATGAAAAGTTATTCCTCCTATGTAAAACTGAAATGGTTAACATAAGTTAAAATAATAACTAATATGAATAAAAATTCATATGAGGAATTACTAAATTAATATCCAAATCCACAAAAATAACACTCAAATTTCAAATTAAAACATTCTATAAGTAACCAACCTTAGAACCATTAAAAAATATTTCTAACCAATGGAAAACACAAAAATGAGAAATACTTGATCACATATTCTTCTGAGATTAATTTAATATTTATCTCTAAACAACATTAATCACTCATAATTTCGTATACCAAAAATGTATATTCCTTATCATATAATCTTAAAAATATACCATTCTTTCACATAAATAACCTAAATCAATATAAAGGCATAATAAAATCATACGTGCTTCCAAAAGATAAGTTAACCTTTATTATTCAAATAAAACCCCATATTAACCAAAAATATTTATATTTACCTCAATAATATAATATTACTAATATAATGAACTTCATTAAAAATAAAAATAATCACTTATTTACCAAATCACATTTTTAATCGCATGGTTTTCTATATGATAAAACATATATTCTCAAAATGTAATAACCCTTTTATCCCAATTAACAAAATTAACATCAAATATCATATTAAACCTAATGGTTATCAATACCTTTTAACTTATTTACAAAAAATATAAAATCAGTATTCCTAAAATAACCTTTTAACTAAAATGCATACTAAACCAAAGGGCTGTATTCCCACAAATACCTCTAAAATCATCCTTAATCATATTAAAATACCATAACATAAAACCTCAAAAGTGATATCTATGACTTTAAGATCACGATAAACATTAGAATTATCAACCCATGAAACTTTATATTTATCCCATATCACTATGGAATATCACAGGTTTCCATAGATTCTATCCTTTCATTCATTATAATGGTTTATAAATAAAATTTGAATTAATCCAAATATATCCCATAGGAGTGTCTAGCTAGGTGTATAGTCTTGAAACCACTCGTCATTCACCAATGAAGATCAATTTAATACTCAATTCTCCCCTTTTAGATATATTACCCCTAGGTGCATCAATTCTATAACCACATCTATTTTCCAATATCCAGAAATATATTTATTTTATAGGAAAAGAACACAATATCTAATTTACCAAATCTTTTTGGTATTAAAATTTACTTATAAATATCCCTATAATATATCATAGAGTTATGTTATATGATATATATTTTCTTAAATTTAGTTTCCAAGGGTTGTATTAAATTTTATCTGATACCAAATATTACACTCTAACTCTAGAAACCCAGATCTAGTGTTTACTTTATTACAATGGTACAAAATATAAGGGATCTCACAACACATGGTCAATCAGTTAAGTAATACTAGAAAACTAGATATATACATGATTCCCATATTATATTGAAAATATAAAATCATAGCATATGAAACGATATTTTATCCTTTAAATCATTCATAATACCTTTCTTCATGCCTTGATAAAAGGAAAACCAATAAAGGGTGAGCTCTGATTCAAAGTAAGGGTTACGTACAATGAAAGCTATCATGATTAAACAAGTAAAAATCAATATAGTAGAGTGTATAATCAAAACACATGCCTTTCAATAAATAACTTGAGTTCAATGATATCCATGGATAATATCAGTATAGAAATTACATGGATAATGTAAAATTAATTATTAATTAAGGAAAATAATAATTATAGACACTCATGATCAAGGACTCTCAACCAAGATATCATAAATCTTACCCTCAAAGCCTCTCAATCAAGACCCCATTTTTCATAAATGTATAGGTGGAAACTAGATATCTATCTAATATAAAATGGATACTTTTTTTCTCATAAGACCTATCAATACATTCATAGACTATATATAACCAAGGCCGACCCATCACTTTCATTTCCTATGAATTATTCATATCTGGAATGATCAATATAATCAATTCCCCAAATTCCTTATAAGTAAATAATTATCCATATGGAATCAAGAATGTAGATCATCAATACATCCCTAGTAACTAAAATAATTCACTTAATAACCCTCCTCAATTGATACTATATATAGAAATGATATATTGTTGAAACATCATCAAAGTATTAGAAATTATTTATAATTTATCCATCATATTAAAAATATAGACCTGAAGTAGAAAAATAATGTCCAATGAATAATGGATAGTGATAGAGAACATGATCACATGAAAGTAAATGATATCAAAATAAGTTATAACCCATTATCATTAAAGTAATACCAACAAATAAATAATGGTTTTATTGTAAAACCAAGACTTTATAAAATAAAATATAATCAATACATTAAAAATAAATTTCTTGTAACTTCTTGTATGAACAGATTTGTAAATAAATATTTAAAATTACTTTCATTACATTAATAAATTAATACCCTTTTCTTTTGATATCATTTTAAATAAAAATTCTCAAAATATTGATAAAAATATTTTATTTGAAAATAACCATAGAAAATTTTAAAGGAGTATTCAAATAAAATAGTAATCATGATGAGGGGAAATTATATTTGTGTGGTGTATGTGAAAATAAATATTTTTTTTCAAACCTTGGGTAAAAATTACCTCATTAAGAAAAGTAAAACAAGATTATTTTTAAACTATTTTATAGAAAGAAAAACATGGGTAACAATGAAATTAATAAATATTTGGATAATATTTAAAATTTTCTTGAAATGATTTTAAAGAAAATATATACATGGAAGAAAAAGAGTTGGAATGAAGACTTTTAAGAAATATTTATAAAATTAATACCCTTACATGTAACTTAATTATTGATTCTTAATCCAACAAGAGAAGAAATTGAATATAAACATGTAAAACCCAACATAACCAGAGAATAAGAAAATATATGGGGTTTAAAAGATTATGATATTATAAATTTCTCTAAGGAAATCTAAACATAAACAATCCTAAAATAAAATGAGATTGTAATAGAAATCCAATAAAACTTTTGTAACTTATGAATCATAACTCATTGGATGAAATAACATGAATTATAACTTAAAATATCATGATTTAATAATTATTCATGATATAAAATATTAAATGGGTAGTATATATACCTCATCAAAAATTATGGATGCATAATACAACAGAGGTCCCAAAGAGGACAATTTGAGATAATAAACCATTACCTCAAGTTGAAATTTCTTATTATGCACTGATAACCTCATGTATAATACATTTATATTTATTATAAATATATAAAAGAACCATATTAATAGATTAAATACCATATTCGATTCAATTAAAACATTCTATCACCCATATATTAATAATTTTTTATTAACATCACCATCCATGTTGTTAACTATTTAGTTTTTCACACACGTTTCAATTTAGTAGTTTGGATCCTTGCATTTTTGTAATTATTTAATCATGTAAAAATAGTAATTATGAAATTATTATCATGGTTATTTTTATATTCAAATTTATAATCATTCATGAAAGGAATACATAAAAAACAAATCATATTGCTTCATGGTGGTGGTAGTCCACATGTACTCATGAACAACGTTATAATTTTCCAAAGGTTAGAATGTTAAGAATGTAAGTAGTATATTATCATTTAAAAATCGTAATTATGTCATTAATATCATATATATTAATTATATACATCATAATAAACACTCTTTTAGGTTGGAGATGAAAAAATAATTACACCGCTACATGGAGACGTTAGGAGGTACGTACGTTTGAGCGATATTCTCATTTTTAATAGGATGTAAAGGAGATGAATAAGGGTTGTTACTATATAAATAATATTTAATAAAATGTAAGATACTTATTTTATTTTATTATAATTCTTATATAATATTTAAGGTGGTAGAAGATGAAGTAAAATGAAAATGTTAGGTTAAGATGATTACCTCTTCCTGAAAGAGCATTTTTGGATATCTTCTTAAGGACCCTAGTGATGGTATTTTAAGAAGAAATAACCACTAGAATTTATCTAAGGATGTTAAGAAGAGTTTTTCTAGAGTTTTACTGAGATAATTTGTAAAATAAGTGTGAAAAAGAGAGGATAGGTGGTGTCCTTTTATAATAAAGGGGAGGGGAAACCATGGAATTACTTAAATTATTAATGTAATATAAGTAAATTTTCATATCAAAGTGCAATAAAATTGATATATTTAAAATCTATGATGGATATATGTATATATCATCTTAGTTAATAAAATTTAGATTAGTTTAGGTGATGTTTTAACCCTTATAACTTAGTTTTTATCCTCATTAACCTTATTTAATGATTACCGTGATAACAATATTTTTTTTACATTAGGGGTAAATAAAGCTACTATAAAATTAAAAGTGACCCATATGTGGAAAATGGACGATATGATCAAACATATACCATTAAATTTATAAATTATAATATTTTTGTGAATTTTAAATCATTTAATAAAATATTATTTAATATAAAATAATATTAAATTAATTTTAATGAATATTCACATAATTTAATTTTAAAAAATATCAAGAAAATAATATATTTTGAATATAAACTATAAATAACCTTACCCTTGTAGCCTATTGTCAGTGGTTACTTTATTATATTCATAGTAGATACAAGAAATCACATCCCAAAGGACTGAATTGTTTAGTATTCTTGGGAAAATTAGATACATAGCTTAATATTACATTACAGTGAAATACATAACACAAAATTGTATTTCATTTGATTACATCATTATTCCTTTTAGAATATCCTTGAATATAAAATACAATACACATCATTAAATCTTATTGAAAAATAAACATAAGAAAGGGGTGAGCTTTAATGCTCAGTAAGCGTATGCATACAATGAAAGATAACATGAATTAATAAGGAATAAACAATATGGAAAGGTAAATATATAACAAAACATTCCATTTAATCAATAATATAATCATGAAGAATAATATGGTAAGAATAAATTATGATAAAATAATGCCATATAAATAATCACATGATATTGAAACTTATATATGGATATCATAACTAATCAAATAATCACATGGAAATCAAGTAACTCATATCATAATGAATAAATTTATAATTATAGAAATCATATACATTCCATCAATGTCTCTTGCCAATAAATTTTACAAAAATGGGTAAGACCCTAGCTAATACCAATGCAAGTTTATCTCATGAGACATACTGATGAACTGAGGGGATAGAGTGGGCCCCACCAATCAATTACTAAGTTCAATATATTCCCAATTTTGAAGGGGTGAAACATAATCGAAATAAAGATTTTACGTTAAAAATAAAAAAAATGCTAATAATGACCCCAATCAATAAACATAATCATAAACCACTCACTATAAAAGGAGAATGGTATAAAAATTGTATATACCAAGTCAAATTGTTCATAAAACATCCAATAAAATATTTTATATGGTTTCATAATAGAATAACCTTAGTAAAACATAAAATGAAATAATTTATATAGACATAAATGAAAATTCATTAAAATGATCATTGGAAAATTCTTGAGGAAAATACCCATTTTCACTTTGAAATCACTTATTTTTAAAGATTTATAAATTTGAAGGAAAATATTTTATTTGAAAAGAAACATTAAAATTTTTAAATTAAGATTCAAAAAAATATTAGTCATGAAATATGGAAAATCCATTCATTTCATATAAGATAGAAAAACATTCCCTTCATAGTGTTATAAAAAGGTTAGAAAGCACCTCATTTAAAAAATGATATGATGATTCCTTTAAAATGATTTTTTTGAAAAGTAAAACATGGGTTAAAATTTAATTAAAAATTATTTTAGAGTAATATAAATATTATTTAAATTTTTTAAGGAAAATATGGATATGGAATAAAAATATTCCCCAGTGGGGACTTAATCATAAACAATCCCAAATAATGATGAGATTGTGAAATAAATTCTCAAATCTGGTCCAATTTCATTTTTACGTGTTCAAAACTCATGTATAATGAATATATATTTATGATAAATCTATTCCATAACCAAAATAATATATATCATACCATTTTTAATCTTTTATAACCCGTTTATTAATAATTATGTGTTAAAATCACTCTTTCATGCAATAACTGCTTCATTTTTCATGTATGTTCTAGTTCAGTAGTTTTGGTCCTTGAAAATTGATCAAGTTTACATCATATAAATAAATTTAATAATTATATTGACATCATATATATCAATTATATATTTATTTATAGTAATCCATAATAGTTAGGTATAGAAAATAAATTACATCGTTCATGGAGATGGTAGGTTGTATGTATGCATGAACGATGTTTTTACTTTAAGATATATGAAATCAAAGAAAAGTAAATAGTAATTCACAGTTATATAATAATATCATATAAATTATATATATTCATCAAGTCTATCCTCATTATCAACCAAGTAAATTATAAATGAAAAAAATCACACCACTATATGGAGGTGGTAGTCCACACGTACGCACGAGCGACATTATTGTTTCTGAACAGATTAGAAGGTAAGAACATAGAAATGATATTATCATGAAATAGGTATAATAATTTTATAATTATCTTATATAAACAATAAAACCATCATAATACCATCCATAAAGGACAGTGATGAAAAATGATTTGTATCACTACGTGGGGAGGGTAAGCCATACGTACGCATAAGTGATACTTTCACTACCCACTTGATAGAAAAGAGAGACGGTAATGGTGCATTCATAATCATAATTAAAATTTAATTATATTTAGGATAATTAAGTAATTATTTTATGATAAATTAAAGAGATTTAGAATAGGCTGAAGAAAAAATAAATTGAAAGAGGTCGGGTAAGACAATTACCTCTTCTTCAGGTGACCTTCATTAGATCCATTTTTAAGGAAATTAAGGTTGGTATTTTAGGGACAAAATCACCTAAAAAACTTAAATAATAATTTTTATAAGATGAATGTCTAGGTATTTGTTGAGATATGTTTATAAAATTGGTTTAAATAAGTGAAGGAATGGGTGTCCTTTTATAATTGAGGCGAGGGGCACTTTTGGAATTTATTAAAAGATTTATTATAATAAAGTCATTATCAAGCTCAAATTCATCCAAATTGAAATTTATTTGAACCTAGGGTATTATATGGTTTAAAAATCATCAAAAAATACAATTTGGATAGGTTTTTTTGTTGTTTAAAACATATCTTTTGGTTTAACCCCTTAGTTAATCTATTTTAACATTAACTACAGTAAAATATTTTTCACTCTTAAAGGGTTATAATTTTACATATAAGGTCAATATTTAATAAAAAATGGAAAATGGATTTCATTTTAGATCATATATTATCCATTTCAAATTTTAATATTTTAATTATTTTTAAAAAATTTAATAAAACATAATTTTGATAATTTATCATTAATGGAAATTCTGACACAATTCATTTAATTTGACTTCAAATGGATCAAAAAAAGTTTTATTTTGAATAAAATTCCTTTAAAAATCACTAATATATAGAATTAATATATGAAATTCATGTAAAACTATAAATCACTAAAATTATATCACTTTGAATATTTTTAATATAATTTATTTTAGTTTTCTATTAATTGAATAAATACTGTATTAACGCTGCTCAAGAATTTAAGGTAATTATTTAATTATTAAAAATTATAAATAAATTATAATCATGATGATAATTTTATTTTCAAAAAAATTATATTTATATTTATTCATAATTTTCTTTTTTCCTTATCTAAATATGTTATAGATATTTAAAACTAAGAGAGTTGATTTTTGTAACTTTCTTTGATTTAAATATTATATTGGTCTGTTTCATAGAAAAGTTTCCATTAATTTTGTTTGATAATAGGATGAAAAGGGTTTAATTAAATTCACTCAATAATAATTAATATGAAATGTTAGGATCTTACCATTTAGTTTTAACCTAGATTAACCCGATTTACCCTCTATCGAGGTGATAAATCTAACCATAATTACTATTCATATTAACCAAAAATAAAATGCACCTATTTACCAAATATAAAACACATAATTTTAAATATGGAATCAATTATTCAAGATTAAATTTCTATAATTTGTTGAAATAAATTTTAAAATAAGTTTACAAAACGCGAAGAAAATCACATTTTTAGAAAAATAGTTTTTAAGCATAAAATTGGATTTATTCTTTTCCAATTCATAGTAAAAACAATAGATGAATGTTAAATTTTTTATTGAATATATAATATTTAAATTTATTGAAAGTAATTTATAAATAGTGAAAAATTCAATTTATTATTATATAAATATATTACGCACAAATACAAATATTTTTTTAGAAGACAATTATTTTACTTTCAAATGATTTTGATTTTGATTTTTATTGATAACCAATGAATTTATTTTATAAATGTGTATACCATATTATTTTTAAAATTTCGTTTGAAATATTCATACCCAACATTATTAATGGCTATGTTATAATGGTCTCATAATAATAGACCGTGATTTATTTGAACTCGGCATTGCGTGTAATGTAAACCATAAAAGAGATTAAATTTATTTAAAAAGAGACATACTGCAAAATATTGGGGTGTTACATTATTCCCTCCTTTAAAAAAATTCATCCTCAAAATTTCCATAATTTCACCACATGAACATATTTGGGTAGTTTATCATAATTTCCTCGGGTTCCCACATCGCCTCTTCTATCTGACGAGTTTTCTAAAGTACCTTTACCAGCCAAGTCATCCAATTCCTCAACACTTGTTCTCTAGTTTCTAGATTATGGATAGGTTCTTCACTATAAGATAAATCATGTTCTGATTCTATTTATATATAAGTGAACCTGTATTGGGTATGACGTGTACTTCTTTAATAGAGATATATATAGCACAACATGTTGTTTAAAAAGGCTAGGTGGAATTTCCAAATGGTAAGACACAACTTCAATTATTTATAGAATTTAATTAAATAAAATGTACATGGAACTCAATTTTCCTTTATCGCCAAATATTATAACACCCTTCTCTGAAGATACCTTCAAGAAAAGGTGATCTACCACTTTAAATTACAAATATTTTCTCCAATTATCATTATATATCTTTTTCATTATTTGAGATTATTTGATAGGTTTTGAATAGTATTAGATTTTCTATTATATCCTCCACAAGTTCTAGGCCTATAATCTTCCTTTCACCAAATTCATTCCAAAAATTTGGAGTATGAAATATCTTTTTATATAATTCTTCATACTGTTCCATACTCTAATAGAAGCTATTTTTATAGGAAAACTCTACCAAAGGTAATTACTAATCCCATATACCTTGAATGTCAAATGAGAAAAACCTAAAAATGTATTCCAAATTTTGGATAATCCTTTCTTAATTCCCATTATTTTGAGGATAATTAGTTCTCAAATAAATATTGGTATCCAAATCCTTCTAAATAATTTTCCATAATTTCAAGGAAAATCATGGATCACGATTAGACACAATTGAAACAAGTACACAATAAAGTCTTATAAATTAATTAATATAGAGTCATGCAATGTTATCTAGAATAAAATCTTCTTCTATAGGGATTAAATGTGAATATTTTGTAAGTCGATCGACAATAACCCATATCACATAATTATTTCTAAGAGTCTCTAGTAATCTACTGAAAAATTCCGTAGTAATTTCATTGCATTTTCATTTATGAATAGGTAGAGGTTGTATGAATCCTCTTGGATAATTCCTCTTAGGCTTCACCTATTGAAAAAATCGACATCTTGGAACATAATTAGAAATTTACCACATCATATTATTCCACCAAATATCTTCCTTAAAATCTATATACATCTTTGTTATTCCAGTATGTATAGTGAAATTCAAGCTATGAAAATCATCCAAAAATTACCTCCTCATCTTATCTATAGATGGAACACATGGAATCTTTCCAAATTTCAGAACAACATATTCATAATTGAATTTTTACAATTTCCCATCATTTAAGGATATAATTTTCTTTTGAAAATTCTCATCATCAAATTGAGAACTTTTTATCTTTTCCAATAAATATAGTTTGGAAATCATTTAAAAAAGGAGTGATGTTTCCACTTCATTAATAATTTACAAATATATCCTCAATAAATCTATGAACATTAGATCCATGTTGATCCCCATTTTGGTTATAAATCCATGAATCTTTATCCCTAATGTATTTTCTACCTTATTTTCCTTCCCTGAGTGGTAGTGTATTGAGAAATAATAATCCTCGAGTAACTCAAGGCATCAAATTTTCCTCATGTTGAGATATTTCTATAAAAAAGATTTATTTTAGGATATTATGGTTAGTGTATATCTCACATATTTCAATATAGTGGAAATTTATATATATCTTAAAATAAAATATTAAGGATTATAACACAAGATTTGGAGTGGGATAATTCTGTTCATGATTGTTTAACTATCTGGATGCATAGGTAATAAATTTATCATTCTGTATAAGGACTAAACCACGTCCCTTATTCAATGCATCACTATATATCACAAATCCATCATTTTATGAAGGTAGAATAAAATTGTAGAATTTACCAATATCATCATCAATTATTCAAAACATTATTCACATTCCTTTTTCCATATATACTTAACCCTTTTATGAGTAAGCGTAGTTATTTGGGTTTTCAATCAGGAAAAAGTTCAAAAAAATTGTCAATAGTATCCTACTAAACCAATGAAAGTAGATTCCTTATAGCTCTTATAGTACACCAAAATATCATCAATAAATAAATCAACAAAATTATTAAGATATTCCTTGAATAATCTATTCATTAGATCCATGAAAACAAAGGGTTCATTAGTTAATCCAAATGGAATTACTGTAAAGGTTGAATGTCTATACCTCATTTGAAAAAATGTCTTTGGAATATATTCATTCTTCAATCACAATTGATGATATCCAAAATGAAGGTAAATATTTGTAAAAATATTTATCTCTTTGAATTTGATTGAATAAGACATTAATATAAGGTAGAGGATAATTGTTCTTTATCATAATAGCATTGATTTACCTATAATCAATGAACTAAATCATAGACTTACATTTCTTCTTAATGAGAAGAATAAGGTTTCCCCAAGGTGAAACACTAGGGAATATAAATCCATTATTACATAACTCCTCTAGTTGTTTCTTTAATTCTAAAAATTCTATAGAACTCATTCTATAGGGAGTCTTTGATAAAGGTATTTCATCAAGGATTAAATCAATGGAAAACTCAATCTCACACTCTGGTGGGTGTTTAGGAAATTCCTCAGGGAATACATCAATGTATTCCTACACAAAAAGTATATTCTCAATTTTAGGATGAAATTTTACATCTATATATTTAATCTTCTCTTATTCCCTAAGAATATAATTTAAACGAACTGATAGGGGTGGATATAGACACAAATCCAATGAAGTATTCCCTCTAAAGATAAGAAATTACACACCTTCAACATGAATCGAAATTTCCTTTTATTTTTAGTATTTTTTTTCATTATATTTTTAAAGATATTCCATACCAAGGATTATATAAAAATATTCCATGGGTAAAATAATAAAGTCAAAAAATAGGGCATATTTATTTTTCATAATGGGAACTCACTGTCACATATTTATTGCGGTGAGACTTACTCTAGAAGTTTTGACTGATAGCTCCATTATTAAGGTGATAATTAGATATCTAATTTTCTTGGGAAACATGTAAGATATAAAATAATTTTATTATATTGAATCAAATAAAATATTGGATAAATTTTAGGATATGACTAAATCACTTTCCACAACATCTTTAGAAACTGAAAACTCAACTATTGTGATTGTATAAGAATAGCATTTCTCCCTTGAAATTTTATAGGGCATGTTTACTTTTCACCTAGGACAATCATTTTAATAGTGTCTCATATTATTATAGTTAAAGCATTGAAAATTGGAAGATTAATTATTTCCCTTGAAAGCACAAGCATGGTTTCCATTCTCTCCACACATGTAGAAAAATCCCATTCCTAGTAAGCATATTCCATGGTGTTTCTTTTTAAATTTATTTTAATTTTGAAATTCCACCATTAACTAGTCCCCTTTTATCTTATTTATTTTTCTATATTGTTTAGTAACCCTCTTCTTATCTTAATTTTATTTTAAATCCATAAGAATTGGAGAATTATTCATATGTATTTATAGCATATGATACTATATCCTCACATCATGAGAATGTTTGAAAAACTAGTTATCTTCCAAGGTTTAGATTAATCCCATAAATGAAATGGTAAATATTTCTCTTTAGATTATTTTTGTAGTCTGATCCATGCCTTGATAATCTTGTAGCCTTGTCTTCATATGTAGTAGAACTTCCATTTTCCTTTGGTCTTATATTTAGTAACTATCTCTCCATATCCACTCGTTGTTCATGAGGATTTTCTAGGAAAAGTTACCTGAAATCATTATATTATATTCTATTTATTTCCTCATAATTTTTATTTTTTTGAATCAATGACCACCATTGATCCACATCCCTTGAGAGATGATAAACTTCCATAACAAACTTCTTCCTTTCATTACTTTTCATAGTGAGACAAATATTATTTAAATAAATTATTCATTGTTTATATACCAATGGATTTGTAGTTCCATTAAATGATGGAGGATACTAATTCATGAAATATTATAACATTGTTACTCCATGTTTTGGATTAGTAGGCTACTCAATATAGGCTAGGTTATTAGTCATAACCTGAGGTAGCTATCCCAATATAATTATAATTTGTTCATCTCCAAATGCATCTCCAGATCTAGATTCACTATCTTTCCTCATAGGGTAATACCTACCTGGATTAAATGAATTTATACAATTCCCATTCATTATAATAGGTTCCATGTATAAATAATGGATTATACTAGATTAGATTATGAATCATAATGTATAATTTTTTAAAATAGTGAAACACTAAACATAAATTGAATTTTTTTAAATTTAATCTCAGAATAATAATTTTAGTTTGTTTGGGAATATTCTAAAATTCCATCATTGGATTACATTACCTAATATATGTTTTTCCAAATATAGTTCCCAATAATTATTCTAAACTTTCTCTGACACCAAATGTAAAGATCCCGACCCTAGTAGCCCATAGTCAGTGGTTAATTTATTACATTGGCATTAGATACAAGAAATCACATCCTAAAAGACCGAATAGTTTAGTAGTATGGGAAAAAACTATATATATAGTTTAATATTACATTATATTTGAATATATAACACATCATAGTATTTTATTTGAGTACACCATTATTCCATTGATCATATCCTTTTATATCAATTATAATGCACTTCCTAGCATCCTGGGATGAAATAGACACAAGAAAGGGGTGATCTATGATGCTCAGTAAGGTTATGCATACAATGAATGTTAAAATGAATAAATAACACATAAAAACATGAAAATATAAATATATGAAAACATATTCCATTTAATAAATACTATAAGCATGAAGAATAATATGGAAGGAATAAATGATGATAAAATAATGCCATATAAATAATTACATGATCTTAAAACTTATCTAGGGATATCATAACTATTAAAATAATCACATGGAAATAAAACAACTAATACCATAATGAGGAAATCCATAATTTTGTACATCATAAACGCACCTTTGAGGCCTCATGACTATAAATCTTATATAAATGGGCAAGGCCTTAGATGATACCTAAATAAGTTTGTCTCATGAGTCCTACAGATGAATCGCGGGGCTATAGTGGGCCCCACCAACCACTTACTAAGTCTTAATAATTACTCATATGTAAGGTGTGAAACATAATCAACATAAAAATTTATATTTAAACTAGTATATGGAATGTTAATAGTTACACCAATCAATAAACATAATCATAAACCATCCATAGTAATATGATTAATGATATCAAAATAGAACATACATAGTCAAACAGATCATAAACTATCCAATAAAATATGGTATATGGTATCGTAATTTAATAACCTTAGTAAATAAAAAAATTCAACAAAGTATGTTGACATAGATGAAAATAATTTAAAAAGATTATTGAAAAATTCTTGAGGAAATTACCCTTTTTCACATTGAAATCACTTTTTTTTAAACTTCAAAAAATATGAAGGGAAAAATTTTATTTTAAAAGAACCTTATAAATTTTTAATAGAAGATTAAAATCATATATTAGTCGTAATAGAAGGAAAATACATTTATTCCGTATAAGTTAAAAAACATTCCATTTACATTGTTGTAAAAGGATTAAGAAGTACCTCATTCGGAAAATGAAAAGAAGATTCCTTTCAAAACATTTTTTAACAATAGAAACATGGATAAAAATGTAATTAATAAATAATTTAATTGTAATATAAATACTATTTAATTTTTTTAAGGAAAATATTTATACGGAAGAAAAAAATTCCCCCAATGGGGACTTAATAAAAGACAATCATGAATAATGATTAGATTACGAAACAAACCCTTACCTTAGGTTCAATTTCCTTTGTACATGTTAAAAACTACCATATAATAATTATATATTTATTATAAATATATTATATAACCAAATTAATATATATCATACCATTTATAGTATTTTATCACCTATTTATTAACAATCCTTTGTTAAAATCACTCTTTGGGGTAATAAATGCTTTATTTTTCTTGTATTTTCTAGTTTAGTAGTTTCAATACTTGTACTTCAATAAAGTTTACATCATATAAATTTTTTTAATAAAGATATAAAAATAATATATATTAATTATATATTTATTTATAATAATGCATAAAATTTAGATATAGAAAATGAATTACACGATTCATAGAGATAGTAGGCCATACATACGCATGGACATTGTCTTCACTTTTCTAAAAATGGAATGAATGAAAAGTAAATAATAATTAAAATTTATAAAATAATTATTATATCATATAAATTATATTTATTCACAAAATCCATCCTTATAACTATCCAAGTAAAATATAAATGAAAAAAAAATCACATCACTTCATAGAGGTAGTAGTCCACACGTACGCATGAGTAACGTTATCATTTCGCAATGGATTAGAAGGTAATAAGATAGATATGATATTATAATTAAATAGATATAATTATATATTAATTATCATATATAAATATTAAACCCATCATAATACCCATCCATAAAATATGGTGATGAAAAATGATTTGTATTTCTATGTGGAGACGGTAAGTCATACGTACGCACTATTTATACTTTCACTTCCCACTTGATGGGAAAGAGGGTTGGTAATGGTAGTTTGATGAGAATAATAAAATTTAATTATATTAAGGACACTAAATTTATTATTTTATGATAAATTCAAGAGATTTAGAATAGTAATAAGAATAAAAAAATTGAAAGAGGCTGAGTGACACAATTACCTCTTCTTTAAGAGGCTTTCTTTAGATACTTTCTTAAGGAACATAAGGTTGGTATTTTAAAAATAAAATAATCTCAAAAACTTGGATAAGGATATTTATAAAATTAATGGGTAGGTATTGGTCAAGATAGGTTTCTCAATTTTGTGTAAATAAGTGAAGAAATGTGTTCCCTATTATAATTGAGGTGAGGAGATTTTTTGGAATTTCTTATAAGATTAATTATAATAAAGTCATTATATTTTTAAAATTTCCACAAACTGATATTAGAACATAGGGTAGTTTATTGTTTAAATATCATAAAAAATAGATTTCTGATAGGTTTTTTTGGTGGTTTAAACCTTATCTTTTGGTTTAACCCCTTAGTTAATCTATTTTAACATTAATCTCAATAACATATTTTTCAATATTAATTGGTTATAATTTTACATATAAGGTAAATATTGAGTCATAAATGGAAAATTTATGGAAGTTTTGACCATAAATCACCACTTTTACTCTTTTAATATTTTATTTATTTTAAAATAATTTATTAAAATAATATTTTGATAATCTATCATTAATGTAAATTTTGAAACGATTCATTTAATTTGACTTCAAATATATATATACAAAGTTATATTTAGAATATAATTTATTTAAACATCACTAATATATCATGTTCATCTAAAAAATTCATGTAACATTATAAATCACTCAAATTATATCAATTTTAATATTTTTGATATCATTTATTTTAGTTTTATATTAATGGAATAAATATTGTATTAGCATTGTAAAAGAATTTCAGGTAATTATATAATTACTCAAAGTTATAAATAAATTATTATCATGAATGTAATTTAATTTTTTAAAAAATTAAAAATTATAATAATTAATAAATTTATTCTTTACCTATGTGAGGACATAATAGATATGTAAAACTAAGAGAGTGACATTTTGTAACTTTCTTTGATTTAAATGTTATATTAGTCATTTTCATGGAAAAGTTTTCATTAAACATATCAATTTCTAGAGTAATATTATAAAGAACAAATTAGATTAATCCAATAATAATTTACATGGAATATTATGACCTTATCACTATTATTTAACTTATATTAACCCAATTTACCCTTTATTAAGATGATAAATTCTACCACAATCACTATTCATATTTAAAAAAATAAAAGGGAAATTCTTAACAAATTTGAGATTAATGATTATAAGTATGTAATTAATTTTTCAATATTCAATTTCTATAATTTTCAGAAATTTATTTCCCAATATGTGCACAAAACATGATGAAGACCACTTTTTAGAAAAATTCCATTTTAAGAGTAAACCATAATTTGTTCTTATCCTATGCCTAATAAAAACTCTAGATAAATTTTAAAATATTTTATTGAATATATAATATGTAAATTTAATTAAAAATAATCCACAAATAGTTACTAATTAAATTTGTTACAATATAAATATTTTAGGTACACACAAAAAAGTTTTTCAAAAATCATTTCTTACACTTTCAAATGTTTTTTATTTTTATTGATAACCAATGAATTTATTCTTTAAATGTCCAAACCATATTATTTTAATAAATTTTTATTACTATTCATACCCTCCATTTTTATCATCTAGGTAATAATGGTCACATAATAATATATAATGGTTCATTTGAACTCATTGTTGCATGCAACATAAGCCATCGAAGAGAATAAATTTACTTAAAAAGAGAAACACCATAAAATATTAGGGTGTTACGTAAAATTTTGACACATGAATAATAAATTACAGTTAAAAAAAAATTAATTTATCATAATAAATCACCCAAAAAATATTACTTTTAATGCTTTTAAAATCATTTACTTAATTTTTCAACTACTTGCACAAAAACCGTGTCACCATTTCATAAGCATTTAAGGTAATTATTTCATCATAAAAAACTAAAAATAAATTAACATCATAAAAAATTTATTCATATAAAAATTAAAATTTTATAATTATTAATAACTTATTTTTATGCTTTTTATAAAAAATTATAGATTCTAATATCAAGAAAGATACATTTTGGAGTTTTTCTTTTCTTCAAATAATATAAAGATCCTTAACAAATAATAATGGAACTAAAATGCCACATTTTAGAATATTTGAAGGTTTTAGTTGAATTATACTCATCTAATTCAATATATTCAAGTTTTTATATGATTTTGAACTCTTATTTCATAGTTTTATCCATGTTCTTTATGTTTTACCCTTACCGAGGTGACAATATTTTTACCAAGGTTACTATTCATTTTGATGATAAATAGAGTCAAAATATTTACCAAATTTGAATTTCCTAGTTAAAAATGTTGAATAAATTTTTCAATATTCAATTTATATAAGTGTGATAACATAATTTTAATATAAATACGTAAAAGGAAACAGAAAAAGTTTTTTATAAAAAATGTGTTTTTAATCCTAAAAATGAGTATTTAACAAAATCAAATATAATGTTTTTTCCTATGGAATTATTTAGATTATGTATAATAAAATTTATATTATTTTACTTTATAACAAAATTAAAAACATAATGATCCTTTTAAATTAATTTATTTAATGAAAATAAATACAAGTTGTACAAAATTGTTATTTTCACTATTCACTAAAAAATAAATATTTTTTAAAAAAATACAAAAAATTCACCCTAATTTATTATTTATATGATTATTTCAAAAATGATATTTATTTTCTAAAATACGTTTTTAAAAATTGGTAGAAATTAATTATAATATCCAAGCACAAAAATGCAATAAAACCATTTTTGAGGAAAAGTAACTTTAATGCATAAAATGAAATTATTCTTATTCTTTTACTAGTAACAATAATTAGATGAATATTAATTTTATTGATTGAATTCAATATTTATATTAAGGAAATAATTTCTATATATATTTTATAATTCATTTTTTTATTCATACTCACCAACCTAATGATCAGTTTAAAATAATTATATTTAAATAATATTATTACACAGTTTGTTTAATCTCGGGGTTATGTGTGGTGTATGATATAAAATTTAGGGTTATTTTAAAAGGAAAATATAAACTAAAATATCAGGGTAGTATATATTCTATGTACCAAAATACAGTTCCTTATTTTTCTAGTTTCTCCTATCGACGTAAAGCCATTTGTGGGTATTTAAGACAAAACATGACATGGATGGTACATGATGGCACCAATAATTCATGATTAGTTACCAAATGTTCAATTTTTTTTATAGACATGGTCTATATAATTTATTTTACCATTTATCATGATAAATCAATTAAATTCTTATTTTTCATATCAAACTTCTATTATATTGGGAGTTGGATGTCAAGACCACCTTTCTTAAAGGAATCCCTATAGAAGATGTCTATATGAGACATCTATATAGTTTAGTAACATCAAATAATGACGATATGGTATGATATATGTAGGAATAAATTTATAGATTTAATTAAGGATAATGATAATTGAACATTCATTTAATGAATCTATAAGAAATCAGTTTTGTTGAGAATAAATGTGAGACATGTGTCTAAAAGAGGCTACTAGAAGCGCTATAGATTTCCCAATCAAATATGTTTATAACATAGGGAAAATAGATATTATACATTAAATTATGTTAATATTAAGATAAAGAAATTTCTCCAAGACAAATTAAATTGTTAACGCATGTTCTATGGCGTAAGATCTACAGATTTAGATTTATGAGACTTCTTATATCTAGTCATAGTAAATGTATTGAAAATGTATTAAAATACAAGATAGATGAATTTAAGATGAAATTTTTACATAATCACATTATATAAAATCTCTCCAAGATTACGTGTGAAATAACAAGAGGATATTCTTGGGATGAATACAATTCCATATTCCCAAGACTAATTTAGAATCTATCTCATTTCTTAAGATATATAATGTGGTTTGATATTAATTATTCATAAATCATAATGGAAAAATATCATTCAAAATTAGAATAACTGCATTGTGATACAGTTAGAACTAACTGAAAATACCTAATAAATTAAAAATGGAGTTCCTAGTAATTAGATCTATTAGATCTAAAATAACAATACAACTAAGGTAATACTAAATAAAGGCTTATTTAAGATAGTGGTTTCCATATCTACACAGGCTGATTACTTTACATCTTCCTATATAACTTAATATATAGTTTATAAATGTTTTTTTTCAAATTTTGGATTGATACCGAGATAATAAAAGTATTATCATAATGAAAAACTTAAGAATATGGTATTATCCAAGATGTCAAAAAATGAAAAATGAAAAAAGGTAAATACTCATCGATATCACCTCTTGTGGGATTTTCTCAAAGGGTAAAGTCTTAGTACACAGAAAAACCATAGGAGAACATGGAAGAACCAATATATATATCCATACCATAGAAGAAGCATGTTTATCATGTGAAAGATAAAACTACCATTAACAGTTGGCTCTATTTCAAGTGGGAGTCTGATGGAGTTGGTTTCTAGAATCAACTAAATTTATGCTTTCGATTACTAGAATATTCAAGGACATAGATATTAATAAATACCCTATCACATGATGATTTTTCTTACATGTAACATTAATGTGATGATTTTCTTAGAGTATCTATCACATCAAAATAGTTATAATGAATACCCATTATCACGAGAACCTTAAAATTCCATAATAATATTATTAATCATATTTTCTATGGTTTGGATAACATCTATCAGTTTGGACATCGATGATGTTTAATTATTAGGTACTGGGTCTCATAATACATTCAGACTTATTATCATAAATTTATCACTTGGTAATCTCTAATAGAGGAAGTTATGAGGATGAAACGGCCAATAGGAATTCCACATGCTATACGTGTCATATGATTATATATATATGAATGTGTGTATTAGCCTTTAGACTTGATATTATTATTATTGTATATCATGAATCAAACACTTTTATATATTGTTAAAAACCATGACAACATATGTGCACGATGAGGTAGGATTCTTTGGGTGAATCATAAGTGATATGACATTAATTGAAGAAGTAAAGAAATTATTTATCCCTTATGAGTTATAAAAGATGATATATATGTCCCTTTGATTGAAATGGAATAGTATGATTAAATCCATGATTATGATATTTTTTTCGTGGAGTTATTTTTAGGGATTCCAAGAAAGATATATCAAGATTATTGGATGATGACACAAAGTATACATCCTACTTAGTGAGATATCAATACAAATGGATTATATTATATAGTGAGTTTTCATATGGGATTGATGTAACTGAGATATTAACTTCATTCTCTATGGGTGCCTTGACATGTTTTTAGATGAAAATCTTAGACTCTAGGAAATATCAGCAAATGCTACTGAGAAAGAGGCATAGAGGGTCACATACAATGTGTATCCAGAATATCAATTAAATTATATTTGAATTTAATATTAAGAATAAATATTATTCTTAGCTTATGGAATAATAATTATTTAGGTTAAGTTGACTGACTGAATGGCCCAAAAGACTAAATTTTTATTAATTTTTGGATAAACCCCCTTTTAAGGAAAAATGAATAAAACCTCATAAGAATTCAAGGACATAAAACAGTAAAAAAATTAGAGGTCAAGGCCCAGGATGAGACTACAAAGACATACCCCTCCCCAGAATAGTCGTCAGTACGACAAACCTCCACCAATGCATGAATATTTAGCAAGTTGTTCCGTGAATAAATGCATGGGATTGGTACCAATGGCAGAGCCATACCCTCTCAAACATCCAATATGGATAGTCATGCATAGTGAAAGCACCTTCTCTAATCCTCTTCTGGAGAAAATCCATGTAGATAGTCCAGAAGATGCCATCCAAAATCCAAATTCCAAACCATTACTTGAAATCCAAGAAAACTACATAAAAAATTCCCAGAACCATACCTCTTTCATCAAAACAATCACAATTACTCACAAAAAAAACTCCCATCATCAAACATCCTAAAACTGAAAAGAACTCACTAGCCTCTTTCCATCAAAAATTAGAAAATAACACAAAACAAAATCAAATAGAAACCAAACAACAAGCATGCTACCAACTGATAATCAATTGGGAACTTCAACATAAAATCTGTGGCTTTGTCAGTATGAGAAGTCGAGTGCAATAGATTTTCAGAATCCAAAGCATCAGAAATTCAACACCCAATCAAGGAATCAAAAAAATAGAATCCAACACCATCACACAGACTCAACAACACAAACCATCATATCCTAAACTAAAAAGACTGTAAAAAACAAAAGCAGAAAAAATCACCAAATGCTAGAAAGATACCCACCACCAAATCCCATCATCGCCAACCATAATGAACTCGAAGACCATGACGAAGCACTAACCACACCCACTAGAGACAAGGTGGAGACCACATGCCACTGGATCTGGAAACTCAGTCATGGACTGACACCACGCTGCCAAGGGAGACCCTATCCATCTATGAAGGAATCAGGTGAAAGAGGCTAGCAATGGTGCAAGGTAGAGATGACACAATCTCACAAAGCATCACCACAACCAAGGATTCAGAACCAAATCTCTCTGAGCACCAAGAGTGTCACTGTATTAACTCGAGTCGAAGGAGGCAATGACGAGGGTAAAACCCTAATGTGACGTGCCCCTTATGGGATCATCCAAAATGTTCGATCGTCGAAAACAATCTCATACTAATTCCCCTATAAGACAATAGATCAAAAAAATATTTATTTATTAATTGAAAAATTAATATAATGTTATTTGTTTATTTAAATAAATATTTTTTATTTAATGTTCAATAAAAAATGTAGAGGATTAATAGTTTGAGTGAAGGTCCTAATGAAAATGATATATTTTATTTAATATCATTTAAATAAATATTAATTAATTTATTTAAGAAATGATATTTAAATATTTTTAAGTTATCACATGTCATGAAATATAATTTTAATAATATCATTATTTAAAATGGGGAATAAATTAGAGAGAATATTTGATTAAATACCTCATTGAAATTATAAAATATTTAATCCCAACAATATATATTTCATTTTATATCATTTTATAAGGTAATAAGAATTGTTTTTTACAAAGTTTCCTATATATATAATTATCTAAAGACCAAGAGAAACTATCAAGAAAAATCTCAAGAATGATAGATAATTCTCCCATATATATCTAGATCAAGAGAATAATAGAAATAATTCTTCAAGCCTATGTGAATTCTTATTACGATCCATGGTGAACTATAAAGTCCCCAACCTAGGATCCACTAAATAGGCTCCCCGAGATGGGTCTCTACATGACCTCAAGCACACCTCCACGTATGCTATAGGGTACTGACTATCATTGAGGGTCTAAGAGAATAAGTGGGGATAAAATACCCTCTTTATCAGAGTAAGATACAATAGATAATATTTGAAATAAAGGAAATAAAAATATTCAACCAGAATCATGAATTACCAACCATTTCCCAAACTAGGTACAAGACACAACCAAAAAAATAAACATACCATGTGATACTGTCAGTGAAAAAAGTGAATAAAACCCAAAATAAGATCAATGGGAGCACCCACAAAACATTTCCTATCTCCATGATCAGATTCCTCATCTAAGTACATCCCATTCCCAAATCAACCCTCTACACGGGGCCTTTTCCCAAGTCCCAACCTTCAACCATGAGATCTACTCAAGTAACCCATGGAGGCTTGAGAAGGGTGTGAGTACAACTCAGTAGGCCACCATAAATGGTGTCTAAAAAATATCCATTATAAATAGGTAGTGTATAAAAGTACTAAATGAAAATCAAATAAAATAATGATAGATGAGATCCATTAGTTAGCAATATTAACTTATCCATTTTCATCATTATTTACAAGGGTTAGGCATTTACATCATTTAAAAAACTACCTTTTCCAATCAATTACTATGCATAAGGGAATAAGTCAAGTTCTCTATCTCACTAGGGATAAACATTTCAAAAATAATTACATCACACTTACCTTGGATCCTTGGTCCAGGTAGTCTCATAGAATGCAACCGTCAGGGGAATAAATCCTCATTCCCCTTCCTTAACCCATGAATTATAGGGGTGGGGTTTAGAGCCTTAGTCTAAGATAACCCATGGGCCAAGATCCTCAAGTTTAATACTTCACAACTACTAAGCCATGTGAATATGATTCTTTATACGTTTACCATATATACCATATCACAAACCATACACATTCAATACACATAACATTCACAAGTCATATTCATTTACATATAAATCAATATCAAGCCTTACCCCATTAGCACATTTAACATTTACATTGTATATCCCATTCAACCCATTTCCCATTTTCCATATCTTAACCCATTTAGCATATTCAACAATTCCCATACATTAACCCATTTAATACATTCCTATTTCACATGCACTATCCCAATTATACATTTCAATTAAAAAATCATAAGTCATTTTTCACATTCAATTAATTCCATTTAACAATTTTTCATAATATACCAAACAATACCCTATTCCATTACCAATGACTAGACACAACTACCCTTAGTGCCTATTAATAATTCAAACTAGAAATTCATTATATTTATCATGGTATCGATTTCAACACAGATCAACCTTAAGCTTAACATCACAATTTTTCAGGTTTGGAAATGTTGTCACACCCCATGGGTGGCCCTAAACTGGTCAAATCAATTTCATTGCATTCCATGGGGATCATGAGGGGTTTGAGTCATCATTTAACAAACCATTTTACCAAAAAATCCTAAATTCATCAATTAAAAAACACTAGGGAAGAAATTAAAATACCAACTATGCAAAAATCAACTTCAAGACTATGGTATATAACATTTAGAACACCTACCTCGATTCTGAAGATGAATGATTACTTAACCTTGAAATTTGACTCAGATTCAAACACCCTTCACATCACTAACATAATATCTATTTGAAAAAGAGACTTTTAGGGATTTGGAAGAATAAGAACAAATATAAAATCCCTAATTTGGAAAATAAATACAAGAGAAAAATTAAACTTACCACTAGCTTCGATCCCCTCCTAATAGCACTCCAAATGGACTAGAATCGAAGGAGATAAATCCTTTGGAAGATTTGGGGATTTTAGTTATTTACTAGGGTTTTTGAAGAAGAAGCAAAGAGGAAAATTGAATGAGAACTCCTAAATACAAAAGGGGGGAAACTGTTAAATCCCACTTTTAATGAGGCACATGGTTTGGCCGCACAGTTTGGCCACACAATTTTGCAAACCGTGTACCAACCGTGTGCCCACCTCTGTCCAAGAGGGGTTGGGTCATACGGTCACCAGGGGAAGCCGCATGGTTTAACAAATAGTGAACCAACCATGTAGAATGGATCTATCCAAGACAACACCATTTGGGATCCCCCTTGCATAGGTTATGTAACCATGCACCCCTTCCTCCTGGATAGTAAAGTTTGGGCGTACAATTACTCCTAATAATGCACCAATTGTGCAACATGATCTGGACGACCATTTTCTCCTTTATTTTATGTCTTTAACCCCCAGAACACTCCCGATCTTCCTCACACACCCAATGAAAATTTCATTAACCATTATTAGGATATTTAAACCAGGATTTAAAAAAGAACATACCTTACGAAAATTTTGGGATCTTACAACCTCTCTAACTTATATCAACTCATCCTTGAGCCGTACTTGCAAGAATCACCGAGCTTCCAAGGAAAATATATTAGGATAATGGTACCACATATCTGCCTCTCTCTCATAGGTTTCTTCCTAAACATTGTTATTTTGGCACAAAATTTGAAACAAAGGCACAATGTTTCCCAGCAAAACTTTCTCCCTATGATCTATGATACGAACCAGATTCTACTTAAAGAAAAAATTATCCTCCAACTCAACATCCTCAATTCAATCACATAATATAAGTTTGGGTGATACTTCCAAAGCTGTGACACATGAAAAACATCGTGCATGACACTATATCGCAGTGGAAGAGACAATCAGTATGCCACCAGTCTGATCCACTTTGCAATATCAAACAACCCCATGTACCTAGATGCCAAATTAACCTATTTCTGAATCTGAAGGTGAACCAACCTTAGAAGAACCAGAAGAAACACATGATCAACCACCCTAAAATTAATAGGCCGAGGATGCTAATATACATATAAATTTTTATTACTATGATCCATATCCATACATTTATGAATCAACTAAACCTATGCCAATGTCTCCTACACAAGATCTGGTCCCAACTATTTTGATTCCCCATATTCCATCC
Source organism: Viscum album (assembly GCA_963277665.1). NCBI lineage: Eukaryota > Viridiplantae > Streptophyta > Magnoliopsida > Santalales > Viscaceae > Viscum > Viscum album. The sequence goes on along the minus strand of OY728153.1, from coordinate 52,971,555 downwards.
AATACAAAGGAGATCCTCATTGTCTACCATATAGCACTTCAAACGATGCCATCTAAATCATATCCTGGTAACTATTGTTGTAGGAAAACTCAACCAATTCCAAATGATTTTTCCATGATCCACCAAAATATAGGACACAAGCCCTCAACATATCCTCTAGAAATTGAATATAATGATGTGATTTCCCATCCATCTGTAGGTGGAAATCCGTACTAAAAAAATACTCAGGTTCCAAGAACCTTCTATAATCCTTTCTAGAAGAGCACTGTAAAATGAGAATCATGATACAAAACTAATGTTTGTAGCACCTTGTGCAACCATAATATTTATCTGATTTACAAATTTCCCAACATATCCACATAGAAATTCTATCGAATCAACAATAAATGTGCCACCTTGGTCAACTGATCTACCAATACCTAGATCACATCATTATTCCGAGGAATCCTCAGGAGACCTATGAAAAAATAAATTTTCACATCATCCCATTTCATTATAGAATGGTAAAAGGATAAAACAAACCACTCAGTCACTGATGTTTGGCCTTCACCTACTGAAAAGTATATCATCACATCACGAAACTTGCAACCACTTTCTTTATCCCACCCCACTAGTATTTCCTACAGAGATCATGATACATTTTAGTCAAAACAGGGTGCACTTCCCTTTTCAAGGCATGTAACTCACACATCAAATATTATCACATATATGTTGGAATGAAACATGACCATGAATATAAATTATCTCATCATCACTGATAGTCCATCCAGTAGATGACTCACAACCTTCTAGACTTTTCCTCAGATCCAAGCATTCTGGATCCTCATATTGTCTCTCCTTGATTTGGATTAGAAGCATGGAATAAAATAACAATGATGAAAGATTCATATTCCATCGTGATTCCTAAACCTCTAGATACATCTCAAAAAATAATTCCATCATTCTCCACTTATAATTTTATTCCAGAAATGTCTAGTTTTGAATATTCTGACTCAGAGCATATACAACACTATTTCCATTTCTGGATGTATAAACAAGCTCAAAATCAAATTATTTCCTGTACTCAACCGGTATTTTCTACTAAATATTAAAATATTACTGATAGTAGATGCAATTTAGTATTTTATTTAACTCTATACATCATAAAATGTTCCCTAAAAAGGTAATTAAACCAACAATTTATATCATAAACCAACACAACTGATTCAAGTTCACGTATTAGGTAATTTCTCTCATGAGGCCTCAACTATCATGACCAATATGCCACAATATAATCATCATGTATCTTCACGTCACCAATCCCTATACCGTAAGAATCAACAAACAAGGTATACTCTTTACTTGTCTTAAGTAATATTAGAATCAGTGTAGTTATTAACTACTTCTTCATTTATTGGAAAGAATCATCACTTTCTCCATACCATTCAAACATGATTCCAATATTAGTTAAAACTGAGAGTGGTGCTACCAAAGGAGAAATGTATTTGATAAAACTTTGATAATATCATTCCAAACCCAAAAAACATCAGACATTAGAAACATTCTTGGGATTCTCCCAAGATACAATGAATTTCACTTTCTCTGGGTCCATTGAAACACCTTCCTCAGAGATGATGTAACCCAATAAATGCACCCCGTCAATCTTGAAATGACACTTGGATCGATTTTCATATAGAATATGCTCTCTTAGTGTACTCATTATGATTTCAATATGTTTGGAATTATCTTCATGAGTCTTGGAGTACACCAAGATTTCATCCACAAAGACAACTACAAACTAATTCAAGTATGTGTGAAGTATTTAGTTCATTAAGGCTTTAAACACCACCAAAACATTGGTTGACCCAAATGGTATAAAAAAACTTTTATAACCCATACATGCTCCTCAAGGATGTTTTTAGTACATCCGAAGGTCTCAACCTTAGTTGATGATACCTTGATATCATATAAATCTTGGAGAACACTGATGCACCCCTCAGCTGGTCAAAAAGGTCATCAATTTGAGGTAGAGGGTATCAATTATTAACTATAATCTAATCCAACTTATTATAATCAACAGAAAACTTTAATGATCCATCAGACTTCATAGAAAACAACATCAGGATCCCCAAGGTGATGTACATGGTTGAATAAACCTTTTATTATCCAGTTCTTCTAACTGAGTTTTAAGCTCCTGGAGTTCTTCCATTTCCATTCTATATGGATGAATGGAAACTGGTTCTTCCCCTAGTAACAACTCTATCATGAACTCAACATCCCTCTAAAGAAGCAACCTAGATAAGTCCTCAAGAAACACATCCTAAAATAGATCTACTATAGGAGGAAATAAAAGTTTCTTTACCCTCCCGCCATCAAGAATAAGAAAATCCACTTGGGCTATAAGTTCACCCAACTACTGACAAAATATCTCTGCAAGGCCAGGTTGGATATCCCATCACCCACAGTGAACATAAGTGCCCCCCTTAAGAGATGTTAATGTTACCCTATGAAAGTAATAACCAATATGGGCCTGATACAACACTATCCAATCCATGCCCAAAATCAGATCAAAACCTAACACCTCAAGCACAAACAATCCCCATAGAAAATGATACTCACCGACCTTGAGAGAACACCCATTACATTGTCTGATATTTTCTTCTCTTGCTCCTATTGGTGTATTAATCGACACAAACCCACAAATAAATTCCACAGATAGACCCCAGACAACCACAAACTAAGAATATATAAAAGAGTCAATAACACCTAAATCAAATAAATCACTAGAAAGTGTAGAATTAACTAGAATCATACCTCAAACATTTGATGATCTATCCTCGTCCCCTCTAGGTGTAGACTGAACTTCATGAAACTGACCTACCCCTCTACCCTGGGCCTCAGTTTGAAATCATAGTGTTGCACTTCCCTTCTGGTATGGATTATCTGATCATGGAGTACTATAACTACCACCTCTTTCAATATGGATAGTATAGATTCAACTTTATACTTGAAATGGGGTAACTAACCCCCTTAAAGTACACAACATCATCCTCAATCCTCGATCCATACCTAGTTGTCTAGGGTTCCTACAAAACCTACACACATTCCCCATTCTGCCACATGATCGACACTCAACTAGTGGTCGGGGGAACTGACCCTACATTTGTGCTGGCTACCACACTGATATAAAACACCTGGTCTCCACCTAGAGAGGCTGATCATCTCTTCTGACTAATCTACATGATAGAACCCTGGTGAATATTTCTGAAATGACGCTTCCTACCCTCAGAAGTCACACCATTGGTCTATCCAACTGAAACCACATGTCTACCACCTCAAGCATCTCTTATGTTCTCTTTTTAAAATAACATATTAATCCAAAAATTCTATAAACCTCATTAAATAAAATATTTTCACTTGGAACTTAATCTCATGTCTAATTCCATCATAAAACCATCATTCTATAGTGGCCTCATCCCCTTCCAATGTTGGGAAAACTCCTTGCAAGTCTGCGAATCATCCCGCATAATCCATCTCTAAAATGGTCCCCTAGTTAAACCTCAAAAACTACACAACCTGCTCTATTATCAAGGTCTTTGGATAGAAATATTCTAGAAACATTTAGTAAAAATCCTTCCACATCATACCAACAATCTTTTGAGTCTAAACCAAAATATCCCACCAACGCTTTGTTGGTCCTTGAAATATTTAATCTTCCAACTTAACTCTCTTATTTGGATGAGTCTCCGTGTGATCCAAAATCATATAGATGTACTCAATCGAGAACTATTCTACCTAGGGTACACCCTCTATGGAAAATTTTGGAGGGTCCTGCAACTAAAACTCTCTAGTCAGACCAAACATACATTGAATGACCCTCCCTAGGTCCTGTTCCATCATTTGAATAAAACGAGCGATGTTCTCATGGAACTGCTCCTCTCCTAGGTTATCTTGGACCAATAGGCTTTCCTGCTCTGATACTATTGGATCATTATCAATGATATTATCTTTTCCCCCAACCAATACACACCATAATAGTGGAATTCCTCTACACTTCAAAACCCAAGTCTTATAACACATAACATAAAGATTCCACAGTTTACACAAAAGAAGGATCTACTCTAGCCATAAATGAACCACTTTGAAAAAACAATCCCAAAAAACAACATAAAACCTAGAACACTACCGTAAACCATACATACAATGGGTCATGGTCGACAGGTAGAAATCAACTCACACAAACACAAGTCCTTTTTATTATACATCCCTTTTTAACCATTTAACCTTTCACAATGTAAATCTTTCCCTCTTAAGAACATTTCCCATATTTATAACCTATTTTAACCAATGTTTTAACCCATTTAAAACCTTTAATTAAGAATAATTCTTTAACCATTATTTAAAATTATTTTCCTTTAACTATTTTCATCATCTTTTTTAGACACCACTTTCTTCAAATTTTCAAGGAAAATGAAATGAACTCTACCCTCTATGTACCACACACCCCTCCCCTGTGTTCCTACCATGATGCATTCCACATATATCCCTAGGTTCCTATAATGATTCATGAATGCACAACCTCACACCATTTCATATTTGATAAAAATACCATAAAACTATCACATCATACCACAAATGCATCACCCAATGGTGAAATATCATTCAATTATAACATCACACATCTAGAACAATAATTAACACCCTGGTACACGGGTTTTCCCTCATATATGGTTTAGCTACTCCCATGCATGAGACCATTTCCAAGTCCTGAAACTTCTTAATCTATTATCAACCATTCCCAATTAGTAAGGTATGAAAACCAATCCCTCTAATACCATTTTGCAACTTCCCCAACCAAGGAGATACTAAAATGGTGCCCTAAGTTGGGTCGCCACATGACCTCAAACACCCCTCCCCATATGCTTGAGGCTTACAAATAATAGTGAGGGTCTAGGAGAACACATGGGGAGACTATACCATCTTTATCATCGTAATCCACAATAGATAACATAAAATATAAAGGAAAAAAAACAATCAAACATAAGCATGCATTACCCACCCTTTAAAAAACTGGGTACAATCCATAACCAAAACAATAAATATTCCATGTCAAGCTACTTGTGTCAAAAGTGAAGAAAACCCAAAATAAGATCAATATAATAATCCCCAAAATGGGTCCTAACTCTAAGTCCAGATCCCTCATCCATGAACATCCCATGACCAAAACATCCCTCTAGCATGGGGCCTTTGACCAAGTCTCGAAATGTAATGATGAAATTTACTCAGGTACCCAATGGAATCCTGAGCAAGGTGTGAGTACAAGTTAGTAGGCCTCCACCAATGGTGTCTACAAAATATTCAGTCTAAACAGGTAGTGTATGCAAGTAATAAATGAAAATTAAAGAAAAAAAAGGATAAATGGGTTCCATTACTTTACAATATTCACTTATCCATTTTCATCATTATTTATATGGGTTAGGAATTTACATAACTTACATTACAACCTCTTCTAGTCAATTGCTATACATAAGGGAACAAGTCAAGTTCCCTATCTCAATAGGGATAAAAATTTCATAGAAAATTACATCACACTTACCTCAGAGCCTGGATCTAGGTAGTCTCATAAAATGAAACCATCAAGGGCATAGAGCCTTAGTACCATTCCCTAACTAGTTCATTATTGGGGTGGGGTTTAGGGCCTCAGTCTTACCCGACCCATGGGCATAGATCCTCAAGTACAATATCCCAAAACTACCATAACATGTGAACATGATTCTTTATCCATTTACCATTATACCATATCACAAACCATACAAATTTGATAGATATAACATTCATAATTCATATTCCTTCACATATAAATCAATATTAATCGTTAACCCATTATCATATTTACCATTTACATCACACCTCTCATTTAACCCATTTCTGTTTTCCCATACCTTAACCCATTTATCATATCTGAAAATTCCCATACATCAACCCATTTAATACATTCCTCAATTCACATGCACTATCCCATTTATGCGTTTCAATTATAAAATCATAAGTCATTTGACACATTCACTTTATTCTATTTAACCATTTTTTACAATATGACAAATAATCCCTTCTACCATTTACAACGACTAGACACAACTATCATTAGCATCTCTTTATAATTCAAACTAACATGTCATAATATTTATCATGGTCTTTATTTCAACACGGATCAACCATATGCTTAATATCACAATTTTCCATGTTTGAAAATGTTGGCACACTTCATGGGTGGCCCTAAACCGGTCTAATCAATCTCAATGCATCCCATGGGGATTATGAAGGGTTTGAGTCATAATTTAGCCAAATGTTTTTACCAAAACTCACTAAAGGCATCAATTTCACAACATGAGGGATGAAATAGCATAGCCATATATGAAAAAATCAACTTCAAGACTATGGGATATTACTTGTAGACCACCTACCTCAATTCTGAAGATTAATTCTCACTTATCTTTGGACTTTGACATAGATTCTAACACCATTCAAATCCCCAACCTAAGACCTTCTGGAAAAAGTGGGTTTTAGGGATTCAAAATAATAATAACAAATCTACTAACAATTATTTGGAAAAGAGAGAAAAAATAAGCATTTGAATTATTCCGAGTATCGATCCATACCCAACAAAACTCAAAACTATCTAGAAATAAAAGAGATCGATCATTGGAAAGATTTGGGTGTTTCAGTTCATCTCCAGGGTTACTATAGAATAAATGAGAAGGAAAATAAGGTGATAAATCATAAATCATAAAGGTATAAAATGGATAAAATCCCAATTTTAATGTGGTACATGGTTTGGCCACACACCTTTTCAAACCGTGCTCCAATCATGTGCCATCCTCTATCCAAGAGGGTCTAGGTTGCATGGTTACCTGGGGAACCTACATGGTTTAAAAAACTGTGTACTAACCATGTGGAATGAATCTGTTAAATCCCAAACTATTTGGCCACCTTCTTTTCATGGTTTACCTAACCATGTACCCCTTCTTCCTAGCTAGTATGGTTTGGGTGCTCGATTACCCCTAACCATGCATCAAATGTGAAACATGCACTGGATGGCCATTTTTCCCATTCATTCATATCTCGAACCCCCATAACACCCTCGAGCCTCCTTATACACCCATTAAAAATTTCATTAACCATTATTAGGGTATTTAAAATAGTATTTAAATAAGATAATACCTTATGATAAGTCTAGGATCTTACACAAACAATGAAAGGAATTTGGTTTCTCTATGCTAGGATCTATGATTCCATTGATGAATTTCTAAGATTCATGGAGCACATGTGGTTACTGCTAGAGTAATTATTATTTGGATTATTTATCACAATGAACATACAACAATAATGGTCAAAAATTTATGAAAAAATTATTAATATGTGGTAATTACTATTTTAAATTAATTATAAATTATAAGTGAACAAATGATATCTCTAAAGAATGTGGGGTTAGTCCATCAATTTATTCAGTTTTATTGACTAAAATCAGTGAAATAAATAGTTGGTACTAGGTATTACCACTTCCATTATTCTATATATCCTTAAAGTATTCTGAAAGAATAAGAAAGTTTTTTGATACGACAACACATGAATTTTCAATGGAAGAGGATATTTAAAATAAATAAAAATAATAAAAAAAGGAAAACCCATAATTGAGGTGTCTAGAAATTTTTAATTGTATGAAACAACAAAGGAGGACTGTCACATTACCTTACTTCCTACCGTTTACATATACAATATTTTATTCATCAAGGTGGAAGTAGATTATCTACTGTATTTCACTAGATATGGGGAACTTTAAAGGACTTTTGTATCATATGTTCTTGATTGTTATACCATGGAAACTTATATAAATTAAAAATGGGCATTCATTTTCAGTAATATAGGAGTAAAAAAACATATTGGTTCCTTATAAGGAAGCTATATTCCCCTTCTAGTAGGGGATAATTTAATAATAATTCTTACCTAAAGTCTATAAACCAAGATCTTTTTGGGAGGTAACCTAATGTTTAAGGGATTTTTTTTACTTTACTTGGTTTATTTTAGTTTAAATTAGTCTATTTAATTTAATGACAAACTATATTTTCTAATACCCACTATTTATTTTATAGGACCTTGGATTATCTTGAGGAATAGGAAGATATTGAAGCCACTATCAAGAGGAGGATATGAACACACTTGGTGTGTTTCATTAAATTTATCTTATACACCTTCCCTTGTATCTTTTTCAATTAGATTAATTTTTTTAGCTACCAAATTTAGTTTTTCTAATCAGATATATATTATAGTCTAATTGTGGGGGAAATTGGAATTATGGTAACCCACTTGAACCATGTTATTTTTACTGGACTAGAAGATATGTTACTCAGGATTAACTCAAGGATTTATTTTTGATATCATATTTTTTAATATTTAAATTAAATCGGAATGTATGATTTATTAAAATTTTATATTGGAATTGACAATGGAATAAAAACTTGAGTGAGTTGATGAGTTTTTACTAGTAAATAAATTTTAAACATTCAGTTTCTAAGTTTTATTAATATTATAATTTCTTAGATTAATATGAGTAATATAAAAAAATATGTTTTATGTTTTCAATAATGAATGAGATCGAGTGTGTATAAAAGAGAATATAAAGAAGTTTTAAAAAATATATCCAATAAAAAATAGTTAAAATAAATATGAGATCCAATAGTCCATGATGTTTTTATGACTTGGATCTCATAAATAGTTATCAGAGGGTATCTGTTATTGTAATTTTTTATTCCTGGATTAGATAAACAAATGCTTGAATAAATTTTTTTGAGAGATGAATATCTAATTTCTCATATTACTTGATTAATACCCTTAATCTCAAATGATTCCCAGTTATTGGAATTGTACAGTTCTAGATATGATTAACTCATGCTCAAATAAGTTACTTTCATGCAATGAATTTAAAAAAAATACAAAAGGAGTGTGGTGTATGTATGCCCAATAACATGAGATAATAGAGGATGATGATTTTACTTTATTATAGAAATAACTGGATTATAAAAACCCATTAAACATTTAAGGTGGAAATTTATAATGGAGTAACTTATAATCAAATGTATTAGCTTCACTTAAGGCAATGATGAAATAAGTATATTTATTCATATTATTCTAAAAAATTCATAAAAATACACTATTTACTATATCAACATGAGTATGATGATAAAACTCACCACAGAGTGAATTATTTTGTGATAATGTTGAGTTTGATGCTTGAGGACAGGCATTATTTAATTATTGGGGCATGCAATTAGATAATAATTATCACAAATTTTCTAATATTTTTTGGAACAATTTTTAGGTTTTCATAAAAAAATCCTCTGTAATATACTAAGTTGAAATTTTTAGAGTTTCACATATTGGTTTTTGTAATCATGGAACTTAATTCCTATATTAAGTTATTTTTGAGACATATTTGAAACATAATTTTTGAACATTGGTTTCTCATTTGGTGATTTTATTTTATTAAATATATATATTAATAAAATTTATCCATTCATTCAATTATTTTTGAAATATGAAATTATTTTACTAATATGTTTTTTTATTTTATACAAAATTAACAAAGATAACCTAAAAAAAGTTTCATAGAGACTACTGCTTAAATTAGAAAATGAGATAGTAATAAAGAATCCATTAAGTCATGTTCCTCAGGATAAGAGAGCAATGATGAATCAACACTACCTATATTGCAATTAGACATTTTGAAAACAACCATGGATCTTACATCGGAACTCAAGAGGGAATCAACATGCCAAAACTAATTAATTTTTGAACTAAAGTCAATGTTTATATTTGAAACTATCTATATCCAAACTTTGGACAATGATGCTTAATCAACACATTTTTTGAAGTCCACACACATAGAAAAGTAATCCCAACATAAAATACATCACAAAACATTATTTTAAATGAAGTGAAACCATTTCAGTGACATTGTATCCCACACCCATTACAATATTTGATGCCAACATTAGAAATTACCACCAGACTACATACCATGAATCACCAACAATATTAAAAAACAAAATCTAGTTCTATTTTAAATCTCAACACATACAGTGACCCAAATCAAAAAAATCACGTGTTGCCTCCAAAAATAGTGTCATTTAGAGAATGTAGCTTGCATCCCTTAGAATCTAGAATCGTTATTTAAATTACCCATGAACATAATTCTATCATTGAATAATTATAATACACATGGAAAATTCTATCATGGACAGGTAATATAATGATTAATTGTGTAAACCATATCAATTTTATATGATACATAGAGACTAAAAGATTTTTCATAAAAAAATTCTAACCAAATTGGGTAAATCTTAATTTAACTATGAAGATGTAAATAGATCCTAAAGATAAGATGAATAATAGGATCATAGAGTTGGGAAATTAAATTTATTATTAAATAATAATGAATTCCAATTTTCATATGGAGAGATCCCTTACACATTCCATTCCATGTGGAATTTTTATATGACACCAGATGAAGAAGGGATGAGAGATGACTATTTAGAGTAGAGGAATAAATAAATCAAGGAACTCTAAATTGGGAGACTATCTCAACTAAGGAGGAAGAAAGAATACATGATAGAGGAGGAGCTAAGATAAACCATTAGATATGTGAAAAGAGTAATCCAAATTAGGATGAGAAAATCATAGTTAGGCGGAGTGGACATATCTTTATGAGATCACTATGATTTCTTTTCCCCTTTATTTAATTATGTATTTGAATTTTTTGAATTGGATTTCTCTTTATGTTAAATGTGGGATTTTTTTGAATCTGTTAATGTTAATATAATATACTTGTGAAGTGTTTGGTTATACCTTCCTTACATAATTCTCATCTTGTGATTAGTGGAGGGGTGATTAGTAAGTGTAGGTGAAGTAGCGAGAGTGGAATTTTACATATAAAAATGGGAATCTAAACACCATCACGAGATAGTCAAACTTTGAGTGTGGAAAAAGTAAGAGAGTTGACCCCTCAATAAAAAAACACGATTGAACATTATTTTCTATGGTGAGGGTATTATAGGGATTGAAACTTTGTAAAAATATGATTAAGTATCACACTAGTATTTGAATTAAAAAATACAAGATTAAGAACCAAAACATTGTGATATAGTAGTATCACATAGCACTATTGAACTAAAAAATCATTACTCCCACCTGATAGTTGTAAGGAAACCTTACGTAGACCTACTTTTTCATTATTAAAGCTTAAATATTGACTTAAAATACCACTACTAATTAGTTTTTGGTGGTTTTTTATTACATAAACTTGGTTAATAGGTGAATGTAGGTAATTCTAGTTGAATTACATTCCCCCTTCAAGTGTATATCACTCTAGTAAATGTGTAAATCCTGGTTATGAAATCTAGTCTAGGATATTTTATTTATAATAGTACACCTATCTCATATGTGACAAAATAACCCGGTTTAATCCATAATGTCACCCAAATTTTCCCACTATAAGCCCCAAATTGTAATCCTGAATTCCATGGTGACAAGTACTAGGGTATTATATAAAGAAAAATTGGAATGATTTCACCATAAAAAACATGTTATAAGATATAGATAAATATATAATCATGATAGATATCATAAAACATCACATGTCAAGAACAACCCAAACATAAAGGTAATAACCAAAATCTGGATAATTAGGTATAAAAGAACAAATTTAAGACCACCAATATGGAACCCAAAGAAACCCATGGACCCATATCCTCATGACCATATGTCACCACCATCCCAACCCATAAAAATGAAACATGATCTTAGAGAAGCATCCTCCACGTGACTCCTTTTTCTTTACCTATATCTTGAAAAATCATTTCTACAAACTCCTAAAGGAAATAGTAGGATGTGATCACTAAAGCTCAGTAGGATACTGCCAAGAATCTATATAAAGTCTTTTTTATATGAATCCATTAGTTCTTATATAAAAATATTTCTAAAAAAATTCCCAAAATGAGTCATTTTCCCATACAAAATCATCATTTGATTTTTTTAAAAAACATTTCATATCTAAATAAAAAAATCAAAATGACACAATATTTATCCATGAGGAATAAGAAGACGAGTAAATATTTTTCAAGAATAAATATACATATCAAGTGGGAAAATAATCACATAAATTTATATGCATGCAAAGTGTCATCAAAGAAATAAAGGCAGTATCATAAAACAAAGGTGTACACAAATAATATAAACAATAAACACTATCTGATATAATTGAACTCTATATTTTGAAAACCTAAATTTCCAAGAAAGGATACCCACCAACAACCATGTAATCATGAGAACCTACCCTAGTGATATCTACCTTCACTAGGTATCACATATTTCTAGTTTCCCCATACCCCAAGGTCCTAATGTGCTATTACATATCAATAATGTTCAAGAAAAAAAATTCACATTTCATAAACATTTACCAAGAAAATTCCATTTTATTTCTATGCCCATATTTTCATAGAACATTTTATAATTATATCCTCACCAATTTATTTCATGAAAAACCAATTCCTTTTTAAAACAATATTAGAGGCATTTTATTAAATACATATTAGTTTTCAAATAAAAATCCAATTAAAAAAAATTACATCGACAAAAAAGATCAAATTCACATCTCATGGATTTAAAATCATTACATTAATAAACTAGAAACAAAGGAAATCACAAGAATATAATATATTCTAAGGGCTATACCATATGATAGTGAAAACTATATTAAGAATAAACTAAACATTGTTTTCTTTATGACCCAACCTTCCCCAGGATATGAACCTTGTCATGTGACCCCATGGGTCTCCTATAATTCCTCAGTTTATTTCATAGCACACCCCAAGATATTAACCATCAAGGTTACTTATCAAACTATTGAATTTTACCATATTCCAACACATCTTATTTTACTTTGTTTTTTCCTCACTCACTCACACCCTAAGAAACTTCCTAGGAGGTCACCCATCCGGAAACTACTACAATCTAATACTTTATTAACTATGAATTTCTAATTAAGTAGGATCCCAAAAAAGAAGTAATGGATTATTCAAATGGGAAATAACATTTAGCATTTTAAGTATCACTTTTATAGGGGTGTTATACTCTCCCCTATTTAAATTGAAACACCATCTCTGTGGAAATCACACCTCAATCCCTAGCAGTGCTGTAACACTTCTGACCGAGTATTGGATCTTATAACATTTTTAATGACATGAACATTCCAAGACCAAGAAACTAGTCATCTAAATCCATAGGTATCCTATAATACCGTGATTTACTTCTTATAAAACCAGTAGATATTACCCATCGAGTTCACTTACCAAACTAATGACTATCCCCATAGAAAACACATTTTCTTTCAGTGTTTTTTTCTCTATCTCTCTTTCACACACTAGGAAACTTCATAGGAGGTCACCCATCCAAAAACTACTCTAGGACAAGACTCACTTAACTGTGGAGTTCAAATCAGGTAGGCTCCTGAAAATAAAATCACAATTTGTTTACATGGGTATTAATATTTAGTCTTTTATGTCTTACTTTTCCATGGGTGTTACTTCATAGATTCCACACACATCATTACACCCATCCATTTTTTTATAAAAAACTCAACCATGAATAAATGTAACCAAAACCAATACATGGGGAGATGAACTGATAATCATCCATATTTTTTCTACAATTAACCTATACACATATAGGGTAATGTGAAATTATCCCTACACATTTTTATAAAGCATGTAACTCAATATGTTTATATGTAACCAATGTAATGAGGTATCAAAAAATTTATATTATAAGATAATATGATTCATCATAATAAATATTGAGTAATTTGGAAAAATCTTGACCAATTAATGGTGATTTATATATCATGACATCATTATTTTCATTTTTACTTCTCACAAATACTCATTTATAACCAATAAGTTTAATCCCTTATAGGGTTTTCAAAATTGATCCAAAAGCCTCACATCTAAAAATTTAGTCTAATTTAGATTAGATTACTAATTTTCTTATATCCTTATATGATATATTCAATATCAATCCATTTATTTAGGGTTTTTAACCTCCTCATTTTTTACCAAATTATATAAAATTGTGTCATAAATAGTGGTCTCTCCTCAGTTCCAACCTCTACTAGTGTGAATTTTTTTATAAAATTTTCTTTCTGACCATGATTATATAGTATAAGTACACTTTTTTATTAAGTAATTTCATGATCAAGTAAATTTATATTTTTCTCACTACTTTTAACATTCGTAGATATCATGGATTTATTTATTTTCTTATTATAGGTATCCTTATTTTGATCACTTGGATTTTATATAGTTTTTTAGTTTTTGTGAGGTGTTTATGATGTGGAATATTTTTTGGTTGAGACTGATGAGAGTTGGTTATAAATAAATGATGGAAAATTTGGGGTTATTTGATAGTGTATAGAAGAAATTATTAATATATAGGAGTTTTTTTGTGGAAAACTTTATATTTCAACACTTTTAGGGGTTATGCCATTGCTACTAAAGGTAATAGTAACCCATGAAAAGTTTTATGTGGTTAAATTTAATTGATTATGGGTATGATTTTTATATTATAAGTTTATATTTGATATATCATTTGAGGAGAGGATACCCTCTATTTTTAATTCCATATATTTAAGTTTAGAGGGAATTTAAAGGTACAATTACTATTCAAAGAATTCTAATAAGGGTATTTTTTTAAAAGGATTTATTTTTTTATAATAGAGGGGGTACCTTGTTATTATAAGTTTTAAAGTAGAATCTTTGATCTAGATGGTTGTATTAATTCTAGAAGGATAATTTATAAATGGTTTTCTAGTTTTCTTTATATTTTGTGATATATCTTTTAGGTCGGTGTTTCCAACATCCTCATTTTAGAACCCATATGAATATCAACATGATTTTGTATTATGTAGTATGGAAGTGGATTTTATTATCCATATGATTATATTTTATATTCGTTTTCCTTTCATTTACATGAATGGAATGTTGGGTTTTTTTGGATGGATTGAGACCTTGGATTTTAGTCTCATTTTATAAGGTAGGTAACCTAATAAAAGTTCCTTGAGAATTATGTAAGGTGGGGGAATTCATTGGGTGGGACTTTAGATGATTGTAATTCTATGGGTAATAGACAAAATTTTTATAATAGAACATGGTGAGTTAATGGAAGATGTGTATTACTTAAAATTATTTTTGGAAGGTGTATATAAGTCTGGTAGGTTTGGAATGATGATTTTACTTTGTGAGTTTCCATGCATTTTGAAAATACACCAATATGATTAGTGAAATCACTAAGGGATGGTGAATTGGTGATTTATAATTCTTTTTATGTTTTCACTTTTGAAAAATATTCACTATTTTGTTGAGATAATTAAATTCACTATTAAATGAAAGCATGCACACCAAAATCAAGGAACAATATATTTATGAGGTTCACCTCTCAAGATAAGAAGTTTAATCCTTAGTGTGATTTAAATCACCCATGATCACTTGAATCTCGAGTATTATTCTATGTATTAAAATGTCAAAGGTTTATCCATGAACTCAAATTACACATCTACTAACCGTGTATGTATTTCCTACAAATATATAATGATTTATAGTGTTTTTGTAACAAGAAGAGAGTCCTCCATGAATGCAGAGATCAATCATGTCATCACCATGTAGTTTCTTTTTAACTTACTATCCTATAAGTCTTTTATTCTGCTTTTAATTATGCTAAAAATCACATTTCTTTATTCCTATATCCTACTCTATTTTCCCCCACACACTTTACTTCTTATTTTCTAATTACACAACATTAATATATTTTACCCAATTGGAATTGGAAATTAAAATTTGAATTTCTAACTTATTAAAACTACCAATCAATATATTTTTCTTATTTTTGAGACTTTGGACTATCCAGGACCTCTTAATCACCAATAACGCGATTTAGGGACTTTATAGAGAAAGTAGAGTATCCCCTTAGGTCATAAAAGAGCCAAATCATCCAATCCACTCAAATTTAGAATTCATCTCTTACCATGGCTGACATCACTATGTGTTGGAACCCATTTTTGTCCAACTATTCTAAAATACATGGAAACTACTCTCAAAACTCATAGAACCATGTCATTTTTTACTTTAAATTTCAAATAAAGATTCTTTTCTTTCACTACATCATACTCTATAGCATGTAGGTCTCTCTTTTAGAAACCCAACTATTTCAATCCTTGGGAATGAGTCACCGCGATACTTTGAGGACTTATCAAAATGGTCACAAAGAGTGGAATATGTTGTGGTAATATCTATTTATATTCCCACAAACCTATTCTTCTTTAGACACCATGAAAACTGTCATGACATGTTCATGCTCACCATTTTTCATAGAAAAACTTCTCAACAGAAATTCCCATTGAATATGCACCACAGTGTGGTATTCACCATATTATATCTTATCACGCACAAATTAAGGGCCATAATAGAAAAAAATGAGCCTCATCATTTCCCATAGGTAAATTTTAAATATAAAATTACACTTAAACTCTCGTTGTATTGGTGATATTTCCCTTTCCATGTAGTTCCATTTCTCCAGAGCACTACGGTCTGTTCTACATAGAACCACATCATATGAGGGACTTATTTAGACTTAGGATAACAAAAAAAGATGGTGTTTTATGAATATCCACCATTTTATCTTATGAGTTAGTTTCTATGCCTATTTACAATGTTACCATGTCATAGTGATGTCACCTTTACTTTAAACAATATCAAACTCAACTCTTCAACCTCAATACTTCTTCCATGTTCTACAAATCATTCAAAAATAATATAATAAACAACATCTCAAATGGATCATCATGAAACTCTCGAGTTTGAACATAATTTATGTTTTTATAATAAAATACAACACAACCATCATATCCACTCATCTTATATTAATATCTACTTCAATGATGGGATAAATAATCTATAATACAACTCCCACACTCAATAATACCCCCTTTGATTTTTTTGGAAACCATTGAACCTAAATGTCTATAAAAATTAAAACCATTTATAAATGAATCATCATTTAATAATTTTAAGCATACATGAGTGAAATTGGTGTAGGAAACAAGAAAAAGAACAATAAAATCACGTTGTAGAAAAAAAGTGACTTACATTCACTTAATAAAATCCCTTGATCCTATTAAAAACAATTGAAAAATAAACTTATTTTAGCTCTTGATACCACATGATGTAATAAAATATGACGCAATTGGATACCAATTGTGTATCAACTTCAACTCTTATTTCACTTTAAAAAAATGTTCACATAAGATACAAATACATGGTCCATCATTGATGCTCAACAAAACTATTAAAATAGTTAACAAATCATAGAAATCACACTCCTGCATTATTATCTCATGTATGTATCCTTTGAATAACTATATTCAAATACATGAAAATACTAAATAAGATACCTCTCTCCCATTTAGTGAAAAAACTTATCAATTTATACTCTCTATAAAATTTATCTCCCTATTTGTAAATGAATAATTTATAGCCCCATGGGTGTAATTAATTACCACATGGTTACAAATTTTTATAAATTTATAAACATTTAAAAAACAAAGCACTAAACTATAGTGTAGTATAGGAATTTCAAGTTCGAGGTCAAACCCATAGAGATAGGGTTAGAGAAAATATTAATAAAATAAAATAAACTTAAACTAGTTATGATTTTTAGATATTGAACCTATGATATTTGGAATAATATTATTGAAGAAAGTGAGAGAAAAAAATATAATATGGGTGCTGGTCATCAATGAATCCAGGTTCATGGGTTGAAAAGGTATGTAATAATTAATTAAAAATTGTGCAGTCACCAGAATCGGGTCCTAGTGTGTACAATGGTCATGTAAAATGCTCCCCATCCTAAGTTCTCATTTTATCATGGCTTGGTACTTAAGATTACAAAGAAAGAGTAACCCATAACCTAATTTATACTTAATTAAGAGACAAACCCAATGGTTATGGTGGAAGGATAAACTATAGATCACACATTAACCAAATTAATTCAATCGACTCCAGCAATGGTTATGCTCAAAGAAAGAAATGAATTTAACCCATTACCCAACCATACTCACAATGGTCATGGAAGAATAAATTAGGGAATGTATATAATTTAAGAACCAATATTAAATCCATAAATTAATTGGAATAATAAATAAAATACCTCATATAATCAATCCTTGTTCATCATGCATTTAAAGATGCAAATAAATCACCCCATCATGATAACCATGGGGGTGAAGAAAATAATAAAAAAAATACTATATAAAAGTAACATCAGTAGGGATCCATAATGATGCACGTTTATTTGGAAGGCGTACTTAGTTGAGCTCACTCTAGAATGCTCTAAAGCAGTGTCTAAGGGGGTATATAATTTAAATACAGAAATCAATATAATAAAACACCATAAAATATATGAATGAAATATAATAATAAATAATATAACTAACATTAAAGAGATTTATGTTTTCATTTTTCTCCCCCATTAAAAACAATATCTAAAAAAAATGAGAGAAGGGAAAAATATTATACCTTATCCATGATAGGAATGGGGATAATATCCCATTTTATCCTAAAATTTTGAAATGTTTCCTTTGAACTTTTTTAGTGACCATAACTAATATTTTATCCAAGGTAGTAAAAATTTGTTGATTAAAATCATTTATAATCACTAGTTATTTGATGAAGTGATACTTGAAATAAATGTTCTTGTAACTTTAATACTGAACAATATTCTTTGAAAAATTAATAACACTTTGATTATCACATTCCAAAAATAGTGACAACTCTACTTTCACTATATGGTATTCAAATTAAGTTCCCATCCTCATCACTTGGGTATTGGATTGAGATACAACCACATATTATCCTCCATTATTAATAATTCTCATGAAATTATGATTCTTTGTGCAAAAATACACATACATCTCTCCCAAAAACAAATCTTCTTTGGATGTAGATCTTATATCATCTAAATTACCTTCTCAATATACATTTTTGTAGCAAAAAATAGAAAACCTTCCCTTTTTGTCATATATCAACACATAATATAATGTCTCCTTTATGTATCTATGAAGTATTTTCCAAACCATTAGATTGGACACTTTTGGTGCACTTCGAAATCTAGAATAGAGGATGAGAATACTAGACATTATCCGATCTAGAAATAGTTAAGTATAATAAACTACCAATATTCTTCCATAATTTTTTAATGATAACTTATTTTTATTCCACATATTTTGATAATTGGGTTCCAAATGAGATAGGTTCATAAACTATATTTGAATCAACTATTTCAAAATTATTTAAAATTTATTGAGTATACTTCTCTAGAGAAATAATGAGGTGATTTTTCCCTTGAAAAATTAATAAACCTAGAGAATATCTCACCTCACCAAGTATGGGAATTTCAAACATATTACTAATTTTTAATCCAAATATTCCCAATATTCTTCTTCATTTCTAGAAAGTATGATTTCATTTTCATAGACAATAATAATGAGTGATATCTCATTGTTGTATTTAATGTTTTTTTCAAATCATCCTTTACTGAAAAAGAACTTCTTCAAGAATGTATCTAACTTTGAATACCAATCTCTTGGGATTTTTTCAACCTATATATATCCTTATTTAACCATTAAGCATATTTCTCATAATTACTAGGCAGAAATAAACTCAATTTATTAATGTAAATCTCCGTATCCAACTCTTAATTGAGGATGAAAGACTTGACATCTATTTGAAATATTTTGTATTGTCTTTGTGCTATAACAGTACAAAACATTCTTATGGACTCAAGTATAGAATTTTGTGTGAATTACTCATCAAGTTCAATTCCTTAAACCTAATAATTACATTTTTACAAAAATCATTCTTTATTTTTAAAAACTTGATATCTTTCATTCTACCTATTTTAGAATACCCATTTTGTTCTAATAATATTCTTATCTTCAATATTGGGTACTGATTCCTTTGTTTTATTCTTCTATATCTATTCTAATTATTTGTTCATGAAATTAACCCACTCTTGATTCTCTAAATATTGATCAATATTACTTAGTTCATCTAGATAAATAATTGAGATTTTTCATGATATCCTCAAGGTTATTATAGTTTGAACCTACTATCATTATTATCAAATGATTCTTTGGACCTTCATATATTTTCTCAGTCTTATATGAGATGAGAAAGTTTGTTGTTTATTACAGAAATTGGCTAAATCATCATCCTCAACATGAACTCCTTTAGAATTATCACCATTTTATGAACCTTTTCAAACTTTTTAATAAAAAAACTTCATATTCATCAGTTATAGAACATTATAATTCATGTATGTATTATTTCATTACATGTTACAAATCTTTAATATTAGAAGTGTCAATAATATTCATTGTATACTTGTTGTAGTGTCAATATCCTCCTCTATTTAGAGAATAACCCAGAAATAATCTATCAACGATTCATTTAACAAACATCCCAATATGTTCACCTTTGAACTTAATAATGAAGTCTTTCAAAATAACAATGAGTACTTTAAAATTTTAGTATTCTTGTAATATATTTCATATTATGACATGCCATAATTTGGTCTATATAAGTAGTGATTTTGAATGTGAACTATCCAATAGACTATCTACAAAATAGTAATAAGTATAATCTTCTATAAACATAGTCTGAGATATCTTCACCAAGATTATATTATTCCATTCAACAACACCATTTTTTGTGGTGTATATGGTGCACTGAGTTCATAGAGCATACCCTACTTCACCAGGTAAGCTTTAAATCATCCATTAATTTACTCAACACCATTATATTTTTGAATATTCTTTAAGGAGTAACCATACTCTATGAAAATTTAAAAAATATTTATAGCCTCCAGATTATGTTTCATAAACATAACAAAATTAATGTGAAAATATTTACTAATAAAATAAATAAATAAATTATGTACATTTTTGATTACTTTATCATGTGACCACATACATCTGAATTCATAAGCACCAAGGGATGAGATGTATGAATCTTAAATTTCTTGTGTGAAGAATTTTTGATCTTCCCATTTTGACATGTGGAGAAAATACAGCTTCTGTCTCTCTTTATCTTCAGGAAATCACAAAAAATTTCACTTTGAGTAATATTTCTTAGATTCTTTTATCCAGGATGGACAAAAATTATATGCCATAGTTTATTTCTTCTTTCAAATGAAGTTAACATGAATTCTAAGCATCATTAACTTTAAATTTATTAGTCTTAGTTTACTATCCTCTTATCACAATCCTTACATATTCAAAAATTCCCACCAACAAACCATCTTTTTGGAAAATCACCTCATTATCTTCATGAAAGATCTAACAAACACTCAAAAATTTGTGTTCCAACACATCAATATACATGGTATTATTTGAATCAAACTTCTAATTTCCAAACTCATCTAAAACAAAACCTTTAATCTAGAGTGTCCCATCAATTACTAATGTTATCAAATATTCTTTATAGTATTCAATATTCTTTAACAACACTAAGTCACCTATAATATATGGAGACCATCTAATAATCAATATCCATGGACATTACCCTCTTGATACTTTAAGTGAAACTTCTACAAAAAGATATTTTTCATTACCTTTCTACTTCTTCTATTGAGACTTATGATTATTTTAATTCATGCTTAGTTAGTCTATTAAAATGGAAAGACAAAAATATAAATGATGAACAAGCTGGTCACATCACCCAAAATATTCTTCTAAATATTGAAATCAAATCTAAATGTTTAGTTAAAAATTTTATGCTTTCCTCTATGAATTTCTTTATTTAGTGGGATTAATCTGCCTCCATTTCTTCCTCCTAAACATTTTAAATTCATATAAATGTTTACAGTCAAACCAACACACTCTTACTATATTCCCAAATTCTATTTAGTGCCAAATGTTTCCATAAAAAACATATATTCCTCTGTAGATATTTTTCTTTCCAAAAGATAACACTTGAATTTCTTCATTATTTTTACAATAAAGTTTTATCCTTTTTATGAACTAAAATTATTGTTGCCTCTTGATTTTTTTTTACTTTTTTTTCCATCCTTTTTAAAATCAGCAATTGTATTAGTTTTTTATTTCAATATTATGTTCCCAGGATTTCTAGATATCTAAGAATCAGTTTACTTGGCCATAATCATAGTCTTATTAAATAATTTATTAAATTTATTCTTCCCACAACTATTTTAATTATATTTTCTATTCTTCAAAACTGATATTTATTGGTATTCTTAAACATAATTCATATTAAAGAATTCTCTAACTTCTTGGACTAATTTATGAATGTTGAATCTGAGCATGCCCAATTCATTTTATAAATTAATAATATTTTATGGAGAAAGTTCAAGATCCTTATCCATTTTCTTCATTATTTAATCTATATTGTTATTTTAAGTCTTCCAATCACAAGGAAACTTCTTTAAATCATAAAAATCTATTAGTAACTTTGATTATTTATCTTTAAAAATACTTTTTCTTATACCAGAGGACTGATAATATTTTTTCAATTTCCTAATATATTTTTACAATTTAGTGTTAGTAAAAACATAATACATTAACTATATCTTCAGGAAAAACTCTATTTTAGTTTTCTATTTACTCCCAACTTCACTAATTTCATTAGTAGTGAGATTTTCTTCATTAACCTTAGCAATAAGTAACTTCTCATTAATATAACTGGACTACTTTCACTTTATTCAAACATATATAACAAATTTATCTATTTGTATTTGGGGAAATTATTACCCTTTTCATTAAAATAAAACCTTTCCCTACTTTCTTTCTAATTTTATCATCTTATTTGTCTTTCATATTCTTGATATCTTATTTCTTCTTCTTTAAATTTGGATTATTTTTTAAAAGTGTCCAATAGATCCACACATGAAGGAATGTAGTGGATTCGTCCCTTTATACTTACCTTTTAATATTCTCACTTTTCTAGAGATAAGATATTTTTTAAAACTTTTCATCTACTTTCCCATCTGAGTCAGAATATCCATCTTTATCATCTTCAACTTCTATCATTTTATTTTTCTAACACCCTGTTACCTTCTTTAAGGTACATCCAACCCCCTTTTTTGATCTATTTATGTTTAGGGATTTTATTAGGTTGTTTTAGGTGATTTTTGAAAAATTTAAAATGTTTTTGGGGATCAGTATGGTCAGACCATAGTTAGGTAAAACTATGTGGTTTGTCCTAGCAAATCGTGTGCCCCATTGAGAGGGTTTGGAGGGTGGAGAATAGTTATCACATGTTTTTTTTCAAAATTGTGTGGCCACCCCTCTAAACCATACACCATTCAAATGTGAAGGTTTTCATGGTTATGACAGGGTTAAACTAACCATTCAACCAAACTGTATACCCCATCCAAAATCCTAGTAAGGGAGTATAGTTAAGATGCACATTTAGTCATAACCCTACAGCCTGTACAGGAAACCGTGTGTGAAGATTTTTATTCCCTAAAAAATTATTTTAAAAATATAGGGACCCCCAATTTAACACCTAATCACCCCCATTACACCCTAATTTGATTTATTTATCTTTAGAGGATCATAAGAGGTGACATTGACTCCTCCAATCTCTTATATTTATAGACTGAAGCACCATTGATTTTGTTTTATATACTTCCAGTATATAAATATCCTCTTCTTTAGTTTCTCACAATCTTCAATTATCTCTTTATAGAGTGATATATAATCATCTATTGATGGATATAATCATTAATTTTATGGATCTTGATTCTATGCTTGTTTTCTTGATCTCTATTGCATTCGTTCATCATTGGTTTTTCCCATTGTGGGTGTTGTTCAGGTTGATCATGTTATAAAAGGTAGGTGGTTACATACGGATTTACCCTATAATTAAAACCATAATTTATTTATTTATTTAAAATGAATTTCTAATGGATTTAAAAACAAAATTTTTTGATGATTTGACTTTTGATTTTAAAAGGGCATGAAAATTATGAAAAACACCCAATTTTACTAGAATTGAAATTATTGGATGGAATTGATAAAAATGATGAATTGAATTGAAAGCTAATTTTATGAAATTAAATGATTGTGATTCTTTGTAAAATTGTCTTAAAATGAAATTATATTTGAAATTGGATGAAATTAATAAAAACATATGATTATCTTTTGAAATTGAAAAGGCATGCTGAACTTGAAATTATGAATGATGAAATGATTTGAAACGAATTATTTTCCCAAGAATTAATGAATGAATTATTTATTTATTGAAGAATATCTGATCTTGAGTAGTTAGTGGATGATTAAGATAATAATTAAAGGAATATGACTATATAGCAATGGATTGATGATGAAAACTCTAACTAAACATAGTTCAACATGATTTCCCCAAATGGGATGTTGATTGATTAGTCCCATTGAACTAAACCTTGGCACATGTGCACACATAATTGATCTTTGATTGATTATTGAGTAGTGTGAGGATCCGGGAGTCTGGAACTAATATAAATCATGTCTTATAACCATGGTGATTCTCTTCATTTGACTTGATTATACATGCCATTTCTTATATAACAATTTCATTCATTCCATATATTTATATAAATGTTTTATATAAGATGTTCATTTAATCATGTTTTGATATACCTTCTATCTACTTGATTTCAAATCTTATTTTGATTGAAAATATATAAATTCCATTCCACATATTTTTTATTTAATCTAAAATAAAAAATGGTTTAATTATTTTGGAATTGATTATAGAACACTTGGTGAGACCCTACTGGGATATTTTTCTCACAATGTACCATTTTCTTCCTGAATTTTTAGATTTTATTATGCCAGGTCTAGGTAAAGGAAAATTTACTCTTAGAGGATGTGAGTGTGTTTGTTTTTCGGGACATAGAGTGATGATGGTTACCAGTGGAGATATAATTCACTTACTTTATAGGGTTTGTGGGACTTGTTCAGGATGGATATTTTTGTCTTTTGGATGATGTTTTTCTTTGGGTTTTATCTACATACCTGTGGTACTTTTTCTCCTTGAATAGTGTTTTACATACTAATTTTTTTTGTTTTATTTTATGCTATCTTATATAAAACCCATTCTATTATATGTTTAAAATGATGAAAGGTTCTAGTCTCCAACCTGTGGGAATCAGGAATGCCCTTCGAGCTCTATCAAGGCTGGACTAGGTCTCATTATACCCGGTTATTAGTTTTGGTTCATGAAAAAATGGTATCAAAGGTAGGTTGAATGTATTTTATGGATGTTAGTATATATTTTGAGATGTCCTAGTAGATAGAAGGTATGATTTTCAGGAATTAGAAGGTATTTTTGAGCAATTTCCTTCCCTAATATCATCGTAGTGAACCTTAAGTAACTATGGGTGTGTGGGAAAAGTGTCCTTGAGGAAAAATTCAATTTGATTCTAGTATTTTCCTAGTTTGATATGATTGTTATAAAATCCCATAAGTTTTATATTCCCATATATCTTTATTGATTTGATGATCTGAGTATCCATGATGACGTTTGCAGTGTTTCTTATTAATATTTTGTAGCGTCATGACTCTAAGAAGATATTTAAATAATCTAAATGTGGAATATTCTGGTGAACCACAATAAGTGAATCCTCTATTTGAATAAAATATTGTTTAGATTGTGGTGAGATCTATCCAAAATTTGGGATAAGTTGCCACACCCATTCCCGTTCATTCTACCATAGTGAAACCATGACGGGATGAAGTTAGAGATCATGTTTAGGAGTTTATTTTCAAGAAACATCCATATTTTAAAGGATAAAATAATCTTTAAGAGGATGAGGATTGGTTGAAAAATATTTGGAATATTTTTGATTTCTTGGAAACACTTGAAGCTGTAAAAGTAATGTATAGTACCTTTAAGCTAGAAGGACCCTATAAGAGATGGTGGGATTCATTGGTTATAGCGAAGAAACATGAGGGTTTTGAGTGGAAATAATTTAGAGCTCTTTTCATGAAGCAGTTCTATCTAGAGTCAATGGTCTTGGTGAAGTCTATGGAGTTTATCAGCCTCTATAAGGGTGATAAGACTATAACTCATTATGAAAATCATTTTGATTAACTTTTTATGTTTTCTACTAAGGTAGTGAAGAATGAGAAACTGAAGGCTGAAATATTTGAGATGTGTATTCAATATAATATATGATATTAGGTTTTAATAATGAAACTCACATCTTATATGGATGTGTTTGATAGATAGTTGATGACCAATCTTGATATAGAAGGTAAGTTAGTGTTGATGGGTGTTCCATTCACTCCCAGTGGTATTAATATTAGTTCCTTTAAAAGGAAAGAGGAAGCATGATGAGTCTCGTAGTGTATATCGATAGAAGGTTTCATACAGACCTCTTGGAGTGTCTAGGAGAGGCCATTTGACTTGATTTTAGTGTGGAAAGGTTGGGAATTCAAAGTAGGTTTGTACTAAGGTACCCAAGATTTTTGGTTCATACAGATGTTCAGTCACCTAAAGAAGTTATATCATATATTTTTTTCTCTCTTCACAATGGAACATGATCATGAGGTCCTAAAATTACTAGGGTATAATTAGATACTTCAATAACTATGGGGTTCCAGCCATATTAATCTAGAACAAAGCTTCTTACCCCAGTGGAAGAGTCTCTAGAGGAAGCTGATGGAGGTCCAGCGATTGTGAGAGGTACCATCACTATATCATTATATTTAGTGACTACCTTATTTGATACCGGTGAATCTCATTCATTTATATCAACTTGTGTTGTGAATTTGATAAATATTACTATGGATCCTATGTCGTATTTGATGGATATTACTACACCCATCAAAATAAAGATAGAGTAGGGTATTTGATGTCACTTTTAAATTTTCTATCTATCATAGATTGATATCACTTTGAATTTTCTAATTATCAACATGAAAGATATAAAAATCATTATTAGGATATATTGACTAATTTTCCATAAGGTTTCAGATTGGATTTTTTCTTTAGTGGGTATCCTTTACTATGCCTGATGGGTTGTGCCGTGTTTTTCACGGAGATTGAAACCTCAGGTTGAGTAGAGAAAGACCTTGTTTTATAGAGTTGGGAATGGTAGTATCATTATTTTCTTTTGACCTGGAGTGGTAATATTTGAGTGGGGATCTCCATCCAGCCATTTTGAAGTATCCCAAGGTGTTTCCATCTAATTTTTTTGACTTTACACCGGTAAGGTAAGTAGAGTTATCTATTGGTACTAAGTTCCCAACCCATATCTATTCAGTCTTACCATAAAGAATCATCATAACTAAAAGAGTTAAAGATCTAGTTTGGTGATCTGTTAGATAATGGATTTATATTCCCGAGTGTGTCACCTTGGGCGGTGCCAATGATTTTTGAAAATAAGTCTGATAGAACACTTCACTATTGTTTTGATTTATAGAAAATCAATTGAGTTATGATAAATAATAAGTATACATTAAATTTGATAGTTGATTTGTTTGACCATTTGAAAGTGGCTAAGTGGTTCATGAATATTTATCTTCTATCTGGTTGTCACTAGTTTAGAATTGATGAATACAATACCCTAAATACCACCTTTAGGAGTAAATATGGAAATTATGAATACCTTGTTATTCCATTTGATCTAACTAATGATCCTACAGTCTTTATAGTACTGATGAAAAATATATCCCATGAGTACCTTAACTCATTCATTGTAACAACCCCATATTTTATGATAAGTATTATTTTTAATTAATTTGATGTCATGTGTTTTATGCTACAACAAGATTATCTTGTTCTATATTCCACACTGTATTAGCTTGTAGTATACGCAACACTATTCTTAGATTGTGTTACACACAATTTCAAGTTCGTTTTATAATAGTCATTCTACGCAACATTGAGTGTATATATATATATATATATTCAATGTATAAATGAAATATGGTTGGATTCCGTTATAAAAAACAACAAAGAAGTCTTGCACTACACGCAACCCCTACTTGCCTTGCATTACATGCAATCACGACCTTCCTCGATAGAGTGTGTTGTACGCAATACTGGGTTTCACTAAACAACGATATATGGTAATAATATTATCACAAACTAGAAGTTATGAATATTATTAACTACATATTGAATTTTATAACATTATTATTCATCTTACAAATTTTCTAGAACATGGTATGAGAACAAAATAATTTTTTTGGGTAAAATAAGTATTTTTCAAAAAATGCAGTTTTTCCACCTTTTGATGGCGCACCCACATTAAATCTAGTTTTTGACATGTTTATAAGTTCAATTTTACAAAATAAACTACTTATTTTGAATCAGGATATAAAAATTTACATTGGATAAAGTTTTGATATTTTTCTGATAACTTTCATATTTTAATGAATAGTAAAAACACGCTATATTTTAATTAAAAACAACTTTTTTTCATCGTAATAATTTATATGGTTAAATTATAATATTGAATGGTTTTAAAGTATAAATAGAATATATTTTTACCATTTAATATATTTTATTTCATTAGAATTGATTTTACCTTGAATTCGTAGGTTAAATCAATTCAATCTTTTGTAATGTTTTAAACAAAAACCCATTTTCTTTCAACAACATGATTAATTTTAATTTAATTTCTGCAACTTTTTTGTATTGAATTTAGAAAAATGGATTCCATATTTGGAATCAGTGGGTCCAAATTATGTTAATAGGCTAATTGTTTATTTTTGGGCATTATGAATAGTAACTACGGTAAATTTTATTTACCATAGTTAAAGGTAAGTCATGTAATTATGGGTAAATATAAGACTATAAAATTACCCTAACACCTTCCAAAATCCTATTGTATGACTAAAAGTAGACCCATATCACCTAAGGGTTGGATTAGATTCATTTAATAGATTTTTTTCTATGAAAATAATTTAATTATTATTAAAACCAAAGAAAGTGACAACATGTCACTTTTTTAAATATTATAAGTATAATAATTTTAGTTTAGTGATAAACTTCATGAAACTTTGATATAAATAGTATACAGAAAGATAATAAAATTATGTAAATCATATGAATTTATTTAGAATTTTTAGGGATTAAATAATTATCATTAAATGTGACATAATAGTGATGTTGATATTATTTTATTAAGAGAAATATCAAATAAATGGTTTTAAAAATATTAAAATAAATATTATATGAACTGTTTAATGTGCTACACTAATTTTATAGATAATTATGACATGTTATAAATCTATTAAATCTTTTATTTATAACATATCTTTTGTATATTGTTTATTTAAATTCAAGTAAATGAATAGTGTCAAAATTGACACTATTGTTATTTTATAAAAATAACATATTATAAAATTTTTTAAAAATCACAAAAATATTTAAAAATTATAATTTTAAATTTATATGGTCTAAAATGTCATGAATTGTAAAATTATGGAAAATTCACAACACATATGTAATTATTTATAATAATTTAAAATTTAGAATATTATTACCACAAATAAAATTAAATTGATAAATAAGGATAAATCAAGTTGATAATGTTTAAAATAAATTCCTAACATGTCTAAATTTTATTGGTTGATGATATTAAAACCCTATCTCATCTAATATTCTGATATGAGTCATTTTTGAAGTTTTTAAGTGGGGTTGGGATTTAATATAAACTAATATTTCTTATATTTCCAAAGCTGCCCCTCTCCTCCCTTATAAAAGGGCATCTCCTCCCTCTCCTCCTTACACCACTTTGAGCCTTCAAGCTCGGCCAAACCCTGCCCATTTCACTTCCCCACTTTCTTATAAATTTACTAGAGGTACTGGTCTTCTCAAAAGACCAACTCTAGTGCCCTAAGAGAATGTTTAAAGGAGGCACTTTGAGAAAGAGGTAATACCTTCTACCGTTTTCTTCAAGTTCCATAATTATTATACTCCCTATTCTTTAGTTGTTTCATTATGAAGTAATAACATCAGTATCCCTTATATTCAGATATGTTTTTATAAATATGAAACAACCCTATTTCACCTTCTATCCATCCTACGGAAAATAAAATCACCGCGCGTGCGTACGTACAGAATACCGTCTCCACGCCATGGTGTAATCTGTTTTTCCACCAAAAACTTACATGGATGGGTATAATGGTGTAAATAATAACTATATATGGTTATTATAACATCATACTAATTCTGATATATTATACCATCCACTCCAATTCTATTCAATAATTATGGGAACGATATTATCGCTCGTGCGTACATACGGACTACCGTCTCCACGATGCGATGAGATTCATTCTCCATGTTAACCATACATGAATGATCATAAAGTTTATATAATGAATAATAATTAAATATATGAAATAATAATGCTACTAGATTTATTTATATATATATATTTATTTCATCTATTTAGTTTCATTCAATTCAATAAGGAAACGAAAACAACGTTCATGCGTACGTATGGCCTACCGTCTCCATGAATGGTGTATTTCATTCCTTTCATAGATCTATAATATATATGTATATGATGAATATATATTATATATAAATCATGTTTTACATTATAAAATTATGTAAATCAGGATATATGTAATAATATCAAGAACAACAAGTCGAAACACATACGATAAATGAAATGATTTTACCCAAAACGCTGCTTTAACATGGAATTTACAAAAGAACAGGTAATATAAAGTCATAAGTGAAACATATATGATATAAAAAAAATGAATATGATTATTTAATCATTAAATGACATTATTTAAATCATTATACAGGAGGTTCAGATCCTTACGAAGCATATCAGACCTAAGGTAAGGGATAACTATTCCAATCTTGTTCTTATCCGAGATTGTTTATTCGTAAGTATTTACTGGGGTTATTGTTATCATCCAAGTCCATGTTTCCTAAAAATGGTTTCATGTATTTTTAAATTCCTTTTTACCAATTTTTGACTTTTACTCCATGATATGTAAGGAATCTTTCTTTTGTTTACGTTATGAGGTACTTTTTTGACTTTTCCGACCAAAGTACGAGAAGAATGTTTTTTTAACTTATACAGCATGAAAAGATTTTTACGGTTTTATAAAGCCTTATTTTCAGGAATCTTACACCAAATGATTTCATTACTATTTTCAAAAAAATCCCTTTCTTTGAAAATTTCATGACGTTTTGTGAAAAGAAAATGATTTTGAAGAAGAAAGGATATTTTCCTCAAGAATTCATTTCAAGTGTTTTATCAAAACCATTTTTCATCTAAGATGAAATTATTTAATATGTGTATGTTTCAAGTATCATGTCTCTATGATTTACATGGTTTCAATTTTCTTATTATGAAATGATATCCATTTCTTTTATATGGATTATGTGATGATGGGATGATGTTTATGAAACCCATTTTATTTATTGGGTTATTATGAATGATGTATGTTTATTTTGTGGCACAAGTAAGAATGATTTCATTATGAGATGGGTGGGACCTATATCTCCCTCTAATGCATTGGGTAAAGATTTATATCTCATGATATAGACATGGATAGAATGGTAAGTTAATCCGATTCAGTGTTACAGGACTGAAATGAGGAGTGAACTCGATTCAGAAAGGGACTTTGTCCACTAAGATGGTCTTGGAAGCAATGCCTTGGATACTATGGAAATCATGACAAGTTATAAATGGTTTCCACAATTACATGTTTTATTCCCATTATATTTTATCATGGTTGATGTTCCATTATGATATATGCCTTAGGTACTTCCAGGATTTATGTCTTTTCTCAAGATTTTGATGTTTAAATTTCATGTTCAAGTTTTTTCTTTCATATGTTTATGGATTGTTTTATGTTCTCTATGTTTTCCCTTACTGAGAATTTGAGCTCACCCTTTTTATGTTTTATTTTCCCCAAGAAATAAAGAAAGGTTTTAGGTAAGGAAACAAAAAGTGGAAGATCGTTATTGGAGTTGTTGAAGACCATTCACCATGATTAGAAGATTACGTTCCGAGTTTCCAAAGACACCAAACTATTACAGTCCTTGTGTGTCTGTTTTTGATATGTATTAAGTATTCTGCAAAAGTAATGTAATATTCATGTACGTCAAGCTCTAGGTCTCTACATTCATGGTAGTCTTTGTGGATGAAATTTTTGTTTAATCTAAAACCAAAGAAGACCATGTTCATCATTTGAGATCATTTCTATAAATCTTAAGATACCACCAAATTTTTAAAAAGATTTATAAATTTGGTTTATTGATTCGGGATGTTAATTTATTGGGACATTTGGTTTTGGAAAATGGAATTTTAGTTGATCATGATAAATTGAAGGATTTTATGACATGATATCAACAACATATGTTTTCTTGATTGGGATATTTTTAGGATTGGTGGGGTATTACTATAGTTTTGTCAAATATTCCTCAAAGTTGGATTCTATAATGTCCGTTGTCACTTAAAAGGGAGAGAATTTGGTTTGGGATTCAAAATTTTAGAATTATATTAATGAGTTGAATATTATTCTAGCTTATGAACCAATATTGAATCTTCCCAAGGCTGGGTAGGGCTATGTGGTATTTTTTGATGCATCAGGTTCAATATTTGGATGCATTCTTATACAGGGTGATCATGTGGTAGCCTATGGCTCTAGATAGCTTAGGCCACATGGGGGTAACTATTATACCCAGGATCTTGAGCTCACTGCCATGATGCGTGGTCTCAAGATTCGGAGGAATTACCTTTTTAGAGAAAGGTTTATTATTTATTAAAAATCCGGAGTTATATCTTCTCTCATAAATATTTTAACATTCAGTAGAGATGATGGGTAGAGTTCCTATAGTGTTTGAATTTCAAAATTTCCTAAACCTTTGGTAATGAGATTTTTTTGATAATACTTTGAGAAGTAAAATTTTAACCCATTACATGAAATAATCCTCATAAGAGTGAAATTTGATGGATATATTTGCTCAATTGAATTTTGGAATCTGGGAGGACGTGACAGAGATTGCTTTAACAAGTGTTTAGTCGATATCTTCTATTTTCAAGATGATTTTTTAGGAGAAATAGTTTAATGATTAATTCCATAAAATTAGGGACTCTCTTTATGGTGGGTAGACCATTGGTGAGTGTTCTTTCTCCTCTAAGGGTGTCCAATGTTTCTAGGACTTATACATTTTACCTTTTCTATTGATAAAAGATGTTATGGTGGATTGAGATAATTCCTAGCGGGAAATGAACCCTGGTACCATGAATATATTCTATGTTGTATAGTGATGATTTTGGTGGCCATGTATGAGATAAGTTATCACTGACATTGTTTCACATTGTTATACTTTCTAATAGGTAAAATTTGAGAACAAAAAACCTCTGAGTTTTCTTTATCTCCTTCTAGTGCAATCTTAGAAGTGGGATAATATTTCTATGGATTTTTTTGTTAGGTTACCATGTACCCCTTTGAGGGAGAATGCGATATGGGTAGTGATTTAACAACTGACAAAATAAAATAAATTTATTCCCATTTCAAATAAAACCAAAGTTAAGGACTTGGGAGGCCTGTATATGCAAGATATTTTTAGATTTCATGAATTTACACATGTTATATTCTCAAAAAAGGAACCATAGTTTACTTATCATTTATAAGGATGCCTCTCGGAGGCATTGGGATCCCTGATAGGTTTGATCTTGAATTATATTCTACAGATAGATGTCTACATGGAATGATCAATACAGATCTTAGAAGACATTCTTCATTCTTATTTTATCAACATTGGTGGAGTTTGGGATTTAAATTTGGTATTGGTAAAGTTTTCCTACAATAATAAGTACCAATACAAAATTAATATCTCTCCTTTTGAGGCCTTGTATAGAAAACCTTTTGATCTCCTCTTTGTTGGTTAGATATTGGTGAAGCTTTCTTAGTTGGGCTGAGGTTGGTCTGAGAGGTAATGATAAAAAATCAACTGATCCGTTAGAGAATAGTAATGACATAGGAATAATATAAATCATATTCTAATTTTAAATATATTTTTTTTGTGTTTCTATTGGTTACCAAGTATTTTTGAGAGTTTCACCTCAGTTGGTTCACCAACATCTTGGGAAATAGGGAAAGAGCATGTTGAGGTTTGTGGGTCGATTTGAGACCATTGAGTAGGTTGGGAAGGAGGATTACTATTTATCACTTCTACCACAAATTAATTTTATCCACAATGTGTTTCATGTATCAAAACTCAGAAAGTATCATTCTGACCCTTCTCATGTCTTGAGTTAAAAATATCTTAATTTTGAGCTTAATTTTTTTCATGACTAAGCATCTGGTTAGGATTGTTGATTCCAATACAATGGTTCTTTGCAGAAAGGTTATACCTTTATTCTATGTGATATAGAAACATGGTTCAAATTTTTATGAGATGTGTGGGTGTGATTTGTTGATGAGGGAGCTATGGCCTAATCTCTTTGATATGGAATCTTCTTGATAGGATTTATAGGGACATAAATTGTTTATGGTGGGGGAGGTTGTAACATCATATTACCTTCTTTTAGGAAATCCTAAACCCTTTTTTTGATCTTTATATGTTTAGGTACTATATCAGGTTGTTTTGGGCGACGTTTGAAATTTTTTAGAGGTTTTTTGGGTTAAATGTTGACACATTACTAGGTCAAACCATGTGGGTTGTCCCCACAAACAGTGTACCCTATTGAGAGGGTATGGAGGGTGGCACATGATTTTGTCAAATAGTGTAGCCACCCCTCCAAACTATACAGCCTTGGATAGTGGTTATTTTCATGATTTTACCCTGGTTAAAATAACCATGGGGAAAAACTATACACCCTATGTATAATCCCAATAAGGGCACAAGATTAGGGCACACAATTACTTCTAACGATGAAACTTGTATAGGAAACTATATGTGCGGGGTTTTAATCCCAAAAAAATATTTTAGAAATATTGGTACCCCTGGTTTAAATCCTAATAACCACATTAGACCCTAATTTGATTCGTTAATCTTTGTAGGCTCTCAAGAGGTGAAATTGACTCCTGCAACCTCTTCTCATTATAGATCAAAGCATCGATGATTGAATTTGATCTTCTTACGATATGTAAATATCCCTTATTTGGTTTCTCCCAATATTATATTATATACATAGATAATGATATGTCATCATGTTATTTATTGATTTAATATTTTACTTTATGGATCTCGATTCTTAGTTTGTATCCTTGATCTCCACCGCTTTTTTTCTTTATTATCATTTCCCATTGTGGGTGTTTTTTGGTTGATTGTGTGATAAAAGGTTGGTGGTTCCATAAGGATTTACCCTAAAATTGAAAATATAATTTCATGATTGATTTTAAATGATTTTTTAATTGATTTAATGACCCATATTTGTGATAATTTGAAGTTTGATTTTAAAAGTTCATGGAAATTGTTAGAACCCACAATTTCAATGGAATTAAAATTGTTGGGTGGATTAGTGAACAAAAGAGGGATTGAATTTGAAGTTTATTTTATGAAATGATTTGTTGTTGATTCATGGGAATATTTTCTTGAAATGAAATATGATTTGAAAATGCATGAATTTGATGAAAACTTATGATTTGGTTTTGAAATTAAAAAGGCATATTGAACTTATAATTGGGAAATTCAATTGTGAATGATGAATTGATTTAAAATGAATTATTTTCACAATAATGATTAATTAAATGATTTATTAAAGATATTGTGATCCTGAGTAGTTAGTGTTTGAATAAGATAAGTACACTAGGAATTTTATGCCCTGATAATGGATTGATGATGAAAACTCTAACTAAACCTTGTTCAACTTGATTATCCTTGATGTGATGGTGATTCATTAGTCCTATTTTCCCAAGCCTCATGACATGTACACACATACTTGATCCATGATTGAAGATTGATTAGTGTGAGGATCTTGGAGTCTGGAATTCATGTAACCCAGGGCTTATGACCATGGTGATTTTCTTTATTTGAATTTATTATACATGACATTACTTTTAGGACTATTTCATTCATGGTTTAAATTTTATATAAATGTTTTATATGAAATTTTCATTTAAGCCTATTTTGATATAACTTCCATTTAATTTATTTGATATCATATTTTCATTGAAAATATGTAAATTCAATTCCATGTATTATTTATTTAAATTATAATAATAAATAATTTAATTATTATAGAATTGATTACGGAATGCTTGGTGGGACCCTATTGGGATTTTTAGATCACACCCTACCTTTTACTTTGGGTATTTAAATATTTTGTTATGATAGATCCAAGTAAAGGGAGAGAACCTCTTGGAAAAGGTTGGTGTTCTTTATTCATGGGACCGGGAGTGATGATGGTTACTGATGGATATATAATCCACTTATTTCAAAGTATTTTTGAAACTTGGTCTTGATGGATATTTTTTTTGAATGATGTTTTTATTTGGGTTTTATCTACTTGCTTGTGGTACTTTTCTCCCTGAGGAGTATTTTTTATACTTACTATTGTTTATTTTATTTTACACTATTTTGTGGAAAAATCCATTCTATTCGATGTTTGATATGATTCCAAGTGATAGTTTCGAACCTATGGGGATCCGGAAGACCCTTTGGGATATTTCAGGGATGGATTAGGTATTAGTGTACCAA
The DNA here is from genome assembly GCA_963277665.1 of Viscum album. NCBI lineage: Eukaryota > Viridiplantae > Streptophyta > Magnoliopsida > Santalales > Viscaceae > Viscum > Viscum album. The sequence goes on along the minus strand of OY728153.1, from coordinate 52,934,779 downwards.
GGAATCCAAGTAAGTTCATGATACTTTTCTTTCTTTGATACATTAAAATATATTTTTTCTCATTCATACTTTCCCTTATTTTTTTCACAACATTGTCCTTACTCATATCACAGGCTATCAGAATACTATGTAGGTTAGCTAGAGTATGTGTATCTAGATCCCTATCTTCAATAGATGATACTTTAACATCAATACTATTAGAAAATAACCATAATATATTCTCAAACATAATTAAATTCTCTAACTTCTCACCAAATATTTTGACTGTGATCACTATTTCATTGACCCTTATGAAAAGTTTATACATATTCATCACCCTTCATATTCAGGTATTAATATTTTAATATCTATATATATATATTTTATCACTTCTCCATATTATTTCCTTCATAAATATTTTCTAGTTTTCCCATATGTATTTATATTTTTTTTCCTTTTACTTTTATAAAATATTTCTATGACAAGGAAGAAAGTATTGAATTCCAAAAACACCCGTCTTGTTAAAGATTATTTTTATCATTTTCTGAAATTACAACACCTTCAGTGTAGGGATTAAATCCATCAGTTTTTCCTCCAAAACATCCAAGATTATTGATAAAATATAAGGCTTTATCTGATCCTTCCAGATGTGATAATTCAATCCATTGAACATGAAAATACCCTTACTATTATATGAATTATAATTTTCCATTATTCAAGAGAATTCATTGGCTAAGATTTTAACTAAATAAAAACAACTTAGCTTCAACCACTAAATAAAAATTTAGTCTATGAAGGGAACAAAGTTTCTATACTACTTGAAAGGACATCCATAGGATCAGTGAAATCACTGGGGAGGGGGGGAGAGTGAATTAGTGATTTAGAATTATTTGTACATTTTACTATTTGTTCTTCACTGGTTAAATTGATTTTAATTTGATATTAAATGTGTAAATTCACATATAGAACAAGTCATAATAGATTTATAAGGTTTACCTCTCAAAATGAGAAGGTTATTCCTTGGTGTGACTCAAAATCACCTATGATCACGTGATACACTAGTATCAACCTACGGATTAAAATGATTAGGATTTATCCATAAAATCATGTTACATGTATCCTGAATAAGTATGTGTATATCACATAAATACAATGATATGCAATATTTTAATAATAATAAGAGATTCATCCACTAATATAAACTTCAGTCATTTCATAACTGTACTACTTATTTTTAACATTTAGTCTTGAAAGTATCTTATTCATCTACATGTGATACAAAATGTACCTTCTATATCATCTATTATCCTATATTATTTCTACACACTTCACTTATAATTTTATGATAACCCAGTACCAACATATCTCATTAAATTTGAATTAACAACTTATTATGACTACAACTCAACTTCTCATACATCTTTTGAGCCTTTGGATAATCTAATACTCTTCATAACCATTGATGATATTTAGGGACTTTATAGATTGATTAGAGTATATTCTTGAGTCATAAAAGAGATACATACTCAGTTCCACTCAAATATGGAATTCTTCTATGACCATAGTTGGAAACATGGTGAGTTGGACCCCATTTTGTTAAAAATATTATTAACTTCTTAGAACTGATATAAAAACACATAAAACTATATAATTTAGTTGAGTTTTAGTTCTATACATGGAATTTTTCCTATACTATGGTACCCACCTTGGCGTGTAGGTCCCTATTTTAATTATCTAGTCATTTTACTCCTTGGTAATGATTCACCCCAATACTTCAAGGAATTCTCAAAATGGAATCAATAAATATACCATGATGTGTTGATCCATTTTCATTTTCAAGACACTTACTATTTTTCAGAAACCAAAAAAATATCCATGAAATGATTGAGCTCATTGTTTTATATAAGAAAACTTCTTAACTAAAATTACCATTGAATACGTACCACAACATGATATATGAAATATTGTTTCATAGAAGAAACCATCCAAGAATCACCATGGTTAACTGCCATGGCATAAATGAGCCTCATAATTTCTTACAGGGATTTATTTCAGCTAAAACACCCACTAAAATACTTATTTTACCGGTGATCTCATCATTTCTATGTAGTGCCATTTCTCCAGAGTACCATGACCTATTATATGCGACACCACAATATAATAGGGACTTATTATTTATAAAAAAGACAATTTTTTGTGAGTTATATGTTAGTTTTACATTTTATCTTCTTAGATAATATCTATGGCTATTTTGAGTATGACCACGATGTGGTGATGTCACCTTTATATCAAACACCTTCAGAATCAAATCTTGAACCGCAACACTTGTTCTATGATCTTCAAATCATTCCAAAATCATGGAATAAAAATTATTTCAAAGGCATTATAATGAAAGAAATGAGTTTGAAAATGATTTATGTGTTGAAAAAAATAACATAACCATGATATCCACTCATGTTTTCTTCACATATTCTTTAGACATGGGCTCAAAAATCTCCAAAATAACTCTTGAGCTCAAAATATTCTACGAAGGATATATATTTTTTGATACTGGAAGTGGAAGAAGGGAATTATGTGAAAAAGTGTTGAGGATGTTTTTATTCGTTTAAAGGTTCAATTAAATACTTGGTGGATTTTTTATAAAATGTTTTATGACCTAGTTCTGTGATTCAAATTCTAGTGGAACTAGAAGGACGATTTTGAGTTTATTTTCTATTATCCATATTGATTGATAGATGAAAGTTGATTTTTATTGGTATTTTGAATCTAGAGTATCTGTTAGTCAATTTTTATGTAATATATAGTTTGGAGGGTATCTATTCAAAAGAATTTTTTATAGGGAAACGATGTACAACCTGAATGTGTCTTTTGAAGGGTTATTTTTTGCAACCTGTTTTCATGTTCTGGTGTGTTGGTTTGGTGAAAAGACACTTGGTTCTAAATAGTTTCTACGGGGACCCAACTTTATTATTCTATAGGGTATAAATTTTAACTCGACTGATGGTTTTAGTTAATGTCATATGGATTTTGGATCAATTATATCAGAATATAATTTTTGAAAGATGGATTTGAAGGGTGTAGTTTGGATGGTTCAATGTTCTTGATTCGATCTCTATGGTGGTTTTTTCTAGGATATATAGTTTCCAATTTTTTATTTCTAGGATATTCTATTCTTAATTAGGGGGTAGAAAGATGGTTTGGGTATGGAAATTTTTACAAGAACTATGCAGATACCTGGGGGTGAATCAGGTGTTGAATAATTTTTATTAAATTATAAAATATCCTAAAAACCCTTTTGGAATTCAATATCTTCTTAAAGTTAGTGAAATTTGGTCTATTTCAAATTTTACCACATGAATGAAAGTAAATCAGATAAAAGGCACACAATATTTTTAAAATTATTTCTATAAATACCTACTCTTTTCCTGGATTGTTTATTCACACCAATCAAGGATTCTACACTATAATCAGATATTGATTACAATGGGTGATTTTTTATACACCAAAATTCTTTCCAAAAATTTATAAAAATGAATGTGTTTTATAAGAATTCACTTTCTAGAATCACACATGACATATCTCCCTAGCTTCACACTACTATCATAGCTTCACACCATGATTTCACTACATACCCTGTGTTTCACAAGTTTTATGGAGTTGCCTCATATATATGAAAGTGTTTCTTTGGATTCCCTATTTCAAATATATCAGAAGCTATACATATGATAGTTTTATATTAATAAGATATATATCTTTATTCTCACAAGTATATTTATCAAATTATAGTTAGTATTAAAGGATACTTTTAAAACTTAGTCCCATAGAATATCTTTTGAATCTTCTTATCTGGATGTCTCACTAAATGAGATACTATGATCTTCAAAACCAGAAGCTCCTCATCCCTTTTCATATACTTCAATACCAATAGATAAAACCATATACATCATTTCAATACTCTATATTTTCTTCTTATAATGTTTTTTCACTAATGGTGGTTGAATGAACCTCTTTTTATTCCTTTAGCTTTGATAACTATAAGATCTAACTCCTCATCATATACCCAAATATTTTTCTTCTCCTTATTCTCGAGAGTTTTTTCAGAACATCTCATAGAACACAAATTTCATAATTTCAATTTTTGAACAAAATTTCTCTCACTCTATTATATTATTTAAATATATAGGTAATCAGGAATTAGTTCAACCATTTTAGAATATAAAATACTTCCAAAATAATTCTATTCATGTGATACTTGATGTACATGATTCGTACATTGTAATTTGAGGTGTTTTATTGAGTAAAGGGTCAATTTATACTAGATTTATGTTCCTTTATAGCCCAAATGATTTATTTTGATATATTTGGCTGATTTTAATTTTTTTTATAATTGAATACATAGATCAAGGAAATTTTAAAGTAAACATAAAGATTATACGATGTGTAATTAATAATAACACAGCATGTACATTTAGAAGATACATGACCTGACCAGCCTAAGTACCTACCCATGTCCTAAAATAGATATCACATGCTGTGTATACCAATACACATGCCTTGTATACCTAATATATAAGTTCTTGGTAGAGAATTCACTACTACATTCCATGTACATTGGAACCACATGTTGTGTACTTTCACATATTAATTACCACCACATGAGAATTCGATGGGCATCACTATTTTTTACATACAAAAAAACAAAGAAATAAAAATCCATTTGATATGAGTATACATTTGTTAAATTTTTAAACACTGGGTAATCTATTTTCCAAAAAATATTAAGGGAGACCTTCAAATTTAGGGTTGGCTATTTTAGGGGAGGTTCTTCCACTCCATCGACTCAATCATCCCCCTATGTTTTTAGGTGTTTTTTCCATTGTTTTTATTTATTTTATCTCTTTCCCCTTGTTTACCTCTTATATATAGGGGTAGGATTGAGTTTATCCTCAATCCTTAAACCCTTACCATGATTATGAAAGGGTAAGTTTTTTTTGTTGGGGTTGTAAAAAAACTATGTGTTTGTTGTATTAGTAATTTTGATGTGTTTCTTTTATTATTATTTCTATTTTATTATTTCTCTACTGCACTTCAATTTTAAATTCACCAGTTTCATCATATCAGGACAAAAATGTAACAAATAGGGAAAACAAAAGAATTTTGAATGGGTGAACCCATGACCATTGATTGAGGCCATCATCACAATTTTTGGAGTTTCAGGGAAATTTTTTTATATATCAAGCTTAAGAATAAGGAATTGAATTAAAAAATTAATATTTATTTGTTACAAAATTAGGAAACAATAATAAAATTAAATCCCCTGGGTAAGAAAATTTCACAAATAATTTAGAATACTAAGGGGATTTTTTTTAATAAACCATGCTCAAAATTATAACCTTGAAACAATATTTTTCTACATTTTTTTGTTTCTTATTCTTATACATACTCTTATTATACTTTCACTTTTTTCAGTTTTTTTACAGTTTCTATTACCATAAGATTTCATTTCCTTAATAACTAACTAAGAGTAATTGACTTGTGACTGTGTCACTACTTTTTATATTGGTTTGATCCCTACTTCCTCGAGTTACATTGTTAATTAGTTTATTAAATATTTGAAATATATAATTTTTCACATCTTTCAATGAGCATTCCAAATTATGGTTTTGTTATATAGGAATAAGTAACAACATGAGTTTTGAGTTGAAACTAATTAATTTAGGTCCTTATTTTTCTTTTTCTTCTTTATTTTCATAGGTACCTCAATCTGAATTCCAATTGGATACTTATTCCACCATAGATTGGTATGCTTCATTTAGAGAGTATTTTTATCTATATGATCCAGTGAAATTGTACTCATAAAAAAGGAATGCTTCCCAAACATGGATGGTCTTCAATATAAGGAATACCTATGCACATTTTTCAAATATTATTCTTTTGAACTTGATTTTATTATTTAAAATTATAATTTAAATGAAAAATTATTATCGATAATTCAATATTTCATCGAGCGCTAGTCAAAAAAAATCCAAAAGGTAGGGTAGACTTTGAATCTTCGATGAAAGGATCACAATGATGATAACTAACTTGGAAATTTTGGTTGATAATAAAACTGAACAATTTTTTCCTAATTAAACTAAAGAATTGTGTTATGGTTTAGTAATTAACTATGTTAAATTGAAATTATTTGGAAATGATTTTTTATAAAAAAATATGAATATAGTGACACATCACGCAATGATAGTATTGAAATTCCATATCTATTTAATTTTAAAAACTCGGATGATAAATTATATTCTCTATAATATTCTTGTGATTGTTTTTAGGTATTTGTTATTGAGGATCAAAAACCTCAAGAGGTGTAAGAAGTGATGAAATATACTATCACACAGGTTCAACATCAATATCTTTTTTCCTTGGTTGAGGGTTACTACAAGCTGTCTCTTCACCCTCCAGAACATTTCGAAATCTACTTAGATGAGTAAGGCACTGGTCACATGTAGTGGAATTCTAAGTAGAAGTCATACCCTCCATTTGATTATGGGTAGGTTTTTATCTCTTAGGTCAAGCCAAATACCTTGAAAAAAGTCTCTAACTTGGTGTAATCCTAGATTCTCTCTTTTAGTTCCGTATTTTTCTATTTTTAATAACTATAAATCATGTACTTATAGTATGAATTCCATAAACCACTTATTATTGTTATTTCATTTCAAGTTAATGTAAATATGTGAGTGTTTTATGAGTTTACATAATGTTTACATAGGTTATAGTGTGTATTTATAATATTATTTGTTTGTTAAATAGAGTTATTTATATAAATAAATAAGTGTTATGTGAATAAAAATGAATTAAGCCTATGCAGATGGATATATCGCTTGAGGGTATCTGAGCTGTCTTCAAATCCAATCCCAATGCACTATTTGTCAACATAGGTGTCATTATTTCCCCCCATGTTTTTGATATATGACATGTGATAATTTTATATAAATTAAAAAAATATAAAAATAAAAATAAAATCCATGATGGGGTTGGATCAGATGATAGGTTTGCAACCCAAAGTCTAAAATACTTGAGTTCGAGTTCTTCTAGCTAATTCAATTCCATCATTTTTATTTAAGATAAAATCACACTTAATGTATGCTTATATACATCACATGTCATGTGTTAATATTTTCATACTATTTATAATTATTTAAGAATAAATTTACACCTTAAGGTGGTGTTTGGGTGATGGAATAAGTTGTTTCCTAGGTCTCAAAATACCTGGGTTTGAGTTCTTTTAATCTCCCTAACTTTATAATTTTTCAAAAAATAAAACCACTTACTATGTATAGTCCAATTAATATTATTATGTTTTTACAATTAATATAATATGAAATATATAATAAACCATTAGAAGAAAATTCCTCACTCTAGTGGTTGAGGGTGATCAATGGGATCAAACCACTCACCGATTCAAACCCTACCCCGAGCACTAGGTTTAATATCATTCCTCTAATTTCCATTTTAGAACAAATTCCATGTATCTACAAGTACACTATATTTATATATATGTGTATATATATATTTCTATATAATGATTATGTAATAAATAAATTATTAAATGAATAAATAAATACATAAATTATAAAGTGTAAAAAAACATATACATGGGGTGTAACCATGTATAAATGTTGTGTAGTATGTATTTATAATCCCAAAATCTTACACTCAGATAGAACCTATTCTGACACCCCCTTATTATTATGTAATCTTGAGGATGCTTTATATGAAAAATAATTAATCCATCATTCAGGGGACTATTAGAACAAAAAATCTCATAAAATTCATTCCCAATTCCAAGTAAGTTTTTATAAAAACGTTATTTCACAGTTTTATTTTACTTTTTGGGTTTTAGGGTATTAGGTAGGATTCAATCTAAAGACAATTAGTACACAAGAAGCACATTTCATAACACATACCATGTCTCTTTTGTACCTAGGAAGACAATGCCTACACTAAATTTGAAATACACATAGCTATTCAATCTGACACAAGTTGTGTATCTTTACACTATTGACACAATGGGAGCCAAGGCATGTATCTAGAGAACATGAGTTAATGAAAAGAATATAATATAGACCATGTAATTATTATAATTTTTTGTTTACCTTCCTAATTCTAATTTTCTTCAATTTTATTTTTTCTTTGTTTTCTTATGCCCTTTTATCTTCTTAGGAATATGGCTGGCAGGGATTGATCATGATGGAATTTCCCCAAAATATAATATAAAGAGGTGTCACCAACTCTATGGAAATTTCACATTGCGGTCATGGAGGAGAAGTTATGAGTAGAACTTCTAGCCTCCCAACCACTGGCACTGGCATCAGTTCTTCCTTCTATGTTGACATCATCATTCATACTATCTGCATCATCTATTGGTGCACCTATTAGTATCACTATAATCACCCAAACAGTTATAAATAAAATTTCCATTATTATTTAATTAAATATCTTATTATGTAATATGGTTATAGAAAACACATGAACTCATTTTGGTTTATTATATCCTATTATATTTAAATGACCATTAATAATCATTACCATTGATAATATATCTATTCAACAGTAATCACATGATTATTATAAATATAGGGTTTTAACAAATCCAATTGACATAGACAAAGGAAGTGATAAACTCAACCAGTAGGATCATACCCTATGAAGCCCATTTATCAGAGATTACAAGGGAGATAAAATTACTAGTATTTGACCTTGAACAATCCCAAGACGAGATCCAATAACTTAATCATTATAGAAACCATTTACACAAGAAGTTCAAGCTCATCGAAATCATGACCCAAACCATGTACGCTGAAAAACACCATGAAAGTCTCCCCATCACACACCTTAAACTTAGGGATATTTATGGTGTATTAAAGGGATATCTATCAATACCCTTGAAATATGATTATATAAATTACTTCTTATAGAATAATTAATATATATTTATCCTTTTATTTTTACTTTATAAATATTTTTTATTTTGATATAACAAAACACAAATATTATTTTTAGGTAATATTCAAAATAAATTAATGAATTTATTTTGATAAATTAATTTATTTTTGAAATAAATAAAATTTTAATAAAATGTTATTATTAAATAATTTTAATTAAATATAAATAATCATATAATTTTTATAAAGTCAAATGTAATTTTTATAAAGATTTAAAAACTCTTATTGTAAAAAAACCCATCATTTCTCAATAAACGTCGATTATTATTTTAAAAGTAAAAAAACACATATTTATGAAATTATTCCAATAAAAATAATATTATTTTTTGAATCAAAATTTCAAAATTACCCAATAATGAATTTTTCATAATTTTCTGTGACATTCAAATTTGTAGGTAAAAATTAAATAACATATAAATATACAATGTGTATTATGACATCATGACCCAATAGTGATGTAATAAATACTATAAAGGGTATACATGAAAAAATATATGTTTCACCTTTAAAATAATGTGATTTTATTTTTATTTTATTAATTTTATAAATCCATTAAGAATACTCCCAAACAATTAATATATTTTAAGGTTTTAAAATCATTTATTTAAGAGTATGACTCACTTCCACATAATAAATGGTATTATTTTAATAATTTTGGCCTTTGAAATTATAAAATGAAGAAAACCATTCCTGTTTGGAAGAATCTATGGGAAAAAACCATGGGAAGGTTTGTGGTTTTGGTTATTTTATTATATAGAGTCCAAAACATAAGTTTGAGAAATAATAATGAATTCCACAATCATTTCCTATATAACCCCACCCAATATCCCATTTTTCTTCACTAAAAATAATTTTATCACATACTTACTCTTCTGTCCCCTCTCCATTGTCCTTGTAAGGTTCCCCAATGTCATGACTGATCCCCCGGGGCACATGCCGTGACTAACCCAAGCCTACCGCCCAAAGTCCAGGGGCTGGAGACTAGCACTAAAGGCATTATCCTACAAGTGGGATGGATTTGATGTGTACCTACACACACACACACACACTCACAACCCCATCCCACAATGCTGAAAACATAATCATGCATACCATTGAAACAACCACTGAGAGTATAGGTACATGTTATAAGTAAAAAAGGCTAGAATATAAACCCAACCAAAGAAAATTTGTTAAAAAGAGTGTACAAGGTCTCTGATAATCTGTTTGAAAAAACCCTTACAAAAGTGTATGTGTAGAGTAGATTACAGAAGCCGTAGGAGTATGCCTCGCCTGTCTAATCTCATTGGGCACCACCTTGTCCTTGACCACGAAGGTCTCTGTCAAAGCGTTGGTCATCTGCACAAGACATGACATGTACGGGCGAAGCCTGTGTGGGGGTGAGTAACACAATACTTAGTAGGGACCTCAAAACAAAAATAAATATTACAAAGGAAAAGTACACACTAAGAATTTTCAGCTCACATAGGTATAACCTAATGTATAGAAAGAAATATTAGAACTCATAAAGCTGAACATCTTGTACAGCTGAGAGACTCATCTCCAATGAGTCATTGAGGTCTGTTGGGACACTGAGGTCCTCTTGTCTTTTAGGCCACTGAGGTCTTCTTGTTTACTGTGCCACTAAGGTCCACTCGTCTGTCAGGACCATGAGTTCCGCTCGTCTGTCAGGCCACTGAGGTCCACTCGGCTACCCGGCCACATAGGTCTGCTCATCTACTGGGTTACTAAGGTCCAATCGGCTACTGGGCCACCGAGGTCTGCTCATCTTCCAGGACACTAAGGTCTACTCAGCTACCAGTCCACTGAGATTTAGTCATCACTTCCTTCATGTCACGTCCATCAATAGGATTCCCACACACAATATGCTTAATTTTGGGAGAATCTATATATACCAACTTACACAAATATTCACATGGAGTATTACAAAAGGACCATATATTCTCAAGGGTCCCAACACTATAAATGACTCGTTAATCAAAGACACCATTTAGAAGTTATGGATGTTTTAGTAAAAAAGGGGCTGTTTGGGTCCGGGTCCAGCCAAACCCAGCCGGGATGACCCAACCCGGGTCCGACCTGACTCAGATCCAACCCAGTTCACTGGGCTCAGCCTAAACCAGATGGGTCCGGCCCGAACCGAATAGTTTACAGGTCTGGCCCACTGAGGAGTCCTAGTCTGGTCCGTGTGGGATGTGGTGGGTGCCATTTCCCACCCATAAAAGTTGTCGCGGGTCACCGTCGTGGTCAAACTGGACCTCGGCCCTCCAGCCGCCTATCGCAGTGAGACTGGCCGTGTCTGCTCACATCGCCACCTTCTATTTCTAGCAGCCCCGATCCCCCACCTACAATGGATACTATGGGCCCCCTTTGTATGCTTCCGCTTTCAGCTGATGCTGGTGGCCTCTAATCACTACCCGTGGCGGGTGCCGCTGGCCCTACCCACTACTGGCATGTGCCGCCCCTACACTGCCGCAACTGTTGAGCCGTGACCTACCATGCGCCACTCATGACCTCCTACCGCGGTCCTCCTCTGCCACTATGGTGCACCATTAATAGGTTCCTCCTTCTGCATCCCTGTGAACATTGATCCGTGACCTCTACTTTCCACAACAGTCTATGCCTGGGCTGAAGATCATTATTACTACGATCTTATACTTCCTTATGGGTTTTTGCTGTGGTGAACTTCTAGGATTCATTAGAATGAGGGAGGTGTGAAACTCACTTGAACACCCAAGGTGGAAGGATCGAGCCCCATTTGTGTTGGCCTTGATCCGTCCACATAAGTATTTAAGGGCGGCTAAATGAAGAATAAAATAAAATAATAGGTTCTACATGGATCCACTTTTCAGAAGAATATCCCAAAAATAAAACCCATCCCGCATTTAGAACATATGATTCTTGAATCATTCCGTTACTCAAATGATTCACTCTCATTGTGGAGATTTATAAATGAGGAGAGAAATTTAATTAAACAGACACTCTACCTCGAGGTTGGATCTTTCATTGGATAATAACACACCATTTTCATTTGTTATTCCTTGATTTGAAGCCCATCATTGTTGTTGGAAATCCTTAAAAAGATGGAGGAATGGAGGGAGAATGGTTCTCATCGTCATAGGCGATTCGTCGACCATCGCTCACCAATTCCAAATATCCAAGTTCAGAGCAACTTGATTGTGCTACCAATCCCATATTTGATTAACCCAATAGATAAAATGTGTTTCAACATTTCTGTTAGGTTGTTTCATTTGTGAAACAATGTTTCTGTTACACTAAAATGAAATTTAAAATTCAAATAAAATAAAATAAATGTTTATTTTATTTTTATTTAAGAAAATTATTTTATTAAATTTTCTTAAAAAGTTAGAAAATAAACTTTTCCCTCAACCCACACCGGTCAACATTAGGTCCTTTATTAGGTAAAGTAATCATTCGAGATGCAACAGTGCCCTCAGATTTTTAATCCGGCACATGTTTAGAAGTTGTCAAAACTGCTCATGTGTGATATTTTAAATAAAATAAAAAAAGTTAAAACACTTATTCTAGGCTCACTAGGACTCTAAATTAAGTTCATTCTGATTTCTGGGTCTCAAAATAAAACCATATAAATAAAAAAAATTACATTTATTTTTAGAGACATTACATTACCCCCACCATTAGGGATTTACTTCCTCATAATCCCAAACAAGGGATAAAAAAACAGATGGGGGGTACTAAGCTCTGATATGATCCTCCCACTCCCATGTTCTCTTCTGGATATTCCCATACTACCACCGAACATGCACTAGAAGAATCAACCATCCATGAAGGACCTTATTCTTCTGATCCTCAATCTCTATCGGGAGCTCCGCAAACATCATTGCATCATCAATATCCAACTCACCCCTATTGATGACGTGTGATGGATCATGCACATACCTACTCAGCTATGATACATAAAAGAAATTATGAACCTAGTGCATTTATGGGGGAAGATCTAGGTAGTTTTCCACCTTTCCAACTTTGCACATAATCTGAAAAGGTCCGATGAACCTCAGAGATATCTTGTCGCCCCAGCAAAATCTTCACAATCCCCGTCGAGGTGAGAACCGAAGGAAAACGTAGTCTCACTCCCAGAACTAGAAGGGCCTCAATATCCCATCTGCATAATATTTATTCATTCTCTGTGTATCCCTCATCTACTCTTGGCTGACCTGCCTTTCTCAGTGGTAGCCTGCACCATCTCTAGACCCATGAGTGCTGAATCTCCCGGGTCTGTCCAGCATAACGTTGACCTTCATGGTCTCCAATAAAATTATTATAATGGTTACATACCAATGGTGGAGTGGTAGATTTTGTTGTACATGAAATCCACCAGTGGTAGGTGATCCTCCCAATTGTTCCTGAAGTCCAAGATAAAAGCACATAGCGTGTCCTCTAAAACCTAGATAGTTCTCTCTATCTGACCATCTTTCTGGGGGTGTAAAGATGTTCTTAAGCACAGATGAGTCTTGAATTCCTCATGAAATGCCTTCCATAATTGGGATGTAATGCATGCATCTTGATTCAAGACTATATTTGATGGGACTCTGTGGAGTCAAACTATCTCCTACATGTAGAGGCATCCCAAGCTCTCTACTGAACCCAGCTCCCGGAAGGGTAGGAAGTGGGCTGACTTGGTGAGTTGATCAAAAACTACCCAGATGGTATTGTTCCCCTAAATGTGTGGGGTAAACCCGTCATGAATTCCACCAAGATACCATCCCACTTTCACTCTAGAACCTCAAGCGGCTGAGTCAATCCTGCTGGAATTTGATGTTGTTCCTTCACTTACAGACAAATGAGGAACTGTGAAAGAACTCCACTACTTCATTATTCATCCGCAGCCACCAGTGATGACATTGGAGGTCATGGTACATCTTTTCGACTCCTAGATGTACTGCCAAAGGGGAGGTGTGGAACTCCCTCAGAACATCATCACACGATTCCACTGGCATAATGGTGCGCCCTCTGAAAATGATGACATACTCCCAAACTATCGAATATCCATTAGGATCCTATCCTGAGGATAACTGAGCACATAAGGACTCACAGTCAACATCCAAAAACTTCACCTACCTAACTTACTATAAGAGTGGGGAAGTGATAGACATCGATTAAAGATAAGATACTCCATCACCATCCACGTAGGATATCTGCATCGCAACTAACTGTTCCAATGCCTCAATTAGAAATTTCAAAACAGATCTTCTATTGATTGTGTCCGCTACCACATTCCCCTTACCAGGAGTATAGACTATCTCAAAGTCATAGTCTTGGAGGAAATCTAGTCACCACCACCGCCACTTCCTCAAGTTTAGTTCCTTCCGGGAGAAGATATATCTGAGACTTTTTTGGTCGGAGTAGACATAAAATTTATCACCCATAATGTAGTGCTGCCACATATTGAAAGAAAAGAACACTAATTATAGCTCCCGGTCATGGGCTGCGTAGTTCTATTTGTGCTGCCTCAACATCCATGAACTATATGTGATCATTAATTTCCCCTACATCAAGAAACAACCCAGTTCGGTCCCTGATGCATTGCAGAATACTATATACCCAACACCCTCCTTTGGTAGTCTCAAGATGGGGGTACTCATCAGTCTCCACGTCAGCTCCTAAAAACTATTCTGGTACATATCTATCCATATGAAGGGTTGTCCCATCTATGACAAAGATGATAAGGGTTCTACCACCCTGGAAACTTTAGGCACAAACCTTCGGTAGTATCCTACCAAAACCAAGAAACTCCACACCTCAGTTACACTCCTGGGTGGATCCCAAGAAGGCACCACCTCTATCTTTGCTAGATCCACTTCAACTCCCATCTTTGAAATGATGTGTCTTAGAAAGTGGAATTCCTGAAACCAGAACTGACACTACGAGATATTACCGTAAATATAGTTCCCTCTGAGGGTATCCATGACTATCTGTAGGTGTGTAGTGTGCTCCTACTCAGACGCCAAGTACACCAGGATGTCATCAATGAACATCACGACGAACCAGTCAAGGTAAGGATGGAATATCCTATTATTGAGTCCCACAAACACTACTGGGGCATTGGTTATGCTAAAAGGAATCAACAATAACTCATAGTGGCCATACCGACATATTCAGACGGTATTTAGTATATCCTCATCCCATACATGAAGCTGATGATAGCCTGATATGAGGTTTATCTTCGAGAACCATCTCGCTCCCTTAAGCTAATCGAAGAGGTATTCAATCCCTATCAATGGATACTCGTTATTCATGGTCACCTAATTTATGAACCATAAGTCCACAAAAAACCTCAAAATCCAATATTCCTTCTTGGAAAACAATACTGGGGCTGCCCACAGTGAAACACTTGGTCCCACGAAGCCCTTCTTCTGCAAATCCTCCAACTGTACTTTCAACTCATGATGCTCTGCCAGAGCCATCTAATATGCTGGTATAGATATCGATACCATCCCAAGATACATATCAATTCATAAGTCAACCTACCTGCTAGGGGGTAATCTCAGAACATCCTCATGAAGGATGTCTGCATACTCTTCCACAACTATAGGAAATTGAGAACTCTTTTCATACACCACACCAAGGGAGAGGCTAGCCAACTAGTGAGTGATTGGCTATACCCTCTGCGAATGTCCATCCTGTACTGCAAGAACTTCCCTTTATCAAGTGAAGGAAAACATGGTCCCATATTTACATACACACCGCACTCTGCACCTAAAACAGTCAATCTGAGCATGGATTTTGGATAACTAGTCCATACCCAGAATGAAGTTGTAAGGTCTCGACACCACTACTAGGAGATCCCAGTCAAAGATCTCACCTCCAAGAGTAATATCACACTACCAGCACCATTGTGTGATAATCTAATCCCCTACCGTAGGAGTCTCTAATCATAAGGATTGAGCCAACAGATCCACTGGAGTCTACGAGTTCTGAACAAGGTCTGTGGTAAAGAAAGAGTGACTGACACCTATATCTATAAGAAATTCTTCTAAGGTGGAGAAGACATAGACTGTACCTCTAATAATCTATGGAGAACTATGGTCGTAGGCCGCCATCGCCTTTAGCTAGCCTCACCCCTATCCACCAGCTCCCAGAGCCCATGGTAGACCACCTGGTGGTGGTGGTAGCACATCAAACCTCTTCCCACTGCCTGCTGCTCTACCGCCTCCCCTGCCACATTCTACACCCTAGGGACCACACTGCTCAAACCTCAACCTCTGCCTCAGAAATACCTTGGTCGTCTTCCTGTCATCTGCACGGTGAGTCATGCAATCACAAGCCATGTTCCCCTGCCTACCGTTTGAGTAGAAAAACCTACCCCTTTGATGACCCCCTACTCCCTGGGGATCTTTTACCACCGATCCTACATCCTAGGGTCATCCTCAAAAATTCATGGCCTTCTTGGGACCTCATATCTACTACCTGCCACCCACAGTTGAAGAATCCTCCACCTGGGGTCTACTGGTAGCTCTTGCTACTAGATCCTACTCTGTTAGGAAGCTCTCCATGAGTAAGGATCACTCCAGAACCCCATCCTGAGTAGGGATTCTAAATGACACCATGGATTCCTAGATCTCCTAGTAAAATCCCTTCTCGAAAGCTCAATACATGAATAATGATTCTCGCACCATGTTTGTAGAGTAGCAAGAAATCTCATTGAATCTCATTGAGTACTCTACTAATGTCATGAAACCTTGATGTTGGTGTAGTAGCTCTTGTATGTGAACTGTGCGTATTGTCACTGGAAATAAATCCTCTCTGAAGAGGATCTCAAAGTCTATATAGGTGAGGGTTTCCTCATCATGTGTATGGATCATCAAGCTCCAACATCTCTCCACTGAGCCCTAAAGAAGGCTCGTGGCTATGATCACCATCTGGTCGAGAGGTGTTCTCACCAGATGGAAGACTCACATAACTATATCAAGACAATATTTTACCACATAGGGATTAGTCTCACCCCAAAACCTAGGAGGTATCTACCTCTGGAAGTTGTGTAAGGCACTGAGCCTACATGAATCCTCTACCGGTAGAACCGATAGCAACTGCTGACTAACAGGTGGTGGAAACGCTGGTCCACCTCCTGGTAGAGTCACCTCCAGTACTGGTCCCTATACTGATGCCTCATCATTGGGAATACCATCCTTATAGTCACACAATGGAATCCATGATAGCTATCTGCATGGAGGCATCCTAAAATAGATCAAGATGAACCACAGTCAATAGGTTACACTTGGTGAGATAACTCAAGAAGGACATGAGGAAACACTCAAAATCCTATATGATGGATGCAACCACTGGTTTCGTGTACCAAGTATAAAAGAAGAATTCAGGGTCCTAGTGTAACGATACGTTAGTCGCCACACCAATACTGGACTCCTTGAGCCTCAAAGTCAAACTCAAAACATTCAACCCTATTGACTCAAAACAAAACCATAGACTCTTGGTCTTTAAGGTAGAATGGACCCCTCTGATACTAATTTATCATGACCCGTCTCCCGGGGCCCATGCCGTGATTTCCCCAATCCCAACTCCCAAAGGCGAGGGGATGTTGACTAGTGACAAAGGCATTATCCTACAAGTGTGAGGCATTTTCCGAGTACCTGTACACATGCACACTCACAACCCCATCCCACAATGCTGAAAAGGAAAACATGAATACCTCTAAAACAACCAATGAGATTAGATGTACAAGTTGAAAGTAAAATGGGATAGAATACAAACCCAATAAATGAAAAGATGCAAATAAGGGAGTACAAGGTCTCTGATAACCCGTCTGCAGAAAACCCTACATGAAGGGTAGGTGTAGAGTAGCTACCAGAAGCCGTAGGAGGACGCCTCGCCTGTCTGATCTCACTGGGCACCACCTCATCCTAGAACACCAAGGTATATGTCAAAGTGTCGATCATCTGCACAAGATGATACATGTGCAGGAGAATCCCATGCAGAGGTGAGTAACACAATACTCAGTAGGGACCCCAAACCACAAAGAAAGACCACAAAAGAAAAGTACACACTTAGAATTGTCAGCTCACACAAGTATAACCTAAAGTATAGAAAGAAATATTAATTTTCATAAAGATGAACATATTGGACTACTGAGGGACTCATAATTGATGAGTCACTGAGGTCTATTGGGACACTATGGTTTGCTCATATTCCGAGCTATGTAGGTCTACTCGGCTACAGGGAAACTAAGGCCCGCTTGTCTGCCGGCCCCCAAAGGTTTGCTGGCTACCGGGCCACTGAGGTACGCTTAGATACCGGGCCACAGAGTTCCATTCATCTACCGAGCCATTGAGGTACACTGGGATACCGGTCCACTGAGGTCCTCCCATCACTTCTTTCACGTCACAACCAGCGGTAGGATTCCTGCCCACAACACACTTGATTTTATGAGAATCTACACATCAAGCCATACTTCATATCCTAAATTCTATAAAAAATCATGTGGATTATGTTAAAAGGAGTATCACTTCTCAAGGGTCCTAGAGACGCAAACAACTCATCAATCAGACACATGGTTTGGGATTTATGGACGTTTTAGTAAAAAAGGGGTCGATGGGGTCCAGGTTTGGGCCGACTAGGTCAGACCGACCCGACCCAGACAGGCTCGGGTCTGACTCGACCCAGCCAAGATTGAGTATGACCTAACCTAGATCAGACCTGGTCTACTAGGCCTAGCCTAGACTGGCTGGGTCCGGCCCGGACCAGATGGGCCGTGGGCCCGACCGACTGGGGCGACCTGGGTCCGGCCCACTGGTGCGGCTCGGTCCGGTCCTCTGGAGCGGCCCGATTTGGTCAGCCCAAGACATTGAGGTCTGCTCATCTGCTAGGAAACTGAGGTCTAATTAGCTATTGGGCCATTGAGGTTGGCTCAGTGGACCCTGGGTCGGGTCGGGTCGGGTCGGTCCGAACGGGTCAGACTATACCCAACCGACTGCTTTTTTACTAAACCATACCTAACATTTAAACTGTGCATATTATTGACAAGATATTTGCGGTGTTGGGGCCCTTGAGATAATAGGATACTTTTGAAATATTTCAAGTTAGTTTTTTGGTAGTTGGGAGACGAATAATGGCTTTAGGAATAGATTCTATTGAAATAATGTGCGCTGTGAGGGGGTATCCTGTAGTTTGCTATGATGTGAAGGAAGTGACGAGTAGAATTCAGTGGATCGGTAGCCAGGAACAAATTAATGGCCCAACAGATGAGTGTACCTCAGTGTCTCGGTAGCTGAGGGGACCTCAGTGGCCTAACAGATGAGAAGACCTCAGTGGGTTACCAAGCGGACCTCAGTGGCCCAACAGGTGAGCAGACCTCAGTGGCCCGACAAACCGCAGTAACTCATCGGGGATGAGTCCCTCAGAAGTACAAGATATTCAGCTTTACGACTGCTAATATTGATTTCTACACTTTAGGTTATACCTATGTGAGATGATAATTCTTAGTGTCTACTTTTCTTTTGTGGCATTTCATTATGGTTTGGGGTCCCTACTGAGTATTGTGTTACTAACCCCTACACTTGATTTGCCCGCAAGTGTTGTGTCTTGTGTAGACAACCAAGGAATTGAAATAGATCTTGGTGGTCTAGGACTCAGAGATTTCCAATTAGATTGGAGAGGTGAGGTATACTCCTACAACTTCTGTTAGCTACTCTATTCAAGTAGGGGTTTCTGCGGAAGGATTATTAGAGACCTTGTACTCCCTTGTTTAGAGATTGTCTTTTGTTGTGTTTGTATTTTATCCCATTTTTCTTAAAACTTGTACCTTTACTCATAGTCGTTGCTTTAGTGGTATTAATGTTTTTCTTTTTATCATTGTGGGCTAGGGTTGCAAGTGTGTGTGTGTGTATAGGTACTTAGCAAATGCCTCCCACTTGCAGGATAATGCCTTCGACGCTAGTCAGCAGCCACAATCCTTTTGGAGGTAGGCTTGGGGTAGTCATGGATCGGGCCCTAGGGGATTAGTCGTGACACCCAATATCTCAATAATCTCCTACCAAGAATTTAGGATCACACTCTCAAGGTATTGGATCCTCCCATTATCCTCTTTATTAAATTTTATTTATTATAATATGATTTCCATTTCCAATTCTTAATGTTGGTATATGTCTTTACATGTACTTATTACTTCCCATTTCATGTAAAAATTATTATAGGCCCAATTTTTTTTTCTCATTATCACATTTTATGAATTTTTAAGTGACATCATTATTCTTCTATAATTTCACCATGATTTTTATGCCAATTTGTTTTTGTAGTGAATTCCAAACCCATTTCATATCAAGGGTGTCCAACTTTATATACGTATACTTATTTGACTTGGGAATTACATGTATATATTCCCGACTCCTTGATCATGGAATAAAATATGATGATGAATGAATCCATGTTATATGATCTATGTGGAACTCATAAGAATGAGAATTAAATGAAAGTGATGGGTGTGCCTATAATTATATAGTGCTCCAATGCATTGGGTAATGTTTAGTCTCATGAGACATCATATTGGGATATGCAGTAAAATAAATCATTTATGGGAGTTTTTACATCATGATGTCTTGGTAGTTAGCCCTGAACTATGTTTATGATTCAATGATTCAAACTATTACAACATTTCTTATGTGGCCTTTATGATTATAATGCCGTATAATGTCTCACTGTTCATGTTCATGATTCTTACTCCTTTTATTACCCATTTATATTTCTATTTTATAACATGTATTATTCTCTTCATGTTATTACATGTTTATTACCTTACTTGGATTTATAACTCAAATCTTTTTTATGTATGTTCCTAGGTTATCCCATTTAGTTTTAAAAGCCATGGAATTTTTAAATCATGTTAATGAATTTTTCAATAATGTTGTTGTATACCATGATCAATATGTTATTCTATGTACCTAATTCCAAAATACACTAGACTTATCGATCTTCCGGGTTGTATTATATGTACTTCTATGTAATAAATCATAAATTAATGTCTATTAAAGAGAATAATTTTTATAGTTGGTATCAAAGGAAAAGTTTAGTTATTTTTGGGACTAGGATTAGAAAACTCTAGATAAATCCTTAGGGATAATAATATGTATAATAAAATATCCCTAAATTTTTTAAAGTATAGAGTAAGTGGTTTATAAATAAAATACATCCTTTTCAAAATACTACAAGGGGACGTGGATCTAGAGTAAATTAACATAGTGGAAAAACCTAAAAACACTATATTGAGTTAGGCTTGATTGGGATTTGGTGCAAGATAATGGGCCTTGATTCACACCTAGTTTGACACTTCTGGGGAATATGATTTTGAAAATTCATAATATCACTATGAATTATTATTAATGGAATAAAAAAATACCCATAAGAATATATGTTATGAAATAGATCATGGAAAACTTATATTGAATCCTAGAAATTATTAAGTTAATAAAGGACATATGATTTATAAGTTATATCTTTAATGAAATTGATGTCCCTTTTATACATTTAATAGTTTTAAAAAACTCATATGTAACTTTAACTTTATTGTATCAAATTACCAGAAATAGGATGAATCAGTTAAACAATCAATGTGATGGGAAATGTCATGATGACCCCAACGAGATGCCCAACCCGATGAGAGTGGGAATCAAAAACTTTATGATAATACTCTCTTATCTAACTCAGGTTTATACTAGAAACCTAGATCAAGTGGTTCTACCAAATTCCCCTATAAATGAAAAAGCTGCAATTGATACCTTTATATGAAAAATGCCTCTAACTTTAAATGGATCATCTGATCTCGTAATCATAGAAAAATGGATCAAATCCATTGTAAATATAATCTCCATCCTTCAATGTTCCGAGAAAGATAAGGTTCTACTAGCTGTGTATGGGGGGAGAAGCTGATTAGTGGTGGGCATTGATCAAGAATTTAAATCTTGATGAAGATGTCGAAGCGATGGGGTGGAAGGAATCCGTAATGTGTTTTTTGATAAATATTTTCCTCACACTCTCCATTTTAATGTGGAAATGTATTTTCTTATCCCAACTAAAAAATATGACGAATCTATTAGTGTTTATGAGAAAAAATTACTAATAATTTCATGATACATTTCCAACTTTGTCATAACCCCTGAATGAAAGGTTGAACGCTTCTTTGGTGGGATAAAACCTATTCTACGAATATCCATGGTGATCTAGGACTTCGATAGCTATGAGGAAATTTTCTGATGTTCCCTCAAAATCAAGATAGAGATCAGATAATCTCAAGGGTATCATGGGTATAAATAGAGTAAAAGTGGAGTTTAATTATTAAGTTCTAATGGATAAAACTTATGGATACAAGAAATTTCAACATCCCACTTATCGAAGGTGAGGAAAGAAGCAGCTTTGAAATTTTTTATGTGGGATGAGGAGATGATATAGGTGCTGGAAGAAAGGAAACCTAGGTAGAAATTTCAGATGGGATAAACCCACCGATGTGATGGAGGAAAGTAATTCTCCAGTCAACCTTCAATTCATTATTCATTTCTTCCATTACAAGGAACCTAGGAACTTTTCAAACCAATTCACCAGTCCATGGGTTTTTAGAGACATACAACAACCTCCAAGGCAAATCACAACTCCTCAGGTGGATCCAAATAATGAATTGGTTACATGCATGCTATTTATTTGATAAATAATATCAAAAGTAGTTTTTTATTCTGCTACTACAAATTACTTAATATCACCAAAGTTTAGTAGAACAATTCAAACACCACCAAAAATCATGGAATTAGAGCTTTCGGTGAAAAAGAAAAATGGGGTAATTATTGTATCCTAAGTATATAACTCCTACCCTATCAGAATTAATGGGATAAACTTACCAAATAAAATTTTCATACTCCCTTTGGTGTACTTTTATGCAATTATGGGTATGTATTGGCTTTCCCTATATAGATCCAACATAAATTCCCAAGAGAAGTAAATAAATATCTGTATCGTGAATCGTCTTATGATTCTATAAAAGTGCAAGGAGGAGGATGAATCTTCTTTATCAACAATATCTCAAGAATGGATATTATTTACCTATTATCAAGAATATATAACTCAAATGATTAATTCTATGAAAATAATCAACCTTGAAGACATTCCCATTGTGAGAGAATACACTGATGTGTTTCCGAAGGAATTTCCTTGTCTTCCTCCTAGCTGAGAGGTTGAATTCTCAAGAGAGCTTATACCCGAGGCATTACCATTATCCTAGAATCCATATAGAATTGATATTGGGTAGCTTGAGGATTTGATGAAATAACTATAGGAGAATCTGGATAAAGGGTTCACACACCCCAGTGATTAACCATGGGGTTCACATGTCCTCTTCGTCAAGAAGAAGGATGGGTCAATGGGCCTTTGTCTTGATTATCATGAGATCAACAAGATCATGATAAAGAAAAAGTATAATTTTCCATGGATTGACGAAATTTTGATCAAATACCTTGTGCACAATACTTCTCCTTGGTGGATTTGTGGTCGGGATATTACCAATTTAGGGCGAAGAAGGAGGATAACCCCAAGACTACTTTTTGTACAAGGCACGAGCACTATGAGTTTATAGTAATTCCATTCAGGCTCACTAATTATCCAGCAATATTCCTAGACTTGATGAATAGAGACTTTATGGGTTACCTTGAATTTTTTTGGTAGTCTTTATATATGATATTGTAATATACTCCAAAAGTAAGGAGGAACATGAGGATCATCTGAGTACTCTTCTAAAGACCTTACAAAAGGAGAAGAATTATTCCAAGTACAAAAAATGTGAGTTCTAGTTGAAGGAAGTCACATTCTTAGAGAATAAATCACATTAAATGAGATATATATAGACCCTTAAAATATATAAGCAATTGAAGGATGTATGAGGACAAAATTTGTGACAGATATCTGTTATTTCCTTAGATTTTATGGGTACTATCATCGATTTGTGAGAAATTTACCGTGATTGTAAAACCCTCTAACCAAGACAACTCATAAGGGACTAAAGTTTTCTTAGAATGATGAATATGAAGTGGGATTTAAGGTGTTTAAAAGGAGTATTATCTCTGTCCCTATGTTCACACTACCCACTAGTGGATAAATTTTCATGGTATTTAGAGATGCTTCAAAGAATTAAGATCTGTGTTAATGAAGAATGAAAAAGTCATAGCCTATACATCAATGAAGTTGAAAGTTCATGAATATGACTACCCAACAAATGATCTGGATTTTTATGTAATGACCTTCTATTTGAAAATATAGTGGAATTATCTCTTTTTAGAGAAGTGTGAAATATATATAGATCACAATATCCTTATGTATATATTCACACATAATGAGATGAATATGATCCAACAAATATGGTTAGATCTAATCAAGTACTATGAATGATTAATCTACTACCATCTTGATAAAACAAATAAATTTATAGATACTATATGTAGGAAGGATCTAGTAATTTTATCATTTATGAGAATTGAGATGGATCTGATCTTCTTATATTTGAAAAGGATGGACATGAGAATCATAAAGAAAGAAACATCATCAATCCTTTTATAAAGGATTTCTCAACCATTCCTTCTAGATTTTAATAAAGGATTCCTAAAGGAGTGATGTGGTAATTAATAATAAAGTAGAAACTATAAGAAAAGGGAAATCCTTGGAGTTAAATGTTAAGGAATAAGGAGTTGTGATATTTGGGTCAAGACAATGTGTACCATAAAATACTATGTTAAATAAAAAGATGTTAGATGATGAACAAAGCACAAAATTTTCCTTCCACCTAGGAAGCACAAAGATGTATCAATATCTTTGACAGAACTAATGGTGGGATAATATAAAGAATAAGATTGTGGAATATGCATCAAGATGTATTTTATGAAAGTAAGTGAATGTGGAAAGGAAAAATCCAAGGGGATGATGCAACCATTACCCATACATACCTGGAAATGGGAAAGAATCAACATGGAATTTATCAGTGGTCTTTTGAAGACATCAAGAAGGAATAAGCCTATATGGGTTGTGGTGGATTTTTTTACAAAGATTGAACACTTAAATTGATATTCTAGAGGTTTAATCACTCAATAAACTTGTAAGGATATACATTAGAGAAGTGGTAAGGCTTAATGGAACACTACTACCAATTGTATCTAATTGAGACGGAAGATTCAACTATATGTTCTAGAAGAGTCTCAAAAATGATCTAAATATTGAGTTGAAATGCAGAAAGGCTTATCACATAAAAACTGATATCCAAACTGAGCGGACAATCTAAACACTTGATGAAATGTTGAGAGCATGCTCAATTGACATCAAAGGAGGACAAGATAAACATCTTCCTCTGGTAGAGTTATCATACTATAACGATTTCCAATCAAGCTTCCAAATGGATCCATATGAATCCCTTTATGGGAAGATGTGCATAACACCTATATGTTGGGATGAAGTTGGGGAATAAAAACTTCCAGGTCCTGAAATGTTAGAGTAAATAGTGGAAAAGGTCAAGACCATTCAGCATCACATCAAGGCTACTCAGAGTCAACAAAATAACTATGCTGATAATCATCTATGACACCTAGAGTTTCATTTTGGAGACATAGTATTCCTATGCATATCTTCATGGAAAAAATTCATGAGGTTTGAGAATAAGGGAAATATTAGTCCAAGATACATTAGACCCTTTAAAATTAATGATCGCATTAGAGAGGTGTCCTACCAACTAGAACTCCCAAATAACCTATCTTAGGTACATGATGTCTTCCATGTATTCATATTGAAAAAGTAAATAAAATAAACCTCAGATGTACCCAATATAGAGGTGGTACTATTGGAGAATGATATTTCCTATGAGGAGAAACCAGTAAAGATCTTAGATCGTTGAGACAAAGTTCTACAAAATAGGACAATGAACCTGGTAAAAGTGTTATAGTGAAACCAAAAGTTTGAAGAAGTGACATGGGAACCAGAGGAAGTGATTAAAAATAGTTACCCTTATCTGTTTTAATGTGGGAAAAGAAAATTTGGAGGGTTAAGTTTCTAAAGGGGGGAATATAGTAATGACCCGAACTATTATAAATAAAATTTCTCTTTTGATTTAATTAAATGTTTTATTATGTAATATGGTTATAGAAACCAAATGAACTTATTTAGTTTTATTATATCCTATCAGATTTATGTGACCATTAATCATCATTACCATTTATAATATAACTTTTGAACAGTAGTCACATGATTAGTATAATTACAGGGTTTTAAAAAACCAATTAACATAGATAATGGAAGTGATGGAATAAGCTAGTAGGATCCTACCCAATGAATTCCAATTTTCAGAGCTTCCAAGGGATATGGAATCACTAAGATTTTTCCTTGACTAATAAAAATATGAGATCGAATAATATAATCATGATAAAAACTATTTACGGGAGAAGTTCAGGATCATCAAAATCATGGCCCACACCATGTATGCCGAACCACCCCATGAAAGTCTCACCATCACACACCTTAACCTTACAGAGTTTGCTAGTGTATTAAAGAGAAATGTATCAAGACCCTAGAGATATGTGTATGTACATTATTTTTTATAGAATAATGAATATATTTTCATCCGATTATTTTTACTTTATAAATGATTTTTATTTTAACACAATGAAACTGAAATAGTATTTTGGGATAATATTCCAATTCAATTAAGGAATTTATTTGGGTTTTTTGAAAAAAATAATATTTTAAAAAAATGTTATTATTAAATAATATTTATTAAATATAAATAATCATATAACTTTTTTTGAAGTCAAATGTAATTTTTAAAAGGGACCAAAATCTATTATGGTCAAAAACCCAACATTTCTTAATAAATATCGATTCTTATTTTAAAAGTTAAAATGAGAATATTTATAAATTATTTAGATAAAATGAATATTATTTTTAATGAAAATTTCCCAAATTATCCAATGGTGAATTTTTCAAAAAAATTTCCATGATTTTCAATTTTTTTGGTAAAAATTAAATACCGTATATTTGTACAGTGTGTATTATGAATTCATGATAACCCAAAAATAATGTAATAAATGCTAAAAAGGGTACCCAAAAACAAATATATGTTTTCCATTTAAAATAATATGATTTATTTTTATTGTATTAATTTTATAAATATATTATGAATCCTTGAAAACTATTAATATATTTTAAGGTTTTAAAATCATTTCTTTAAGAGTATAACTCACTTCTATATAAGAAATGGTTTTATTTTATTAATATAGGAACTTTTCATTATAAAATAACTATAACCAATCCCATTTGGTTGAAACCGAGGTCAAAATACATCTTAAGGTTTTTTTGGTTATTTTATTATATAGAGTCCAAAACCTATGTTTCAGAAATGATAAAGAATTTCCCACTCATTTCTTATATAAACCCACTCAAGATCCCATTTATCTTCACTAAAAATACTTAGATCACATCCTTACTCTTAACTTCCCTCTATATAGTTATCCAATGGTTCCCAAAATATCTCAATAATATCCTCCCAAGTATTTAGAGTCACACTCTCAAGGTAAGGGATCCTCCCATTATTCTATTTATTAAAGTTTCCTTATTATCTTATGACTTTAATTTCGAATTCATAATGCTGGGATATGTGTTTGAATTTCCCTATTACTTCTAATTTTATTTCCAAATGATGAGATACCCATTTCTCTCTCATCATCTGATTTTATTAATTTTTAAGTGACACTGTTATGCTGCCGAAATTTCACCATGATTTTTCATGCCAAAACAATTGTGTAGTGAATACCATACCCATTTCCTATAAAGTGTGTTCACCTGTATATAATTAAAATTATTTAAATTAGGGATTGAATTTATTTATTCTACACTCCATGATCATTTAATAGAATATTATTATGAATGAATCCATTTTTTGGGATCTATGTTGCACACTTAAGAATGATAATGAAATGAAAGTGATGGGTGCACCCAGAATTATATATCACTATAATGAATTGGGTAATTTTTAGCCTCATGAGATTTCATGTTGGGATATAGACTAAACCTAATTAATTTATGGTAATTTTTTCATAATTATTTCTTGGAATTTATCCTTAAACTATGTTTATTATGTAATGTTTTAAGCTTTTTCCACATTTACCATGCTTCCTTTATGATTATCATTCCATATAATGTATCGTTATTCATTTTTATGATTTTCAATATTTTTATTAACCATTGGTATTATTGTTGTAAAAAATTTATTATTATATGCATGTTATTCCATGTTTATTCCCTTAATGGACTTTATTGCTCACCCCTTTCTTATGTATGTCCTCTGGTTTCCCCACACAGTTTTAAAAACCATGGAATTTGAGAAGTATGTTAATGATTTTTTCCATAATGTTGTTGTAAACCATGTTCAAGATGTTATGATATGTTCCTAATTCCCAAAAAACTATAATTCTTGATACTCTGAGTTGTATTATATGTAATTTTTTTGTTATAAATCATGAATTAATTTGTAATAAAGAGAAAGGTTTTTGTAATCACAATAACACCTCTATCTCCACATGTAGCCACACCATCAAATCTATCCATATCAATAGTCAGGGCATGAACTTGACTAGAACCCATGAATCCAACACCATAACTATAACCATGCCTTATTTTTGATGAGAGACACCCTATTAGTGATAGAATGAGTCACTTATCATAACATATGATATAGTTGAGTTGCTGATTACTCGACACAAGAATTCCAGAGAGGTTGGGAGTCATGGATGGGATGGAGGATTTTCATGGACACATCCATCTGGTCATAGTTTTTAGGTCAAAATCCCTCATATAAATATCATTTTTATAGTTTTCTATGATATTTGAGTTTTATGAGCTTGTGTTTTGGTAGGAACTGAGAAAAAACATGAACCCGATACAATTCTAACCAGGTAGAAAATACTTTCCCTAACAACGAGTGACTTTGGTCGAGGTTCTTGATTTTAACCCCATCCCTCCACCCTAAAATCCCATAATTCTCCACATACCACTTTCATACCATGTTCCCTGGTCATCAGGGAGACCTAAATAATGGATTTTTCATTACTAAATTAGTTCACCACTTGGGGGGTTTGATCCCTCTCTTCCACATGAGATCATTTTATCTCCCAAGTGGATGAACTATCTCATTATTATTCACATGGTCATGGTCTAGAAGCAGGGAAGCACCTATTTTATCATAAAGGAGCACCCAACGACTACTTTGGTTAGATATGACATTAATGACTTTGATGGTGCTTCTTCTCTGGTACCTCTAGAAGCTCCACCTACAACACTATCACCTCCATCCATTGCCATATTAAATTGGTCTATATTATTGGACTAATATCCCAACACCCACCATTGATCTTTCTAATTCACACCCGTATATAGTTCCATCAAAACCCACATCCTTGATTGATCCCTGGGTTCTCTTCTAGATAGATTTTATTGATCACTACTTGGTCATTGTAGAGGACCAGCCCCTACAGTTCCAAATGCTTGCGAAAAACCACACTGATCATTTGGGGACTTAGAATGCATAGATTCAGGTACATTTGGGTATCATATTTATATAGTTCGATCATAGGGCCACACTAACCTCCCCCACTCAGGCTTACCCACAGCTGTCGACTGCCCCACAACTACCATTCCTTCCATTGAAGATTTTATTGTAACACCCCAAGCTTCTACAGTACGCTTTTCTGTGAATAATGCAATAGCGTGTGTTGTACGCAACATCAAGTTCTAACACACCACAACCAATCAAACTAGCCGTTATGAATAGTAATACCCACCTTTTGAAATTTATAAATTTTATTTTTCAAAATGGACTTCATTTT
The DNA here is from genome assembly GCA_963277665.1 of Viscum album. Classification (NCBI taxonomy): domain Eukaryota; kingdom Viridiplantae; phylum Streptophyta; class Magnoliopsida; order Santalales; family Viscaceae; genus Viscum; species Viscum album. The sequence goes on along the minus strand of OY728153.1, from coordinate 52,904,919 downwards.
TGGATTCGTAATATCGAAATAAGCCTAGGGTGAATTTTTGGAATTTTTCTGAAAAACTTCATTTTTTGATGAATAGTGAAACCACTAAGTGGTAGTTAAAAAACTGAATTTTTCATAAAACATAATTTTACTGCTTCTGTGAGTGGAATTTCGAAAATCCTAGAGACACGGTTAATATCAAGGACTAAAATGGGTTTCATTGAGATGAAAATAATTTTTGGTGAATAGTAACTTTTTACTTTTATTTACCACGGTTAAAAGTAAATAGGGTAATTAAGGGTAAAAATGATATTAATATTACCCTAACACATGTCCTAATTCTATTGGATAAGCATAATTCAACCAAAAACAACCTTATGAATAAAATATTATCATTTAGGTCCACTTGGATTAGATTAGGACATTTATTATTATTTAATTGAAAGAAGAGTTAAAAGAGTTAAAATCAATGTTTATTTACTAAATAATTTTTAATATAGGGTTATACATAAGATAAATTCGATTTTAAATATTAATTAGAAAGATAAAAATATTTCCTATATAATGGTATTTTATTTATAATTTTTAGATATTAAATTATTCAATTTATTTATGACCCAACGATGATGCAGTAATTACCATAATAGTGAAAAATTAAAATAATTGATATTATAAATACACAAATAAATATAATTTGAGACTTTTTATGAATTAAACTAATTTTATAGGTTAATATTACATGTTAATAATGATTTAATTAATTTTTTTGAAGTAATCATTTTGTTATGATTTTAACAAAAATCAATTTTCCAAGTAGGGTCAAAATTGACATAAAAGAGTTTTTAAAACAAATATTATATTATTAATTGATATTCAATCCCTAAAAATCTAAGGTTCGGCCAAGAGACTTATATCATGATAGCTGTATCATCAATGGACCACTTGGGAGTCTCTTAGATGTATATAGTAAGTTTATTAACCATATAATATAAAAATACAAAGAGACATTGTAAAAGTGAAACCAATTAACTAAGAGTTAATACTTAAAGATAAGGTTAATATTGTAACCCAAACCGGTATAAATCCTATTGGTTGAGTGGTTTTCGACCTATCACCACCTTATACTTTAAATAATCCACTTTGGAGGCATTATAAACCGAATATAAATTTATTATAAAATAATATTTCTAACTTTTCCAAAGGTGCCCCTCCCCCCTCTTATAAAAGGGAACTCCCCCTTCTCATTAATTCACACCTTCAAAGCCATTTGACTCGGCCAAAATCTTCCCAAATACTCTCTAAACTTCCCTCACTTTATCCTAGAGGAATTCATTTATTTATAAAGCCAACATAAGGATCCCTTTTGATCAAATCAAAAGGAAGAACCCGAAGAAGAGGTAATGATTTCACCACCCTTTTTCAAGTTCCTTTATTCTTCCACTTCTACTTTATTTTTTATTACCTTTATAAAATAATAACTCCAGTATCTTATATATACTGTGATGTTATTATAAATATGGTACAATCATATTCATTATTCTATCCATCCTTTGAATAACATGTCTCTATACGTGCGTACGTACGGCTTACCGTCTCCACGTCGTGGTGTAATTGTTATTCAATAAATTATTATTTGGATGGGTATAATAATGATTTTTAATTAATGTAAATAATAAATATAACATGATAATGATTTTTTATATATGATATACCATACAATTATATATTATTTTAATATCAAAAGAATGATATTGTCACTCGTGCGTACGTACAGACTACCATCTCCACGAACGCGATGAGATTCATTCTCCATCGTATCCATTCAAGTCTAATTCTCTTTTCATGATTAATAATAGTATCTAAGGACTTGATATAATTCTGGATATGATTAAGATACAACCTATCCATGATAAACATGGCTTATGTAACAAAACATATAAAAGAAAACGAGTAAGTTAACACCCGAAACAACGATAATACTAAGATATTATTAACAAATCAATGTTAAAAGATCATATATGATATCATATTAATGTATATGATTCTTGTATAATTTAATAACAATTATTTCACCATTATACAGGAGGTTAAACTACCCTCAACCAAGGAAAAGTACAAGGTAAGGGTTTATTTCGCAATCTCTTCATTATCCGAGGTTGTTTATACGTAATAATCTACTGGGATATCTTTATCACCGACATCCATGTTTCATAAAAATGTATTTCAAAACATTTTTAATATTTACTAGAATATGGGTTAAAGTCATTTATACCCTTGTTTACTTTTATAAGTTGTTTATAAAATAATCTTTCCGTCGTTTTCCAAACAAGGTCCTTTTTAACCTTTTCGATAGAATTAGGGTAAGAATAGTTTTTTAACTTATACGGTGGGTGCGGCTATTTTCCACCGTTATAAAATCGTCAAATCTTCCCTTAAAATCTTATAAGAACATTTCAAAATAAAATGTTTTATTTTATAAATATATGACTCTTAAATGATTTGAAAATAAAAAGAGATATTTCTCTAAAAGGAGTTTTGATTTCATCTATGTCAACATCCTTTGATGGATTTTACGCTTATTTGAAGTTGATTTATAATGATACAAAAATTCTATATCGTATTGAAGGTTTTGTGATATGTTTGACTGTGGATGTGTTATTTTTATACAATTCATGGTTTATGGATGAATTATTTACATTTATTATGCTAGTTTTAATACGAATGTTTATGCTATGTTTAAACCTTTTCATATGGGAATGCATTGGACATAATATGTGATGGGTGGAGCCCGCTATAGCTCCTCGATGCATTGGTAGGTCTCATGAGACAAAATAGTGTCTTGGCACAAGGCCTTGTAAAAATCTTATTTTTAGTCTTGGCACGAGGCCTTGGCTATGTGGTTATGATAGTCTGGAATTATGCATTCCATCATTATGAAAGTGGTTATTGATATTGCATGTGATTATTCGATTAGTAGAATATCCATGTGAATAAGTAAATGGAATTATTTCATTTTATTTTTTCCATACTATGTTGAAGTTAAAGTCTAAATGGATTTTGTTTTATTTATACATTGCCTTAAATGTTTATTCTTATTTATGAAAGTTTCTGCTATATTGTTATCTTTACTGGGCATCTGAGCTCACCCCTTTTCTATGTTTTATTTTTCCCAGGATGTGAAGAAGTAAATTATGAATGACCTGTAGGGATAGTATGAGGGGATAAGAGTGTAGAATATGGAGACTATGTTGTTGTAGTTTTCATTTTTATGATGTAATGTAAAACTTTATGAATATATCTAGTGTTTCCCAGGGTACTAAACTAATCGGTCATTCAAGATTTGATCTTTCTTGTGATCATGCCAATGTTATGTAATAATGCACCGAATCTGCGTAACTGGGGTCGGGCCATTACAGTTCGTATCAGAGGAAGTTTATTATAAACCTTAGAAGCTAGATTTAGATAAACTCTAATTAGAGCACATAGATTTAAGATGGACTTTGAGGATTAGTATAGAAGAACTTCCTAGAATTTTGGTATTATAGAGATTTTGTGAGTTTTCCGAGCAATACATCCCTGTCTGGATACGAGCAGGTAGAGGCAGATCTGGCACATATGTACCTAGGGGTAAAACCCGAAAACACCGCTTTGAGCTAGACTCGAACGAGAACTGGTGCACGACAATGATCCTTGCTGCACTCTTGGTTACGACACTCTCTGGGGATATTCTTAGGATAACTCTCATTTTATTTACAAATCATTATGAAGGGTTTATGAGTATATACTTCCTCAAAGAATTTTTTTTTGTGATTATCGATTATATCCATAAATAGTTCAATTTATGTTAAGTGTTTTATAAGTATGGTATTATGTATTTTGATTCATAAACTGATCTAGTTTATGCCATTGTTTAGAAATGGCGCCTAGTGGAAGAAATGGAAACCGTATCAATGCACGCACTCCATTTAGGTATTTCCCTCCTACTCAAGATAATTATAGTGGAGATGGTGATGCAACTAGTTCCGATCAACTAATCACCATACTGGGACAACTCACTCAGGTTATGAATAATAACCTTACCCATATGGAGAACCCTGATCCATAGTGTGGAGGATCAATGTTATATCTCTTTATGAGGAAACAACCACCAACGTTCAATGGGAGTAAAAATCCCTTAGTAGCTGAATAATGGATAAATTCCCTAGAGAAAATATTTCAGGCTTTGGGGAGTTGTGAAAGGGAAAAAGTTATCATGGTAGTTTACTACCTCACTGGAGATGCTGATCAATGGTGGTCATTGATTCAAAACACGAAGAAAGATGATGAAGTATCAAATATGTAATGGAGGGAGTTCAAAGATCTATTTTTAGAAAAATACTTTCCTCGTGACCATCGAGAAGATATGGAAATACAATTTCTGAGTCTGAGAAAAAAGGAGGATGAGAATGTCGCAAAGTATGAGGCTAACTTTACAAGGTTAGCAAGGTATGCTGAAGATTATATACATAACCCAAGAAGTAATATTGATCGTTTCTTTGATGGGTTAAAACCATTTCTCCATTGAGCATTAGTCTCACAATCCTTTTCGTCATATAAAGACATTGTCTCATGTGATATCAAGACAGAGAAATAATTCTCAAAGTCTTATGACTTTAAAGCAAAGCAAGAGAAGAAGAGATCTACTGATCAATCTGGGAATGGAAATAAAGGGAAGAAGGGAAAAGTTGAATATCCATCTTGTAGTAAATGTGGGAAGAAACACCCCGGTACTTGCTTAAAAGGAACGAGAGTCTATTACATGTGTGGTGAAAAAGGCCACCAAGCTCGTGATTATAAGGGGAAGAAGGAAGATACCAATGTTCATTTTTACAATTGCAGGGAGATGGGACATTATGCAAATGAATGTCCTAAGCATAGGGGGAACTTACCTCAGAAAAGGCCAAGGGATCAAGGCCAAGCTTATGCTATCACTACTGCTGAGGTAGAAGCTCCGAAAGATGTGGTGGCAGGTAATTTAATGGTTTCCTCAAGTTTATCAAATGCATTATTTGATTCTGGATCATCGCATTGTTTCATATCTTCCCAGTTTGCTAAGAAAATTAGATATTTCCAATTTTATTTAACAAGGGATTTGTCAGTTAAAACTCATAAGGGAAGTATCATTGCAACAAAGTTTTGTGAATCAGTCCCCATTAGAGCACATAAATGTTCTTTATCTGCTGATCTCATCATCATACCTGTGATTGAGTTTGATATAATCCTCGGTATGGACTAGATTTCAGACCATGATGTGATGATTTATTGTAAGAATAAGGAGGTTACAATTTTTGATGATGATGATAAGGAACACCTTATCTTTAGAGAAGAATCGTCACCACCTAATTCTTATCTAGATCCACCCCCAGTAGCTCAAATAAATTCAATTATTAGGGAGGAAGAGGATGAAATGACTGTGGGTGAGGAAAGGAATGTTAAAATAGAGGATGTACCTATTGTGAAAGAATATGTAGATGTGTTTCTGGAAGATTTACCTGGACATCCTCCAGAACGAGAAGTTGAGTTTTCCATTGATTTAATTCTTGGATCAAGGCCTATATCGAAGGCCCCTTATAAAATGGCCACTATAGAATTAGTTGAACTAAAGAAACAACTAGAGGAATTGAGTAATAAGGGATTTATTCACCCTAGAGTTTCTCCATGGTGAGCCCCTGTTCTTTTTGTTATAAAGAAAGATGGATCTATGAGGTTATGTATCGACTATAGGGAGATCAATGCTATAACAATAAAGAAAAAATATCCCCTACCTCGCATTGATGATTTATTTGACCAACTGCATGGAGCTCAATACTTTTCAAAGATTGACCTTCGATCTGGATACCATTAGTTGTGTGTGAAGAAGGAAGACATTCCGAAGATAGCATTTCAAACTAGGTACGAGCATTACGAGTTTACAGTAATTCCTTTTGGATTGACTAATGAACCCTCTGTATTCATGGATCTGATTAATAGAGTTTTCAAGGAATATATTGATGAATTTATGGTGGAATTTATTGATGATATCTTGGTATACTCCAAAGTCTACGAAGATCATGAAAATCACTTACTAATTATCCTGAAGACTCTGAGAAGACATGAATTATATGGGATGTTTAGCAAGTGTGAATTCTGGCTTTAGGAGATTTCTTTTCATGGCCATATTGTCTCTAATGATGGAATCTCTGTTGATCCTTCTAAGACCAAGGCAATCCAAGAATGTCCAGAACCTACAAGTATAACTGAGGTACGCAGTGTTATTGGTTTGGTAGGTTATTATCAACGTTTCGTCCAGAATTTTGCCTGATTGGCTAACCCATTAACAAAGCTCACACGTAAAGGGGTTAAATTTGTTTGGAAAAAAGATTGTGAAGAATGTTTCGAAGAACTACAGATAAGATTAGTCAATGCTCCTATATTGACTATACCATCTGGGAATGATGGGTTCATTATTTATAGTGATTCATCAAAGAAAGGACTTGGTTGTGTTCTTATGCAGAATGATAGGGTTATTGCCTATGCATCACGACCGTTGAAAATTCTTGAACAAAACTATCCTACTCATGATCTCGAGTTAGCAGCTATGATCTTTTCTTTGAAGATATGGAAGCACTACCTCTATGGTAAAAAAATGTGAGATTTATACTGATCACAAGAGTTTTAAGTATATTTTCTCAAAAAAATAACTCAACATGAGGAAAAGGAGATGACTTTAATTACTCAAGGATTATGATTGCACGATACACTACCACCCGAGGAAAGAAAACAAGGTGGAAGATGCTTTGAGCAGAAAAGACCATGGAGTTTTGAACAATATGAGAATTGAAAGGGATCCAATTTTCATGGATCTAGTGAAGATGGACATTGGAATAACCAGGGAAGGTGAAACATGAATTCTTTTTTCAAATGGTTGCCAAACCATCTTTACTAGAAAGGATTAAGAGTTCTCAGACTGATGATGAAGAATTTAAAAAGAAGACTAAAACTGTGAATGATGGGATATTGAGAGACTTTTTGTATGAAGAAGGAATTTTGAAATTCGGGAAGAGGCTTTGTGTTCCCGATATACCTAATCTAAAAAGGGAATTGTTGGATGATGATCATAGTTCCAATTTCTCTATACACCCTGGGAGAACCAAAATATATAGAGATTTGGAGGAACATTTTTGGTGGGACAACATGAAGAGGGAGATTGCTGATTTTGTGTCAAGATGTATGGTTTGTCAACAAGTGAAAGCTGGAAGGCAACAGCCTAGAGGATTCATGCAACCTCTTCCTATACCGGAGAGGAAATGAGACAATATTACGATGGACTTTGTCATGGGGATACCAAAGAATCCTAGAAGGAATGATGCAATATGGGTCATTGTTGATCTTCTTACCAAGTCAGCACATTTTCTTGCTATAAGGGAAGATTTACCACTTGAACGACTAGCAAGACTATATATTAATGAAGTTGTGAGATTTCATGGAGTACCCCTATCGATTGTTTCTGATCGTGATCCCCTTTTTACTTAAATATTCTGGAAAAGTCTTCAGAAAGCCTTGGATACTGAACTTCATTTGAGGACTGCCTACTACCCTCAAACAGATGGACAATCAGAACGAACTATTCAAACTTTATAAGACATGTTGAGATCCTGCTCACTTGACTTTGAGGGTATGTGGGATCAATATTTACCTCTGGTAGAATTTTCCTATAACAATAGATTCTATTCATGTATTTTTATGGCACCATATGAAGCGTTATATGGAAAGAGATGTCACACACAAGCCTGTTGGGATGACGTTGGTGAAATAAAACTTGTAGTCCCAGAAGTGGTGGAGGAAATGATGGAAAAGGTGAAGGTAATCCAAAACCATATCAAAGCATCTCAAAGTAGGAAGAAGAGCTATGCTGATAATCGAAGGAAGGATTTGGAATTTCAAGTCAGTGATCATGTTTTCTTGAAGGTATATCCATGGAAGGGAGTCATACGTTTTGGTAAGAAAGGTAAACTGAGTCCCAGGTACATCGGACCTTTCGAAATTCTAGAAAGAATTGGGGCTGTAGCTTACCGATTGGCAATGCCGCCAAGTCTCTCCACAGTTCACGATGTGTTCCACATATCTCTATTGAGGAAATACATGCCTGACCCAATGCATGTACTCACCTATGAGGAATTAGAACTGGAACCCGATCTATCTTATTGCGAAGAGCCCGTCAAGATTATTGATAAGAGATAACAAGTACTGAGAAACTGGACGACTCATCTGGTAAAATTCTTGTGGAGAAACCATAAGATGGAAGAGGCAACGTGGGAACCTGAGGAACTTATGACGGAGAACCACCCGAGTCTTTTCATATGGTAGTATTGTAGAAATTTTGAGGACGAAATTATTTGAAGGAGGGGAGAATGTAACACCCCAAGCTTCTAAGGTACGCTTCTCTGTGAATAATACAATAGCGTGTGTTGTACGCAACATTGAGTTCTAACACACCAAAACCAATCAAACTAGCCATTATGAATAGTAATACCTACTTTTTGAAATTTATAAATTTTATTTTTCAAAATGGACTTCATTTTTGGATTCGGAATATTGAAATTAGCCTAGGGTGAATTTTTGGTATTTTTCTGAAAAACATCATTTCTTGATGAATAGTGAAACCACTATGTGGTAGTTAAAAAACTAGATTTTTTCATAAAACATAATTTTACTGATTTTGTGAGTGGAATTTTGAAAATCCGAGAGACACGTTTAATATCAAGGACTAAAATGTGGTTCATTGAGATGAAAATAATTTTTGGTGAATACTAACTTTTTACTTTTATTTACCACGGTTAAAAGTAAATAGGGTAATTAAGGGTAAAAATGATATTAATATTACCCTAACACATGTCCTAATTCTATTGGATAAGCTTAATTTGACCAAAAAAAACTTAGGAATAAAATATTATCATTTAGGTCCACCTGGATTAGATTAGGACATTTATTATTATTTAATTCAAAGAAGAGTTAAAAGAGTTAAAATCAATGTTTATTTACTAAATCATTTTTAATATAGGGTTATACATAAGATAAATTCTATTGAAAATATTCATTAGAATTATAAAAATATTTCCTACATAATGGTATTTTATTTATAATTTTTAGACACTAAATAATTCAATTTATTTATGACCCAATGATGATGTAGTAATTACCATAGTAGTGAAAAATTAAAATAATTGTTTTATAAATACCCAAATATATATAATTTGAAACTTTTTATGAATTAAACTAATTTTATAGGTTAATATTACATTCTAAGAATTATTTAATTAACGTTTTTCAAAGTAATCATTCTTTTATGATTTTCAAAAAAATCAATTTTCTAAATAGTGTCAAAATTGACATAAAAGAGTTTTCAAAATAAATATTATATTATTAATTGATATTCAATTCCTAAAAATCTAAGGATAGGCCAAGATACTTATATCATGATAGGTGTATCATTAATGGACCACTTTGGGGTCTCTTGGATGTATATAGTAATTTTATTAACCATATAATATAAAAATACAAAGAGACATTGTAAAAGTGAAACTAATTAACTAAGAGTTAATACTTAAAGATAAGGTTAATATTGTAACCCAAACCTGTCTAAATCCTATTGGTTGAGTGGTTTTCGACCTATCCACACCTTAATCTTTAAATAATCCACTTTGGATCCATTATAAACTGAATATGAATTTATTATAAAATAATATTTCTAACTTTTCCAAAGGTTCCCCTCACCCCTCTTATAAAAGGGCACTCCCCCTTGTCATTAATTCACACCTTCAAAGCCATTTTCCTCGGAAAAACACTGCCCAAATACTCTCTCAACTTCCCCAAATTTATCCTAGAGGCCTTCCTTTAGTCAGAAATCCAGCTTAAGTATCCCTTTTTATCAAATCAAAAGGAAGAATCCGAAGAAGAGGTAATGATTTCACCACCCCTTTTCAAGTTCCTTTCTTCTTCCACTTATTATTTATTTGTTATTACCATTCTAATATAGTAACTCCAATATCTTATATATACTGTGATGTTATTATAAATATGGTACAATCATATTCAGTATTCTATCCATCCTTTGAATAACATGTCACCATACGTGCGTACGTACGGCTTACCATCTCCAAGTCGTGGTGTAATTGTTATTCAATAAATTATTATTTTGATGGGTATAAAAATGATGTGTAATTCATGTAAATAATAAATATAACATGATAACGATTATTTATATATGATATACCATACAATTATATATTATTTTAATATCAAACGAATGATGTTGTCGCTCGTGCATACGTACGGACTACCGTCTCCACGAACGCAATGAGATTCATTCTCCATCATATACATTAAAGTCTAATTCTCATTTGATGATTAATAATAGTATCTAAGGACTTGATATCATTCTGGATATGATTAAGATACAACCTACCCATGACAAACACGACCTACATAACAAAACATATAAAAGAAAATGAGTAAGTTAACACCCGAAACAACGATAATACTAAGATATTATTAATAAATCAATGCTAAAAGATCATATATGATATCATATTAATGTATATGATTATTGTATAATTTAATAACAATTATTTCACCATTATACAGGAGGTTAACCTACCCTCAACCAAGGAAAAGTACAATGTAAGGGTTTATTTCGCAATCTCTTCATTATCTGAGGTTGTTTATACATAATAATCTACTGGGATCTCTTTATCATCCACATCCATGTTTCTTAAAAATGTATTTAAATTTTTTTACTATTTACTAGAATATGGGTTAAAGTCATTTATACCCTTGTTGACTTTTATAAGTGGTTTATAAAGGAATCTTTCTGTCGTTTTCCAAACAATGTTGTTTTTATCCTTTTCGACAGAATTAAGGTAAGAATGTTTTTTTAACTTATACGGCGGGTGCGGCTATTTTCCTCCATTATAAAATCGTCGAAGCTTCCCTTACAAGCTTATAAGAATATTTTAAAAGAAAATGTTTTATTTTATAAATATATGACTGTTAAATGATTTCAAAATAAAAATATATATATTTATCTGAAAATAGTTTTGATTTTAACTATGTCAACATCCTTTGATGGATTTTACGCTTATTTGAAGTTGATTTATTATGATACAAAACTTCTATATCGTATTGAAGGTTTTGTGATATGTTTGACTGTGGATGTGTTATTTTTATACCATTAATGGTTTATGGATGAAGTATTTACATTTTGTATTCTAGTTTTAATACGAATGTTTATGTTATGTTTAAACCATTTCATATGGGAATGCATTGGACTTAATATGTGATGGGTGGAGCCCGCTATAGCTTCTCGATGCATCAGTAGGTCTCATGAGACAAACTAGTGTCTTGGCACAAGGACTTGGCAAAATCTTATTTGTAGTCTTGGCACGAAGCCTTGGCTATGTGGTTATGATAGTCTGGCATTATGCATTCCATCATTATGAAAGTGGTTATTGATATTACATGTTATTATTCGATTAGTAGAATATCCATGTGAATAAGTAAATGGAATTATTTCATTTTATTTTTTCCATACAATGTTGAAGTTCAAGTATAAAAGGATTTTGTTTTAGTTATAAATTGCCTTAAATATTTATTCTTATTTATGAAAGTTTCTGCTATATTGTTATCCTTACTAGGCATTTGAGCTCACCCCTTTTCTATGTTTTATTTTTCCCAGGATGTGAAGAAGTAAATTATGAATGACCTGGAAAGATAGTATGAGGGTATAAGAGTGTAGACTATGGAGACTATGTTGTTGTAGTTTTCATTTTTATGATGTAATGTAAAATTTATGAATATATCTAGTGTTTCCAAGGCTACTAAACTAATCGGTCTTTAGAGATTTGATCTTTCTTGTGATCATGCCAATGTTATGTAATAATGCATCGACTCTGGGTAACTAGGGTCGGGGCGTTACATTTATTGTCACATTTCATAATACATGTGTAGCTATATATATTAAACATCATGATAGATCTATAATAGAACAAAAATAGGCTTCAAATCCTCTATATAAAATCCCCTTTGATAACCCTCCTTCTACGGTGGATCCCTCGGTTTTGGACCCTCTAGTGAGTGAATTATTTTAACAATTTCTTTCACACACACACACACATGCACAGATATATATATATATATATATATATATATATATGTTTTGATGAGATGTTTTAATTGTTGGTAGACTAATCTTGTCTTTACACTAAGAGTCATAGGTTTTCTAGATCATTTTTACACACTAGATTTCTTATACTCCCTATGACATCATCTCATACACCATCTTACACATTTTGAGACCTCCATCACCCATGAGAGTATTATTTTAGTTCATACCTATTTTTATTCATTTTGTAACCTAATTATTTAATTAATTATCTAGTATAGTCTTTTATAAGTCCTTTAAAATCTATTTTATTTTTCACATAGGGGTTTATGTGCAACATTAAGTGTGGGTGAGGGTAGATTTCTTATACTCCCTACGACATCCTCTCATACACCATCTTAAACATTTTGCGACCTCCACCACCCATGAGAGTATTATTTTAGTTCCTACCTTTTTTTATTCATTTGTAACCTAATTATTTAATTAATTATCTAGTATGGTCTTTTATAAGTTCTTTAAAATATATTTTATTTTGATCATAGAGGTATATGTGCAATATTAAGTGTGGGTGAGGGTATCTTGACACTACACTAGTCATTTTCCCTTGGGATAATCTATGATACATCATTAATTGGAAGAAATATTTTAGCATGTTATGTTTTTTGATTAATTTTTATTATAAATCATAATTTCATAGGTTAAAATTTTGAGGGTTATATAATTAATTCATTTTTAAATAATGTTAAAATTATTTCTTATATAATTGTGAGATTTGATTTTAATTATTGGGAATTTTCATTTAGCAAATACATTGTCTTTCTACATGCCATGACCTGATTGACCCATATTTTTTATTTTCATTACTAAGAGGTATTCTGAAACCTTTTATAAAATTTTTTCTAATACCCACATTCTTGAGATATTATCAGGACATGCATAACCATTATAACATGGAATTTATTATTATCATAATATGAGGATTTTGAAAAAAAATTAAAATGATTGAGGCATTATATTAATAATTTAATCTCATTTTGGCCTTAATACCTACCATAGAGTTAATATTTTGTGGAAACAATAGATACCATGAAATACCTTGATAGGAAGCCACATTATAAGACTAATTTCCCTTTCTACCCTAATTCCCCTGTACTATTTCATGATTATTCTCTTTGATATTTTAAAGAGGGTGTCTAGTGATTCATGGTACATATTGGTGATACTACGATGAAATGAGTGTGGGGGAAATCAATCTTATCCGTTTGAGTAAAAGGTTATAAAACTATCATTCAGTGTTCTTATATGGAGTCTTCACTTATATATAGAAAATTAAAAAGAAGAAAAAATTACTAAATTCTTTCATTATACTCATAGTTGGTTTTCTAACCTGACTGAAAAAAGGAAGTGGGTATATTTTCATTTGAGGGAAATTGATAAGGGAAGTATTTTTATTGATATTTATATTGGATATCATGATTTTTGTTAATATACTCTTTCTTCCCTTTTAATGCCTCTAAGATAATTTTTTGCATCATTACCCACCAAAATTCTACTTCATATTCATCTAAACCTTAATGAAAATCCCTATTGATTTTTATCATTTAATTTCTAAGTGTATATTTATATCACTTGTAATCATATAAATAGAATGTATATACTTGATATTGAGAATATATAAGATGACATGATATTGAGTGATAGGTGAATTACTTTTCAAGTTAAGAAGATCACAAATTTCATGGTTATTTATGAAAATTTAAAAAATATGAATGAAAGAGAAGAAAATGTCCTGAATTAGAATTACATATGATGAATGTTTAGAATTTATTGAAATTGAACAAGTATTATTTTTTTTTAAATTATTTTTTATGAATTTAATTTTATAAATATAATTAATTCAATACTTATCTGGTTAGAGTATATAATTTATTTGATTTAATGTTGAGATTTTACTTGAGGGAAAGTAAATGATTAAGTGTGGGGGAGTTTTATGTTCCTAATTTTTGAATAATATTTGAAGGTGTTTTATTTAGTAAAGATTCAATTTATACTAGATTTATATTTATTTATAGTTCAAATGATTCATTTTGGTATATTTATTATTTTTTATGTTTTAATAGTTGAATCTATTGATCAGGGAAAATCTAAAGCAAACTTGAAGACTACACAATGCATAATTAATAAGAACATTCCATGTAAATTTGAATGAGACATGGACCAAACAACTGGATCACACACCCAAGTCCTAGACTAGATACTAAACACCAAGTATTCTAATATAGATGTCATGTATCCCAAAAATAGAAGTGGTTGGTGGATAATTTTATACTACATTACATGTTTGTTAGAACTAAATATTGTGTAATTTTACCTATAGATGACCACCACATTAGAATTCAATGGGAAACACAGTTTTTCACCCATCAGTAGAGAAACTGAGTCAAAACCATTTTACATGCATATATAGTGTGTAATTTTGGTACACACTATGTAATATATTTTCTTATAAATATAGATATTGGACTCCAAATTTAGGGTTGGGTATTTTTAGGGGATGTGTTGCTACTTTATCAACTTAATCCTCCCTCAAAGTTCAAATGTTTTTTTATTTCTATTTTTTTCTTCATTATTTTTTCTCTTTCCCCTTGTTTTTCTGTTGTATGCATGGGCATGATTGAGTTTTTACTCAATACTTGCACATTTACCACAGTTATACGAGGGTAAGTGTCCTGTGTTGGGGTTTTAACAAAACTATGGGTTTGTTTTACTAATAATTATAGTGTGTTTATTTTATTATGATTTCTATTTTATTATTTATTTAATGAAATTTAAATATAAATTCATTAGTTATTCCATATTGGACCAGGAATGACACAATTTTGGAAAACCAAATATTTTTCAGTCGGTAAACCCAAGATCATTTGGTGAGCTTATTTCAACACTTTTTATGGTTTTAATAGAAACATGTTTTTAAGAGATTAATCAACAAACCAAGGAATTGAATTCTAAATTCATATCCATTTTTAATCAGACTAAAAAATAATAAAAAAATTGAATCAATATGGTGATATAGATTCATAAATAATTTATTATACAAGGGAATAATTTTTATAATAAACCCTAGTCCTAATTACAACCATGATGCATTTTTTATAAATTTATTTCATTTTTTCAAATCTTCATCTACTTTTTCTTCATTCATTGGTTTTTTAAATTTAAATTTTCAAATATCTCTTCCCTCTTGATTTCATCATCTATATTAATATTTTAGACTCACTTAATGAAAACTACATCACTTCATTCCAAATGGTTTCCGTCCATAATTATGCTACCTACATTTTAGTTGGTTTAGGGAACATTTTAAATTTCTTATTTTTCATGACTTATGATAGGTGTTCCAATTCTCAATTAATTTCTCAAAGTTTTATATAAAGGGTATTTACATGATCCTTATTATTATTTTTTCCTCCAACAACTCTCTTCTAAAAAATTATATGAATTCTTTCACTTTAGCATTCTCATTTTTCGTTTTCCATTTCTCTTGAATAAATTTTAGATATTCTATATAGTTATAGTAATCTTGAGATACACTTAATATTCCTTACATAATTATATAAAAATAAACAAATTTAATTCTACAAAAATAATTCTGCATAGTTTTATGATAAATCATAAAACAATATTTGTCTATAATCATTTTTTCTTTATTACTAAACTAAAATTATAATGTATATATAGCAGATTTAAAATCTCCTCTATCCTTTTTCATTTTTTTCTCAATATATTCATATCACCTTAAAATAATTGAAATATTTTATAAAAATGATTACAAATAATATAACATTCACTTCTTGCTTCTCCATACATTTTGAAACATCATTAAACTAAAACATGGCATGAATTTGAAGATGGATTGAGCACCTCATTAATGCATGAAAGTAAAAATGAATAATGCTTGTATCATGTTTATCTCATGATAAAATTCATAAGATTTTTTTTTGTAAAATCCCCAACTTAGTATACATATGGATACCACATTTTCAATTTATTACTCGTCTCATATGAATTTATCGGTCACACATCTACAACATCTCAATTAATTCCACACAACCTCTCATAAATGATTAAATCATACATGAATAACATATACTCCATCATTCAGTTTTTTATTTTAGTGTAGAAGTCACCGATTATTTTGATTTAAATATTATCTAGTGGAGTCTAATTCCTTCACATATTTTTTTTAGTCTTCACATATATAACTCAATATAAAATGAGTTTTTTTGTGACCATGACATACAGTATTGTATGGTACCATCTTCTTCTTCACATGAATAATAGTATGCGAGCTAACAATATACTTTATAATAAATAATTATTATGGTTAGTTGGACTTTATCTAAATCATTATAGGTCAAGCTACCATGAAGTGTTTTAGTTGATCAACATTTCCATATGTGGGAAGTCTGTCGATTATGTGGACACATAAAATTGTTTCTAGTTCTCCATGTGGTAGGTTACAATTAACAGTATATTATTGCATAATTAATATATTATTCATATGGTAGGTTTATCTTCTATGATAATGATTGAGGTAGATCATGTTTTAAACAAGCAGTCATTTTGGATCCATCACTTGCTTCACCACCATGCAGTTGATCAATAATGGGCATGCAATCGATCACACTAATATCCCACTTTTGATCCCAATTCTTCGACTACCTGAGGAAGAAGACAATGTTGTGAAATTTATTGAATGATTTTTTCAAACATATTTTTCAACCCTTATCATATCCATATCATAATAATTAATGAAGAATGTCCCACAAATATGGGCTTCCCATATTAATTCAGTACTCAATTTTGTGTCACTTAATAGAGCTCCACATCATATGGAATAATCAACCATGAGTAGTGGGTTGAATCCACATAAACTAAAAACCATGCTCACCAATGTGTGATTACCTACATGAACTGTTCTCCTCTTACACATCACCCATATACACCTGCTTTACCCTGCATAGGATGCCTATACTATGCTTTGAATCTATAAATTCCACCTTTGGATGGATGTGGCTAACCCTAGTTCTGACCTAAGAAGAATATTAGGTCCTATATTTGGCCTTAGGTTGGATAATTTTTTTGGGTAAATCAATATTAAACAATTAATAAAATACAAATATTTAAATGAATTCCTATATTGAATAACATTGATAACATCCTCAAAATTACATTTTTTTAATCTCCTTAGTAATTATTAATGAAAAAATAATATATTTTTTCATGGTATACATAATATTTATTCCAAATCTAAATATAAGATCTAAGTTAAATATATTTGACAAGGATAGATCCTTCTTTAATATTTATAGCCATCTGACTTTATAAATAATATAGTAAATCATGTTCTTTAATAAAGATTCATTAGTGCATGACTTGATTACATGAATATCAGTTCATCAAATCATTTGATATATTACATGGATCCTCCAATCCATCACCCAATTCATTACCTTTGCATAATGAAAATGATAAAGACATGAAATACAATCATGATTCCTAGGACACTTTAATCTCACCCAATGGATTTATTATCACTTAAAAATTTACGTTAATAGTCGATGTCAATATTCTCCCTATAATTGAAAACAAATTAGAGGGTGGTAAAAATAGTTCTCCCCTTATTTATATGATAGAAATGTTATTTAAAAATAAGCATATTCTTCTCCTTTACCCAATCATCAAAATTTCAAAAACATATTCTCTTCTTTTTAATATATAAATATTTCACTTAAGAAAAGGGTAGAAATTTCCATATACTAATAGAATTTTATAATGACTCATACCATTTTTGAATATAACTATATTGAAAAAATATGAAATAACCCTTTTCAGATTTCCAACATATCTATAAATAACTTGATAGATGGAATTAATCTTGTGTCACTAAAGCCTATTTCAAGTGAGTATTAGAATTAATGATCTGAATGATAATCCATTGAATTAATATATAATCACATGTTACATGAAATTGTGTCATCAATAAATAAACTCAATATCCACATGTAAAACCTATTTTGAAAAACATGAGTGATTAATTTAGAAAAAAAATAATTCTGTAGTTTAACAACTATGTGATTATAACTAAAGATATCATTTTTTCAGGGCCTATTCAAACCAATTTTTAAAATATACATATATGAACCTTAACCCAACTTAAAAAACACAAAAAACATTCAAGTGAAAGTAAATTAATTACCTTTTTAATATATGAGCACTCCCCTTAATTATTATAATAATAAAAAACATAAATGGTCATGGAGAGTGAGTATCAGACCTCAAACATCTGAATATAATTGGGAAATCCAGGTTCTAAATTATAATAACACATTATATCTCTAGAAGCCTTGAATTATTTAGTTTCTCCCCCTCAATGGGTGAAGTCCATACTCCATCACCACGGTTAATTTATTCCAGAAATAAGATCCATGTTTTTGGTACCAGTTGATAAATGAAACCAATTCAATAATAAAGACCAATTAAAATAATTACCTACCATCATGGTCATTTTTGTTGAATGTATAAATATCACAACCCCTCTTAAAAGAAAACATTCAATCCCCTATATTAAAATACACAATAGTTGATTTAGTAATATGATTTTCATCTATCATCTCTTCAGTTATAGTATTGATACTAAAATTTATTTCTCAACCCATACTACTTCTTATTAATAGGATTGAAATGCCTCATATTCATTATTATATTATCCTCTTTAGGTATACAATCTTTTTATCCATTTAGAAGTGTCTAATTTTTTTCCCAACTTCTTTCTTAGATGTATTAGTTTAATTTTCTTGTTCTTGTATAAAATTTTTACTTTTTGATGATTTATCCAACCTCCTTTCTTCTTCTATCTATTCTTCCTATATGATCAATATGCCATTTAGGATATGAACTTCTTTCATCTTTGATACACCACCTTTGGGAAACTTCTCAGTTGATCTATTCATTTTCTAACTCATTAAGGTATATTTCTTTACCTTATTATAGTTTTTTGGTGATTATTTATTGTATATAACGTATGAGTAATACATAAAATTATTGTATTGACATATCTCATAATAATTAACACAAATATTACAAATATCATAGAAATTTTCAGGATATTTAAATTTGTTCTTCTGAGATATATTATCTCTTTTTCGTGCCTCAAGTTTTTTACCAATAGGTTTTTTAATATTTAACCTTTCTCCCCAAGATGTTTTACTTATAAAACCTGTATATACTAACATATTATTCTAGAATCAATTTCATTGTGCCCAATCTTCTAAAAAAACCAATACCTTCCAATTAATATTTAACTTATTCTAGTGCATCTAATCTATATAGACCTCCATGATTATTTATTTTAGATTAGAAGACCAATATTTTATACTCCATTTGGGGAGAAAGTTTTATTGTAAATACTCACCTTATGTCTTAACATATTATTGAGTGTCCCAAATTTTTAACTCTTCCACATTTATAAATAAGTTTTTTATGAACATTAAGAACATCCATATTTAACACTAACTGAATGAATTGGGTTATGGGATACAGTTTTCTACATGAATGAGGTATACAATTATATAGCTATTCTCATGAACCTTTTACCACCATTAGGAGTCCATTTTTAGGGAAAACAAAAGTTTAAAAGTTATGTGGTGGTATATTTATTGTTAGCTCTTTGGGAAGAACCATCTTGATAAGATTTAATATTTTTCAGTTTTATTTGTATCTCTAAAAATTTCATGTTGAGAGAATGTTTTTTTAACCTCAACTGAGTTAAATATATCTTAACTATAATTATATATCTTTTGAATATTATATCCATGAAAATTTCTTTACTCTACCAATTAACTCTCCAACATTTTTACTCTCTTGTATTTCACATCTAGATAGGCTTCTTTGACATCTATAGAAGTTATATGGAGTTTCTCTTGTGAACGAATTAACTATTTAATGAAATTTTTATCATAAGAGGATCTTTAAAATGATTGATACATAAAATAAATATTTCACTGAAAAGTTTACCATACCATCCTTTTCATTAATTATTCATAATATTGTATTGGATTTACCAACATGTTTAGTCAATGCATCTTTCATGTCATCAACCTATTGGTCCAAATATGAATTATTATACTATTTTTCTTTAATATATGTCAACACATGAAGAATAAATTCAATGGGAACCTTTTCATGATATTCATGAATTTCATAATAAAAATCATTGATTGATTTATCATTTCCAATATCTTACATTTATTCAAGTATTTAATTCGTTTCAAAATAAAAATCAACGAGTTTTTTCTCTATCACTTTTTAACTTCTATTATAATTCATAGCATCTTTCCACTTCATATTTTTCAAATCCTTAGTACATATATGAACATGAGTACAAACAAGAAAATTAATGACTTATTCCTTCTAAATTTCCCTATTATCATCTCAAATATTCAATTCATATGTTCTTAAATAAACATCAAAGGTAAAGAAAAATTTTCAACACTGATCAAAGGGAACCTTGTCTAATATCAAATTCTATGAAGTATTATATCCAAATCAGAGGGTACCTAGTCTCTAATACCAATTGAAATTCCTTACAAGATTTGTGGAGATAGTAGAGTGGGGGGGGGGGGTGGGTGAATCAATTACTAAATGAGGTTTACCAAATTCTAAAATATCCTAAAACCACTTTTTCCATTCAACTTTTTTTTCATCTTAGTATAATTGGATATATATCATATTTTACTATGAAACTATCTACCATATGCATTCATGTATATTAGATAAAATGTGCACAATATTTTTACATGGTTTCGTACAAATACCTACCCCTTGATTTGATTAGTTGTTCACCTCAATCAAGTATTCTCTATTATATTTTGATATTATTTACAATGGGTGGTATTTCATACACCAAAACTGATTCCCATAGTTTATAAATATGACTATTTTTCATAGGTCTTTACTTTCCATAATCAAACTGAACTTATCTCACTATCTTTACACTACCATCACATAGTTGTACCATGATCTCCCTACATACTCTAAGTTACACAGGATATATAAAGTCCCACCATATATATGCAATTATGTCTTTGAAGTACACCTTAGAAGTATATCAAAATATTTTCAAAGGATTCTTATGTATCAATTACCTTCTTCTCACAAACATCTTCTTCGAATTAAATAAAGTCTTCAAGGATACCTTTCAACTTGGTGACTAATAACATCATAGCTTCACATAACATATTCTAAATATAATCGCCTGGTTATCTTACTTAATGAGATCCTATGATATTTAAACATAGTAGCTGATAATCACTCTTTTAGTGCTTCAACACCAATAGATGAAACCATACATAGTTTCTTAACCTTTTTCTGTTTTCTTCTTCTCATGGTTTTTACAATAATGGATTTTGTAGGAACTAATTCTTCATCCCTAAACATTGATACCCAAAAGATCTAACTCTAAAACAATGTCTCAAATATTATTATTATTATTATTATTTTTATCCTTGAGAGTTAATCAAAATATATCATAGTACACATCTCTTAGAATCATATATTTTGAAAAAATATTCATCACTCCCATATATTCTTTAAATATATAGGCTACTAGGAATTATTTCAACAATTTTGGAATATAAAATATTCCCTAATTAATTTTTTTCCAGAATCCACATTTAATTTCTCAACTTTTTTTATATGAAGGTTGTTACCACAATACTTATTATTCCTTTTACCTCTATTGGATGTATCTTAGAAAATTATGGTAATTTCATTACATTATCATTATCATATTTATTTTCTAATTCTTCTCATCTGAATATGAGATATTCTAGATAATTCTATAAATCTTGAGATCTACTTCATCTTCTTCTCAAATTCATCTAAAAATAACTGAACTAAAATCTATTAAAATATTTCTCCATAATTTTTTGATAAATAATACATTAATATATTAATTCACACATTCCCAATCTTCTCATTAAATTAATGTTATTATACAACTATAGTAAATTTTGAATCACCTCTTTATTTTACCATTTTATTCTAAAAAATATTCGTCTTACCTTGAACTCATTCAAATATCTCATCCATGAGATTTGAAAATAACCGCACACACACTGATTCTCCACACATTTTTTCTATATCATCAAACCAAAATATTCCATGAATTTGAATGTGTATTAAACACATCATTAATGATTTATAATATGTATGAATAATGAAAGTATCATGTTTCTTTCTAGGTGAAATACTTAAAAACATTTCTTAGAAAATAACTTGATCAATATACACCTAGATACCATCTTTTTAATTTTTTACCATATTGACATAAATGAATCGATCACACATATGATGTTTCTCATTTAATTAATTAGAACCTATAATGAATAAATCATTCATGCATAACATTTCCTCTACCATGGAGACCTTTTATGAAGTGTGTAACTCATATGTTTTTATGATGTAAATATTATTTAGTGGCATGAAATTATTTCATAGATTTTTCTAAGCAATGAAATGAATAACTCAATATAAAATGAGTTTTTTAGTGACCACAACTTTCATAGCTTCATGGTCCCATATTCTTCTTCACATGACTAAAATTACACGATAACACTGTATAATTAATATGAAATCCTTCTTTTGGTTAGTTGTATTTTATCGAACTCATGATAGGTCAAGGTACTGTAAAGGGTTGCAGTCGATCAGACTTTACTCATGGGGTCAGACCATAGATAGTGTAGAAAATTGTGGCTACTTATGGATTTTAGTTTGGTAGATTACACCTCATGATATCTTATGGATAATTTATACTATTCATCATACCGCAGGTTCATCTGTCTTAAGAATGCTCATGGTGGCTCGATGTTTGAATGCATAGTTGGGTTGGAACTGTTTGTTGCTTTATCATCATGTGTTTGATTAATAATGGGTCTATGGTCTATCACACTAATGTCACATGGAAAATCTCAATGCTAGGGTTTCCTAAAAAAGAATACAATTTTGTGAAATTGATCAAATGACATCAATCAAAATGATCAGATGAGCCTCATCATACCTATATCTTCATAAACTGTTGAATAGTGTCCCAAAAATGCCATCATCCCACATCAAGTGGGTTCTTGATTTTGTGTTGCCTACTAATACTCAACACCACATGGACCTATCGAGCATGATTAAAAGGTAGACTCTATATACACTACACACACAACTAACTTGTGCACACCAACCTTTTTTCTCTATTCTATTATTGTGAACTTCCCATGTATACCCAACTACTGATGTACAAGATGGATCCATTATGATTTTAATCTTTCAATTCTACCATATACTGACTATAGTTTACCCAAGTGACCACTTAATGAGTATATGAACTTGGGTTATATAAATATCCTAAGGTAGACCCAAAATTTTAGGTATCTCAATATTAAAAAATTAGTAAAATACTATGTGTAAAATGAATGCCTCTATTAAATAACATAGGCATACTAATCAAAATTGTACCTATTTTTTTAAATATTCACAATAATTAATTATGAAACAAATAATATATTTTTCATGGTATTAATAATCTTTATGCCCTATCAAAATAAAACATCTCCATCAAATATATCACAGAAGGATAGATCTCTAATCAATCTTCTTAGCGAATTACCTTTATAAATAATGTATTTGATTATGTTCTTTCATAAAGAATCATTAACATATATCTTGATTCCATGAATATTAGTTCATCGAATCATATAATATGTATAGTGGATACACCAATCCATCACCCAAATTGTCACCTTTGTATAATGAGATTGATATTGACAAAAACACAATCATCAATTCAAGGGAACTTCAGCCTAGCTACATATTATACCCTCCCCAATTGGGTTAAATCATGGTGTGTGGAATTGGGATATTCATATTTTGAAGATAAGGGATAGGTTCATATCATATCTATTAGGCATTGAGGCATGACTTGAGGTGTCAAGATACACCTAATCTAAATATGTGGTGAGTTGAGTTTCATAGTTGTCTTGGTGGATATGTTGTAGCTTGGGATATTGGGTTGTGTGTATCTATTTTGTATGTTATGATATTTTATCAATGTTTCTTAGTCATTTAATACACGAATCACCACTAGTGTAATATAAGGATAGGTGTATCCCAACACTCATAAATATTGGGGGACTTATGGATAGCCAAGTAAACCTTGAATTCTCACCCTAATTATGGACATTTTTGATGATATACATGAATAATAACCCCACACACAATATTATTTATTATAGTGATCCATGGAGTCACACTTGAGATTAAAATTACTTGGGAGTGGGAATATTATTAAGTTGTTTTTTTACACTCAAGATTCATTAGTATGTTTTGATCAAAATCAACATAGTTAATGGATGGTGTAGGAACCTACTTAGTATGTTTAAAATCACTCTTGATTTTTATTTTTATTTTTAAAATATTTAAGAGTGTGTTGGTGATAATTCTAGGAAATTTTAGGTTAGAAGGTGATTGATAGATAAAGAAGGAGTTGTAATATATTATTATAGTGGTAAATTGGTTATTTTATGTGTTCTTTTATTTTAAGGGAGTTTTCAATTTTTTATTTCCATTTATAGTTTTCTCATTTATATATATGTTGTATGATATTATATATATTAATTATAAACTATAAATTTACTTTAAAGATGATTTTGTGTTGAAAATTTACCTCACTTGTTCCTTATTTTTATATCCCGATCATGGATTGTTGAGGTACATGGATTCCATTTTTGTGTTTTATACCCTCAATTTCTAATGCTATCCCCTATCCATTTATAGGTGGCCTTGGTGTGTCACATCCAATATTTTTGGTTACCTAGGGTGGGGTTCTAATTAGAATCCAGTCATGAAAGAGTGGAATTAGGGAAAGTATTTTAGGGTGGTGGTTGGAGTAAAAACTTGTGAGGTTGCATTAGGTTGCATGAAAGTATTATTCTTAAACTTGAAATGATATATATTCCAGGGAAACCAGGCTATGGACATATAGTACCCCTATTATCATGTATAAGTATCTATTTTATCTATAGATAATAACTACAAGATAATATTCTATTCAATAGGAACTATTATAACCATGGACATACATCATGAAGTATATAGGTCATGATGATTTCACGTGCTTATAGAATAATCATCATGAGATATACCAGTTAATTAAATTTATATGCTACATCATATAATTGGGAAATGTTTTGATCAGTGTTTTTTAGTAGTTATGTCTTGTGGTTATCCCTAGAGGTATGTGTGAGATGAGGAGCCACAGTATCCTGATCCAGTTTGGTAGTGGGTTAAGCCTACTATTATTATAGTGAATAAGACTTGGAGTGAACTATTGGTTTTTATAAGTAAGATTTACTAACATATGAGGGTTTTATAATGGACTGGATGATAGATCATTGACTATATGAGGTTTATATAACATTTCAGAGGAATTAGAGAATGACAATGTTCTGTGGAGTTTAGAACCAGGTTTGTTTTATATTTTTAGATTTAGATTGATAATTAGAATTTTTAGATGCACTTTAATTATTTAGAAGGATTTTTTAAGATAGATTGTTGGGAGTAAAGTTCCTAAAGTTGAATCTTGTGTGAAATTTTATAGAGGTGGCCTACATGATGGAAAAATAAAGCCACCAGTATCCCATGGGTAGTCCAACAGAAATTTCATGGATTAGGGAGTGGTGTTTCACCACTGTCCCTACCACTGAAAGTCTGATGGTAGTCCAAAATAGTTCTGGTGGTAGCCTATGAATTTTTTTAAAGAGGATAAAGACCAAAATATTTCTACCTTTTAAATTATAAAACCAGTTAGGGTTCTCCAATTTGAGTAAATGCATAGATAAAGGATGCCAAAACCACACTCTCTCTTCCCCCTACATTCCTCACATCCCTAGGTGATATAGAGGTGTTTTATAACCAATTAAGGTACATTATCTCCATCCTTTCCTCTTATATCCTATTCCCTTCCTCTCCTCTAATTATAGTGATGTAGTTTAAGGATTTTGATGCCAATACCACCATAGAATAGTGTAATCAAGTTATTTTGAGGGAGATTTCATATGGATTGGATATAGGGGGATTATAAGTGGTGATATCATATGGTAGCTCAATTTTTCAGTATCTGTAAGTATTTATCAAATTGGGATAGAATTAGATAATGAATTAGTTTTATTTTTATGGATATTTTTTCAGTTATTGGATTGAGGGTGTTCCAGAGGTGATCCATGCCCCATTTGTTTGAGACTCTATCATTGTTACACTATCTAGTGCATTAACCACAATGTATTCCTGAAAAAATTAATTAATTAAATTAAATATAAATATTTATAATTAATCAAAAGATATTCTTTATTGAGTTATATAATCATTTAGTTGGATGATGGTTGAGGGAGCTTGATCAGGCTTGGATGATCTTAGGTAAATGTGGTAAATTTTTTCTTAAGGGGTTAACTCAATAACAAGGTAGGTGGGCCCGAATAATTCCCAGTGGTTATATATTAGTTCATATAACATATGATATATGGTTTCACCACACATGATTAATTGTCCATAAATTAAATTAAATAGTTTTCCTTTGATCCATATGAGTAGGTTAATTACTTATTAGGCCATGATGAACCCTCACATTTCCATTTCTTGATGAATTAACCATCAATGGTCCTATTTTTAGATTAAATAATGTTAAAACATATACTTGGGACCCTTTGGGTGATTATAGTGAATTGTTAAATTATGCAGAGGACTATGGCTAAGTTCCTTGTCTTCGTTGGATATCTGAGAGGTGTGTAAAAGGTAGTTAGTGTGAGAAATTACCTACTATATTACTTTAATAGCTTGATAGAGATGATAAAACACAATTTTGTTGAATATTTTATTGATAATAAATGATATAATTTCCTCACATTGTATTAAATATGTTTATTTATGAAATATTTGGGATTTGATCATTCATTTGAAAATTTGGTGAAAATTCCAGTTTTACCCTTTATAGTGCACTGTTGTATTTCGAAGATAAATATTTTTATATTTATTATTTGAATTTTAAATTTTGTAACAGTGTTTCGAACTTAATGTTATACAACTTTTATTCAAGACACTAGAGCTAAAGAAGGTATTTGGATGGAGTAAATGGGCCATTAATCCAATGGTGGGCTGGACTCGGCAGAATGGACATGGGTTTTGTATTTGGGCCATATCTTCTTCATCCGAGCTTGGATTGAGCCCAAATGTTGAGAAAATCTCGAAAAAATGATTTGGCACAAATCATCCTTATAAAAGGCCGGTCAATTCACGCGTTTTGGAGCTCAAATAGACGGTGGAACGTGGAAGAAAATATTTTGACAAGTTTTTCATTTCACACTTAAAAAGTTATGTAACCCTAGACCTAACAAACTCTATTTAAAAGGGGTTTTAACTCTTTGGTAGGTTTGGTAGAGGCTTTGGAAAGGTGTGGCCGAAAGGGTTTCTCTGGGGAGCCCCTCACAACTCTTGGAAGAAGTAAGACTTTGTGAAAACCTCTCTTCTAAAAAGGCTCTCCTCTCCCACATCTTCTTTGTATTTCTTTTATTTCATGTTTGTTTCTTGAATTTTTCTTCAAATAATCTTCTGTGTTCTTCCCTTTATTTCTTCTCTTAATATTATTAATTGTTATGGAATCAAGAGTGGAGACAAGATTGGGTTATACCCTTTCAATCTTTTTCTTATGAAAAACGTCTCCACGATGACTACACCGCCCATGGAAGAGTAGTTCTTTTTAGTAATCGATCGACCTCTCACCATCTTCATTAATTTATTTTGAATCAATGATCTACTTTAATTCACTAAAAATGATCCATTAATTGAGTTTTTAAATTAGAAGAAACTAAGTGAGCAATTGAACAATTAACACAAAACGCGCGAGGTCGGGATTTGTGTGAATTGTGAGAGCGCGATCTTAATCGGTAATACAAGACCACACGAGATCAATTTGTAGAGTTCAAATACAATCCATAAACTCAATTAATCCTCATTTCCAGAGTGGTTATGTGCCTTAATTTAACACTGACCATACTCTAATCTTATAACATCAATCAAAGTAGGGTGTTGCGATTGCATGTTCCGAAGTTAGCCTAAGGTTAAATTCACTTCATCTTCGTGGTAAAGTTAATTCTCGTAGGGTTCAGGATTTAACAAATTAAGGGATCATAATTAAGTGAATATTAATTTAAATGATAATGAATAATAAATGATTGAAGAGGTAGAGTTAGATCGATTACATCTTTTAAATATTGTCTAAACAAATATCTTTTTGTTGTGTCATTTTAATCAAACTTCATTTCAAAACTAAAAAAATACAATCTTCTTCCAGCAAACTTCTTCTAGATTCCTAAACTATAAACAAACACCCCCATCCTTTCAAGTAGTGTTTTTATTCTCTTTTATTTTATTTCTAGAATACCTCTAAAAATTGTTTTAATTCACTTCCTCCTTTGAGAGACGACCTTGGTTAGCCACTCTACTGCACCTAAGTACTCTAAAATCACACTAATCATTTGAGGGTGCCCACGACAGCGCTCTTTAAAGAGACTATAAGTTATGAAAGTTATTTATAGACTTCCCTTTTTATGTAATGTGATACCATTTTGTCTAAAGTCCATGGGGTGAAAATTAAAGTGTTGGTAAGTATAGCTTTAGAACTATAGGGGATGCCTTCTTGGAAGATAGTGATATAGTCTACCTATAATAGGTTCCCTTATACTACATTGGGTAGGATATGTGTGAAATATGCATGTATTCATAATTATTAACTTTATTGGAACATTATTGTACCTTATTAGACCTTTTGTCTTATGATACTAACATTAAGGGTGAGTATTACTCCCACTTTTGTCTTATGGAAATCATGTTGGTTATGCCAATGTTTGACTGAGGATATGGGTTGGGAATGTGAGTTCCAAAAAAAGTTAGACTTTATGTGAGTAAGATGTTATGTAAACCTAGTTATGATTTGATTATTTATATTTTCATAATTCATTTGTTATGCCATTATGTGTTGTGTTTATAAAATGGGATGCTATGCCCAATTGTAATGTTACTGCTATGTTGTGGATGTGATTCCCCTTTCTTATTATTCTTATTCAGAGGTGGTGCGACCTATCCAATCCCTATGATATTTCCTAAAGGCATTATATGACATGATAACTTGTGTTGATGACACCTAAGGTATGTGAAATTATGCCTAAATGTGATATTGTGACATGTGATATAGGATACATCTCCCAATTACCATATGTTGATAAAATAAGGATATTATTCATATTAAGTGAGGTAATTGTGGTTTGGGATGTACTAACCCACAAGATTATGTGTATAGTTGATAGATAATTTTCTCATTATGTGTCGAGAGCATTATTAGGGTCATTATTCATGTTAGAGTGGGATGTTATTTCCGCTAGGCTATGGAATTTAATGCCCACATAGCCTTAAAGATGATACTAATGGGATAAAATGACCAACTAAATTGAGGATTCCTATAGAGTGGGATGATTTTTCCATTTATTTTTTAATACCATTGGGAGTGGGTTGTACTTCCCATGATGTGAAATTTCCATGGAAGGGGATGGGATTACCAGGTTGAAATCCACAACTATTTACTATTACCCTTGGAAGTGGTACATACTCCCCATGATGCGAGGATTCTAAGGAAGGGTATAACATGCCCATGAGAGAGATTTTGTTATGGTACATAATTCCCATGTTGTATGAAGTGGACCAAGACTAGGGAATCTCTCCCATATTGTGATTTTGTCCATGGATAAAGATGTTACACCCTCTCTTGATGTTGTGATCAAATTATGATACCTGTTTGTATATGGTGGATCAAGGATGATATGCCCATAATTATGGTTATGTTACAATAACATACTACCATTGTATTAATGATTAATATTTTATAGGGTCATTAATCCCTATTATGACGATGTAACCAGGATGGGACACCCACTGAAGTTTGATTTATGTGGGATTCTATGCCCGCTTGTGGAATATTTTTACTAAGATGTTATTCCCATTGATGTATGTTATATTAGGGATATTATATAAATTTTTATAATTATTCAATTGATGTTAATTTTCTATATATTGGTCATTATATTGTTATAGGATGGTATACACATATGAAATTACTTAGGATGTGATTCCCAGTTGGTTATTATGTAATATGTTCAAAGACACCCCAACATTGGACGAAGTTGGTATTTGTGACAAAAGGTGACCATGTATCATCCATGGGTGTAGAACTTTTATTATTACTATCATTTCACATATGTTTTTTTAAATAACATAACATTATACATACACTTTATTATACCGTTCAATCAATGACACCATTAAAGGTGGACCACTATGTTTTACTAACACTATGATCAAGTGATATGGTACATGATTAAATTTTTTGGTTTCAAGCATGGGTAGGTATAAGGCCTAGATTTGTGTAGTTGAGTAGGTGGAGTCTGGATAGAGTTAGGAAATGGGACAAATTAAAGACTCAAAACCTAGTTTTTCTATATACTCATTTTCTTTATATATTTACTATTGGTATCCTATTTAGGGTTGAAATATAGGTAAATATCCTTGATTCTTGGATACATGAAATTATTTCTACTCTTTCTATTATCACATGAGAGTTTCTATTTATTTATTGATTCCTATAACTACGATATAAAATTTTATATGATTTACTTTAGTAATGGAAGTTATTATATTTCTTATAATATGATATACAACTCTCTTTATTAAAGAGGTTATAGTTTTCCCACTTTATATATTGAACCTCACCATTGGTTGGAAAATTTTGGTCTTCTAGGATGTACACTTAAGGAACTTGTCTCCTAATTTAGTCACAATAGATGTGAACTAGATTGGGGATAAAAAAGTGGCATTAGAGTCTTTTTTCTTTATTTTACTATTTTAGATACGGTAGATAGAGATAGAACATGTTGAAAATTATGATTCATTCCATGATTTCTGCTAGGAAAATACTTAATTGAGAAGAAATCCATGTTTCCAGGGAGTGGGTATTGTTGTTCTATACTATCTATGTTAGATTTTATTTTCTTGATTTATTCAAAGTATGATGTATAATTATGGATTTTATGATTTTACTCTTAGTCTAGGGTTGAAAGAGGCATGTATTCAGGTATAATATTATCATGTTGGATTCACATTACATTATTGTGCTAACATATAATTGAACACCTTGATTAGGATATAGTTTCTGATTATTTAAAGAATAAAAAACAACTTATATAAAAAAATATTATATAACCAGATGGTGGAATTCTAATCAAGTGGATTTTTATTTTTATTATGTTATTAGTATTAGGTAATTAATGCGGTCAATCCTATCTCAAATTTTTACATTACTTAAGTGTGGTTATGTTATCTAGGGTTATTCCATAGTAATGTGATACCCTTATGTTTAGCCTTGGTATGGATTAACATGATGTTTTATTTTCTACTTCCATTTATTTTTATATGAGGGTATGATGCGACACATTTCTTGGGGGTTGTATTATTGAAGCACCTAAATGATGTGATAAAATTGCTTGAAATCATAGTACAATATATTGGCACCTAGTGAGTATTAACACCTCAAAGTGGGAGGATTTATGGGTATAGGAATTCCACTATGGATAATTGTCCAACATAAGGTGATGGAATATGAGTTTCATTAGATATTTATGATTGAATCATGGATATGTTTTATGGATTTTTTACTTTATGGGATATGGTCTATATACTAGATTAGAGAGCCTAGAGATGTTGTATTTAGATCAAGATCATGGTGACTTATGTTTGTAGTTATGTGGAAGGGTGTTTTACCTACTTATACCTCAGATAGACTGTGATGATGTGAGGATATCCAATACATGGGTGAGACCCAGTTATGTGGATTACTTTTATATAATATGTAGGGGTATATTCCTATTTTGAAATGTATGATTTAATGAAATTATAGTGATATGTGATATGATTTTATCTTGGCATGAGGGATTCCTTGAGATATATTGATATGGAAGCATGAGTGAGGATCTTTGTAGTTATGTGACCAATAGGTATATGAGGCCTGATTAGTTTTCAATTAGGCTGGTGGGCCTATAATCATTAGGATCAAACTCTCAATGATGTGATTCGAGTTACTGAAAGGGTAGCACTAGGGTTCATGCTTATTTGATTTTTCATTTTGACTGATCATGATATCCATGTACACAATTATAGGAATGGATTTAGTAGCCCCCTTTATTTTTGTTAATATGATGGACATTAATGCTATATGTGTGGACTTTATGATGGATATAGTTTTATATCATCCTACGAATGGCATGCTTAGTGTTGGTATAGGTTTTATTGTCCTTGTATAACATGGGAGACATATCGATGGTTGAATTTTTGGAACTCTCTAGGTTATAATGAATGTTTATATATGTCACATGAATCCTTGTGTCATATCACGATGACAATGTTGATGAATAGTGATCTCTTTTGGTTCCTTCTTAGTTTGTGGTTAGGTATGATATGGATTTGTGTCTATTCCCTCAAGACTTGTATGGGGTATAATACCTTCTAATGTTCCTTCTTGTTGTGGTTTGGTCTATGAATCCTTAGCTTTCTTGAACACTTGGAACTAGGTTGAGGAATAATGATGAATGTTTTATAATCACCCTTGGGGTGGGATTTGGTATGATATGAGGATAGAAAGGCATGAGACACCGTGTTTTCATCTAAGGGTGATGGCCCATAATGTAAGTTTTGTTATGGACTAACACAAAGGAATAATTATGGCCTATTTCACGATGGAAGAACCAATGTAGTGATTACTATATTAGTGAAATACTACATAATTTACTGTTTATAATCTATTATTAATTCATTATGTGGGGCTTAAACTATTTATGGAAATTGGGAACTCGTGAAATTGTGATATTTATATCATAGATGGATGAAGTTCATAGTGGGGTGGAACATGGAAATCACATTGCAGTGAGAGAGTTTACTTGTTTTGGGGGTTATTTCCATTGAGACTAGGAATGCGAATATGGATTATTAGTGATTTTAGATTTCAATTTTAGAGATCATTTTGAAATAATTTTCCCAGGGGTTGGGCTTACATGGTAGTTTTTTTAATACGGAGAGCTATGTTTCATAGGAATTAACATTATAAAGGTTATGTGATATGAGGATGTTTGTGTATAGAACTAATTTTTGGAAAATAATATAGCGGGGAGCATCTATTGAGGTTATTTTAGTCCTACCCTTTTTTGGGTGGAGTATGGTGAGCATCATCAGTAACACACCATTTTTTTAGTATGTATTTCCCTTTGAATAAATACTATATTGAATAACATGTTTCAAAAAGAACACCAAACTAAAATTAACCATGATATATTTTAATGAACTAAAATATTATAATTCATGATAAAAGTTTATAAATTATGATAATTTAATAAGAAACATTAATAATAAAACTATAAGAGGAATAAAACCAAAAGTAAATTTAAAGACCATTAACATGAAATCCTTATCTTGAGGGTTTTAATTGAACATAATATTTCAATTAAAACTACAGAAACAAAGAAAAAATTATATATATAATAGACAGTTTGACAATGCATCA
Source organism: Viscum album (assembly GCA_963277665.1). Classification (NCBI taxonomy): domain Eukaryota; kingdom Viridiplantae; phylum Streptophyta; class Magnoliopsida; order Santalales; family Viscaceae; genus Viscum; species Viscum album. The sequence continues at coordinate 52,871,005 of OY728153.1, read as the reverse complement.
AATGAATAATATGTATTATTCTAGAGATGTATATAGGCACATATAGAGGAGTGTAATATGATTGTTATATTTATGGTCATTGGACATATGATTTTTGCATATATAGTCAATTTATATACATGAATTTAATAGGTACATTTAATTTGTCTAATTTTTAGTAAATAATTAATATTAATATATTTTTTAAATAATAAATAATTTTGGAATGAAATAAAAATAAAGAATTAAAATATTTTGTTATAAAATTATTCATTTTTTCATTACATATTATTATTATTATTTTTAAAGAATAATATCATGTGTTTAAAATTAAATGAAATATGATAATACTAATTAATTGATAAAATTTAATTTTTACACAATAAACAATTTTAATAGGATGTGATTAAAAATATTTAATTTTAAAAAAGGATATTTTTATCAAAGAATGTTTTTCTATGTGTATTTTATTTTTATCATAATGAATTAAATTGATCTCTTTTAAAGTATAATTATAATATAATTTAATGTTTTAATGTATAAACACATATATTAACACCCATTTATCAAGTAATTGATATGAAATAATATTAATAACACTTAATGTATTTAAAAATCCATTTTTCTATATAAACAATTGTTTTACATTTTATTTTTTCATTTAAAAGACAATTTTATAATTTTTAGAAATTAAATTATATAAAAATTATTTAAAATAGTTAATCATCATGTTGAAATGTTTAAAAAAGGAAAATTTTATTTTTAGGAAAACAATAAGTTACCAAGGTGAATAGTGAATGGAATTGGTAAAACAAAAAAACTATAAAATACAGTATTGGTTTAAAATGAAGTAAAAAAATCATAAAAAATAAAAATAAATGTGAATAATGGAAGGAATATTAATCACACTTTCTTTTTTACACTTATTTTCCCACTTGTCATTTAAAATTAACCTTCTTTAACAATTAAGTAATGAGAAATTGCAAAAAAGTATACTCAAACTCACCTATAAAAGGACCTCTTTACTACCCATTCCAAACCACTCATACCCTTTGGTTATCTATTGAATCCCTTCCAATTTATCCACTCCAAGATCCTTCTTAGATGTTTTGTAGCTTCAATTTTTAGAAAGTTGGCCTCAATCCTTCATTATGAAGGAACTCCCATTGATAAAGAGTGAATTTATTAAAGTATATAGTTCTTCACTATATTTTTAAATTATATTATCATCTTAAATATTTCTAAATATCATTATATATATAGGTTCTTGGAAAATATAAGAGTCATATGATGAAATTTCTATCTCTTATTTTATTCATAAATTGTGTTTAATCATTTCTTCACATGATTGAAATGCTATATCCAATTAAAATAGTATATTACTTGACTATATTAAAATACCAGAATTAGAAGAAAATTATCTTCACATGTAATTTAAAATTAGTTATAGAGATGATATAGAATTACCTCAACTTTTAATTCTATACTCACTAAAGAACCGATGGATTAAATCTTGTCACACTGTCATTGCACTATAGGATCCAAGTTAAGAATCCCTCAAGCGGTGATCCAAATGCACACCATAGTCTCTAAATATAAATTTAAAATTGGTGGATACTCACAAGGTTGATCATTATTACTTTCATTGCTCATGGATGATCACAACAGAATTCTTCTTGATAGAGGAATACCTCTTGATTTTCTCTTGTTTCCTAGAGAGAGTAGGGGAGGAGATCACTCTAGATATCTTTATATATCACTATGTATTGAGAGATTTTCACTCTATACTTTGTGTAAACCAATTATGTTTTATGAAATAGATATAATTAGATATTCATTTTGGCTGGTTTAGGGATAGAAAATCGCTTACAATACCTTTCTGAATTCCATAATTCTTTGTTGAAACCATGACTAATAATAATAATAATACTATTTTTTAAACACTTGACTTGTGAAACACATAAATAATATAAATATATATCATTTGTAACATTTCTAATCATACCATTAAACTCAGTCCATTTTCCCGTGTCCACATTTACTAATCCTTGAACAATGCCAATTTATTTAATAATTAAATACCACTACCTTAATCATTGATAAATGTAATAAATATTATATTGAAAGAACTTAAAAACAAATATTTCTTCTTGTTCTTCTTATAATTATTTAACTCACTTATTATTTATAATAACTTTTGATTAAATTATGAAGATCAACCAAACCTGAATAAATACTATTTATTCTAACTTGTAAAATTTAGTACCAGAATTTAACTAGGATTGTAGATACACATAGTGTGTGACCCTATAGGTCTCCTTCTCTATGGATTTATGTGTAACTACCTAAATTACAAGGTTAGAATCTAACAACACCCTAAGGTATCCATATATAATGAAGTTAATGTCACAACAATTACCAACCTCCTACGAACGTTTACCATGTAATATAATCATTTTATCACAATATCTCAAATCAATAAGGTTTAATGCTAGTTAAATTAATCTATATTCCTGATGTCTCTTTGTTTGAGCTTCTGAAAATGAAATTGACCACTTAAAACCATGTCCATTAATTTATATAGTTTTTTCCATTCCCATCAAAGGGACAGGGATAATAACTTTTCTTAAGAACTAAAATGGATAAATCCTTTATCTTATTATCCTTTAATGCAATATCAGTGACACACCAAACACATCCTACTTCACTGAAAAAATATTTTATCATTGTTTTAATCAGTACATAAAAGTATGTGAGTCAAGATATCCATTAATGACAGTCTTAAAGTCTAAGGATCAATAGATATATCCATAGATAGGTACATCCAATGAAACATGGAAATGGGGATGTTCAATTAACGTTTTGGTTATTATAACCTCCTATCTTGGATACTACCAAGGGAGAGCACCATGAGAATGTGTCACAATGTCTTATGTGCCTCAGACCCTTGATATCCTATATTTCCTTTTTTCCTTTAAGACATTACCATCCAGCTATATAATAAGGTTCAAGAATAATGTTTTGGAACCTCTAGGTTCTTATAATATTGGGGAAATTCCATGAAGTTTTAGTATAAAATATATTCTAATGACATTATCAAGTACTGACATCATTAATAAAAAAAATCATTATGTGATAAGAAAACTTATTTAATAGAAAAAACATGTAATAAAATACTAAACAAGTTGGTTTTATGGCACCAACTCCAACAGAATCCCACTTTCACTAAGTCCAAAGGAAAAAAGCTTTTAGTCCACTTTCTCTCACATAATATTCATGATTATTCTATAACAAATACTTCATTAAAGGGTCCACTACATTTTCCTCTATTTACACTCATCTCCCTACAACTTAACCTCATAAAAATAATACCTCAAGTGATGAAACATATGAAGTATGTGCTCTATTATCTGGCGTGACATTGGATATTTGTAGTAATACACCAATACAATGTTATTATTGTAAACTGTGATAGGATATTTACTGGTGAGTACAAAATTAAGCTCATAGACAAAGTTTTGAATCCAAACTACTTCCTTAGATACATTAGAAGCTTCAATATACTTGGAATCTACTATAGAATTGGTGAAAATTGGATTCTTTGGACTCTTCTAACTCATATATTCTCTGTTGAGACAAAATACATATCCATAATTTGACTTCAGATCATTTAGATCTGTCTAAAAAGTATTATATATATAACCCCAATGACTGGGTTGTCATATCCTCCATAGAATAGGAACATATCCTTACAATGAATTAGATACTTAAGGATATCCGTAACAACTATCCAATGCTATTCACTTTTATTTTCAGGATATCTTCCAACCACTTTCAAATCGTAGGAAACATAAATCCTCATACATAACATGGAATACATGATATATCATATCAAATAATGATGTGGGATCTTACACATTGTCTCTCTTTCTTTTTGTGTACGAGGACACATTTTCTTAGAAAGATGTATACCATGTGACAATAAATCCAATAAAATATTGGGTTGCTCCATACTAAAACTCTTCAATACATGGTCAGTGTATTTCCCTTGACTTAGTCCAAGAAGCCTCTTGAATCTTTCACACATGATCTTGATCCCTATAATGTTGGCTGCTTCACCTGAGTCCTTTATGGATAACCACTTTCTCAATCATTCCTTAATCTCTTGTAATTTTTTATTATTATTTGTAATTAGTAATATATCATCAATATATACTAATATGAAAACAAATGTACTCCCACTAAACCACTTTTAAATACATTGATCACATCCATTCTTAGTGAAACTATAGTTTTTTATGGATTCATTAAATCGAATGTTCCATGAACTGGTTTATCAATTTAATCCATAAATGGATCAATGAAAATTATATACCTTTTTTATTCACTAGTGTCAAAAAACCTTTTGGTTGTTTCATATACACATCATATTGAAGGTTACCATTGTGGAATGTAGTTTTAACATCCATTTTCGGAATCACATTTTCATGGTAAGCTACTATGGAAAACAAAATTCTGATGGATTTAAACATGGAAACTAAATAAATTTTTTCTTCTTAGTCAATTCGTTGATGTTATCAAAACCCTATATCTACTAGCCACAATTTATAGGTATTTAATTCACCTTCTATGTATATATTTATCTTCAGTAACCATTTACCCTCAGTTGCCTTTACATCAATAAGAGGATCGATCATAACCCAAAATTGGTTTTGATACATGGAATCCATCTTTAAATTCATATATTCTTTCAATATTTCATCTTCTAAGCTATTTATTTCCTCTTAAAAGGATATATAATAATCAATGTTAACCAATAATGATTCTCCATCATCAGTGACTAGAAAACCATATCTCTCTGGTTCTCTTGCCTCTCTTGTACTCCTACACAACACTTGTATTTCAAGAAAACCTTATTCCATGGGGACATATGGAATCGGTTTATATACCAACTCTTGTTAATATTTTTCATCAACTAAATCAAATTAAATCTTGATCCCACTATCCTCCTTGGTGATGTGCTACCTCAAGAAAGATGAACTATCTTGCATCTAAAGGGTTATATAGGTAGTATCCTCTTATTTCCTTAGGTTATCCTATAATGATAAACTTTTTTCCTTAGGGTTCTAGTTTTTTTCTTAATCTAGAATTAATAAACACCTCACAACCCCATTCTCGAACATGTCACAAAACAGAATTCTTTTCATTCTATAATTAAAGGGAATACCATTTTCAGCTTTAGTTGGTAATCAGTTTTGTAAGTATAATACTGTTTATAATGTATATACCCAAAAGGATAATGGAAAGGTTTTATGACTCATAATCTACATTAATATGTACAACAAGGTATGATTCATATTTTAACTAAAATAATTCCATTGTGGTGTATAAGGTGGATTGAGGTGAGAAAAAATCCCACACTCACATAGAAAATCAATAAAGACTTAGTTAAGATATTCAATACTACGATCTGATAAAATTTTCTTTATCTTCCAACCAATATGATTCTCAAACCCATTATTAAACTCCTTGATCTTCCAAAAATTTTAAAACTTATACCTCATTAAGTAGATATAACCATACGTGATCAAGTAATCGGTAAAATTAATAAATTATGAAAATAAACCTCTATATTCTACTTGAAATGGCCCATACACATAAGTGTTTAGAAATTATATAATCTCTATGGACTATTAAACTTCACCACTGGATAGTGGTTTGGTAATATTAACTTTTAAACATGTGTTTCATCTTTAAAGTGGTTTAATCTCAAAATATCCTAAGTAACTATCTTGATAGAGCTTTTTCAAACACTTCTCATTTACGTGACCAAGATGGTGATTTCATAACTGGGTGTTATATGAGTCATGAATATTTGTTTCATTATCAATTTACAATATTTTTTTTCATAATTTAAGATACTAATACCATTTCCATACCACAACATTTGATATCTTTATAAAAGTATCAATATTTATTTCCAAATATGAAAATAAATCCATTTATATCTAAGCAATAAATGAAAATAATGTTCTTGGTAACACTAGGTACATAATAATATTTCTTTAAAACCAAAATTAATCAGGTTGGAAATGTGATATGGTAGTAACTAATGGATAGAGTATCGAACCTTGCTCTATTGGAAGCTTTTATATTAATATCATCTATTGTAATCTTACAACATATATTTTGTTACTATATTTGGATAAAAATGTGAGGACCACATGTAGAATCTAATACCCAACTTATAGAAAATAAAATATTAAACTCAATAAAGAATATACCTGAAGCTTCTCCTTGCTTCATTGGCTGAGTGAAATTCTTCTTCTGGTGGCCCTATTTTCCACATGAAAAACATATTGCATCTTTTTTCCATTCCATGACTTTGAATCTTCTTTCTCTCGAGAGGATGATGATCTAGAGCCTTAGACTTGGAATGAATCTTCGATCCATTTTCCTTGTTCCTCAAATTCTTATTCATTATAATGACAATGTGTCTATCACCCCTATGTCTTTATCAACTTGGTGGATAAGAGTAAGATGTCCCGATAGTGTCTTCTTACTATTGTTCATATTATAATTCTCAATAAAACTAGTGAAGTTTGTAGGTAGTGAGTTTAGAATGATATGTATATTCAACTCATCAGGGATGATAAAACCAAATATGTCCAGGTGATCAATGTATCCAATCATTTTGACTAAATGTGTCCCTACTAGAACCAACTATCCATGATTTCATAGGAAAAGTTCATTAGAGACCTCATATCTATTCGATCTAGTATTCTCTTGATACTGATTATGAAAGTGAGAAACTTTGTTATATGCATCCATACCCTCAAATTTCTTTAAAATATCATTATAAATTTATGATAACATACAAAATTTTACATCCATTTTTCCATCCAAATGATTTATGTATATATATACTTCTTCCTTAATAGCCTCTTTCGTAATCGACATAGGAAGTTGGGTTTCTAGAAAATATAATTTATGTACAAGAAATAGTAAAATGTATAGGTGACTATATCATTCCTAGAAATTCAAACTAGTTATAAGTCCATCATTCTCTAGTATGGATGACAATGATATTTTAAAAGTTGTTTAATTTTTTATTTTTAAAAAATTAAGAGTATATAATTAGTAGTTGTTTAGATTATTAAAATAAATAAATAAATTTATATGTAATTTAATTCAATTAATCTCTCATTATTTTTTGAAACCCAATATCCCTAACCATTATTTTCATAATATATTATTTCTTAGACTTGGTTATAAAAAGTTATTTGAAAGGTATTAGGTATGTGTAACTTTCCAACTACATTAACTCGTAGTTCTAGGATCCATTGAGTAGACTCCCCAATTATGAAATATTGTTTTAAGATTTCCCCAACCTTTGTCTCTTAGTTACAAAAAGTCTTTCTTGGGTAGTAAACATTTGATTTAAACTAAATTAAGACAACCCAAAACATCAAGATAAAATATACATGGTAACTGAAAGTACCCCAACTTTTGATGGACAAGTACTTTGATATATGATCTTAATTATAAATTAAATAGTTAAAGGTTAAGACTAATTAATATTTTAATTGAGGGATTTTTATCATTACGTATAAAGTCCATTTTATCATTTTACATGCCTTTTTAATATTAAGTGGATTTTACTTAAGTGATTAACCATGACTGATAAACCATTTACACATAGTACGTGTATATTTTATTCTATCTTACATGCTTGTTAATTCATTTATTAGGTGATTTCAAAACATCATCATACAAAAATAATTAACCATAAAAATAATAGAAATAAAATATAAGTGGAATGATCATGAGATTATTTAATGTTTAGTTTATTTAGAAGATGATAAACTAACCCTCAAACATAGTTTGAAACACCATGAACCACAACTTGGTTCGTGTTGTAGTATTCCACCTTGGATCCTATGTATCTCCTCAATTGGTTTTGCCTCAACTCCTTGAATTGGAAATCAACCTCTCAATTGAGAGATCCACCCTTATATAAGATTTTACATACACATAAGTGAGGATATCCAATGGATAAGATAAAGGGGGTTTATATAAAAGAACCCATAGAAACTTAGGCTATTACATAATAAGGAGGAGGGGGTGACATGTATTCCATAAATAAAAATTTAACCATAATAAATTAAAATAAACCAATCACACACAAGGTTTCATCTAATCTCATGACCATCCACACATCATGCAACAAGTATACATTTTAAATCCAGTTATCAGTTACTTTGATTCATTCTTTAATTAAGATATATAAAAAAAATTAATCTAATTAATTAAATTTAACTTAATTCTATCAAAGTATATTTAACCCACCATCATCTATAATATTATACAAATTAATTTCATTTGAAATTAATGCAGTACACAATTGTACTTGAAGGAAACCTTGTGTGTTAATTGAAATTTGCTTACAAGGAAATTAATTTAATATATAATTGTTAATATTATGACATGGCATGTACTATCAAATGAAAAACCCATATAACACATGATTAATAGGTTTAATTATATATTTAATTATTATTTATTTGAAAATATGAAAACACTACCAAAACCAGACTACAAAATGTGTATAAAATTACATGGTGTGTACTTATATCCTTCCCATGTCTGTAGCACACTTTTTAGGTCTAGTCGCATTCCTTCATGTGGAAAACCATGAGGTATACACTATGTAGTCCAAATTAGATGACACAAACATTATAGTTTCACAACATTTCTATCCCTGTGTCATTTATCTAATACATGGGTCATAAGGACATCCCGTGTTCTCGAACCCGATATCATAGGGACTAAACAGAGTGAATAGTTGTTACACAGTGTATAGTTCTTTATACCATGTGTCAGCCTCTCTGAATCTACACACTGATCCATTTTATTTGGATACTAGATCTAATTTTGCATAAGCAGACCCAATAGAACATGATGCTTTTATGAAAACATAATTCATGGACTGTATATGATAAGTACAAATCATTTACTCTAGTTTTGTCTAGGAATAACCTTGACCACCTTCATATGGTGTTCTTCATATGATTATTCATTTTTAAACCTGAACCATTTATTGTTTATGTTAGCAACAATGAATAGAGGAATGATATTATGATGTCAAATACTAAAATGATTTTATCCAAGTAAAACAAAACACAAACACATGAAGAATCAATTAATAATAAATAATTATAAGTTAAACATGTGACCACTCAGATACCACTTTTAGGTTCTGGGCATATCAGAAGTGTCCTATGGTGGAATGACCATCTAATATTTTAGTCATAAATTGTATTTAATATAAGCATCAAATGATAAAAAAATAATTTCCAATGATAACAATAGATTAATTGACTAGATTAAAACACCGTAAGTAGAAGATAAGAATATTTAAATGTAATTTATAATTAATTTATCAGCAGATATAAAATTACCTGAACTTTTAATTCTAATTTTTTAAGGATCATATAGAATAGATCTTTTTGAATCATCACTATTCTATGGGATCTAAGTGAATAATCTATCTAGTGGTGATCCACACATGAACCACAATCTCTAAAAAACTCCATAGAATCACTAGGTGATAGTACGACCGATCTTTATCATTTTCATTGTTTGTGATTGATCATAGAATACTTATTTTTAAGAAGGGAATAACTCTTAATTTTATCTCATTGGATTGAAAGGGGATGGGTGGAGAGTACTATATATTTTTTGATCTCTCTAAATGTGTTGATAGAGTCTTACTTTATATGTTTTATACACCAATTGTGTTTTAACAAATAGATATAATTAGATATTTATTTTGGAAGTTTTGAGGTTGGAAAATCATACACAAGCCCTTTCCCAATTCTATAATTCTTAGTTGAACTAATGTAAAATAATAATAATAATTATATTATTATTGAATTATTAACATGTGAAATGCATAAAGAATATAAATAAATATCATTTATTCTATTTCCAATCAGACCATTAAACTTGGTTCGCTTTCCCTCATCCACATTTACCGATACTTGAATAATAAATATTTAATTAATAAATAAATATCACATAATTATTCATTGATAAATATAATAAATATTCTATTTTATATACATGAAAATAAATATTAATTATTATTATTTAACACATTTATTATTTCAAATAACTTATGATTAAATTATGGAGATTAATAAAACCCCAAAAAATATCATTTATTCTAACTTTTTAAATAAAACACTATAATTCAACTGAGATTTTAGATACACTTAACGTTTGACCCTCTAGGATTCCTTCTTAGTGTATTTAGGCATAACAACCTAAATTCCAAGGTTAGAATCTACAAACATGCTAAGGCATCCATATAGATATTTTTTTCTCACAATGGCATATAACCTCATACAAATATTTAACATGTAATATAATAATTTTATCACAATATCTCAAATAAAGAAGGTTTTAGGCCCTTGTCATTAACCTATATTCTCGATTTTTCTTTATTCAACTTTCCTGAAATGAACCCACCCACTGAACACCATGTCCATGGATTTATTTATGCAGTTCCATTCGCATAAAATTGACTAATTTATTATCTTTTTTGAGATACAAAAGGGATAAATCATTTCTTACATTATCCATTAATGAAATATCACTTGTGACTCACCCAACACATCCTAATTCACCTCAAACATATACCATCATAGTTTTCATAAATACATCAAAGAACGCGAGTCATGATATCTCCTAATAAGAATATTAAAATCTAAGGATCAATACACACATTCACATATAGGAACATACAAAGACACGTGGAAATGTGGATTTACTAATAACAAGCCTTTTCTCATAACCTTATATCTTGGAGATTACTAAAGGAGAACATAATTAGAATGTTTCTAAATGTCTTATGAGGCTCGTACATTTGATATCCTATATTTTCTATGTACTATTAAAAAATATCATTTGACCATAGAACAAGGTTCAAGAATCATATCAATGAACCTATAGGTTCCCATCATAATGGGGATCTTCTTTGAATTTTAAGAAGGACATATATTCTATGTTCATTATCAAATACAAATATTACATAGAAGAATAATCAGGATGTGATAAGAAAACTTCTTTAATAAGAAAAAAAAATGTAATAAAGTACTAAAAAAGTAGGTTTAAGGGTAAAAAATATAACAATATATTATAATTATGTTTATTTAACACCATTATGATGCTATGAAATTGATATTACTATTTTTAACTCTAAAATATGACTCATTTCATTAATATAACATATTATTGTTTGGGTCAGTTCAAGAACCAACCTGAATGAATCTATGGAAACATCATCATTTTCATCATGAATAAATATCAAGACATTAATAAAGGTAATATATGATATTAAATATTAACTTCTATTATGAATAAGGTTCTATAACAATGAAACAATAATTAATGGTCATTATAAAGAAACTTGTTGTTATTAGTAAATTACCCAAAACTTTCTCACCATGGATTCCATTCTCATGAACCACAACCATAATTTATATAAAATTAATATGGAATTGAATAAATCATTAGAAAAAAGAGATTACACTATATTGAATAATAATGGAATTAGGAACTTGTTATCAGTGAGTGAGGATCAATATTTCCATTATGAAACTTATAAGATACAATCAAAATTATTAACATATAATGATGAAAATAAACCATAATTAAATAATAATGTGTAATAAATGATTATTATTGAATTATATAGAAGAAAAAAAATATATGAATAATTTTATAAAACAATGGACTAAATGGTTATATTTATTATATATGAGGTTAAATCACCTTCATGGAAATCAAAAGTAAAGTTAAGGGTTTCTCATATTAAGTTCAAATCCTTGAGATATACTTCATATTCAGCACATATTTTCTTTTATATGGTTTATTTAATTCCTATGAATTTATTATTTTACTAATTTTCATGAAATTTAAAGGATTTAAAAATAAAACTAAACTTATCTCTTTCAAGGGGTTTTGATTCGAAAGTTACCAAATTTGTAAGGATTTCTTTTCAAATATCACTTTGAAATCAAGGTTATTTATTACTAAATTTACATCAAGGGAAACCATATGATATTTATCTATATAACCAATTATATTTTATTTTAACTTTGGTTAATTTTTTTGGTTTACATTTATTATTACCATTTCACCTACCTTTAGTTTACAATTTATCTGAAATTATGATTGTAAGTGGATCAGACCTTATATATTATTTTCAGTCAAGAATATTTATCCCCCACGTTCATATTATTTCTTTTTTCCTATAAATATGATTATATATAATTATATGATCTATTAATGTCATTTTATATTTTTCTTTAATTTATTTACCAAATAATTAAATAGATCACATTTTAATATTTTCCTCATGGATCATTTTTCATTACCTTTAAATTTCATTACAATGGAATGGAAGGAATATTTTTTTTATGTTTTATCCATGAATTCATTTTTCTACCGTCTTCATCAATTTTATTTAGAAATATATATTTATAATATTTTTTTTGAAAAGTAATTTTTATTACCTTTTTATTAATAATTTTATTTTGAAATTAAAGCTATTAAAAACATAAATGGAATTTATTCTTATTTTAAAAGAAATTTTATAATTCTCTTATAATGTGTTTTTTATCTATGTCAATATCAATTAATTCTTCTAATAGTTTAATAGGGATATTATATAATTATACCATACAATTTATCTATATGGATGAATTATGATCACGTTTTGTATAAATATTAATAAGAATCATTTATTTATCATAGTTTAATTATATTATGATGGGATTATGATTGTTTTCTTCTTTATTAGGAACAAATTTGTATGGTTTATCATTATGGTATAGGTGGGTACATTATATCCCTCTAATTTATTTGTTAAAGTTTTTTATATCATGAGATTAGGGTGAGAAACATATGGTTTTCATGAGTCTAAAATGTTATGGAGCACTAGTGGTAATCACTAGACCACTATATTATGGTTAGGTGGTTAGCCTAGTCTATTATGATATGACTATCTTGGTGTTTAACATTTAAATATATTATAATTTATATTCTTATGTTTGTTCCAAATTCGTAAGTTACACAACATATCTATTTCATGTTTTCATGACTCATGATTATTGACTAATGTTTCTAAAATTCCATGACTCATTTATTTTGTTATTCCAAAAGTATCATTTTATCAATCAAGTTTTATGATCTATATTTTTTTTGTTTTATTTCCTTATGTTATAATGATGTTCCTTGATTATGTTCTCATAGCCACATGTTTATCTTATTCTCACTTATGATCTTCAATTGATATCTCTTATATTCATCCTTTACTAAGAATATAATCTCAAACTTCTTATGTTTCCATTTCCTAGGTGATAAATAAGAATACTATGTATAATAAGACAAGGAGGGTATAATGTGTGAATATTATATGTGGGATATGTTGAATAATGTTTAAAAAATATATTCATTATGTATTTAGTCTCTAAAAATATATAACCTATAGGTTTTGGGGTGTAATTTATTAGGATATGTAATGGATGGTTATGTAAAATTATTTAATATGTATGTATTATATGATTTTTAGTCTTAGTTGGTATCAAATTTGGTTTTAGTTATTTTTTTGGGATTATTATGAAAACCCTGCTCTTTTATTACACAATTAAACATAATTTATTACATAAAATTCACTTGATAGAACATATAAGATCGAGAGGTCTAGTGTCTTTGTGGATTAGAATCATTAAATAACAAATTAGAACATGAAACAAAACGTCCTTATTGAAAACTTCATTTAAATGACTACTACATTCCTCCATACATAGCATTGCATGGGATAACCTAAGGACATGCATAAGCAAAGGGTAAGCTATAAAGCCCAGTAAAAGAATTAACTGGAGTAAGATGACAAATACAATAAATGTTAGACAATAGGAATATCATTAGATCACAATAGAAGCATAAAAATAAAGGCATGATAAAGCATGATAATCATAACATGGAAATGTGGCAACAACACTTAACATGGAATTGACATGATCCAAAGATCATTGCATATAAAGCATGAGTAAATCATCATTGCACATTAAGCGTGAGTAAAAACTCATTTCAATTGAATAATCATGAGTAAACACCCATTTTCCATGATGTATTATGATACTATTCTCAACCCAATGCATTGTAGCGATATAAGGGCGCACCCTTCTTAAACGTTTCATTTCATGCATAAGTGTGCCACATGGATAATATAACATGGATTCATAAAACATAATCATTTATTCCACGATAAAGGAATGTGGAATTCATACATAGAACTTTATAATCAATAATTAAATGTGAATAATGGTGAAAACCCTTGATAGAGAAATGGGTATGGTATTCACTACATAATGACATTGTCTTAGAAAATCAGTGCAATTTCGGCAGCGTAACAACGTGACGTAAGAATTCATAAAAATGGTTGATGAGAGAGAAAGGGGAATCTTATAATATTTAAATGAAATTTACAGTAAGGGGGTCATATAGATACATGTCCAAACAATTTTAATGGAATTTAGAGTCATGAAACAAAAGAATTTATTGAATGTAAAAGATGAGAGAGAAATTTCTTTCAGAATTTTGGCATAGTAACGAGTGTACATGTGAGGAATTTAATGAGAGAGAAAGGGGTATCACATCATTAAAACCTAAATATGTAAGTATAGTAGAGGTGAAAAACCATACCTCGACATTTATCATTTAAATTAAAAGGGCATAACGACATTAAGAAAATTGGACAAAAATGAGAAAGGAAGAAAAAACCCTTACTTGGAAGTGTGCTTCCAAAGGCTTGAGAGAAGCTTGATAGAGGCCTCTTGGGAGCTTGGGGAACCTTGTGAGGATAAGATAGAGAGTAGTGTAGAGGTTGGACAAACTCTAAAGTCTTTGAGTGGGGAGGAAGTGGGATATTGGGTGGGTTTATAGAGGAAAAGTGAGGGAATTCTTTATTATTTAGGTTTGGGACACCTCACATTAAACTAATCCAAACCACACACTATTCCATGGTATTTTCCCATGATTTTTGTAAAAGGGAATTCTAAAAAATTATTTTATAAGGATAAAATCTGATCTTCTTAAAATAATGTGGTTTCTTATGTGGAGGTGAGTCACACTCCCAAGGAAAACAATTTAAAAAGACATGATGTTTAATAAGACCTGAAGTGTCCATTAATGCTTTGTAAAATACGTAAAAAAAAACACAAAATCACATTATTTTAATGGAAAAACATATATTGGCAGAACATAAGGATCGTAGTATTTTATTACATCACTATTGGTTCATTATGATCTTATAAAAGACATAATATATTTAAATGGTATTTAATTTTTACCCAAAAATTTGACTGTCTCAGAAAATTATGAAAAATTCACCATTGGATAATTTTGACATCCTGATTCCAGAAATAAGATTAATTTTATCTAAATACTTTTCTAAATATGTTAATTTTCACTTTTAAATTAAAAACTGATATTTATGGAAAATTCATGGGTTTTGACAAAAACGGATTTCAAACCTTAATAAAAATTACCATTGCATTCATAAAATTATACAATCATTTATATTTAATAAATAGTAATTTAATAATAATAATATTTTATTAAAATATTATTTAATTCAAAAATCCCTCAATTCATCAAAGTAGATTTCTTAGTTGAACATTAACTAAAAATACTGTTTGTGCTTTAAAAACTATTTACAAGATAACAATAATAAAATGAAGGTATATTAATTATTATATACAAAAATAATGTACATGAAAATAGTGCTAATGTCTTGTTGCATAACCCCTTATAACACTCACATAAGACCGGAGGGTAAGGTGTGCGATGGTGACTCACTCTTGGGGTGGCTCAGATAATATTGCTCGGGTGGTAATCTCTATCAAATTCCACTTCTCTCGTAGGTAGTTTTGCTCGAGCTTAACATATTCAAGATCAGATCGGGATTGGTGAAGAGAAAAGCCCAAAGACACAACCACCTTTCCAGGATCTGACAAATGGGCTTCGTATGGGGCACATCTATTGGATGATGCCATCGCTTCCTTTGTCTGAGTAAATTGGATTTGTTAAAGCCCTACATTTATACTAATAATATGATCAATGTTCAACAGATATGTTAGAAATGCTCACAATTCTTAACATAAAACCAAAGAAGTTGAAATTTAATATAAACATTTTACGTAAAGAGACATTTAATTAGATCAAGAGGGATTTCCATTAATGAAATTTTGGTTCATTACAATCTTCGCCCCTTAAAAAAAATTTCGCCCATGAAATTTTATTTTCCCATACTAAAACAGATGTGGGTAACTCTACCTCATCATTTCCTCTGAATCCCACATTACTTCTTCAAACTTGTGGTTTCTCCACAACACCTTGATGAGGGTCATTGTCTTATTTCCTAAAATTTTTTCTCTACGATCTAAGATATTCACTGGTTTCTCCTCATAAGAAAGATCATCCTCTAACTGTACCACCTCTGAAGAGAGTACATGTGAAGGGTCTGGTATGTACTTAATTAAGAGGGATACATGAAATACATCATGTACTTTGGCCATGGTAGGTGGAAGTGCTAGTCGATAGGCCACAACCCCGACACGATCAAGAATATCGTAGGGGACGATGTACCTTGGAATTAACTTTCCTTTATTTCCAAACCTCATGACCTTCTTCCATGGAGATATGCATAGAAATACCATGTCTCCAACTTTAAACTCAAGGTCTCATCGACAGTTGTCTTCATAACTCTTTTGTCAACATTGGGCTGCCTTGATATACTGCTGAATGGTTTTCACCTTCTCCACCATTTCTTCGACCATTTCTGGTCCAAGCAGCTTACGCTCACCGACCTCATCCCAACATACTGGTGTTCTGAACCTTTTCCCATAAAGGTCTTCATATGGTGCCATTTGGATGCTTGAGTGAAAACTATTATTATAAGAGAACTCGACCAGAGGAAGATGTTGATCCCATCCTCCTTTCAAGTCCATTGAGCATGCTCTCAGCATGACCTCATGTTTTTGGATAGTCCACTTGGATTGGCCATCAGTTTGAGGATGATAGGTCGTAATGAAGTTCAGTTCAGTATTCAGAGCATGTTGAAGACTCTTCTAAAACATAGAGGTGAATCTTGGATCTCGATCGGACACAATAGATAGCAGTACTCCATGCAGCCTTACCACTTCCCAAATATACATCCGTGCTAGTTGATCTAATGAGAAATCCTCCCGAATAGCAATGAAGTTTGAAGAATTTGTAATATGATCCCCAAAAACCCAGATGAAATTTTTTCCATTGGATGTATTCGGAAGTCCAGTGACAAAGTCCATGGTGATGTTCTCCCATTTCAATTCTTGTATGGGAAATGGTTGTGTCATCCCTTTAGACTTTTGCCTCTCTGCATTCACTTACTGAAAAACCAGGTACTTTGATGTATATTCAGAGATCTCCTTCTTCCTATTATCCCACCAATAAGGATCTCGGAGATCTCGATACATCTTTATGTTTCCTAGGTGAATAGTGAAATTTGAACTATGTGCATCATCCAAAATTTCATTCTTCAGCTCCGAACTTGATGGAACACATAGTCCTTTCCCAAATGTCATAATTCGTTCTTCATTAACATTAAAATCTGAGGATTTACCTTTTCTGATAGCTTCTACCTTTTCCTGAATACCCACTACATCTTTTTGAGCATCCTTTAACCTTTCCAAAAGGGACGGTTGAGAAATAATTTGTGAAAGGATTGATGATGTTTTCTTCTTTATGATTCCCATGTCCATATTCATCAAATCTAAGAAGATTGGATCCTTTTCAATTATCATCAATGATATAATCACTGGGTCCTTTCTACTTAGGGCATCCAAAACCTTGTTCACTTTCCCAGGGTGGTAATGAATTGACCAGTCATAGTCTTTGATCAGATCTAACCATCTTCATTGGCGCATGTTCAACTCTTTCTGTGTGAATATATACTTGACACTTTTTTGGTCCGTATATATTTCACACTTCTCCCCAAAGAGATAATGCCGCCAAATTTTTAAAGTGAAGATCACTACAGACTACTCGAGATTATGTGTTGGATAGTTCTGTTCATGAAATTTCAGTTGCCTTGAATCATAGGCATTGAATTTGTCATTTTGTATCAACACACATCCCATGCCCTTCTTTAAATCATCACTAAATACTACAAAAAGTTATCCACTTGTCGGTAAAGTGAGCACATGCACAATGATAAACCTCTTTTTAAACTCCTTTAAGATTTCTTCGCATTCATCACTCCAAGAAAACTTTACTCCCTTCCGAGTTATCTTGGTAAGAGTGTTGGACAATCATGAGAAATTTATCACAAATCGAAGATAATATCCAGCTAACCCTAAGAAGCTAAAGATATCCGTTACCAATTTTTTCCTCGGCCATCCTTCAATTTCATCTATTTTGAAGGGATCCACATATATCCCATTTCTTGTGATGATATAGCCCAAGCATGAGACCTCCTTCAACCAGAACTCACACTTGCTGTAATTTGTATAGAGCTTCTCCTTCTGTAAGGTCTATAGTGCAGTTCTAAGATTCTCCTCACAATCCTCCTTGGTTTTGGAGTATATCAGAATATCATCTATAAAGACTACCATAAATTTGTCAAGTTAATCTGTAAAGACTATATTCATCAAGTCCATGAAGATTTCTAGAGCATTAGTGAGTCCGAAAGGCATTACTATGAATTCATAGTGCCCGTATCTTGTACAAAAAACAGTCTTGGAGATATCTTCTTTCTTCACCCATACTTGATAATATCCCAACCGCAAATCCACCTTGGAGAAGTATTGTGCTCCACACAGCTAATAGAACAAGTCATAAATTCGTGGGAGAGGACACTTGTTCTTTATTATGATTTTTTAGCTCACGATAATCGATGAAAAGGCGCATTGACCCATCCTTCTTCTTGAAAAAGAGGACTAGTGCACCCCATGGTGAAGCACTTGGGTGTATAAACCCTTAATCCAAATTCTCCTATAGTTGTTTATTCATCTCTTCAAGCTCCACAACAACCATTCTATACGGAGTTTTGGATATTGGAAACACCCTAGGTATAAGATCAATTTAGAATTAAACATCTCTTCTAGGAGGAAGACCAGGTAATTCCTTGGAAAATACTTCAGCGAATTCCCTCATAATAGGCATGTCCTTTAGGATGGTTGCCTCTTTAGACTCAATAATCTGTGTCAAATACGCGTTCTCATTGGTAAATAATATCCAAGCTTGAGATGATGGATAAAAAGAAGATTCATCTTCTTCTGTGCACTTGTAAAGAATCGGGGGTCGATTCTCCACATGGAGAGTGATTTCCCTCTCACGATAATTTATGTTGGCTCTATACAAGGAAATCCAATCCATGCCAAGAATTTCATCAAATTCCACCTTAGGGAGTATGAAAAGGTTCGCTGAGAAGTTTAATCCATATATTATGAAAGGGGAGAAGTTATATTCATGGGATTCAATTATTTACCCATTTTCTGTACTCACCAACATCTTCACTTCCATGATTTATGGTGGTTCTAGGATTGTTCTACTGAACTTTCGAGATAAAAAAGAATGCTTATAACCTGAATCAAAAAGTACGTTCACTATTCTTGAATGAATAACTAGAATATCTATCACCACTTCGTTGTCAGGGTTCACTTAGGAAAAAGTGATGGAAAAGGCTCGCCCTTACTACCTTGGAGGTTGTTGGTTGCCTTATAAAACCCTTGTCTTAGGGCATTGATTTGGAAGGTGCCCTAGTTCATTGCAGTTCTAGCAATGAAAAATGCATTGAGAGTCGAACAAAGTGTTCCTATCCTCTGTCATATCCGTGGGTTTTCTTGCCGATAATTAAAATCCAGGTGCCCTTATCTGCCACACCTAAAGCATTTTATCGTACCCTTCTGGAAATTTACAGGGTGCTTCTTTCTGAACCTTTAGCAAGTGGGGTGTTGGATCTTATTATCTCCTTTGGATTTATCCATCGGACCACCAAAATTATATTACACCTTACTCTTCTTATCCCCATGATACCCCTGAGATTTTCCGATATCCATTTCGACCTTGAGGGAACATCGGACAATTTCCTCATAGCTGTCGAAGTCACGGATCTCCAATGCTTTCCGAAGGCTAGGTTTTAGCTCACCAAATAAGCATTCAACCTTGCATTAGGGGGTAACGAAAATGACGAAAGTGTATCATGCAAGCCTTGTGATGTTTTCCTCATACACGCCAATATATTCGTTGTATTTTTGATTGAGTTCAAGGAAGTCCCTTTCCATCTTAAGCTGGAGGGTGCATGGAAAATATTTATCGAAAAAAATATTCCGAAAATCCTTCCATTCCAACGCCTTGATCTCCTCCTCAGTCTTCGTATTTTGATCAATGTCCACTATTGATCAGATTCATCCTCCATACGATAAGCAGCCATGAGAACCTTCTCCTGTTCAGAACATTGAAGGATGAAGAAGATCTTTTCAATAGAGTTGATATGTTGTTCAATGATTGAGGGATCAGATGACCCACTAAAAGTAGGAGGCCTTTGTCTCATGAAGCTCTCGATAGCGACTTGTTCTTTCTTAGGGGGGTCAAACATTCCTCTTGACCCATGTTTCTATTCAAATCTTGAGTTAGCTAAGAGAGAAGTGTGACAATGTTCCCGATTCTCACTCCCATTGGATTGGGCATCTCATTACTACAATCATCACATTGATCTTCACATCGATTGTTAGCCCGAGTCCTCCTATTACTGGCCATTGGCTGGAATAAAAGGAATTTTAGGGGTAACACATACAGGGTAATACAAGTTTAAAACTAATGACTTATAAATAACTCTTATTTACTTAACATATGAATCTATTGGCTTCAGTATATGTTATCCATGATCTACTTTATAACATATATTTTTAGGTAATTGTTTGTCCCTTAATAATGGTTTATACTAAGCTTCTGAATTTACCAAAGCATATACCCTGGGAGTATCATAACCAAGAGTGTATCAAGACACGTTTTCATGCACCAGTTCCCATTCGAGTATAGCTCAAAGTGGTGTTTTCGGGTATTACCCCTAGGATACGTCTATGCCAGATCCACCTCTACCTACTCGTATATAGACAGGGATGTTTTTACATGATAAACCACTTACTAAATACTCCCCAAAACATAGGTATGTTTTTATTACACTTAGTCTTGTCACTAAGTCTTCACTAGGGTTTTCTAATCCTAATCCCCAAAATAGCTAAACCTATCCTCTAATACCAACTATGAAAACCCTGATCTTTTATTACATAATTAAACATAATTTATTACATAAACTTCACTTAATATAACATATAAGACTGATAGGTCTAGTGTATTTTGGGATTAGGATCATTACATAACAACTAAAAACATGAAATACTACATCTTTATTGAAAACATCCTTTACATGACCACTACATTCCCTCATACTTATCATTTCATGGGATAACCGGAGGACATTCATAGGAAAAGGGTAAGCTATAAAGCCTAGTAAGGGAATAAACATGGAGTAAAATGAGGAATACAATACATGTTAGACAATAGGAATATCATTAGATCACAATAGAATCATAAACATAAAGGCATGATAAAGCCTGATAATCATAACATTGAAATGTGGCAACAACACCTAACATGGAATTAGCATGAGCCAAGGCTCATTGCACATGGAGCATGAGTAAAACCTCATTGCACATGAAGAATGAGTAAAACCTCACTGTACTTGAATTATCATGAGTAAACACCCATTTCACATGACGTATCATGATACAATTCTTATCCCAATGCATTGGAGCTCTATAAGGGCACACCCTTCTTAAACATTTCATTTCATGCATAAGTGTGCCACATGGATCATATAACATGGATTCATAAAACATAATCATTTATTCCATGATAAAGTAATGTGGAATTCATACATAGAACTTTATAATCAATAAGTAAATGTGCATAAAGGGGAATACCCTTGATAGAGATATGGGTATGGTATTCACTACCCAATGACATTGTCTTAGAAGATCGGTGCAATTTCGGCAGTGTAACGACGTGACATAAGAATTCATAAAAATTGTTGATGAGGGAAAAAGTGGAATCTAATCATATTTACATGAAATGGAAAGTAATGGAGTCATATAGACACATGTCCCAACAATTGTAATGTAATTTAGAGTCATGATACAAAATAATTTCTTGAATGTAAAAAAGGAGAGAGAAATTACTTTCGGAATTTCTGCATAGTAACAGGTGTACATGGGAGGAATTTAATGAGAGAGAAAGGGGTTTCCCATTATTAAAACATAAATAGGGAAGTATGGTGGAGGTTCAAAACCATCTCCCAACTTTTATAATTTAAATTAAAAGGTCATAACAACATTAAGAAAATTGGACAAAAATGGGAAAGGAAGAAAAAACCCTTACTTGGAAGTGTTCTTCCAAAGGCTTGAGAGAGGATTGAGAGAGGATTCTTGGGAGCTTGGGGAACCATGGGAGGATTATAGAGAGAGGAGGGAAGAGGTTGGATTAACTCAAAAGGCTTTTAGTGGGGAGGAAGTGGGAGTTTCGGTGGGTTTATATAGGAAAGGTGAGGGAATTCATTATTATTTATGTTTGGGACACCTCACATTAAACTAATCCAAACCACAAACCAGACCATGGTTTTTGCCCATGGTTTTTGGAAAAGTGAATTTTAAAGCTATATTTTATAAGTCCAAAGTACAAACTTCTTAAAATAATGGGGTTGCTTATGTAGAGGTGAGTCACACTCCCAAGGAAACAATTTAAAAAGACAAGATGTTTAAGAAGCCTTGAAGGGTCCATTAATGCTTTGTAAAATAAGTAAAACAAACCCAAACTGAAATTATTTTAATGGTAAAACATATATTAGCCTAACATAAGGCTTATAGTATTTTATTACATCACTATTGGGTCATTATGATCACATAAAACACATAATATATTTAAATGGTATTTAATTTTTACCCAAAAATTTGACTGTCTCAGAAAATTATGAAAAATTCACCATTGGATAATTTTTACTTCCTGATTCCAGAAATAATATTCAGTTTATCTAAATTATTTTCTATATATGTTAATTTTCACTTTTAAAATAAAAACTGGCATTTATCGAAAATTCATGGGTTTTGACAAAAACGGCTTTCAAAACTTAATAAAAATTACCATTGCATTCCTAAAATTATAGAATCATTTATATTTAATAAAAATTAATTTAATAATGATAATAATAAATTAGAAAATACATTAATTCATCAAAATAGATTTCTTAGTTTAAAATTAACTAAAAATACTATTTGTGATTTAAAAACTATTTACAAGGTAACAATAATAAAATGAAGGTATATTCATTATTATATAGAAAAATAATGTACATGACCATAGTGCTAATTTATTGTTACATAACCCATTATAACCCCCATATAAGACCAAAGAGTAAGGTGTGAGATGGTGACTGACTCTTGGGGTGGCTCAGATAACATTTCTTGGGTGGTAATCTCTATCAACTTCCAATTCTCTCGTAGGCGGTTCCGCTCGAGCTTAAGATATTCAAGCTTGGATTAGGCTTAGTCAAGAGAAAAGACCAAATACACAACCTACTTTCTGAGATATAACAAATGAGATTCATATGGGGCACATCTACTGGATGAGGCCATCACTTCCTTTGTCTGAGTAAATTGTATTTGTAAAAGCCCTATATTTATAATAATCATCTGATCACTATTCAACAACTATATTAGAAAGGGTCACAATTATTAACATAAAACCAAATAAGTTGACATTTAATATAAACATTTTACATAAAGAGACATTTAATTAGATTAAGAGGGATTTCCATTAATTAATGTTTGGGTCGTTACAATTATGTTGAGAATAATAAGGGTATAGAACCTAAAAAAACATATGATGAAAAAAAATTGATGTAGAATGAACCTAAAATGTCATATATTAAAATAAAGGTTTCATAATTTTGGACATATTATGATTAATTTTTTTATCATAATATTTATTTATCTTATTATTGTTTCCTGATATTTATGCTAACCATTTTTGTTTTAGTGTTGGAAGAAAGATAGAATCATGAAATTTGGAGTGGTGATTGGTGTAACCAATATTAAAAACATCTTATTTGAGACTAGTTCTATGAATAGATTAATATATTGAAAAGAATCTAAGACCATTTATCATATCCCTAAAAAATATATATTTAATTATATATGTAAACTCTTAGTGGTATGATGATTTCAACCCAAGTAAATAACTATTATTCGATAGAAGTTTGAGGGAATGTTATTCCTAAAAATCATATTATTCTTCTTTTAGTAGAATTTAATGTGATGTTTGGAATAAATTGTATCTATCTACATATATACCATATTAATTTCATTATTAGGAAGTCACATTTCATATCTCAAATCAAATTATGATCATATATTAGTCAAAGGATTTATATGATCTCCCTAGGGGAATTTCTTCCACTATTTGGGTCTTAATTCTGAATCATGGAGGGTATTTAACTCAAATGGTTGGGGAGAAACTAAATATTTAGAATACACTAGTGTTGAATGAATACATTAATATTTTTTTAGAGTTTCTTGTTAT
Source organism: Viscum album (assembly GCA_963277665.1). Taxonomy (NCBI): domain Eukaryota; kingdom Viridiplantae; phylum Streptophyta; class Magnoliopsida; order Santalales; family Viscaceae; genus Viscum; species Viscum album. Next base: position 52,846,279 of record OY728153.1, on the reverse strand, counting down.
TCACCCATATCAGGGAGGATAATTTTTTCATTGAAACCATATATGGTGTCATGCATATATCAAGGAATCCTTATAGAATTCCCTTCATTATTTTGGAGGACTTGAATAAGAAATTTGAAAATAACTTGGATATATATTTTATACACCTAAGTGCTTGAAAATGGGATGAAACAATTATCTTTTTTTAAAATAAAGATAGATAAATGTATAAATGTATTGGTTATTATGAACATAACACGATTACAATCAATAACTAGTATCCTTCACCCCATATTAATGACTTGTTCTGTCAATTACGTGGGGATAAATACTTCTCAAATATTAACATTTGATCTAGATATCATTAATTAATGGTTAAAAGATATTATTTACCAAATAAAACCTTCTTTACAATATATGAACACTATAAAATCATAGTGATTCCATTTAGACTTACAAATTCCAACACTATCTTCATGGATATGATGAATAAAGTCTTTAGAGATTAACTTGATCAATTTGTGGTAGTCTTCATAGATTATATCCTTATGTATTCTCAAATAAGGTAATATTATAAAGACTATATAAATATTGTGATAAATAACTTTAGAAGGGATAAACTATATTACAAATTTAGAAAGTGTGAATTTTGGTTATGATAAGGTATCATTCTTAGGTCATGTAATCACAAGACATAATATATATATATATATATATGGATCCTTTAAAAATAGAGTGATTATAGAATGAATGAGAAAAAAAACTATAATGAAGCTCCATAATTTTCTTATATTATATGGATACTATAGGTTCTTTGTGAGAAAATTTTCATATCTGTCAAATCCACTAACAAAGTTAACTCAGAAGGGATTCAAGTTTCTCTAGATTAAATAAAGTGAAGAAAATTTCAAAGAGCTTAAGATAAGGCTGATCCCTGTAATTGTACTCACACTACCCTATAGTGGATAAGGGGTTGTGATATATAGTGATTCATAAAATAATATATTGATGTGTTTCCTCATGAAAAATAATACCATGAAAACCTATTCATCATGGAAATTAAATATTCATAACTAAAAGTTATCAACACATGATTTAGAATTATTAGTGGTAATATTTTTATTAAATATATTGAAACATTATCTATATAGTGAAATGTGTGAAATATATACATATCACAAGATCATAATGTACATATTTATATATAAAGAGTTGAACATGATTCAAATGATATAGTTAGAGTTGATCAAGTACTATGACGGCTCAATATATTACCATCATGAGAAGCTGAACAAGGTGGATAATGCTATGAGTAGGAAGGATCATATTACCTAATCTACAAAAAGTATTCAAAGAGATCCAAAACTAATGGATTTTCAAAGTATGGGACTTGAAATCATAAAAGAAAGGGTGATATCCTATATTTCCTAAATAACCACTCAACCATCCACTTATGCGAATATCAAGGAGATAAATAATGAGGATATGGAGATATAAAAGTAGGTAAGGAAAATTCTAGAGTTTAGATGTGAAAATGATAAAATTATAATTTTTGACAAAAAAATATGCGTTCCATCAATACCAGATTTGAAGAATTAGTTATTAGATGATTCACATTCCTCATCATTCTATATACATCCTAGAAGCTAAAAGATGAATAGACATATCAGTGATCATTTCCCATGTTACCACATGAAGAGGGATATCGCTGAGTATATAGCTTGATGCTTAGTATTCCAACAATTTAAGGATGAATGTTAGTGCTTTAGGGGGATGATGTAATCGTTACCCATAACTTTATGTCAATGGGATAAAATAACAATGGATTTCATTATAGGTCACCCAAATACTTATAGATACCATAATTACATTTGGGATAGAGTCGACCACCTTACTAAGTCAACAAATTTAATTTTTTATTTGATAATAATTGACACTTGATTTAATTTTCAAGATATAGATAATGAAACTGGTAAGGATGCATAGAGTAATAATTTAAACTATATCTGATAGAGATATGAGGTTTACCTTGGACTTTTGGATAAGTACTCAAAAAAAATAGGATACAAAATTGAGCTTCATCATTGATTATCATACCCAAAAAGATGGTAAATATGAAAAGACCATTGAAACCTAGGAGGATATACTGAGATCCATTTTGATGGGTTTTAAAGTATTTTGGGACTAACACTTTACCATGGTAGAGTTATCATATAACAACATGTTCAATTAAAAAATTTAAATGAAACAATATGAGGATCTATTTTGGAAGAGGTGTATACCTCCAACATGTTGGGAGAAGTTGGAGAGTATAATATGCTGGGACTGAATCTTGATCAAGAAATATTTAGGAAGATTCAAACCACTAAATGATAGATTAGCACTACATAAAGTCAATAAAATTTCTATATTGATAATAGTTGGTAATATTTTTAGTTTAAAGCAGGAGATAAGGTATTACTTAAAATATTTATATATATGCAAGCTATGATACTTGGGAAGAAGAGAAAGGTAAGACCTGGATACATTTGAACTTTCCGAATAATCAATCATGGGGCGATGGTATCTTCTCATCATTTATTTCCACTAAACCTATACCAAGTTCATGGTGTGTTTTATTTATAATTTTTTAGAAAGTATATATCGAAACATTAACTTGTATTAAACTTAGATGTAGTTCAATTCTAAAATGATCTATCTTATAAGAAAATACTAGTAGAAATATTTGATCATACAGATTAAGTAATATAAAATAAGACCACTCACATGGTTGAAGTTATCTAGAGAAATAATATGTTTGATGAAGTTTTATGGGAACCTGAATAAGTAATGAGGCAGAAGGACCCACATTTGTTTTCATTCGAGTAATTAAATTTCAAGGGTAAAATTATTTTAATGGGGTAAAATTATTTTAAGAGATTATAATTTGATAAATTGATATTTTAGAAAGTTCTTCCCATTAAGTACTGTGTTGAATAGTTTTTTATTTGCAACACCAAAATAAAATGAACCAATTTTTTTATTACAATAAAATATTATAAATTAATATAAAAATCAAGACATTATGTAAATGTAACATGAAGAAAAATTAAGAAAACCATAATAAGAATAATACCACATGTAAATAAAAATATCATGAACAATAAATCTTTATCCCCATCATTTACATTGAAGATTATATCCTCGATGATAACCATGGAATGGAGGAAAAACATTAAAAACATTATATAAATTTTTAGGTTGAAGTAAATGAATATGATAAATGATTCTAAAGATATATATAGTGCTATATATAGTAATTTAATATGAACATTATACATATAACCATTGGACACATGGCTATTGGAAATATGACTGTTAGATATATAGATGTTGGATATATAATCATTATATTTAAATGTATCCAACCAGTTTATTTATTTTGTGTAAATATTAGTGAAAAATTAAATTTAATATAATTCACAAATATTAAATAATTCTCGAATGAAATATAAATATATAATTAAAATATTTTAATAAAAAAATATTCATTTTATTATTATTATATATTATCATTGTTATTTTTATAGAATGATTTTATGTGTTTGGTGTTAAAATAATGATTGTTTTACCAATTTATTAGTAAAATTTAATGGTTATAATATAAATAATTTTAATATAATGTGATTAAAATTATTTAATATTATAAAAATTATATTTTTATCAATGAATTATTTTGATAACTACCATCTATTTTTCTCTTAATAAATTAAATTGATCACATTTAAAGGACTATTCTGATAAAATTTATTGTTTCAATGTATAAATAAAAAAATAAAACTCATTTAATTAGTAATTGATATGAAATAATATGAAGAACACTTAATGTTTAAAAAATTCATTTTTTAATAAAAATAATTAATCTATACGTCATATGTTTTCATTTAAAATATAATTTTTTTATATTTATAAATTTTATTAGATTAAATAATGTTCATATTTTTAATCATAATTTTGAAATTTGGTAAGAATTTTAATTTTTTAGGGGGAAAAATAAGTTACCGGAGTGAATAGTGCATGATATCAGTAAACCATAAAAAATGTAGAATATATTATATGTTTAAAATGATGTATAAAACTTATAAAAATAAAAATAAAATTGTATAATGTCTATAATATCAATAATCCTTGGGTTTTTGTTATCATGTTTCAATTTTTAATATAAAAGTTACATTCCTTAACTATTAAGTAATGAAAAATTACAAAAAATCCACTCAAACTCACCTATATAAAGACCTCTTCACCAACAGTTAAAAACCAATCATACCTTTAGTTCCATATTGACCAAATATAAATTTAATTTCTCCTACATTTGATTTAGATATTGTTTAACTTATGGTTCCAAGAAGAAAGCCTATATCTTTCATTTCAATGGAACTTGTGTTGAGAAGAAAAAAATTCATCAAAGTATCGAGTTACTCACCTTATATTTCAATTACCTTATTATATAAAATCATTATAAATATCATTTTCCACTATAATTATTTTCTATTAACATTATTATGACTCTATAAAAATTATATTACTATTATATAACTCAAAACTCTTACTCATTTCAATAGTATGGCCTATTTTTATTTGGGCCGGTTTAACCTTCTACATGAATGATGATATACAAAAATCATTATTTTCAACATGAATAAGTAGAAATACATTAATAATTCTAATATTTTATTTCATTAATATGGATATGGAAGGGTGATACAAAAATCAATGGTCATTATAAAGTAACATGTTGTTATCGGTAAATTACTTGAACATGCTTGTCATGGATTCCATTATCACAAACCATACCCACACATTCCATCAAATGAACTTGGAATTTAATTAATAGTTGAAAATAATGATTATATTACATTTAATAATCCAAAAATATTAATTTGGATCAATGAATGAGGATCAACATCTCCATTACAAAACATGTATGAAATAATTAAAATCACTGACATCCAACGATGAAAATAAACAATAAAAACCTAATATATGTATAAAAATGATTATAATTTAAGAGTATAAAATAAAATAGAAATGAATATTGTTCTTAAAAAAGTGGTGAAATGGTTATCTTTATTATATTTTAGGTTAAAGTTCCTCTTTTAAATCAAGAGTCAAGTTAAGGGTTTCTCATCAAAATTTCTCTTCATTGAGATATGTTTTATCTTCACCACTTATTTTATTTTATGTGATTTATATACTAAATATGAATTTCTATTATTATAATTTTCATGAAATTTAAGGGATTTAAAAATACATATAAATTTATCTTTTTAATAGGCTTTTGATTCAAGAGTTACTGATTCCATAATAGTTTATTTTACAATCCCACTTTGAAATCGTGATTATTTATGAAAAAAATTTCATAAGGAGAAATTATGTGATATTTTTATATAAAATCCCATATATTTTTTTAAAATATGGTTACTTTTGGTGTTCACATGTATTATTACCATTTTAACTCCCTTTGGTTCACAATTTAACTAAATAAATTCCTATATGTCTAGTCGATCTTATCTCTTTTCTTTGGTGAAGAATATTTCTCCTCTATGTTCATATTTTTTATTTTTTTTATAAATTTAATTCTATATACTTATATGAAGTATTAAGTTTATATTCTATTGGTCTAGAATTTATATATAAAATAATTAAAGGAATATAATTTTAATATTTTTTACATGGTTTATTTTCAATTATCTTGGAATTTTTTAAAAATGTGTGAAATTAACCCCTTTTAAACATATTATGCATGAATTAATTTTCCTACCATCTTTATTAGTTTTCATTAAAAAGATTAATTTCTACGATTTAATTCTTTTAAAAAGTAATTTCAATATTATTTGTTTCATAATTGTCTTTTTGAAATAAAAGTCATTGAAAATGTATAGGGAATTTCTTTATATTTTAGAAAGAATTTTTCAAACTATCTTATAATGTGTTTTTCATCTATATAAATATATTTTAACATTTCTTATGATTAACTAGTGATATTACCTAATGATAACATCCAACTTCCTTTTCTAGATGGATTCTGATCAGTTTTTTTTGAAAATTTGCATGAAAATCATTTTTTTCATAGTTTAATTAATCTATGATGAGATTATGAATATTTTAATGTTCACATGGAATATATATGTGCGGTTTATCATTATATTATTGATTGGTCTATTATATAATTCTAATTAATTGGTTAATGTTTTATATCTTATTATTTCATAATAGAAAATAGGTGGTTAGCCTAAGTCCAAAATGTTGTGCGGTGCAGAAGATTATCCCACATCCACTATGTTATGAGAAGGTGGTTAGCTGAGTGCAATATTATTTGAATATATTATGGGTTAAACATGTTATATATTACTAATTATATGATTATGTTTTTTCCTCAGTCTTATCTTATGAAATGTACTTATGACATGTTCTCAATACTCATGATTATTGACTCATGTTTCCATGCTCATATGACCCATTTCTTATGTTATGAAAAAAGAACCATGTCATGAATCATGTTTTATGTTCTATGTTTTATTGGGAATAATTTATTTATGTTATTTTTATTTACCTTGATTATTTTCACATATCAAAATGTCTATCTTATGCTTACTATGATCTTCTATTTATATATCTTATGTTCACCCCTTACGTTGTATTTAAGTTCACTGCTTATTATGTTTCTATTATACATTTAATGAAGAGGAATATTATGTCTAATATGGATAAAAAAGTATAATGTATGAATATTATTTGTAGGATATATTGAATAATTTTTGTAAAATACAGCACCACAACTATAGTAACCTAGATCCAGTGGTTAAAAAAATACATTGGTACAAGATACAAGAGATTGTATCCTATGGGATCGAATAGTTTAATTGAATTGGAAGAATTTATACATATATGATACCCACATTACATTTGAAAAATTGAAATTAAACATAAAACTCCAATGATAACTTTATTTTTTATTTTAGTATATCCTTTAAATCATTTAAATTTTACTTCTTGGTACACTAGGGAAAAGAAAACATAATAAATGGTGAAATCAGATGCTTAGTAAAAGAAAAAGTATAGAAGAGTCTATCATAAAATAAATAAAATTTGAATAAAATGGTATAAATAAACAATAATAAAATATTCCACATAAATGATATCATGAAATGAGAATACATCCATGGATAAAATAAAAACATAAATAATCACATGGATAAAAATAAAAGGTTTGATAATGATATAATTCATAATTCCAAACATCATAATATTACTACCAAGGCCCCATTTCAAGACATCGTACACAAATTGGTAATAAACACTCCAAATACCCAAACTAGTTAGTCTTATGAGACCTACTTATGCATTAAGGGGATATAAAAGGCACCTCCATTCAGTTACTAACTCCAATTAATTCATCATGCGAAAGAAATGAATAATAATAAAATACAAAATCAAAAAAAATATTTGTACTAAGAAACTATCATACGAAATGTCTATATTTTCACCAATCAATAAATAAAAGAGAATTATCATATTCCATCCAAATAAATAAGGTTTATATTTTCATTAATGAATATTCCTAGTGAATCATAACATTTGTTGATGGATTTTAACATAGATAAATAATCTCTCTTACAATGAATCAACAAGGGAAAGTTTAGTGTCTATATCTCTAAGTATTTCAAAAATAGATTAATGAAACAAATTCAATAAAAGTATGGAATTAAAAAGTGGAACCTTTCATATGGAGTAACAAATAGTTATTATATTATATGGTAGGATTAGTAAAGTTCAATTTTATTGAATTATTAGTCATATCAGATCGTGTATATGTAGTTGGAAAAATTGATTCCTCTCGTTTGGGGGGAGAGTTACATTAGTAAATAATTTTCTCATTTCTATATCCTTGAACATTTTATCTATTAGAAAATACCGCAAAGAAATAATTTATAATCTTGAAAAAACCATGAAAAACTTTATATATGATGCTAACCAAGAAAGAAAGTGTTATTGGAAATCATGGAAAATCATGACACAACTAGTTAAGGTTAGGGGAATTAATCTTTTTTTTTATTTTAGAAACTATTTAGTGCTTACAATAATTTCTATAATGGGAGGTCATTGAAGGAAATTAAAACTAGATCTGGTGAAGTATGGAAATATATGGGAAGGATTGGAGAGGATGGTAATATTGTTCAGGGAGCCTATCCAGTCTTGCACATTGTGTGATCTAACATTTGGAGATCTAGAAGGGCTCAGTTAGATGGGTGGTGGACCATGAGTCCTTATCTACTGAAAGATAAAATGGGTGGGAGATATTCTATTTTTCCTAGGTTTCATAGTTCTAGATATATCATTCTGCGATGCGAGTATCCACATAGGTTTTATTAATATAATGCTCAATGCGGATTAGAAGGGTTTTAGAAGAATATTTTCATGGTGGATAAACCTGATAGGTGAATTTTTTGGAATCCATTTTAGGGTTATTTAGTGTAAGATATTTTTGGTTGTTAACCCGTGTTTATATTGATGGTGATATTTGGGTTTGAAATATTTGGTTTAAAGAGATACTGATAAAGATGATTTTTTAGGAATGATGGGTGAGGAATAGAGCTATCACCAGAGATGATAGCGTGTAGAGGAAAGGGATTTATTTGTCCTTATGATGCTGGTACTATGCTATCTCATTTGTGGAATAATTATGGAATCTATTTTTTAAGGGTGAGTGGTCTATAATCCTTTAGGGTAGTTTTGGTCTCTATATGTGGATTTTTATGTAAGGGGAGTGTATTTCAATTTTCTTCTCTTCATAGTTCTAGGGGGTGGGGAAATTTAGAGTGGTCTTTATAGTTATTGGAATGATTTTTATGTGGTGTGTTTAGTGTAATGGGAAGATAAAAAAAATATGAAATGCATATGATTTTCTCATCTAGGTAATTAATTTTGGATGTAAACCCTGGTGGTTAAGTTAGGTTTACTTATTTCTGGGGTGAGGTATTTATATTTTTTCTAGAATATATTTCTAAGATTCTTAGAGGAAGGAAGCAAGGATTATCAATGGATATAGGTCAGTTGAAGGGATACTATATATGGATTTAATTTGAATTTAAATGGATTTTGTGTTCATGGGTATATAACAGGCAATGCTTTGTTCCATGATAGAACAGGGATAATGTTTTTTGGTTTCATTGCCTTATTTGGTGTGGGAAATTATATTTAAGCCAAAATAACAACTATGTATAACTACATTTTGTTGCCCAGGTTGTATAATATTTTTCTTTATGATATGGATTCAGATTCCAAAATTATATTGGGTTTTCTTAAGGGTAAGGTTATCATTCCATGGATCCTATATTATTTAATGAGGAAGTGTTAGATTATGATTTTTGAATACATCAAGGTTAGTCACACATGTAGGGAAGGGAACTTCACAGTTGATTTACTTTAAAGAAAATTAAGTCCTACTGATTATATCATTCTTTATAACTATATAAGGTATTTTACTCATGATTTTAAAAAAAATTAGTGGAAATAATCTTTGGATTTACCACTTTTGTCTCCCATTATTTTTACCATTTTAATAAAAAGTTAACTTTGAGTGAGTCAGTGAAATAAATCCTTACCTAAGACTTTCTCTTGGTCAGTCATGATCAAATATCATATAAAATAGCTTGATAATTATTATAAGTATATATAAGAAACATATTTGTATTTATATTACTAGATACTATTAATTTATAATTTATTTTTATCAATTTATTAATAATATATTATTAAAATCAATATTTGAGTGTTAACCATTCCCTTTTACATACATGTCTCAGTTTGAAGGTTCTAGTCCTTTAACATTGGTCATGGTTTCATTACCTATAAAATATTAAATAATTTATAATTATATTTCTTATACTTTAAATATACACTTAGAACCATTCATTAAAAATAATTTTGAAAAATTGATGACATTATTTTATGGAGATGATAGTCCATACGTATTCAAGAGTGGTGTTTTAATTTTTATAATGGATGAAAAGGAAATAAATTGTATAAAGGATTAATTTTAAATAATATTAATAATATAAATATAATATTTATTCTTTAAATCAATCTTTATTACTAACATTATAGGGAGGAAATGTAAAATAAATCACATCACTTTGTGAAGGTGGCAGTCCACACGTGCACATGAGTGACATTATAATTTTTCATTAGATAGAATGATAATAAAAGGTATCATATATTATCTTTATAGAATAATTATAATTTAATAAACATATTATATTTTCATTAATTTCATATTTATAACCATTCATGTGAGGTAGTGATGAAAAATGAACTACACCATTTCATGTAGGTTGCAGTCCACACACACGCATGAGCGATGTTTTAATTTTGTATATAATGGAAAATGAGATAAAAAAGGGGTTTTAAAATAAAAATAAGAACATTTTATTATATTTTAGATACTTATGTTATTATATAAACATGTTTATTATAATTTTTATGTATTTTTAAGAAGAAATAAATATGAAGACATCCGGTTAAAAGTTATAACTATTATTTGGAAATCATCCTTTTTATTACCCTTAAGCCTTATAGAATTGGTATTTTGGTGATAAAAAGAAATATAAGAGATAGGGATGGATGTGGCATGGTATTTGGTAGATATTGTTTTTATATACATGGATCAAGTGGTGTAAGGAATAGAGGATAAGAGGTTCCCTTTTAGAAGTGCAGTGAGGGACACATTTGTAATTATTCATAACTATTAAATATTATAAGTCTCTTACTCAGGGAAAAGTGTCACTTAAATAATTAAATATTAGATACAAGGTAATAATTGTTTAAACTAACTCTAATAATAAGAATAAATATGAGATTTTATGACCATATCACAAGGTTTTAACCATAATTAACCAGCTTTAACCCTTTACCATGATGAAAATATTTTTACTAATGCTACTATTACCAATGAAAAAAATTAAATTAACCACATAAATAAATTTTAAAATTATAATTACAAATATTATATCCATTTTAAAATTTTACTTTTTTATAGGTGATGGAACTTAATTTTATTATAAGTGCCAAAAATGCAATGAAACACAATTGTTTTTGAAAAATGTATTTTTAAGCATAAAAATATCAGAATACCAAGATAAAATATAATTTTGATTACTAATAAATTTATAATACTATGTTTAATAAAATGGATATTATTTGAATTTTAAACCAATTAAAATATATAATTTGACTTTTAAATTACTTTTTTAATTAAAAGGAATGACATTTATGAAAAAATCGACATTTTTCACTATTTACCCAAATATCATTTTTTTTGGAAAAAACCCAAACATTAAATATAAAATAAATATTACCTTATGAAAAAAATATTTAATATAATTTATATTCTAAAATTTATAAATTTTACTTTAAAATATGCTTTGGAAACATTTCTATTTTAATGATAAAATTCTATGATATGCATTGGGAAATAGTTTAGGAATGTTTTGTTTAACTATTATAGGATTATATTGGGTATTAATCCCACTAAATAATTTCAACCTCTAAATTTTGATAAAATCCAATTCATAAGTAAATGTAGTTAATCCCTCCTTATACCTTCTTGATGCTTCCTTGTTTCCTCATCTAGTTTGTGATTTCCCCAAAGAACCTTCACTAGTCGAGTTATAAGATTTTACAACACATTCCCTCTAGTGTTTAGAATTTTTATAGGATATTAATTATAAGATTATGTAGGATTCAAATATTTTATATCAAAGGTGATTACATGCGTTGGATGTAGTTTGTATTTCCTTAATAAAGTAAAATAGAATATTTCATGTACCTTATAGAGTTTGGGTGGAATAACCAATCAGTAATCCAAAAATACAATTCTATCTAAAATTTCAAAAGTCCCAATGTACATAGGGTTTAAATTAATTTTTTTAAAAATCATATAACTCCTTTTCTTATATATAACCTTAATAAAACATGATCCCCCACTTGATATTCCATATCCTTCCTTTGGTTATAGACATAGATCTTTTACCCACTTTGAGATGCCTTCATATGATTTTAAATATACCATAAATTAATATTTGTCTCATAAAATATTTATTGGCCCACTTGATTCATTTATCTAACTTCTTCTCAAAAAGTGGAGTACAAAATCTCTTCCCATAAATTTTTTATACAGTGCCATTTGGATGATTTATTGAATGTTTTTATTGTTTGTAAATTCTTCCAAAGGTATATATTGACCCCACATACCTTGAAATTTAAATTATAATGATCTCAAAATGTATTATAGTGTAAAAGTATTACTTTTTTATAACACATTTGTATGAGGATGATAGGAAGTACTCAAATGTTTCACAGTATTGATAGCCTCTTGAAGACTTCCAATTTTTTATCTAAATATAGGGTCACAATAAAATATAATTGATAGTGGAACACTATGAAGTATCCTAAATTCATTAATATATTGTTGGGAAATATTATCAAGTGGTAGATCTTCCCTCACTTCTATGAAATGTGAAAACTTAGTAATATAATCAATAATAACCTATATTGCATCATTCTTCCTAGGAGTCTGAAGAAGTCCAATGATAAATTCCATTGTGAAATTGTCCCATTTAAATATTAGTATATAAATAGGTTACATGAATCTTTTAAGAAGTTATCTTTTAACCTTTACATACTAGAACACCAACTATTTGGAAAAATAGAATGTAATTTTCTACTTTATACCATCCCACCAAATTTTTTCTCTTATATCCCTTGAAATATTTGTGCCACTAGGGTGTATAAAGAAATTTGAACTAAGAACTTTTCCTCGAATCACATTTTTAATCATCAGTATGTATAGAAAACATAAAATCATTGCAAACATCAACACTCCATATTTATATTTCTAGTATGAAAATTTTATATAATTAACTTATTTTATATTACTTTGTAAGCCCTTATCATCTTTTTGAGAATTCTATATCTTTTCCATTAAATTCAGTTTAATAGTTTTGTAAAAAATGAATGATGTTTCCCCTTGATTGAAAATTACCATATCCAATCTTACTAAATCCATGAATATAAGATCCTTGTTAATTCTCGTCATAGTTATAACTATATAGTCCCTCCCACATAATGCATCTAACACATTATTTTTATTCCAATGGTTGTATTTAATTAATAAATTACAGTCCTTAAGTTATTCTAATGCTCTTCTTTGCCTCCTGTTGATATATTCATATGGTAAATTTCACTTGAAACATTTATGTTCTGAATATATGTGACATATTTCACTATATATACTATTTCTCCTTGTCTTCAAGAAAAATATTACATCATATAACAAAATACCATTAGTTTTATAGTTATGTTTATGGATATTCAATTTAATTAATTCATAACCAACCACTACATAACTATACATAAGGACACAAACTAGTCCTTTCATCTTTGCATCACTATATATTTTAGAAAACTAAATTCTTTATGGTAAAGTAAATTCCAGTTTATTAACCAATATTCTATTTATATCTATAAAACTTTCTACACAAACCCCTATCCATGTGAATTTGATCACTTTATGTGTCAAATTGGTTACCATATTGGCCAATCGAGATAATGTTTTTAACAAACCATTGATAATAACCTGATAAATTAAAGAAAATACGTATCTCAACTATACTTTTTGGTTTGGTCAGCTTTTTGAATACCATTTTCTCTGAAGGGCCAACAAATATTCCATCAATGGAGAGAGTAATTACAAGAAAAAAACTCCTTAAATCTAAAATTCCCACTTATGGAATTTCCTATGTAATTTATTTTCTTTGAGAGTCTCAATAATTATTATTAAATGATTATCATTATCTTAATGAATTTTAGATTATATGAAGATATCATCAATGAATACCACCACAAATTTATCAAGATAATCCATGAATAATCTATTCATTAGATCCATACAAAGATAAGGTTAATTAGTTAATCCGAAGGGTAATACAATAAAATCAAAATATCTATACATCATTTGAAATTTCTTATTTTTTTAGATCATACTTTTACACTCTTAATTGATTATAACCAGAGAAAATATCGACCAGTGAAAGATATTTATCTCCTTGAAGTAAATTCAATAAGTTATTAAGTTATGTTAAATGATTCTTATTATTTATATTAATGAAAATTATCTCTCTATAATCAATTAAAAACCTCATAAAACCATAATTTTTTTACAAATAAGAAATGTTCTCCCAAAGGTGAAACTCTTGGGATCATAAATCCATTATCACACAAGTCTTATAGTTATTTTTTCAACTCTACAAATTCCACCATTTCCATTCTATAAGGAGTCTTCAGTATTAGTTTTCATTACAATGAGTTGAATATAAAACTCATGTTCATGCTCAAGTGGACATCTAAATAAGTATTATAAAAATACATCAATTTATTCTTTTATAATAGGTATATCATCAATCCTTAGGATTTCTTCCCCATCCAAGGATAACATTTTCTCTTATTTTACTATCAAAATTTTGTAAAGGTGATCTAATGGAGGTAAATATATAAAATATTAAGATAATTAAGTTTCTCCCTTCTACACAAGATATTATCTACCCCTTCATAAATAATAATATTCTTCTCTCAGAAATTAATTTGTGCACTATAATTTGAAATCCAGTCTATACTCAGGATTATGTAAAAGTAAATCATAGGTATGGAAATAAAGTCTGTAAATAGGGAATATATTTTTATATAATTAGATATTTATAGATATATCCTTTTTGCAATAAAATTCCCATTATGCATCTTTATTGACAACCCTTTACTCCGAGTGTTAGAGGATTATTTAATTTTCTTAGAAGACATGAAAGATATAAAAGATTATGTATATTTGGAATAAAATAAAGCATTATCTAACTTTAAAATTTCAATCAAATTACCTACTATCACATCATTGGGGACATAATAAACATTTATATTGATCACGTAATCTTTGAATTTCTCCATTTTCACTTTATGAGGTAAATTACCTTAATGCTTAGGTCATTCATTCTAGTAGTGTGGCCTCTCCTTATAGTTGAAGCATTGAAAATAGAAAGATTTTTCCCTTTAAATCAAAAGCCTAATGTCCTTTATCTCTACACTTGAATAAATCTATCATTATTATCAAGAAATTTCTATAATATTTCTTTCTATAACTATTACATGGTATAAATTCATAATCTTAGTGCCTTTGAGAATATTTTAAAATTAAAAAAATATTTTCAAATTTTGCTTAGTAGTTTATAAATATATTGTGAATCAACCAAATAATAACCCTCAGGAGTGTTTAACTAGGTGTGTAGTTAGTATCATTTTTCATGCACTAACTAAAGATCAAGATAATACTAAATTAAAATTTTGGGGTTTTAACCCTAGTGCATCAATTATAGAGCCTCTATCCAAATTTTTTCATCTAGATATATATTTCATTTCTAGTACACTCTATACTTAAAAAAATTAGAATATTTTCCTATACGTAAGATTATCCATATATTCTTTCATTAGGTTATGATATCTAATATAATATTTCTTAAATATAGTTCCTAAGAGTTATACTAAAATCACTCTAACACCAACTATAACCCCTCACCTCCAATAACTCGGTGCTAGCATTGGTTCAAAATACAAGAAATTGAATCCTATGGTATTTAATAGTTTTTTAGTATTGGTAAAATAGATACATAAAATATCTATAAAATAAAACGTAAAATTATAGTGATAAATTTATTATTTATTCTAGGATATCCCAAAAAAATCATGCAAAGTTTACTTCTTGGATCCTTGGGGAAAGGAAAACATAATAAAGGGTGATCTCAAATTCTCAGTAAGTGAAAACATACAGTGAATGCCATCGTAGAATAAATAAAACATGAATAATATAGTAGATAAAAAATTATACAAAAATACATATAAATAATGCCATAAAAGAGGAATATATGAATTTATGACATAAAAACATAAAAAATCACATATATAAAAAATACTAGTTTCATAATGATATAATGGATATAATATAATGATTTTTGAGAGTGGTATGAATCCTTTAAATTTTCGTTTAAGCCTCTTATTTTATTCTAGTAATATTATTTTAGGGACCAAGGAAGGGTTTGGGAGTGTGTGGGTCTTATTTAGATCCAAGATCTATGGTTTTTTGAGGAACATATTGATGCATAAAGATAACGGTAACCATGTCTCTTAACCATGTGACCCATATGAAGAGGAGGACAATTTGATAAACTTTTAAAGGGAGGATGCATGAATGTAAAAAAAACTCTAGAGGTGATGTAGAGTTGAAACACAAATTTAACACATTGTTTGTGTAATCGTGAACCAAAACATGAAATGGGAATTGTCCTTGGATAGTGATCATGCATGAGATGAATAGGGTTTGGAAAACCATGCACCTAACCATTTGAGGGGTTGTTTCACTTAGACAATGGTGGTGCATGGTTGGTGAACGGTTTGGCCAAACCTGAATCCAAAAAATGTACCCTTAAAAAATGGGATAATTTACATTTTACCCTCTTTCTAGTTACCTATTCTCCCCTTATTTCTTCTCCTACTTCACACACAATATCCCCGCACCCTCATTGAGAGATCCTATTTTCCCTCAAATCTAGGATTTGATACCCCTCCATCATATGAGATCTAAATCAATTATTGATAGTTAAATTGAATTTATAATAGAATGTTATTTAATACTCTTGATTAATTTTTTTTCTTATCTCATCGTATGGAATTCTGAATCTGTATAAGCTAATATGCCCTATTTTCAGGGAATTTTTCTATTTCTTATAATTCTATCACATTGAATAAAATAAATGGACAATAATGGACAAGTAAATATTCATATCTATAAGGTAGGTGGTCTATATCCCCTTCCCTTTAAGTTTCATCATTTATTAATGTACCTTCATTCCATATTTTCCATGTTTCTCTTCATAAATGTGGAATTAATAACATAAATTTCTAATGCGTAATGTTAGTTAGTCCTTGAAACCTAACTCCATCGCTGGAGGTTGTCCACCTTGACATGAACCACCCTTTAGGGTGCATTGTTAAAATGTATATAAAAGATATTACTTAATAAGTATTCAAAACTCATTTTGAAGTGTATCATATTTTCCATCATAAATGAGACATCTAAATCAAATTTATTGAAATTGATTGATACTATGATTAGACCATATACTTGGATATGTAATTAAACCACCTTATAGTGTGTTTGAGACTTTTAATGTTTAAATTAGTTGTCCAAATGAAAATTAATGAAATGTTTTAATGAACATATGAAAATTCTATTTACTTGTTTGAAGTTTAATTATTAAATATAACTTTGGACGAAAATGGAATTGAATTAAATTTGTGACTCCGATGATTAAATTGCTTAGACCAGACTATTATCCCTTGATGTAAACAGAGTTTGATAACCCCATTCTAAACCCCCATTAGGGTGTATGATATTAAATGTTATATATGATCTTGCATTGAATATGTAACCAAAAAAATATAAGATGCGTTGGTTTATCACTAATGATTTAATTAATAAATAGTGTTGATTGATTTGTGAAAAGTGAATGGGTGGATTATGTGCCCTTTGATTATTCTCACCATAAGCATTGGATTTTTTTAATTTTATATATATAATGGAAAGGTGAAGTTATATGCATTTATGTATTCCTTGGGTTATTATAAGGCAATGATTAAAGTTATTATTTAATTTTAGATTATGTACATGACGTTCATCATCATTTAACTATAACCATTAGACATCATGTTCCTCATTTTTTATTACAATTTCTGGATAATGTGTTCCTTATAATTATTTTTATTATTTCACATGACGTTACATATCATGATTTAGATGGCGGGACATGATGCTACTTATCATTGTTATAATTGTTGTACATAATGTTCCTTATCATCAACTAAATTTCGAGACATGACATTCCCTACCATTATTTGTATCTCTGGACATGATGTTCCATTTTCATCTTCCTTAATTTAAATAGTTTGACACAATGTTCCACATAATTATTATTTACTTGTAAGGATTGAAAATGTTGTTACACACCACATATTATATAAGTCTAGACATAATTATTCATGTTCCCTTGGTTAAATTCGTGGGATATTTCCATTATGTAAAATATGATTCCCTATATTCTTATCATTGTACATGGACTCCATGGTTATATACCCCATGTACTAGGTCTATTATAATATATGAAAATTATTAGAGAAATTATAGATCAGGCCAAAGAAGGTATATTCTATCGAGTTACCCATGAAGAACCTGATCCAATAACTTTACCATTAATTTCATTGCTTGTTTATTATCCCTTCACACAATATCATTTTATTTTCACAAACTAGATTATGAATTAGATGCTATTAGTGGTGGCCTCCTGAGTTTATATCACACCCTTCTTGGGTCACTGATTTGTACCTAGATAGAATGCATGGATGTTGGTAGGGATAAAGATAAGAAACTAGTTTTGGGAATATAACTTTATATATTATTTTGGAGTATAGAAGAAAAGGATTGGGATTGATCTCATCATGATATTGGGATAGTTTTTTTCCTTTTTCATTTTATATCTCTTGTACTCTTATATGCCTACTATTATGTATCCCTTGATACCCATTTATATATAGAATCATGGAAATCATCCTTTTGTGTATGATATTAGAGATTTTTTTGTCTATTATATTTACTTGGATGATTTACTTCAACCGCTTGTTGTTACTTTTCATCATTGTGATCTACTTTGATAAAGGTGGAATAACATCCACACAATATAATTACAAACCCCACTACCAGTAAGAAGAAAATGGAATATATGGATGTGAACTTGAGGCCACATAACGAACTATTTTTAGTTACTTATGAGTAAGAAATGTCCTGGATGTTACAATACATAATACCGTATGTCATAATCTTACTATCAAGGCCTCATGCTAAGACACCATTCATAAAATAAGCAAGGTATATGAAAAATACCCAAAAACATTTATCTCATGAGACCTACTAATACATATACAGTCTATAATGGGTCCCTCCCATCACTTACCTAGTCTAATTAATTCATAATATGAATGAAATGAATAACAATTCAATACATAATCAATATAAACATTTATATTAAAAAATTTGCATATAAAAGATCAACATTCCCCAATGAATAAATAGAATAACATGATTATAATCCATCTAGAGAAATAAGTTGGATTTTACCATTATATTATATCCCCATTAAATCATAACATTCCTTAAATTATGTTGAAATAAAAGAAAAATACCTTTTTCAAAGATAATTAAAAGTCATTTTGAAATTAGGAAGAAATATCTTATTCTTTTAAAAACACTTTAAAAATAAAAATTAAAAAATAAAGGACATAATATTTTATTTGAAAAATATGGAATCATTTATTTGAATATTTATAGAAAATAATTAATTTTATAGTGGGAAAAGGAAGTCATGTGGTAAACATTAAAAAAATTCTTTTACAGCTTTTTAAAAAGTCAAAAGTTTGTCATACCAGAAAATTTTTAGAAAGATTATTTTTAATCATTTACAATTAAATTAAAATGTAATAAAAAAATAAGTTTATTAATCATTTAAAATTAAATAATAACTTCTATAATTTTTTTAATAACTTGGATATGGAATAAAAAGTTTGCCGACCAAAGAGGAGAAATAGTGGAAGTTTCTCTTAAAAACTTTCCTTTAGTATTTTATTTAACAAAGTGATGAAAATGAAAGTAAAATATAAAAAATATATAAATAAATATAATAGAAGAAAATATATGGAGTTTAAGTGAGAAATACTGTATACCCCCCCCCCCCAATGTAAAGTTAAACATAAAAATTTCTGAATATGAATGAGATTTTGAAATAAACCCTTACCTCACAATTCTGCTTAGTTGGACTTGCTATAATCTCCTATATAATAAAAAATAGAATTATTTTAAGTCTATATTATAACCATATTTTTATTTATATAACTATATAATACTCATTAATAATTTATTCTCATACATTTATTAAGAATGTTTTGTTAAAATCAATATTTGAGTGTTCAATATTCCATTTTCCATACATGTTCAGTTTGATAGTTCTAGTTCATGTACCTTGGTCAAGGTTTAATTATCTAAAAAATATCAAAAATATTATAAATATAATTTTTATGCATTAAATATACTTTTATAATCATCCATTTAAAGTGGTTATTAAAAATAAAATATATATTTCATGGAGAGGGTTGTTCGTACTTAGGTTTGAGCATCATTTTCAGTTTCTAAGGGATGAAAAGGAAATAAATTAGATAAAGGATTAATTTTATTGAATTTTAATAAAAAAATAAATATAATATCTAATAATTTCATCTATCTTTATGACCATTCATATTAGGATGAAATGAAAAACAAATTTCATCTCTTTATGGAGGTGGTTGTCCACAAGTACACAAAGCAGTGTTATCATTTTTCAGTGGATGAGAGGTTACAAAATTAGATAATATATTATTTTTCTAGAATAATAATAATTTTATAAAAATATTATTAATTAATTAATTATATATTTATAACCAACCGTGTAAGGAAGCGATGAAAAATGAAATACATCCCTTCATGGTGGTGGTAGTCTACACATACACACGAGTGATGTTTTCATTTACCCTGTGATGAGAAATGTAGTTAAAAGGAGTTAAAAAATAAAAATAATAACATTTAAATATATTTTAGATACTTATATTATTATATAATTATGTTTATGATATGTTTTAAGGACTTGGAAGAAGAAATAAGCATGAAAATACTCAGTTAAGATTTATAACTCTTCTTTGGAGAACATCCTTTGGCTTACATCTTAAGAATTCTAGGATTTATTTTTTGGTGATTCCAAAACCTATAGAACATTTATATGTTTTTTGGGAAGGTACTTGGATAGGTATTTATTTATATAAGTGGATTCAATTGTGAAACAAAGAGTGGAGTGGAGGTTACCTTTTATAAGTGCGGTAAGTGGGACACTTGAAATTATTCTTAATTATTAAATATTATAAGTTTCTTACTCATGAAAAAGTGGATCACCAAACCAGGAAATGCATCAGGTTTTAATGAACAATTTATTATTTGATAAATTCACATGAATAATTCTCGGGGATAAAGGGTTGGGAGGTTGTAATACTACATAATGGTTCTTATAAATAGAATTATAAAATGATGAGGTTTTAATGAGTTTAAAATAGGGACTATTTTAGTTTTTTAGTTTCATATTAAGAATTGGTGTTTTAAGCATATTTTTGAATGTTGAAAAGGATGTTTTTGAGATTTTTTCTCAAGATAAAAGGTACATATGTATAATATTGGGTTTTAGGTGAAAAAGTTGGATTGTGTGGTGATATTAAAAAGCCACCAAAACCCCATTGGTAGTCGACCTGAGTTTTGATGGGAATGATAATGGTTCTTCACCATTATCCCCACCACTGTAAGTATACTAGAGTTATGGTGAAAACTAAGGATTTTTTTTAATGTGGGTAAATACCATAATATTTCACCATTATTAATTGTTATCCCACACGGGGTTACCTAATTTGAGTAGTCCATAAAGAGGGGTGGCTGACTCCTCCTTCCTTGATTCTTCCTTCTCTTTTCCTTTGCACCCTAGGAAATCTAATGGTGTTTATTCCCATTTAATTTGGTACTTTTTCTCCCTCAAAAACTATCATATCCTCTTTCATTACTCTACCCTAATTCTAAAGACTAAATTTAGGAATATTAGTTATAATTTTTCAAGATCATGATAGAATCATGTTGTTTTAATAGGGATTTTGTATGGATTTGATAGAGTAGGATCAAGTGAGGTGATGAAACATGGTAGATCACCAGTTCATTATTGGTAATTTTATTATCATTTATTTTTTTGTTTTTCCATATAATTGGGATAAAATTATTAGACAAATTGATTTCATTTGTTATGGAATTTATCGGCTCCGGGAACAAGGCTGTGTTAATGGTGATCTTTTCCCTAATTCAAGAGGTTCTTACCTTATTACACGGTTTAGTAAGTAACTCATTGGGTATTCCTAAAGGAATTAATTATGGAATAAAATATTTTAATTAATTATAATGGTTAATAATTAATAAAAATGGATGTTTAATGGACTTAGGGCCTCATGTGGTATGATGATGGTTTATAGATCATGATCGAGCTTAGATGTGCTTAGGAGATGGAGGTTGAGTTTTTCTTAAGAGGTTAATTCCATTTTGAAGTAGGTAGTTCCTAAAAATTTCTAATTATTATAAATTGTTTCATGAAAAATGTGATATTTAGTCTCTCCACTCAAGCACAATTTACCATAAATTAAATTAAATTATTTTAATTTCACCTATATGAGTAAGGTAAGGTATTAGAGGGTTGTGATGAACCATGATATTATTATTCCTTAACAACTTGTCCAAAAAATGGTTATAGTATTAGATTAAATTGTGTTGACCCATATACTTTATGCCCCTTGGGGGATTCCCTTGAATTATTATATGATATAGAGGAACATGTTAAGGTGACTTATCCTTTGTGGATTTAGGAGAGGGGTATAAAAGAGGGTGGTAAACATTAGCTATCACCTAGTTTATTACTTTCATTACTTGAGATAGATTGTGTGATATTCATAGATTTTTCTTTTGATTTAACATGATAGCATAGCCAACAAAGGCTATGGGGGGTGAAAATTAATGTTTTGTGATGTATATATATAGAACTAGGGGGGATATCTCCATGGGGTAATTTTATATACTACACCATTAATATATATCCTTATCCACTATTAAATAGAATATGTGTGAATTATGTAAGGGTAGTTTGCAGTTTTATCAGATTAGATCATTGATGATACCTTGTTTTTATTTCTAGCCTATGTGACTAAGGTATGGGATAATTATTCCTCCCAATTTGGGATTTTGAAAATCTTGTGGATTATTCCACAGTTTGAATGATGACATGGTTTGTGTGTTTGATGAATTACTATTATTAGACACTTAAGTGGGCTTGATGTTATGTCAACCAAGTTATTCTAAGTTACATATCTTTTTATAAGACATTAGTTATTCCATTGTGGAATTTTTTAAGACCATGTTACATTATACCTAGTTTTAATGTTTTTTATATGTGGTGGACATGTTGTCCCTTGGGTAATATATTTTTTCGGGTGTAGGGTGAGCTACCTTGGCACTCTGATATTTCTTATGCCATGGGAAGACTTGCCCACTTATGTTGAAAATTCATAGGGAATGGGATGTCATGACCAAATGTAATATTACTACCAGTGTTATGGGACACAACTTCCATGTACCATATAATGACATGGTTAGGAATGATAGTCCCATTTAGTTAGGTGTTTGTGGTTTGGGATGCACTTCCCCACTACCTTCTGTTTGTGGTTGAGGGATTCTATGACCATTATGTGTTGAGATCCTAATCGGGGACATTATTCCCATCATAATAGGATGATATTACCATCAAATCATGGAATGTAATTATCATATATCCTAGAAAATTTTGATAATGAGAGGAAATTACTAACAAAACTGTTGTTGCCAATGTTATGGGATGGTTTAAATATTTACTTGTTAATACCCGTGAGAGTGGTTTGTACTACCCATGATGTAAAAAATCCTATGAAGGGGATGGGATATGGGATATGAAATTCCTAGCTATTGACTATTACCAATAATAGCATGATGTATTACCCCTGATGTGAGTATTTCAAGTAAGGGGACAAGATACGAATGTGAGAGAGGTTAT
This sequence comes from Viscum album, assembly GCA_963277665.1. Classification (NCBI taxonomy): domain Eukaryota; kingdom Viridiplantae; phylum Streptophyta; class Magnoliopsida; order Santalales; family Viscaceae; genus Viscum; species Viscum album. Next base: position 52,822,424 of record OY728153.1, on the reverse strand, counting down.
TGTGGGACAATATTTCCCTCTTATATGATGTTTCCTTGTACCAAGGACTATTTACCTCTTATGATTGTTCCCATAGCGAGGCACGTTATGACCACTCTTAATGTTGTGATCAAAACATGATGCCCATTTTTGTATATTGAATTTAGGATACTATGCCCATAGTAATGACTGTATTATTGGGATATACTACCCATGTTTTGGTGATTAATATCTCATAGGGGAATTATCACCTCTTACATTGATGTGGTAGGGATGGGACACTCGATTGAGTAGGATTTATCTAAGATTCTATTCCTTCTTATGGAATACAATTACTAGGACATTATTCCCATTGATGAATGTTATCTTAGGGACATTATTAAAATTATTTTTAATATGCTATTGGGATTCATTACCCCTATATTGATCATTATAATGTGATGATATGTTATGCCCATATGATATAACCTGATATTTGATGCCCAGTTGGTTGTTATGTGATATCTTTAGGGACACATTGACATTGGTTGAAATAATTATTATTTTCAAATAAGAAAAATGTGTAATAACCACGAGTATGGCATTTTTCTTAACACTTCCATTATTAGTATACTTTTATTTAAGATCATATCACAATGAATATTCATTTTATTATAATATTATGTTAGGGGAACAATCATTTGTGGCTTATTGAGTTGTACACACACCATTATTAAGAATTTTGGAACATGAAAAAACATATTGTTTATAAGTGTAGGTAGGATTAGGGCCCAAATTTTGGTATTTAGGAAGGAAGATTATGATTGGAGTCAGGATATACGACCAAACATAGACTTTGGATTCAGTTTTTCTATATATCACTTTTCTTTATTTATTTATTTTGGGTAGCCTATTATTGTTGACTTAATAGTGTCCCATCTTTATGCATAACTATATGAAATTATCACCACTCATTCTATTATAATATGAAAGTTTTTAATTATTTACTAATGACATGTAGCTATGACTTATACTTTTATTTGGTTTACATTAGTTATGGTAGTTATTATATTTCTTCTGCTATGATTTATATCTATCTTTATCAAACATGGTATGATCTAACCACTCTATACATAGACCCTCATCACTGGTAAATAATATTTTGTGTTTGAGGTGGAATTATTGAGGTACATTTCACCTATTTCAGTCATATTTGAGGTGAATTAAACCCTGTATACTACAATATGAGATGTATGCCTGGGAAATATATCTATGTATGTTGAGTGGCTCTATTATCTTTTATATGGAACCACATATTCTGGATATCATTATTGAGTGATAGTGTAATATATGCATGGTACAATTCTAGGCCCGAGATATACATCTTGTAGTTTATTTGTTATGATGACCAGATATTCTTATAGAATGATAGTTCATAGGATATATACCAAGGAATTAAATTTATATACAGTATCATATCCATGGTCCATGTTTTGATCAAATAATTTTCTTTTTATAGCTACACCATGTGGCTATCCCCAATGCTATGTATGAGATGGGGATCCGCAACATCCTAATCTAGTTCAGAAGAAGGATGTACCAATTTTTCTTATAGTGAAAGAGGCTTGGAGTACAATGTTGTTTTTTTAAGATTCAATATTTTCTAATACATGAGACTTCTATATCAGATTAGGTTTCAAAACACTGTTTGGATGAGGTTAATATAGAGTTTTAATTAATTTATACATAATTAAAGCATGATGTGTTATTGTTAATGATAATTCTAAGTGGTTAAACTTTTTTATACAATGAGTTTTTATTTAGGATATTTTCTTGAGAAATTAGTTTCATAAAATAGAATTTAAGAGTAGTTTCAAATTTATTTATTTTATTAGTAACCATGTTGGTGGACCATCAATGAGATATTTTGATGATTTGTTAATGTAGATATAGTGTTGGGACGTTTGGGATCATATTTTTGGGTTTACAACATAGTACTTAGATATAATGGATAATGATGAGTTGATATATAGTCATTTTGAGTAATTATTATTCCTATGATTCCATAGAAGATGGGAAAATCATGGATTAATACCAATGTAAATGTGATCGAGCATGCTGAGACCACTAATAGGATGATGGTTTGTAATTATCAAGTGATTCAACAGAGTGGTGACTAGAGTGGGGTTGGTGGATGAGGTTATCATTCTATGGGGGATTTTAAGGTTTTTTATTATCAGGGTTAGCCTCATTATGTTTCTCCTTAGTGATACACAACTAGTTATTTGAAATTTTTTGGTAGATTTTTCATACCTAGTTAGGTCTACCATTATTTTGTCAGGAATTATTAGTATGATTGATCTTATTTTCAAGGTGATCAAACATAGAATATGTAGAGTGTGATTGTGAATGGTCCCTTTCCTCATACTAATTTATTTATATAGTTTTAGTTTCAACCATATCAAGATCAAATACTTGTTAGTTTATCAATTTAGGGTTGAGATGGTAAAAAATAATAGTTTCATAGTACATAAAATTATATGGACTAGGGTAGAGGTCATGGTTTACTGAAGGGACAAGATAGTGAAGTAGTTGGGGGAGGTCAGTTTTATATTTTTGAGTTTACAACTTTTTATTGTCCATAATAGGTGAGAAATATGATACATATTTATTTGAATCATGATTCAGTGTTCAGGTGCTTATAATTATTTTTTTTCATCTCTTACTCATGAGATTTGATTATTTATAAAGGGGATTGATTGAGAGGTGGAATTATTGTTATCATCATTAGGTTATTTTCTTAGGCCTAAGTAACAAAACTTATATTTTTATAGGAAAGTGAGTTCATTTTTCTAAATTTACATGTTTTTTAGATCAACTATTTTCTTTTCAATTTGTGTGTTTAGATTTGGTTATATTTTAGGCACAAATGGAATAGTTTACTTCTATGGGTTTTGAGCATGTATTTGTTTTTTCAAATGAAATTGTGAGTCTTTTTCATAACACGAGGTTAAGTTCAATATTGAGTTATATCCTATTTTCAAGGAAATATTTTTTTTCATTCATATAGAACAACTGAAATTGAGCTTAATGATAAAAGGGATCAAACTAAAAATTTTATATAGAAGGGTTTCATCCAACTTAATATGTCACCATGGGGTGTATCAATTTTGTTTTTGATAAGAATAATGATTTTAGTTTGAGGCTTTGTTTATATTATCATCATCTTAGTTAGGTGAGCCTGGAGAATCACTATCCATTTCATAGGATTGATGATCTATTTTAACAACTCTATACTGAAAATTGGTTTTTAAAAATTGTTAGATGTTCTAGATATCGTCAATTTAGGATATGGGAGTATGATATTAGGAATATGGATTTTAATTGGAGGTATGGTTATTATGAATAGTAATTAATTCTATTTGGTTTGAAGAACATACTTGAAATCTTCATGGGTTTGATGGAGATGATCCTTTAATCATTTATTAATAAAAATTTGGTGGTATTTATTTATGATATCCTAAATTATTAAAGATTACAGTATTAGCATACGAGACATATAAGGATTAACTTAGAATTATTTATTGAACATAAGTTGTATAAGAATTTTTGAAAGTTTTATTTTTATCACTGTGAGGTTCATTTCATATTTTATGTAATTTCCAATAAGGGTGTTACTGTATAACTAATAATTGTTATGGGATTAATGGATCTATAGTCACCAAGTTATGTTTTTAAGGATCATAGTTTCCTTGGGATGATTTGATATTATAAGAGGTTTGTTATAGATTTTTCATGGATCATAGATCTATTATAAAATTTGAATCGGAAGGGTCATAACTTTTTTTAAATGATGGAATGTGAGGAAAATTTTTATTTTCTAAGGGATATGTTTACTAGTATACCTTCTTTGAGGATATTGAATAAGGGTTTTTCTTATGTGGAATAGTTTGATGCTTCCTATCAAGTATTAGCATGTTTTCTGTTATAGTTACATCCCATAATAGCTTGTGGGTCTAGACAGTTACAGTGTCATATACATAACTATGCTACTTATGATCTAGAATCTGCTATTGTGGTATTTTAATTGAGTATGTAAACATATTATATACTTAGTGATCATTTATGGTAATTATGGATCATAATTTGTTTCATTATATCTTTTCTCAGAGGGATTCGAATTTTAGGAAGAGAAGATGGACTGTTATCCATTAGGATTATAATTTTGAGATCACATTTAACCTAGAAAAGCTAAATTTTATTATAGTTTATTTTAGTCAAAAATAATATAGTGATGTGGTTTATGAATTAGTAGATGAGTGGGGTATGTTGAAGAAGTTATATAATATAAATCATGATATATATGTGATGGATGATTAAGATGGCCTGTATTAGATACCATTGGTTTATTACTTGGAAAAATAAGTTATTGATTTTTAGTATGTGGATTCTAATACCGAGGTCTAGAATAGAAAAATTATTCAAGGGTATATTTCCAATGGTTGGTCTTAAGGTGGGGGGGGGGTGGGTGAAAAAATAATGTTTTAGGGGAAGCTGTTAGTACCATGTGGTATGTATGAGGCAGTGTTGTATAAATTTCATTAGTTTCCTCCAATTTTTTCATCCCAATGTAAAGAAGATGTATCATGAAATATAGAAGTATTTTTTTGTGGTATGGTTTGTAATACCTAAGAAATAACTAGAGTAGGTAAACATAATATCCTGAAAAAACTACACAATGTGCTCTCTATCATAATAGTAAAAGATTTCATTTATGCTTATAAGTTAAATTTATAAATTATATAATTTATATTTGATAAAAATAGTTAATTTTTAAATTGATCATGAAAAAATTAGTATAGGGTGAGTTTTTAATTTTTTTAAAATAATTGATTTTAATTGATTTTTAGGTGAATATTGAAAAATACTATTTCTACCTAAACAAAAAATTTATATAAGGAATATACAGAATTTTACAAAAAAAATTTATTGATTAAAGTTTTAATTCATAAAAAATATATATTTGAAAAATACTAATATGAGTTTATAAAACCTATGATGAACATTTTAAGGATATAATAAATAATTTCCAATAAAAACCATTTTTGATATTTTCTTTTAATTAAATGTTATTTTGGTAAAAAATTATATTGGATTTATTTAAAATCCAAATGAAATTATTTTTTTTATAATTATTTTTTTGACATAATCATTGGTAATTTTAACCTAAAAGTATTTTTTAGGCTCAAAATACACTTTTTTCTAAAAATGGGATTTTACAGAAGCTAATGTTAAAATTAATTTTTACTACAGATAGAAATTTTATTTTATAAAATTGAAATTTAATTTATATTTATTATGTATAAATTATTTCACAAGCCCAATTTTATTTTTTGTTATTAAAAATAAATTACATAGCTTAAATATTAATTACCAGAGTAAAAGTAATATGGTTATTTTCAAAGAATTAATTTTATATGAGTTACATAAAATTTATCCAAATAAATTAAATTAGTAAATTTTAAATAATGATACTAAAATGATGTTTAAGGATATAAAAAAAATATAAATATTCATTCAATTAATAATTAATTGAAAATAGAAATAGAAAACACTTATTAAAACACATTTTTCAATAAAAATATTTTTTCTGATATATAATGTTTTAATTTGGTAGTTAATATTATGAAATTTATAATTTTAATTACATTAAATGGATTATAAATTCAGATATATAGTTTAATTTTTTTAAGATGGGTTATGTTATTTGTTTTACTAATAAAATAATTACCATTATTAATTTTTAATCAAGATTAATAATGGTCAAAATAGGTAAATGAAAGATCTTGATTTATTAATAATTAAAAGGTATATTACACCTTATAGAAATCGTTTTTTAGGTTTAAATTTCATACCCACATTTCTCACCCACCTTACCATACCCAAATCACCTGAATCCCTTGTGATTCTACCTTTATGCTATAACTAACTTTAGTTTCTATGAAAAGATCCTCTTTTTCACATGTAAAATAAGCTTAATCCCACCCATTTTCCCATCCCTATTCACCCAGAAGTAATTGATCATGAAGTTCCACTCCCTATTCTACTATAAATAAAACCCAAAGGAGTTCCTAATTTACTAATGAGTCATAACAATATTTAAGAAACTAATTAGAAAGGAAAGGATTTCTAGTCCTTATATTTCCTTTTTAATTGAAATTATTTTTTTATAAATGAATTTTTATATATTTCTTAAATTGTAATTTTATAGTACTATATATAACTTGATATGTTTTTAATGTGATATTACTTATCCCCTCTTATTATAACATTTTTTCTATGCTGTTATTTTTCATTTTTATAGGTTTTCATTCCTCCCCTTTCATGCAACTTTAGTGGTAGTGTAGTGGTGAAGGCGAGTGGTACAAAAAATCCATTCTTTGGGAGGTTCAGGGTTTGAATCCTGGGAGTCCACTTTTAGGACGAGCCTCTCCCCTGTGATGCACCCATCTTGCCAGGTCTCCCGGTCTCAACTAGGTGGAAAAAATGAGGCGTGACCCAATATTCTAATGGATTTCTTTGATGAACCATCACAGATTAGGCCATCATCCTCTAGGACACTCTTCCATCTGGGCTAGACATGACTCCCTCCCCAGATGGGGCTCTACCGTAGGGCAGTGACCTATTTATGGGGGAGGGGGGTTACCATGTGTAGAGGGTTCAAAAAGTCAACACATGAGAATTCCCTTTTTAGATAAGATTCCACCCCTTCCGTTTTATGTTATAAAGCTTTTTTATAATGTCATTATACTTGTAATTATATGGAATTATAACCTGTTTTATATTTTCACAATGATATTTCATACCATTAAATTATTTTACTATTCCATCATAATGATAAAAAATCCTAAATTTGGGAAAGTAATGAGTGTGTAGTTTTCTTAGCAATGATATCCCTATCTAGATACTATCATGTGGATGTAACTGTGAGATAGATTAAACTAGGGGTAATCACCCTAAAAAGGATGGTTGAGTTCAAAATCAATTTTCAATTTGGTGAATGATGAGTGGATCTAAGACTTCAAACCCGACTAGACACTCGCGAGGGGATATTCATTAGATAATTCTCATTCTCTTTAAAAACTATAATGAAGTATTTTATTACTATTTTTATGATCTCCTACCAATAAAAACTATTTAACTCAATTACTATATTCTATTTATAACCCAAAACTTCTAAAGTACCCTTCTACACTACCTTACCATTGTTTCATCGATAAGGTTACTTATTATTACATTGAAAATACACCATAGTTTTATTTATTTATTATGTATTGTTTAGCCATACTTCTTTTTATTTATATGGATTATGTCAATGTTATCCCACTTATTAATTGGGGATGTATTTAAGTTATATGTGTTTGTATCTCAATACCAATTTTTATTAATTCCTAAGGAAAGTGGATTATGTATTGTATTTACATTCATATCTTTTATATGGTGAGTTAATTGGACTTAAAAAATCAATGGGTGGGCCTGATATTATATATCCCATTGATGAATTTGTTGGTCTCATGAGACAAAATGTTTGGTTATTTAGTGTATTCCATTTTAGTGAATGTATGATGTCTTGGTTATGTCTCTGATGAAAAAATGATGTCTTGGTTGTGACCTTGGTGGAATGAATAATTTATTGGATGAGGCCTTGAAGGTAAATATCAAGATTCTCAGCATTATACATTCCATCAACATGAATTTAGTTGTTGTTAACTATGTGATTTTTTTAAATTTCTATAATACCCATGGATATTTTTCATGATCAAGATATTGATCATATGACATAATTATAGATTATTTACTCACTACCAAAAAACTGGGTTTCCACAGTACCACCCTTTAACTGCACTTTTTTTAGTAGCACTGATAAAGGGGGGGATTTATCAGCGCTTTTTACTAGTACTGATAAATTGCAAAAAAAAATCATGAAAAATAATATATTGTTATATAAGTATATTTATATTGATATAAATATAATATATATATTTTAAATATGTTTTAGATAAGTATAACTATACTATTACATTTAGAATATTTTATAAAATATTAATAATTAACAATTTTATAATTATCATTGATTAATAATCATTTAATAACAACTTGAAGACACAAAAAATCAAACAAATAATAATAAAAGATCTAAAATAAGTTGAGAATGTAACTCAAACTTCAAATGACCATAACTTTTGATTCGGGTGTCAGTTTGAGCTCTAAAATATATCAAATCGAATACCGCGATGAGATCTATGTGCTAGTGACTGATGGTAACCTTTTGTTACAATGTTGGAGGCCAAAAAAGTCCCATAAGGCCTCCAAAAATGATTTTTTAGTCGGGATACCCCAATTTTTCAATATTTAATCTACTATAAATTCTTATCCGGAATTCCTCTAGGCCTATAACACATATCATATCAAATATTATTTCATTTTCTTCAATTTTACTGGTTGTGGAGTTGAAACAAACTTCTGGATTAGAAGTTATGGTTGTTTTAACATTCTATGGATTTTCAGATACACATATATATGTATTTATTCGTAAATATATAAATATGTGTGTGTGTCTGTCTTTGTGTTTGTGTGTTGTATATATGTATGTATGTAAGTATTTATTTATTTATAAACACACATAAAAAAAATATTTTATAAATGTATTTAAAACTAATCTTATAAATATATATTAATATACAAATAAATATACTGATAAAAAATTATAACTATATATATATCAATATATATAAATATATATAAATATATATATATATATTAATATATGAATAAATATATATGTATTAATATAAATAAATATATTTATATTAATATGAATCTATATTAATATACAAATAAATATAACTATATATATATATAAATACAAATATATATTAATATATGAATAAATATAAATATACATATAGATATATAATTAAATAAAGAAAAATACCAAATGGCTTAGTGGTAAAGGTACATGCGCGTAAGGGGGGAGGTTGCAGGTTTGAGTTCTGGTGGAAGCAAGGGCGTGCGAGCAAGTGGTAGGGGGTTTTGTGGGAAAGGGAAGCATGCAAGGTGAGAGGGAGGGGGCTTTACCTAGCACTGATAAAAGGGGGGTTCAAGCGCTATTAAAATCTCCCCCCACATTATATATTATTTTTAACTTTTTTTAATTTTTTTTGACTTTCATCAGTGCTTAAAAAAGCACTGATCAAAGGGATCTTTATCGGCGCTAAAAAAGCACTGATAAAGGAAGTTTTTATCAGCACTTTTTTTAGCGCTAATAAAAGAAACCTTTTATTAGCATTTTTAGGGCTGATAAAATACACCTTTTATTTGCACTTTTCTTAGCACTGATAAAGGGGCCTCTATCAACGCTTTTTTGAGCACTGATAAAAGGGACCCCATTTATCTTCACTCCGATTAACAAAACTTTACTAGATCTATTAATTCCCTTTTCTAGCGTTGATAAAGGCCATATTTTCAGTAGTGACTATACCACAATGTGTAAGAATATTATGTTAGTTTTTATGTACCTTTTCCCTTACTGATCATTTGATCTCAAACTTATTATTTTTCTATTTACTCAAGGTTGTAGTAAGTGATATATAAATAAATTTTTGGATTCACTAAAAAAATAAGAAAGTTTCAATATGTTTTGTGTGTGTTTTATTTTTATATTACAATGTAATATGGAAATAATGAATGTATATAGTCTCCCAAGTATGGTAAACTATTTGATCCTTTGTGATTTTTTCCTTGTACTTTGTACCATTGAAGTAGAGTAACCTTTAACTATGGGTTACTTGAGTCAGGGGGTTATAGTTGGAATTAAAGGAAGTTCATTAGGAATCTTGGATACTAGATTTTAGAAGAACATTTCTATCATAATCATTATAATAAAATCCATAGAATTCCAATGAATTTTTATTTGAATTTGGATTTTTATGGATCAATATTCATAATTTTATGAGATAATTATGATTATGAAATTGTTTAGTGATGGAACCTAACATGAGGAATATAAATAATATCATCACCCATAATTAGTGTAGATATTTCCTTGCAAATAAACATAACATGGATGGTGTTGTAACTAATACGATTATGGATATATTAGGGCTATTGAATCAGGTTGTGACTAATAAACATTCCTATATGGAGAAACCTATTAGTCCACATGGTACAACAATGTTGGAAAAATTCATGAAATAAAAAACTAAATCAATTAATTGGAGCACTAATCTATTAGTTTCTGAAAAAATTGATCAATTCCTTAGAGAAGATACTTCTTGCATCGTGAAGTAATGAAAAGGATAAAGTTGTCATGGAAGTTTATCATATAAGAAGAGATACAATTCTATGGTGGTCATTAATTCAAAATACTAATAGGAAGGAGGAGATATAAAATATGGAATGAAAGAATTTCAAGGGGATATTCTTTGGGAAATAATTCTCTTAAGAGAAACAAGGTTATATAGAAAGGAAATTCCAGAATTTGAAGTGTAGGTAAGTGGAGAGTGATTCATAGTATGAGGATAATTTTACATGATTTACTAAGAATACTTCAGACTAAATATATAAACCAAAATGTGGGACAAACCAATTAATTTATGGGACTAATCTAATACAATTAAGGGAATTAGTCTCTCAAATTTTTTCATAATACGATGATTTATTATCATGTTCCACATGGAAAGAAAAATAACTCTCCATGTTCTACATTTTAAAAATTTGTCGAGATTAAAAGAGGATGACTGAGAACAATGGAAAAAGAAATGTATTGATGAAGAATAAGGTAAATATGAGTCAACCATAATGTGATAATTTTGGAAAGAAACACCTTGTAACTTATGTAAAGGGAAAATGAGTTTATTACTAGTGGGTAGAGAAGTTCCATCTATCTCATGATTGTAAGGGTAATAAGGAAGACACTAATATCTAGTGATTAAACTATAAAGATACGAGACATTACTTTAACCAATTCTATACTAATCAAGGGAATACACCTTATAAAAGGAAAAGGGCTAAAGGACATGTTTATGAGACTACTATAGTTGAATTCAATGTTCTGATGGATGTGATAACAAGAAAATTGATCATAAAATCGAAGCCAACTAATGCTTTATTTTATTATGTAACTTCAAAATCTTTTATTTCCTATTTAATTACAAAGAATATTTAATGATTTCTTAGAACCTTGAAAAATAATTTTTTTGTCAATATAAACAATGGAAATATTTTTGTAATGACAATATGTTAGTCAGTCCCCATAATTATGAATATACATAACCTTCATGAAAACATAATTATCATACCTATATATTAGATTAACATAATAATGAGAATGTATAATGGAACATAAATTACATATATATATTACTTCAACATTGAATAATATTTATTACATAAGATAATAAAAACCAAGCCAAGATCGTATAGGTTCGATGTCTTTAGAAACTAGAAAACATAAAGAACTGGTTCAAAAAAAATCCAAATTATCTCCTGCTTATTTCTTCATAACTAGAATACTTTTTGAGATATCTTACTTAATAAACTTATTCATTACATGGGGAAAAGAAACATATTAAAGGGCTAGCTTAAATGGTTTGTAAGGGTAATCGAGGGAAATATCAATCATATCATTATCATAAGAACATAACATTTGAAAATATTATTCAACATATAAAAGATCATAATATAATGTCATGGGATAAATAATAAAAGTGTTATGTAATACCAATAGTCATAAAATTATACATGATTTTTTTTCATACACACATAATCATATAAAATCATTTCATATTGGTCCAGTCTCATTTCCAAGACCGTCATAGTGGGCAGAGTCTGTTACTGAACTTATTTCACTCCTTGTTCCAGTCATGTATTACTAAACATCATTTACTTTCTATTAAATTCATGTATATATAATGAGATATAAATATTTACCCAATGATTTTGTGGGATATATAGGTCCCACCCATATCATAATTAAAACATTATTACATGTTCCACAAAACATAAACCACTCATGATAGCATAACCTAAGGAAAAACAAAAAATGGTATTCTTTAACACCATTCAATAATAACATAATCCATTTAAGATAAATTGATTTCATAAAAATAATTACATCATAAAAAAATAAAATCAATATAATAATAGGTATATAAACATAAATCTATTTAACTTATATAGAAAATAATTTTGATAAAACAATTGAGCTTAATTCCAGAGGAAAATATCCTTTCTTCTTTAAAAACATTTTCCTTCCTTAAAATGCCACAAAATTTTAGAAGAAACAATTTTATGTAAAAATATCCTTTTAATATTGTAGGGTATTATTCAAGGAAATAAGGTATTATGAAAGTGTAAAAATCCATTCCTATCGTACAAGTTAAAAAAAATTATTCTCAAACTTTTTCCAGAAAAGTCAAAAAGTACCTCGTACCGAAAATAACAAAAGATTCCATTCATACCATTTAGTAAAAATTCATCAATGGGTAAAATTAACTTTAACAATTTATAGAAGGATATATTGAATATTTTTAAATAAATATTTTTTAAACATGGATTTGGATGATAAATATACCGTAGTAATTACTTACGAATAAACAATGTTGGATAAAAATGAGATTTGAAAAGTTATCTCTTACCTTAGGTCGGATATGATTCATATGTATCTGAAACTCATGTATACTGATTTAAATAGTGTTATTTATTTATACCATAATCATAATCATTTTTATGATAAAATTTATGATCATATTTTTATCCTTTTGTTAGTAACATTTCATTGTTACTCGTTATTCAGGTATTAACTCCTTTATGTAATTACACATATTTTGTCAGAAAATTTCTTTTTTATATTTTCAATTTATAGTTATATAATTTATAGAATAGTATTAGTATAATATATATCATATTTATTCATTCAATTCATTTATATAATCATGATTTAATGAAGATTATGTAAAATTAATCAAATTGTACCGTGAAGACAATAAGTTGTACGTACGCACTAGCGATGATATCGTTCCCATAATTATTGAATAGTATTGAAGTGAATGGTGTATAGTATCTAAAAATAATTATAATTTTATATTAATCATATATATATTTATCAATTACATCATTATACCCATCCATGTAAGGTGGTGGTGAAAAACGAATTACACTACGGCGTGGAGACGGTAAGCCCTACGTACGCACACTTGGTGATTTAATTTTACATCGGATGGGTAGGAGGTGTAATATGGTTGTTTCATAATAATAAAATCCTCTTAGTATATATGTAATACTTAATTTATTACTTTATAATGAAACAACTCATGAGGTTGAAGTAGAAGAAGAAATAATTTTGAAAGAATTGGTAAATGAAATTACCTCTTCTTCAACATGCCTCCACTAAATCTCCTCTTAGAGCACTTGAGTTGGTCTTTGAAGAAGAAAAATACCTCTATAATGTTTCTAGGTAACATTACAATGGAAATTGGTAGTGGATGGTCTATCTCAGGGCCCAAAATTAACAAAAGGGTTGAGGGACGAAGTGCCCTTTTATAATTGAGGTGAGGAGCACTTTTGGAAACTTCCAAAATATAAATTTATAAAAAATCAATCCCTACATAAAAACCAAAAAATGTCACAATTTTTAAAATGATATGAGAGAGGGTTTTAATATCATAAATTTTTTTTTACAGGATTTTATTTCAATTTAATCATTATCATTTTAATTAATACTTAGTTATTCTATTTAATTTTTAACTAGGGTAACAAATATTTCAATATTAAAAAGGTGAAATATTTACTTATTTGAAGTCAATTAGACCATAATGTAATAATTTATAACATTTTATACCATATAATAATTAGTATATTTTTTTAAAAATCTTTTATGATTTTTAAATAATTTACGAAAACCTTATTTTGACAAAATATCAATAGTGTCAATTTTGAAACTATTTATTTCATGGATGTTTAAAAATATATAATTAAGAATAAAACCATGATAAAAATACATTATTATATCTATTAGAGGTAAAGGTAATCTATTAAAGTATTTTCACAGAATTATTATTACAAATTATATTTATAAAAAAACTTTTAATATCATTTATTTGATCTATTCATTAATAAGATAATTACAACCTCAATTTCGTGTAATTATTTAATATACTTATTTTTTGAATAAAAATTAAAAATAAACTAATGTGATTAAGATAAATACATTTTATTTTAGAATAATAATTTTATTCGAATTTTTCTTTTGAAAAATACAATGTTAAAAATTATATACTCTTTTAAAACATGAATGTGACAAATTTATGTTCACTTTAAATAAAATAATATAAGTGTCATAATATCTTATATAAGCCTCACAATGGTCAATACGTTGAACCTTAGATGATCATGGTTGATATATACTTGACCAATAAGGTTTTTGAATGTGTTTGGTCCTTTTTATTGTTATTAATATTTTAATCAAAATTGTTTTATTGATTTCTCATCAACTAATTAATTTTTTCATCAACCAAGTATAAGTCTTTAAGGTATTTATATATTTCCTAAAAATTAAAAATAAATTTTCATGATAAATAAAAAAATTTATCTTTAAAATGAGTATTTATAATTGAATTTATGTTTTGTATAACATTATAATAAAAATAATTTAATTATTAAAGTCTAAGTGAGACATATTTCAATTTTCTTTAAGTAAAATAAATTAAATATCCTAATCTCATCCAAGTGGGTTCCAATAGATCCATTTCAATCCAATTAAATTTTAGGACAAATTTTAATCATCAAATTAAATTAAGATAATTTTTAGGGTAATTTTATAATATTATTCATACCCGTAATTACCTGATTTACCCCTCTACTGTGTTAATATACTTTACTGAAGTTACTATTCATATTTCCCAGAAATAAAATGAAAATATTTACATAATTTGGACCCACTAATTAAAAATATGTAATCAATTTTTCAAAATTCAAAAAACATAATTTTTAGTAAATAATTTAAAATCAATCCCATTGTTGAAATGATAAAATGGGGTTTAAAAGTTAAAATATTAAAAAATATTGAAATTCTTTTAAATATGAATTTAATGTAAAATTAATACCAATGACCTAAGTTATATTAAATGGTAAAAATATATTCTATTTATACCTTTAACCTATTAAATAATTTAATTTAACTATTTAAATTATTTCATTGAAAAAAGTTATTTTAAATGAAACTTTAGCGTATTTTTACTATTAATCAAAACATGAAAGTTTATCAGAGAAATATAAAAAATTCATCCAAAGTAAATTTTTATATCTTGCTTCAAAATAACAAGTTTATGTTATCATATAAAAATTATTAACGTGTTAAAATCTTAATTTAAAAGGTGTTCTCTATTCAATGGTGTAAAGTTAACCTTAAAAAAATAGGTTTTTATACATCAAATATGGTTATATTCATACCCTATAACTAAAATATCTATTGGATGAATTTAAAAAATATTTTATTAAGTATATAACACACATATATCTCATTAATTTCATTACCAAAATTAATTCACTCAGAAATAAAAATATATATTAATATTTTTCAAAAATAATTGATAACCAATGAATTCACAATGCATTTTCATAAGTTAGTTATAATCATTATTGCTAACCTTACAGCTAGGCTATAATGGTAATTTTATAATAAGGGAATCTCATGGTTCATTTAAACTAATGATTTCATGCAAATCAAGTTATTGAAGAATAAAAATTATATAAAGAAAATATTTCAAAAAAAACATATGGGTGTTACATTGTTTCTCCCAAGAAATTAATCACTTGGAAACAAACAGATGAGGATACCTCTCCCTGATAATATCCTCAAGTTACCATTTAGTTTCTTAAAATTAGTGGTTCATCTATAAAACTTTAACTAAGCGAGTGGTCTTGTTTCATAGAAATTTTTTGCTACGATCCAGAATCTCTATCAGTTGTTCTTTATTAGAAAGATATTGATCCAGAGGTATGACTTATGAGCTTAGTACATGAGAAGGATTGGGTATGTACTTTCTTAGGAGAGATACATGGAACACAATGATGAACTTGAGAGATATTTGATGGAAGCACCAATCTGTAAGTTATCTTCCCAACATGATCCTGAATTTCAAAAAGACTGATATACCTAGGGCTCAACTTTCCCTTCTTTCTAAATCTCATTACTCTCTTCCACAGAGTTATTCACAAGAAAACATTATCACCAACTTCAAATTCTATGTCTTTTCTTCAGTTTTCAGTATAACGTTTTTGTCGACATTGAGCTACTCTTATGTGTTGTTGAATATATCTAAACTTTTCTGCCATTTCATAAAAAAGATCTAGTCCTAATATATTTATTTTCCCAATTTCATTCCAATAAGTTATAGTTCCGATCTTTTTCCATAGAGGGATTCACAAGGATCCATCTAAATACTGGTGTGAAAGTTGTTGTTGTAAGAAAGTTCCCCCAAAGTTATGTGTTGATCCCAAAAACCATTGAAATTCAAAGAGAAATCTCCCAACATATCTTCCAGAGTTTTAATTGTCATCTAATATTGATCTAATTTCTAAGGATGATAAGCAGTGTTGAAACATTACATTATATCCAGATCATGATGAAGACTTCTCCAGAAATTCTAGGAAAACCTCAGATCCTGATCAGATATAATGGAAATTGGTACTCCATGGAATCTTATCACTTACTTTACATATATCCTAGAAATATTATCAAGATATAAATCCTATATAATATTAATGAAGTGTGCTGACTTTATAATGAAATCAACTATAAGCCATATAGCATTATGGCCTTAAGATGTTTTGGGAAGTCTGAAAATAAATTCCATAGTGATGATTTCCCATTTTCTTTCTGTTATGGGTAATGGTTGAAAAAACCCCTTAGACTTATGTCTCTTAGCCTTAACTTTCTGACAAACCAAGCATTGGTAGACATATTAGATGAAATCTCTTTTAAATCCATCCCACTAGAAATACTCTTTCAGATCCCTGTACATATTTGTGCTTCTAGGGTGAATAGATAATGAATAACTATGAGCCTCATCCAATATCTCCTTATTTAATTTTAGTATGGGAGGAATAAAAACCCTATTCCTAAAACTTATTATTTCCTCACAATAAATTTTTAATTCCGGAACATTTATCACCCTCTTTTGTAGCTATACATCTTCCTTTTTCACCTCTTTAATCTTCACTTGTATAGATGGTTGAACATTCATTTGAGAAAGATAAGATTTCCCCCCTTAATTTAAAATTTCAAATCCATCCTTTTCAAATCCATAAATATTGGATCTTTTGTGATCCTCATCATGGATAGTCTATCATGGTCTTTTTGACTCGAAGAATCTTCCACCCTGTTCGCTTTCCTAGGGTGGTAATGTATTGAGTAGTCGTATCTTTAATAAACTCCAACCATATTATTTGGCACATATTCATCTCCTTTTCTATAAAAATATACTTTAAAATTTTATGATCAGTATAAATATCACAAATTTCACCATAAAGATAATGCCTCCATATCTTTAATGAAAAGTTTACTACAGCTTACTCTAAATCACAAGTTGGGTAAGTTTGCTCAAGGATTTTCAACTTCCATGAGGCATAAGCTATCACTATATCAATTTGAATGAGAACACTTCCCAACCACTTATTGGATGAATCACTATATATCACAAACCTTTCTTCACTACAAGGTAGTGTGAGCATAGGTGCACTGGATAACCTTATGTTTAGGTCTTTGAAATTCTCTTGACATTCCTTCGTCCAAACAAACTTAAATACTTTTTGAGTCAACTTGGTGATTGGATAAGATAATCGTGAAAAATATTTCACAAAATGTATATAATTTCTAGAAAAACCAAGAAAAATTTAGATCTCAGTTACCATTTTTGGTCTCACAGAAGTTTCAAAAATTTCTGTTTTTGATGGATCAATAGATATCCATTCTCTTGAAGTTATGTGAGTAAAAAATGGATCTTTTTTAAGCCAAAATGTACACATGATAAATTTCACATAAATATTATCCTTTCTCAAGGTATTCAGTACAATTCCCATGTGGTCTTGATGTTTTTAACAACTCTTTTAATAAAAAAAATATCATCAATAAAGACAACCAAAAAACGATTAAGATAGTGTCTAACGACTCTATTCGTTATATCTATAAATATAGCAACAGAATTAGTAATACCAAAAGGAATATCTATAAATTAATAGTGTCTATACCTTGTATGGAATAATATATTTTGTATATATTTTTTTTGACCATTAATTGATGATATCCTGAATGAATATCAATCTTAGAAAATTATAGAGATCCGCATAGTCGGTCAAATAAGTCATCAATGCGGGGAAGAGGATATTTGTTCTTGATAGTGATATTGTTAAGTTCTTGATAATCAATTTAGAGTCTCATTAATACATGTTTCTTATTAAAAAATAGAACATATTCTCCCTAAGGTGACAGACTAGGTAATATGAATCCCTTATCAAGATTATATTAGAGTTGCTTCTTCAATTCCTATAACTCAATTGGAGCCATTATACATGGTGTCTTTGAAATAAGCATAGCACCCGGTATGGGTTCTATTGAAAACTCAATTTCACGATTTGGTGAAAGACCTTTAAATTCATCTGGAAAGACATCAACAAACTCTTTTACAATGGGTGTATTCTTAATCGTGATTTTCTCCCCAACCATTTGAGATAAATAAACTTCATTTTTAGGAGTTAAGACATATAATATGGAATAAATTTATACTGGAAATTTATATTCATCCTTGCATCAATATATGATCATAGATTAATCTGGAATATGAAATGTGACTTCCCTTACTTGGTAATTGATATGAGATCCATATAGAGAAAGCCAATACATGGAAAGAATCACATAAAATTCCACTATAGGATGGATCACAAGATTTACATGAAGCACTTTCCCAAAAACATCAATCAGAGAATAATTTTAAACTTTTAATGCGACCATTGTGACAATAAGAGTCTTTACAACTAACCCAACATCTATTTTTTGAGGTAATATAGAGATACCCATAAAAAATTATTTATAAATAAAAGAGTGTGTGGGTATAGAATAAATTATACATTTTCTACTTTAGAGTGGATGGTAAGTGTACCTTTCACCACTTCAACATCATACTCCAGGTCACCGATAGTGATTGCATGTGACATTATTTTATCTTTGGCCTTAAGAGTTTTTTAACATCAATCATCATCAATAAACCTTATATTAGGGAATTTATTGGCATAATTACACATTTCCTTACACTTGTAGCATTGATGTGTAGGAGGTTTATTCTATCTAGAATTCTCTTTGTTCGCATCATTATACATCCTTTTCCCACCACTTCGGTATTAAAATACCTGATTAATTTATTTTCCACACAAAATATATTTACTAGACCCTTTATGACAATCCCATCCATGTTTCTTTCAACAATTTTAGTATAAGGGAAAACTCATATTCTTTTTAGTTTTGTCCTTAGATTTTCCTTTGAATTCCATTTTTCTCTTCTTATCAAAACTATATAACTGATGGGTTAAAACAATCTCCACTAGACCAATAAGATAAAATTGCACAATTTACTCATATCTATTGAAATACCTTATGGATAATTCCCTCTAGAGACTTGGTTTTAAGCCACTAAAAAATCTATAAATTTTACTCTCTGGTTGGATAATAAATCCAGAAGCGTACCTCGCAAGTCTTGTAAAATTTGCTTCATAGGTACCAGCAGATTCAATATATTTTTTCTTAAGTTCAAGAAACTCTTTCCCCATATTGGTTCAAAAAATACGAAGAAAATACTTATTGAAAAATAAGTTCTTGAACTTTTCCCATTCCATTGACTCAATTTCATATCTCTGCCTCGTATTCTTGATAAGATTCCACCATTGACGAGCTTCCCCTTCAAGAAGATATAATTATAAGCAGAATTTACCATGTTTAGGACATTATTGAACTGAAAAATATCTTTTAAGTGGTGATAATCCATTATTTAGCCACAAATGGATCAAAAGTCCCACTTAATGAAGGTAGATGCTGCCTCCTGAAGGATTCGACAAGATGTTTCTCTATCCTTTACTCATTTGGAAGTTAGGAAATATTCATAGCTTGGTAAAGTTGTGTGATCATGGATACATGTTTTTTAATTTCAGATCCCATAACATTTGTTTGCTCTCGAGATCAATCACTACATTTCCCATCACATTCATCATTAATGTAGTTCATTCGGGTTCCATCCATTGACTAAAACCAAGAAGAATAATGTGAGAAAAACTAATCATAATGGGAAAACAATATAATTCAAGAATAAAATTTCATTTTACGGCACTTAAGGTTTTTTCCTTGGTTATTATTTAACATCCCAAAAACACTTTGATAGGATTGTAACCTATACATAGGCACATCCTTAAGGTTTTTACTAATGTTCTATAATCCTAGTTTCCAAAGGTTAACTGTTACTTTTCGTGGATAACAACTATAACAGACCATAATTTACATATATATATTACTTCAACATTTAATAATATTTATTAAATAACATAACAAAAACCACACTAGGACTGTATAGGTTTAGTGTCTTTAGAAACATGGAAACATAAATAACTGGTTCATAAAACCTCCAAATTGTCTCCCGCTTCTTTCTTCATAACTAGACTCCTTTTTGACATATCTTAATTAATACCCATATTCATGGCATGGGGAAAAGAAACATATTAAATTTTGAACTCAAATTCTCTATAAGGTTAAACAAGGGAAATATCAATCATATCATAATCATAAGAACGAAACATTTAAAAATATTTTCCTGCATATAAAAGATCATAATATCATGTCATGGGATAACTCAAAAAAGTGAAGAGTAATCAAAATTGTAATAACATAAGACATGAAATCTCATGGAATACACACATAACCATATAAAATCATTTCATATTAGTCAAGGCTCATTTACAAGATCATCATAGCGGACAAAGTCCATTACTGAACCAAGTTCACTCCCCGTTTCAATCTTGTATTACTGGAATAGATTTAATTTACATTTAGTAATGTCTATATCTTGATATATAAATTTTAACCCAATTAATTGGAGGGATATATTGGTCCCAGCCATCTCATAATTAACTCATTCTTACATGTTATACAAAACATAAACCATTCACTATAGCATAACCCATGGAAAAAATGGGGTTCTTAAACTTCATTCCATCATAACATAATTCATATAAGATAAATGTATTTTATAAAAATAATTACATCATAAAAAAAATAAAATAAAAGTAATAATAGGGATCTAAACATAATCCTATTTTATATTTTATTGAAAATAATTTTGATAAAACACTTGAGCTTAATTCCAGGTGAAAATATCCTTTCTTTTTTAATTTTTTTTCCTTCGTCTAAATGCCACACAATTTTAGAAGAAACAACTTTATGTGAAAATAACATTGAAATATTATAGACTAAGCTTAAAATAAATAAGTCATTATGAAATCATAAAAATCTGTACATTTCATATGAGTTTAAAAAAACATTCTTCTCGTACTTTTGCCGAAAAACTCAAAAAGTACCTTGTAACAAAAATGAAAAAAGATTCCATCCATACCATTTAGTAAAAATTCACCAATGGGAAAAATTTAATTTAAAAAATTATTGAAGGATATAATTTTTTTTGAAATACATATTTAGAAAACATTGATGTGGATGATAAATATACCCCAGTTAATTCTTATGAAAAAACAATCTCAAATATAAATTATATTTTCAAAGTTATCCCATACCTTAGGTTCAATATGCTTCGTATGTATCCGAGCCTATTATATAATGATTTAAATAATTTTAATTATTTATTCCAGAATCATAATAATTTGTATGACAACATTTATGATCATATTTTAATCCATTTGTTAGTAACATTTCATTGTTACTCCTTATTCTAGTATTAATTTCTTTATGATATTATTCATGTTTTGGGGGATAAGTTCTTATTAATATTTCTAGGTTATAGCTATATAATTCAAATTATTGTATTAGTATAATATATATAATATTTATTCATTAAATTCATTTATATAATCATGATTTAATGATTATTATGTAGAAAAAATCACATCACACTGTGGAGACGATAAGCCGTACGTACGCACGAGTGATGATATCGTTCCCATAATTGCTGAATGGTATTGTAGTGTATGGTGTATAATATCTTATAATTAATATAATTTTATATTAATATTATATATATTTATAAATTCCATCATTATACCCATCCATGTAAGGTGGTGATGAAAAATGGATTACACCACAATGTGGAGACGATAAGTTGTACGTACGCACGCATGGTGATTGAATTTTTTATAGGATGGGTAGAAGGTGGAATATGGTTGTTTCATAATAATAAAAACTTCTTAGTATATATGCACTAATGGAGATTTTACTTTATAATGAAACAACTCATTGGGTGGAATTATAAGAAAAAAGAAGTTTGAATGAATCAGTAAATGATATTACCTCTTCTTCGACGTGTCTCCTCTAAATATACTCTTAAAGCACAAGATTTGGTGTTTAAAAAATACCATGTCCTCTATAATATTTATATAGAAGTTTATAAAGGAAATTTTTAGGGTATGTTTGGGATTGAAGGCTCAAAATGTAGTGAAGTGTTGAGGGAGGAAGTTCCCTATTATAATTGAGGTGAGGGGGACTTTTGGAAACCTCAAAAATAATAGTTTATAATAAAATCAAAACCCACATAAAACCTCCAAAATTTCACAATTTAAAATATGAGATGATATAGGGTTGTAATATCATCAAAAAATAAATTTTATACAATAGTTAATGTCAATTTAAGTATTATAATTTTAATTAATACTTTGTTATTCTATTTAATTTTACCTAGGGTAATAAATATTTCAACCTTAAAAGGCTGCAATATTTACTTATTTTAAGACCATTAAACCATAAATGAATAATTTAGAATATTTTAGACCATATAATAATTATTTTATATTTTTAAAAATGTTTTATGATTTTTAAATAATTTAAGAAACGTTATTTTGACAAAATATCAATAGTGTCAATTTTGACACTTTTTGTTTCATGGATTTTTAAAAATATAAAAATAATAAGTGAACATAAATAAAAATATTTTATTATACCTATAATGGGTAAATTTAATCTATAAAATTCATTTTACATAATAATTATCCAAAATTATATTTATTAATATATTTTTAATAACATTTATTTGATATCTTCATTAATAAAATAATTACTACCTCAATATTGTGTAATTATTAAATATACTTATTTGTTGAATAAAAACTAAAAATAAAATAATATTAATAATAAAAATCTATTATATTTCTGAATAATACTTTTAGTCTAATTTATCTTTTGAAAAATTCAGCATTAAAAATTCTA
The DNA here is from genome assembly GCA_963277665.1 of Viscum album. Lineage (NCBI taxonomy): Eukaryota > Viridiplantae > Streptophyta > Magnoliopsida > Santalales > Viscaceae > Viscum > Viscum album. The sequence goes on along the minus strand of OY728153.1, from coordinate 52,798,939 downwards.
TACTCTTTTAAAACATGAATGTGGAAAATTTATCTTCACTTTAAATAAAATAATATAAGTTTCATTATATATTTTATAATCCTACCAATAGTCAATAAGTAGACCATTTGATTCTTATAGTCGAGATAAACATGACCACTAAGGTTTGGTCAAGTTTTTGGTCATTTTGATTGTTATTAATATTTTTATATAAATTGTTTTATTGATTTCTCATCAATTAACTAATTTTTTCATCATCCATGTATAAGTATTTAAGGTATAAATTTATGTCCTAAAAATTAAAAATAAATTATCATGATAAATAAAAACATTTATATTTCATATGAGTATTTATAATCTAATTTATCTTATGTATTACCTCATATTAAAAATAATTTAATTATTAAAGTTTTATTGTGATATATTTCACTTTTTTTAAATAAAATAAATTAAATGTCCTAATCTCATCCAAGTGGGTTACAATGGGTACCACTTCTACCAAATTATATTTTATGGAAAATTATAATCATAAAAATATATTAATACAAGTGTTAGAGTAATTTTGTAATATTATTTTTAACCTTAATTACCAGATTTACCCTTTTACCATGTTAATAAAGTTTATCTATGTTACTATTTATATTACCCAAAAATAAAGTAAATATATTTACATAATTTGGACCCAAATATTCAAAATATGGAATCCAATTTTCAAAATTCAAAACATAGAAGTTGTATTAATTAATTTAAATTTAATCCCGTTGTTGGAATGAGAAAACAAGTTTTAAAAATTAAAATATTTCTACATATTGAAATGTTTTTACATATAAATTTAATATAAAATTAATTACAATGACCTGAATTATATTAAATGGTGAAAATATATTCTATTTATAATTTTAACCCATTAAATTATATAATTAACCATATAAATTATTTCACTGAAAAAATGTTATTCCAATTAAAACTTAGCGTATTTTTACTATTCATCAAAACATGAAATTTTTCAGAAAAATATCAGAAATCCATCCAAAGTAAATTTTTATATCCCTCTTCAAAATAAAATGTTTATTTTATAATATGAAAATTATGAATGTGTCAAAATATTAATTTAAAAGGGGTCCTCATTTCAATGGTGTAAAATTAACCTTTTTAAAAAAATTCGCTTTTATACATAAAATAAGGTTTTATTCATACCATATAACTAAAATATATATTGTGTTAATATAAAAAAAGTTATTAAGTATACAACACACACATATCTAATTAATTTCATTACCAAATTGAATTCACTCAAAAATACAAATATCTATTTATATTTTTTATTAATAATTGATAGCCAATGAATTCAAAATGCATTTTCGTATGTTGGTTACAATTATACCCACTAAGATAACAGCTTGGCTATAATGATAATTCTATAATAAGGGTGTCTCGCAGTTCATTTAAACTCATGATTGGATGCAATAAATGTTTGAATATATGGCCAATTTTCACGTATTGACCGTTCAAGGTTCTGGTGCTCTGCTAATCTGTATAGGAGCACTCTGGTCGAATCCTTGGTGATGATATATTTTAATAGTCGATTGTTTTTAGTTGATTGTATTTTTATTGCAGGGGGGGTTGTTTGTAGAGATTAATTAAAATTATTTATTTATTAATACTGATTTAACAACTTGATAAATATTGGGGTGAGTTCATCAATAGTTAGTTAATCTTGTGATATCCTTGAGCCTTGCTTTGTATTGCATTAAATTAACACCCATGTCACAAGTTAACGTTCATTAGAATTACTAAGTGTTAAGGATTTAATCCAAGACTTAACTTAAATAGGATTATAATCTCAATCAGTACTTTATTTTGGTATTATATTTTTGGTTCCAATAATGTATGGAATCCATACGTTAAACAAAATATGTCATTAATCCATGACATGTTAAGTTCGACATACACAATATTAAATTAAAGAATACCCATTGAGCAAAAGGTCTCAATAACTTAACATATATAAATAAAGACACACCCCAATGGTATATTTACTCCGAAATTAATATGTTTATTAATATATTAACATATTTTTATGGTTATGAATTAATAAGTGATGAAACAAAAGTGATAAGAAAAGAGTTGTGCATCGAACATACACACACAAACAGTGAAGGGAATTAAATACCAACATTAGATTGAAAGATAAAGTACAATAAGGTTACGGGATTTAATTGTATTTAAACTATTTTAAGACCCTTAATATTATTTAATAGAAGGTGGATGATAATAATAGATGAAGAAGACTAAACTTGCATTAAAATAGAATTACAAAAACAAACACTTACACGATTACAAACTAAGAACAACACAAAAGTAAATGAAAACAAATAAACGAGGAAAGGTCTTTCAAGTGGAAAATTGAGTAAGGAAGGTCCTAGAAAGACTTTTTAAAGGATTTGGTCGTGCCAATATATTACCCTCTCTTCTGAAATGCCAACCTTGTGCAAGGATAAGAGGGGGTTGTATTTATAGTCCAAGGAGGTGGACTGTTTGCATTCCAAATATGACCCTCCAATTGAATATTAAATTTGGACATACAGAAAGCCAAATATAAAGATATTATCTTCTTCCATGTTTTATATATTGATGTGTACTATCATCCCTCAAAATGTCATGGCTATTGGAACTTTGGAGCCAAATATATTGCTATTTTACTAAACAGTTTTCACCTGTCCATTTTTATCAACACATTTTCAAAGGCTATAATTTGAATGGGTGTTTGTATAGGAAGATTCCATCACATAAAAATAATTTCTTCTAACAAGTCGGACGAAAATATCTTATCATTCACACCGAAAACCCCTAGAAAAATTTTATTACTAGAGCATGAGAAATGTCATGAATAGTGTACGTATTTTAATTTCCAGTCATAATGGTGGGCTAGACATCAAATCATTAGTTGGGCACCTTGTTCGTGTATTTGGACCTTAAAATTTTTTCCAGGATTATTTTGGATAATCAAGAAAATATGGGGGAGTTTCATAAAAATTGGGGTTCAGGATTTATACCGGTAACTCAATCATCATAGATGGTCGAGTTTCTTCAAGGATTCTTTGGGTCTTCTTGTGTGGACTATATGACCCTAAAAATGGATGATTTGGACAATTTTTAATTCTAATAAAATGTTCTAATATGAGTAAGGAACCCTAAAAACATGAAACATGAAATTTGGATAAGTAAAGTGATATTAATTATTAAAACATCAAACAGACTTGAATCTGGATGATTACAAATAGTGCCCTAAAATTATATTTAATATTTAAACATTAATATTTCACCAAATTGTGCACATTTCATATAAAATCAGTAAAGGGAGTATATAATAAGTTATTAAAATATTAATAACATCAACTCTTCCACACTTAGTCTTGTGAATGTCCTCATTCGCAATTAATAAAAAAACACATCAAAATCATTTTTACTCACCCAAAAATATTAAAATTCAGTTTTCCCCACTTTGGGAAGGTTTAGATTATTTCATTCATACATATTATATTCCACCTCAATTTGTTAAAGAAACAATGTTCCAAAAACAACTCTTTATTTTATACTAAAATTTAGAAATGGAAAATTTGGGCACTCAAAACATACTCCTCTCAAGATGATAAAAATTTATTTCTAGAGGTTCATTCATTCACCAACAAAAAGTAAAAATATTAGAGTTTGAAAGAGATCTAAGCTTCCATTACCTATCGTAACATGATAAAAAATAAAGAGGCAATTTTTGGGGTTTCTCTATGGCTCTGGAATGGTAGGATGATGATATCCAAAAGATAAGTAAAGGGGGAGGTGGTAAAAAACCAACATGGAAAAATCAATGCACATTTTTTTTTGAAATGAGACATGGAAGGAAATGGAAACACATATTTATGAGGGAATGAAAATGTTAAATAATACATAAAAGAGGAAGGAAATTTGAAGTGGATGAGAAGATGAAATATTTAAAAAACATTAAACTTCTCCCAATGACATAAGTGTTCGTTTTTTTTAATTTTTCGAATGTTGAACTTAAAACAGGTCTCACACTCATCTCCCAACCCATGTTTGATCTTCTCACGATACTAATTATAATAGTTGTAACAAGATCAAAGGCTGAGTAAGAGTGATTTTTGATCCACCCAAGACAGAACCCATTCTTATTTTCATTTTGGATGATTTTTTAAAACACTTTTCAATATCATTTGTACAAGATAAACATATATACATTCCCAAACCCTACTGAAGGACAACCTCTCCCCCACACTTAAATTGATTCTTTCCCTAAAGCATATGATAACATTGTGAAAAGTATCAAAAGGGTACCCAAAATGAAATCCATTCCCCCACACATTAATTTCAAAAAGTTATGCAATGAAAATCCATGTTGATATTTGGTGGGATAAGGTATTGGGATTATAATGTGGTTAACAAAGAAAAGTTTTTCATAGGCTCGAAGGGGCTTTCAAAAGGAGGATTAATTTATGGTTAATGGGAGGATATTTGGATATTATAATTCTCATGGGGTTTAGAAAATGCCTCTATAATATTAATGCACAATAAAGTAGGAAATTCATCTCGAAGGTCCACAAACTCAAGAATCAGAAATGGGGGTGAAAAACACACATTTTGCAAGATGACCATAGGTGGCCTTGGCATAAAATAAAATGTTGTTCCTCATGGGTGGGGAAAATCATTTTCCAAATAAAAAATTGATCATTATTTTTTTTGGTTTTGAGAAAATACTATTTAACCAAATTTATGAAGAAACCACAAAATTTTTGAGATTAAACCATGTCTTTTGACGCCCCAAAATGGTTGGAAAAAATTTCAAAACTAGATGGTGAGTAAGTTTGACTCTTTTTTGTTTTTTTACATTTTTTTTAGTTTTTTTAGTGTTTTTAAAATACACACCCACACAAAAAAGAAAGAGAAAAATAAACGAAAAATTTGATGGTGAAAGTGGCAAAATAATGAAAAAGAGAGGAAGAAGAAGAAAAAGGGAGAGATAGAGAATGAGGAAGAAGAGTTAAAGGGAAATAGGTGCCCGCTAGTTTGGATTTGGCGGTTTTCCGTCTCCATCCAGTGCTGTGTTTACTATAGAAATTTTAGATCTGATGGAAGTCGATGTGGTTATAGGATTGTGTGTCCTATCATGGTGATGATTTAACTGATGTCCAATAACTATGAATGTATTTTTTAAAGAGGGGTCTTGGACATACACTTCACCAAATGGGTAATCATTAATAATAAAAAAAAGACATTCCCATCGAGAATTAAGATTATCTGGGTGAAGATGAAATCGAGAGTTGAAAAGAAATATCTTTTAACCTTCATGGAACACCTTTATTTGGATGTGTTTATCATGGAGTACCTTATCCTTTTCTTTTTACAAATTAGAATTCTCATAAGAATCAATTAGAAGCTCCTCCAGTTCAGCCAATTGAAAAAATATTTCTTCACCAAATTTTTCACAATCTTATAGATTTTCATAACCCAAACAGAATTATTTTGGATTTAAATTGGATAATGACATACTTTACCAAAAACTAGCCCAAAAGGAGACATCCTAATGGGTGTTTTATAGACAGTTCGATAAGCCCAAAGTTCTTCACCAAGTCTTTTAGGACAGTCTTTTCTGGTGGGTTTTACAATTTTCTCAAAAACTCTTTTCACTTTTATAATGGAAAGTCCAGCCTTGCCATTTATTTGGGGGTGATATGCAGTTGAAGTTTTATGGACGACACCATTATTATTCAAAAGTGATTCCATGGTTTTATTACAAAAATGGGTTCTTAAGTCACATATCAAGGCATCTGGTGTGCCAAATCAGTGGAAGATGTGCATCTTTAGGAACTCAATAATTGTATGTGAATCATTCTTTATAGTGGGTTTGCCCTCGACCAACCTATAAACATAATTAACCACAATAAAAATATATGAGAATCCATTGGAAAGAAGGAATGGTCCCATGAAATCAATGCCCCAAACATCGAAGATCTCACAGATAATTAAAGGTTTTTGGGGCATTTCATTTCTCTTTGAAATTGTTCCAAACTTTTGGCAAGTGGGACATGATTGAAAAAACTCACATGAGACATTGAAGAGTGATGGCTAGAAGAATCCAGAGTTTAGGACCTTTCGGGAGGTCCTTTGTGGTACAAAGTGCCCACCACAAAGAAGTGAGTGACATAATTCTAGGATGTTGGAATGTTCATCTTCTTAAACACATATTCTAATTACCAGGTTAGCCATATTTTTCCAAATATTATTATCTTCCCAAAAATATAATTTTGAATCATTTTTCAGCTTTATTTTTTGTTCTTTTGAAAATTTTATAGGAAAAGTACTAGTAACCAAGCAGTTTACAATTGTGGCATACCATGGTAACTTTGTAGTGAGAGATGAAAGGTGATAAGTGGGGAATTCAGGATCAATGAAATGAGAATAATTAGAAATTATACTCAAGTGATCATCCACAGGTTTTTCTTTTCCAGGTCTATCTTTGATTTCAAGGTCAAACCCTTGGAGAATTAAGATCCATCTTATTAGCCTTGATTTTTAATAACTTTTATTGAGTATGATCTTTATAGAAGAATGGTCTGGGAAGATGATTATTTTGTCATCTAAGAGGTAGAGTTAAAATTTATCTAAGGAAAAAACCACTAATAAATGTTCCTTTTCAGTGAAAGTGTTGTGAAATTGAGTTTTATCCAATGTTTTTGAGGCATAATAGATGAAATAAGGAATATTTTCTCTTCATTGACCTAGAAAAACCCCAACGACTCTATCAGAAAAATCACACATCAACTCAAAGGTTAAGGACCAATCTGAGGGTTGGATTTTTATGGAAGATGAAAGAGTATTTTTGAGTTCAATGAAGGATCTCTTTCAATCCTCATCAAAATGGAAAGTGATATCATTTAGGAGAAACTGAGTGAGTGGGAACGAAATACTACTGAATTTATGAATGAATCTCCGATATAAATTGTCATGACCGAGGAATGAACGGATGTCTCGAATAGTGGTGGGTTCCGGAAGTGATTAGATCACTTCAATTTTGGAAGGATCAACTTCTATACCCTCTTTTAGAACTATTCACCCTAAAACTATCCCATTTTTAACCCAGAAGGGAAATTTTTCAAAATTTAACACAAGGTTACACTTGACACACTTTTGAAGGACTAAAGAGAGATAATTCAAGCACTATTCAAATGACTCACCCTAAATGGAAAATTCATTCAGGAATAATTCCATGCAGTGTTCAATAAATTTAGAAAGGACACTCATTATACACCTCTGGAATGTTGCAGAATAATTGAAAAGGCCAAAAGGCATTCTCATATATGCATATGTTCCAAAGGGGCAAGTGAATTTAGTCTTTTCTTGGTCCTGTGGTGTGATTGGGATTTGAAAGTAGCCGATGTATCCATCAAGAAAGCAATAGTATGTCTTTATGGCTAATCATTCTAGTATTTGATCAAGGAATGGAAGAGGGTAGTGATCTTTTCCTGTTTCAACATTCAATTTTTGGTAATCAATGCACACACGACATTTGTTCTTCACTCGAGTTGTGACTGCCCTTCCATGTTCAGTTGTGAAAATAGTTATCCCACCCTTCTTAGGTACACATTTAATTGGACTAATCCATTCACTATTAGAAATTGGGTAGATAATACCATCTTGAAGAAGCTTGGTGATCTCTTCCCTAACTACCTCAAGTATGAGTGGATTGATTCTTATCTGTGGCTGTCTAATTGGTTTGGATGATTCCTCAAGATGAATGTGATGCATAAAAAGTGTAGGGTTGATTCCTAGTATGTCATCTAGGGTCCAACCTAAGGCCTTTTTGTTTTCCTCTAACACATGTACAAGTTTGTACTCCTCGGTTTCAGTAAGGGAAGTGAAGATAATGACAGGATAAGAGTGATCATGGAAAAGGAATGCATAATTCAGGTGATCAGGAAGAGGTTTTAGATCAATATCATCTCTCATTTGTAGGTTAGACAACTTAAGAATGAAGGAAGGGACTTCAGTTGCTTCAGATTCATTTTCCTTAATATTTTCCAAGGTGGAGCAGTAGAGATCAGAGTTGATGTGGGATTCAAGAGAGTTTTCAAGATCCCCTAGATTGATGGAGTCTATGAATAAGAGGTCAACATCAACTTCACCATTTATAACTTGGTTAATCATGGTGTCTATTTCACAAGATCCTCTCTCGTTAGAACATGATGAAGATGATGGAATGGGGCTCAATTGACTCATAGAAGTTTCCTCAGAAGTATGAATTGAGAATGCAGAGTGATCCTTAGATGGGTATCCCACGGCTTGGAAAATGTTGAACATGAACACTGGGTCACCAAATTCCATGGATAAGATGCCTGAATGGACATCAATTTTGGTTGGCTCTATTATTAGGAATGGTATTCCTATAATTATGGGAAATCGAGAAGAGTTAGTCCCACCTTCCATGTTGAGGACATGAAAATCAGCAGGGAAGATAAGATCATTCACATGAACACGGACATCCTCAACTATACCCTTAGTACTAGAAGTGCTTCGATTGGCCAATTTAATGAAAAAACCTGTTGGATGTAAGGGACCTAGACCATGGTTAGAGAATATGTATTTGGGAAAGACATTAATTGAAGCTCCTAGGTCTAAGAGTGCATCATCAATGTTAGAACTTTCAATTTGGCATGGAACCATAAAGGTCCCTCAATCTTTTCACTTTTTGGGAATATAATGCTAGGTGGAAACATTTTCTAAGGTCCTAAGATGCCTCTTATGGGTGCACAATTCCTTAAGAAACTTGGTATACTTAGGGATATTTTTTATGGAATCAAAGTTAGTAATATTGACTTCAACATGTCTAAACATGTCGAGCATTTAAGGATCAGGTTCAAATGACTTCCATGGTTTAGAAACATCTTGAAGAAAATGAATTAGATTCCTAAGTGGAATGGGAAGATGTGAGGTAATGGCTTCAGGTTCCTTTTCATGATTCTTTTTCTTTTAATTTTCTAGGTCAACATTCAAAGGGTTTTTGGAGGACTTATCATGAGGTATATAAATTTTCATTCCTGATATAAGTGCAATTTCACTTACCTTACCCTTGGGGTTGGGGAATGGTTGAGCGGGAGTTGGGAAGAATTTGATTGTTGTTTCTAGATCAGATGGGATGCAAGCTGGCCAATTTGTGTTTCAATGTTTTTGAAGATGAAACGAGTAAATTAAGAAAGATCTTCTATTGCAATTTCCCATGATATATTAGAATAAGAGGCTTGTCTTGGATTGGAATTACCTTGATGTTGGTTCTTAGGAAAGTGGTTTTATTAGTTTGGGAATTGGGAAGGCTCACTAGGATAGTGGAATCCAAGAGGAGGAAGAGGAGGATTGATCCTTTGACGTTGAGGAACAAAAGGGTAAGTTTGTTGGAAGTTACCAACACCATGACCATATTTGAAATGGTTTGGGTTTTGAGGAGGGAATTGAGGGGGGTAAGAGATAGTATTTCCATACCTTAATCCTTTGTTATAAGAAGAAGAGAAGGGATCAAAGTGAGGTTGGTTAGAGGTTCTAATAAACTGACCTGATAGTTGAGGGTTGGTGTTCCTATAAGCATATGCTGTATTGAGCTCAATTAGTCTGGATGAATCAGAGGGATCCTCTTGACGTTTTTGAAATGAGTTAGTTGGATGATATGGGGAGCTATATATTCCATAGTTCTTAATAGGTACATGGAACACAGATTATGGAGAAGATGAGGTTGGGGATTTAGTAGCCACAACTAGTTGTCACACAAGACCTGTAAGTTCACTCATCCACTCTATCATCTTGTTTGGATCTATGGATTTATTATATTGAGACTGTTTGACTTGAGCATGTTCTTTAGTATGGAATTGTTGTGTGTTTTCATCTATTTTTCTTATGATATCTCATGTAGATGCAAGTGTTTTATCAACAAGAGCACCGCTACTTGCGACATCAATGATAGTTATCTTCATAGCCAATAACCCCTCATATAAACATTGGATTAACATTTGGTCAGGGATTTGGTGATGTGGGAAGGTTTAAAAAATATTTTTTAACCTCTCCCAATAATAATGGAGTCATTCATTTGGGAATTGAGAAATACCACTTATTTTCTTTCGGATAGAAGCAGTATGAGAAGCAGGAAAGAATTTCTCTAAGAAGAGTCACAAAATGTAATTCTATGTTGTTATAGAACAAGAAGGGAGGTGGTAGAGCCATGAATTGGAAGTGTTATCTAGGGAGAAAGGTAATTCTTGGAGTTTTATTTTTTCCTTCAAAACCCCTTCAAGCTTCATGGTAGAGAACACCACTTGGAACTCTTTATGGTGGAGATGTGGATCCTCACCGACTAGCCCATGGAAATGAGGTAGAAGATGAATCAAACCCGATTTTAGTTTGAAGCCAGACTATATGTTTGGATATTGAATACCAAGGGTTTAGTAATTCATATCAGGGGTATCATATTTTATAAGGGTTTTTCCTTAGGATTATCCATATCTGATTCAATTGGTTGGACATGGATGTGTTCTTGAATGAGTTGATTATCTCAAATGTTCCTCCTAATTTGGAGAAGTGTTCACTCAATTTTAGGGTAAAAAAAATATGAGGTATATTTTGGGAGGACATTTGGAATTCGTAGATATTTTGGAATAAAGAGGAAGATGGTATTTTTTATGTTTTTTTCGTTTATGATTTTTATGAGAAGGTGGGTTTTTCTTTGTGTTTTTTCAATTTTCAATAAATTTTTTGTTTTTTTTTGTTTTTTACAATAACCAAAAACTAATGACTACTTAATTTCACCACCCCGAAAATAGTTCCATTTGAAATCATATCCAATTGTCTCCTATCGACCATTAAAGGTTCTGGTGCTCTGCTAATGTGCATAGCAGTACTTGGGTCAAATCCCCGATGATGATACTTTTTAATACTCGGTTGTTTTTAGTTGATTTTATTTTGATTAGGGGGGGAGGTTTGTTTGCAAAGATTAATTGAAATGATTTATTGATTAAGATTGATTTAATAATTTGATAAATATTGGGGTGAGTTCATCAATAGGTAGTTAATCTTGTGATATCTTTGTGCCTTGCTTTTTTATTGCATTAAATTAACTCCCATGTTACAAGTTGACAAAGATTGGAATTCCTTAGAGTTAAGGATTTAATCTGAGCCTTAACATAAATATGATTCTAATCTCAATCAGTACTTGATTGTGGTATTATATTTATGGTTCCAATAATGTAAGGAATCCATACGTTAAACAAAATATGTCATTAATCCATGGCATGTTAAGTCCAACATACACAATATTAAATTAAAGAATACCCATTGAGAAAAAGGTCTTAATCGCTTAACATATATAAATAATGACACACCTCAATGGTAGATTTACTCATCCATTAATATGGTTATTAATATAGCAACATATATTTATGGTTATGAATTAATAAGTGAAGAAAAACAAAGGGATAAAAAAAGTGTTTTGCGTCGAACATACACACACAAACAATGAAGGGAATTAAATACTGAATTTAGATTGAACGAGAAAGTACAATAATGTAAGGGGATTAAACTATATTTAAACTATTTTAATACCATTAATATTATTTAACATAAGTTGTATGAGAATAATATATGAATAATAAGAAACTTTCATTAAAATATAATTACAAAAACAAACACTTACACGATTACAAATGAAGAACAACAGAAAAGTAAATGAAAACAAATAGAGGAGGAAAGGTTTATCAAGTAAAAAATTTAGTTTGGAAGGTCCTCCCAAGTCTTTGAAAATTATTTGGTCATGAAAATATATTCTCCTCTATTCTGAAATTCCAACCCCAAGCAAGGAGAAGAGGGGGTTGTATTTATAGCCCAAAGAGGTGGACTGTTTGCATTCCAAATATGACCCTCCACTTGAATCTATAATTTTTCCATTAAAAAAGCGAAATATTGACATATTATCTTCTTAGAAGTTGTATATATTGATGTGTACTATCATACCTAAACATTTGGCAGCCATTGGAATTTTTTAGCCAATGATATGGCTATTTTACTAAACAACTTTCACCAGTCCATTTTTATCAACACTTTTTTGAAGGATGGAATGTGAAGGATTTTTTGAATAAGAATATTCCCTAAAATAAAAATAATTTATTCTAAAAAATTATCCAAAAATATATTATATTTGACACCGAAAACGCCCAGCTTTATTTGATGACTAGATCATGAAAAATGTCCTGAATTGTGTCTGAATATTAATTTCTATCCAGAATGGTGGGATAGACTTAAAATCATCGGTTAGGACCCTTGTTCGTGTATTTGAAACATAAAATATATATACCTTATTATTTTATATAATTAGGAAAATATTGAGGAGTTTCATAAATATTGGGATTTGGGATTTAGACTAGTAACTCAATCATCATTGTTGGTCTAGTTTCTTTATTGATTCTTTGGGTCTTCTTTTGTGGACCATATCACCCTCAAAATGGACGATTTGGACAAAATTTAATTCTAATTAAATGGTGTAATATGAGTAAGGAACCCTAAAAAACAAGAATTATAAAACTTGGATAAGTTAGGTGAGATTTATTATTAAAACATCAAACAAAATTGAATATGGATGAATTCAAATAGTGCTCTAAAATTATATTTAATATTTAAACATTAATATTTCACACAAATTATGCACATTTCATATAAAATAAATAAAGAGAGTATATAATAAGTTATGAAAATATTAATAACATCAATGTTACTAAATAATAAATACTATTTGAAGAATATATTTCATAAAAAACATCCGGGTATTACAGTATGGATTGGCCTCTGATGTATAATGTAAAAGTTTATTTCCAAAAGAATAGATTATGATTTAGGAAAGCGGAGTGGAGTTTTTTTTATTTAGAGTTGATGGTTAATTATTTGAGTCATACTTGGATCATTCTATAATAGCACACCTTAATGAAATCCTTGGCTATGAAAAGAAGATGCAACCTATGGATGGAAATGATAACTTATAAGTGGATAATGTACTTATTGTGAATTAATACATTGACATGTTTCCCAGAAAATTGCATGGAAATATACTTGACTATGAAGTAATGTTTTCTATTAAAATCATCATAGAATAAAAAAAATATATCTAAGAATCCCTATAAAATATCCCAAGTGGAATTAGTTTATCTAAATAAACAACAACATGATTTTTCTGATAAGGGATTCATCCACCGTAGTGTTTCACCATAGGGACAACTTATTCTTTTTATTAATAAAAAGGATGGTTATAGGAGGTTATGGGTTTATTATAGGTAGATAAACTTCATTACTATAAATAATAAGCATCCAACCCCGTATTTTGATAACTTATTTGATCAAATTTATAGAGATTAATATTTCTCAAAGAATAATATTCACTATAGTTATCACCAATTAATTTTGGAGATGGATGATATACCAAAGAATATTTTTTATGAGGCATGAACAATATATGTTTACAGTGATACCCTTTAGATTGAATAATGCACCCTATGTGTTTATAGATCTGATTGATAATTTTCTCAAGTATTATCTTGACCATTTCATAGTAGTTTTTATTGATTATATCTTGATATAATATAAAAGCTATTGTGAGAATGATAATCATTTGTGAATCAATCCTAAATCTCTAAGAGAAAAGTAATTAGATGGGGAATTTAGTAAGTTTGAATTTTTGATCCTGTACATTTATTTTCTTTTCCATATTATCTCTAAGGATGGAATATATATTCATTCTTCAATGATTAAGTCTGTAAAGGAATGAAATACTATTGTATCCAAGGTTCTCTATGCTGGAGGACCCATGTTGGTTTTTTTCAATCTAGTTTTAGTCTGATCATGGATTTTGATGTCTAAGGAGGGTGATTATTTAAAGAAGAAGGGTGGATGAATTTTGAAGAATGTTGAAGAAAATGGATTTGTTTTCCAATGTTTTCAATTTTTTGGCATATAATTCGAAGGGAAGGTAGATAAATAATGTAATATTTAAAACTTACCTTGATCATATAAGATAGAAGGAATATTTTAATCACATGTGTTAAAGAGAATATCATGATGGTCTTTGGAGAGTCTCTTTTGGATGAAAGTGTTAGTCAAATTTTTCTTTTTAATTACTTTCTAAAGAGGGAATTTGGAGATAAAATAAGGTATATCTCATATAAAAATATATGATGGTTTTGTTGGAGTGGATTATGACAAGTGATGAAGGTTGGTTGCATAAATATTTATGGGTCATGTGACTGCACCAGTTTAAAGGGATTAAGAAATCACATAGTCTTAAAGGGATAACACGATGTGATCTTTTGAATCATATAAAGATAAAATAAAATGTAAATGAAAGATTAATTTTATGAAAGGAGTCTCATGATGAAGTTAAGATAAGTTCACATCCATAAAGGAGTCACACAATTTGTGTGAAGGGAGTCATGTGTCCCATGGTCTTGTTTATCCATTTAGTTGAGGCAGTGGTATGGACGGATAACCATATTTTAGATTTAATTTAGTGGAAAACACTCTATAAATACCTAATAACAACATTTTAAGGGGTTTATTGAGTTTTATTGAGAATAATGTGGTCTAGAATTTTTTTAAATAAGGAAGGGGATTTTGGATTCTACACCACATGTCACTCCCATGTAATAAATTTTAAGGAGGTGAATCGTGTATGGAGTTACACAGAAGACATCTATTTTATTGATGAGTTAGTTGGAGTAAAGCGAGTTAGATATACCGAAAGAAGTTCTATAGAGGATTATTTCGTATAGGGTCTCCCACTATAACTCCCATGATTGAGGTTACATGCTAGTATATCTTACAGATGAGATATATGATCGAGGTATTATGCTTAGGGGTCATGATATTGGGTTATGTGATAGGGATTATGCAATGCAGAGTGAATTTAATATATTTTTTAATTTTAAAAGAGGTGAATTATAAAGATATTATGAAAAAATAGAATATATTATAGAATTATATTCTAGATTTTATGTTGAAAAACATTCAAAATAATTTTAATGAAGATAATTCAACCTTCATGTCATTAAATTGAGAAATATTTCAATCGAAGTAGTTAGAATGTTGGATTTTGAAGTAGTGAACCATGGGGAAAAGTGTACTATCCCTAAAGTTTTTTTAAGGTAGTGATTTTAGTATGGAGGGAATATAGGAAAAATTTAAATCCACCCCATCTAGTTAATCATAGTGTATTTTTATGATAAAAACATGTTTACATATACTCATTGGGATTTCCATTAGCAATGAATCAAGTAAAAAATATTGTGTTATATTTTACATTGGAATTTGTTTATTTGGTGAATGAAGGTTATAATCAATTATGTTTAATAATTTTCTCCCAAAATAGAAAAAATATCCAAAAAGAAAAAGTTTAATTTTGGAGACACCCAGATTCACCCCCTCTCAGGGTGTCTCATGGCATAATAAGTGATATCAGAGGGAAGATTCTCAGTACTAAACCTTTCTTTTGAAGTATGATCTTACAGATAAAATTTTAAATGTTAGTATTACTCAAATATTTAGTGGGAGAAAGTATCAGATATGTAAAAATTGGATTAATTCACACCACCATTATAATGGGATAGAGGTACTATTTTCTAATTGAAATTGGTTTAGGTCAATGATATGAAAAAAATTTCTATGCATAAAACTAATAGAATTTATCTAGATGTATATGTGATATATTTAAGTGCATTAATTAGGGAAATATAAATATAAATTTATATTAAAGTGATCAGATGAAATAGGGATAATGTTTTGTGATAAATTGGACAATATTTATGAAGGGGATATCAAGGTGAAGGAAGTGAAGATCTATGTGTTGCATAAAAAATTATATGATCCTAAAATTCATCTTTATTAAAATGAAATTATTTCTTTAATTAAATAACAATGGTTGTTATAGATATAAAAATACTTGAAGAAAGAATAAAAGTGATAAACATAATCAAATAAATTTTACAATGAATTCCTCCCAGGTACAACCTGAAAGTTTCAACTGTTGATGAAAGGGATATGACCAAAGTATCCCTAGATAACATTCTAATATATCTTATGTATAATGAAATGTGAATTAACAATAAGCCTCTTCAACCCAAACCATAAAGTAATTGGTATTTAAATCCATGAAAAAATTAAATTCAATTAACATTAAAATGTATAATAATTGGAGTATTATATTTTATCAATTGTGAAAAGAAAATTAAAAATAAGAAAATAACGATTCAAAGTCAAGATAGCAATTGAATTCTTTCAATATGGAAAAGTTGGATACATTGCTACAAGGTTCTTGAGGATATTTTATAGCGAAGAAATAATGATTAAAGTTTTATAAAATCCATAGATAAGCTTCCCATATAAAACTAAGAGTTCATCCAGAATAAAATTTTAAAGGAAGATCCATATGAACAAAGAAGAAAATGAAAATAAATACTATTTATAGGAAGTTAAAAAAAATTCAAATATGATATAGAATATAATATTATGGATACTATTGATATAAAAGAAATTTAATTAGAAAATATCAATGAACTAGAGGGATAAGTTAATATCCTGGTGGAACATGAAGGTTATATTAAAAGAGATTGATATTTAATGAAATAAAAATTGAATTATTGATGTATTGATAAAGGAATAATATGAAAATGTGGATTAACTCATAATAAATATTTACCGACTACAAGAGGAATTAGATATAGTATAGAAAATTTAGAATAAGTTTTTAACTACAATATGATGATAGAATAACTTAATAAGGTGATTGACAACCTTAATTTTTATTTAAAATAATGTGTAAAGAATGTATAATTATTAGAAGAAAATATTGTTTCTATGAGAAAAAAATTGGAGATAGAAATGAAATTAAGTTATTCAAATAAGAGTTTTTATTTCATGATATTCACATATGCTATACTGATAGAAAGGGTCAAGTGAGTCTCATAAGGTGTCAACAACATTCTAGATGAAAAAAACCTAGACTAACAGGTAAAAGAGGAATTAGATATGATTATTAGAAATAAAAAGTTGCAACTATGATTGAAAATGAGAAGGTAAAGAATAAGATTGATGATATTGATTTCAATACTAAAATAATATCCATGGAGAAAAAGGTTTCCCAATTAATTGAAATATGATTATTAGAAACACCTCTCAATAAGAAAGGGTTAACCTGTAACAGAAGAGCTTTAAAAATACAATAATCTTATGGAGGAATGACAGAGATAAGACATTTCCTCTTTTGAGATGTCAATTTTGGGGCTACCATGGTCAAAACATATCTTATTTTGATGATCTATTTGAACAGAGAAACACCTAGAAGTAAAAAAAGGAGAATGATACCATATCTACCATATCAAAAAATTAATTATTTATATGGATATTTCTTTTATTATTTTTCCTTTAGGTACAAATATATTGATTTGAGGGAAATAAGAAGAGTTTAATCCTATAACATTAGTCAAATATAAAGTAATGCAATTAAATTCAAAAAAATCATTGAAAAATAAATACTCACCAATGGAGGATGAAGATGAGTAATATTACACATCCAATACCGAAGAAAGAATAGAAAATCCATTTTATACTATAAAGCAACCACAAATCTCATGGATATAAAAGAGGAATATTGAGAAGAATAATCTTGTAGAAATTTTTCTCAAACTTACAAGGAACAACATCAACTTGATTCTTGATAGTGGGTGATTATCCCACATTAATGGTAATAAGAATCGTATGAAGAATGTGAAGGGAAGGGTTAGTAGAACAATGCATTTTTAGAATGATGGGGAATTAAAAATAAAATATAGTTGTAATACACAGTTGGCTAGAGATGAACTAAAGAAAATTATAGTTTAATATGTGGATGTGTTGTGACATAATCTCTTGAGTTTGAGTCAACTATGTGACTCATGACTCAAAGTCTCATTAAATAAAAAAGGATGCATTATTTAATAAAATTTATGAACTATCAAAAACCAAACCAAATGAAAAACTAAATAAGTACCCGAATGAATACTAACATGGACTGAAGGGTGTTCTCAATCCCCATGGAATGATTTCTAGTAGCTAGAAATAAAAAATAATAAAGAGAAAATGATTTCAAATTAATAATATCAAAAGAAGATAAAAATAGGGGAAATTATCCATGAACTATTATTATACCAAATAGTCATCAATAGTAAAGTACTAAAATATATAATAAGTAAAAAAAATAGAAAGGGAAAACCAAATCAAGACATAATGTATCCAATGAAGACATCATCATAAGATCTACTCATAATAGTTAGATCACCTACACATCATATAACTGCCAACTACCAAGGTCCCACTAATCAAGAACACCCACCATATCCAAGTAGTTCTCTTCCATTTTCCTGGTCCTAGAAATAAAAATTATAAAAATTCCCAATGGAAAATGTAGTCTGTGAGAAACAGTAGCTCATTTTGATTATACTAAGCATTAAATTGGAAATATATATCAAATAAACTAAATATTCTCAATTTTAAATAAAAAATTCCATGGAAATAACTTCAAAATACATACTAAACATAATTTTCAAAACAATTCTTTGGAAAGTATAAAACATGTACAAAGGTGAATTTACATGAAAAATGGAATGAATAAATCATTCAATAAATATTCACATGTTTAAATAATTTTAAATTATAGGACCGTGGTTATAAGGAATGGGGTTAGTTAGTTCAAGGATTAAGCATACTCACACATCACAATGAAATACAAATTTAGGGATACACACTTACCTTGATCTTATGCCTAGGGGAAATAGTTGTCCCCTAAATGAATTAAATCAATACCATCATTATTTTTATTATCAATTTAATTATCAATCCATGGATAGGTAGAGATAAAATGTTCCCAGGGGTCATGTGGTGGACTATCCACCTAACTATGCAGACTCCCAAGTGCTTTAAATCAATTAATCAACAGGAAAGTCATTAATCTTAGATCAGTTCATCATTCATCATTCAAGTAGCCCAAAATCACATTTTTAAAAAATTCCATTTTATTTCAAAAACCAAATGGGGTTTTATCAATATTAATGAATTTCAAAAAAAAAATTAATTTCTTTTTAAATTCATAAAACATTTCATGAATTATCTTATCAAAATTTATCATCAAAATAATTATTTAAATAATTCATTTCAATTCAAGATCATTTTCCAAAAAATCAACAATTTATTTCAAAAGCCGCTATAAAAGAGATTTCATCACACAGAAACACCATTCCATTTTGGAAACATTTTTCAAAAGACTAAAACCATGATTATGAAATGAATTGGAAATACATTTTAAATCAAGCATGAAACAATGATTTCAATTAATATAAATTGTATTATGAAACAGCCTACCCCTAGAATGGAATTCTCAATAACCCAACAAGGGATCAACAAACAGTGAAAAGGAAATACACAAAATGAATCATGTATAATGATCATGTAAAAATAATCACTATTTCACTCACACCAATCTCCCAATAAGGAAGAATAAGAACCCTGGAAATAGGAATGAATCACCTTTTACAAAAGATGGAATGCCAAATAAATCTTATGGAACTCCCTTGATATAAAATCCAAGCTAAATGGATGAGAAAGACTATTTTAATATAGATAAATCAAGTTAATGTACTCATTTAAACCCTTCGTTGTGATCACACCCAGTTAGAGTAACCATCATAAAAGTTCAAGTGAATATTCAAGCATTTAATATTTTGAAACACTCATCACCACATCCTCAACAATGCATTGGTACTAAAGTCTAGTTCATTTTAGGACTAGCCATGACCTTTACCATCACCCATTGGAGCCTCGTTATCCACGAGGGATAGAGTGAGCAAAAAAATGCCACACCTTGGTATACACCCAGTGTTTTCCATTTTAACATAGCTTGTTTAACATAGGTGACACCCATGTGAAAAATGGATTGCACCATGGCTTTGTATTTCTAATTTTGTAATAGAAACATATAAAAACAAATTTTCATCCACCAAAAACCTCTAACAATTCAAAAACAATGATTAAAAAAATCAAGGATAAAAATAGGACAAGATAAATCAAATAATGTACCTAAAATAAGAGGTCGAGATTTTATATTTCTCCCCACCATAAATTATCTCCCCCCAAAAAGGCCTTGTTAAGAAGACATATCAACAAAGAGATGATGTTATTTCTCTCTCATAAATGCTTCATGATCCAACCTCTCATGATCATCCAAACCATGATACAATAGAATATATACTAAAGATATGGAATTCCCATAAAGAACCTTTAGTTTCGAATAAAAAATCCAAGATTGTTTCTTAGACACAATCATACCAAGTTTCACATCAATGTCTTCCCAATTCAAAACATGGGATGAGTCAAAAATATATTTCTTAAGTTTTAATTTTTTAAAAAAATTGTGGATAAAAGTATTCAATGGTTTTAAATACAAATGGTAAGACACATTTCTAATTCGCTCAATAACCTAAAATAGTCCCACATATCTCAGTGCCAACTTCACCTATTTTCCAAGCCATCAGTTACCTAATCGAGGATAGAATATAAAAAATACCTGGTCTCTAACTGATAATTCCAATGGATTTCTAAAATTATCCACATAATATTTATACAATCTCTAAACCATCACCATTATCTATCAAATCATATAGACAATATCTATCATCTCATTGACCAAACTAGGTCCAAAAAGAAAAGCTTCACCAATCTTTAACCAAAAAACTATATATTTACAAGGACAACCAAAAAATGCATTAAAGGGCACTGTTTTGATGGATTACCAGTATATTTTGTTATAGTAAATCTCAAAGAGTCTCAAATAACAATCCCATATTTCTCTAAAGTCATGGATTCAAGCACAAAATGTCCTCCAAAATATGTATACCCATTCTATCTGACCATCTAATTGGGGATGGAATTCTATGATTAAGTTGACCTAGGATCTGATCACCACTTAGAGGAATCTCCAAAAATGATAATTGAACAAGGGATCCCTATTATAAATAATTTAATATATAACTCCATGAAACCTTACAATATTTTTCACAAATAAACTTACAAAGCCAATGGTATCATGAATATGAATAAAGTGATACAATTTACTCAATTAGTTGATCACCACCCAAATAAAATTATTTACTTAATAAGTACATGATTAACAAACAAAAAACCATAAATATCTCATCCCACTTCCATGTTGGCATAGAAAGGGGTTGAAGTAAACCTAAAAACTTTTTATGCTTGGCCTTGATTTTTTGATAAAAATAACATTGAGTGACAAAATCAACAGTGTCTTATTTCATACATGTCCACTAAAATCGTCATATAACATCTTCATCATTCTTGGGTGAACCTCCCTTTATGAAATATGAAAATAACCCATCACAAACTTTATCATAGGTGATTAAATGACATAATTATTCCTAAAGTAAAGGATAACCTCTGATTATAGAGCCCATTTTCCATTGATCTACCCATCATATAAGGAATCCCTAATACATTATAACTCATCATAAACCTACCACTCTTTGAGTATCATCTCAAAAATAGTGGATGTCAACTAGACACTAGAAAAAACAACCTCAATCCCATCATCCGAGACTCCCAAAATCTTGTGAGAAAGGAGATCCATGAGATTCGACTCTAAAAATTATTTCTTCATAGCCAGGGATGGGAAATTCCTATTAATTGTGCCAGCCACAATGTTCCCTTTTCTAGGGGTGTTCGTGATTTCAAAGTTAAAATAATATAGGTACCCTACCCATCAACTTCGTCTAAGATTAGAATCTTTCTGAGATGAGATAGAAATCAAGATCTTATGATTATATTATATAGTAAACCTTTCATTGAAAAGAAATTGCCACCAACACTTAAGAGAATGAATCATTATTGCGAGTTATATACCACGTGTGGTATAATTTTTAAAATGTTTCTTAAGTTAATGTGAACCATTATCTACCATGTGATCACCATACATGATAAAGTAACCTTAAACTAAACATGAGTCATCTTAATATACCAAATATCTCTAACTAGCCTCTAGAAGTGTCAAAAATAGAGTGAAATTTAAATTGTGCTTTAACTCATCAAAAGAAGACTGACATTTCAAATTTGAAATGAACATAACTCCATTATGACTAAGAGAAGGCAATGGAGAAGCTATCTTGGAGAAAAAATTTATGAACCGATTGTAATACCCTACCAATCCAAAGAAGCTCTGAATAATAAATAAATTATATGGTTCCTCCTATGATAGGACAACTTTTACCTCTTAAGGATCAACTATGATACTATATCCCAATAAGATGTTACATAATAAATCCATTTCCTAAATCCAAAATTTTTACATATAAATCTTAACATATAGTTTCTTATTCACAAGATGTACTAAATTTCTCTCTAATAAAGAACATTATACTCCTTGGTTTTAGAGTAATCCATGATTTTATCCATATATACCACAAAAAAAGATTTGAGATGTTGGGAGAAAATCCCATTCCTCAGTGCCATAAGCACACCATGAGAATTAGTCACCAAAAATGAAAAAATTAGATACGCATAGTGGATATTCTTGTCATTGAAAGCATACATTTGGATATCAGACTCTTTGATCCTAAACTAGTGACAAATAGACCAAAGATCAATCTTAGATAACCACTTATCCTATTTCAACTGATAAAACTGATCATCAATTTTGGAAAATAGATACATGTTCTTGACCATGACCTAATTGAGATTTCAGTAATAAACACACAAGTGAAAGGTTATATGAACCCTATTTGCATTAAAAACCAATGATTCCAAAGAAGACATGCAAGGTAAAATGAATACTTTGTACACCAATTCATCCAACTCAGTATTCAACTCCTTCAGTTTAGAAAGTTCCATATGATTAGACTGAACATATATTAGATGAGTACCCGAAAAAGGTTGATAGAGAAATGAAGATACTTTTCTAGTGGTAGACCAAAATATTATGACCAAAAACTATTTGGAAACTCAAAAACTATTAGAGGAAGTTAAATATAAAAGGATTGATACACTATTTCAACAACACATAGTTATATCATTCTTTCTATATCGAAAAGAGGAGGCATGAATTGATTAAACCATGGGTCCTATTATCTGAAAATAACATAACACTACCTATCAGGGGAAATAATAAACACCCACAAATGATAATAATTTATCTGATATTTATGTGAAAACAACTATTACATGATTATAATTATATCCAGGAACTAATTTTAATAACCAAAAATTCCCAAAAGATCTTGATATCTGATAAAGGAAAAGTACAAGAGGGGTATTAAAGACCGTAATATCTCTTCACCCTAAGAGGCATTGAAAACACCATAATATAATGTATTGACTCCTTTGGATGATCATATAGGTTCATTGTTCAAGTTGATGTGAAGAAATGATAAGAACCAATAAAAAATAAAATATTAATAAAGATGTTGTAATAAAAATGGTACCTATCACCCTCTCATAACCCACATTAGTTCCCACTAGAGATTCCTCCACTGTGTGAAGTTTCTTGGTTCATAATGCCTATAGTTAAAACCCCATTGTTCTTAAAATATCTGATAATTCCATTGTTCTTCTCAGTATATATGATCCTATTCCAATACATGGAGTAGTTAACATATAAAAAAACCTATGAAAGTGGACATAATGTTTTCATGAGATTTAAATCTTTGTGCCTTTGTGAAAGCATGATTTGAGTGACTAACCTTTAAACCATGTAAAAAATTTAGTTGGAATTTTCTACACACCATAGATGGTTTAGAGGAAGTATACTATTGAGTACCCCTAATAATATTTCCAACACAAGAATCAGTCCGCTTTATATCCCCTTGAATTGGAATACTAAATATTCCACTGGGAGTAGGAGGAACTCTAATCAACCTTGACATACCATCCAAGTAAATTTCAACAATCATAGATTTATAAAGAACATTTTCATAAGAGTTAAGATTTAACGTAAATACCTAAGATCAAATATCTTATCAAAGAAACATTTCAAATTTCTAGTTATTTCTCTTTTATTTCAATAAAACCTAGGGTGAAAGTTGATCACGCTTCTAAAAATTATTGTAGTATCACATCACTATCCAATAAATTTTTTGAGCATTAAAAAAATCCTTTTACTTAGCCAATACCATCAATTTTAATTATAATTTATCTATAAAAATATTCCTGATGAATTTATACTATAATCCCTCATTCTTCTTTTCTAGAACCATAACATCCCCTATATCTAGATAGGCCCCTAAATCTTGAAGATGACACACTTCACCTTAATGGAGTTTGATATCTCCAAGAACTGGAAGAGTCACATATTATTTACCAACCAATCCTCAGACTGCTAAGGATAATTAGTTCCCTAGAAAGATAATGTTTTCTAATAAAGTTTATTCTGGGAAGGATCTATGCTATCATCCATTCTAGTTACCTCCTTTGAATCTATAATGAGGGAAAGTGTGGTAGGTACGACCCCATAGAGTAGGTCTTGGACCATGAAAACTACTACCTCTATGATGTTCTGGTCAACTGGAGGGTTTGTTTTCTATGGTTCATCAATAGCCCCATTTGGAAGTATGATCAGACATCTTCTTAGAGGAGTGATATTATACAACATTAACAGAAAATAATGAAGCATTAATAAATAGATACAACAACATCATCTTTATCTATGAAAATTCAACTCAAGATCATATATTTGAGTTCAAATTTTGGTAAAATTATATAATTAGATTAATTTATACAAAAAATATTATTTTTCAAACTATCCATGGTATCTTAAAGGCCTCTATGATGATTGATAGCTAGGAAATCACTCATAACCTAACCCTTAAGTCCATTAAATCTTTTTTCCAACTAATATATACATACCAAATTTCATACTAATATTCAATAAGATACTTGGTGTAAATACCCCAACCTAGTTCCTTAGAGATGATGCCTTATATTAACACATTGGTATAATTATAAGGAATTACATACTAAAGGACCAATCAGTTTATATGTTTTGGAAACCATATTACATACATGAATATTAACTTAAAAATTAAAATAAATAAATCATTAAAATTACATTTATAACACACAAGAACTCTTAGATTAAACTTACAAGTCATTCGTAAAGTATCAATTGGAATCCTAGGGAAAACACATATGAAAGGGTTAGATAATATTATCAGTAATGGTAAATAATAAAATGGAAGATATAAAATAAATAGTAATACATGATAAATAAATAATAACACATTACATTAAAACATAATCTTTATAATAATATAGCATAAATAAATCCTGAATAAATAATACCATATAAATAATCACATGAAACTTTACCATGGATATTATACTAGTAGAATAATAACATTATTTATCAATTAATAATATTATAATGAGGGAATGCATATGTTGAACATCATAAACCTATCATCAAGGTCTCAACCAAGACATCTAAAAATAAATGGTTAAGGCCTCGACCAAAATCCATTTATGTTTTGTCTCATGAGACCTACCGAAGCATTGATGGGTTACAGCGATGCCCACTCATCACATAATAAGTGAAATGCATTCCTCATATGTCAAACAAAATCATATCTTCAAGTAAAAGTTTCCTATACCACTTCTAATTATCATATAATACATTACTCTAATAAAATCATTGAGAACTTCTTGAGGAAAATAATATTTAAACATTCCAAAGTGTCCCATACCACCTTGAAACATTTAAATCAAAAACCCTTTTAATATTAAATGAAAAATGGAATATCATGATAATAATATAAATCATGATATAATATATCAAAGGGAATTATATACACCAAACATAAATGAAAGAGTGTTGATCAAGGAATTTATCTCATCGATGTAAAAGTGAGACAAGATAAATCATTTTTTACATTGGAAATAAGAGTTCTTTTGTAAAATAATTTGTATTTTTAATAAAATAATATTGTAAACATTCAAATCCTAGAAAATAAAATAGAAGGAAATTGAAATTATATTTGAGGCATAAAGGATTTCCCATTGAAGTTAAATAATGTAAGAAGTTTTTTTAAGTAACATTAGTAATAATACATTTTATTGCGGTTTAACGAAAATATTAAAGAGATATTAAATCAAAAAGGATTGTTTATTTTCATAATACCAAGAAATAAACCAATATGGGTTTTAATGATAAAATTTGTGTTTTAAGAAAATAATTATGGCTTTAAATAGATTATAGATTTCAATTTAAAATGGGTATGAATTTGAGAATTTCCCTTTAATTGGGCTTCTTTATTGGGAAGAATTGAGAAGGGAACCATTTTAAAACATATATATCCACATAAAATAAGGAAGATATGATATATATATATAATTTCAGAACATATAAACAAATTACATGAAATATACAAAAATAAATAATCAATAAATTCGATTAAATGTAGAGAAAGGGTAACCCGAAGCAAAAAATGGGGGTTCTGGTAGAATCTTTTACCACTTTGTAATCAATTGAATGACATGCCAAAAAATTAATAATAAGAAAAGGATAAATTTAATACCATAAAAATAAATATATTCATGTTATTGTACATCAATTGGTAGTGTAAATATACCATACATAATAAATAGTGGTGAATAAGGAATATCCTACAAAAATGGAAGTGAGATGAGAAAACCCTTACCTTTTGTGTGAATGTGTTCTGTACCTGACCTTAATGTATTGGATATTCAAATTAAATAAATAAATTATTTAATTAATAACCCTATATATGTATTATAATAATTAGAGTTTTATTAACTTCATTTATGATCTTATTTATGAGTTATAGAATTTAATTTAATTTTTTCAAACATTTGTTTTCTTGGTTTTCATGATTGGTTCGCTTGATTATAATTAATGGAGTTCCTGTGGAATGGATATAATTATCCAGAATTGATCTTATTTGATAATAATGAACATAAATAATATTAAATGTTTATATAATTCATTTTTTTATATGAAATGAGGTTGAGTTATTAGATAAAACATTAGTGATAATCTTTTAGATTAATTTGGAGGTTTTTGATCATCACAAATTAGTTTTGTCATATGAATTAGTATTGTGTATGTATACTGGTTACAACTCATTAAATAGGTTATTATACACATAGTATAGTATGGTTTAATAAAAAAATGGTATCATGATCATACCTGAAGAAGAAATTTAAGAATGAAAGTTCGTTGTCCATGATGGTTTTAAATCGACACCTCCCAGATGTTGATTTAGTTTTTTGAAATAAAATGGAGAGAGTAAAGATATTGATTATGGGTATTACATTAACATGATATAATTATATTAAATATATGGTCCTGGAGTTATCATGATCATTTGGATAGATGAGGTGAGGGGAAGAGGGGGTGAGGGAGGTTTACATAGTAGATGAGAGGGGTGATTTTTGAATATTTGATTCAATTGGTTATTACTCTGTACAAGATAAGAAATAATGTTGATTATTGAGACTAAATATATAAATTATATCATGTGATTTTTAACCCATGGTGATTACATCAACCATGACTCAATGAATTATGTATTTAACTTATAATGTATATGTACCACAAATTACCGTATTTTACTATTCACCAACAATTCAAGTATTTTAGAAAAATCACAAAAATTTACCCTACCATTTTTAAATTTGTATAATTCATAAACAAACTCCATTTAATGAAAATAACTTTATAAATATGAGAAATTTAATTTTTAATTAAAAACATCATTTACTCAAAAATGCAGATTTTAAATTTATAACTGATTTTATAACACTCTAAAAAATTAAATAAGGTCCCATAAAATTATCCTAAAATAAAAAGAAATCAAAATATTTATTTAGGAGTAAATTTTTTTGAAAATTAATTTCCTTTTAAATAATTTTATTAATTATAAAAATATAATTAAATATTTATGACTTACAAAAATAGCAACAATTAATAATTTTTAAAATATTCCTTTAATTATAATATGATATAATTATATGATACTTTCATTTATAAGGTGAATAAATTTAATTTATACTTTCATGTTTGAGGTTACTATTCATTAGGCTGATTTACTATTCATAAGGGTTATATTACTATTCCTATGGTCAAGTTACTATTCACCATAAAATTAAGTCGACCTTGTTAGACTATAAATATCTTACTGATCAAAACCGTTTATGTCAGTTTTTCAAAGGTCAAATTACAGAAGAGGAAAAATTATGTTTAATTTCTAGGTTATAACTATCTTGTTTAAACAATTATAATAACAAAGTTTTTTTTCGAAGATACTTTGTGTTGTGTGCATTACATTCTATATGAAATTTGTTTTCAAATCCTTAGGGTGTTACATTCTCCCCAACCTCAATAAATTGTGTCCTCACAATTTTAAATATCACTTGAAAAAAGAAAAAATTTGATACTAGAAAATGAATTTGTGGAAAACCCACATCAGAAAGAGAGGTACTAGGACATTTTTTTTGTTTCAAGATCCTTTCCCTAAAGTTGAGATATTATTTCACTCTATAACAATTTATGGAAATATAATTTCTTGATACATTTCTATAAACCCAATATTATACATTAGGGGTGCCTATAGCTATTCCTATTTCATTTCATGAAAAAAGTTGTATCATAAGGTAAAATAATCTCTAAAACATTTTCCAAGGATCGAATTAAACCATTTAATTAATGGTCACCTTTTAGAAATAAGGTTGCTGAATTTCCATAATAAACTAATTAAAAAATATGAAGTGACAGTTAATCATCACATACAAACATGTTAGTAAATTCTTCTTCTATTCTGTTGTTGCATGGTAAGAACTTGATTTACTATGAAACCTTATTGAATACATTAATGCTTCCTTAATTCTTATGTAAAACATAGAAATTTGGATATTTTCCTTTAGTCCAAAATGTTTCAGAATCTACCACTTTGTTGAAAGTCCATTATTTAGATCCAAATAGTATGTTCTATCAAATTTATCTTATCCATAATCGATATCTTAGTGTGAGGAACATGTTAAAGGTTGTATTTCCCTCAACCACATATTTTTTCAAAATTTTAACTTTCTACTGAGTTACTTTTTCTTAGAAGTATTCATCATATGACCACAAATACTTAATGAAATTATACTACAGTACAATCCTTATATATTACATCATTATTATAACTAGTAAATATTTGAAAAAATACTCAATTGACATAATTATTGAATCCAAACATAAGCACATTAATCATTCCTCTTCATCCGTGGTAGTAGCATAATACTGACCATGATATATTTTCTTCTTTTGGTGTATATTCCTTTGATGCATGGGTCATTCATTTGAGTAGTGTCTAACCTCCTTACAGTTAAAGAATTATACATTGGAAAACATTTTCTTACCCTTTAAATCAAAATAATGGTGGAATTTCTATCCAAACTTGTAGAGAGCCCCCGTTCTTTTTAAGCATATACCTAGGTATTTTCTTCCACAATTATCACATGTGGTAAAATACTTCTATCCCTTATTAACTTTATCTATATTCTTACTAGTTTTCCTATTCTTATATTTCATCCTTCTAAATCCATTATACATAGAAATGCATTTATCCTTATTTTCAGGACATGATATTACCTCCTCGTATGATGAGAATGTTTGAGAGGATAGTTCCCTTCAAAATACTAGCTTAGACCCATCGAATAAATAATCATTCGTACCCTTTGGATTATATGAATTAATTCTGTTTCCATTCCATATAGTAGGAACCATTTCTAAACAATTTCATACACTATATTAGATCATAAAATTATGAAATAAAATGTATAATCCCAATACTAGTGAAATAAATAATATAAATTTAAAAATTTATGCATAGCTAATCTCAAAATCATAAACATGGTTTCTTTGAGGACATGTTTACATTTAAATCCTTCATAATATTTTGTAAATAAAATTTGAATTATCCAAAGAATATCTCTTAGGAGTGTCAAATAATGTGAATAGTAAGGAATATTTTTGTGTAACAGGTTACCCCGAGTCAAGCCCAGGAAACCTTGTCATAGTTGTTACCCCTAGGTACATCTGTGCTAGAACCACATCCACTTGTAGTATCCACACATAGATATATTTCGTATAATATCTATATAATCTCCACATTACCAAAAATATAGGATATTATTCTATACTTATCCTTAAATTCTATATTAGGTTATGTTATTTAGTCTATGTTTTCTAAAAATAGTTTCTGAGGTTGCTTCTAAACATCCTCTGATATCAAAAATAAACACCCCGAACCGAGTTTCTCAGAGCCAATGCCTTATTTTAAAACATTGGTTTGATTACAAGGAATCAAATCCTAAAGGACCAATAAGTTTATAATTTTTGGAAATCATAGTACATACATGAAAAATACATTACAGATTGAAAGTAAAAACAACATAGAGACTCCATTGATAACAACCATGAACTCTTATATTATACCTTAAAGTTATTCATAAAGTACCTCTCAGAATCCTGAAAAAATGTATAAAAGGTGTGATCTCAGATGATCAGTAAGGGAAATAAATAAAATAGAATCTGTTATATAAAAAGTATGTAATTATGAATAAATAATAACACATACCATTAAAACATAATCTTGAGCATAATATGGGAGGAATAAAAGCTGGATAAGAATTTCAATATAAATAATCACATGAAACATCCCAATGGATATTCTAAAATTAGAATAATAACATGATTTATCAATTACTAATATCATAGTGAAGGAATACATATGTTAAACATAATAAACCTATATTCAATGCCTTGACCAATAAATCATAAAATAAATGGTGAAGGCCTCGACCAAAATCCATTTATGTATTGTATCATGAGACCTATCGATGTATCGAGGGGCTATAGAGTGCTCCACCCATCACATAATATGTAGAATTCAATCATAATAGGTAAAATAAAATTATATCTTCAAATAAAAGTTTCCTATACCACTTTTAAGTATCATAGATGAAATTACTCTAATAAAACCATTGATAAATTCTTGATGAAAATAATCTTTAAACCTTCCAATGTGTCCCATACCTAATTAAAACATTTAAATGATAATCCATTTTAATATTAAATAAAACTTGTAATATAATTATAATAATATAATTCATGATATAATATATAAATGGGTAGTATATACACCACACATAAGTAAATAGTATTGATCAAGGTATATATCTCATAGAAGAAAATGTGATATGAGAGAAGTATTTTTTACTTTAGAAAGAAGAGTTCTTTTGGAAAATTATTTTTTTGTAATAAAATATGATTTTAAACATTTTTATCCCAAAGAAGAAAAGTTAATGAAATTTAAATTATATTTTATGCACAAAAAATTTCCCATTGAAGTGAAATCATATAAAAAGAGTTTTTAAGAAACTTTAGTAATAAAAAGTTTTAGTGCGGTTTAAGAAAAATATTAAAGAGATTTTAATGTGGAAAAGAATGTTTGTTTTCATAAAACCAGAAATTATCCAAAATGGTTACTGAATATAAAATGAGTGATTTTAGAAAAATATTTATGTCTTAAAATATATTATAGAGTGCACATGAAAATGGGTAAGAATTCTAGAATTTCCCTTTAATAGGGCCTGTTTATCGAGAAGAATTGAGAATGGAACCATTTTAAAACATGTATATCCCCATAAAATAAGGATGATATGATATGATATATATATATATATATGATTTTGGAATATATAAAAATAATTTAGGAGAAATATAGAATAATAAAGAATCATTAAATTTGATTAAAGGTAGAGAAAGAGTAACCCAAAGGAAAACAAGGGTTCAGGTAGAATCCTTGACCACTTTTTAATGAATCGAATCATATGATCCAAAATTAATAATAATCAAAGGATAAATTTAATACCATGAAAATAAATATATTCATGATATGATACATCAATGGTACATATACACACACCATACATAATAAATAGCGGCGAATAAGAAATATCTCAGAAAAATAGAAGTGAGATGAGAAAGCCCTTACCTTAGGTCTTAATGTGTTCTTCACCTAGACTTAATGTAATGGATATATAAATTAAATCCATTAATTAATTAATTAATAATAATTTACACATTTATTAGAATAAATATAGTTTTATTAAATTCATTTATGTGTTTATTGATGATTTATAAAGTTTAATTTCATCGTTCCAGAGTTTTCGTTTTATTGGGTTTCATGATCAGTTTGCTAGTTTATAAGTAATGGAGTTCATGTGGAATGGATATAATTCTACAAAATAAATTTTATATGATTCTAATGGACATAAAAAGATTAAATGGTTATATAATTCTTTTGGTTATATGGTGTGAGGATGATTTATTAGATAAAACATTGCTGACAATCATTTAGATTATTTTGGCGGTTTTTGATAATCAAGAACTAGTTTTGTAGTATGAATTGGTTTTGTATATATATACAAGTTAAAAAACATTAAATAGGTTATAATTAAAATATTATAGTTTTTTTAATAATAAAAATTTTATCATGACCATCCTTGAAGAATAAATTGAATAATGAAAGTTCGTCGTCCACGAAGGTTGTAAATTAGCACCTCCCGAACGATGATTTCATTTTTCAAAATAAAAGAGAGAGAGAGATAGTAAGGAGATTGAATATGGGTATTAAATCAAAATTATATAATTATAGTATATATATTATTATGGAGTTATCACTATCATTTACATATAAGAAGTGAGAAGAATAGGGGGTGAGGGGTGGTTTTTATATCTGAGGAGACGAGTGATTTTTGAATATTTAATTAATTAGATTATTATTTTTCTCAAGACAAGAAATAGTGTTTATTATTGAGACCAAATATAGTAATTTGATCCTGTGATTTCTAACCAATGGTGATTAAATCATCCATGATGCAATGAATAGTGTTTTTAACTTATAATGCTTATATATCGTAAATTATCGTATTTTACTATTCAGAAAAAATCCACGTATTTTTGAAAAATCCCAAAAAAATAACCCCAACAATTTTTAAATGTGTATAATTTAAAAATGAACAAAATTCAATGAAAATAAATTTCTAAATATGATAAATTTTATTTTTATTTAAATACATCATTTACTAGAAAAATAAATATTTCAAATTTATAACTAATTTTATAACACTCTGAAAAAATAACTGAGGTATCATAAAAATATACTAAAATAATGAGAAAAAAATATTTATTTATAACTACATTTTATGAAAATGAATTTTATTTTATATTATCTTATTAACTATAAATTTGTAATTAAATATGTATGAATTACAAAAATACCAACACTTAATTAAGAATTTTGAAAATATTAATTTACTTAAACTGTGATATAATTATATGATACTTTCATTTATAAGGTGACTAAATTTCATTTATAATTTCATGGATAAGGTTACTATTCGTTAGACTAATTTACTATTCAAAAGGGTCATATTACTCTTCCAAAGGTCAAGTTACAATTCACCAAAAAAATAAATTGATCTTATCAGAATATAATTATCTTACTTATCACAACCGTGTATGTCCTTTTTTTTGAAATTCAAATCATAAAAGTGGAAAAATTATGATTAATGTCTAGGTTATAACTACCTTGTTTAAATAATTATAATAACAAAGTGTTGTTTCCTAGAGACTCAGTGTTGTGTGCATTACATTTTATACTAAATTTATTTGTAAATCCATGGGGTGTTAAGCTTGACCACCAATGATTCAAATTTCTTGTAGACCAACCTCAATAACCTGCAAAACTAGTACTTGAATAAATCCAAACATGCCCATAAGGGCGTTCCCGATCATCAGGAGTTGGTGACTGGAATAGGAGCACAAAAAAACAATCAAGAGCGAATAATTTCTCCACAAGAATCACTAGATATGATAAAATTAACAAAAATTATGTATAAAAATATAACGTAAAAATTAGATGTCAAGAGTGAAGTAACCAAAGATAGAACTAGTAAAAAATTGGAAACAATAAACCAAAACGAGACATCATATATCCAATAATTATGTCATCCAAAGATATCGTCATAACAGGTGGATCACATACCCTGCCTATCACCACCAATTCCCATGGTCCCACTAATCTTGAATATGATGCTTCTCCAAGCCGTGATTTCCATTTTTCTAAACCAAGAAATAGAAAGTATACAAGCACCCAAAGGTAAATGTAGAGTGTGAGAAATACTAGAATTGTAGGACCCCACCAAGAATTCCATAAGCAATATATACGAAATAAATCAAAATTTACAATTTTTTAATAAAACATGGCATGTAAATATTTTTTCAATACATATGAAAACATTTTTTTTCATCAAAAAATATCAATTTAAAGTATAAATTTGGTACAATAAATGAATTTCCATAGAAAAATTCATGAATAAATCATTTCATCAATTCATAAATAGAAAAATAATTTCATAAATATCATCTTATATAGATCATTTTCAATCATCACACTATGGTTATAGTGTATGTGGTAAGTTAGTTCCAGGATCATGCATCCTTACACATCTAAGTGAAATACATCTTTAGGTGTGCACACTTAGTAAGATCATAGGTATAGGGGGAATAAGATTCCACCCCAATAAATGAACTCCCATACCTTATCAAGTTTAGAATAATTGTAATTTTCAATCCATGGATAGTAAAATTAAGACATGCCTATTGGGATTGTCCTAGACTACATACCTAACTACGTAAGATCCCATGTGATTAGGTAAATTATTCAAGGGGAAGTCATTTATCTCATATTATTTCATCAATCATCATTATGAAAACCCCAAATGATGTTTTGAAGAATTATATTTCCATTAAATAAAAAAAATCAAATGGTTTTCATCAAAACTTTTTCCTTTAAAAACAATTAATTCCTTTTCAAATTCATAATACATTTCATTCATTCTCTTCTAAAAAACCATCCACAAAAGCATTCATCAAATCATGTATTTCAATAAAAGATCATTTTCTAAAAATCAAATCATCATTTCAAAATCTATTTTAAAGATATTTCATCACACAAAGACTATTACACATTAAAAAAATTATCAAGGGACTAAATTCTTTCTTTGGAAATCAATGGGAACTCCATTTCAAATCAAGAATGAAATAATTATTTCAATTGATAATAATTACATTATGATACCACAGACCTCTAGAATGGTATTTTCAATCACCCAATAAGGGATATAAAGAAACCAAGTAGTTTTTTGAAGTCTAAAATATGATCAATTAGTTAATAATATGAAAAATCAAGGATTTTTTCATGTGATGATTATAGAACTGATCATTGGTTTAGAAAACATGTGTTTTTTTCTTTGAATTACATAATGTTTATGAAAGTTTTTTAAAATAGGATATAAAAATTGTGTTTCTTGCATGAGGGTTTGAGTATAGTTGTGTTGAAATAATTGAGTATGTTTGGATTTGGAATATTTGGATAATATTGTTTTATTGGACTTTGATAAAAATGGATCCAACCAAACTAGTCAGCTGAGGGGCTCACACTACTACGGAGGTGGGTAGGTGCAACCTTGGATGATCCAACATGGTGGAAATAGACTTATGAAGCATACCCATAGAGGTTCATGATAGTGGTATAAATCCACCATGTGGGGTGGTATAGTGGCATCGGTGGTTGCTGGAACGGGGTGGTTCCAACATATCATAGGAGTATTCAGTAACGTTTTCTTTCTGGGTAGGGGTGAAACTTGTTTAATAGAGGAGAGTGAGATAGCTTGTTGCTTTGATGTGGGATATCTATGTGCGATGTATTATTCATCTTCAATTAAAAATACATAAAGAAGGATCTCTATCTAATTTCATCTTTCTCAACCATCCGATTGACTCCTGATATGTCATTTTATTTGTTGAGCTTTTTTGATGGAGATTATGTTCATCAATATTTACTTGAAACACCTCCATTTGATCTAGGTAAATAATTCAAGAAACATTTATTCATATTTTTCTTTTTAAAATTATCAAATCATTATGAAACTTTTTTTCATGATTTAATAAAGATAAAACCAATGATTAACAGTGTGGAGTAAAATATGTTTTTACGGTGATGGTGATTTCTTATAGTCGTGGAATGTGAGAGTAGAGGTAGTGCATAGGAGCACTATGTTAGTGATAGTTGCCTATAATTATACAAGGGTGATCTCGTTGGGAGTATAATCTTATCATACATCTGAGATATGTTTGAGGGAGAGAAATCGAGTATTTTCATTATATATGGTACATGAATAGAAGAGGTTCTGTGTTTTTTCTATTTTCGTAAATAAAAAGAGAAGCCACAATGTAGTTGAAATTCTCTTGGAACACTCATTCTATTTTGTAATGATATTATATTTGTGAAGATTCATTGGATAGAACTATGTGCGTATTCTAGGATTTTGTGATGAACACAAATAAACTGTGCCTGTTCTTACTTGCACGAAGGGTTTGAGGAACCATGAGATAATTTATACATACACTGTGTCTCATGAATAAGGTCTTCTTTCCATCAAGAATATACCCATTAGTTTTTCATGCAATAAAGAAGTCGTGGCCAATATGTGTTTGAAATATACTATTCACATAAAATAATAGATGATATTGAGGCAGTGTGGATTGATAATAAGTGTACCATTATTAGATATTTGTGAAAATATGTATATGTGGTAGTATGCATTTATATGTATTAAAGGCTACATTTAATGTGTGAATATTTTTCATGTTTGTTGTTTCATAAAGTGAGAAGGCCATGAATTTTATTTTATACAAGCATAAAGTTTGACAAGTGAACAAGAAATATATATTTCATGATCAGTACACACTACGATTGAGACTGAAGACATATCATTATTTCAATAGAATTTCTTATCTATGTTATTTAGTGATCATTGAGATCAGATCTTCAGTGGAAGAAATAATATTTCCCTGAGAAGTTTTTTACTGAGGTATGTGACCATCTATAGGTGATTAGAAATTTTTTGACCAAAACAAGCTTCTGTGTAAGGTTCTTTAATTTCACATAAGCTAGTTTGATCTACAAAACTCATGGAATAAGATTAAAAAATCACACTATTAGTGGATAATATATTGTTTTACTCAAGTCAATGGAAGTCTTTATTGGGACATTGAAGAGGAATAATCTTCCAGTGGGACTCTAGAGTTGGAATACGGGATGATGGTAAAACTATTGGATGCCGTGTAAAGATCTTCCTATGGGAATTATTAGTCACCTGTGTAGGTGGTAACATGTTATCTCTAGTGGGATTCTAGAGTTGAAAACTGTGGGACTCAGTGTTAAATGTAATGAGACTTTCCCTAGTTTTACCCATATATATATATAGTGAATAATTTTTAACTAGAGGGATAACCAACTGTATCATAAATGTAGGTATTAGTATCAAACCTTTAAAAAAATAGAGTGTGATGTGTTTAATTTTGTTTGTATATTGAATACAGGATTCAATAAACCAAATAAGTGATATACGGTTCAATGGGTTTTATGAGATGAAAAGTAATTTATTAAAACAATTCACACAAGATTCACCCCCTTCATAGTGTGACTTCATGATCCATTAGAAACTTCAATTGGTATTTGAGAAAAGGACACCTCTAGTCGGATATAATTTACTTTTATAGTAGTTTATATCCAAATTATATTAAGTGGATATTTTATTTTGAATAAAATTAATAATATATTCAAATGAAAAATCCTATATCAATTCTTGATGTTATAAATATTAAAGTTTTTGTCAAGACTCAGAAAAATCAGAACAAAAATATGGCAAAGAAACTGAAGAATAATTTAAATCTAAATAATGATAAAATGCTTATTGAAGGCACTCATAAGGGTAAATTTTCACTGAAAGTAGTTAATTATTATACTAATGACTCAATTTCAAGATCTGATGAATATTTCAACAATTATGGAATTAAAAATAATTTGAAGAAAGTTCCTAATGAAGTGGTCACATGTATGATCAGAATTTTCAAGGAACTTGTAGATACAAATTTACAGCTAGAAAAATATGCTAATTCTTTGTAAGAGGCATTTAATTAAATGTTTGTAATATACAACACTCTAATAAAACATGAGAAAGTAAAGTATGAAAAAATATGTCTTTGTAAAGAATGATATTATGGAGATATTGAGGAATTGAAAAGTATTGTTCTTTAGAAATATGTTTTTTAAATGGTCATTATAGAAGTTTTTCATACACTTTAAAAGATTCATAATATACATATTAATGCCAAATATTCTTGGATAAATGTTAAATACAAAAATAATCAATTATCTTGAAAATTTTTCACTAAAGGAAAGTTAGATGCCTTAATATGAGATTGAGAATATGAGGATTCAGTGGAAAGAAAGAATGAAATCAGTTGAAGATGAAAAGATTGATCTTATCATAATTTTTCTTTAACTAGAAGTAAAACTAATAAATATGGAAGTGACTCAAGATGAGATATTCCAAGTTTCTAATAAAATAATTATTTCCAAGGATTCATCTAATAAGAGACTTATTTATAAAAGGACTCAATCTAGTGGTAATATGATCCAGATATTATCTAAGGATAAATATACTATAGGCTCATTGATGAAGATAACCATTTTTTATGATAATTCTATGTGTAATAATGATATTTTGGTGACTAGCTAAAATTAAACATTAAAATATGTAAAAACATTGGTGAAAAAATATTCTCATAAATCCTTTACGTCTTCAAAGATGGATTTGAGGAAGGGTGAAAATTATTTTTCCCTAATGAAATCATAAATTAAGAAATGTGCTACCCAAAAGCCAAAATATTTCAAAGATTTTTAGAATGTGTCACAGAAGTGGAAATCAAGATTTGTTGGATACTATTAATTTTCTGAGAATTTTTGGAATCCTGAAATTAATTTTTTGAACAATATGTTATTTTATTAAAATTATATAATGCTTTTATTTACGGGGACCAAATATGAAGAGAAGTAGAAACATAAAAAATAGAATTAGAACTCATAGAAATAGAATCAGTTTATCAAGAGATGATATGATTAATTTTAAAAGTTATGTGATTATTAAAATAAAAGTGATCATTATTGTGATGAGTTCTAGTATATACGAATCATGCACAAATCATCTGTTAATGAGCGTAGAATACCAATACAAGAAGTGAATAAGGTAATAAATAAAGATGATAGGTCAGTCTTGTGTTTTAAACAAAATAAGAAATTTTTTTAAACAAAAAAAAATTCCATGATGTTTGTGAATAATTATGTGAAGAGTGTCACACCAAAGAAAATATGATTCTATTGTGGTAGAAAATGTGACATCATAGACCCTTGTGAATTGGACATGAACATTTATACTAATGGAAGAAATATAGATTCAAAGAATCCATCAATATAGAAGGGAAGAAACATGATTTATTTGGTAAAAGACATATCCAATAAAGAATATTAAAGGATTCCTAAAAAGAGTAACTTGACGAATTAAAAATGTGTGTGTGAAGGGTGTAATATATATGGACATTCTGGTAACAGATTTTTGACATGGTTACCTAGAAATGAAGAATTATTAAATAAGAAATGGAAAGAACTTGTGACTTATAGTGTTGGGAAAAAGAAGGCTACACACAAATTCTTAGCATGTTTTTAAAGAATTATTGATCATATAGCCAGAATATTTGGAAGAGGAAAGAAAGGTGGAATAAGAAAATAAAATTGAAACTACTTTTCTAGGTAATTAGAATGATCCATCTTTATCTAAGAAGATAGATGGGTTGATAAATAACACTCAACCTTATTTATCAATCTAAGGAGCATTGAAGAACCCCATAATTACCATATAAACATAGTGTTTGTTTTTATTATAGGGAATTGAAGGTGAAGATTAAATTCAAGGGGAGACCTAAATTTGATAAAATCTATGAACATATTATAGTTATGGAGTTCCCCATCACAAAATACTATTGGTATCATTTTATATTTTTTCTACATTTAAAATAATCCCAGAATATGAATGGAGTTTATTCTTAATGAAAACCAATCATGATGAAGGAGTATTAAGTGTATCTCTTAAAGAGGAGACCAAAAGATCAACAAAAATATTTTTTTATCTCAGTTGATATCATATGGATATAAAAAGTTTAGTTGAGGTATGAATCAGATAATTCTAGCTGTCAAAAATCTAAATGTAGAATCATGTCATCATTGAGGTATGTTGGTTACATTATCTTATTTTCATTTTGAAAAATTTATTCTAAAATGGAGAGAATTATTACTTGATGACAAAAGGGGAAAAAATTTGATAAGGGGAAATATATTATTTCACTTGAATGTTTTAATTTCTTTTATGAGATGTATGAAAGATACTAGTTGATTTTTTAGAACAATTCACGATTATAGGTTTTATTGTTGGTACCACATGCTGGAAACATATTGAAAAAATTTATGTTAAAATTGATCACTCTTGTTTTCTAAAAATATAATATATCTCATAGACTTGTAGTTGATTAATTTTATATATTTTCTAATCTAGTGGTGCTTCCATCCTTATCTAGATTGAATAAGTATGTAAGTGTCATAAGAGAAGAGGTTGTTCAAAAAATTTCAATTTGGGAATGGAGAATTATTTCCCATAATTATATCTATGGATTTACTTCCAATAAGGGGAAGAAGATACAATTGACTTCTAAAATGGAGTGGTTAGTGAGAAAACAAAGGGAGATATCGAATAACCAAAGTATCTTGTTGAAGTTGATTTTTTACAATTAGTTAAGAAGATGAAAATTCAATGAGTTTTTTTACATTGATGATTGAAGAGCTGATTAGTATTTCATAAAACATGTGTCTTTGGTTATTTGATGTGATAAAATGATTACAACAGTTTTTAAAATAGTCCCTAAAAAAATGTTTTTATTTTTCATGAGGTTTTGAGTATGGTTTTTTTGGCATATTTGAATAATATTTCTTTGATTGGCCTTTAATAAAAATTTATCCAACCACACTAGTTAGCTGAGGGAACCACACCACTATAGAGTTGGTAAGGCGCAGCGTCATCCAAGAAATCATAGTGATAGGTGGTTCTTGAAGCACACCCATAGAGGCTCATGGTAGGGGCGACAACCCACCATGCGAGGAATCATGATAGCATAGGTGGATTCCAACATTAGGAAATGCTAGATTGTCATAGGAGCATTCGGTAATCATTTTGGGCCATGTTGGGATGTGGGTTGTTTAATAAAGGAGTGCCTCAAAACTTTCCTTTTTTATGTGGTATATCTATGTGCGGTGTACTATTAATCATCTATTGAAAATCTGTAAATAAAGATTTTCGTCTAATTCGATCTATCCCAGTCCTCCGGTCGACTCTAGCCATGTCTTCTTCTTTAGCGAGCTTCATCAAAGGAGATTTTGTTCATAAATATCTTCATGTTTCAACTCTAATTGATCCATCAAAAGCATTCCAGAACCATTTATTTATCATGTGTATTTGAAAATGATTATATAATCATGAAACTATATTTTCATGATTTATCAAATATCAAACTGATGAGTAAAATTGAGGAGTAAAATACGTTTTTGTGGTGATGGTGATTTCTCATAGTCAAACAATGTATGAGATGAGGAAGTTCTAATGATCTCGAGTCAATGATAGTTGACTATATGTATCTTAGGGTGATTTTATTTGGATTATAATATTATCTCACATCATAGAGAGGTTTGAGAGAGAGAAACAAATAACTGTGATTCTTCTGGGTTCATGAAAGGAAGTGGATTCACACTATTTCTATTTGCATGAAGAAGAAGAGAACCCGTGAGGATATGCTTGGAAAATTCATTCTATTTTGTGATGTTATGAGATCCACAAAGATTACTGAGATACTTCAACTTATGAATTCTGGGTTTTCATGATTCACACAAAGAACCGACACCTGTTCCTACTTGAATGAAGGGTTTAAGGACCCGAAAGACAGTGTATACATTTACTATGTCTTGTGAAGAAGAAATTGTGTACATCAAGCATGTAACCATTAATATTTTCATAAAATAAGGAATAAGTGGAAAATTTTTGTATGAAATATAATATTTTTATAAAATAGTAGAATATATTGAGGTAGTGTGCATTGAGAAGCAAGCATGGTAGTCTAAGATCTTTGTGAAATGATGTACATGTAGAAGTTTTCATGTACATATATTAAATATTGATTGTAATGTGTGAATATTGTTCATTTTTTTGGTTTCATAAGTTTATAATACCATGAATTTTATTTTATAAATACATAAAGGTTGAAAAGAGCACATGAAATATATATTTCTTGCTCAATGTGTAATATGGTTGAGACTAAATCTAGAGAATTATTTTTTTAAAATTTTATATCTAAGTTATTTAGTGATCACTGAGGCTAGGTCTTTAGTAGAAGAAAAAATATTTTCCTTACTAGTGTTGTACTAAGGTAGATGACCATCTACAGGTGATCATAAATTGTTTAAGAAAGACCGGATTTAGTGAAAAGGTTCTTGAATTGTACAC
This sequence comes from Viscum album, assembly GCA_963277665.1. Taxonomy (NCBI): domain Eukaryota; kingdom Viridiplantae; phylum Streptophyta; class Magnoliopsida; order Santalales; family Viscaceae; genus Viscum; species Viscum album. Next base: position 52,756,264 of record OY728153.1, on the reverse strand, counting down.
ATGTCAGTTTGACCCAGAAATCTTATGGAGGATTATTAAAACATAATCCTATCAGTGGATCATATCTTGTGTGACCTAAGACAGTGGAAGTCTTCAATGGGACTCTAAAGCAGAAGAAGCCTCTAGAGGGATTCCAGATAAGGTCAATGGGATACTGGTAACACTATGGGATATAGTACAAAGATCCTTTTATAGGACCCCAGAGTCACTTATATAGGTGGTAACTTATGATCTCTAGTGGGAATATATTTTTGAACACTGTGGGACTCAGTGTTGAAGAGAATGCGACTTTTCTTGGTTATAACCATCTTCATATAGTGAATAATCATAAACTAGGGTATATAATAAGTTGTAGAAGATAAATTGCTCTTAGTACCAAACGTTGTAAAAAATAGTGTGAATTGTGTTTCATATAATTTATTCATTGAATACAGGATTCAATCATCATGATAGGTGATAGTGGTTTGAAGGGGTCTAAAGAAAAGAAAATTAATTTATTAAAACAAGTCACACCTAATTCAGTCCCCCTCTTTGGGTGACATCATAATCCATTTAACAATTTAGGATCCAAAACTAGTGATAAATAAGGATCCACAATGATTCCTTCCCAAAAATCAAAGAAAATAAATTTTTTTACCTTATAATAATCTCCAAGTAAGAAATATTAATAAATTATATTAGAGGAATGAATTACCTTTTATAAAATCTGGAGCACACAAAATGTATCTTAGAACACCATTATTTTAAAATATGAGATAAAGGGATGAGAATTAAATGTTTAATATAGATAAATCAAGTTAAGAGATTCATTATGACCTTTCATTATGATCACACATGTCTAGAGTAACCAAACCATAAGTTCAAGTACCCATTTTGTTGTTTCAAATTTCAAAAAACCCATAAACATACCATCATCCCTGATTGGGTGAAATATTTTAAGCTATTTTAGGCATAGGAATAACCTCTGAACCACCTTAATGGGGCTTTGTTGTCTATTATGGATAGGGTGACCAAACACATGCCACACCCTAGTCCACACCCAATGATGCTAATTTTGGCATAGAACATTTCACACAAGTGACACCCAGTTGAAAAATGACTTGGACTAGGTTGGGGTTCAACCTATTTTTGACTAGAAAAGTTAAAAAAACAGTTTTGAGCCATTAAAATCCTCCAACTCTCTTGAAACCAAGATTATCCAACTTAAGGATCAAAAGAGAATAATGTAAAAAAAAAGAAAAAACTGAAATAAATAGTTATGGTGTTACATGAACTATCATCATGAAATGCTATAGGACTAATGATAATATTTACTGGTTGACAAAAATGATAACACCTATCTTATGACATTTGATGGGGAGAAAATATTGTGCATTGAAAGATTAGTCTTATTCACAAAAAACTTGGAGAACTTATATAAGTTAAAAGATATAATGGATATTCTAAATCTGTAATGTGAAAATAAAGGAAAATTTGGTACCTGTATACGTGTTAAAATGCTTCAATATTTATATAGAAAAAAGAAAAAATGAGATTCAAATACACTCGATGCTATTCAAATTTATGTGCATGGCCTAATAAACATAAATTAGACATATAGAGAAAGATATTATATTCAATTTATTGACAAATTTAGAAGAATGACATGATTCATGTTCATAAAAATATATTGAGAGATCATGGGAAGTATGAAAGGATATCTAAGAGGAGTTTAAAATGATATTTAGTTCACTATTAAAATTCCAAATTCTAATAATGAAAAAAACACCCATACATTGAGTTGTAGAACTATATTAAGTATTATGAAATTAAACATGAGGTATCATTGATAATAATCCAACAACAAAATGGGTTATTAATCTAATAAATCAATAGTTGAATAATATAACCAAAACATCATTGATTAAGAGTTGAATTTCTCATCAATACTATAAAGAGGCTATTAAATTTTCAATGTACACTAAAAACTAGAAAATTCAATGTTTGGGAGATGAAATGGAACTATATTAAATGTGGGATGATAGGAAGTCTACAATAAATCACTTTCTTGTTTTTGGAATAAAATTTTATATTTAATAGAAATAAAGAAATCAGAGAAATTATAGATATGCAGTAGATGATAGAATATTTCTTGGAGACTTAATGAAAAGAAAGTCTTACAAAATCTACAAAAAATAGGTTTAAAAAATTATGGATAGAAATTATATTAATAGAACTGATAAAAAAATATACAAGAAACACGATATATTCAAATTCTAATGTGTTTGGTGAAGAATAACATGAAGAAAAAATTAGATCAATCTAAATACAGATATAAGGGAAGAATGATTAAATTTTCATGAATTCCAAAATGATGAATATTTAGAGGTTGAATCAAAGGAGGAAAGGGTTAGTGAAGAAATTCAACCTATATAAAAAAAGAAATATAAGAGAGTATATTGATCCATCTAGGGTTATTGGTATTAATTTTCTCTAACTAAAAAAGGAGAATAATGTTTGTAGAGCATGATTATCTAATTTCTATAGTGGATCCAACATCTTTTAAAGAAGTTGTAAAATATGAGTCATTGATCAAATCTAGGAATGAATAATTGGATTATATTGACAAAAACGTGGGTTTGGAGATTTTGAATAAGTTATAAAATCACAATGTGATTTGGATTAAATAGGTATTTAATAGTAAGTATGACAAAAATGGAAATTTGATTCTAAATAAGGCATGTTTTGGGTAAAAATGTTATACACAAATCAATGGTGTGGATATTGATGAAATATTTTCTCTAGTGTCTTGAATCAATTCCATATGGATATTAATGGTAACAAATACTAAAATAGGATTAAATATATATCAAATGGATGTAATTTTTTTATTGAATTATATGATTCAAGATGAGGTATATATCAAACAACCCATGGGTTTCTTGATTAGAAATAATGAAACCAATGTGTGTAGATTAAAGAAGTCTGTTATGTTCTAAACTTGGTTCTAATAACATTGTATGATTAGCATGAATCATACTTAATAATGTTGTAATTTAAAAGAGTTAGAGTAGATCAAAATCTTTATGTAAAAACATCATAGGAATAACAGTTCATGGTGTTTATTTATGCAGATGATATCATATTTGGTGGATGTAAAAAAAAATTCAGTAGAAAATTTTGCAAGAATTATGAGGAAAAATTTTGAGCTCTATGATTTTAAAGACAACATACTTTCTCAGTATAAAATTGATTTAGAATGAGTGATATAATTTTATATCCTACTAAACATAGTGAAGAGAGATACTAGAAATATTTAATATGAATGATTCCAAACTAACATGAACTCTGATTGTAGTTGGTAAAAATGTTCAAAGCATAAAGATTGGAAATCTATGGATCCAAACTTTTACATGAGGATAATTAGATGTTTTCTATACATGCCTACAAACTGGCCAGATATAGTCTTTGGAATATGATTAGTGTCTCATTTCTAGATTAATATGAAGGAAGAGCCTGTTGATGTAGACAAACACATCATAAGATACATTAAAGGTAATATTAATTTTGGATTAAAATTTGATTTTGGAAAGAATAATGAATTATAAACCTTTTGATGTATATTGGTCCAGATATATTGTGGATCAAAAATTTAAAAGCGGTGGTTCTTTCTTTATCGACAAATAATGTGTGGGATATATAAGTAAGAAGTAAGAATATACTTCGCTGAGTATTATCGAAACACAATATATCTTAGTGAACAAGGAATTTCCTGAAATTGTGTGGTTGAAAAAAATGTTTAATGATATATATGAAGTAGTTAACCTACCTATGGTGATATTTTGTGACAATAAGAGTTATATTTATATGGTAAGTAATCTTGGACAAAATTATCATACCAAATATAATAAAATTTGGTATCATTTTATCAAATAGGTGTTAGAATAAGTTATTTTCACAATAGATCATGTTGAAACGAATGTGAAAGTGGTTTATATCATAAAAACCCATTTCCACAATATTTTTCGATAAGCATATGTTGAACCTAAATATTTAGCCACCTCCCCTAGATTACGGGGGTTCATAAGTTCCCCTCTCCCTGTTGTATATATAGTTACCCTAATTTTTTGTTACATTATTATTACATCATTTTAATGATATCCAACACAAAATAAATATATTACCATGACCCAAAGGTTTAGTTTTTAGGGAAAATTATGACCATGCATAACATTTAAAAAAAACACAAACATTTATTTAATTCATTCTTCTTTAGATTCTTAGTGGTATTCATATTATTCTAAGTACAAGTAATCACTTGAGGATATACATAAAAAAGGGGTGAAATAAAATCCCAGTAATAGGATATATAATAACATGAAACAATATAACATGGGGTGAGAATAATCATTATTATCACAACATATAAATAAAATCATAATCATGTTAGTAAGCATTAAGAAAATTCTTGGAATGTGGAAATGCATAAAAATGAAACATCATGACATAGTGGTAAACTACCACACATATTTTTGAAAAATATTGAATCACATTCTCTCATATTTCACTTTTCTCATGAGATACAACACATTACCCAATGAATTGGAGCACTATATAATTTCAGGTGCACCCATCACATCATAACATTTACATTGCACTATATAAGCCCAGGTGCACCCGTAACATCATAACATTTACAATATCCTGCATGAAACATATAAAATATATGATTATTGAATATAAAATAACCCTTTAAAAGGAATGGTTTTAATTCCATAATCATAAAATCATAAAATTTGGGTTCCCTAATGAAGGAGGTAATAACATAATTGAACCATCAACCTTGAGTGAAGAAGAAACAATCTCGAGAAGTAAAAGGTGTTTTTTAGGAGAGTTATTTTGGAAAAAAATTATGTTTGTCATAAAAACAAGTAGAAAAAAATATATAACCATGAAAAGGTAATATAATGATTAATAAATTATTTTTAAGGGATATCCATACTAAAATTGGTGTGAAATAAGGAAAACCCAGAGAAAGAGAGTGGGGTTCAAGGATTCCCCTTACCTTGTGTTTGAATGCTTCCTTCACTTTAATATTCTGTATAATCACATTAAATTATTTAATTAACGAATAAAAAACCTTTTGTACATGAATTTGATTCATTATGGTTTTATTAATTTTATTTCTAGGTTTTTATGAGTTATGGATTTTAATTTTATCGTTCTATAGCATTCGTTTTCATGGTTTATATGATTGGTTTTCCTGTATACATGAATGAAAGTTCACTTAAATTGGGGATACATATTTCAAATTTTTATTATCTATTACTAATGATCTTACAGAAGTTTAAACAATGTTATAAATAATTTATTTATATAGTGTATGAATCAATAAATAAAAGTTAATGATGATCACTTTAGGTTAATTTTGGCTGTTTTTCCATCACAACAAACTTATTTTTTTATCATTTACTATTTTGAATAAATGTTAGTTCTAGAAAGTAAATAGGATTATATAATAACCATTAAAATCTGTTTAAAATATTTAATGGTTTTTTAACATCTTGGAATGTGTTTATTAAAAAAAGTGCATTCCCTATTATGTCGGTAAATTGACTCGTCACTGGCGATGATTTACTTTTTATAATAAACTAGTGAGAGGGATAATTTTAGTGATGGATATTCAATTAAAATTATATAATTATAGAATAGGTAAGTTAATGGAATTATAATTCCATTTTGATGAAGGGAGGTGAGGATATGATAATAAAATAAATGAAATTTAAAGGAAATTAAAAGAAAAATAGAGAGGATTTACCTCTTGAATTATCCTCTTGAGATCCTCCACAAGGCACCAAGGATTGGTATTTTGATGAGAAAAATAGATCCTAGATATTGGGAAGGGGATAGGGAAGAGTATTGGGAAGAATATATTCATATATCAAAGAATTATAGGTGTGAGGAGAAGAGGGGGTGAGGGGTGGTATTTATAGTAGATGAAAGGAGTGTTTTCTCATTATTATATTCATTAGTTTATTATTTTAGCTCAAGATTATAAATAATTTGAGCTTTATGACTAAATATATTAAAATAATGAATCATAGTTCAAGATTTTGGGCTTATATAATCCTTACATCACCTATTACTCAATAATCCATTTATTTAGCTTTTATTGTGAATTATTATATCTTACTATTCATAAGAAATTCAAGTATTTGAGAAAAATCCCAAAAATTAACCCTAACCATTTTTCGATGTGAAATATTCAAAATTGATCTCCATTTTATGAAAATAATTTTATAAACATGATTAATTTAATTTTTAATTATAATTATATTTTACATGGAAAATACAGATTTTAAAAGTATAAGTGATTTTAAAACACTTTGAAAAATTACTTGAGGTCTCAAAATATTATCTTAAAAAAAAAAGATATCAAAATATTAATTTATGAATAAATTTTATGAAAATAAATTTTATTTTGATTTATTAAATCAATCATAAAAATGTGATTAAATATTTATGACTTACCAAAATTCAAACACTTAATTAATAATTTTTTAAAACATTCATTTACATAGATTATGATATAATTAAAACAAACTTTCATTTATAAGATTCCTGCATACTATTTATACACAAATGCCTGAGGTTGCCATTCATTTATCAAATTTAATATTCATAAGGCTCATATTACTATTTATATGGGTAACATTACTATTTCATTGGGTCAATTTACTATTCCCTAAAAATTAAGTTGATCCTATTAAACTATAAATAGCTTACTGATCGCAACCGTGTATGTCCAGCTTTTGAAATTGAAATCACAAAAGTGGAAAAATTAAGTTTAATGACTAGGTTATAATTATCTTCTGTAAATAGTTATAGTAACAAAGTATTGTTTCGTAGTGACCCAATTTTGTGTTCAGTACATTCTATATTAAATTTATTTGTAAATCGATGGCATGTTACATTATTCCCCATTATGAAATTTCACCCTCAAAATTTCTTTTTTACATTCTAAGTTAAAAACAAGTGAGGGTACTTTTACTATTTACATACATTGCATATAAAATAAAAAATATATAATTATCTTGGATTTAATATATATCTAATTATTATATAAAAATGTAACATTGAATATAGAAGGATAAAATTATAAACGATAATTATATACTAAATTATGATTCCCAAGGTTTCAATCTAGGATGTCCATGATATATTTCCTAAAAAATATTATTATGGGAATTTTCTAAAGAAAATATTCTTGGGTTCTTAATTATACTTAGTATCATACTAAAGGTTCTCACTAAGTTTCTCTAATCATAATTCCCAATTTAACTAAACAATGTTCGGATACCAACTATAGAGACCTTGTTTTTTCTTACATTACTATTACAATATTTTAAGGATAAACAACATAAAATCAATAAATGACCACGATAAAAAGGTTTAGTTTCTTTAAAATGATAGGAAAATAAATAAAATTTACAAAATAAAACCGAAACATTTATTTAATTACTTCTTCTCTAGCTTTTTAGAGGCCTTCACATTCTTCTTAGTACAAGTATTCACCTGAGGATATACTTCAAAAATGGGCAGTATAAAATCCCATTAAGAGGATAGAAAAGAAAATGAAACAATATTACATAGGTTGAGAATAATAATTATCATCATATAATAGGTATAAGATCAAAATCCTGAGAGTAAAAATTAAAAAAGTCTTGGAATGTGTCAATGCATAAAAATGAAACATCGTGTCTTAGTAGTCAACAAAAACACATGGTTGTGAAAAAAAGATTGCATCATTTTCATATATATTTAACTTTTATCATCACATAAATTACATTAAAAAATCATTGGAGCACAATACAATTCCAGGTACACTTGTCACAACATAAAATTTACATTGTGCTATATAATTCTAGGCACACCCATTACATCTTAAAATTTACATTATCATGCATGAAAAATAGAAAATATATCAATATTGAACATCAAATAAACCATGGAATGGAAGGAGTTTAATTTAAAAACCATTAATTCATAAATTTTTCATTCCCATATTTAAGAAATAAGGAAATACTTGAATCATCAACCATGAGGGAAGAAGAAACAATCTCGTGAAGTAAAATGTGTGCTTTTTGGAAAGAAAACTTCTTTTGGAAAACATTGTTTTTATCATAAACTCAATTAAAAAACACATATATCAAATAAAAGTTAAGATAATGATGAAGAAATTATATTTACGTTATATCCATATTGAAAATGTGGTGAAATATGGAAAACCCAATGAAAGTGAGTTAGGTTCAAGAATTCCCCTTACATTGTGTCAGAATGCTTCCTTCACTTTAATATCATGTATAATCACTTTATATTCATTAATTAAAAAATATATAACCTTTTATAAATTAATTTGATTTATTATGGTTTTATTAAGTTCATTTACGGTATTTTTATGTGTTATATAGTTTAATTTCATCTTTCAGGAGCATTCGTTTTCATGGTATCTATGATTGGCTTACTTGTATACACGAATGAAAGTTCATGTAAATTGTGGATAAATATATGGAATTTTTATTATATGTTATTATTGATTTTATATAATTTTATATTATCTTATAAATAATTTGGTAATTTATAATGAGGATGAATCATTATATAAAAGTTAACGATGATTGCTTTAGGTTAATTTCAGTAGTTTTTCGCTCACAACGAACTTGTTTTGTTTTACTATTTTGAATGATTTATAAATGTTAGTTATAGAACATAAATTGGGTTGTATCATAAGCATTACAATATTTTTATACCATTCAATGTTTTTTATTAAAACCCTTGAAGTCGTTTAAGGAAAATGAAAGTGCATCGCGTTTGAGGTTGGTAAATTGAGACATCACAGACAATGATTTCATTTTTATAATAAAAGAGTTAGAGGGAGGATTTCAATGATGGATATTACATTAAAAATATATAATTATATTATATGTATGTTAATGTAGTTATCATTCCCTTTGGATGAATGTATGTGAGGATATAATAAGAAAATAAATGAAATTAAAAGGAAATTAAAAGAAAAACAGAGAGGATTTATCTATGGAATTCTCCTCTAGAGATCCTCCTCAAGGTGCTGAGGATTGGTCTTTTGATGAGGAAAAGAGATCCTAGACATGGGGGAGGGTCTAGGGAAGATTATTTAATAGAATTTATTAATGTTTAAAATCTTGAGAGGTGCGAAGAGTAAAGGGGGTGAGGTGTGGTATTTATAGTATATGAGAGGGGTCTTTTCTCACTATTATATTCCTTATATTATTATTTTTTCTCAAGAAAATTAATAATATCAGCCTTGTGACAAAATATATTAAAATAATGAAGGATAGTTTTATAATTTGGGATTAAATCATCCTTACATCACTTATGACTCAATAATTCCCGTATTTATCTTTTATTGAGAATTATCGTGTTTTACTATTCAAAAAAAATCAAATACTTTAGAAAAATATAAAAAAATCACCCCAACCATTTTTTGATGCATATAATTAAAAAAAGAACTCCATTTTAAAAAAATAATTTCTAAATATGAGTAATTTATTTTTTAATTGAAATAATAATTTACATGGAAAATATAGATTTTGAACTTATAACTGATTTTATAACACATTGAAAAATTACTTAAGGTCCCCTAAAATTATCTTCAAATTATAAGAAATAAAAATATTAATTTTTGAATAAATTTTATGAATATAAATTTTCTTTCAAATTATTTTATTAATCATAAAAATGTGATTAAATATTTATGACTTACAAAAATGCCAACACTTAATTAATAATTTTTTAAACAATTATTTACATAGACTATGATATAATTATACATTACATTCATTTATAAGATGCCTAAATTTTATTTATACATTCATGAGTGATGTTTCTATTCATTTGGCTTATTTACTATTCATAACAGTCATATTAAAATTCATAAAGGCAACATTACTATTCCATAGGGTCAATTTACTAATTACCAAAAATTAAGTTGATCCTATCAAACTCCCAATATCACACTGATTGCAACCATGTTTGTCCATTTTTTGAAATTCAAATCATAGTAATGGAAAAATTAAGTTTAATAGATAGGTTATAAATATTTCATTTAAATAATTATAACAAAAAATTGTTTTTTTCATAGACACAATGTTGCGTGCATTACATTCTATATTAAATTTATTTTTAAATACTTGGTGTGTTACATTATTCCACCCTTATGAAATTTCACCCTGAAAATTTCATTTTACATTTTAAGTTGAAAACATGTGGGGATGCTTCTCCTATTTCTATACATTAACTATAAAAAAATTAGTTGGGATTTAATATATATCTAATTATTTTATATATAAGAAATAGTAAACATACAAGGATGAACTTGTAAAGGAAAAGTATATCCTAACTTATGATTCCCTAGGTTTCAATTAAGGTTATTCATGATATATTTCATAACATATATTCTCATTGGAATTTTATAAAAGAAATATTCTCATGTTATTACTTATACTTAGTCTCATATTAAAGGTATTTACTAAGGTTCTCAAATCCTAATTCACAAATTAACTAAATTGTGCTTTGATACCAAATATAGCGACCTTACTTTTTATTACATTAATATTACATCATTTTAATGATAAACAAAATGAAAGTATTAAATGACCAGGAACCAAAGGTTTAGTTTCATAGAAAAATTATGACCATACATAATATTTACAAATTAAAACATAAAAAATTATTTAATCCCTTCATCTCTAGATTCTTAGAGGTCTACACATTCTTCTTACTACAAGTAATCACCTGAGGATACAAATCCAAAAGTGGTGAACCCAAAGCTCAGTAAGAGGATAGATAATAACATGAAACAATATCAAATGGGTTTATAATAATAATTATCATAATATAATAGTAATAAAATCACAATCATTAGAGGAAGAATTTAGAAAAGTCGTGGAATGTGGCAATTCATAAAAATGAAATATCATGTCTTAGTGGTCAACTACAACACATATTTGTCAAAAATATAGCATCATGTTATTAAATATTTCAATTTTATCATAATATATATTACATTAACCAATTCATTGGATTGATATATAATTCCAGGTGCACCCGCCACATCATAACATTTACATTGTGCTATATAATTTTGTGTGCACCCGTCACATCATAACATTTACATTATCGTGCAGGCCACATTGAACATATATCAATATTGAACATAAAATAACCCATGGAAAGAAATGGATTTCATTTCATAATCAAACATTCACAAAATCTGGGTTCCCATATTAAATATGGAATAACATACTTGAATCATCAACCTTGAGTGAAGAAGCAACAATCTAGAGAGGTAAAATGAGTGTTTTTTGAAAGAAGTGTTCTTTTGGAAAACATTGTGTTTGTTATAAACAGAATTAGAAAACATATATATCCAATAATAGGTATGAAAATTATTAAAAAATTATATTTAAGGGATATCCATACTGAAATTATGGTGCAATAGGGAAAACCCAAAGAAAGAGAGTTGGGTTCAAGAATTCCCATTTCCTTGTGTCCGAATGATTCCTTCACTTTAATATCCTATATAATCAGATTAAATTCATTAATTAAAAAATAAATTACCTTTTATAAATGAATTTTATTAATTTTGGTTATATAAAGTTCATTTATTTTCTTTTGGATGAGTTATATAGTTTAATTTCATCATTCAAGAGCATTAATTTTCATGGTTTCCATGATTTGGGTTGCGTGTATACATGAATGGAAGTTATTGTAAAACAAAGATAATTATATGGAATTATTATTATATTTTATTAATTATATTAAATATGTTTCAATGATATTATAAATAATTTGGTAATATTTAATGTGGATGAATCATTAGATAAAAGTTAATGATGACCGCTTTTGGTTAATTTTGGCGGTTTTTCAATCACAACAAAATCATTTTGTTTTATCATTTAGTATTATGTATGAAAGTTAGTTAGAGAAAATTAAGATGGTTTTATCATAAAAATTAATTTTTTTAAAACATTTAATGGTTTTATTAATATCATTGAAGGTGTTTTAGGAAAATGACAATGCATTGGCTACGATGTCGACAAACTGACACATCATGGGTGACAATTTCTTTTTTATAATAAAATAGAGAAAGGGAAGAGTTTAATAATGGATATTCCATTAAAATTATATAATTCCAGTATATGTAAGGTACTAGATTTATCATTCCATTTTTATAAGGAAGGTGAGGAGAGAATAATAACATAAATTAAATTGAAAGGAAATTAAAAGAAAGATAGAGATGATTTACCTCCAAAATTATCCCCTTGTGATCCTCATCAAGGAACCTAGGCTTGGTCATTTGATGATTCCAAGAGATCATAGACTTGGGGGAGAGGCTAGGGAAGAGTAATTGGAAGAATTTAGGTAGGTTTAAAATCATGAGATGTGTGAGGAGAATAGGGGGCGAGGGGTTGTATTTATAGTGGAGGGAGGGGTGTTTTCTCATTATTATATTCATTAATTTGTTATTTTGGATCATGACTATGAATATTTTGATCCTTGTGACTAAATATATTAAAATAATGATTGATATTTTTATATTTTTTTCTTAAACCATCCTTACATCACCTATTAATCAATAATTCATGTATTTATCTTTTATTTTGAATTATCATATTTTACTATTCATGAAAATTCAAGTATTTTAGAAAAATCTAAAAAATTCACCCTAGCCATTTTCAATTTTGAGAATTAGAAAATGAAATAAAATTTATGAAAATAAATTTCTAAATATCAATAATTTAATTTTTAATTAAAATCGTCATTGAATTGGAAATTTCATATTTTAAAATTATACCAAATTTTATAATATATTGAAATTTTACTTAAGGTCTCATAAAATTATCTTAAAATCTTAAGACATAAAAATATTAATTTTTGAATATATTTTAAGAAAAAATTATTCTAAATTATTAAATTAATTATAAAAATGTCATTAAATATTTATGACTTATAAAAATTCCAACACTTAATTAATATTTTTTTAAAACATTTATTTACTTAGACTATTACATAATTATACCATAATTTCATTTATAAGATGCATAAATTTTATTTATACATCCAATGGTGATGTTACTAATCATTTTGATGATTTATTATTCATAATGGTAATGTTAATATTAATAAGGGTAATATTACAATTCTAGAGGGTAAATGTACTATTCACCAAAAATTATGTTGATCTTATCAGACTCTAAATATCATACTGATTTCAACTGTGTATGTCTGTTTTCTGAAATTCAATTCATAGAAGCTTTAAAAATATGTTTAACATCTGTGTTATAACTATCTCCTTTAAATAATTATATTAAAAAAGGGTTGTTTCGTGTTGACTTAGTGTTTCATGCATTACATTGTATATTAAATTTATTTATAAATCATTTTCATGTTACGATATTTCCCCCTTATGAAATTTCACCCTCAAAATTTTGTTTTGCTTTAAATGATGAAAAAATATGGGGGTACTTTACCTATTTACATTGATAGACTAGAAAATAAAAAAAGTATAATTAGTAGGGCTTGAATATATATAATTAGCATATAAAAAGGAAACATTGAACATATAGGGACTTACTTATAAAGGAAAAGTGTATCATAACTTGTGATTCTTGAGATTTCAATATAGTTTATCCATGATCTGTTTTCTAGCATATACCCTTGTGGGGATTTTCTAAAACAATTATTCTTGGTTTTTTACTTATTATTAGTCTCATAGTAAAGTTTTTCACTAATGTTCTCTAATCATAATTCCCAAATTAACTAAACCATGCTCTGATTACCACTATAGCGACCCTTGTTTTTCTTACATTACTGTTAAATAATTTTAATGACAAACAACATAAAATCATTACATGAACATGATACAAGGGTTTGGTTTCTTGGAAAAATTAGGACCATACAAAACATTTAAAAAATAAATCACAAACATTTTATTTAATTCTTTCTTCTCTGGCTTCTTATAGGTCTTCACATTCTTTTTAGTACAAGTAATAACCTGAGGATATACATCATAACAGGGTGGGCTAAAAGCCCAATAAGGGGATAAATAAAAAAATGAAAAAATATAATATGGGGTGAGCATAATAATTATCATTATATAATAGTAATAAAATCATAATCCTGAGAGTACGCATTAAAAAAGGTCTTAGAATGTGTCAATGTATAAAAATGAAACAACATGTCTTAGTGGTCAACTACATAACATAGTTGTGAAAAAATCTAGCATCATGTTAATTCATATTTCAATTTTATCGTGAGATACATCACAATAAAAAATTAATAGGAGAGCTATATAACCCCAGGTGCACCCATCAAATCATAACATTTCCATTGTAATATATAATTTCGGGTGCACCCGTGACAACATAACATTTACATTTTCATGCATGCCACAAAGAAAATATATCAATATTGAATGTAAATAATCCCATGTAAAGGAATGGGTTTCATTTCATAATAAATATTTCATAAACATTGGGTTCCCAAATGAAATAAGTACTAACATACTTGAATCACCAACCTTTAGTGAAGAAGAAACAATCCCGAGAGGTAAAAGGTATGTTTTTTGAAAGAAACGTTCCTTTGGAAAACACTGTGTCTGTCATAAACTCAGTTATACAACATTTATATCCTATAAAAGGTAATAAAATGACTAATAAATGATATTTAAGGGATATACATACTGAAAATAGGGTGATAAAAGGAAACCCCAAAGAAAGAGAGTTGTGTTCAAGAATTACCCTTATACTGTGTCTGAATGATTCCTTCACTTTAATATCATTTATAATCAAAATATATTATTTAATTAGAAAATAAAAAACCTTTAAAATATTATATTTATTCAATATTGTTTTATTAATTTCACTTATTGGCTTTTTGATGAGTTATAGAGTTTAATTTCATCATTCGAGAGCATTTGATTTCATGGTTTCCATGAGTGGTTTGCTTGTATATATGAATCGAGTAAATTATGGATAAATATATAGAATTTTTATTATATATTATTAATTATCTTAAATATGTTTAAATTATATTATAAATAATTTTTTATATGGAATGATGATGAATCATTATGTAAAAGATAAGGATGACCTCTTTTGGATAATTTTGGCAGTTTTTCGACCACAACGAACTCATTTTGTTTTATCATTTATTATTATGTTTAAATTTTAGTTCTAGAACATAAAGAGTGATGTATCATAAAAATTAAAATAATTGTAAACCATTTAATGATTTTATTTTCATTCTTCAAGGAATTTAAGGAAAATGAAAGTATATCGCCTAAGTTGTCGGTAAATTGACACATCGGAGGTGACCGATTTATTTTTATAATAAAAAAATAAAAATGGAGGAGTTTAATGATGTATAATAAATTAAAATTATAAAATAATAGTATATTTAGGTTACTGGAGTTACCATTATGTTTGTATTAATTGAGGTGAGTATAGAATAAAAAAATGAAACTGAAAGAAAATTAAAAGAAAAATAGAGAGGATTTACCTCTTGAATTCTCCTCTGGAGATCACCCTCAAGGAACTTAGGATTAGTATTTTTATGGAAAAAAGAGCTTCTAGACACGAGGGATGGTCTAGGGAAGATTATGGGAAGAATTAAGTAATGGATGGAATCTTTATAGGTGTAAGGAAAAGAGGGGTTGAGGGGTTGTATTTATTGTAGAGGGGAGGGGTGTTTTCTCATTATTATATTCATAAGTTTTTTATTTTGGATCAATACTATGAATAGTTTGATCCTTGTGACTAAATATAATAAAATAATGAAGGATATTTCAATATTATTTTCTTATATAATCTTTACATCACCTGTGACTCAATAATTCATGTATTTAGCTTTTATTGTGAATTATCATACTTTTCTATTCGTAAAAAATTCAATAATTTCAGAAAGATCCCAAAAAATAACTCTAACCATTTTTCAATGTGTATAATTAAAACTTGAACACTATTTTATGAAAATAAATTTCTAAATATTTTTAATTTAATTTTTAATTAGAATAATAATTTACTTGGAAAATACAAATTGTAAAATTATAACAGATTTTATAACATTTTGTAAAATTACTTAAAGTAAAATAAAATTATCTTAAAATCATAACACATCAAAATATTATTTTATGAATACCTATTATGAAAATAAATTCTCTTTAAATTATTAAATTAATCATAAAAATGTGATTAAATATTTATGGCTTACAAAAATGCCAACACTTAATTAATAATTTGTTTAAAAAATTTATTTATTCATTTATAAGATGCATTAGTTTATTTATAAATTCATGGGCGAGGTTACTATTTATTTTGATAATTTACTATTCATAAGGATCATATTAAAATTTATAAGGGTAACATTACTATTCTATAGGGTCAATTTACTATTCACCAACAATTAAGTTGATCCTATCAAACTCTAAATATCATACTGATTGAAACCATGTATGTCCTTTTTTTAACATAAAATCACAGAAGTGGAAAAATTAAGTTTAATGGATATTTTATAAATATCTTCTTAAAATAATTATAGTATCAAAGTGCTTTTTCATAGAGACTCAGTGTTGTGTGAATTACATTATATATTAAATTCATTTGTAAAACCTTGGTGTGTTACATTCTTCCCCCCTTTTGAAATTCCACCCGTGAAATTTTGTTTTACATTCTAAGTTGAAAATAGGTGAGGTTACATCTCTTATTTCCATCCATTTACTAGAATAAATTATAATTTGGTATTCTTGGATATATATCTAATTATCATATAAAATGGAAACATCAAACATAGAAGGATAAACTTTTAAAGGAAATGTATATCCTAACTTGTGATTCCCTAGGCTTAAATATAGGTTATCCATGAGCTATTTCTTAATATATATTCTTATACATAGTCTCATACTAAATGTTTTCACTAAGGTTCTCTAATCCTAATTCCTAAATTAACTAAACCGTACTCTGATATAAACTATAAAAACCCTAATTTTTCTTACATTACTATTACATCATTATAATGATAAAAAATAAAATAAAATAATTACATGAACAGGACCCAAAGGATTAGTTTATTGGTAAAATTATGACCATAGATAACATTAAAAAAATAAAAAATAAACCTTTATTAAATTCCTTCTTCTCTAGATTCATAGAGGTCTTCACATTCTTCTTATTACAACTAATCACCTAGGGATATATATCAAAAAGGGGTGAGAAAAAATTCAAGTAAAAGGATAGATAAAAGCTTGAAAAAATATAACATTGGGTTAGTATAATCATTATCATCATCGCATAGTCATAATATCATAATCATGAGAGTAATCACTAAGAAAAGTTTTGGAATGTGGAATTGCATAAAAATGAAACATCATGTCTTAGTTGTTAACTACAACACATAGTTGTGAAGAAAGACATCATCATGTTCACACATATTTAAATTTTCTCATTAGATACATCATATTACCCAATGAATTTAAGTTCAATATAATTATAGGATCATCCATTATATTATAAGATTTACATTTTACTATATAATTCCGGGCACACCTATCACATCATAATATTTACATAATCATGAATGACACATAAAACATATAACAATATGGAAAATAAAATAACACATGGAAAGTAATGTGTTTAACTTAATAATCATACATTCATAAAATTTGGTTTACCAAATTAAATATGGAATAACATACTTGAATCATCAACCTTGAGTGAAGAAGAAACAATATCGAGAAGTAAAAAGTGTGTTTCTTGAAAGAAGAGTTATTTTTGAAAACATTTTGTTTGTCATAGAATCAAGTAGAAAACATGAGTATCCATAAATGGTAAAATAATTACGAATAAATGATATTTAAGGGATATCCATACTGAAAATGGGATAAGAGAGGGAAAACCCAAAGAAAGAGAGTTGGGTTTAAGAATTCCCCTTACCTTGTGCCTGAATGATTCCTTCACATTAATATCCTATATAATCACATTAGATTCATTATTCAAAAAACATTTTATACATGAAATTTATTAATTATGGTTTTATTATGTACATTTATAGGTTTTTGGATGTTAGATAGTTTAATTTCATCATTCAGGAGCTTTCGTTTTCATGGTTCCCATGATTGGTTTACTGGTATACCTGATTGGAAGTTTGTGCAAATTGTAGATAAATATATAGAATTATTATTATATGTTATTAATGACCTTACATAAGTTTAAATTATCTTATAAATAAATTTTTTATATTTCGTGAATACGAATCATTTGATAAAATTTAAGGATGACCACTTTTATTTAATTTTGGCTTTCTTCGATCAAAAAAAATTCATTTTGTTTTATCATTTAGTATTATCTATAAATTTTAGTTATGTAAAATAAATAGGGTTATATAATAAAAATTAAAATTTGTTTTAAACCATTTAATTAGTTTATTATCATCCTTGAAGGCATTTAAGGAAAATGAATGTTCATCGTCTATAATGTCATTAAATTGACATATCACGAGCAACAATTTCATTTTTATAATAAAAGAGTGAGATGGAAGAGTTCAATGATAGATATTCCATTAAAATGATATAATTATAGTATATGTAAGGTATTGGAGTTATCATTTCATTTGAACTAAGGTAGGTGAGGAGATAATAATAAATGAAATGAAATTGAAAGGAAGTTAAAAGAAAAATATAGAGGATTTAACTCTTGAATTTTCTTCTTGAGATCCTCCTCAAGGCACCTAGGCTTGGTCATTTGATGAGAACAAGAGCTCTTGGACGTGGGGGAGGGGATATGGGATAATATTGGAAATAATTTACGAAAGGTTAAAATATTAAGAGGTTTGAGGAGAAGAGGGGGTGAGGGGTGGTATTTATAGTGGCGGAGAGGGGTGTTTTCTAATTATTATATACATTAGTTTATTATTTTTTCTCAATACTAGGAATAATTTGATCCTTGTGACTAAATATATCAAAATAATGATGGAGAGTTCTATATTTTTGGATTACATCAGCCTTACATCACCTATAAATCAATAATTCATCTATTTAGCTTTTATTGTGAATTATCGTATTTTACAATTCAGAAAAATTCAAGTATTTAAGAAAAATCAAAAAAATACACCATAACCATTTTTTGATGTATAGAATTAAAAAATGAACTCCATTTTATGAAAATAATTTTTTAAATTTGTGTAACTTAATTTTTAATTAAAATCATCACTTACTTGGAAAATATATATTTTAAAATTATAACTGATTTAAGAACACTTTGAAAAATTACTTAAAGTCACATAAAATTATATTAAAATCATAATAAATCATAATATTAATTTATGAATACATTTTATGAAAATAAATTTTATTTTAAATTATTAAATTAATCATAAAAATGTGATTAAATATTATGACTTACAAAAATTCTAACACTTAATTAATATTTTTTTAAAAAAATTTATTTACTTAGACTATGATATAATTATACGATACATTCATTTAGAGGATTTATAAATTTTATTAATACATTAATGGGTGAGGTTACTATTCATTTGGCCAATTTGCTATTGATAAGGGCCATATTACTATTAATAAGGGTAAAATTACTATTCCATAGGGTCAATTTTCAATTCCCTAAAAATTAATTTAATCCTATAAGACTCTAATTATCATACTTATCACAACTGTGTATGTCTGTTTTTTGAAATTCAAATCACAAAAGTGGAAAAATTAGGTTTAACTACTAGGTTATTACTATCTCATTTAAATAATTATAGTAACAATGTTTTATTTTTTAGAGGATATCTGTTGCATGCATTACATTATATATTGGTTTTATTTGTAAATCCTTGGTGTGTTATAGTATATATTACTTAAACACTTTATTCACAGTTGATCAGTTCTATATTATTTGTGTTATTATCAAAGGGGGAGAATGTTTTGGGTGAAATTAAATGATTCTTATTTTTACCTTTCAATGAGCCATTTCAAAACATAAAATAACTCTCTCAATGGGAGATACTATTTATGGGGAAGGTATATAATGTATATGATCATATAGACAGGGGGAGATTCTATAATGTCTCAAGTCATGGATTTATCACTTGAATTATTGTTTTCTACACCGAGCACTACTAATATACACCTAGAGTGATGGAAGTGACATTATATTGTCATCTGAAGGGTGTAAGGAAGTGAATTTCACATTATATTACAAAAAAACTAATATAAGAGACTGTTGGATCCAAGGTTCTTGCAACTGCAGGACTTATGTTGTTTTTTTGTAAATCTATTTTTTGTGTAATCATGCAGTTTGATGTTCAAGGAGGTGGATGCTTTGAATAATAAGTCTAGATAAATATTTGAATAATGTTGAAGAAAATGGGAATGTTTTATAGTGTTTTTCAATTTTTTGGTCATAAAATCCAAAATTTAAGCTAGAAAATTCTTGTAGTCTTTTGATATTTTAATTATCACACAAAACATAAGTAATCTTATCATCACTTTAATTAAATAGATTATCATGCTGAATATAGCTTAACCTCTTATTAATGGCCATGCGAGGTAAATTTTCATTGAAAATAACTTGATAAAGAGGGTGTTAGGTGATCACATGAGAAACATTACATATAGAGGGATACACTAGTTTTGATAGAGAGTATTTCATTGTGTGATGAACATTGAACATATAAATCCTTATAAGTAACTTGACTACACCTGTTAAAAGGGATCAGGTGATCACATAATCTTGAATAGATCATGTGATGGGTTATTTGAAAACATATTAAGTGGAAATAAACTATAAGTGATGGACATAATTTATGGTAGGAGTATCAAGAAGAATTCATTGGAATCAAGAATCCATGAAGGAGTCATGCGATTCAGGTGAAGGATGTCATGTGATCCGCGGTCCAGTTCAGGTGTATCCTTGAGGAAGTGTTTTTGATGACTAACCGTATTTTTTGGAGTTATGTCATTTAAAAATCCTTTATAAATACCCACAATTCAGATTGTTAATTGGGTAATCTTGTTTTAGATAGCACAACATAATTTTGATGTTTTTTGAATAAGAAATGGGATCAAGGATTTGTGACCACATATTCCTTCTTTGTAATCCATTTTCAGGAAGGGAATCATGTAAGGAGTTACATAACAGCCATATGTTGAAGAGGTTAGGTAGCTGGAGTCAAGTGAATTAGACATACAAGAAGATATTATGTAGTGGAGTCTCACACACAAGGTCTCACACCCCGAATCTCTTGATTGGGGTTATGATATAGTGGATATGGAAAATGGGATATATACCTTCGGTCTTGTGAATAGTTTACGAGCAGGTAGTGATAAAGGGGGAGTCAATAGTAAGGAACCGAGGGAGGAAGTGAAATGTCCCTAAAAACATTGTAAAAGTAGTGATCCTAACATAGAGTTAACATGTATCAACAATTGTAATATACCTGATCCACTGAATCATAATTAATTTTGTTATGACTGACACAAAATCAGCGTCTTCTCCTTGGACTTTCCACTATTGGTGAACCATGTAAAAATTGTTTTGTTCTGTTTTACTTCTATATTGATTTATTTATTTAATAAATGTACATTACAATCAAAGAGGTTTAACTTGTTTTTTTTCAAAATACGAACAAGATCTAAAAGAAAAAGTATAATTTGGAATACACCTTGATTCTTCCCCCTTCTCCAGGTGTCCCAAGGTGAAAAATCCAAACCAAATAACATAACTGAGATATGTAGTTTCCATATATTATAAGGTTACTATCTATGATTTGTTTAAAATTTTGTTGGATCATCCAAACCATTAATTAAGTTTACATGAAAAGGGATGAAATTCATATGGTCAGTGTAATGTGAGGAATGTTTTGAGGAGATTAATAGAATATTGGTCAATGAACTTATTTTGAATCTACATAAGGAAATGAATGATTTTTAATATAAAGTGATGCATCAAAAAAATTATTAGTAGGTATAATATTTAAATTAAATATATAGAGGGACAATATATATGGTGATTGATGGGATATATATATGAATCAAATGAATATAAAATACAATTTCTCTTAATATGATCTCAATATAAGATAAATAAAAATGTCAGAACTACTCAAGTAATATGATTTCTCAATATAATACCATCCTAGGAAGCATACATGGTGGTTGATGACTAAAGTATGAAATATCATAGAGTTATGAAAACGATGAGGATATATAATAATCCTATATTCATGGATATGGAAAAGTCAGATATGGGAATCATTAAAAAAGGGGAAACATAACTTTTTTTCAAAATGATTTCCAAACAATCCTTTTAGAAAAGATAAAAAAATTTCAACATGAATTTAAGTGTTTGGAAAAGATAACTAAATCCACAAATGATGTGATATCAAAAGAATTCCATTATGAATAGGTTATGTTAAAGTTTGTTTGGAGACCATGTTATGAACATACCTTAGATAAAAATGTAATTGCTTGATGAAGAACATAGCTAAAACTTCTCTATACACCCTGGTAACATAAATATGCATAGGTATATAAGAGAAAAATTTTTATGGGAGGATTTGTAGTAGGAAATTGTGGATTATTTGTCTAGATTCATAGTATTAAAACTAGTAAATGATAAAAGAAGACATCCTAAAGGAGTCATGAACCTCTCTTAAAATAATGAAGAAGGGGAACAATTTTACAATGGACCTTTTCACTAGGCTTACGAAAACTTCTAAAAGGTATAATACTCTCTGAGTCATTGTGGATCACATTACCAAGTTGTAAAATATCATAGTAATTATGGGGGACTTCCCACATGAACACCTTTAATGACTCTATATCAATGATGTAGTAATACATTATGGTTTAACCTTATCAATTATATCTGATTTTAACCCTCAGTTCATATAGATATTTTGGAGGAGCCTATAGGAGGATCTTACCACTGAGATACATTTGATCATCAAATATCAGACAAAAACTTATGTAAATTCTGAAAGGACTTCTCGGATAATATAAAACATGCTAATATCACACTCTATTGACTTCCATGGTGCATGATATTAGTAACTACCTATTGTGGAATTCATATACAATAATAGTTTCCATATATATATCCCGATGATATCTTATAAGGAATTATATGAGAAGTGATATTATAATAAAACATTTTGGGAAGAAATTAGAGAAAGGAATCCAATAGGCACAAATCTTATAGAGGATACAACTGGGAAAGTACAGACTATTTAAATTCATTTTAAAGAGGCTCAAAGTAGACAAAAGTGCAATGTAGATAATTCGAGAAAGGATCTACAATTTCAAGAATTGTATATGTCTTAATAAAGGTATCTATATGGAAGAGAGTTATATTATATGTAAATAAGGTTAAATTAAATCGTTAGTATATTGAACCCTTGGAAATTTTGTAAATAATTGGAGTTGTGCCCTACTGTCTCTATGTTCTACCCAACCTCTCTAAAGTGCATAAAGTTTGCAATGCATCATTATTGAGGAAGTACATTATAGACCCAATGAATTTACTCACCACAAGGGGAATATAATTGGAACATGACATGAATTATATTGAAGAGTTTGTACAATTTTTTAACATTGGAAAGTAAGTGTTTCAGAATTAAAAAATATGACCGGTGAATGTGATTTGAGAAATCACAAGTTATAGGATGAAACAGAGCAATGGAAGAATAATTTTTTAATAATTACACACTTTTGTATATAACCTAAATTATATAAAATTTTTAGGATGAAATTATTTATAGGGGATAATTTAATACTAAATACCAAAATAGAGTAGGTAAACACTATATCTTGATAATAATTACACAATACAAACTATATAACAATAGAAGAATATTGCATTCATGTTTATAATTTAAATTTACAAATTATAGAATTTATATTTTTTAAAAAGTTTTTCATTTATGAATTTATCATTTTAAAATTATCTTAGGGTGATTTTTTATTGTTCAATTTTGTTAGTTGAATAGTGAAAAATAATTTTTTTACCACAAATATAAAATTTATATTAGAATGAAGAAGTGTATAATAACTTTTAATTATTCAAAGTTTTAAGAAGTAAATCTATATATTATAAAAATATTATGTTGAATTTTTATAACCTATAATTTACATTTCAAGGATATAACTAATAATTTATATTAAAAACTATTTTTAATATTTCATTTTAATTTAATATTATTTTAGAAAAATTAGGTTTTAGATTGATTTAGAAGAAACATAACATTTATCTCTTTTATAATACACTCATTTATGTCACACTCAATGATAAATTTATCGTAAACATAATTTTTTTTGATTAAAAACACACTTTTTCTAAAAATGGGTTTTTACAAGCACTATTTTTAAAATTAATTATTTCTACTCATAAAAAATTTATTTGATAAGATATTATTTAAATTTATAATAATTATGAAAAAATTATATAACAGGGCTATTTTTATTAGGAATTAAATATGAATTACTTAGTTTAATGATTAATTACCATGGTAAAAGTAAAATGGCAGTTTTAAAAGAATTAATTTTGTAAGAGTTATATAAATTTTATCTAAATAAATTATATTATTTAATTTTAAATTATTACCCTAAAATTATTTTAAAATTTATAATCAAAAATATAAACACTCATTCAGTAAAAAATTAATAGTATGTAATAATATAAACACCTAACGTATAAAGAGACATTTTCTATAATTGTTGTTCTGATGTATTATTTTTAATTTAAAAGTTAATTTTCTCACATTAAAAAATAGAATTAGATTAAATGAATTACAAATTTAAATTCTTAATTTCAAAATTTGATAATAGGGGTTATAATATATTTTTATTAATAAAATAATTGTTGTTGTTTATTTTTAATGAATATTAATAAGGGTAAAAATGGGTAATTTACATTTTTCAAATTTATAATAATTCAAAGGACACTTACACCTTCTATAAATAATTTTTTACATATAAAAGTAATAACCACATGTCTCACCTACCATACCATAGACAAATCAATTAACTCCCTTTTGATTTCACCTTTACCCTGCACTTAACATTAGCTTCGATGAAAATGTATATATTTTTTCACCTATAAAAATAGGACACTCCCACCCATTCTCTCATAACACTCCACCCAAAAGTAATTAATAAAAAAGTTCCATTCCTTTTCCCTCTATAAATCCATCATAAGGGGTTCCTAAGATTCTAAGGAGTCATTCTAAGCTTTATAAAGCTATATATCAGGCTAATAGTTTCCGATCCTTCCCTTTGATTTTTAATTGAAATTATTTTCTTATAATACCCTTTATACATATTTATTTGATTTTGGTTTCATGGTATTATCTCCCATTTTGTATTTTGTTAATGATATACTAATTTTCCTCTATCATTATAGCAGTTTTTTCTATGTTTTTATTATGCTGACATAAGGGTTCCCATTCTACGCCTTCCATTTTAAATTAAAAACATTTACTATAATTTAATCATGCTTGTAATTTTAGGGAATTATCACCATTTTGTATATTAACAATGAGATTTACTCTAACTAGATACTTTTACTAATCCGTTATATTGTTATAAATTCCTAAATTGTCTGTGTTTTCCCTAACAATAACATCACTTCCTTGATACCAACAAGTGGATAAAGATGTGCCACATATGGACCAAGGGGAAATTTACCTAAAAATGGATTTTTGAGTTCCAACTGAATATTCTCCCTAGTACATGATGAGTGGGCCAAAGACTACACTACTGGATCAAATCTCTTAGGGGATATTCTTTGGATAATCATATGTCTATTACAAACCATAATGAAGGGTTTTCATATCATTAGTATGGTCTCCTATTAGTGGAAATTATTAAATTTAATTACCACATTCTATTCACAACCCAACAATTTGAAAGTAAAAATCTCCAAAACCTTATCATTTATTCTTTGTTAAGGGTACTTCCTATTGCATTGAAAATACCCTTTAGTTTCATTACTGATTTTATATTGTTTAACCATCCACATTATTTATATAGATAGATTATGACTATGTGATTCCATTTATTAATTGGGAAAAAATATGTGTTTTGTATGTTAGTATATTAATAAAAATATTTATGGATTCCTAAGGAAAAGTTATTATGAATTTTATTGACATTAATATATCTTATATAGTGATTGAATTGGATGTAAATAAGTTATTAGTGGTGCCTAGCATTATATAGCCACTCAATGAATTTATTGGCATCATGAGACAAATTTTTTTCGGTATTTGGTTTATTCATACCCAGTGCAAGAATGACGTCTTAGCTATGGCCTTAATGAAAATAATGATTTCATGGTTATGAACTTGATGAAAAGAATAATGTATTGTACATGGTCTTGATGTTAAAGATCAAGATGTCCAATACTATGTATTCCATAACCATTAATTCATTTATTGTTATCTATGTGATTATATACATTGGTATGATACCCATGGATATTATTCATTTTCAAGATATTGATTATATGTAATTTTTATTAATTGTTCACTTTGGAATAATGTGTAAGCTGGTTTTGTAAGATTCCACAATAATTATACCCTTATTTATAATTTTATATCACCATTTTTATTTTTCTATTTCTCATGGGTTTCAAGAAGTTATTTATGAATAAATTAAATTATAAAAAAAATATTTTTTAAGATGTTTTTATGTTGTATTTTGATTTTCCAATGTAATATGAAAATCTTTAATAGTTCTTGTTTTCCAAGAATAATAAATTTTTCGATCTATTGTAATGAAATCCTTCAATTTTATACTAATGTAATAATGTAACCGATGTCCTTGGGTTACTGGATCTAGGGATTTAAATGGTTTAAAGAGATATGTGGATGATTTTATTACGATATGACATACCTTTCAGTGAGTGAATGATAACCATCAGGTTCCACTTATTTATTTCAACCTTTATATATTCCACTAAATAAATTAGAGGATATATCCATTTATTTTTTAAATGGATTACCTCATGCACTAAGAGGTTATGATTATATATGGGTGATTGTGTAACAGTTTATTATATTATCTCATTTTATACCCATCAAAAATATTTTATACATTATTTTAAATAGTCATATGTGTCAGTGGTAGTAAAATTTAACAGAGTGGATCGTTCAAATTTTTATCACAATTATTGGTTTTAATCTCATATGTAGAGGGGGATGAAATCATATTTTATTACTCAAATATATCTAGCACTATATTTAATTCATTGAGATATAATCAGATGGAGGTTATGCTTTTAAATTTAGAGGATATGTTACAAGAATGAATATAAGATTTTAGTGGCTAGTGTAATGAACATATGCCTTTTGTGGAGTTTACTTACAATAATAACTTCCATTATTCTTTTGTTATAACATCATGAGAGACATTAAATAGTTTTTATTATCTATATTAGTTGTTCTAAGAGGTTATTGTTGAGAATTTAGTGATTGTTCCTAATTAGGTGAATTGGATATTTGAGCATATTTAATTGATTAGAGAGTCCATTAAGAGAAAATAGGGTAGCAAAATTTATTATGTTAATCAAAGGAATTTAACATCGGATTTTGAGGTTAGATATGATTTTATTCAAATTTATCCATGGAATGGGTAGCAATAGTTTGGTAAAAGTAGTTGGTTATCTTTGAGTTTTATTTAGAATTTCATTATGTTATAGTATATTGGGGTCTTGGAATATATATTATTTCTTCATCCATATTTAGATAGGGTTTATTATTTTATATTTTGTTTCATATTTGAGGTGGTATGTGTTCAATCCCATACATGTGATTGAATGTGGAGAGTTTGATTTAGATGATGATACATCATTTATTGAGTACCAAATTGAGATTCAAGATGTATAGGAGTGTAATTTACATAGTTGTTCAATTCCTTTGGTTCATATGATTTAAAATCACGGTGGAGTTGAGGAGATTACCCGAGAGGATTCCAAAATGTGCTTTTATTTTTTTCTATTTATTTTTTTCTTTCCTTTTGGTAGTTGATGGTTTTTTAAACAATTTATGATTTTTTTGACGATATTGTCATTGATATAGGATGTATGGTTGAAAAATTAATTCAAAATTAAAAAACATAAAAATATAAACTTTCACGCTCATAAAGATAATGACCTTATAATTAATGGGGTTGCGATTGAGATATTTTTATGATAATGATTGGATTGTTATGAACTTTATCTTTACCACAATATAATTTTTTCATTGATTTATCTACCCATACATGAATTTATCCCCCATAGAGATTATATAACACTTTATCAACAAATATACAAATTTATAGGGATTACCCTTCTAAGGATACATTCAGTGAGCATACAATGATGATGTAATGATATACCAAAATCCAATAAATCACATTCACTATTGGGCTTAAGAAAGGACATAGAAAGAATAGGGTCACTCCCTTTAAAAAGGTATAAGAATGATGTACCAGATTCCAAGAGTTATCCCTAGTTCCTCCCCTTACACCTACGACTCAATAAAATAAAACAATTTCATATACAAGATAATATAATAATAGAACAACACCACCATTTCTTTTATCTCCCAGAATGTGGATAGGTAATCCTTGATCTCGTTCTGATCCTCATCCTTCACAATAATAGTGTGAATATTACCGCACCAATAAATTCACATTCCCTAATTGGATATTTAGGACATTTCTCTGGAATTAATCCTTTTATATAAAGTTAATAAATTATTTTTAATACTCACTTTTTATCAACTTTCTGTACATTGATCTCTTCTATCTCGGTTTTCTTACCAATTGTTCACTTTATTAAAAATGGAATCAATCAACTCTATTTATAGAAGTATATTATATCTATATCTACATAGTTTCCTTTCTTTAAAAAAAATATAAAATATCCTATTTTTCCTTTATTTAGTTATTTTATATTTCTTTATGCATCTTGGGCCAATCCATCAATTAATGTTGTGATGAACCGACCCACCAGGGCCCTCCTAGATGAAAAATGACCAGGTTACCACAACCCAAGACCACCTCCTTCAGCTAGGGACTGGCGACAAGTGTCAAGAAGGAATAAATAATATGGGATACCATTTCCTAATGTACATGTATGCATATACCCAACCATATCCATATAGAAGTACAAAAGAATAATAATAAAAGATAATATCATATAGAGTAAAATCCATGTATGTAAAAACCTCTAGAGAATATAAAATATGATGATTGAATAATTTTTAATGTAAAGGGAAAAAATACATTCCCAACCAAAAATTAAGTCTAAACTAGAAAATTATTGTAAAATGAAGAAAGATGATAAAAAATAACTTCTGATATCCAAGCCACGCCCACCATACAAAAAAAATGCACTAGAGAGTCCACAAAATTATCTAAAATCACCGTTTATGTATTCATCTTTTTCATAAGGCATTAAATGTGTGGGAAAATACCATATAAGGTTGAGTATATATTTACCCAAAAAGATGCCTGGAAGTCTAAAGATGGGTCAATAGAAGACATGATCAAAGTAGTCAGATCAATATATAGTAATAGGGAAACAAAACTCTATAAAAAAGAAAGAGAAATATATATTATCATATAATAAAACCTATCATTAGAGATTAAGGATATCCATCTCAGAACCTAACCTAGGATGATGAGTTTTCCTACAGATCCAAAGGTTCATCATCGATTCGCAGAATCTCATGTGTCTATCTAATGAATTCATGAGGAGGGCCCTCACCACACCACTAGTACACAACCCGATTGAGCGTAATGTTAAAATGATAGAGGAACCATGACCTAGTATGATAGGATAGTGCCAACTCTGAATATGTACAACAATTATGGAGTATAGGTGCCCTAGTGTTACAGGGGAGTACCATCTTTGCAAATAGAGGACCCATGCTCCAGTGCGATAAGTTAGTACCACATATGAGTTTATACAACAAGTATAGAGGATGAATTCCCCAATGTGAAATGATAGTACTATATCCATGTATAGAGGACCCACATCCTAGTAAAATAGGGGATTGCGACCTCTATATCTTTACAAAGATAATAGAGGACTTGTGAACTGGTACGATAGGGGAGTACCATCTCTATGAATAGAGGACCCGATCCCTAGTGCGATAGGGGAGAACCACCTCTATATTTTTGTAATGAGTATAGATGACCTACACCCTGGTGCTACATGGGAGTATAGTCTCCATAGATATCGGACCTGTTCACTACTTCAATAGGTGAGTACCACCTCTATATTTATATAATGAGTATGAAGGATCTACACCCTGCTACGATAGGGGAGTAATGTCTCCATGTGAAGTCTTGGATGATCCTACCTGACCACTACCATCGTCAATAATCACCTAAGGAGGAGTAATACTCATAACATCTCACATATTATCTCATAATCCACTATAAATTCCACCATCACATTTTACATGAAAAAAATCATAATTGACAACTCATGGTCCAACATACAAGTAAATAAAAAGAGATATGAGTGGTAGAAGTTTCAAAAAGAAGTTCATGTCTTGTATGGGGGTTCAGATAACATGTGACCACACCTCGTCACCTGAAAATGTCCTCCATAATAGATGAATCAATACCCATGTTGTACTACACGGTGTGTAAGGGTACTACATTGTGTATATCAACCTCTTAGGTATGATCCATGTGCTTCTAGACGTACTTGTGTCTGTTAATCCATTACCATGTACTTGGTAATTTACCTGGATGTGCCCTATTACTGGCCCATACAAGTTTACTCCCAGAGTACATGAAATGTTCCAGCACATGGGGTCCTAGGAGTATGAAATTGAAACATGACCTTATTTCTAAGGGAGGTTAACAAATTTTTTATCCTAGCCACATGATAAGTGATCAATATCTTCCCCAAAAACCAAGCAACCACAGCTGGGTAGGTCTACATGGAGTGTTCTTATCAGACTACACACCTTGTAGTCAATTTTTTATAAACTTAAGTCTCTTAAAACATTCCATAGATATTAATCTACCACAACCGAATCGAATATTTGACCAACCACTAATGGTGGTATCACTTATGCTTGTTAGTTTCAACCCTCCATTAGAGGAAAATCAAAATCCTATCATCTGTGGTGGTCTGTCACATGTCCTGCATGCCTCTTGTCAATAAATAACAGTTCTAGATCCTAGATTCAAGAGACTAATTACTAATATCCCGTAATTAACCTCAGTCCATATGAAAATCCTAGGTCCAATAATTGTTCACCCAACTTCCATGAATCTTGGGTTTAGATCACACTCAAACCCACCCCGACAAAGGCAAACCATGTCCCCATAGGACAACAGTGAAGAACATGAATAACGATGGGGGGAAAAGACCAATAAAAGGGTGATGAACAATATTGTACAAGATTTCTTGAAAAATAAACTTAAAGTAGATAAACTAGGGTGATATCATGGAATAAAAATAATAACAAATTGAGTAAATAATTTAATTTGACAGAGGGGCTCATTAGAAGGGTGTGCAATTGGTAATAAGAGATAAGAAGATCAAATTAAAAATTTAACAATTATCACAGGAAGTAAGAAACCATAATTTAAGAGTCTTACCTCAATATTTGATCAATATTTGGTGAATAATCCATTCACAAGTGATGAGGATGATCCGCTACATTCGCTACCCATCGACTCACCCCGATTTGATCACCAAGTGTCATCCAATCTTGATTCACTAATAAATAACGAAGGAACCCCCTGTGAACAATTTCATAGTTATGTTTATAACCCTATATATTTTTCAAAATATTCTATTTAGAGTGGAAAATATATTTAGAGGATTAAATTAATTAAATAAATTGATAAATTAATTAATCCATTTAACATACCAGCCAATAACTGCCTCATATAAAGATCTGGTTCTAATCAAAATTATTTCATGCCTAGGGTAGACCTATCACTCTATATTCAACTATAGAATTAGATTTTCAACAAGATACTGTATTCAAGATATATTCAATTTTCTTGAAAAACTATGTGCAATTGATATAAAATATATTTAATATTTTCACAAAATTAATTCCAGGCGCATCGGGCCTCAGAACCACACATATTCTCAATTCCTATCTATGAAAATATTTATTATTTTTTTTCAACGTATTATATGGATAATATCTAATCTGTTAATATTTTCTCTAAATCCAAATCTTGTAATACCCATTTTGATCCCAAGATATCTCATGAAATACATAAAATTTAAATTTGTAAAAATATCTTACAAGGCATAATAATGGAATGAAACAATAAATCATAAAACCAACCATAAATATTTAAAAATTACTACCTCACCATAGATAAGATTTAAAAAATTACATCATGATGAACACTTTATTTATATCATCATTTAGCATGTCATGACATAATTTAATGCTTCAGGATGTAATGATTAATTCTAGAGA
This sequence comes from Viscum album, assembly GCA_963277665.1. Taxonomy (NCBI): domain Eukaryota; kingdom Viridiplantae; phylum Streptophyta; class Magnoliopsida; order Santalales; family Viscaceae; genus Viscum; species Viscum album. The sequence continues at coordinate 52,723,735 of OY728153.1, read as the reverse complement.
GGCAACAAAATTCAAAGGATCTCCATTATGGGATAATAAAAACCTATTATATCTTGATTATTAATTCAACAAGGAATAGTTTGCTACATTATAGTGTGAAATCCAATCTCAATGAAATCACAAATTTTTACTATCTCCTTTCAATTCTATAATATTTCACTTCAGAATTCTATAACTTTCTTTAAGGCATGTCTCTTTAAGTGTAATATAAAATTACTCAATGATTTAATCTTACATAGGAATCATGATGCAATAATTATACATGATGATTATGGATTCCAATAATAACCATAATATAGTTGAATGAATTTATCATGAAATGATCCTATCTATATAAAGATTCAATTCAGGCTTCACCCAAGAAATCTTCTTCACATTCCAATCCAAACATAATATGAATATTTTATAGTAAATCCATTTCTCATATTTTATTATTTGGTATAATTATTCAAATAATTCATTCTCATCCATAATTTGAAATTATTTGAAATTTGGAAACTACAATTTTAATGTTTTTCCAATAATAACTCCATCACCATGTAAAACCAACTTCAACTTTATAAATATGAAACTGTGAATAATAAAACACACTTCATTGAATCCATAATTTATTAGAACCATATAGTTTTATATAAGTGGTCAAACACTATTACCATGGTTTAAAACAAGTGAAACAAAATGTGGCATAAATTTCTTATTAGATTTTAAAAATCCCTCCCATGGGATTTATTATCAAAACCTATCTTGCATCCTCTTCCAATTACACAATAATGAAAAATTATTATATCCAGATTCTTCCATATCCCCCTTTTATATAAAATATAAATATAATACAATATAAATTAAATCCTAATAAAAATTTACTTTGAGAACCAGTGGTTTAACCACTTAGATCATATATTATGTAGTTGGGGTTTTGATTAGTGGTAAGCACCCTGTAATCCTACATGAAAAATGGGGGTTCAAAACCCATTGGGCACATGTACTATATCAGACTATAGAAGTGGCGAAACTGTAGCAATGGGGGGCACTGTAGCAGCGAAATGCACTATAGTAGTGGAAGGTACTATGATGGTACGGTAGCAAGTAGATACTGTAGTAGTACTATTCACAGAATGGGCTTTGGACCAAAAAATTTATGCCTATGGTCCATGTAATGGGATACATTCCCACTGGGCCTTCAGGCTATGTAATGGGTCTCCATCAACCTTGTTCAAAGAGGTCTTTTCTTTTCTTTAATAATAAAATGAGCCTTCAGATCCAACCTTTAAAAAAACATAGATAATATATTAAAATCATCATCCCCAATCCCCAAGATACTAAAAAGTATGATTCAATGCTAACACAAAAAAATATCATATCATTTAATAAAATTATCCCATTTTTATTTAATTCTCTGATCCACAACACCACAAATTCTTTTATATATGAATTTTTAACAAATAAACCTACCATTGTGTACAGATTCATCAATAAATATTTTAATACTACCATGTCAAAACATGAGAGATAAAACTATAGAATAAGTTTACAAAATCATAGAAATCCATTATACTCATTGAAATCCATATAGATCCAATATACATGACATTTAGTTTTTATTAATGAACTCTACATTTGAAATCAATGATAATTTAATAAGATTATTATTAAATAACTATGAAGCACTATGTTTTTGATTCATACCAAATTTATCCTTTAAGAGACATATCTTGACAGAATAATGATAAATCATATTTCACTTTGGATTTCCTTCCTTTGATTTACAAGGATAACATTTTTTTCTTCTTTGGATAAAACTACCACTTTATTCCAACTCTATTTGTAATAACATGATATTTTAAAAGGGTACTATTTTTGATAGTATATAGGACATGCAACACCAAGATTTAGTGACTATGAAATATTATTATCTAATATAACTACTATAACATAGGTATTGAATTAGCAAGTATACATATGTTTAAAAAAAGTATATATATATATATATATAAATTTCCTAATTAATATATATTTACTGATTAATGTTCAGCAAATAAGAACTCAAATTTTTATAAAGTATTTTTATCTTTCAAAAATACATTTTCTTCCAAAATGGGTTTTATTATTTTTTGTGAGTGAATATTATAATTAATTTATTATAATTTTAAAAATTTATTTTACTAAAAAGATATAATTTTTGAAATCATCATATCAAAATTATATTATAGTCGAATTTTGGGATCTTTCTTAAAAGATATATTTTTCAGTGAATAATGAAAAATAACAATTTTATATAAAAATATTATTTCTTTTTCAAGTATTTAAAAAGTACCATATTTTTTTCAATCAGTTTTAAAATTTAAAAAGATAATTTTTATTAAAAAAACTGAATTAATTTAATTTTAATCATTATAATTCTTAATTTTTTTGTAAAAAATTTTTATACTTAAAAATGAATTTTTTGCTGTAAAACTGTTTTTCATCATGTTTTATGTGTTTATTTAAAAAAAATTCGTCCACTTATAGGAATTTAATTTGATAAAATATATTTTATATTTTTAATCATTATTTCCAAATTTGGTGAATACTTAAATTTTTTTTGTCATAATGAAATATAACATTGGTAAATATTTATCACCACTGTAAAGGGTAAATTTGGTTAACTAGGGTTAAAAACAGCATGACAAGGATTTATAATCACTATAAAATATGAATTTAATTTATTTTCAGATTGTAATAATACCAAATATTTTTAATATTAAAAAATATGTCATTTTGGTTCTATTTTTCATTTATAAACACCTTTAAATAATTTTAATTAAATGGAAAAAATTTAAAAATGTCCCTTTCTTGACTCTAATATGTGTAATATTTTGTGATAGGGATAAAATTGTTATGAATGGTTTTAAAAACATAAAAATTAATATTTTTTGTGTGATTTATTGTTTTAGGTTATTTTTTAAGAAAAATATAATATATTAGTGATGTTTTATAAATTTATATTCTATTAAAATCACTATCTTTATAAATTTTAAATCCAATTCTATAAATTGTTCTCAAAATGCCCTTAATGATATTTTATGTTAAATAATATTTTATTTGATGTTTTAACATCTATAAAAATATTATATTTGGAAAATTGAAATGGATATGGTAAGGAATATCAACAATTTTCTAATTATGATCATTTTTACTTTTATTTTAACTTTGATGACCCATAAAGAATAAAAAATATTGTTATCAAGGTAATTGTTAAAATGGTTAATAGGTGGTTAAAACTTAGAGATAAATGTTAAAATATCACCCTAACCTGTAAAACTTTTTTGGATGATAACATTTCAACTTATATCCACTATAAATTCTAAATATATCAATTTGGTTTCACTTTTACGTGAAAATTAATTTATATTAATTTCATACATTATGTAATTCAAATGGTTCCCCTTCCCACTCTTATACTAGGACCCCACCCCTCCTATCTTTATCACAATTCATGATCCATGTACCTCCACCCACAACCACCCAAATAAATTTCCAACATTCCTCCCCTATTTCTATAGGTACTAGTCACACCAAAATATGAACCTATAAGTTTTATTGTGTAATAAAATGTGGGTACTTTAAAGAAGAGGTAATCATTTTAACCAAACATTTTCATTTTACTTCTTATTCATCATTAAATTCCATCCTAAAAATTAAAATATAAAAAATAACTTTGTACCATATACTGAGATTTTATGATTTTAATATAAAAAACTTATTCATATCCTTTTCCATAAAATGGGAAACAAAACTATTGTTCGTGCGTACGTGCATACTACAGCCTTGCGAGCTGATGCATTTTGTCTCTCACCATATTCTTTCATGGATTGATATTATTATGAATTTAATGTAAATAGAAGATATTAATGTCATAATTTTGAGTTTATAAAATATACTATATATTCTATATTTATATCATCCCAATAGTTAAGAATGAAGTCATCACATGTGAATATTTACAGACTATTGTATCAACATAGATATGTTTGTTTTTCAAAACAAAACATATCATGGATGGACATGGGGATGTATTTAATGAAGTAATTTTATGTTTATAACATTATAAGGATTTTTTATAGATTATAATCTATTTTTATTATTTATTTTATATTTAATGAAAAATAAAAACATTTCTCATGTGTAAGTATGAACTACCACCTCAAAAGCTGATGTATTTTGTTTTTCATTATAGATTTTCATAATAGATATAAAATTGTATTTTATTTATAAAAATTATAATTATACCAATATTAATATTTAGTATATTATGGAAAAATGTCTCATTTGACCACAATCAACCTATAGAAGTCAGTTTGGGGATTACAAACTGAATATCCTCAAAGCATGCAAAATGAAGATACTCAATTGAGTAACTTTATAATAAATTATAATAAATGAAATAAAATAGATTATGACAAGATAATAAGCTGAAATAGTTTTCTGAATAATGTAAAAAATTAATATAAGTTCATTATATAATAATTAAATATTGTATGTAGTAAGTTGGGAGACGAGGTAAGCGATATTATATCATAAAACCTAGTTTTTTAATGTTATAATGATTTATTTAAAATATATTTCCTCCATGTACATATTTTTTTATTGATTTGTAAATATTTAGATAAATTAATTAAAATGTTAATTACATGTATCCTTTTATTTTCTTACAAGGGCATTTGAAAAAAATATTTTTTCATATTTCATATAGAATATTTGAATTTCTTTACACAATAAAAAAAGAATGTTTTTAATATATATAACATGAGAATAATTTCATGTCATCATGATTTTTATTTTTTAATATGATTACTCTATTATATTTCATGGTTTTAAAAATTAATATCTTATTTCCCATTCTTCTGGGAAGTGTTTTGATGAGTTTTAAAAGAAAATGATTTTTATACTTAGTTTTTCACGAAACATGAATTTTCTTTTATATATGTGTTAAACATAATAATTTATGATATTTTATAATTTAAATGCATGTTTTTATTTTTTTATGTATGTTAGGGTCCTTGGGAGTTTTTTATAATGATGTATGAGCTTGATATTTCTTTACAATGTATTAGGTAATGATTATTTTCTCTGAAGAATTATATTGGAATTTTCCAAGTATTTTATTCTATTAAAAAGGATTCCAATAAGGTTTTTATTCAGATGATTCCCCAAGGAACCAAAATGAAATTACTATTCATTAAAAATAATTTTCATAGAAGTATTTTATTTTATAAGTTAATATAATGATATTTTATTTAAAGAGATTATTATTCCTTTTTTGGGTAAAAGGTTTGTTTTTATAATTTTTTTCATGGTTCACATATTTTATTTGTAAACCACATGATTATGATTATGATTTTTCCTTTAATTTTTATTATATTGTGTTTTATTAAAATATTTTTCTTTTAAAGATGATTTCATGTGTGATTAAATGAATATTTGATCCCAAAGTTTATTATGTTTAAGGAAAATTATCTTATATGATATTATGGTTCTAAATGGAAAAACAAAATTCTTTTAATTATGGTATATTTCCATTACTGGGCTTTATTTTTCTCATCCCATCATTTAAAATTATTATTCATGGGAACTAAGGATAATTATAAAAATTAATAATTTTAGAGTTATATATATGGGATTTAACTTTAATAGAGAATGTGTGTCTTTATAATGAACTTGTTTTGTGGAAAAAATGATTACATTGTGGAAATGTAAACTTTTTTGTGTAAGTGTTTTCAAGAATTCTCTAAAACAATATACCTAAAAGGTCCTTGGATATGTATGTGACCCAATATTTCAATTTGATTTTTTTACATCTTGGATGGATAAAATTTGGTCACGTTTATCCATATCCAGCATTAAATGTATAGATTATATTTTTTTCATTAGATTTGGAAGTGTTGGTTCACTGATGTTGTAGTTGGTGTCAAGAAAAGGTTTAAATTAATTTGTACATTAAGATTTTTTCTTGTGATGATAACATAATATTTATTAATAACATCATGGGTTTATATGTTTAAGGATTATCACTAGTTCAAAAGAATAAAAAAAACTTTCGGGGTTTTAAGTGTTGGGATAGTAAGGTGACTAAAGATAGTTTTGGAGAAATTAATTGAGATTAGATAAATGATTGAGGTATATGCATCCCTTAAATTTTAATTTTGTTGTAGTTAAAAGGTTATTTGAGGAATGATTATTTTATATTGTTTGGACATAAGTTGAATGGCATTGATATATACTAGGTTTTAGATGATATTGGATGACAAAGTAATTATGGTTAATTAATAAAAGGGTTATTACATTTTGGGAACATATGTTTTATTATACATACAACTATTAAACTGAATATTTATTTTGTTAATATAATATTAATTTTATTTTTTAATAAGTTCACTATTTCGGTAACATTATATGATTAAGGTAAATGGATACAGTTTTGGATAATAAGGAATGTTATTTGAAAAATAAAGGTTGAATTATCTTTTTGAATTATATAAAATTTTATTTTGGATTTATGGTGACTCAAGTAACTTATTGAATGGATTAGCACATTTTAGACCTTATATGATTAAAAGATATTAATTTTTGGGTATACAAATTTATGAGTGACTAATATTGTTTGCTGATAAATATTAAATTAATCATGAAAGAACATGTGATCAAGAACTTACGATTTTTGGAGATTTAACTTAGAGATAAATATATTGAATATTTTAACGTTTTTTTATTTATGGAATGTTTTAACTTTAATTTTGGGTGTTATTATTGAGTATTTTAAGATTAATTTTGTATTTCCTCTTATTGGATATTATCTTACCTTTTTCTAACCATTTCAGTTTTTGATAATATATTAGAATGGGGGGAATATATTATTATTACTTTTTAGATCATGTGATCTATTAGAAGTTTATTTTAGTGCTTCAGAAATTAAAAAATTCATCTTGAATATTCATTTCACAGCATAAGAGATGTGGCAGAAGTGGAAATTGATCGAAGAACAACCAAAAGATAAAATTATGGTTACAATGTGGAATGAAATAAAGTAAGTATATTTTCTAATATTCTCTACATTGATGGTAAAATAATGCATAAAATCTAGGAAAAATATATTGACGTAAATTTTTTGTCCTTTTACAATCATTTCTAACAAATTGATAGTCTCTTATATTCTCAAAAAGTATAACGCTATCCCTCAAATAACACTTATTTCTAAGTCCATGTTTTATCTTCCCAATAATGTTATTTTTTATTTGGGAACCCAATTATGTTTTATTCTATGAAACATTATTATTTACCTTTTATTATTTAAAAAATTATTTTTTATTATCATTTTTTAATTATGTGTATTTTAACAATTATATTTTTTTAAAAAAATATTAAAAAATGAATTCCTATCAAGATCAAACGATTTATCTTTAACTCAGAATTCATGTTAAAATTTGTTTTAGATTTTTTTATAGATCCCAAGATAGTGTTATGTGGACCTAATTTCTTTAAGGAGTATAATGTAATACCCCACAATTTTAAAAGGAGACTATTTTCAATTACGTACTAGACACAAAACACTGAAAATTAACGACCATGAAATATTATTATTTAATATTACTATTATAAAAATTGAACTGGTGGGTATGAATTGGAATAATTATATTATAAAAAAAATATATAGATGAAGTCCTTACTTAATATAAATGGAGTGAATAACGTTTAGGAAATATGCCCTCATTTTTTAGTAGTCATTTTATGCTTCAAAAATACATTTTCTTCAAAAATTGTTTTATTGATTTTTATGAGTGAATATTATAATTAATTTTTTTAATTTTAGAAGTTATATTTTATGAAAATGATATTAATTTTTAAATAAAAATATCAAAATTACATTGTTTTAAATTTTTGGGATTTTTGATGAAAATATTGATTTTTTAGTGAGAATTAAAAAATAATGATTTTATAGAAAATGTCATTTATTTTTAAGTATTTAAATATTATCATTTTATTTTGAAATTATTTTGAAATTTAGTTAGTTAATTTTAATTAATTTTTTTTAATCTCTTCAGAATCTAAATTATTATTAATTTTAGTTAAAACATTTTAATTATTAATAATAAATTTTTTTTCTAGAAAATTATTTTCAATGTGTTTTCTGGGATAGTTTTTAAATTAATGTATATGTATTGTAGCAATTTAATTTGATAAGAATGGAATATATATTTGAAATAAAAATTTCCAATTTTTTTAGGTAGTTTAACTTTATTTTTGTCACAAATAATAGTGACCTTGGTAAATAGTTATCACCATAGTAAATGGAAAATTTGGTTAACTAGAATTAAAAATAATGTGAAGAGTATTTAAAAACACCTTAAATAATTAATTTAATATATTTTTTGTGTGTAATTTGACCAAACCCTTTAATTAATTGAAATTATAGAATTTTGTTTCCATTTTTCTTTGATAATGGCATTTATATTATTTTAAGTAAAATTCAATTCTAAAATGTTTCTCAAGTTTTAATATTTAATAATATTTATTGACAAGGATAAAGAAAGGTTATAAATGGTTATAAATATTTATTTATAATATGAATAAAAAGTCTTTTATGATCTTAATTGTTTTAAATTTTAGTGATGAAATAACTACCTTTAATTCTTATGCAACACTGATAAAATGATTTCAATATAAAAATAAAATGATTTTAAAAAACTTGAAAAGTAATAGTTTTGGGTGAGATATGGTGTTATATGTATTTTTTAGATAAATATAATATATTAGTGACGTATTAAAATTTTATATTTGAACTAAATTACTATCTTGATACATTTTTAATGTCTTTTTTTATGAATTGTCTTGAAAATGGTTTCACTGATATTTTATTTCAAATTACATTTTATTAAGTGATTTAAAATTCATAAAAATTGAATATTTAGACAAGTGAAAGGAATATGTTCAATAAAATCAACCATTTTCCACTTACGTGTAAATTTTACTTTTACTGTAAATTTCATTACCCTTAAATAGTGTAAAAACTATTATCATTGTAATCATTTAAAGGGTTTATGTGAGGTTAAAACTAAGATAAAAGGGATATAACATCACCTAAAATTGTATAAATTTTATTATATAAGAGTATTTAGAATTATATTCAACCTATAATTTATATATATCAATTTTGAGCCATGTGATAAAAAAAATTAATTTATATTAGTTTAATACTTTATGTAATTCTAAGGGCACCGCTCTCTTCTCTTATATATGGACACCAAAACCCATTTCTCTTACTCACACTTCATGATCCTTTCATCTCTAATGGGGCCTAACAATACAAATTCTCAATATTATTACCAACTTTCTATAGGTCTTGGTCTCAATAAAAGACAAACCAAGAAGTCTTATGTTTGATGCTAAATGTGGTTCTTTAAAGATAAGGTAATTGTTTTAACTGAATATTTTAAATTTAATTATTATACCTATGTTAATTCTATAAGAACCATTAAATTTTAATAAAATAAATATATAATAAATATTGATATGTTATTTTGTTAATATAATAACCTTATTCATATCCTTTTCTTTCAAATGGGTAATGAAACCATCGTTTATGCGTATGTGCAGACTACCATCTCATTAAGAAATGTATTTCATTTCTCCTAACCACCATTCATGGATGTATATTAGGATAGATTTAATTAAAATATATTATACATATGATATTTTTTATTATATAAATAAAATATATCATCTATCTTCACACCATTCAAATCGTTAAAAACAGAATCATCACACTTGTTTAAGTAAACACTACTCTCTCCACGTAGTGATGTACATCAATTTTAAAAAATCACTTATAATATATCTTTATGGGGATAGAATTAATGAATTTATTTTATGTTTATAACAGTATAATTATTCTATATATATAATACTTTTCATTTCATTATTTTCCATCCAATGAAATGTAAAAAACATTGCTCGGGTATGTGGAAGTTGCTGCCTCATGAACTGATGTATTTTTTCTGACCACTTTTCATTATTCATTATAAAATTTTATTTTATTTATAAAAATGATAATTATTTCATTATTATTATTTAGATATGATTGGAACATTACCCCTTTGACCATGATCAAGTAACTGAGGTTTTTTTGGGGAACACAAACTTAACGTCCTCAAAACATATGACATAAACTTAATTAATTTTGTAACTATATTTGGAAAGTTAATAAATGAAATAAAATATATAATGAAAATTTGATAAAATTTAAAAATAATATTAGGAAATTAAATAATTAATATTAGTTCATTACACCTGACTTAAAGAATTTACATGGAAAGTTAGGTGATGAGGTATAGGATATTCTATCTTAAAACCTAGATTAAAAATGATTTAAAGATTTATTTTTAAAATTTTCCATCTATATTTATATTATTTTATGGATATGTAAAAATTTGAATAATTTAATTAAAAATCTCATTTTACCTCTCCTTTTATTTTCATATTAATATCTTAAAAAGAAATCTTTTTGCGTATTTCATATAGAATGTTTGACTTTATTAAATAGTATAAAAGGAATGTTTTTAATGTGTATTAAATGAGAATGTTTTATCACAATCAAGACCAGTATTAATTTAGAATAACCCTTTATATGGTTTATGTTTTAAAAAATAATATCCTATTTCCCATTCTTTTGAGAATTTTTATTAATGAGTTTTAATATAAAAGGATTTTAATCCTTGTTTTTACATGAAGCTTGAAATTTCTTCTACATACGTGTTAAAAAAAATAATTTAATTGATTTTATGCTATAAATAAAATATTTTATATGATTTATGTATGTTATGGTCCTTTTAGTTTGTTTATGATGATGGGTGAGCCCAATATATTTCTTCAATTCATTGAGTAATGATTATGATCTCTTGAGAATTATATTTAAATTAATATAGATGGTTATTCAATTTGGAAGGGTTCTTTTAAAGGAGCTATAAAGCTAACGTCCCAAGAAACCTATATGAATTTTCTATTCATAATAATTATTTTTAATTTTTGTTTTTTGTTTTTATAAGTTATGTGAATAATCATTTCTTTAAAGGGATGATTATACAATTTAAGGGTAAAAGTTATCTTTTCAACAAAATGTTTTTCATGGTTGTCATGTACTCTAATATTCCCTAATTATAATTATTTTACCTTTGTGTTTTCTTATGAAGTGTTTTATGAATCGATTTGGGCAGAAAAAATGATTTTATGTGTAATTAAATGAATATTTGAGCTCAATGTTTATTATGTTAAAGAAAAATTATCTTATATGATCTTATGGTTTTGAAATGGAATAAAAGGTTTCTTTATATCTTTTTATACATCCCTTACTGATCATTTGTTTCCTCATCCCACCTTTTCAAAAGTTTTTTCATAGGGCTTAAGGATGGGTTGAAACTTTAATTGATATATACTTCCACATATTGAAGTTACCTTCAATAAAGAAAGTGTTTTTTTGTAAAGAACTTGTTTTTTGGGAAAACTTGATAAAAATAGGAAATTCTAAATTTATTATATAATATATTATCCTAATTATATAAAAATATAAACCTAAAACGTCATAAGTTTTGTAGGCGATCAATTTTTTTTTGTTTTTGTATATTTTGGATGGATAAAATTGGATTATATTTATTGATATAAATTCATAATAGTATATATTTTTATTTTAGCACAAGATCTGGGTGTTCGGGTTCATGGTTGTTATTCAAATTCATTATGGTATAAATTCCACTTCTTCATAAGTGTTTTTCCTAAAATAATAGTAAACTAATTTTAGTAAATTATTACATATAAAATATATATTATATCTTTCATGTTTCTTGGATTTCTCTTGAGAAGACCTTATCCCTATGTATTAATAAATTACATGATCATAAATTATTGATTCATTATATATTCCATTGCATCTTACCCATGGGTCATATATCCCCCTGTATCCTACACCACATCAATAATGATTATAAAATTTAAATACATCTATGAATTTCCTTAAGTTGAGGAAAATAGTGCTTCACTATAAACCACCAAATTTACTTTATTCATTATTATTGATTCTATATTTATTTATGAATTTATTTTAATATAACCCAGCATTTCTTATTTATCCTTATTGTTTATATTTTCTTTATTACTCAAAATCAGTGACTCCTCCTGGGGATTTATTGATTGTTTCTCCACTAAAAGCTGAATGCTCCATTATTTTCAAAAAACCCTTTATGCCACACTTATCCTAATAATATTAATTAGTTTTATCAATACACAAATTTACTTTAGATATATCCCTCTTGTAAATAATATTTTAAATTATTTCACTTTTCTAAATCTAGTTCTTTACCTTTTATGAATCCTTTTATACAATGAATTTTTTTAATTTATCGTTGAACAACTTTCAACATTGTGAAATTATTCGACAAGACAATAAAATATATTCATTGATGGGATTTTTTTATGTTTGATGATTTTATTTATTCATTAGAGATAAATTTCTCCTATTATATCCATTAGATATATGATTATCATGTAAAAAATTACTGGAATAATTCAAATACATCCATTATTATGGTTGGTGATTATAATTTAGAAACATTTTATCAAGTTCATAATAAATAATATATCCCAATGTTTCATGAAAAAAGATACAAATATGACCATTCATTACATAATAAAATCACATGTGTTGATATATTTTTCCATTTAAATTGAATTATTTATTCATACCTCTTATCAAAATGTTTTTTTATTTATTTTCATTACATTTTCTATTTTCCTATTACATAACCAAGAATGATATTTTTTTTATCTTAGAACCATTTAAGGACTTATAATTATTAGACTTTCATGAGAATATATTATAAACAATGTCATGTGTTCCCATATAATATGGTATTTATGTAATTACACATTTATTATTCCTCTTTTATGATTTATCATACTTTCCATTCATTTCACAATTTATTTTTAAATTTTAATCAATAAAATAAATAAAGGAATATTTTAAAATAATATAACCCCGATATTTTTGTTTCTATACTTTATTTTTCAAATAATAAATCCTGTTTGAGTTATTAGAACCTCTTTTTTTTATCTTAGATTTTAACATTCATTTCTACTTTCATCAATATTCCATTTAAAATTATATATTTAAAATCATGAGAAATATCATTCAGTATATCACATTTTTCATTTATCAAAGTTTTTATTCGAGTAATGGAGAGATTCAATTTTAATTTCTATTATTTAAAACATTCTTTTTCCTTAACCAATTTGTTTATATACACATACAACTTATTTCTCTTGACATTTAAATTCTAAACTTCTTTTGACATGAGTGATTTATATATAAAATAATATTTTAGTTTCTATTGTACTAATGATGTATCCCTAAATTAATTGGATTTAATTTCATTCATGTCACTATTGTCGATTTTCAAATCAACTAATATATGTTCAATAATTTTTTAATTTTTTATCCTAATTATTAGATATGAAACATGAGTTTTATGTATCTCATTCACATTACTGAATTTCATGATTTCTACTTGAAATCTAAAATAAAAATCCTCCGATAAATTGATATATTCCATATTTGGACAAGTAATTAAATCATTGTCATTATTAGGTATTTAATCATTAGGAAAATTATTTTAATTTTAAAAATTATTAAATGGATAGGAATACTTATAATCAAAACCATTCATATATTCCTCATGTTGACTTTCTGAATATTACAACTAAATCTCAATTTCCTTATAAACTTTTAAAAAACATAAAATCTCATTATATCTTTTCTTCTTCTTATAATTATTCAAATTTATAATGATAATATGTTTATGTTAGAGAAATAAATAAATGGATATGAACTTAAATATATTAATCAACCTGATCATATTTTTGAAAAAAATATTACATGATAGACCAATTTTATGATACAAAATATTAGACTAACAAGAGTACTTAGTTGAAGATACCCTGGGGGTAATATTGGGTTAGAAAACTCATTTAAAATCCAGAAACATAATTCTTTAAAATATCACTATCCTGAATTATCTTGAACTCATGACTTTTAGGTCTATAATCAAGCTCTTCCTAAGATACTAATCCAATTTTTATCCCCTCTATCATTACATTTATATAAATAATCTTATGATTACATAACCCACACATGAATTTATTCACCTCAGAAAATATATGAATAATACACACAAGACATAATAATTTAATTGATTTAACACACTATTATTTATCTAAGTAAAATGTGATGAATATGTGCCGATATAATAAAATCCACCAACTCACTTCCAAGTTTGGGTTTGCGCAAGGTCACCTTATACCAAGGGTTACTCCATTTATAATTGTTTAAGTATATAACACTACCTACCAAGTGTTACTATATATTATATATCCTGATACATAATACTCATGAATATAAAATAATTTATCATATAGGACAATAAAATGTCTGAAAAATATCATTATTATTATTATCTCACCAAATTTGAATAGTTTATCCTTTTTCTTCTAATTATTCTCATCCTTTATGAGGAAAGAGTTAGTATTATGGTGACAAAAAATTAACCTTACTTGATGTTATTTTTAAGCTATCTCAATGGAAGAACTAATTATTTATCCTTTTCAAGATCTTTAATGAGTTCCAATACTATTTTTTATCACTTTGTTTTACATTGATCTCTGATCTATCTCTTTTATTAATTATTAATATCATTATTTAATATTGTAGAGAAAACCTATATTTAAAAGAACCATTATATCTTTATATATTTATAGTTACCTTTATCAAATCCAAGACAAAATATCCATGTTTACTTCCATTAAATTATTTCATTTTTCTCTATTTATCTTGAGAAAATTCATTCATCCATGTCCTCCATATTCAAGTTAAAAAATCCCTATTTGGATCATAAGATATCCATAAAAATAGAAAATTTAAATATAGAAATACTACATGCTTTGAATAACAATCCTTGAGCCACTACATCAAGGTAAAATCCATAAATATTTTAAAAATAATGGACTCATTCTAACTTGGACTCTACCAAATACATCAAGATAAGCATATCAATAATTCCTTAATTAAATGAATCATTACATTGTCTAATGCATTATGGTTATATGATTTAATACAAAGTGATAAAGAAATTATAAGTAAATCTATTACAGAATGATGGTTACCTGTCATATCTGGATTATTACTTCATTATATAATTATATACTACTTCTCAACATGAAGTCAAATCTCAAATAAAAAACAGTTTTTCATAGACTCCATTCCTATAGTGTAAAATTTCACTACATAATGTAATAATTTTATTTTTTGTATGAACATAATACACACTTATTCAATGATTTAATCATTAAAAAAATAATTTAAAAATTCACATTCATCATGGTGAGATATTCTAACCATCCTCAAATTATAGCTACACCAATTTATCATGACAAGATTCTTTATATGTTATGGTGTAATTTTTACTTTACCTGACAAAAAATTTTCATATTCCTCTATAAACATCACAATAATCCTCTGTAGTCAATATGATTCTTATATGTGATTCCTTTTTATCCTTTCAGTAATTAATTCCTTTTATATTATAATTAGTAACGATTTATCTTTTGAAAACTACAACATCTCCATGTAACACTAACTTAAACATAAACACTATGAAACCATTAATATTAACAAGAAATTTATGAGATCTAACATCATTCATCAACATGTAATTGGATATCAATGGTTGATAAGAAATATAACATTTATTTAATCAATTTTTTTATGATAATAATATTTGTGATATAAATTTTTTAGGAATATAATTTTTTAAGGTTGGGAGAATGGAGATGTCTTTATTGTGATATTTTAGAGTTTATAGTGTTTCTTCTTTTTTTAAGGAATTGTTGATGTCTTTTTCTTCATAGTCAAGGTTTTTTGACTAAAATTATTTTTATATGACTTGATGATAAAAAATTCAAGGTTGGTTAGTGTTGTATAGATGAACTGATTGAGGGATGGGAGTTTTTGGATATTGGAGTTATAGTTTTAGAATATTTCGAGGTTAAATTGGTGATATCAAAGGTACTAGTGAACGATATGTAGTTCCATGTGGTTATCTATAGTTTATTTTTGGAGATGGGCATGGGCATATAAATAGGTCAATAAAAGCTCATTTGGGAGTATCAGACCCTATATTTTGAAAGTTTTCCTACAAATTTTATAAAAGATTAAAAGGTGTAATTCCATATAAATGAATTAAAAGGATGTTAGATGTTTTTTGGGGGATTTGTTTAATTGAGTAGAGGATGTTTTTTTTCATGGAAGTTATGGAGTTGAAGATTTAAATCTTGATGGTTTGAGTATTTCTTAAAAGAATTATTTCTAAAGGGTTTTATGGTTTTCTTATGATTTAGTGATCTTTCTTTGAATAATATGATTCTATAATCCTCATGTTAAAACCTATCCAAATATAAACATGATTTTATCATTAATAACATAAAATAATATTATATTATAGAGATGATTTTTATATATGCGGATATTTATTCCATTTACTAAAATAGAATGCAAGTTGTGTTATAGGTGGAATGATCACTTTAGTTTGAGTCTCATTTTTAATGATAGGGATTATTTTAAAATTTCATTGATAATTTAGAAATTAAAAGGCCTTTGTTGGGAATATATTTAGAAGACTTATAGTTTGTGGGTAAAATATAGTGTTTGTGTTATGTAACGCGATTTATTATGAAAATATTTTTATCTAATAACAATATATTTAGAAGTTTTTTTAAAGTATGGTATATTTATAAGGATGGTTTAAAATTTTTATTTTATATGGATTCTTAAAAGGATATAGAATTTTAATATTAGGAAAAGGTATGAGGGACTCTGAAATTTTACTTAAAAGGGTTGTGTAATTCATTTTATGGATTGATTAAGTCCTTAGAGGACCATTATGAAGAATGGTGGCATCACATAATTTAGAGAGGAAAATTATAGTTGGACCAAAATGTTGATTATGATATAATTTTCAAATCTCTTTCTTGATTCATTTCTGGTAGTAATGATTAATTAGTATTATAATTTCATAAAATAAAATAGTTATTTTGTTGATATTTATGAAATTTAGTGGGTAGTGATTATGATCTATGATCTATGTAGTGATGATTTATAACCAAACTGTATGTTTAGTTGGGTTATTTTGGAAACCCAAATTCTAGTTTTATATGGTTATAATAATGAACCAAATTTATTCTTCATGTGGGTATGATTATTGACCTGGAATATGGATTACATTTATGAGGCATGACTTGTGTCTTGATTATTTTTAGAAGGCGATTCAGAGAAGATAAGATCCATAAGTTGCATTCTAGAGGTTAAAATGTTATTTACTTGAAATTTTTGATAGATTTTTCCTACGATAGTGGGGTTCCCATGTTTCTCCCATGAATGATTGATTACAAGGAAAATTACAATATAATGGTTGGGGTATGTAGGTATTATCTCTTCCGTATTTAGGTATTGAAAATAAGTAATATATTAGGATATAAGAATACTCAATAAAGGATTAATTTTTATCTTCTCCCTTACTAAGACCCAACACACTGGGGCCCCACCTGGGTTTGTAATAAGTCATGTGTGCCACTCCAAGCCTAACTTCAATAGGCCACGTGATGGTGACTAGAAATATGTAGGCATCTCACATAATATGGGATACCCTAGTATATTTCATCCTATAACATTCACATATCCAGTGGATAAAATTGATAATAACAAAAATAATATATTTATATATATACATACATAAATGAACTATAAACAACACATGAATGAGACATGAAATTCAAGTACACAACAACATAGGAAAATATAAAATAGGAATTAGACACCTAACAAGACTCTAAATATGATAGGAACATGACAAAAAAAGCTTCTCCATGATAAATATAGCATTGGGTTGATATATAGCCACAATAGTCACCACCACCATCACAAACCACCACAATCTACTATGCATATCCAAGAATCACCATGTTTCTACTTTAAATAAGTTTGACCAACATTATATCCCCCAATACTATATATGATCTGTGAATTATCAAAACAAACACAACATTAATGGGTAAAAATCTTATGCATGGGTGAGTATAAACACTAAAAGTTAGATACCATGAATTCATAAAGTAATGACAAGAATGAAGTCATATTTAACTATGATATAGAAAATTAACTAAGAGGAAGACAATGAATAATCCAAAGTGCTTTTGAAATAAAAATTTAATTTTCAGGTCATGATAAACTACTACAATTTATAGGGTTTCAAAGGAGTCCAAACCATCTCATCTCAACTCCTCAAAGGTTTTATATAACAAGAAACTAGGGATAATTTGAGTAATAGAAAGTCCAAAAATTCTGAAGTCAATTCAATAACTTCTCGTGACAACCCAATTGTATCCAATGGGTATGTAAAGAGTGTATTGCTTCAAAGTACCTGATCTGATCAACCTTTATTCTACAGTACCACCAGAATTCATTAAGGGAAACCAACTCACCCTTGAGGTATGTGAATCCATTGATAGAGAACCATACTTTTCTATCCATCATCACCATAAAACCATTCTGGAAACCCACAGTGGAATCCAAACCTTTCCAAAGAAAAATTTTAAATCAAGTAAGTTCTAATTCTTTTTATCACAACTACCGAGGCATGAAAACCCAAACACATCACAAAATGTAAAATTGTTGACTTGAACCTCATCAAGTAGCACTGAATAGATGGGATTATCACACAGTATGTGAGGGCTACTCAAAAAAGATGAGAGTATGAAACAATGGATAATGGTATACAAAACCCTGAAGAATTGCATGATAGCCATACCCAATCCCATTCATAATATTTATAGAGAAAAAACTTGAAACTACTATTCTCACCAAGTAAATGGACACATATGAGAAAACATAATCTTCCATCATGATATATATAAAAAACACTAATAATTAGTTATAAATTTTCTCATCATTAATATACAGTGGAAATTTCATGAAAAATGATAAGTAGGAGAAATTCCTGGACACGTGGTCAGATCTGAGAATGTTAAAATTTGGGGTGTGCTCCTCTAGAATGTGTGTTCTCCCTACATATATAGAAGAATGTAGATGTGTGGTGTTGAATTGCACAATTGAACATTTCCCATGGAGGGTCTAGCAGACCCGACATGATACTTTAGGTTAGAGTTACTGGATGGACCCTCTTATTGTCTCAGGTCAGCTGTCCATACCATATAATGTTGGGCCAACCCAGAGGCCAGGACGACCTAGCAAGAAGATTGAAATAGCTGGTTGGTGTTCTTGGAGGCTAGATGACCATTACCTATACAACCACAATGGACTTTTCTTGTGACTCTACCTCCATAATGTGGTCTTCCTGAGTTCGATCAACTATTGATGTGAAAACCTCATTCCATGAATATAACTCCATATGATAACCCACCTAATCATGAAATCTTGTTCTACATATGGAATTTTCTTGAAGTATATTGCCTTAGTCTCCTAATACCATTGAAAATAGTGTGATTTCCTACCACAACAGCCTTTTTCCTTATCACTACTGACTATCATCATGTGGTTTACCACCTTTTCACCATTAAAATATAATGTGGTAGTCTCCCTCTTTATTCCCCATTACCACAAATTTCCCAAACAACAAATTAAATTTTATAATAAAATATGATAATCCAATATTTCTATCGTATGGGGGTTTTAATCCAAGGATGTGGATCCACTAATCATATTACTATGAAAAACACACATAGATGAAAAATAGTGGGATTATAAATCTCTAACCTAGGTATTTCATAGAAGGAGGATTTGGGAATAAAAAACATGGATTTTAAATATAAAATATGGTTTTCTAAAGTTATGACTAGGGTTATATGAAACATAATTCCTCATTAATATTGAAGAAAAGAGAAATATTTAAAAATAATGAACCACACCTCATGGATCATCAATCATGAATTCAATCCATTATTCATGCCATGGTTTCATTTGTTTTCACTTTCTAATTTGATCATTAATTTCACCATAGATTTAGTCCCATTCCATCACTCTGATGCTCATTCTACCATAGTATGATATATCTCTCCCTTATCTCTCTCTCTAGTGTTTATAGATTTCTATTATTCATCTAACCTTAAATAGAAATCTGGATTTAATAGGGATATTTTAGTTTTAACACCAACAAAAATAATGGTAAATTATAATTTATTAAATAAATGATACCTATGAAAAGCCATCCTAAGGGCCCTCGGTGAAAAGTAAAATTACATTATCCATTGGAAAAACCATCCCATTCCTGATGTAGGAACATTTTTGGTTCCCCCATATGACATTGTGTTTAAGATATATTTTCAATTTATAACAACACATATGTGAGGAACAAAAATTATTTATTTTTTGTGATCCTATGTATATATCAAAACATCAAAATTTCTTAGAGACTAACATAAAAAATATTATAAGAATAATATAAAATCTTAAAATAAGAATTTAGGTTCACTATGATTTCAGAATCTACTTTTTATATATATATATATATATATTCATTTAGTTAATAAATATAACAATTTCATAAAATTCAATATGCTCGTATGTTTAACAATACTTAACTCATAGGTAAAGAAAATACCCTAAAATTGAGTTAAGTCTTGGTGAGGGAAAAAACTCAAGTCACTAAATCCTACCCACCTTGACACTTTTTCATCCCTGAAAAAGAAACAACTAGGGTTCCTTAATAATTAATCTCACAAGATTACCCCATGATGAAAACTAATCAACATTATAGGCACTTACTTTATCCTATAAGGGTTGAGATATAAAAAAACATGGTGAAAAACTATATAAGTAGGGTACATATTATTTTATCCCTAAAAACATTTGGAACAATGTTGTCTTGATGTAAAACTTGATTTGGAACATAATCCTTATCTATTTGAGAATTTCCAAACCTTCTTACCCAAAGTCCTCCTAGATATTTGGGATGAAATGAAACTATGGACCACTACCATATTCCATTTAATGGTTCATTTTAAATTATAAATCTACTGGGAGTGATTTTTTCCCCACTTTTAATGAGTGTTATAGATGTTTATCATGTGAGAACAACCCATATAGGCCCTACATTACCACTAAGAACCTAACAAATATTTTTCATAGAAACCATAAGAGTTTTAAGGTATTATGATATTCTATACGTAAGCCAGTTTCTCTATCATCCCCTTACCACAAGTAACATTAACCAATGATGTCATCTTATGGAATAAAGGTGACGTCGACCATCTTCCTCAACCCCTTTGAAATTATCCACAATAGTCTTCTTTATGCATCCCAATCTCCAATATGTTACATCCATTATCAGAGACTAATTGTTTTTTATTATTCTTTCATAATTTCTACCAATTAGCACATTATTAATAATACCAACCTTATAAAACTACTCAGTATGAAACCACTTCCATTCAAGTTCCTAATCCACCACAATCCGATGTGGAAAGTCCATATCATTTAGATAACCATATAATACTAATTCCAAAGCCGAGGATAACACCTACCAAAAAATGAGTGACCATGATCCATAACCTACCAAGGAATCATCCTCATCCATCACATAGAAATAATTTCATTGTGATGGGAAAAAACAAAGGATCCACTGGACATTCCACTATCTGACATGGGGAGTGGATGAGAAACTACTCACTATTAGAGATACCCTTTAGGTCCATTTCCTAAGAACATATGGTCACATAGAAACACTACATATAAATCACCACATTGATCCTCTTTCACACTAGGGAACAGTGTAAGGCTACCACCATTATTTTAATGTGATAAAAATATCAATTCCCATGAAGGAATATACTACTTTGAAGATACCTTCTCATTCCCTCCTCTGTAATTTGGAAATGGAATATTCGACCAAGGATATTAGCCACTATGTCACTATTATTCCCTTATTATAATGATAACCACCATTTTATCAAATCTTTGAAGTCTGTACACAAATTCATCAATCTATAACTCATGTTATGAGAGGTTACCATACAATTGATACGCTAGCAGTAATACTTGGTAGATTCCCCAAATGCATAACAAGATCCTCCATGATGAAAAACCATGAAATATTCGGTCCATCATTTCACTTAGAAATTATATAACACCATATCAAAATTAAAGGAAGATATATACCTAAGTCAATCATCAAGGGAAAATCATGGGTTATTCTTTAGATCAATCATGAATTTATCCACATTCATAGGAAGTAAATTATCTTCCATGTGTAAAGATAATAAAGCCATGATTTTATTATGACGGTTATCTAACTACACCTTTTTAAGGGTGGGATTCACTCCTCACACTAGTGGGATTCCACTCACTATTGAGGGTAGACCTCACCTCTCATACTCAATAGTAAATAACCACATACTACTAGCATTGTAACCCAATATATTTAAAGGAATAAACCTCTAAATTTCATATCTTCGATGAATGATTACCCTTAAATACATATTTCTTCCCTAAGGACAAACTGAAATTACCATAGGGGGTGAGTATAATATGGTCTTTCTTAGTGGAAAATAAATTCTTGAAAATTGGCTGAAAAGGGGTTTTAATAGAATATTTATCTACCAAAAATATTATTGTAAAATAATAACTTGTGACTACACCATATAGTATGAGGGTCCATAGATAGTGTAATATAATCATAATCTAAGATACATCCATTTATGACCCTACAAAGTCAGCAATTTCATGCATTATACTAAATTTTGACTGTTAAAAATATATATATGACTTGAACTAACCAAATGTTATGACTAAAGGAGTTGATAGATGCATCAGCTATCTTTGACTAATCTCACCCAATTATTTATTCCAAAAAAAATATTATCGTTGGGAAAATGGGCCTAAAATATAGAGGAATCTGATATTAATATTATTTCCCAAGTGGAGGTCCATCCATGAAACCCCTCTCGAAATATTCTGGTTATATTCTATCCAAATCCCAAATTCGGGGTGAATCCCTAACAAGAATTATCAACTCTGAATTCTATCTTGGGGGCCTCTAGAATATGTAGTGTTGCATGAAAAAAACTATAGCTTGATAAATATTCCTATAGTGTTTTTTCCCAAATTCCTGAGATAAAAATATTTCCCTATTAAACTTGTCTAGGTAACACCTCGTGAGGTCTACGGTCCAGATCAAGTACTAATAAATGGTTTTTATTCACTACTAAGAGCCCAAAATTCTCATATTAAACTCTTTCTTGATAAAAGGATAAAAATCAGATTACAGTTTTGTATTAACATTGAATTTTCAAGAAAAAACATCATCCACTAATGTTTTACTATACTGTAAATGGATATAGACATTAGTATCATCATCTAGTCCTAAAAATTCTAAACCAGGTTGAAACTTGAGTCTCATGCTCCAACCAAACCTCTATTTCTCAATGGTTAGGCTCTCCTTGAAAACTGATGAGGCCTCTATCATTGGAATACACAAAACATATCCTACCTATGATTAGTCTCATCTAATTTAGTGAAAATTACCATAAAATCTATAGTAAAGTCTGAATTATGCATGTAAGGAAGGGTAACTACCTTAGATCATGAGGCAATGATATCTCCTAACTGAGTATTATAAAAAACTCTTCATCCCTCACTAACTAGTAGTTAGAGACCAAATTATAGGAATATTACTATAACATACATACCTCTGTACAATAGGTGTCTATTATCAAGTAAAAATCTACAAAAGGGTAAACTCATAATGGTAAGAGAATATATGAACATGCTGACATAAAAAAGACACGAAAGATCCCAACTAACCACTATCTGATGTATGTACCAACTTTATGGTACCATACAATATTTTCTTAGAGATATATGTCAACT
Organism: Viscum album; assembly: GCA_963277665.1. Taxonomy (NCBI): domain Eukaryota; kingdom Viridiplantae; phylum Streptophyta; class Magnoliopsida; order Santalales; family Viscaceae; genus Viscum; species Viscum album. The sequence goes on along the minus strand of OY728153.1, from coordinate 52,699,722 downwards.
AAAAGGTCATCATAGTACTTAAAAAAATATTTATTGGACACTACCCCTATGCCAGTCTCCCTAGTCTAATAACCAAAAATCAATATCCACTTAACATTATTTCCTAAAATTCTAAAACCAATCCTCACATTACTACTAACTCTAAATTCTGTCACTAGGAATTGACCACTCTAATACTAACTTGATATGACCCAAACCACCAGGGACATTCTTGGGATGATAGAAGGATGTGTGTTCCACCCCAAGCCTACATTTAATAGGATAGGAACTAGTTATTAGAAACAAGTAAACAAATCACAAAACATGAGAGGCCTTATCCTATATCAACACTTAACTGTCACATATCTTCAATTCATTAAACAAACAGCCACACTAGTAGTACACACACACACACATGTAAATAACTAAACTATATTAAACACATGATTGATTCATGAAATACATGTACACCACCACATATAGAAATATAAAAAAAATTACAACAAAAAATACATCGATTATAACAAGCACAAGACATTGAAATGATTCTCAATGCTACTTATAATGCTAAATCAATCTCGAGCTGTGAAAATCACAACCACAAGAAAAAATGAGCATTCTTAACCATGCATCAAAAATATTCATTGGGAATTAAATAAGAAAAATACAAACTAGATACACTTTCATTAAGACCATATCTGAATTGTGTATCATCAAACAAGAAAAAAACATGTAAAAAAAATCCCATATAGGGGTGAGTATAAACATTCCCAGTAGGACACCCCAAAATCACATAAGAAATAAAATAAACAACTTAGGTTGAACTTAGGTATAGAAAATTAGTTGATACTAATACAAGGACAGATATAGATATGCTTTACTTCTATAATTCATGGGGATTCATGGAATTCCAATACATCTCACCTCTAATACTCAAATTTTACATCTCCTGAGTAACTAGGGATAGTGTAACACACTAGGATTTTGTGGAATATTTATTTTTTCAAATGAATTTCATCATCTCAATATTGTTTATCACACACAATCACAAATTTAATCATGTGTTACAAAAAATACTATGCTTTGAATGTGTTACACATAATATTGAGTTTATATGGTGTGATACTCAACACTGAGTTTAAACGAAACATGCCATACTATTAAAATATTTCTATTTAATATGAGAGTTATCACCCATCATCTAGAATTGCAATTATGAATAAGATTAACTAAATTATGAAGACATATGGTTTAAGCATGTATATATAATGAATTATTTATTAACCAATTCCTTATAAATAAAAACCTCTTGAAAATAAAGTAAATCCTTACTTGAAAAACTATTCTCATGCACATAAACAAGTTTTACCTCAATAAATTAAATGAATAACTTTTGGTGAATGATTTTATTGAAACATGTACATTTTATATTCAATAAAAGGTTTAACATTCATCTTATTTATTTTCTATACAATATATAAAAATAAATGCAATTTTACATATAAAACTCTATTTTTCAAAATATATGTTTTGTTGCCTTTGGAGAAATTATTTTAAAATTAATTTTTAGAAATTATCGGAAATTTATTTCACAAAAAACATTTGAAATTTTTATTTGAAAATTAGTTTACAGTTTTTTTTCATTTTTTTTGAAAAGTTCCATTTTTTATGAATATTGAAAAATATTAAATTTTAATTTAAAATTGAATTTTCATTTAATTTATTTATAAAGTTAAATTATTATTTAAATTGGATTTAAAATAAATTTATCTAAGTTATAAATTAATTAATCGAATTTATATTTTTGGAATATATTTAATATTGAATTTTTATATAAAAACTTTGTAAACTTTTGAACATTTCCTCTTTAAAAACACACTTTCTTGTCATGTCTCTATGGTTTATTTTGAATAAACATAATCCAATTAGATAAATAGAATTTTGAAAAATGGATTTCATATTTTGAATTAGAATAAATTATATTATCTTATGAGGCAAACTCAATTTTTGACAAAAATGAATAGTAAAAAATGTATAAATTAGTTTTCATGGTTAAGGTAAAAACAGGTTTACTAGGGGTTAAAATAAAAAGATAAGGGTTAAAAATAATCAAAAACCTATGAAAAATCCATTTTATAAAAATATTTTGACCATATAATTTCTATATATTGATAACGATCCATTTTAGATCATTTTTTCTTGAATAAATGTTGGTGCACTTTTTTTATTTTTAGAAAATCACAAGTGTGGCACTCAACTCACTTATAAAAGGCCACCACTTATACTCTATTATTTAATCATTAAAATTCTTTTGATTTATAAAAACCCTAAAAAAATAACTTACAAAAGTTTATACTCTCATAATATAATATTTATTTTTGATTGAAATCTGACATATGAAAACTTTTGGTCGAAGCCTAGGGAGGATACCTGAAGAAGAGGTAATGTTCATCAATGAGAATTTTTGTTTGTTTTTATGCCTAAAACTCACTAAATTCATATTATTCCATTATAATATAACATAATATATATATATATATATATTAAAAATACTAATATGTTTTTATGTTAAATTCATTTCCTACAACCCTCTCCACTTCCATCAAATGGGTTGTGAAATCATCATTCCTATGAATGGAGGACTATTGCCTCTCGAACTGTTGACATTATTTTTTCATTACATCCAATCATGGTTTGGTATGATGATGGATAAAAGTAAATATATTATATATATAACATTATTTTACATATAGAGTCATTATATTATATATAAATTTTTAATTTCCATTCTTTAGGGATATGATAACGTAGCTTGTGTGTATAGTTGACTACCACCCCACAAAGCGATGTGATTCATTTTTACTAACACTTTATATGAAATTTAATAAGGATATATTTAATGAATATATGTGATATAAATGAAATAATAATAATATTCATGAATTATGTATCATTCATTAATGATAATATATTTTTTAATTTGTTATGTTTTCACTCACTGAATGATGATAACGTCATTTGTGTTCGTGTAGACTGCCACCTTCACAGAGGGATGTCACTCTATTTCTACCACCACACCACATGTATAATTTGTAAAAAAATAATTTAAGAAATAATATGGTGTTAATAACAGTATTATAAATCTAGAAACATTATATTTTACTTACCTCATTTCCAAAATGATTGTTAAAAAATTGAAACGTTACTCATGCGCATGTACGACCTACTGTCTCCATGATCGTAACGAATATCATTTCTCAAAATTACCATTTATGATTGGTATTAAATGTATCATTAATTTATAATTATGATAATTAAATCATTATTATTATTATTATTTGGTGATGTAATGAGGATCAATTTAAGAGGAATGAAAATAACAAATCAATATGTACATGAAAAACAAAGCAGTTATTAGCCGAAACATGACTCTAACATGGTATTGTTAATAAATAGGTAATAAAAGGATATAAGTAAATAATATATTGTATGATATATTTAATTATGGTTTGAAAATAATTGTATAATAAACTTATATTTATTATATAGGAGGTTCGAATGAGTGAGAAGGAAGTTGAGACCTATGTTAAGGGTTTCTTAGTCTATCTTTTATTTCTGCGAGTTATATATAAATTAACCTCTAGTTTATTTTTTGTGGTTTATATAAATCTCCATTGGAATTTTATACCATGAATATACTTATTTAAATGATATTTATTGTTTCATTTGATATCATAATTTGTTTTATCTTTTGATTTAAAAAATCACTTAAGCTATAAGGGATTTCCTTCTCACTTTCCTTTTTTATTAGACACATTCCATTTTAACTACATGATTCTTTTATGTGGTGTATATAATTAACATGAATTTATTTTATGACGACTATCCTTAAAATTATTTGGATTTATATATCATTTTTAGGATCCCATTTTATGGGGATTATGATTCAAAGTTAGCATAACGACAAGGGATTTATGTTACAATCTCATCGTTTATTAGGATTACTCATGATTATGCTTCCAATGACGAAATATTATGATCTATCTTTCAATAAAATCATCAATTTTATTAAAATATGGCTATTAATGATATTTTCAAGTAAAAGTACCATTTTTTACTCTTTTTTTTAGTTAAAATAAAAGATAAAATGTATTTAAGAAAATCCGATAATTTCTTTCTTCAGCCGAAAATTATTTATCTTCGAAAAACATCTTTTCTAAAACTATTTTAAAAAATGTTCTTTTATTATAATATGAATTTTAAAATACATTTTAATAAATGTTTTAATTTTTTTAAAAAATATTTTGAAATAATCCCCATGTCATTTTCTAAATAATTCCCATTTTGATTTTACCAAAAATATGAAAGGAATATTTATTTTAATATTTATGGAATGAATTGAAATTATCATCATAATGAAAATTATTTAAATTTATGTTTACTTCATAATTTTCTCAAGGTTATTTTAAAATAAAATTATTTTCAAAAAAGTTTATGTTTTAAAAAGTTGTGTTTAAATTTTAAATGGTATATTCATCAAGAAATGTTTTAAATGATTTTTAAATATTTCATTATAAGTTTTCCTGTATATTTTCAATAAAAATGATTTCTAAAATGTTTAATGTTTTAAAGAGTGATTTTCAATGAAATTTTATCTTCCTCAAGAAACATTCATAAATATTTATCTTTGAAAATAATTTTCTATCTTAGATGACATAATTCTATGTAATTTACACTTTAATGGGGATATAAACCTAGGATATGATTATTATTATTACTCATAATGGTTAATGATGTGAAGATATTTATGAAACCCATTTCTATTCCATGAGTTATTCCATGAATAAATTCTTATGAAAAATATTTCTTTTTACAAAAGATATGATTCGATTAGATGATGAAATGATTATAAAAACCGTATCTTTTCCAATGATTTTTCTATAATAAAATATTTTATGAAACCCATTTTTTTTCATGGTTTCTTAAATAATAAATGTTCTATGATCTTGTGGCACATAAATGTATTTATTATGTGATGGGTGGTACCAATATCTCTCTCCAATTAATTTGGTAATGATCAATGTTCTATGAGCTCAATGGGTACATGGGTGGTTAGGCCAAGCCCAAAAATAGGGTACAAGAGTGCTTAGACTAATCCCAAAGAAGGTAAATGGGTGGTTAGACCAGGCTTAACATGTTATGAATTTCATTGTAGGAATGCTTAATATATTATTTTCTATCATTATGTGTATTCCACAATACTCTATCTCATGATAATGTTATACACTCATGGATCATGTTCTTTGATTCCCTTATGATTCATGTCTAATGAACAACCAATATTTATGCCATGACTCAAAATTATGATATTAGATATAAAAGGAATGATTTTCATATGTTACAATCATGTTATAATACCCTTATGTTCATGCTATGCTTGCGTATCTCCCTTGTTTACCCTAACTGAGCATATGAGTTCAACCATTCTTATGTGTCCTTTCTATTGGTTGTGAATAAAGGTTTAACTAGGGTATGTTTGTGAATAGTTCTAAAGGGGAATATCATTGTGGGATACATTGAAGTTATTTCACCAAATTTAGAATATTGTGTCTAAAATTTACAAACGAACTAAACTATTATGGTCCACAGGTGTGTGTTTGTGTAATTTATTAAATATTCACATAAGAAGATATAATATCCATGTTTGAAAATCCTTGGTCACTATTGTTTGTATTAGAGGATAGTTTTACTTAACCATTAGAAACTAAGAAGGAAAAACATTATTCAGATCCCTAGAGATATTTATAAGGATATGTCTAGGGATATCTATATAGATAAGTATAAGGATGATTCAAAGTATAGGAAAGTTTCCTAAAATTTTGGTGAAGGATAGAGTGAGTGATTTCTAAAAAATTATATCCCTCGATGGATATTAGAAGTGGATGTGGTTTTTGCATAGAGGTACACAGAGGTAATAACTTTGAAAAGGGTGCATTGAGCTGAACTCGATTATCACATGGAGTACAATAATGGGCCTTGTTGCACACCTGGCTTGACACTCATATGAGATATGATTTGGAAATTCACAAACTATTTAGAAACCATTATAATGGATTTAAATCGGTGAAAAATATTAATGACCTAGTTTATGAATAAGGTATTCTATATTTAAAATATGGTTTCACTATTTAGACATTTTATAAGTGATTTTCATGATTATTTGGTTTCCTATTATGATTTGAATTATTTACAATATGTTGTTTGGTTTTAGTCAATAGTGAAAACCCAAAAAAACTAGGATGACATTGAATTTGATGAATAATTATCTTACAAACATTCAAATGGGATGATGAATATATTTAAGGAAATTGTGGTAATTTATAATAAGTTATCATGGAACATGATTAACAATATGTACCTTAACCAACTCTATAAATCACTAATTAAGAGAAGGATAAATTTTAGTGATATTTAGGTAGTGGTGACAATAGAGGAAAGAGGATTAAATTTCTTACACGTCAAAAATGTGGAAAGAATCACTGAAGGGAATGTTTTAAAGGAACAAGAAGATGTTTTGTGTGTGGAAAAGAAAGAAAAAAAAGAAAGTAACTACAAATAAAAAATGAAAAGTTAGGTTAACATAATGGATAAGAATAATAGACTTCCAAAGGTGTCATATATTTTTAAATGCTTTAAATGTGTAATGTATGGCCATTATGAAAATATATTTCCTAGAAGAAAATATTAGGAAGAGAATAAGTAAGGTGGTTTGAGAAATAGTTATACTACTGAAGATGAAGTGACTAAAAATGACATATGAAAGGAAAGAGGTATTAAGGAATAAGATGATGAATCCTAGTTATTTACTTAAGGATGAGGTAGAGTGATTGAAGTGATTATATATTTGAATTCATGAATTACATTATATGAATCATGAAATATATAAATATTATTCAGTATATGTTTTTTTGTTAAGGATATGCAAGAATATGTTGAATAATACTTATAACATAGAAAAGATATTTAATATAAAGGTTATATTTTACAGAAAATAGACTATTAAGGGAATATAAAATTCAATATGTTTCATAAGTTGTCATAATGATGTTGGGATAACGAGATGCTAGATTTGAATAAAGTAAATTGGATAGTACTGACTACGTTGGAACTAATTAATTTTTTGACGACAATTTGGTTTATGTTATCATAGATAGATTTTACAAAATTTTTGTATTTAAAGAAAATATCCCATAATATTTGTTTTATATAAGGAATAAAGAATCATATATATTTTCAATATGGTTTTATGATAATTCATGTTATTAACATATTTAAAGATATTACACGATCAAGGTATTCACATATTTAGTATGTGCCACTTAAGAGCTACTTTCACTATGGGAAAAATAGTTTTTGTGATGGGCTATTTGCGACATGAATTAATCCCATTGCAAATAGTCCACCCCAGATATTATTCGCGACAGGATTTGGGGTCCCATCCCTAAATGTTCAGCGCAGTTTGCACGTCAAACTGCAGGAAGGTTATTTGCGACGGTGGGATTACCCCATCGCAAATAGTGTGTCGCTCAGAGGGTATTTGCGACAGGTCCCATCACGAATACCTAGCGACTGTAAATAGGTTTTTGTGATGGGATGTTCTCCCGTCGCAAAAAGTTTGTTGGTAGGTACCTTTTGTGACGGGGCCCATCGCAAATACTCTTTTAACTGCCGATCGTAATTAATGCGGGTGAAGGTTTTTGCGACATGTCCCGTCAAAACAAATACTATTTGCGACGAGCTACCCAAGACAAATAGTCCCGTCGCAACTAATCCAACCTATATACAACCCCATGAATTTTTTCATATCTTCCTCTCAATTCACACACACACTCTCTCTCTGAACACTATTTTCAGAGTGAAAATTTGTGTGAGTTAATTTTTTTTCACGAAAAAGTTGTGAAACTGTCTACATCAATAGGAGATCAAGTTTAAAGGTATTTATATTTTATTTAATTTTTTATTTATTTCATTCTTTTGATGTTAGTTTTAATTATGTTTGATTAGATGTAATTAAATTAGATTTAAATTGTTTTATTATCAGTATTTATTTGTAATAATAAATTGAAAGTATTAGTACTAATATTTAATAATTAACAACAAATAAGAATAATTCCTAATAAATAGAAATAATTAGTAATTAATAGTAATAATAAGTAATAAATATGAATAATTAGTAATAAATAAGAATAATTAGAAATAAATAGTAATAAATAGTAATAATTAGTAATTAAGAGTATTAATTAGCAATAAATAGGAATAAATAGGAATAATTAGAAATAAATAACAATAATTAGAAATAAATAGTAATAAATAGGAATAATTAGTAATAAATAGTAATAAATATGAATAATTAGTAATAAATAGGAATAATTAGTAACAAATATGAATAATTAGTAATAAATAGGAATAAATAAAAATAATTAGTAATAAATAGGAATAATTAGAAATAAATAGGAATAAATAAGAATAAATAGGAATAAATAGGAATAATTAGGAATAATTAAGAATAATTAGGAATAATTAGTAATAATTAGAAATAATTAGCAATAATTAGTAATAATTAGTAATAAATAGCAATAATTTGTAATAAATAGCAATAATTAAGAATAATTAGAAATAATTAGTAATAATTAGCAATAATTAGTAATAATTTTCAATAATTTGTAATGATTAAAAATAATTAGTAATAAATAACAATAATTGGTAATAAATAGGAATAATTTCTAATAAATAGTAATATATCGTAATAAATAACAATAATTAGTAAGAAATATGAATAATTCCTAATAAATAGTAATAAATAGTAATAAATAGTAATAAATAGTAATAAATAGGAATAATATGTAATAAATATGAAAAATTAGTAATAAATAGCAATAATTAGCAATAATTAGGAATAATTAACAATAAATATGAATAATTAGCAATAAATATGAATAATTAGCAATAAATAGGAATAATTAACAATTAATATGAATAATTAGAAATAATTAGATATAAATATCAATAATTAGAAATAAATAGGAATAATTAGAAATAAATATCAATAATTAGAAATAAATAGGAATAATTACAAATAAATAGGAATAAATAGTAATAAATAGTAATAAATAGGAATAAATAGTAATAAATAGGAATAAATAGTAATAATTAGAAATAATTAGCAATAATTAGTAATAATTAGTAATAATTAGAAATAATTAGTAATAATTAGCAATAATTAGTAATAATTATCAATAAATAGTAATAATTAGCAATAAATATGAATAAATAGCAATAAATAGCAATAAATAGCAATAAATAGTAATAAATAACAATAATTATGAATAAATAACAATAATTACGAATAATTACCAATAATTACGAATAATTAGCAATAATTACGAATAATTAGAAATAATTAGTAATAATTAGTAATAATTAGGAATAATTAGTAATAGTTAGTAATAATTAGCAATAAGTCACAATAATTAGCTATACTTATCAATAATTACCAACAATTAAGAATAATTAGCAATAATGAGAAAAAAATTGCAATAATTAGTAATAAATACCAACAATTAGAAATAATTAGGAATAATTTGGAATAAATAGGAATAATTTGGAATAATTAAAAATAAATAAGAATAAAAAGGAATAATTAAGAATAATTAGGAAGAAATAGGAATAAATAGGAACAAATAGTAATAAATAAGAATAAATAGGAATAAATAGTAATAAATAGTAATAAATAAAAATAATAATAATAAAGTGGAATAAATAGAAATAAATAGGAATAAATAGGAATAAATAGGAATAAATAGGAATAAATACGAGTAAATACGAATAAATAGGAATAAATAATAATGAATAGGAATAAATAGGAAGAATAAGAATAAATAGGAATAAATATGAATAATTAAGAATAATTAGGAATAATTAGAAATAATTAGTAATAATTAAAAATAATTAGGAATAATTAGTAATAATTAGTAATAATTAGTAATAATTAGTAATAATATCAATTGTAATAATTAGTAATAACTTCTAATAACTTGGCACAATTTTTTGTGGATTGACGACACTCCTTTTGCGCGATGAATCTTCTCCTTTCACCATTCACTGAATCAAAACATTATAAAAAGTATGCTTCTACGTATGCATGTCCAATCTCATATGCACAAGTTTGAATATGAATTCATAGGACCACATTTTTAAAATTTTTTCAGGTGGTGATAATTTAAATAAGATGATTCATCGACGAAAAGGGGGGTCTCTTGTCTGACAGCTCATTTAGTTGCATCTTTCTGACACTGAAATAATAATGAAGAATCTGCTCTGAGGTATGCTTATACATTCTCGTATTCACGAAAATGAATACACATACCTCCATTCAGATTCTTCATTGTGATTTTAGTGAGAGAAATTTGCAAGTAAATGAGATGTTAGAGAAAAGAGTAGTTGTCAATCAACTAGAAATTGTGTCTCCCAAAATTAATGGTAATTATTAAGAAGTAGTTGTAATTATTTATCTTCTTTTTTCATATAGTGTTTTTATAATTTCAAATTATTCAAAAACAGTGATGATTTTATATTTTGTAGAAAAATATGGAACAAGGAAATCATCTTCAATCATTATTATATGACTACACTTGGATAAATCAGCGCAGAAATCCAAACAGTTCTAGTTTAAATCTTGTATATATTGAGGGTGTTGAATCTCTATTATCATATGCATCATCAAAACAAGAATATGTTTCAGAAGGCAAAATTAAGTGTCCTTGTAAAAAATGTACTCTGAGAACGTTTGACACATTTGACAAGGTTGGAGGACATATCTTGTGGTTTGGTTTACAACCAGATTATGTTATTTGGTATCAAAACAGTGAATGTAGTTTCAGATAAGATATTAATAACTTGATTCCGGATCCATCACGGTTTCAAAATTTAGTGCATGATGTTGCAGGTCCATCTGTTTAACAAACTAAAACTCCAGATGATATTGATTTAACTCCTGAGATGGAACTATCCAAATTTTATGAGTTGTTGAGGTCTACTAAGGGTGCATTATATCCTAGTTGCAATATAAGCAAATAAGAACCTGTTGCAAAATTTATGGCTATTAAATCAGATGATGAAATGTCAAAAAACTATTTTGATCAGATATTTTCTTTGGATAATACACTGTTACCTGAAGGAAATCAGTTGTCTGCAAATTACTATGAGAGAAAAAGGTTGCTTCATAATCTAGTCCTTAGTTATCGGAAGATTCATGCATGTGAAAACTATTGCATCTTATATTCTGGTGAAAATGAGTCATTGGATATTTGTCCCACATGTGGACAATCAAGGTATAAAGAAGCTCAACTAGGGAAGTTTAGATCAATTCCTATAAAACAATTGAGGTATTTTACCCTTACACCCAGGCTGCAATTTTTATTTATGTCTCAAAACACAACATCAATGATGTCATGGCACAAAACCAATATTTCAACAGATAAAAGATTTAATCATCCATATGATGGTGATTCATGGAATCATTTTGATCGCCTACTTCAATATTTTGCTTTAGAAGCCTGAAACATGTGATTGGGTCTTTCTACTAATGGTTTTTGTTTGTTTGGTTCTTATGGTAGTCAGTATTCATGTTGTCCTGTATTTATAACTCCGTAAAATTTACCTCCATGGATGTTGATGAAGGAGCCCTATATCTTTTTGACCTTATTAATCCTATGACATCCAAAAAAGAATATTGATGTTTATTTGAAACTATTGATTGATGAGTTAAATGCATTGTGGAGTAATGATATTAGTACAAATGATGTTGCTGTGAAATAAAATTTCATATTAAAAGCTGCATTGATGTGGATGATTAGTGACTTTTCACAATATGGAATGTTATCTGGCTAGAGTACACATGGTCTGAAATCATGTCCTTACTATATGAAAGATAATAAATCCTTTATTCTTGTCAATGGAAACAAACCTTGCTATTTTGACTTTCATCGCATATTTTGTCCAACTGATCAACCTTTTCGAATGAAAAAATTCTCATTTTAGAAAAGGAAAAATTTAAAGGGATGAACCTCCAAAAATGATCTCAGCTACAGAGTTAAAATCAGTTGTATTTTCATTACCTCCTATCACATTTGGTCGAACATTAAACCAACATAAAATTCATGGATTTGGAAAAGAACATAATTGCATAAAATGAAGAGCGTTTTTGGATCCATAATTTTGTTCTAATTTGTTGGTCTACCACATGTTAGATGTGATTCATATTGAGAAGAACTATTTTGATAATTTATTTTATACAATTTGGGATATAGCAGGTATGACCAAAGATAATGTAAAAGCATGATTAGATATTGCCGAAATTTTCAGTCGACCAGAACATGACCTATTTGAAGATGTCAGATCAGAGAGGTTAATGAAGCCAAAAGCATCTTATACACTATCCAAAGAGAGTTGCTTATTATTTCTTCAGTGGATTACAGATTTGAGACTCCCCGATGGCTATACTTCCAATTTTGGAAGATGTGTTAAGAATGGTCATATTACCAGATTAAAAAGTAATGATTGTCATGTTATAATGGAAATACTTATACCAATTGGATTCAGAGGTTTGAGGAATTATATGATTTGGGATTCGATAAAAGACATATCAAATTTTTTTGAGACATTTGTGTAGCGACAGAAGGCTATGACGCACTAAGAAAACCGGAAGAAGATGTTGCTATAATTATATGTAAATTGGAAAAAATATTTCCACCGGCTGTGTTTGACTCAATGGAACATCTGATATTACATTTTCTAGAAGAAAAAAAATGTGGAGGTCTAGTACATTTTTGATGGATGTACCCATTCGAGAGATTCAGGTGGAAGTTGAAGAAAAAAGTTCACAAAAAATCATCAGTTGAAGGCTCAATTTCTAAAGCTTATTTGCAAGAGGAAATTTCTTTTTTCTACTCTAACTATTTTGAATCTGAATATACCTCCAAACACAACCACATGGGACATAAGGGGAAAATTGTTATTAAAGAAATGGATAATCAATTATCAGTTTTTAATTAGCCATATCTTGGATTTAGTGGAGTTCAATAATGATGGCTTTCAGACGATGAACATCACATAGCTCATACATATGTTTTATCCAACTGTGAAGAAATGAAATCATTTTTACTATGAGTTCTTCTATCACTTATTCTATAATTTATGTTATAGTATGTAAAATTATTTTATTTGTAGGTTATATGATAATCATATAAAGAAAAAACTTCCACAAATTACATCAGCTGCTCTTGAAGAAAGCAAACAATTTTTTTTCTCAGTGGTTTAAAAAACTGGTAACATAAATTATCGATGGATTAATATCAATTCAGTTTATTATTTAGTATATTCATAATTATTTTAAAAATTTTTAAGTATCTCAACTTACTGATAAAATTGATAAGAGACTGTGTATATTGAGTATCCCACCATCCAAAATGGATAAATCTTATAATCCCATGTGGTGAATGGTTTTCTATTTCATACACGTGCATATGGGGAATAAAAAAATAATGAACAGTGGAGTTTGTTTGAGAAGATCGCATCACAATGAAATAGAAGTTTACTTTTACGGTATTCTGGATGAAATTATTGAGCGGTGTTATCTAGGACAGAATTATATAATGATGTTTAAATGTCGGTGGTCAGATACTGAGAAAGGATTGTGTGTTCATCCGACACGTGGAATCGTCAATTTGAAATATTAATGTCTTCTTATAGTAAATGAACCATTTTAATGGATCAACAGGTACATCAAATTTATTACGGAAAGTACCGTTCTACTTCAAGAGACCTGAGTGATTGGTGGAGCATAATAAAAATGAAATCTCAGGAAAAATAGTTAAATAAAACTGAATGTGATTCCTTTGAAGTGGAAGGAATTGAAATTTTTCAAGAGACTACTCAAAATCCATATTTTTCACAAAGAGACATTAATATCGATGATGACACCCCACAATTAAGGGTCTATGGTGATGAAGATGTTAATGATGTTACAAATGAATTTGAAATGACAAGATATGATAAAACTGAATCTCATAGGGATATTGATGATACTGAAGAGGTATATGAAGACACTGACATTTTCAGATATTAATTTGATGATGATGGTGAAAATTGACATAGTTAATTGCTAGTTATAATCATAACTAATATATATCTATATATAATAGTTATTTTCAACTATCTGATAACAACAATTATTTTGTGTTTTATATGGACCCTGATCTATTTCTTGAGTTATAGGAGGCTGAACTACCTTTGGATGAGGGGGATTTGAGATCATCTGACCCTCAGCCTACTGGCGGTTCATGGGGTACGTGGAGGGGGCGTGGTCTTGTGCAACTGATGATTTTTGACCCTATCCCTGAGCGACATCCACATATTGGCTTCAATCCACACACATGGAGGTATGGTAACCTGTATATTTTCGTTATATTTCATTAATTTATTAATATATATACTAATTGTTTGATTATTTATTCTTTTTTATAGTTTTGTGCATATAGTTGTTGGACAGGGGAGAGTTATCTAGTGCAATTATTTTTCTCAACCATGGATCACATGTGGAAAAATTCTCGTTGATGTGCAGCTTGACATGTCTGGTACGTTAATGAATAATATTTATTTTGAAATTTATTTTATTAATAACATGATATTATAAATTATTTGTAGGGTTCATGGTATCCCATAAATGATAGCATGTGTGACGCTATCCACACTGCATGAGAGGCGACTATGCGTGACCGTTTTCATCAATTTTTGCATAATTTTAGAAGGATGACCATTAAGAAATCATGAGTGAAAGATTTTGATGAGTCATGTAGAGCCCACCAACCAGAGTAAATTTCATCTCACGTTTGGGATGGATTATGTTTACACTGGTTGGGGGTGGATTTCATAGGAGGCTTTCAGTGGGTCGACAGAACCGGGGGAGACAGGAGGTGACACATCGAACTGCTAGCCATACATTCAGTACGCAAAGATAGCATCTAGTAAGTATCTTTTTTTTAATATTTTATATAAATTTAAATATAAAAATTTTATTTTATATTTTTATAGGCAGTTGAGCATCCCGATATTATGGAGTACGATGTTTATCGGAGGATGTACAGTGATCCAACCACTGGAGAGATTAGAGGTGATTTCCAACATCATATTGCAGTTAGTATTATTTTTTTAGTTTGACAATTAACTACATATAATATTTTAAAAATTTTTAATTTCAAATTGGAATTGAAGGAGTAATATGTGGCTACGACCTCTCAGACACAGGATGAGAGTCAGGATGAGATAACTGATCAGACCAGTGCCCACAATTTCGATGAGGCGGCATGGATGCAGGAGACTCATTATGTCTTTGAGAAGGGCCGAGTAGTTGGTATCAACTCTCATGTGACACCTGGTACTTATTATGGTACTATTGAGATGTCGGCATCCAGCTCAAGAGGAGATCATGGAGAGGAATCATCTTCTGCCTCAAAATATTTGGAGAAGTTGCTAATTTAGTCTGACCTTATAGAGTTTTTACATAAGTAGCATGAAGAGATGTGTTAGCAGCAATACAACACCAGCATCACGATGAGGAGATGTTTCGATGGAAACAGTAGCAGCACGAGCAGATAGAGTACATGCGTCGTCTGACTTATAGTTTGGGGATAGAGTTTCCTCGACCATTTCCTACAGCTCCTCCAACTCCTCCCGAAGATGACCCCCCTATGATTTTTTTATGTTAAAAACATTTGAATTCAAGATTTGTTAAAATATGGTCTATTTTTTGTTTCTGTCTTTTATATTGGTGCGAATATTACATAAATTGTTTGTTTAATATTTTCTTATTTTATTATTACAATTATTTTTTTTTATTTTTTTTATTTTACTAATGATAATAATAATATTTTGTGAGTTTTTTTTATATTTCTGTAAATATTGATAATTTTAATTGTTTTTTATTATTTTAATAACATTAATATTATTTTTTTCATTAATCATAATTTTATTAAATATATTTGTTAGAATTATATTTTTTAATGTTTTCTATTTTAATAATAATAATAATAATAATAATATTTTATGAATATTTTATATTTTTTTTTAGAATATTGAGAATTTTAATATTTTTTATTTTTTTATTATTCTAAAAATATTAATATTATTTTTTGATTAATTATAAATTTTTTAAATAAATATTTTCTATGTTGGTTATTATTTGTGATGGAACTTGCTGTAATGGGATCTCGTCGCAAATAGATTAAATATGTAGTTTGAAATACTATTTACGACGGAACCAAGGGCCCATCACAAAAAGTTTATTTATATTTAATTCATATAATTAGAGAGTTATTCATGACGAGGAACTTCCCCGTCGCAAAAAAAAACATTTTTTGAGATGGGCCCGTCCTAAAAAATTTTATTTGTGAGGCCATTTTCTACAACGGGCTATTTGCGATGGGACCCTATCGCTAAATCTTATTTATGACAAGATCCCATCGCAAATAGTCCATTGAAAATAACAAAAATTCCAGAAGTGTTTATGTTTTATGTGGGATTAATGATAATTTTATTTTTAAAATTTAGTGAATTTTTTTCTAATGTTTTGAATTTTCATCTTTGGGAAGTTTCACATTGTTAACAATTTATGTAATGGTTTAAGTTTAAATTTAGAAGGGGATTTGTAGATTAATGTATTTCTTCACTATATAAAGATTTTTGCATATAGGATAACTCATGGTAACCATTTTGTTGTGATGGTGACTAAATATAATTATAATTAAATATCATTATAATTATGTATCCTAGAATCCATTAGTGCTTCAGGAATAAAAAATTAACCTTCATTTCTTGGATTAAAAGATGAAGTTTAAATTGATCAAGGAAAAACAAAAGGGTGAGCTTGAACTTATGAAATGAATTGAAATCATGTAAGTTTATCATCTCATGAAAATTATTCATCCTTTAGAAAATGATCTTGAAAAAAAATGTTTTCCTATTATTACTTTTGATGATATCAATGAATTTTTTTCCTTCCACCTTGTTTTAATGGTTTATGGTTACTAACATTCTATATATCACTCACCTTCTTGAGAACAATACTCTCTATCACTCTCCATTAGTATTTGGGTATAATTTTTATCTTATATGTTCATGTTTTCACTTCCCACATATGTTATCCTATTTGGTAACCTATTATGTGTTATTATAGATGAATTTCAAAAATACATTTCTCTTTTTCAATAGGATGTTTTATCAACCCCGTTTTCTATGTGGGTTTTTATGAAGGAATTTTCAAATGTCAAAACGTTGATGATATAGATGAATTTTGAGATAGAAATTCATTTTAATGTGGGTAGAATGTAAAATATCAAGATTTTTTGAAATTATATTTTTAAAAATTATTTTATTCTTATAGATATGTTTCATTGTAGAAAAACACTGAGTTTAGATTATGTTACATGCAACCATTATTTTTCCTTGTGTTATACACAATATCGAGTTTAACTTGCGTTACATGTAACACAATGTTTAAATGAAACGTGACATACTATTAAAATTTTATTATTTAATATGATAGTTATCAACTATCCATTGGAATGGTGGATATGAATAGGACTAAATAAATTATGAATATATATGGGTTAAACAAGTATAAATAATTAATTATTTGGTGACCAATTAATCAAAAATAATAACCTTTCTAAAATAAAGGAAGTCATTTTCCCAGAAAATATTTTTATTCACAAAAAAGTGTTTTAGCTCTATAAATTAAAAAAGTCACCTTTATGGAATTATTTTAAATAAATTTATTATTTTTATATTCAATAAAATCTTAACATTCATTTTATGTGTTTTTCAAAAAATATAAAAGAATTAATGCAATTTCACCCTTAAAACTATAATTTTTAAAAAGTAGTTGTGTCACCTTTGCTTCACTTATTTAAAAATAATTTTTTTACCATTTTTAATTTTTTTAAAAAAAATCGTTTTTGAAATCATAATTTCACAATTATCGTAGGGTTATGTTTTAGAATTATTCTAAAAAGTTTCATTTTATGATGTATAGTAAAAAATTCGTAATTTTAATTGAAAACAATATTCTCATTTAATTAATTTATAAATTTAAATTATATTTTAAATTGGAATTAAAGATAAATTACTTAAATTATACATCCATTAATATAATTTAAATAATTTGAATCAATTTCATATTTAGTTTCTATATAAAAAAATTCTAAACTTTTGAACAATTTCCCTTTAAAAACCCACTTTTTCATCACATTCTCATGATTAAATTTTAATTAATATTTTACACTTATATGAATGCAATTTTTAAAAATGGATTCAATATTTTTATGTATTATAATTTATACTATATAATATGGTAAGATTAATTTTTTACCCTAATTAATTGTAAAAATATTAAAATTATTTTTCATAGTTAATGTATAAATGGTTTTACTGGGGGATGAAAATAAAAATATGATTGTCAAAAATTACTACAACCCTTTCCAAAACCAATTTTAAGGATATATTGAAACCCTATAATGTATAATAATCAATAATAATCCATTTTCAAGTTTTTTATGAGAAATATATTGGTATACCGTTTTCTTTTCAAACAATTAAAAGTGTTCCACTCACCTCACATATAAAAGGTAAACCCTTTACTATATTCTTCACATCTTAATACCCTTTTTCAGTCAATAAATGCCAAAATAAATTCTAAAAGTCCTACCTATCGTCCTAGAAGCCGTATTTTGGATATAAAGCCAAGATATTAATGATTTTTGTGTAAACCCGAGGAGGACACCCAAAGAAGAGGTCACATTCATAAATGAGCACTTTGGTTTTATTTCTTTTTATACATATTTATATTATTATTATTATATAATGATAATATATTTGAATAAGTAAATAAAATAAAATATTTTTTATGTAAAATTAATGACCTAATACAATATAAATATCCATAAAATGGTTTACAAAATCATTTTTCATGTGTACGACATACTATAACCACGGGAATCGATGTCATCTTTTTTTTTTCTATTACTAGCTATCACAGTTGGGTATAATGATAGGTAAAAAGTATATATAAGATATTTATAACATAATTATACATCTATATATTTTACAAAGTATATAACTTTTTTACTTTCTATTCTGTAAGGGATATGATAACATTTCTCATCTGTACGACAGACAACCGAATCCTGAAGCGATGTGATTCATTTTCACAAACTCTTTTCATGGAAGAAAATAAGGATATTTTTAATTAATATATGTGATATAAATTAAATAATTATGATATATTTGAAATATTTATCATTTTTTGAAGATAAAATATAGTTTTATTTCTTACCTTTTCACTCATTGAAATATAATAACGCCATTCATGTACCTGTGGACTACCACCTTCCAGAAGTGATACGAATATCATTCCATAACCACAACACATGGATGAAATGTATAAATATATTTAAAAAATAATATTTTATCAATGATACTATAATAATAATATAAATATAATATATGACTTACCTCTTTTCTATAATGATTGTTAGAAAATTGAAACACCACTCTTGCTTACATATGACAAACCATCTCCATGATCATAACACACTTAATTTATCAAAACTATATATCATTATTTTTTTTAAAAGTATAATTTATATATAAATATAATAATTATGTCATTATTATTATTATATAGTTGAAGTAACCAGGATATATAATAGAGGATCAAAAATAATAAATCGACACATCAATGAAAAACAAAGCAGTTATTACCCAAAACATGAGTTTTACATGGAATTGTTAATAAAAGTGTAATAAAATGACATAAGTAAATTATACATTATATGATATATATAATTATAGTTATTTAATATATTTATAAAAAAATTATATTAATTATACAAGAGTTTTAAATGAGTTTGAAGGTAGTCAAGATGTATGGTATAAGATTTCTAAACTCTCTTTTATTTATGGGAGATATATGTAAATTCACCATTACTTTATTTTATGTTTTTTATATACTTATATTTTTACTTTTTATATCAATAGTTTAACTATTTTCATGATATATAATGTTTTTTTTATGTTATGATTTATTGGGGCTTAAAATTGAAATGATTACTTAAGTTGTAAGGGATTTCTGTCTCACTTTTATTTTTCTGGGAGACACATGCCATGTTCAATACATGTTTCTTTGATGTGGTTTATATAATTCCTATGAATACATTCTATTATTATTATCCTTAAAATTATGGGGATTTAAATATTCTTTTAATAACATCTACTTCATGGAGATTATGATCCAATGTTACCAAAGTGGAAAGTGTTTTAGGGTACAATTTTATCATTTATTAGGATTTCTCATTATTATGCCTCCAATGGTAAAATCATATGATCTATATCTTAGTAACATCATTTATTGTATTACCCTATGGTTATTCTTGATATTTTCATGAAATATTACCATTTTAATCTATTTGGTACTTAAAATAATTTGGAATATGTATTTAATAAAATATGGATTTATTTCTCATAGTCAAAAATCCATTTTATTCCAAAACCATGTTTTCTAAAAAAATCCTGTTATACAATGATTTTAAAAATGCAATTTTAACCATGTTTAATTTTTTAGAAAATTATTTTAATGAAATATCCACGTTATTTTCCAAACAATTTCCATTTTCCTTTTTCTGAAAATGTGAAAGGAATATTTGTTTTAACATGTATGACATGAAAAAAACTTCCTATCACCTTGACCATTATTTTCATAGAATATTATTTTATAAGTTTTTAAGTTTATTTTCAAAAAAAATTATTTTAAAAATGGTTTATGTTTGAAAAGTGTTTTCCAATATAAAAAGAATATTTTCCCCGTGAAATATTTTAAATGATTTTTAAAGCTTTAAAAAATTTTAATTTTAATTTTGAAAGGAAATGATTTCCAAAACATTTTATATTTTATAAAGTGATTTTTAGAGAAATGTTATCTTCCTTAAGTAATGTTCTAAGTGTGTTACCATTCATTATCATTTTCTATCTAAGATGACATCCTTTCATGTAACCTACGCTTTAATAGGGATATGAACCAAGGATAACCTTCTTATTATTCCTCTAAATGGTTTATAATGAATATAAATTTGTCAAAACTATTTATATTACATGGGTTATGACATTAAAAAATTCTTATGAAAACCTCTTTCTTTTTCTATGGGTTATGCATTGATGAGATGATGGAATGATTATGAAACTTGTTTCTTTTCCTTGGGTAATTATATGATGAAATGAATTATGTAACCCACTAATTTTCATGGATTTTAATATGATGAATTTTATATGATCTTTTGTAACATAAATGTATGGATTATGTGATTGGTGGGAGCTATTTCTCCCTCTAATGCACTGGGTAATAATAAATGTTTTATGAAATCAAATGGTACATTGGTGGTTATTATAATACTAAAAAATAATGTATAGAGGTGGTTGTACCAAGAAAAAAATAGGTCATATAGGTGGTTAGCCCAAGCCATAAGTAGGTACATTGGTGTTTATCCCAATCCTAACATGTTATTAATGTCTTGGTTGGTATCCTTGACATAAGATCTTATACTCTTATATATATACCACAATACTATTTATTTTTTCTAATGTTATGATCTCATGGATCATGTTTTTTGATTCCTTTATGATTCATATCTTATGAACAACCAATCTTCATTCAATGACTCAAGATTATTATCTTTGATATACAAGGTACATATTTCTTTTGTTATGTTCATGTTATCATACCCTTATGTTAATGTTATTCTTATGTATCTCCCTTTTTTACCCTAATTGAGAATATGAGCTCACCCATTCTTATGTTTCCTTTCCACAGTTTGTGAAAAAAAGATTAAATAAGGCTTGTTTGTGAATACTATTAATGCTGAAGATCTTTTTTGGTGACATTGAATATCTTTCAATTATTTAAAAACATTTTGTTCCATGTTTCCAAAGGCACTAAACTATTATGGTCCTCTGGAGTGTGTTGTTATAATTTGTTGAATATTCATATAAAGATTTGTAATACCCATTTACGAAATTCATGTGTCACTATAGATACTTGGAGTATTGAAAAGAAGAAAAATTATAAAGTTGATATCCTTGAAGTACATCACATATCAAATGTAACCATGGGTTTTCTAGGGAGTAATAAGTCTCAATATACCTAATTTACTTATCCTTACTTCTATACCAAAACTAAAATTCTTTTAAGAGGAACCCAATCTTAATTTAAGTAATTTAATTTGCAAACATATCAACAAACTTTACCATCCATAATCACCATGAAATCATTTTTAAAACCCATAGGGGTGTCCATTTGTTTCCAATGAGTAGGTCTTCATCAAGGAAGTACTAAACCTTATCATCACTATCAAACCCAACCTAACAAGGCCCACCTAACCAATAAAAAACCAATAATGACACCCCAATCCCACCTCCTATGGTCAAATGGATGGGAAAAAGTTCATATTATTAATATCACACATATAAGATGTGTTAGCCTAAAAAACCTGTACACATGAACCCACATATTATACACCAGTATAATGTAGAAAAGACAAACAACTGAAACTAAAAAAACATTCATAACAACTAATCCCACATCAAATTATGAAAAAGTGTATATAAAAGAGAATTTTCTAAATACAATACCATAAAATCTATAATAGAGTCAACATACTAATAAGGGGTGGGGGGGGGGGGGTTGTTATCAATATTCAACTCTTAAAAATGTCCACGGTTTGTCTAGAATGATTGAGATCTACCAAGTAGGATGACTCAAAATCACTAACCATAATTAATTAAATAGAGATTCATCTCTAAATAATGAATATATTGTAATAAACAAGGTAACCCAAATATACTCAAAGGATGTATACATATATCAAAATGAGGTCATGTCCTCATCATTAGCCTAGTATTCTATTATATGCTCATTAGAAACATGCATCTAAAAGAAATCACTCATCGAGTCTCACTATAAAAATTGAACTCAACTCAAAGGATATACACATCAAATCTTTCTATAAAGATGTATGAATGAACTGAGAGGGTTATTTCAAAATACACACTCAATAGAAATTAAACTTACTAAAAGATAACCGATGTCAATACATCGAAATTGTATAACTCTTTGGGCCTATTGAGGATACCTAACTCTAATTGGATTAACCTATTAGGATGAAGGGAACACACCTTGGATATTGGAAATGGGATTCCGGACCCAACCTTGGAAAGAATAGTAGAGGATCCCTCTCAAATTACCATAAAGGGATACATGACTCTATCTATAAATAATCCATTAAGAGGATTTCTCATCCAACTATTAGGATGGGATAACTCACTTTACCCTCATATGGATGGAATAACATAACACACCCACAATGGTATGGTTTGATAGGACTCAGTCAATTTCACAATACAACTATTCTGAGGAAAACAAGTTCTCTAACCTACCCTATAATAAGTAAATGGCATGTTCCATGGAGTACAGAACATGCCTCACTATGTTTGGAATTCCTCATGTTATGGAATCTCAAACGGAATGTCTTTTTAAAGATATATAGCAAGTTTTTATAACACATGGTGTGTTGAAGTCAGACCAACACTAGGCATGTGTAATCTACACAGGCCATGAAATTTTTAAAGTAAATTGGGTGTACTCTTACACACACATCGTATAGGGTCACATGGAATCCTAGTAGTGTACTCCTTATACATATTGAATTGTCTGGCTAAGGGAAACTTGACGTGTGGTTTACCTACATGACGTGTGAGATTTAATTCGATGTGTAACACTGGACACCACATAGTGGGGTCTATATTTATTTTATTCCAAATTAGATGTATTGTATCACATAATTTCATGTAAAATTCATCCTATTTGACATTTCATACCCACTCTATCATTACATTCAATTATTCCACTAAAACCTCCAAAAAACTCAATTCTATATTGGCTGGCATTTTTTAATTTCTGATTGCTAGATTCCATCCACCCCTTCATCAAAAAATTATCACCACCACTATCTAGAATAATCTACATAGATTGGGTCATGAAACCTCCCTCAATTACTCAATTACTAGCTCAACATCATTATTGGTGTTTGGATTCTCGGAACCCATTACCCATAATCTATTATCATTATACCTATAGAGATACCTACTCAGTACAGCTCAAGGATCCACCATCACCGGAACCAATGTTGAATTCTTATCACTTCAACCATGCCTCTTTCACATCTCTACATATATAAAATCTAGTCCCATAATAATGATCCATTACACCAATAGATTAATGCACAACAACCTATACCCTTGGTATCATCGAATCATCAACCAATCAGAATGAAGATGATTAATTTTGATTAATGGAGGGAGAAATTCATAAAACACAATGTGGTCTTGGAAGGAAGAGAATTTTCATTTGTCCATCCAAGATAGAATTTTAATAATGGGGTGGATTATCATATCAATAAGTTAAATTAATAATAAATATTAAAAAACAAATTATGGAAAATAAAACCAATATTAGAAAAACCAATGAATAATGATCAATTAATTAATTTAGAATGAATCATTTCATGTTTTCCATAATAAATTTGAATGGGAGAAAACCAAAATATAAAACGATTTTCCTTGGGTGGGATTGATCATTGATTAAGAATTATTATATATCATTTTTTGGAGAGATCCAAGAACTCCATTAATGATGAAAAAATCCACGGTACTTCGATCATCGATCCAAGATTTCATGATCACCTTCCAACATGATCACTACCAGAGTTCTCACTCTTTATCATCTCTATTCACAATGGTTATGATACTAACCCTAGGTTACTAACCATAGAAGGGGTTAAATAGCGGATATGTTTTTGGTTAGAAAATAAAAAGTTAATTAAATTAATAAATTTATTTCATTAATTTAATCCACCCTTGACTACACTCTATCGAAGCATTCAACGTTTATGAGACTAATATTGAACATAGGGTAAAAACCACACTATAGATTAAATGGTGGTCTCAATTTTCCATTTAGAGACACCATCTAAGAGTTATTCCATTTGTTGAAAAATTTCATATATATGATATATTAAATTTTATATTTTTAGTATATTAATACTGAGGATATATGGGCCCTAGAATTCTGCAATGACTTTGTTCCTTACTTTGAGAATATTATTTGAAATATTACAATGTGTCAAATAGAAATTTTGGGTTCATTTAATTCTTCCCACCATCATGTATTTTTTACCTAAGAGAAAAAACCCACATTGATTGCTGAGGATGCTAAACTATCATATGGATCTCTACTCCGACGTACTCTCATAGAGGTTCTTATGCTACAAACAATCATGTACCCAAGTAAAACACTTTCCCATGAATGGTATTCTCATACCGGTCCCTAATAGTCCCTGGGTACTCTGAGAGGGTAGCTCCATCCTTAATTCCCATCTCAACCTAGTCGATAATTTTCAATAGGCCATACTCAAATCTCCTCAACTGTGACATGTGATCAATATCATACACCAGGTATAAATGAGTGTGTTGGGATAATGGGTATGCAACCTTTATAACACCCTATAGTATTATCAAGGGACTATGATCCTTTGAGATATCCTATAATCTTTACCAAATCACTATAATCCATTTATATATAAGACCTATTAGAACACATGGTATCCTCATTAAACTCCAATGTCATCCATCATTGGTACACATAAAATAATTGACATATCTAGCAATTAATTATCTTTCCATGGTTGAACTACCCATTCAATTCCATTGATCAAACTGATGCTAATCCTATAAGAAGGTTTCAACTAGTTCCAATTATTACACCAGTTACATGCAGGGTATCCCAAAAAAGGCCTTGAATGTTTCCAAATAGACGGTGGGATGATTACTATTGTTATACAAAAACACTACCAGTGGTTGACGACCCTCCTAGATATGCAATAAAACTAAACTGAAAACCAAAAACATTTTATTGATAACCTAAATGGTCCAATCTATTTGGATATCATTCTAGAGATGAAATTTCATGGTCAATTAAATTTTTATCCCAAATCATTCTTCAATCCCCTCTAAAATTGTTCAATGAAGCGAGCATCCTAGTATAAATCAATCATCAATGAAACTCAATGAATCCAAACAAAATTTTCCATGTATAGGAATCATAAACTCTCCATTTAGATTTTCTATCATATGCTTAAGAAAGGGGCTATCTTGGTGAGCCATTATAAGATCTAATAAATAGAATTGTGACCTCTCTCTGATTGTAGAAGTCCTGTCACAGAATACATGATGATATACCATTTTCCATTCTATCATGACACCTCATTCTTCACCTATCATTAGGTGAGACATCAAGATATAAACTCCAAAACATGATACTATATCATTTTCCACCCAAATTGATGATAATGGATCTTGTTACATCCATACCTATCCTATATGTAACGCTCAGGGGAAAGCACAAAACTAACTCAACACCACCTCTCGCAGTATGACTAGTGCCGTATTCCATCCTCGAACAAGGATGATTGTATCCCAAACCTCAAAAAATCCATCAAGATCATATCTAGTGGATATGTGGTCACACAAGATCTCACAATATATATCCTTATGTTGTGCCTCCCTGGAATGATGAAGAAGTATAATGGATCCAAACATCACCTGGAGGCATGATGAACCATCCTTTTCCACAAGGTTCTTTTAAAAATAATCCAAATACTTCGTATCCTTTCTCAATGACTATAAATAGAAATACATGTTGCAAATCACCTTCTACCATGTTACCTTCTTGAGCGTATAGAATCTCCCAAATCCGTAAACATGTAATAACTCCAACCATCACCTATACCTTAGTTCATGAAAATATTTTAGGTAATTTTATCTCCATATATAAGGGTACCCATTTATGGTAAAATAGTTAGATTTTCATAATTAATGGAGAAATAAATTATAAATATCTAAAATAGCTTACCAACATTAGGAAGATCTACACCATGAAAACACTATTAGATGTCTCCCCAGCTAACAATGCCTCAACCATTGTTGTGTACACTATTTATCATTTTTATAAGATAAACATCTCTTTAAGTGGACCTATAGAATCTAGATAGGATACTTCTAGATATTTCCATAAAGATGGTGCTTCTAGAGCATGTCTAGAACTATCCCAAAATTTCTCACATTCTCCTCCTATGACATTGAGTACACAAGTATTTAATCAATTAATGCTACCATGTACTGGTCTATGAAGGGCCTAAATATCTAGTTCATAAATCTCGTAAATACTATTATAGAATTAAATAATATATTGGGAATTACTAAGAACTGAAAGTATCTATAGTGGCACTAGAAGGATACCTTCGGTATATACTCCTCTCAAATCCAGAGCAATAAAAAACCCATCACAAGGTTAGAATCTGAGAACCAATTCTCCCCAGACCACTAGTTGAAGAACTCTTCAGTTCTTAGGGGTGGATAATCCTTCCCAATAGTCACCAAGTTTAGGTGATGATAATCCATGCATAACCTAATTCTCCCATATGCCTCATTAGAGACAAAAAATAAGATTCTTAGGAAAACACATTGGTTCTAATAAAACTCTTCATCTCTATATAATCTATTTACACCTCTATCCCCCATAGATCCATGGGGTAATTTGATAAGATGGAATTTATATTCGGCCATCCCTATGTGTAGGTCTATGTAGAAGATGCTATTTTGATGGGGATGTAATCATAAATAATACTCAGGAAACACACCCTCACATTCATCCACCACTACATGAGGTCAAAAAAATATATCATATTCATATATAAGGTTCATACTATCCAAATAATAAAAAATAATCTATATTTTCCCACATATATGATCATCAAGATTCACTTGAGTTCTCTTCTCTGTAAAAAAGAAAATATCATCCCACAAACATGGATACACTAAAACCCTTAATGGTAATAGTAAAACTTATAATGGATAATATAAAACCATCCCATAATAATTAAAACATAATAGGGAATCATTGATGCTATGGACATATCTCACATTAGTCTCTCTCCTACCAATGTTAGGTCACGATATCATAAAATGTTTATAATCACTAAATATTCTCTTCGAAGGTCTCAAAAACTAAGGGTCTAGATAGAAGGACCCACTAGAATAGTTAGGTTCCAAAGAAGTGATTGATTAAGGAAAAAATTTGATTGTGACAGTGTACTAATACTACTACTAAAGAAGAGAAGACATAGATCATACCTTAAACATGCCTATACCCTATTGGTCAATCCCCTAATACCTAAAGCCATTATCCCCATTTACCACCTGTTATACACAACCGTGTATTACTCTAACACCTTAAGACATAAAAAATGTCTCAAACAAACAAATCAATGGAACTTATACACCACAACTCGACACAGTCATCTTTGGGTGGCACTGACTCACCATCATGGCTTTAAATCAGATAAAAAGTAAACACGCCTTACTAGGTAAAGTGTACCTCTTCTTTATATGTTTTTAGCCACATCAAAAATCATCGGTACCAGTCTCCACCAATTCCTTATGTTTTCATGGTAAATCATTACTACTAGAACCACCATCAAGAGGGATCCTAACTAAGTGGAACTCTCGCACCATAGGCCCAATCCAGTCATCTACCACTTGAGGTGGGGGTATAGACCACCAAAAAACATGGGCGGTATATATCCCTAAAACTAAAAAAGTTCACATAGTATTGATGCATAATGTTCTGGTACAACTAGAACCAACTAATTCTCAAACTACTAATAGGGAGTAACCACATGAACCCTTGGAGGTAGGGAATAAGTTTCTCAATGGGTGGAGACACCACTAGCTATCCACCCAAAACACCCCATCTTGTATAGTTTTCTTAAGCAAATTTTCATTTCTAAGTTGATCATAATCTTGATCCTACCATAGAATCCAAGCTGAATTTCATCATGGAGGAATCAGGTGATAACTAAGACACACCTTGGTCAAAAGAGAATATATGAGGAGATAATTTTGGAAGGACATAGAAACTGAAACCCATTCCTAGATGATGAATTTATCAACATTTTCCCTACCACTAGTTCCTACATGTGCCGAGTCAACAAGCAGTTTGTTAGAGTCTTGGTTAGTGGATACATAGGCCACTACACCACCCCATGATTAATGTATTTAGATCCAAAATCAAGAAACATTAACATTTTCCCCCTAATTCTTATAGAAAACCCTAATAGCTATATTTTCTCCAAACATTCGTCCTGAAACGAACCACTATGAGACCACTATATCATGAACCAAACATCTGGGGCCTTTCTAACCTATAGTAAGATGTGAATCACACCCCAACCACACCTCTAATAATTTTGGATCTAGGTACACATACTTGATAGGAATATCACACACATGGGAGGCCATATCATAAGTCACTCGTACAAACACACATACATCCCAAACACAAGTATAATAAAAAATAAGACAAATAAATGATATGAAAAATATATTCATAATAACTAATCCCACATCATAGTACTATGAAGTGCATGAAAAAGAAAAATAGTCATATATAAGCCCCATAAAACTACAAAAGATTCTATTCTAATAATAAAATGGGGACTACTATCTACATTTTACTCCTAAAACAATTTACAATCCATCTAGCATGATTAAACTCCACCTACTCCTAGTCCTCCTGGGAATTTGTTAAAATTCTTTTTGTCTGCATAAGATACGTTACATGTGTGAATATCCTATAAAAACATGGGTATATACATACCCTGTAAGACTCCCTAAAATCACTAACGACACATAATTAAAGAGAGAGTCATCTATTAATAAAAACTATAAGGGAATAAATAAGATAATCCAAATATGCTCAAAAGAAAATTCTCAAGGTGTGGGAACACACTTACTACCAGCCTTGTATTTTATTAGAGGATAATAAGTAACATTCTTTTGAGAGAGCTTACTCATTGGGTCTTTTTATACTAATGAGACTCATCCGAGAGGACATACCCATTAGGTCTTTCAGTGAAGAAGCATAAGGAACTGAGATGGATCTTCTGAGATAATAACTCGATTGAACTACACCTTAGTGTAGGAAAATAGATGTCAATATATAGATATGGGATTATTCCTAGGTCCTAAGGGGGATATCGAACCCTCATAGGATTAATGCACATGGAAGGGGATCATACACCATAGATGTCTAAAATGGTGTACCTAAACTAACATAGAGAAGAATGATAATGGATCAATACCCATGCCACATGGAGGGATACCTAAATATCTCTAGATAAAAAATGTAGAGGGGATTACTCATCCTATTCTACATATGGGATACCTCACTGTACCCTATTAATGATGGACTACGTAAATACACCTACAGTAACAATGTTTGAGGGAACTCACCCAAGATCATAAAACAGCTGGTCTAATGATAACAAGAGCTTTAACATTCCCAAGAATAAGTATATGGTGTGTCCCATGGGGTATATGGTGTGTGTCACATAGTCTGGAACATATCATGTCTTACTGTATCATATATCATATCTTCCTCAAGATACATGAAATATTCATTCAATATATTGTGTGTAGATATTGGTCCGATACTCGGTTTGTGACATCTTCCTATGATATTCAATTTATAAAGTACAAGAGTATTACTCCAATAAAAATGGAATTTAGGGTAACATGGCCTCTTAGGAATGTATTCCTTGTACACACTGAGTTGGCTGGTTATGGGAGACATGGTGTGTGGGTTTCCCACCTAGTGTATGATATTTAACTCAACATGTTACCCTAATAGCCACAAAGAAGGGTCTATATGGAATTTTTTCATTCAAAGTACATCTTGTGTATCACATAATTTCATAGAAACTCTATCCCATTTAACGAATATTCCCCACAATATTATTTGATTTAACATCATAGGAAACTTAGATCTATGTTGATTTGTATTGTTGCATTGCCAATGACCTGATTCTAGACACACCTTTGTTGAAAAACACCCAATTCCACCATCTCATAGCATCCACATAGCCTAAGAAATAAAACCTCAATCATTCTCTCCATTATTATCTCATCATTGTCATCAGTGGATATATTCTAGACACTCATTTCTCATAATCACCCATCATCAAAACTTCAGAGATACATTCTAAATATGGATCCTGGATTCACTATTGTTAGAACCATCATCATATTTACATTACCAACACCGCACCTCCATCGTGTCTCTCAATCTCAAAAAATCAACCCTATAAACAAGATCCGTTGAACCAAAGGAAAAATAAATAACTACCAGTACCTCTAGTATCATAAAATCATTAGTGAACTATAATACTAATGTTGAATGTTGAAAAATGGAGGCATAAAAACCCAAAACCAAAAGTGAGCATTGAATGAATTCCATTTTTATTTATCCTTCATTGATAGAATCCAAAGAATAGGGTGGATTATTAGCTCACTAATTTCAATGAAGAATAAATAAAAAATTCCTAAATCTAGGAATAGAAAACAAACACTCGAGAAACATACAATGAATGATGCATGAATTATATCAGAATGAATTAAATTATTATTCATTTCAACAAACAATAATGGGAAAATTTAAAAAATAAAAATCCCTACCTTGGGTTGGATCAATAATTGATGAAGAATGATTCTACATCATTGCTGTTGGTAAGATCTAAGTACTACATCGATCTAGAAATCTCCACAGTACTCTGATTATCGAACCACAATTTCATGATCACCCACCAACATGATTTCTACCATAGTTCTCCCCCTTTATCATCTCCATTATCTAGTGTTTTTGGACCAACCATATGGAATAATCCATCATGGGGATTCATTAGATGATCTATTTTAGGTTTAGAAAATTAAATTACAATTAAATTAATAAATTAATATAATTTATTTAATCTACCCATGACTATAATCTATCAACGAATCTGATAGTAGGAAGACATATTTCATGCCTAAGGTAAAAATCACATTCAATATTTAATGGTGGTCTCATATTTTCCATCTAAGACACCATCTAATAGTTGTTCTATTATTTCTGAAATACTACACGCGCATTATTACTTATATTTAATATTTTTAATATATCTACATTAAGGATCTACATTCCTCAAAATCATGAATCAAACTCCCACATTACTCTAAAAATATTATTTAAAATATTCCAAAGATTAAATATAATTTTGGCAGTCATCACAATAAAAAAATCCTAGAATTGTAAATGCATGCACCTAAAAAATTTGAATTGGAGTACCCACACCTCCTCTATAAGCAGAAAATATATGAGAGTATCACAGAAAAAATATGTTTTTCACACAACATAATACATTAACAAATAGTATATGATGGTGTACATGACCCATGATAATGCTCTGATCACCACAAAATAATCACCACTATCAGCATTTTAGAGTTGAGACTCCCTATATCGACTCTTTGAGATCCGATGCTAGAAATAAAAAAACATCACGTATGATTTGATTATCTATGAGAAAAGATAATAATGATACCGAAATATGTTACATAATATCCATAATTTAAATATTTCATCTGAAAAAATATCTCAATCACAAAACCCAAATTTTTAGTGTCTTTGGAGATTACCCATATGATATTTTTATTTTAAAATAAGATTTAAACATTTTCCACAAAAATTATTGTTATGTGATACCATTTTAGAAACATTTTACACAATATTCATATTCATAACTTATGAATTAGAAATATAATAAATTGGTGATCTCTAATAAATAGCAAGGCTAAACATAAGAGATAACTATTAAAGATCGTATGTGAGAGTAATATGAGTATGAGTGTTTGAGAACATAATAATTGTCTATGAACATAGTATAATATAATTATACCCAATGAAACATAGATAATAAATAATGAGGCTTAGAAAAATATTTTTAGAATAACATAATACATGATTAATATTAGTGTGAAAACATGAATTTATTATCATGAGTCATAAACACATAATAATGTTGAATATACATAAGAAAATAAATATGTTTCTTATATCAATGGTCACCGCCATGACTTAAACCACATAGTTTAAAGTTTCTCTTAATGGATCAGGTTTACTCCTCGATCCTATAAATGTCATCTCATGAGATATTAGTATTTACCCAATGAATTTGAGAGATTTATAATTATAAGACCACATCTCACTTAGCAAACAATGCCCCTTAATGTTTTGGGTTCAATACCCAATCATAGTCATCTCATGAGATATCTATTTTCCAAATGAATTATATTTCTGTAACAGAGTTACCCATCACATAATAGTAAAATATAAGATATTATTTCTATATAAACATAAAAAAATTCATAGTTCCATTACACATTGTGAATGAATCAAGTTTCATCAAAAGTTACACAATACAAGATCATAATCCATTAAAAGGAATAAGGTGGATAAAATCATTAGAGTATATATCTAGTGAATCATAATGAAAATTAATGGATGTTTATATAGATGAATTTTTTTTATAAGTCTATTCGGAAATAAATTTATAAAATAAGTAGAAATAAACTTTTCTATTTTTTATAACATTTATTTGAATAAAAGTAACAAAATGATGAAAAAAAGTTACCTCAGAAAACAATGAAATCATGGGGGAAAATCATTAATTTTTTTTATAAAATTTGGAAAATGAGTTCATGTGGAAATCATTGAAAAGAATATTATTTTGAAATTTTTATAAAAAAAATCATGGAAATAGAGAATGACCCTTATAGAAAATGATTAAAAGGATTCTATTTTTTAATTTTTAAAGAAATTCAAAGTTAATAAAAATTTCCTAAAAAAGTTAAAATATTTTTAAATCAATGTAAAGAATATGAACATGGTGGTAAAAGACACCTCAGTAGAATGATGAGATAAGGTTTGTCCTACTTGTAAGAAAAATTTTGGTTGAATTATGAACCAAAGAAAGGTGAAATGGTAATAATAAATTTAAGGATCAGAAATAACTATACTAGAATAATTAATATGGGTTTTAATATATAAAAGAAAACAATTTCCACAAAATTTTATTTCATGTGTATATAACCTTGATTTGAACGTGAGATTGGAAAAAAACCCCTTCAAATTTAGTAACTTTTAACTTAGAATACATTGAAAGAAAAAAATTGTACTCATTTTAAAATATTATTAATTACATGAAAAATATGGTATAATTAATTCATGGAGAAATATGTACACCGTATAATGAAATAATGTGTTTAATATATAACATACCCCAATGAGAACAAATTGAGATGAGAAAACCCTTACCTTTACTTATCATTACCAATAATGTTATATAAACATTCATATAACAAACATAAAAGTATTAGTAACTAATTTAAAAACATCATTCTTATAAATTACTATTTTTATTATTTAGTTATATTCATTCATTACCCTTATATTAGTTAGTTACTACTTATTTTTATCATCAAATGTTTTTAATATTGATTGATTCATACGAGTTTCATAATGGAGAAGACGATCCTTGTTCCATGATTCCAATTTGATCATTAAAATATTATTAAAACTCGTGGAATCATTGTGTTATAATTATTTATTCTATCCCATGTTCACTTTATTGGAGATATGGGTTTGTTTCATGATAATAAATTCTATGGCGGCGTGTTTTTGGTAATTTTATGATAATAATGAGTTATATTATAATAGGCGTTATTTTTTTGTTTCATCATTCCATAATAATACTCATGGCATAAATTAATAATT
Source organism: Viscum album (assembly GCA_963277665.1). NCBI lineage: Eukaryota > Viridiplantae > Streptophyta > Magnoliopsida > Santalales > Viscaceae > Viscum > Viscum album. The sequence goes on along the minus strand of OY728153.1, from coordinate 52,664,816 downwards.
AATTTTATATATAACTAGTAATAATGTCTTTATACTCTCTAATGTTGTAAATTGTGAAGATAATATATAATCATTAATATAGGATGTTGAACCGACCAAAATTAGAACATGTTATTCTAATGAGTGAGTAAGAGTATAGAGTTATATAATAGTCATATAATTACCAAAAAAGAATAATGTTTCTAATATAACCTCATTAAAATAGAGAATTATATTTTGATATAGTTTATATGAGATGTTAATTTGAAAATATGGTGAATAACTAGGTGCTCACATTGATGAATTTTCACCTTCTCGATACGAGTACCTTTAGAATGAAGGCTTTTGGATTTCTTCCTGAGACCAAAATCCAAAAAATATAATGATTCACTGATAGAAGAATAATGATATAGTATTAATGATATTTTTAAAATAAATGAGTGGTTTTGAAAGGTTATAGGGGGTTAATTTTATAGTTGAGTTTTGAGTGGTATTTCTGAAAATTATCATCCCTTAAAGTATAAGGTTTACATTTTAAAATTAATATTAATAAAAAGTATAAAATAATAGAAATGGTATAAGTTATGTTCTATCAATACCTATAAACACATCAATAGATAATATTTATGATATTTTATTCCCTTACCATTTAGTTTAATCCTTTTTTATATTACCATGGTAACTCAATTTCTTACCTCGGTAACAAATATTTATGCCTAAAAACAAAATTTAACTTCATAACTAATTTAAAAATTCTAATTAAATTTTTTGAATTCAATTAATCACATTCAATTTATAAATATTTGAATTTTATATTTTAAATGAAAATATAAAAAATATATTATTTTATAGAAAAATAAATTTTTAAACATTAGGTTTTCTTAATCTTGTTTTATATCAATTATTAATTAATTGAGTTTTAATATATTGGTTTAAATATTGAAAATTTTTATTATAATAATAATTTTAGTTGGAAAAATTTAATTTATAAACACAAAAAATTCACAACATTTAGAAAAACAATCCTTTTAAAGATATCCACATTTATCATTAAATGATCTTGATCACTTACCCTTTTAGTTGATTATTTATCTAAAAACATTACCTTATATAAATATATTTGAATATTTATTTTAATTTTATAAATTAATTATATACATTTTTAAGGGAAACAATAAGATAAACAATAAAAACAACAACAACAATAATATAGTTCCCATAAAAAATATATATATTTTTATGATATTATAATTATATTATATTTTTTATTATTATTTATCTTTTGGAAAATTGTATTATTTTTAATTAATTAAAAATAGGTTATCATAATTTATATAACTATTTGATACATTCATACCCAATTCCCATATATCCAATGTTGATATTTCCATTGACCATATATAACTGTCATATTTCATTCCTATATATATCCGTACATATATTATTAAAATCATTCATATTATTAATTTTCTTATCTCTCTAAATGAAAACTATATTGATAATATTTTTTCAATTCTTTATATGGTTATAACCAGAGGTATGATCTTTATGGAAAACCTTGAGGGAATGGATTTCATGTTCATATTTTTTTTATTTACTTGTGGATTTATTCCTCTTATAAATTTTTAATGATTTTTACAATATATTATCATAATTTATTAATGATAGTATTTAATTATAATACTTCATCTTAATAAAATACACATTGTTTCATTTTATTTTAGTTTTTTTCATTAAACAAGATATTATGAAATTATTTATTTAATGAAAAATTTAAACTAAAACCTCATGGAATTACATTCTACTGACATTAAATAAATTTCAACCTCGAAATTTTAATCATATCCCATTGATACAAATATTAAATGGTATCCAAAAGATATGAAAGACTCAGAATATAATTTATAATGGGATATCTATATTAATTTCAATGGAAAGACTAAGAAACTCATCTATTGCCAAACAATTTATGAAAAATTACACTCACAATTGGGTATTATGACACAAATAATAGATGTAATTTTAGGAGTTATTTAATGGAAATACTTGAATAGATAGATGATCATATATTTATTTGGGATATTAAATGTTATTTTCTTATTCCAAAAATTTATATGGTATTTATATAGAAAGATCCAATCCCTGAATAAAACAAAAAATTATTTCCATTAATTTCAAAAAAAAAAATTAGAGATACGAATCATATGATAACTAAAATAAATCCTATGATTTTGAAATCTTACCCCTAACCCATTGTATTGAGAAGAAAAGGAGTTTCTTTTTACCTTTGGTGACATCCCGCGGGATCTAAAGGTTGGTAGTCAATGCCAATGGCTTATAGGATTATTGGGGGATGAGTATACCTTTAACATGAACAACTTATAATATACAACAATATAAAAATAAAATTATAGTACTATATGATATATGATAGTCAACACAAAAACTCAAAATCAAAGTGAAAATGAAAAATTAGAGTAGTATTAAAAAATAAGAAACAATAAAACCAAAAACCAAAATGATATCTTGACATAATGAAACTAGTATTGAATCACTATGAACATCGAAACTAAACTTCTCCAAGACCCACCCACAATCCCTAATCCCATATCATCATGATACTCCCCCAAAGAAATAATAAATCTTCCCCTGACCCATGCCATGAAAAATAACATCTACATACACACCATTGTGAATATGTAGGTGACGAGTATATCGAGTCAGTATGAAATCTACTAGAAGTTTACACACACAAGACACAAATACGAGAACTAGTTATCATATTTTATATAAAAAATCAGGATTAGGAATATAATTATCAAGAACCTTTCATACAAAATAAATAAGAATTAATAAAAAATAATTTATATCAAAATCATAATTTAATTAGAATTATGTGATCAAAGTAGTTCATAAATTAAATTTTTTTATAAGAAATGTATTTATTCATTCCAATTTTCATACCCATTCCACATTATTACACAGACATGTCTGAATCCATGATGATAGTCCCAATACTCATGAGTGTAAACTTATCTTTCACACTTGTTCATCACCTTTTCATGCACTTACATACTCAAATTATCATAATAAACCAGGTCCAAACCAAACAATTTCCCTTGTAATGAAATAATGAACACATAAAAAACAATTTATTATGCAATCCCTTAAAAACATAATTCCTTAAAAAAATTGTTCTTTTAAATATTTTAATTTTTTTGTGTATATTTTTAAAACTATAATTTTAAAAGAAAATAACAAAAGAGATTTCAAAAATTCTTCATCAAGTATTTTTCCAAAATGTAATAAGAAATATTTTTAAAATACAAAGCCTTAATAAACTAGAATAAGTGGAGAGAGATAAGTCAACTACCTCTTAATAAAAACCATCATCATAGAAAACGCAACATAAAAGGTCGATTATGTTTTTTACTCCCTTCTTTAAACAATTCAAAAAAACATAAAAAAATGTCCTATCCCAAATATTCAAGAATAACAATTCCAAAATTTAGTTATTATCAAGAATAAATAGAAATATCTATAAGTATAAAGATAAATGTACAACCTAACTTGATTCTTGATATCCAATGGAAAAAATCCCTTGAAATTGGGATTTATATAAAATTGAATCTAAAAAAATACCTAGAGGAGTTTTTGGTTTGAGAGAATAAGGTAATAGAGTAATAATGAGTGGTTTAGGGGAGTTTTTGTGTTGAAAGTCCAATTTTAATATTTAATTAATCACATCAAATAGTAAGGACACACAGTTTACCAAACCAAGTAGTATCTTTATGTGTGTCACTATCTCCAAAATCCCATGTCTCATGGTTTGTCTGCATGATTTGTAAAACCATGCATTAATTATGAAAAATTAATTTTTACCAATGTCACACTGTTTCTAGGGTAATCTTCATGTTTTTTATTAATCGTGCGCCCACTAGGAGCCTCCTCATGTACTCTCTAAAAATTCTTGATAATTACCTAGGGAAGTATACACTATTTACCTTAACCATTCACTAAACACATGACCTATCAAACACATCAAAGACATTCCAAAATCATGAAGAATGTTATTAAGGATTTACGCAATCAAAAAATCTAAAAAAACATAAAAGTGTAGTATATAAGTCAAACTATGGGTGTTTCTTTCTCCCCACTATTAGGATTTCAATCCTTCAACATCTGGAAATTTATAGTGATTTGGATGAACTATATCTATTTATCTACAATAAAATCTTCATGTTCCCATGTATCCTCATGATCTTGAACATGATACCATAATAATCATTTGAAATGAATAAATTTTCTATGAAATAGATTCTCTCATATATCCTGAATATGAAATAGTGGATATGTAAATGTTTCATCTGGATCAAGATCAACATGATCACATTGAACCACATGAATAGGGTCTAGACATTATATCTTCAATTGATATATATAAATACATAATGAACCAAAATGAACCTTTTTGGTAAATACAATAGATTATATACGTCACTAATCCATTTTAGAATCATAAAATATCTAACATACTAGGGAAGAAAATTTCCTTATTCACCAAAATAAAACATCCCCATCCTTTGATAGACCATCAAGAAAACATGTTACACAATGGGAAATGATAATAACCAATGATGTTGATCCCTTTATGATTTTTTTGGACTTTGGGTTGAATTCATTATTTTCAGATCATCTAAATCTTTTCCATTATATTATGTTGAACACTTGCTCTAATCAATGAATTATCTCTCATATCTACCCAGTAAAGTGGAGAGTGAAAAGGATGAATGGACAATGATTTTAATGGAGCATTATGTATCATGGAATGATAACTATTGTTATAAAAGAACTAAAATAAAGGTAAATGACTATCCCAAATGCCATCTATATCCATAAAATAATTTATAATAATGTTTTATAATGTATGGATTATATATTTGGATTTCCCAGCTATTTCAATATGGTATTTCATGATCATGGTTAATTGTGTTACTAGGGATTGTTATAAATATTACAAAAACTAAGAGGTAATCCTCGAGTCTCTATTAGATATGATTGAAACTGGTACACTATAAAACTTTACCACTGCCTAGATATAATGATTTTCCCATTCATTTACAGTATTGGATTCCTATATCATATTGAACTGGGTTGAATTTTTGAGTCTTTCCAAAATCACCCATATGGAATCATTCTTTCAAATCATTCCCAATAAACCCATGACAATGTCCATAGTAATTTTCTCCCACTTCCATAATGGTATAGGTAAGTATTTCAACATAACAAATAGTATTTGATGTTCATCATTGATTTGACGACATGCGAGGAATTTGGAAACATATTCATGCCCTCTTAATTACAAAACTGACCACCAAAAATGGGTTCTGAGTACCTTGTACATCTATTGGATTCCAAGATGAACAACCCATTTTGAATGGTGATAAGTAGAAAGAATATGTTCGTGATATTATGGGGGAATACACAATTGAGTATTAACCTCATTTTTAGAAAATAAAATTTATATATTTGAGTATTGTTGAACTACTCAACCATATCAGTAATAAGATACATTTGAAAAAAGACTACAATAATATCACACTCAGTGCAATCCAAATGCCTATTAGTGATATATATATAAAATGTTCAAATATCAAAAGCTTATTTAGCCAACTGAATATATGAATTTTCTACATTTACCATCATCTAAAAAATTACCTTTAACCATTATATACATTTTCTTAAAGTTGAAAATATAATGTTATTCCATCTATCATCTTGTCTGAGGTTAAAATCACTTTATCAAAACACACGTTTCAAGATTTTGTTATAAGTAAGAATAGTAAACACTTCACTATATGGATAATTACCCCATTATTTCAATGAATAGAGTATGAAATCTAGTTTTAGAGCACATTATAGGTAATTATTTTGATGCATGCATAACCATCATGACCTATAAGCTATGGAATTATCTCCCTTTAAGAGGGAAAACCCCAAAATAGATCCATAAACATCATAATATACCACCTAACCTTTCTATGGTTCTAAATTATAAGAATAAGTGATGAAGTGAGTCTATAATTAATCTTATAAAATTATTTCTAATACTCCTAACTCTATTGAAATTTAATATCATTCCCTGTTAGATCTATCATCAGAAAGGTAAGAAATGAAAAGTCATGAACAATGATGTGGTAATAACCTAATAATCCAAGAAAAATTTATATCTAAAAAAATTATTGTGAATTTTTAAATATATGAAAACTTCTAACCATTCAAGATCTAGTAATACATCTTTCTCATCAATCAAATAGACAATTAATCATACATTCTATATTCAGAAGTCACACATAGATAATTTAGCCTCAAGTATCTATTCTCATAGGGTTCTTAATCCTACCACCATGTATTATTAATGGTCACTTTTAGTCAGATTATATTCTAGGATTTCATTAAAATATAAAACAACAAAGGATCCATGGTACGTTTGAAAGATATAATTCATTAATTCCATGAAAACTACTCGATATTTTTTGAGATCACTTGGAACAACAAGGTATTCATAATGACCATCAAAATATATAAAATATGTCTTTTAAATATCTCCCTTCCAAACTAAGATTTTGTGATACCCTTATCATAAGTCAAACTAAGTGAGCCATTTCGAAACCTTTAATTGATAAAAATATCCTTAATTCATGGAAGAGGATAATTTTTTCAAAACATGAATTGACTATGATAATAAAGAAAACGCTAAAGAGAACCATCCACTATTATGTAAGTATATCCAAATTATACATAGGTCATGTAATAATTATTATTAAACATTTACATAATAAATATTATAATTGAACCTTTAACTCCATTATTTTTTTTGTCGTATCCTATAAGAGAGAAGTGAAATAGCATTGGCCTTTGGTAAATGATCAATTGAAAACATTCCATTTCAATTAAAAAAATAGTGATATTCTTATGCAAAACATTAGGATATAGATCTATGATATCATTTATTGATTACATTAATAGTTTCAAATTTTTTTTCTAACTAATATGATATAATCCAACCATCGGTACCAAAGGTTCTACTTTAGGAGCATTTAGATCCCAATATCCCTTAAAGAGATGTTCCACACAATCAAGGAGTGTAAAACACACATATTGAGGATACAAATTGATGAAATATTTCAAATATGCTAACCAATCCATTCATATAATGATATCAAATACGTATATCTATAGAATGGAAAAATATTAAAATAAAGTGATCCCCATCAATAGTTATCTAACGTGATGTAGATTTAAACCCTATGCACTCTTATTTACTGAGTGTTTTTTGGATGCTTATAAAATTATGCATCATTAAAAAATGTCACCCAAAATGATTTGAAATAATATAAGTAATAAAATAGTGGCATGATCCTATACAAAGAAACACGTATAAGAGTCGAGTTCAGAAGGTTAGTACATTGAACTATCGAAGGACCTGATTGATCTTTTACAACTAAATTTTCCACACAATAACACTACATAATAAGTACTCCAAAATAAACATTTATGACCATTTTTTGTTTCATTGAATATGGTGTTGAGTCATTCTTAAAATAATATCTACTAACTTGGTTTTGGGGTTAATAACTACTTTGATGAGACTGATATATCCAAGCATAAGAGTCTTGCGGAAAGTTTGATTTACTGATAGTAAATTTTCTTGGGGTTATAGAATAATAACATATATAGTGTACCATTTGAAAATACTTTTGACCCTTTAAATATGGATCTACATAATATCTTTTCCCATTCCCAAAAAATTCATGTTGAAATAAACATGGTATAGTGTTATGGTGTGGGGTAAAAGAAACTGATCTGGTTAATTGGTTCCCTGGTGATGTACTTACAAGATAATCAATTTCCTTTCTTCCACCTGTTTTTGACATTGGAGTTCCCACTTTTACGTAAATAGGTAAAAATGTTCTTGCCACAATAGATTCCCCTGATATCTTTTTCTCCCATAGTCATTATTTTGAAAAACTTAGTATAATCATCACTATATTAGATTACTATTTTTGAGCGAATGTCCAACCACAACCATTACTAAAAGATATTGACCTTTAGGTAATACCTAGTGTAAAAATCATATGTAATTATATGTGGATTCCTGAAAGTATTTTCATACTCTATGATAGATAATTTTTCTTTATTGAGAGAAAATAAATTTCTAAGATTTGTGATATTTATGGTATGTGTGTCAAATGTTTTGTTAAATTATTACCCAAACCCTTTCCAAGTAAGGTCCCAAAATTATATACTTTGAAAATATATATCCCACATTTTTATCACATGTTATTGAAGCATATATATTAGTATTCATCCTTAAAACATTACATAATCTTGAATTAAATAGATAATTCACATTGTGGATCTTTTCAGGTTTAGAGTTCTAGAGAATTAGGACATAACTATTACATTACATCTCAAAAATCACAAAGTAGACACTTCTACTCAGTTTCTATTTTTTTAATAAAATAAAAACTCTTGAAAAAAAGAGTCATGTATAGTTTTATGTTTTAGACAGCATGACTTTTCCTTGATCCCATCCTTGATCCTATTCATCTTAAAGTCCTGTGAAACACATTTCAAAAATTGGGATGAGCATAAAAAGCTCAGTAAGGGTTATAAAACAATGAAAGAAAAAAATAGCTCATTACTAAATAAATAACATTATATTTTTAATATGCCTCATGAAATCATAAGATTTATGAATAACACATAGAAATAATAAATCATAATGATAACTTGTGGCATCCATATAATACTTACATGGTAGCTATCACAACTACATGGAGAGTTACATTGGAATACCCGTCATAGTATATTCCCTAAACATCTTAGGATAAACATTAAAGTTACCTCCTTCATGTTACCCAATGAATTAGAGAGCTATCTTGGGCTCACCTACCCTTGGTTTATCACGGAACCACCCATATACGTAAACAATTCCCAAGAACCATAACATATTTACAACACATAAAACAAACATAAAGGAAAATAAAAATTCCAAATTTCAATCACAATATATTATTTAAATATATTGACATAATAAATCCATTATAAAAACCATTTTAAATACCAAAATAAGTAAAAGGATTAAATGGTATTTATTTTCCATTTAAAAACATTACGACATGTTACGGAAGCCAAATATCAAATAACGTTCGCGACGGTGGAAAATGTCATTATCACGGGGGACATTAAAATGAAACATTTTTTTTTGTATTTTAGTAAAACAACTTTTAGAAAAATACTCCCTTTGAATGAAATGAAAATTCAAAGGTGTTTATACAACATATAAAATAAAGTGATTTATAAAACAAAATATGCATCAATGAAAGGAGATTGAGACCAAGTCCTTTACCTCATTCCATACATGACCTGTTCATTCTTCAATCTCCTAAATAATAAACTAAAGTTAATTTATACTTTCTTAAGAACATTTTTATTGTTGATTATTATTTTTAAATCACTTATTACCATGTTAGAATCATTATGTTATCATTTAAGTTAATAATGGTCGTTTTGTCGATTTTTGGTACTTGAGTCAAAAATGAACTTCTTATAATTATGAGTTGTTCATGTGGCCAAAATTACATTATCTATAGAATAATATTTATGACTTAGATAAAATATATATCATATATATCTAGTATATATATGTATTTATAATATTACATAACATTTGGAGATAAGAAATGAAATGCACCGTTCATGGAGACGGTAAGCCGTACGTACGCATGAACACTACTTTCATTTCAATTTATTATTTAATGGAATGAAAAATTAATAAAAAATTGGTATATTATAATTCCATAATAATATCATATATAGTTTCATTAACACCATCATTTATACATTCCACATATGGCATGAACGATTCATATCACTTGGAGGGGGCAGTAGTCCGCACTTCCTCAAATGAAATTATCATATTTACCCACTATTGAAACCAAAAAGGTATTCTATAAATGAAAAATATAGAAGAATAGAAACAATATAAATATAATATATATCACATATAAATATAATGCCATCATAATTCCCACCATGAGAGGTGGTTGGATAAGACTGAACAATTATCGTTTCGTGAGGCAGTAGCTCACCATCCACATAAACAATATATTCTTTACCCATTAGATGGACGTGTGTGTAAGTGTAGTTTTAATAATTCTCATAATGAAATCCTAGTATATTAAAGATAATATTTTTTTATAAAATAATGTAATAAAAAGAGTTTAGGGGGTTGGGGAAGTAAAATAACTTAAGATAAGACTTTACCTTTAAATCGAGTAACTCCCTTTGGTTTGAACCAAAAGGATTTATAGAAGTGCCTTATACCTTAGGTAAGGATTCTAAGAGTAATAGAGGGATCTTGAGAGCTTATTTGGATTGAGTTTGGATGAGACAAGGGGTTTGAGAGGTGTGATTAATGAGTTAGAAGTGATGGATTTTTGTTAGGGGGAAGGGGCTCTTTAGAAACTTTTGAAAATATTATTTTATTATATACTGATTCTTGGTTTCTAAAGATCCAAAACTCATTAAATTAGAAAATAATATGACTGTTATTTAAAATAAAATCATCCAATAAAAATTGGACAGGTTTTTTATATTGTTGTAATTCTTATAATCTAATTTAATTAAATCATTCATTGATGAGGAAAACACTACATCATTATTGGGCCATAAATAATTTTATTTATTTGATGTCTAAAAATTATAAAAAAAATATCATTATGTAGGAAATATTTTTATATTTCTAATGAAAATTTATAGTTAAATAGATAAATTACATAACCCCATGTAAAACTTTATTTACTAAAAGATATATGTTTAAGTCATTTTTGTCTTTACCTTAAATTAATTAATATAAGGTGTCATTATCACTCTAAAGTGACTCCATGGGGTCCCAAAATCGACCAAAGGATTCCCATGGTCGGAAATGTAACAACCAATAGGATTATTACACATTTTAGGGTAATTTAATATTATTATAATATTATTTTTACCTTGGATTTCCCTATTTACCTTTAACCACGGTAAATAAAAGTCAAAAGTTACTATTCACCAAAAATTATTTTCTTCTTATTGAACCACATTTTACTTACTAACAACAAAAATATATGTAGGATTTTTGAAATTTAATTCACATAAGCGGTAAAATTTCATTTAAATGAAAAAAGCGGTTTTTAACTACTACTTAGTGTTTTCACTATTCATCAAAAATTGACGTTTTTTAGAAAAATACCAAAAATTAAGCCTAAGATATATTTTATATTTTGAATTAAAAAAAGATTTATATTTTACAAAAATTAAAATATAGGAGTTGCATTCATTAATTTAAAATTAAATCTCGTTGTTTAAACCAAAAGCGTGTTTTTAAGAAATAATAACTATTAAAACATTGACAGTTGTTTATGTCTAATTTCAAAGTGAAATTGCTTCTAATTAATAACATTGGATTAAATGGTAAAACTATAATCTTATTACACTTTAAAACCAATTGAAAAGATTATCTGACCATATAAATTAATTATATTAAAAGACAGTTTTGAATTAAAATACAGTATTTTTAACTATTCATTAAAAAATTATTTTTATCAGAAAAATACCAAAAATTTACACAAAGTAAATTTTGATGCCCCAATTATAAATAAAAATTTATTTTTGTCAAATAGAACATATAAAATTGACCAAAACTATATTTAAAGAGGGTTCTCCATCAAGATGCGGTAAATCGACATTTTTTAGAATATTAGACTATTTGTGCTTAAAATTAGATTCATTCAAATTTTAAGCCTCTGAATTTTATTTGATAAATATAAAAAAATTTAATAACCATGTATAATCATCTTTTAGTTAGTTTTTTTCATTTCCTCCCTTACAATGTCTAGGCGTTGACAACCATTTAAAATTATATTAATATTTTTCTGTATGACTCAGCATTGGGTGCAACATAAGATTTCAAAGAAACTCGTTGTTGCGTATCGAGTACGCCATTGAACATAAGATACCCTTTAAGGTAAAATTAATATTTAATTCAAAAATATTAGTAAATATGAAAATTTTTTATTCTTTATTTACCTGGGATGTTACAATGTATACCAACATATTTACCATAATATCGGTCGCGGTTCTTAGAAAATTGAGTATCCAATTAACATGACCAATCCATGCCACCATGTTTTGTGGTCCTAAATCCACTTGAAATGTTTTTGTAAATTTATTTTGAAAATACAATGATAAGATCTCATAGTGTGGATTCTACAGATTAATTCTCTTATCAATTTTTTAGAAGGCCTGAACTATACTATGGAAGAATTTTTAATTCACGTATGGTTCAAGTTGAAAAAAATTATCTACCATATCCCCTTATTTATTTCCTAATATTTTATATTTTTCAATATCTCTATAACCATATCCAATTTCACCATATTCTACATATTACAAATAAACTGAAGACTTAGTATATTTAAATTCACAAGAAACTAATTTATCACAACCGGATTTCAACATCCATCAAATACAACGCGGATGATGCCATTTTAGTGGGAAGTATTTCTAACAATGAATGATACTCTACACTGTATGTCTAAATCTTTTATGATGAGGTGAAAATAATTCTAAATGTGTGTATGAACACCTTTTTACTCCTATCACTCAAGTAACTTTATTTTTAATATAAAGTGGTTAGCCACCCATTTTTATGATCTTCATTTTATGATCGGAAATGAAATTTCTCTAGAACTATGATCCCAAAAAATATAATAGACAAAACTGATACCATTTATATCATCCCTCCACTCTCCCATTTTAATTGGTAGAGGTGGAGGTGCTACTGACCTTAGGTTTCATACCCAAGGCACAAGATATTTATAATAAATTAAAGTGGCTTAAAATATCATTACAGAACGATATACCATTTAAAAGGGAAAACATTTAAGATACAATAATATAAAATAAAACCATAAAACCATATGGTTTACGAGAGTAAATATGGAAACTCAAAATCTAAGAAAAGAAATATAAATTAGAGCAATAAAATGAATAATATTTAATAAATACCCAAACCAAAAAGATATCCTGACAGAATGAAACCAGTGTGGCATCACATCAAACATCCATCCCATACATCTCAAATATCAACCCACCATCACCAATATTATAATATAATTATTATAAACTATATAAATAATAATTTTTTCCCTTACCTATGTAATGAAAAAACATATGCATATATATGGGGTGAGTATATCGACTTAGTAATAAATCCACCAGAGGCTTCCCTCAAATGAAACTAAGTCTAAAACAAGTTAGAATGGCTTATATAAAAAAATAAGAGTATGAAAAAGTTATCAATATAATTTCAAAATAAATTTGTAATAATTCATTGAAAAAAATTTATATTAAAATGATAACCAAACAAGATTTCCATGATTAAAGTATTTCATAAATTAAATATTTTTATAAAAAATGTATCCATTTATTCCACTTATAATACCCATTATATATACTCAAACACTCCTACAAGAATCCAATATAACATTCCCATTAGTCAAGATTGGTAATTAATTTTTCATATTAGGTCTTCACTTGGTCTTTAACTCACACCCAAATTAGTACTAGAAACCAATTGTGAATCCAACAATTCATCTTTTAATGCAATAATGAATATAAACCAACCCATTTATTTTATAAATATCTTCAAAATATAGTTTCTATATATATTTTTTATTAAAACACATAAGTGAATATGTTTTGTACATATTTATAAAATCGTAGTTTTAGAACCATATAACAATAGGAATTTCAACAATCTTTCATCAGGGGTTTTTCCAATAAATCATTATAGAGAGATTTTGAAATCCCTAGCCTTTATGTTCAAGATTTCGAGTGAGAGATAAGTCACCTACCTCTGAAGTAAAAATTTCACCTGAGAAAATATGACATACAATGTAAATCTGTTCTTTTTCTTTACTTTCATTAATGATTCCCAACAAAAACAAATCAAAACATGTCCTAACCAATAGTTTCAAGAATCACAATTATAATATAGTATTATACCTAAGACTAAATAGAGAGATCTATATATAGATGGAGAAACAAACAACATACCTTGATTCTCTAGATACAACGTACCATTATCTGTTGAAATTAATATCTAGATTAAAGGTAATTTCCAGAAACACCAAGTGTAGTCCTTTTTTTTGAAATAAAAAAAGTAGAAGAATTTGGATTTCAAGGTAGGTTTTAGGTTAAAAATACAATTTTCATAATTAATTAATTACATCAAAGAGTTATTCTGTAAGTTTTACCAAACAGTGCACCAACTGTACAGGCAGAATCGTCTCCAAACTCTTACACCACACATTTTGGATACATAGTTTTCCCCATTGTGCACCCAATAAAATGAATCCAACCTTTTCATACTATTACTATTGGATTCAAAACTATTTATACTAAACCTGTACCAACTATGTGCCTCCTCTTGGAATCCCTTAATATACCTGAAATTTATTTATGGTAATCCACACTATTTACCCTAATAGTTCACTAATCGTGCTACCTATCAAAAACTACTAAATATTGGATAAATATAAAAGAAACCTCATGAGACTAATACCAGTAAAACCAAATTTCAATAACAAATAAAATGGTTGTTTATACCTTAAACTAGGGGTGTTAGAAATATATTCCTAACTATTGTTTATTCATTTTAACCAAATTTTAGTTCTTCCTACATCATTTTTTCTTCAAATTAGGCTTTTTTAGTTCGACCATATTAGTATTTATACCCTAATTCCCCAAAATAACTAATCCCTACTCTAATACCAACCAAGGCTCCCTAGACTCGCACATCTAGTTATGATTCTGGAAATTGAAACAGTTCAATTTTTTTTACCATACAAGATTCCACATACCCATACTCTTAGACCTGGTGATAAAAATAAAAAAAATTCACATATTAATTGATACCAAGTGAGATGACATGTGGCGAACCATAGACTCACACTCTTGGTTCTAGTGCTAAAAATACTTTCCTTAAACAATGGATTTGGTAAAAAGTGATATTAAACTATCTGTATTTTACTAAATTACCATAAGATAAACATTTAAACTGATAAATAATCTTACAATCCCTATAACACAAATTTTATTATCTTTTAGGGATAGTTACATTGGTAACCTATTTAAGAAAACTTGGTAACATTTTTTCATAATGAAACCACACTAGACTATATTATAATACTTCTCATAGGTAATACTGATCTTCAAAACACAACAAATAGTAACATAAGAAATGGGTGAGATCTAATGCTCCCAAGGGAAAAATCATCATCATGAATTAAAGGGTGATATTTTAAAAATAATACAAATCATAAACATGGGAGAAATATATTTTTAAAAACAACATAGAAGAATAAGAGTTGTCTATAATACATGATAGAATGAAATGTAATCTCAAAAGAGAAAACATATACCATGGAATAAGAGTGTGGAAATTTGCGATAATAAATATGAGACATGGGGAATAATAATTAGAATAAATATTTTTAATATCATATAAATGAAGAAAAATAGTAAACTAAGTCACTGACGTAGGTGGATAAATAAAAAAATATTGGAGTATGAATTATTACATTTTTTCTATAAACATAGTGGAGTCAGAAACACTACCTGATTGCCATAAACATAGTGGAGTGAGCAATACAACCTAATTCACATAAACTTAGTGGAGTGAGAGACACTAACATATTCTCATAAACATAGTGGAGTATGAAACACTTCCCAATTACCAATAACATAGAAGAGCAGACATCACTACCAAAATATAATAAGCATCATGTAGTGGGAATGAATTTCTAATTCCCATAGTGGATCAAGCATTAATACTCAATTCCCATAATCATCTCATGAGATATAATTCCTTAACCAATTCATTTTATGGTGATATAGGACCTTACCCATCACATAATAATCATTTATACATATATGTTCCATTATTACATGAAACAATTTATACTTCAAACATCAATTAATTAACACAATAAAAAGAGTTGGGTTTTATTAAAATTATTTCCTAGAATATTAAATAAGACTTCTGAATAATAAATTTTATAGTGGCTTAAAAATATTCATAGAGTAACTTAAGGATCATTAATGAGGTTTTCATAGATTAAAATTAACTTTTTTATGTAATTGTTTAATTTAATTAAAGAATAAGAGGGAATACCCCCTTTTTGGATAGCTTGAAAACTTCTTTAAAACGGTTTCTTTAAAATAAATTAATTGATATTAATAAAAATATAAAAGTCTTTATTTAAAACCAAAATATCAACTTTATAAAAAATATAATAAAAATATTTTTTTTAAAACATTTATTAAGAAGATATAAAAATACATGAAAAATAATTTCTTAAAATAAAGAAATTTAAAATCCATTTAAACATACATAATTACTTTAAAAAATTAAATATTTAATTTATAACATTATAAAAATAATTACTTCAATTTTAAAAATCATCAAGACATAAAATAATCTAGAAAACCATTTTAAAACATGGAAAAGATGATCGGTAAAGAAAAACGATCATAGAGTGAAAGAAACCATAAAAGAGTTTTTATAAATATTTACCATAATAGAAAAAGCTGGATTTATGAATCATATTAAGATAATGTTTTACCCAAAAAGGAATGAAAAGTATCCTGAAATTAAATCTAATGGTGTAATAATAGAATCTTGGAAGGATGAAGTTCATGAAGAATCATTATAACCTAATAAAGGGGGTTGAGTTAACAAAAATCATTACAAATTTAAATATATTTTTAATAAAAAAAATTAAATAAAAAAACATGATATGGTTCTTCAAAATCAATGAATTTTAATAATTTTAAAAAATAAATTCATTAGAAATTAATCACACTATATCAAATATATTTTGGTGTACAATAAGAAATTTGTCTCAAGGAATTAAATTTGAGATAGAGAACATATATTGTGTTTTCTTCCATAGTAAAATTCTTTATAAACTCATATAATATAAAATAAATATATTAATATGTTATTTTTTAACCTTCTTCATATAAATTACCTTTTATATTATTCTTTTACAATCATTTATTAGTTATTTATCACTTATTTTTACCATTGTGTGTTAGAGACATTAATTGTTTTATCCAAGTTGTATGATGTTTATTTTGGTACTCATTATTTGATATTGTTTTTGTAATTTATAAATAATATAAGGTCATGGAATAGATAATTTATATTTATTTATCCGTATCTTATCCCATTCCATAACTATTTTAGTTATTTTTTAGGAAAATTGAATCGCCGTCGATTTATTTCGTTGATTTTAGCGATTGAAGATGATATTTTAATAAACAATAAATAATTAATATAATAATTAAAAGACATAAAACAATAATTATTTTATTATTAAACTATAATAATATAATTTTTTTAATTTCCTATTTTCATCCATGAGATATTTTTGTAAAATTGTCCATGTAGGTGGTTAGACCGACCCAATCATGAACATAACATAATTAATGGATGATTATGATTATGAAAGTGGTTTATTTTATCATAATATCATTATTAAAAAACCAAAATGATATTATTTTGATATTTGGAGGCGGTGAATCACATTTTAATATACTTTAATAAATAATTAATAAAATATATGATAAACGAGATACATTTGTTTGTGGTAGCGGTTGTTCGCACAACACAGGATAAACATTTTCATTTCCTAATAAATGAGAGATAATTAAGGTGGATTATAAATTATCTATAAATAAAATAGTTATATTATATTTTTTAAATTTATTCTTTAGTTAAATCACTATAGATATCTAATTGTGGCGGGGTTGAAAAATGGAAGGCGTCACATGGTGGAGGTGGCAGTCTGCTCAAATGCATGATCAACATTTTTTTTCAATTTAGAAGGGAAGGAATAAATAATGATAGTAAAAAAAATATAATAATAATTAATATTAATAATGATAAGAAATTTCTTATATTACTATGTTAAGTATATATTTATTTGGGAATTTATAATTAGAAATGGATAAAGATTAAGAAACACTGACTTGGGGACTTATACTTTTCCCTAAGAATTATCCTTGGAAATGATTGTATTTTGATACGTTTTGGAGACCTGGGAATTTATATAGTTAAAAGTAATTATATTAGAGTAAAATTTCATATATTTTCATGGAAATTTGTATGTATATGTATACCTTTTGGTGGGTGGAAGTAATCCCCTTTTATAAGGTAAGAATAGGGTAGTTCTGTGAACATCCATTTTTTATAATAATGATATGAAACTATTCATTGTTAAATTTGTCCAAAAGTGAGAAATAATTGATTTAGGAGCTATATAAGTTCTATAAATTCTCTTCTACTCATTTTAAAACATTTTTAGTCATGTTTAATTCCTTGTACAACTTTATTTTTTACATTTTGTCATCTATGTTTTTACCTTAATAACTAGTCGTTTAACCAAGTAATTTATATTTTATTAAAAATATAATGTAAAACCTATTCCAATTTTTTGGTATTTTATACCTAAATTTAATCTCAATATAATATAATTCAAAATAATTGATAATTAACTTATAAATTAAAATATTTAATATGTATAATTTTTTTATAGAAAAAATGTTGTTTTCACCATTATGTGTTCTGAATATTATTTAATATTTATTAAAAATTTGATGACTGATAAATTATTTAGTTATAAGATTAAAAATCATATTAAATTGATTTTTAGAAGTGACTAATTTTCTTATTGGTTAAAAATTACATAATATTTATAAAACAACTTTTTGAAAATAACAGCTTTACCATTATCATAGTCATTAAATTTAATATTAGTAATAATACCTTTGTAAAAAGATATAAAACTGATCATATTACATAATATGACCATGATGATAAAAAAATACATATATTTTGATAGATTTAGTTTATACTAGTTATGAAAACAAAAAAGTAAAACAAGTGAATAAAAAAAAGTTTTTTTTAGTAAAATCGTACATAGGTTTCCAAAATGTTACACATGAGTTTTACAAATTCAAGATATTATTTTTAAATTATTTATTTTACATGGTTAATATTTTTATATATAAAATGTTTTAAAATATTTTTATCCATTCCAATATTATATAATGTGAAAAAATTGATAGAATTAGGAAATTTTTTATTTTGTTACTATTCAACTAAAAAAATTATTTTATAAGAATCTTAAAAAATAACCATAAGAAAATATTGATGGATGGAATTAAGGACTAATGTTAATTGTTTAAAAATAAAACTAAAAAACTAAAAAAATTTATTTTTTAAATGAAAATTTAAAATATGAAAAAGTAATGTTTTTATTAAAAAATGATCTTTTTAAAACTTATGTGTTCTCAATATTATATCATACTAATTTATAATTTAATGAATGTTAGTATGCTAATTAATATATTTATATATTTTATGTTATCATATTAATCATTTAAAATTGGTCAATTTAATTTATTAACAATTTCAACAGTTATTTGATAATGGAAAATATTTTCAAATATTAAATTATTTTAATTATATAACATCAAAATAAAAGAATTTTTAATTTGTTAATATATTTATATATTATAGAAGTTTTATTATTATTATAATTTTCTTTATAATACGAATCTAATATATTTCACATGGGTTTAGTTTTGTGTTGTGTGTGTTCTAAGATGCAAAAAATTGGATCTATTCAAATGAATGATATATGGTAGAATCTAAGGGAGTTAAATTCTCCCCTTAAATAAACTAAATCCTCCCAATTTTAATTATTGACTATTAATGAAAATATATATGAGTATCTAAAATATATACATGACTCAGGATGTAATTTCTCAAGATATGGAAACTATACCAAATTTTGAAACATATATTTTTCATATAATAGGTTTACCCTATCATTGAGTTTTTATCTAACAAATTGAGAAATGAGTCAACTATTATTTGGTATTAATACACATATTTAATAATTTACTTATGAAGGGTGTTAATAATCATCCTTTCATTAAGCGACTAATAATGGTTTATACGAAACGTGGCGTAATTATTTAAAATTAATTTCTTCTTTAAGTATATGGGATAAATTCATTTCAAGAAATCATAAAAAAATCATTTAAAGGATCTATAACAATATTTTAACCATTTATATTCCCATAAACATCATCTTAGGGTAAACTTAAAAAATAATTTTTCTTCAATAATCATACCATTAGGGTGGTTATTTAATGTTATTATAATATATTATAGTATTACTTGGATTTCTATAGTCAATACCCAAAAATATATTCACCACTATGTAGTGAAGTATAATTTTACCTTAAATTTGATGATATACTTTAACTGTAGTGATAAAATTGAATTTACCTTATTTCATTGACTTAAAAGGTGTCTAAGGCCTATTCTCTTCATTAGTTCATGGATTTGGAAATCAATTTTCATATTTCCCAATCTACTTGAAGTTGATGCACTGGAGTGTGGGTGAGGTATCTAATGGGACCTTATCTTCCTATGTGGTGTTAATTTTTTTTGATTACTTTGGTAGTTTTTTACAAGATATACAACTTTATCGCACATGAAAAATATTCTCATTCTTTTGAAACAATTACCTATGTTCCTTTTAGAACATTGTTTTCATTTAGGTAATTGTAATTTCTTTAGTCCAAGAGTATTATGCCCTAGTTTCCATAATATTTCCTTTTCCTATTCTTGTATCTATACAAATAAGAGTTTCCAGCTTCTATCTCCACTTTAAGCACACATTAGACAATTTATTCAAATATTCCAAAATATCTAATAGAAATTTTATTAAAAGACCTAGATTTTTTTAAACTAATGAATTGTTTAATCTTACATTCATGGTTTATAACTAAATTGTAGGTTTTCCTTTTGGTTCTCAGGATGTTTTATTCATAGGCACCAATGGATTCATCCTCCTTATTTTTCTTATCAAGAAATTATCACTCAATTTTCATGAGAAGTGTTTGGGAAACATATTTAGTAAGGAATATTTTCTTGACCTCCTCAAATTCCATATAGTCTAATCCCTACTTTTCCATTTCATTTATAATGAGAGTCCACCATTGTTTAGCCTCTCTATCTAAATGATACAAGATATAATAACCTTCTCATGTTTTAAGAATTAGATAATAAATAATATTTTTTCCATTAGATTGATCAATTACTGAGTAATAAGTGGATCAGATGATCCACTAAAGGAGAGTGGTAATTTCCACATGAATGACTCAATAAGAACCCACTACTTCATTAGTGTGTTTCAGAGATCAACATGATATTTTTTACAACTCATATCTAGGTAGAGGAGATTACCCCATAAGTGCATCCGTTCTATAATTATATCCACTTGACAGTATCCATAAATTGATACATATTATATGAGAACCATACTAGAATCCATTTTAGACACATCAAAGGTTATACTCTTCTTCATAACCAGAGAATGGGAACATAAGAAAGGGTTGAACTCAGATGCACAGTTGTGCAAAAAATCTACAATATTTCATCATGGTATAGGTCATAAACATGATTATAAACATGAAACGTGGATATATATCTTAGAAACAATAAAATCGTATAATTAGAGTTGTTTATTAGACCCAATAAAGAGAAAAAAATATAAATAGAGCAACCATATACAATGGGATAGAAATGTGGAAAAATGAGATAAGAGAAATTAGACATGAAGCATAATATAGGGTCTAAAGATATGTCATATCATGGAAATGAATCATAACCATAAACTAGGAAACTACTATATGACTAAAAATAATGAAATTTTGGAGCGAGAATAACTACCTATTTTGCATAAACATAATGGATCACGAAACACTTCCCGATTCCTATAAACATAGTGGATAAGGAAACACTTACTGATTCTCATAAACATAGTGGAGGTGAAATGAATACAATATTACCATAAAATAATATATATGTAAACACTAATTTATTCCCATAAAAATATTATATTAGACATCACTATAAGTTCCCAATAACATAGTAGAGATGGAATCACTTCTTGAATTTTGTAGTGGAGCATGCATCAGTACCCATATAACACCCTCTTCTTTAATGGGTATGTTAATGTATGTTCTAAAATGCCTTAAGTGATGTTTATAACCTTATACTGGTTAATAAGATGTCCAAAAGATGTTGGAGGTTGTGGAAATATTAAAGAGGTTTTTTGAGTTTTTTTATCCTAAAAGTAAATGTCGTAGATGTCTTGTTGGTTGTGGTGAAACTAGGAACATTTAATTTAAAATGGGAAAGGGGACTATGATAGGTATTGGTATGGCTTTGGGAGTGGAGTACTACATGTCCCTTGGTGAACCATAACATGGGATACCTCACAATTCCCATGGAAGATGCTATAATGAGGTAACATGGGATAGTTTTTGATAGTATGGTGTAACACTAGATATGCCCGACTCAGTGTTTTCAAGAACCCCATGCCTATGGTGGATTGTTTTGGCCGTCAAGTTCACCTTGAAATGGTCTAAACCATCATGGATCTTTATAGATGTTCATAATTTCAAAAGGGAAATGGGTATGAATTAAATGAGTGGTATTAAATGTTATATTATTTGGTTTTCTTCCCCTATTAGTCGATAAAACCTTTATCCATGATGATTAGTTTGATTAGGAAAAATTTCAGATTCTCCTTGGATGAACATGTGAATCCTTACTTACATTGAGTAAAAATCTTGTAGAACCTTGATCTTTGGAACCTAATTTTTTAAATCAGTTTGTAATAATAGAATATCAAAATATAGTAGATTTTCTTATTGAATAGAAACCATGGAAACAATGGTTCTTATCTATTGTTGGATATCCTCAAGCGACAAATTCTCCCTCCCTTCTACTAGACTTGGATATACCATTGACAATAGTGGTTATCATTGGGTATGTTGAAGTGAATATTTTACCTTATCATAAATCCTCCTTGAGTATTAATCTAAAAATATTGCGATGCCTTGTTGGAATTGGTTTTAGGAGTTCTTGGTGTGTGTGTCTATTCTAGTTGGTGTATAAACAAGGTTAAAGTGATGATTCTCTTGAAAAACATTGATATTGACACATGAAAGCTTGAGGTAGGAAGTACCTTACCTTGTAGAGGCCATGTATATGATTTTTATAATTATATGAAATCGTGTGCTTATATTCTTATACCACACTTGAATATGAAATGTAGACCAATTTTGGCTCAATGGATCTAGAGGGGGATAATTTTTAAGATGATTTATGTGACATGATGGAAAAAATGATTTAGATGATGGGGCATGGAGACCTTGTAGCCTGTCCTAGGGGTATGATGTTCTTATGTGATCTGACTTGAGAGGAAATAGTGGGTCATGATGGTCTATTGTGACCTTACCTAGGATATGGTGCTGATATACAATGACCTTATGGTCTGACATGAGTTAGTGTTTGAATGAAATATCATTATGTCTAAACTTTTTAGCCTTTTGGTTGATGTAGAGTACATGTTTCTTATCTACTATTTGACTATAATTCACAACTTTTGATATGAATATTTTTATTTTATGGATCCAAATTTAGTTCAACCGTGGTTTTTTGGCATCTTAGTTAGTGCATGACCAATCAATACATGATTATATATTATTACCAGTGTGTCTATTTATTATCATGACATGAACTATTATTCATGATAACCATGTCAAGGGTGCATAAGTGGTGTCCTAATAATTTTATACTTACACATTTAACTGGCATCTTGATGAAGGTGAAAACATCATGATGAAGGATACCTGAAAGGGAATAGAACTAGTGATAGAAAGATAGGATATGTAATATAGTGTTCATAGGTGACATTGGGATAGACTCTAGAGTGGTGTCATAGTGTTTTGTTTACTTATCTATCATGATCACCATTTTGTTGACCTGCCACTTTTGAGGCCTTGGTTCAATTTTATATACGAGATGAGAAAAATGTGATTCCATATGATTTATCATTTTTTATTTATTCTATTATGTTATTATTTATAATTTTGTTTATTGATACTGTGGGTAAATTCTCCCCACTAAAGTAATTTAGACGCTCACGGCTGGTCAATAACCTCTCATGTATAGGGATAGCTACATAAGGTCATGTGGTACACTTGCTTGTACCCAGTGATTCTGGATTGATCATTACAAAGTGGTATCAAATGATTTTTTCCCTTTTTAATTCTTTTTAACTATATTTTGGGGTAAGGTTGAATGAAGTTAGGCTTTCTAGGACTTAGGTAGGGGGTTTCATGTGTTCCTGACTAACTTAATTGTAACATAAATTTATGTTACCATAGTTGGGACTAATATTACTATTATAGTTTTACCGTTTCTGGTTGATCTTTAGAATATTAATTTTTCTACTATTGCATGAAATTTTTGTGTGTTCATGCATCACAACTAGGAACGTTGGTTCATATTTTATATATATATATATATGCATGATGAGTGATGTATATAGTTATTTAATTATATTCTTTGACCTGTTCATTCTATTTGGTGATGTGTTTGTTTTCTGTTATTTTATTATAGATATAATTTAGTATTAGTTATTTGAACATGATCATACTATTATGTTTGTTTTTATATATATGACTATGACTAACATGGAGGTATAGAGATCCATGAGTATAACTAGGAGGGGCACGTTTCCTTATTACCGATAGCATCATAGGATACATTTTCATAGAAATACATTATATATATTTTCGATCTACTTAGGATGTTATCTAATGTAATATTTTATAGGTTTTCTAAGAATAAATTTTAAATTTTAGATATTTCCGCCACAATGTCATCCTATTGAACAACCTAGATAAGTTATCTAGGATTCCCTCATAAGGGAGGACATTATTGTTATACCACAAGTCGTGTTGGAGCATTCTATCACACCCAATCTAGTGGTCCAAGTAGGAGGCAAACTTTACCCAAGAGACTTCTATATAATGTCTATGTAAGGTATAGGGGTTTCTAGGAGTATAGTTGACTATAATCAAGACTTTTGGATCTAGAAACCTCTATCATTCCAGAGCACATGAGGCCCCAAGGATGTAAAATACTGTATATGATGCATCGAGTGGATCATCGATCTAGTGGAGAACCTATAAGAAAAAAATTTAATTTATGAGACTTTTTTGATTTATGGAACTACTAAAAAGTTGTGGGATGTTATATTTTAGTTTGGTAAACTTGAAGGCCCAACTTGGATGACCTCTAAAGACCTTTTCATTGAGAATTTATTTATGGGTGTGCTAAAGATGAATCATGATCTGAATATCATGGATCTTAAATAGGGATCAAGGATGATTTATACTAACTTATTACATTTTAATAGATTTGTTTCACATTTCTAATCTCTTAGCTGAGAATGAGGCACAATACACCAAGAAGTTTGAGATCAGCCTCAGATTGGAGTTGAGATTTTACCTTAAAAATAATATAGATGTGGTTTGTGAGGACATGATTAATAATAGGGGTATAGAAGAAGTTAAATTCATGAATATACTTTAATCATTCAATGAAATTATTATCGATTCTTCCACTAGTTGGAAGAGGAAGGTAAATGATTCATTCTGAAACATCAGTGGGATGGTAGAGCAGAGAAGAGAATTTTCAGCACATTCTATGGGATATGTAGGTCCTCAATGTTTCAACAATGGATATAGTGGTAATTATCATAAATTTTATCCTTGGTCTTTTAATAAAGTGCCATTTATATGGTACGATAAAGAATCTATAATATTCTCTCTTTTAGGCATAAAAATGTGGTCTTATAAGGGTTTGAGTCATATGCAGTCATTGTGCCATGGGACTAGATGGGGTCCTCAAAAATTGGTTCATACCCCTCAGATGAAGATGAAATAGGAATTTCATGAATATCAAGAAAAAGGAAGTGTAGTTGGGGAAGGTTTAGTTTAAATAATGGATCAGGTTCCGACTAATTGTAGAGTGGGACTATTGAATGTACAAGGTACAATCTATAACAACTATAATATTTTTACTACATTTTTGATACAAGTGAATCATATTCATTTATATTTTAAAAAATTGTTTCTAGACTTGGATTTTCAGTGAAGAATTTTTTTGAATTACTATATCTTGATACACACTTTTGGATGAAATAATATCATCATTAAATATGTTCAAGATGTCTGATAGTAGTTTCTATTTATTGATATCTGTGGAACATAACATTCTTATAAATGACTAACTTTGATTTTATATTCACTATGCACAAGATGACTAGTTATTAGGTGTACATGAACTAATACAATATACATGTAACCTTTATTTTAATCAAGGGAGAGAAGTTTTTTATGACCAATAAATATAAAGTTAGACCAATTAGAGTGGGACTAAACCCAACTCAGGCTGGATCCATTACAACAAAAATAGTAGACTTGGATCTTATGGAATATCCCAAAAATAGACTCTTAATTTCCACTAGCTTTGGACCTATATTAGGAGGTCTTCCCTGTTTAGTTTTTAGGCATCCCACTTAATAAAGGATTCAGATTTACGATTGAACTCATTTCATTGGTGAAACATATACACTATTGGTCCCTCGATGTAATATGGATTGGGAAACATTTCCATTCCCATGATGGAGGAAAATTTGAGGGGAAATTGGTAGGTTTTGGGTGACACTCCATCATATTGTCACTGTCAACCTTTCTATGATTAATAACTCCACGACCTTGGTGAGGCCAATATGGAATATTTTTTTAGGTCATGTTTGTTATGAAATGATTAAAGTCATGACCCATTTTCCTTGGATCTCAATAATTTCATAGGGTAAATGAATATGAAATCAATATGGGGTTTAAATAAAATATTTATTGGTTTCCTTCCCATAATATTCCATTATTCCTTCCTCTATGAAAATTACTTTGATTTGAATGATAATCAAATTATCCTTGGATGATTTTAGGAAATACCCATTATGTTGAGTTTCTACATTTGATAACCTTGACATTTTCATATAGTTTTTTTCAATATTTATTGAAGACTAAAACCATAGAAGATGTATGTTATTTTTTTCAAATAAGATCCATGAAATCCATAGTTATTCTCCTTTATTTTCCATTCCATGAGTGACATTTTTCTCTCCCTTAAACCACACATGTAATAACAATTTATGGTGGTGGTTATTGTAATCTAAGTTGATGTGAATATTTTATATTTTTAGGACTCCTCATTGAGTCCTATTGTAGAACTGTTTCAATACCTTGTTGTAGTTAGTTATAGGTGTTCTTTGTATGTGAGAAAGTTTTGGTTGGTGTATAAAGTTTTCTTGGGTGACACCCCTCTTGATGAACCATGACCTTAACATAAACAAATATTTAGGTAGGACATTATTTACCATATAGAGGCCATGTATATTATTGTTAGTATGGTATGATGTCATGTAATTATAAAATTAGACCATGATTGAGTATGATCACATGTTTGAACTTGGATACTACTTTTTAATATTGATAGACTATGATGTTCCACTATATGTGATGAATATTTTGCAATGATATGTGTTTGGAAAATGTTATATAGTTATTCCTTTCATGATACCAATGTGATATGTGAGCCAATTGTGGCTTGGTGACCTAAGAGGGGGAGCATGTTTTACAAGATGAATGTGACATGAATGCAAGACCATGTTAGGCGAATGGGTTTGAAAACCATATACTCTGACCCAGGGTATGATGCTCTTATAAGATCAGACACGAGAGGATATAGTTGGTCATGATGATCTACAACTACAAATCCTTGGACATGGTGAAAGGATATTATTTTCTTATGGAATAAACTAAGGTAGTTTTAGAATTTTATGGCCTTGTGTATTGATTATTTTTCTTTTTTGTGGTTACCGAGTACATATGGTGACCTTGAGGTTCACAATATTTCATGACTTATTATATGAATAATTTTTCAACATGGAGTCAAAGTAGGTATGATAAGGGGTTTTTAGTGGCTTGGATATCACAAAAAAATTTGGTATAATAATTTATGTTGTTTCTCATATTATTATTTATTATCTGGACATTCAATCTTATACATGCACACTTGTGTTAAGGACACATTGGTGGTTCCCTACTGGGTTTATATTCACACCCTGCACATGCATTTTGATACATGTTAAGACGTAAAGATTATGGATAAAATAAATGTAAAAGAACCTATGATAGGGGGTAGAAGTTAGATCATGGTGTTCAGAGGTGGTATTGGGAAAGACTCTAGATTTATACCACAATGTTTTATTTACTTATCTGTCATGTTAAAAACTTTATCAACCATCCACATTGGGGTCTATGGTTTATTTTTCTATATAATATGAGATTTATTTCATGCCTTATGATTTAATTTTTTTATTTATTCAATTTTATTATTATTTATGATTATATATATATATATATTGATATTGAGGTTATAGTCATCCAACTAAAAATATTTAGACACTCTGTGCTAGTTAATAACGTTTTGTGTATAGGTAGGTATGCATGGGCCCATGTGGTGCTCCAGCTCAAACATGGTGATTTAGGCTAGGGCCTCAAAACTAGATTCCCATAATCATACCATGAGATATATATGCATAAACAATGTCATGGGGGATATATATATCCCCAACCATCACATAATAATCATCCATATGTATACGTTCCATTAGTATATAGAATTTTTTCACTTAAAAAATCACTTAATTAACGAGTGGAAAAGGTGCTGGTTTTCTAAAAATACATTCCTAGAATGTTCCATAAGATATCCAAATAATGAACTTATATGGTGTCTTAAAAATATTCCCAATATAACCTAAATATAGTTAAGGATATTTTCATAAATGAAAAATCAGTTTTCAATATCATTGGATAAATAACTTCAAAAATAAGATGGATTACCCCTTTTTTAAATGCTTGAAAACCACTTAAAAATGGATTATTTAAATTGAAATAATTGAGCATAATACAACTTTTAATAATAATTGTTTAAAATAAATGGGGTTTTTTATGAACCAGAATTTATTGGAGAATGATACTTTCAAAACATTCTTTGAGAAGACATATAAATACTTGAAAAATACATTCTTAAAACAAATTCTCTTAATACCTCATTTAAAAACTATAATTCCTTATAAAAATAAAACATTTAATTTAAAAAATATATGTGAAAATTTATTTTGATTTTAAAAAACTTCAAGTGTTAAAATCATTTATAAAATCGTTTTAAAATGTGGAAACTAATCTTTATAAATAAGCATGATCATATAATGAAGAGAACTTTGAAAGGGATTTTTAGAAAAAGTTGTTTCCATAGTTGTAAAAGTTGATGTTATGGATCAGATTAAAAATAATTTTATTTCAATTGTAATTTAAATTATAATGAAATAAAATCATTTTGTGGAAGCGTCCAATATTTGAAGGAATAAATTTAATAAGATGGATTTTGAGTCAACTAGGGGTGTTGAGTTATCAAAAACCTTTACAATATAGGTGGATTTTGAATTAAAATCCATTTAAATAAAGAAAATGGTATAAATCTTCAATCTGCATCAATTTTATGAATTTTTAAAAAGAAACTCATAAAAAATTAATCACACTATATCAAAGATATCATGGTGGATAATGAGAAATATGTATCAAGGAATTAAATTTGATACGAATAACACCTTATTTGGTTTCCCCTCATAGTAAAATATACTCTAACAATGAGTAAAAAAATATAAATATCTTAATATAATATTTCATAACCTTATTTATATTCAATAAATTTTATATAATTTTATATGATCATTAATTATTTATTTTTTATATTTACTATCAGGTGTTAGTAACGTCAATTGTTTTGAACATGCTTTGTGCTGTTAATTTTGATAACAAATATATTATATAAAGTTTATCGTTACTAGAAAAAAATAATATCTTATAGTAGGAAAATTATATAGATTTATAAATATATTATCTCATTCCATAACTGATACAATTATTTTTCATGAAAATTGAATTGGTGTCTGCTTATTTCATTATTTTTAGAGATTGAAGATGATATTTTAGTAATATGTTAATACATAATATAACCTTTCTAGAACCATAAAAATTAATTTTTTTGATGATAAGTTAATAATATTAGTATTCATGTTCCCATAATCATAAATTATTGAGTATAATATCATTTTCCAATTAGGCTGTTAGGCTAACTCAAACATCACCCTACCACAATTAATGGATGATTATAGGTATAAATGTTGTTTCATTTATCATAATATATTTATTATATAAGAATAATGATATTATTTATATATTTTTACATGGTGGATTATATTTTATATTATTTTAATAAATAATAAATAAACTAGATAAGAACTGAGATACATTACATCATGGTGGTGGCACTCTACAAAATACACGATCAACATTTTCCTTTCCCAACATATCAGAGGGAATGTAGTTGGATTATAAGTTTCATAAAAATAAAAATAAAAATAAAAATAAAAATATAAAATATTTATATTTATATTATTATTATTACTATATATGACACATTTTTTCTTTAATTGTGTCTTTATAACCATTTAAGATAAGTAGTGGTGAAAAAATAAGTCTCTTTATGGAGCCATTAGTCTGCACAAATGCACGATCAACATTATTTTGTTTTCATATATAGAAGGAAAAAAATAAATAATTATTATACCATTAATACAATAAAAATTCAGCATACCAATGATCCATAGTTCATTATATTAATATGGTATGGATTTTTTTTGTAAGGGAATGATTAAGAAGAAAAGGATTATGATTGTGTAATACTCACTTTGGGAACTTTATCTTTCTCTTTAAATTCTCTTTAGAAATAATGGTCTTGGAATAAATTATGGTGAATAGGGTTTTAGGTCATGAAAGGGACTTCTTGGAGAGACAAATTGGTTAAGATTATAATGATGTTTTGAAGGGTATTTGTAACTTTGAGAGGGTGGAATCACTCTTATTTTATAATTAAAGAAATTGGTATTTTTATAATCACAATTCTTTTTTCAATAATAGAATGAAACTATTAAAGGGTAAATGGTTCAAAAAGTTAAAAAATGGATTATGGGACGAGATAAATATGAGAAATACTCTACCACTCATTTTTTCACACATTTTGAACACGTTTCATTCTATTTACCACTTTATTTGATAGATTTTACCATTTTAGTTTTTATCATGGTAACCAGTTTTTTATCCAAGGAATTTCTATTTTATTAAAATATAAGGTATCTCATTTTAAAATATTTTGGTTTTTAAACCGAAATTTAATCCCCAGATAATGTAATTTAATTTTAAATAGAATAAAATTAACTTTTAAATTAAATAATTTTATATAATTTTTTTTGTAGAAAATATTCCATTTTTACCATTAAGTGTTCTTAATCTTATTTAGAATTTATTATCAATTGAACGATTTATAATATTTTATATATAGGTGTAAAAATTATATAAAATTCCTTTTTAGATGATATTAATTTATTTTATTAGATAAAAATTACACAATATAAATAAAACTATAATTTTAAAATAAAAGTTTTACCATTATCATGGTTATTAAATTTAATCTTAGTAATCATAATTTTATTCCCAAAAATGGTAATCAAATTATTAAATAATATGATAATGTTGATCTAAAAATATGAAATCAATTTTGATACATTTTATTTCTATAAGTGATAAAAAATAGATTTTAATATAAGAGAATAGAAAATATTTTTTTGAGGAAAATATCACTTTAGTCTCCAAATCATTACAAAGGGGTTTAAGAAATTCAACATATTGTTTTAAAATGTTTTTTTTAATTTTTATATATTCTTATAGAGAAAAGGTTTCAAAAACTTTTAAGCTATTCTTGTATTATGCTACTTTCATAAAAGAGATTATATTTGAGAAATCAATACTTTTTTTACTTTCCACCTAAAATAAATTTTTTTAGAAAAATATCAAAAATTAACCTTAGGTAAATATTTATTGGTGCAATAAAAAAATTAAATTAATTTAGAAAAATACAAAATCTAAAACTTATAATTATACATTTTTAATAAAAATAAAAAATATAATGGAAAAATAATTTTGTTGAAATAATGACTTTCTTAAATGTTATGTGTTTGAAATATTATTTCATACTAATTTGTTATTTAAATAATTCTAATATACTATTTAATATTTTTAAATATTTTATATTAGCATAATAATCATTTAAATTTCGTCATTTTAATCTGCTAACACTTTAAAATATTATTTGTCAATGAAAAGTATTTCCAAATATTTAATCATATTAATTATATATCATCTAAATATAATATTTTTTTGTAATAACCAAATATTTTATGTTATGTCTCATTTTAAATTTAATCTTCTTAATAGCTTACGTTGCACACAACACCCAACATAACCGTACAACGAAATATAATTATAATATATCCATTAAATTGGAAGGAATGAATAGTAATATCTATATTATGAAATTTATATATATTATAATACTTTTACATACAAAAAAAAACGAAATTATAGGTGTAATATAAGGATAAATCTAATTTTAAAAATGAAAAGCTATATTTTTTTCAAAGAATTTATTTTTACCTTTTAATGACGCCCTTTTTTTTAAATTTTTTTGAAACTTAAAAAAAAATGATATGAAAAATTGGAATTAAATTTTCCAAATTGGAATATCAAAAATAAATTTGTTTTATTTTTTGGTATTTTTTGTATATGTTTCATTTTTGATGAATAGTTAAAAATACAACATTTTAATTTAAAACCAAAATTTCACCTAAATTTTTTATATCATAAAATTATATTTGAAACTGGTTTTAAAGTATAAAAAGTACAATAATATATCAATAAATACAATTTGGGTCATTATAATCAATTTTGTAATGAAATTGGATTAAAAACATTTCAATATTTTAAACTTTTTTACTTTAAAAAAATATTTTATCATCCCGTACGTAGGATTAATATTAAATTAATTTATGAAAATTGTATGAATTGAATAATGAAAAATGGATTCCAGATTTGAAATCCAATGTTACATATTTAGAAAATATATCCCTTTTTTCAATATGAATAGTTAATATAATAATTATAAATACACAGTTAAGGGTAAACCCAATAATTGAGGGTAAAAAAATATTCTAAGTATTATGAAATTATTCTAAAACATGTCCAAATAATATTTTATAAGTGAGTGTCGACCAAAACCATACTTGGGCCAATTTTATGGCTGATTAGAGACCCTTGGATGACATTAAGACTTTTATTGTTTTTTATATTAAGTTAATTCATATATGTTATACTCCAGATTTTATTAAGTTTTACTTTTTTAATATGTGATTATTAAGAAGATTTTTTAGACTATAAATAGTAATTTTAAAGATAATATGTTTTTATTAATCATGAAATTTTATTTTTAACTTTTTGGAAATAAATAACTAATATAAATTCTTACACAATGAGGATTCACTAATTGTTTAATTAATGTAAATATCAGATAAATAATATTAATAAAATTAAAATAAACATAATTTGGGACAATTAATGTCATTATTTATTTTCTTAGATGAACAAGAGATATCAGAGAAGTATTAAATATTTTTTTTCAGAGTTATATAGTGTATTGATATTTTTTAACAATCAAAGTAATGAATATTGTCAAAATTTAAATTAATGATATTTTAAAATAAATAATATTTTATTAAATTATATAAAATTTATAAAAATATAATTTTCATCCAAATAATTAAGATAAGGTTAAAAATTTAATCCATGTTTTATTTATGATTTTTTGTTTTATAGTAAAAATTTTGACACTCAAAGAGTAAACATCCATGTTGTCATGGTAAGAGTTTGAGGGATTAAATAAGGGTTAAAACCAAAAGATAAGGGTAATACCGTGACCTATACAATTCTAAAAATTATTAGATAAGAGTATTTAGACCCATCATCATCTTAGTTTCAAAATAAATCACTTTGGATAAATTTTCAATTGAAATTAATTTATATTATGAGAGTTTCCAAGAATACCCCTCACATCAACTTTAAAGGGCACCTCCTCCCTCAATTATTCTTAATACCTTGTGACTTATAGCTCAACCAAACACTACCTATTTCAAATCCGAACATCTGTATCCAATTTATAGAGATTCGGGTCTTCCAAAAAGACTAAACCAATATTCCTTATGAATATATCTAATGGAATTCTTCTAAAAAATAAGAGGTTAATGAAAATTTAACTAAGTAAAAGTTATATTAAAGGGTTTGTTTTACAATATCATCATTATTATGTATTGTTTTTATTTAAGTATCCAATGGGGAAAATACTTCCTCCATGTCCATGTTTTTTAAATATGTTTTATAAAATGTTTTTAATATCATCCAATGATTCTTTAATGTATTTTTTTTACACTTTTTGTTTTTTAAAAAATTCCTTAAAAGGTATATATATTTATTTTTAAAATTTTGTTTTGAGAATTTTATGATTAAAACATGAATGATATGTTTTTTAATATATATGGATTGATAATACTGTACCACTGTCATGATGACTTTATGATTTACAACTTCCTTTTAAGGTTTTATTAATTATTTACAAATAAAACATTTTCTTTATAATTGCACAATTTTTTAAAGATAAATGATTACCAAAGTGAAAAATTAATTTTTTGTAAATAAATTTTCAATGCTTTTATTAGACTATTTTCATCTATGTCAACAAAATCTATTGAATATTGTGATTAATTGAAGTTGATATCTTATCATATCATTTACCATATTTTATTGAATGGTTTATGAACAGTTTGATAGAGGATGATCTATTTTGATACCATTCTTGGTTTGTGGTTTGAGTATTCACATCTCTCTTGAATTTTTTATTACGAATTCTTATGTTTTTTATGTTTAACACCTTTAATTTGAGGAATTAATTGGACTTAGTATGTGATAGGTGGGTCTCTCTATATCCCCTTGATGCATTAGTAGGTCTAATGAGAATAACTAGACTGGGTTTTTGATAGGCCCATACCAATTTATTATATTCTTGGAATAAATCCTTCACAAGGATAGATTCTTGGCACAAATCCTTGAAAGTATTATTTTCTTGGCATAAAGACTCAATGGAGTGTTTCAGATGTCCAACATTACTCATTCTATCATTATGATAATATTTATTGATTTTAATGTGATTTATTTGTTATTATAATTTCCAAGGATAAGTTTTCTATCTCATGGTATTTTTTATATGTAATTATTCAATCATCATTTCTTTCAACCATATTATGCTCGTGTTGTTGATTAAATGGATTGTGTTTCAGTTACTTACTATGACATAATTGCTATTTATAATAGATTCTGTTCTATACATACCCTTAACTAGAATCTAAGATTACCCATTATTTTTTATTTCTCTCCAAGACTCCATGAAATATATGACGACTGATATATAGGGTTAGAAAAGGGGGGAATAATGGTAGCATCAATGGAATTATTTGTGTATTTTATGTTTTAAAATGTAAAGTGAGTTTCAAGAATATATCTATTTTACCAAGACTACTGAACTATTCAGTATTTTTGGTATGTGATTCCTTATATCTTATTCCAATGTAATAAAGTAACCTCCGACTCTAGTAAACTGGGGTGGAGATATTATAGTTGGTATAATATCAATTTTAGTAGAAACCTTGGTAACTAAATTTAGGAAAAAATAAATTAGGGAAAAATCTATTGTTTTAGTATGTGTGAAAAATTTACATAAGGAATAAATCCTTTTAATTTTATGGAAATATGTTTAAAGGTATGAGTAACTATTAGGGTTTATATGATCTTTGAATTTAAGGTAATTATGGGTACTTATATTATTGGGAATATAAAATGAAATGTATGAGATAACCTTTGTGGTTAAAAAATTTATTTAATGATGAATATATTAATGTCATTTTTAGGATAAATATTACCTTTTTGAATAATATAAACATTGTTATAGAAAAAGGACAACATGTGTGCCATGTGACCACCCGTCATGTCTGAAAATGCCTTAGGGTTTGAACCCACATCCAAGGGGAAATAAGGGTGCAATGCCTATAAATATATTATGTTATGTCCTGAAAAACATTACATTTTTAGTTACTATATCTACTAGATAATGGTTATTTTGATATTAGGGACATTGTTTATCAAATAGATAACCTTGGTATT
This sequence comes from Viscum album, assembly GCA_963277665.1. Classification (NCBI taxonomy): domain Eukaryota; kingdom Viridiplantae; phylum Streptophyta; class Magnoliopsida; order Santalales; family Viscaceae; genus Viscum; species Viscum album. The sequence continues at coordinate 52,628,492 of OY728153.1, read as the reverse complement.
GGAAAATGATTCGGTGATTAAGTGATTAATGTTATTTCAGAAGGCATTCACTATTTTTTAGATCCTATAAGATTAAGGAAAAAAGAATATTACGAGGAATAAATTTTAAATTTTATTTTAGGGTCACATATTATTTTATTGTGTAATTATGTGAGTTCAGCTATTTATGAAAATGGTTACCGTATCATGGGGATTATGTCATTTAGGAAACTAATTTTTGGTATGATACATTAATAGAGAATTATGTTATTTAAAATAATATGTGATCAAATACTTAATTTTTTTCGGCTTCAATCTTTGTCTATATTAATTTTGAAGTGGGATAGTTATTTTCTGAATGATACATGTTGAATATTGGTAATTACTATGGAATTTTCGAGATTAAATATGATTTTAATCATATAATGTTTTATCCTTTTTGGGAAATTATCTTATCATACCCTAAAATTTTCTATTTTGGATAATATATATATATATAATTGGAATATATTATTATACTTTAATTGATTTTTTGATCCATTAAGGCTGATTGAAATTCTTTAGGAATGAAAAATTAATCCTAAATACCCCTCATTTACAGAAAAATATGAATTTGTGGTAGAAATAGATTAAAGAATAAAACTATAATTTTCAAGTAAGTATTTTTCCTTGTTTTCTAAGTCTTGTAATTAAATTAATTCATTAACTTTTGGAAAAGGATTTGGACATAAAAAGGTTTTCCATTTACTTTTATCTCTAGATTTTTAACCCATCACATATTGATAGATTTATGATGGTAAAATTTACCATGAATATGTTATATATCAATTTATATTATTCATTGAGATTTATTTTTCTCTTATAGATCCATAATTGCATACATGGAAATGTAGTATGTTTTATCTCAGGTAACTCATACTTACATTTTTTTCTTTTTAAGTGGATGTTTCATTAATACCATTTCTGATGTGGTTTTTCAATAAAGGTATTTTAAAAAATCAATCCTTAAATACAATGTATGAATTAAAAAATTCTGAGGAAAAAATTTATTTGAGGAGAGGATAATGTAACACCCCATTATTTTATGATATGTATCTTTTTAAATTTAATCTCTCTGATAGCTTACATTGCACACAACACCTCGATTAACCGTACAATGAAATATTATTATAACATAGCCATTAAATTTGTTGGAATGAATATTATTAACCACATTATGAAATATATATATATTCAAATTTTTTAACATTCAAAAAATAGTTTTATAGTCATAATATAAGAATAAATCCAACTTTAAGCATAAATATATATATTATTTGAAGGAAAGTTTGACACCTTTTAATAGAACACTTGTTTTAAAACATAATTTTGGAAATATTATATTTTATATTTGATAAAATAAAATTTATTTTATAAATATTAATATCCACCTTTACTTTTTTCTAATTTATAGTTTTTATTGATATGTTTCATTTTTTGTTAAATAGTAAAAAAAACACTACATTTTAATTGAAAACTGCATTTTCATCAAATTTATTTATATAGTAAAATTATATTTTATATTGGTATTAATGTATAAAAATTTCCATTATACAATAATAAATCCAATTTGGATCATTATAATAAATTTCACAATGAATTTTTATATAAAAACATTTCAATATTTTGAAACTTTTACCTTTAAAAACATGTTGTTTCATCTCGTATATAAGATTAATTTTAAATTAATTTGAAATAAATATGTGTATTAAGTTAGGAAAAATGAATTCCATATTTGGATTCATAAGTTCAAAATTTAGTAAACATCTACCATTTAGTTTTTTCCAATATGAATAGTAAATTTAGTAATTTTAATTTCCACGGTCAATGGTAAATTTGGTAATTAAAGGTTAACATAATATTATATGTATTGTAAAAGTACAATAACACTTTTAATAATTTTATTTGATGAGTAATTATTAACCTAAACCATCATTGAGGCGATTTTTGGGCCTTTTTGAGCCAAATATAAGACTTTAATCCTTTTATTGAATTTTTTTAAGGAAAATATAATATGTCATACTCATGTTATTAATAAGCATTATATTTTTGATATATAGTTATTAAGATTATTTATTCAACTAAAAAAATTCATTTGAAACAGATTTTTTATCTTAATCATGGTAATTTATTTTTAATTTTTTGGAAAAAATAATTACTTTATAAACTTACACAATGATGATGGAGTAATTGTTTAATTAATTGAAATATAAAATAAATGATATTAAAAATATTAAAATAAACATAATTTGATAAAATTAATGTTATAAAAGTATTTTTTATATTACATTGACATATTAGTTCGGTATTATAGAATTTTATCAATTTTATATTGTGTATTGATATATTTTAAAAGTCAAAGTAACAAATTGTGTCAAAATTGACATTAAGAATATTTTAAAATAAATAATATTTTATTAAATGATATAAAATTTATAAAAATATACATTTTAGTGAACTGATTGTGATAAGTTTTAAAATACCATAAATTATTCATTTATGGTTTTTTATTTTATAATAACAATATTAACCATCAAAGTGTGACAATCCATGTTGTCACGGTAAGAGTTAAAGAGATTAAATAAGTGTTAAAACCTAAATATAAAGGTATGAATGTGACCTTATCTTGTATTATTTGTTTTTGATGAGATGATTTCTCCCCATACCAATATTAATATAAAAAAAACCACTTTTTATCAATTTTTAATTGAAAATTATTTTTTATTAATTTAATATTTTGATAGTTTCCAAGAGTACCCCTCATGTCAATTATTAAAGGGAACCTCCTCCTTAACTTATTCAGAACAAGTTGAGCATTATATCTTGATGAAGACCTTCAAATTTATCCTACGAATATACTTATACTTGTTTTGGAGACCCTGGACTTCCAAAAATACCCACCCTAGATCCATTAATAAGACATCACAAAGAAGTCCATTGACAAAGAGGAGGCTAAAACATGTTCAACTAAATAAAATTTCAAGGTAATGGCTTTGTTCAAAATCTAATCATTATTCAATATTTTTTTAATTATGTCTCCATTGAGGAATATTTAACTTCTTTGTCCATGTTTTATAAAAATGTTTTCAAAAATGTTTTTACAATTCTCAAATGATTTATTAATGTCATTTTAACACTTTTTGAATTTTTAAAAATGATTGAAATAGTATATTTTGTCATGTTCTAAAACATGTTCTTTGAGACTTCTCCAAAATAAATATTAAATGATTTTTTAACTTATATGGTCTGATTGGGTTTTCCCAATGTCATGGCACCTTAGTTCTTTATAACATCATTTACATGTTTAATTAATTATTTTTAAATAAAATGTTTTATTTTATAATTCCATAGTGTTTTAAAAATAATTTATTTACAAAGAAAAAAGGGTATTTATCTCAATAGTTTTTCTAGGATTTAATTATATTATTTTCATTTTTATCAACACCCTCTGTAGAATCTTATTCTTATTTGAGGTTGAACTCTTATGATATCATATACCATATTTTATGGAATGGTTTATAACCATTTTAACTATGGATGTTCTATTTTTGATTCGATTACTGGTTTATGGGTAGAGTATTCATGTTTTATATTCTAGTTTTTAATATAAATGCTTATGTTTTTTGTGTTTCACCCCGTTAAAATGATGAATGAATTGGAATTAGTAAGTAACAAGTGGAGCTTGTTATACCCTCTAGATGAATTAGTAGGTCTCATGAGAAAACTAGACTCTGTTTTGGATATGTTTATACCTATTTAATATATTCTTGGAAGAAATCCTAGATAATATTGGATTTATGGCATGAGGACTTGACATTATTAAATACTTGGTATGAATCCTTGATGGTGTGTTTCAAATCATCAACATTTTTCATTCCATAATTATGAAATTATTTATTTATTTCCATGTGATTTTTTGGTTAGTATAATTTCCATGGATAGGTTTTATAGATTATGGGTTTTTTTATATGTCATTATTCGATCATCTTTTTTTACAGCCATATAAAACTGAAGTCGTTGATTAAATATAATGCGTTTTAGTAACTTACATTTCTATAATTTTTATTTATGATATATGTTTCAATATACATACCCATACCGAGCATTTGAGATCACACCTTTCTTATCTTTTATTTTCCCTCAGATTCTAAGAAGTATATTTTGACTCATATGTAGGGTTACACAAAGGGGTAATAATTGATGACACAATAAAATTCTTTATATATTTTTTGTTTTAAAATATAAGGTGAATTTCTAGTATGTATCTAGTTTACCAACACTACTAAACTATTTGGTCCTTTTTTTTTGAAATTTCATGAATCCTATTCCAATATAATAAAGTAACCATGACTTTGGAAAACCGTGTTCATGGTCTTTATTGTTGGTATCAGAGCAAGTTTAGTAGAAACCATGAGTATTAGATTTTGGAAAACATAGATTATGGAACACGACCGATTGGATTAGTACGTGTAAAAAATTATTTAAGGAATAATTCCTTTTTATTTTATGTACATATGTTTAAAGGTATGGATAATTTCTAGGGTTTATATGATATTTGAATTTATGGTAATTATGTGTATTTATATTATTTGGAATACAAAATGAAACGTATGAGATAATCTATTTGGTTAAAAAAATTATTGTTAGATATATTTAATTTATTTTTGATGATTATTATAAAATTTGGGGTAAAAATAATATAGTTTTAGAAAAATGACCATATGCATGTCGGGTGATGACTCGTCCTATCCAGTATGGCCCCGGGGTTTGAACCCAAAACCGAAGGGAGATAATGGTGCAACACCTACCACTAGACTACCTAATGTCCTAGTTAACGTGGAATTTTTTTTGAAAATATCTAATGGTTAAAGTTAATTTTTATTTTAGGGACATTTTTTTCAAATAGATAACCTTGGCATTGGAAAATGATTTATTGATTAAGTGATTAATGTTATTTCAGAATATGTTTGCTATTTTGAGAATCCAATAACATTATTTTCCACATAATTTTATGAGGAATAATGTTTAATGTTTAATTTAGATTTAAATACGAAATTTTTGAGAATATCATGGAGATTTTGTGATTTAGGAAATTAATTTATGGTATGATAAATAAAGAGTTATTGATATTATTTGGAAGACCATGTGATAAAATCCTTCTAATTTTTGTGTTTTAATATTAGAATAGAATATTTTTGATGAAGTATAGTTATTTTATGAATGATCTATGTTGATATTTGGGTATTATTGTTTAGTTTAAGAGATTAAAGTTGTTTTTAATCCTATAAAGTTTTATTATATTTGGAGAATTATCTTATCTTATACTTACCATTTTGGATTTGGTTAATGTATAAAGATAAGAGATATATAAATTTATCCTCTTTTTATTTATTGATCTAAGGAAGTTTATTTTAATTCTTTAGGGAAGAAAATGTAATCTTAAATACTAATTATTTAGAGAAAAAGACATGTTTATGGTGGAAATTGATAAAAGTATGAAACTATACTTTTCAAGTAATTATTCTTCCGTATGTTCTTAGTGAATTAATTAAATTAATTACATAACTTTAAGAAAATGATTTTGAAACAAAGAGGTTATCTAATTAATTTTATCACTAGCCTTTTAACCCATAACATATGTATGATTTTTTAATAGTTAAATTTCCCATTATTATGTTCTATATCACCCTATATTAGTTGTTGAGAGTTTTTTTCTTCCAGGTCCATATTTTCCTATATGGAATCGTAGTATGTGTTATCTCAGGTGACCTTAGTACTTCCCTTTGTTTTTTAAGTGGAAGTATCATTAATACTTTTTTTTATGTGGATTTTCAGTGAATGTATTTTGAAAATTCAAACATTAAATACCATGAATGAATTTAAAAATTACGAGGACATAATTTATTGAATGTGGGTATAATGTTACACTCCAATATTTTATGATATGTATCAATTTAAATTTAATATTTTTGATATATTGCATTACACACAACACTCAAATTCACCGTACAATGAAATATTATTACAACCTAGATATTAAATTGGTAGGAACGAATTGTATTAAAAAAATTATGGAACTTATATATATTAATTTTTTTACATTAAAAAAATATATTTCATTGGAATAATATAAGAATAAATCCAACATTAATCCTAAAAAGCTATAATTTTTTAAAGGAAATTCTGTCTCCTTTTAATGATGCACTTTTTTTAAAACTAAATTTTGAAAATTTTATAATTTCTATTCAAAAAAATAAACATTATTTTAGAAATAATAATATAAAAATTTACAAGGGTTTATTTTTTGGTATTTTTCTGATATGTTTCATTTTTTGATGAATAATAAAAAATACTACATTTTAATTGAAAACCACATTTTCATATAATTTATTTTTATTGGTAGATTTTGTGTTAAATTGGTTTTAAAGTATAAATAGTTAAATTATACATCAATAAATCCAATTTTGTTCATTATAAAAAGTTTACATTGAAATTGGATATAAAAAACACTTTAATCATTTTCACATTTTTACTTTTAAAACATGTTGTTTCATCCCATCGGCATGATTAATTTTAAATTAATTTATGAATCTTATGTGAATTGAATTATGAAAAAATTATTCAATATTTGGAATCATAATTTCAAAATTTGTTAAATATTTCCATTATAATTATTTTGAAAATATGAATTATAAAATTAGTAATTTTAATTACCATAGTTATGAGTAAATTATGTAATTAATATTAAAAATAATATTATAAGTATATCCAAATTACCTTAAGACTTTTCATGATTTTATTTGATGAGTGAGTGTCAATTAAAACCATTTTTTGTCTGATTTTATTTCCTCTTAGAGAAACTTGGATGACTTTAATCCTTTTATAGTATTTTATTTTAATGAATGCCAAAATATTTCATAATCATGTTTTTAATAAGTATTAAAATTTTAATAAGTGGTAATTTAGATATTTATGTAACTAAGAAAAGTCACCCAAAATAATAAATTTTTAACATTATCATGGTGATTTAGTTTTACATTTTAGGAAATAAAAATCATCCTTAATATCATATACAATGTTGACACACTAATTGTTTAATTAATGGAAATATCAAATAAAGGATATTAAATTTTTTAATATAAATATAATTTCACATAATTAATTTCATAAAATAAGTTTTTTAGATTACATATAAATATTAGGGTTTTTAATGGTTTTTTGAAGTCATACTATCTATTGATATTTTTTAAAAGTTAAAGTAATGAATAATGTCAAAATTGACATTAAAGATATTTTATATAAATAATATTTTATTAAATGATATAAAAAATATAAAAATAAAAATATTTGACAAATAACTTAGGTAAGGTTTTAAAATTCATTCATGATTCATTTAAGGTTAGTTTCTCATTTTATAGTAATAATATTGACCTATAATGAGTAACAATCCATGTTGTCACGATAAGAGTTAAAAAAATTAAATAAGTTTTTAAAAAAACAATAAGGTTAAAAATATGACCTACACTTATCTAAATTTATTAGATGAGAGTGTTTAGACCCATCATCATATTATTTTCAAAATAAATCACTTTGGAGATAGTTTTAACTAAAAAGTAATTTATATTAATTTACTATTTTGAGAGTTTCCAAGAGTTCCCCTCATATAAATTATAAAATAGAACCTCCTCCCTGACTTCTTAACAACACCTTGGGCCTTATATATTGACAAAAACTTACTCATTTATCCTAAAAGAATCCTCATCCAAGTTTTAAAGATCCTTTTCTTCCAAAAATACATACCCTATATCCTTTAAGAAGACACCTAAAGGAATTCTGTCGAAGAAGAGGAGGTTAAAGCACATTCATCTAATGAAAAGTTCAAGGTAAGAGTTTATTTCACAATCTCATAATTATTCAGAATTGTTTTTGTTTAAGAATCCACTATGGAATATTTATCCTCCAGGTCCATTTTTTCTAAAAAAAATTTCAATTTTTTTAATATTTTTAACGATTTTTAATGTCATTTTTAAACCACTTTTACTTTTTACAAAATGATTTGAAAGGTATATTTTGTATTTTTATAAAAAATGTTATTTGAGACTTTTCCATATAAAATATGGAAAGAATTTAATTCAACTTTTATGGGATGAAATTATTTTCTGACCATCACGAAGCCTTAATTATTTATAACTTCTTTTTCATGTTTTAATAATTATTTTAAAATAATGTTGTTTCTTTTATAATTGAACAACATTTAAAAAATAAGTGATTTCCAAAGTGAAAAGGATATTTTCCTAAATAAATTTTCGATGATTTTATTTTAGTAGTTTTATCTATGTAACACCCTATGTTTAATGTTATGCTTAATTGAGTTTGTTCTCTTATAATATCATTTATGTAATGTATTAGAAATTCTGTGTAATTTTTTTAATAAATCGTATAGAATTATTCTTAGACCGCATTCTTTGATGGCACGTGATTCCGAGGCCTAGAGAGCCTAGAATAGAATTTTTAACTTTTTAAAGGTAAGTTTAGTAAATAAGGGAGTGAGTTTTTCTAAATATTGAATCGGTGCTCAGATCAAAAATCTGGGGACACAGTTGAATTCGAGTAGTTGGGATTCTCCTAGAATTGATATAACTTCAGACGTTAAGAGAAGAACAAAAAAGTTAATTTTTGGACTTTTAACGAAAAATAATAAAATAACTTAATTTTTATTTATATTATTTCTCAAACATTGAACAACGGACAGGGGAGAGCTAAGCTCCCGGTAATAGAGGATTACGACCACGACACTCTAGAGATGATCTAAGGTACGATCTGTGTCTTCTCCACCATATCTAAAGTTATTATAGACACATGTACTAGTCACTCCTTCCTTTTCATGACTCTTGTTTGGATCTTGGAGATTTCATTGGTTCTGTTAGATCAATTTTTAGAGAAAAATACGACTACAAGAGATGACTCGATGATTACAAATTGGTGCCGAAAGTGTGAGCTCACTCTTGGAGGTGAGAGATTCGACTAGGATCTCTATGTAGCAACGTTGAGGCCTTAAAAATTCATCTTTGGTAAGGAATGGTTATTTATAGTCCATACATAGATCTACTATTTTAGGCATACAGTGCGGTGTTTCCTCAAAGATGTGACCAGGTTTTCCTTCAACGATGAGAAGGAAAACCTTGCAGTGTAGGACAAACACTCTCAGAGTAGGGTGCGGTCGATCACTCACCAGTTGGATAACCTCACCCTCGGTGCAGTGTATGATTGGAGTCCAAGTTTCCCTATGTAATGTATTGGAAATTTTGGGTAATTGTTTTTTAAAATTATATGGAATTATTATGAGACTTCGCACTCCCGCGTCACATGATTCAAAGGCCTAGAGAGCCCAAAACAGAATTTTTAACTTTTTTATATCAGTTCTATTATTGGGTTTTTATTCTATCCCACTCGCTTTCAGCATTACTTTGTTCTCAGTCTCATTTTAGGCTACTTGTTTTCCTCCTTTAGTGTGTTAGGACATGGCTGGGTGCGTGTGTGTGTACAGATACTCAATAAAAGGCCTCCCACTTGCAGGTTGGCACCTTTGGTGCTAGTCTCCTGCCCATAGCCTTTGGGTGGCGGGCTTAGGGTCATCATGGCACGGGCCCTGAGGAATGGGTCGTGAACTAGTGGTATCAAAGGGAAATCAGTCCTACCAAATATATTGGGAGTATATGTTTTGTTTTGGGGAACTAGTTTCAAGTGTCACGAGTCCGACTTTCAGATTCAGGGAGTCCAGTGTTCGTGTAGCGGCTGACATATCTATACACCAGGACCTTTATTTCTTATTTTTGTATTGATACATGAAAACATTGGTTTCTTAAGTGTCTCATTATGTTATTTTGAATATTATTTTTCTCACCATGTATAGCCTTCTAACTATGGTACATCTTGATCTATCTTAGTATGCCTCTATGAGGAAGACCGGTCAACATCACGATACAAGTTTGTGAGGATACCCCGCCTAGTGGTGAGGCATCGGTTCAGGGAACAGGGCTTAAGATGGCCCCACCGAGTGATGCACCATTGCTACCATCACCTAGGGGTCAACATCTACTACAGGTTGTTCCGGAATAGGATGTTCGTAGGATAAGAGATTTATATGAGTTTTAGAGGAAGAGACTTAATAGGTTCAGGGGAGAGACAGATCCTCAGGTCACTGTGGACTATCTAGAGGTTGTGACATAGGTCTTCCTCTTAGTGAGGAAACTCTTGGACAAGATGGAGATCTTGGCATCGAGTCTTATGTAGGGTTTAGAAGAGATATGGTGGAACCTAACCACCAAAACACACTATGAGGCAACCCTTTCCTAGTCAGACATCGATTGGATTTTCTTGGAGAAGTTTTGCCTATGACCTTGCGCTCTGTGCGCATTCAAGAGTTGGTTCACCTTCAGCAAGGCATCATGGCAGTGGCTTAGTACTCTGTGAGGTTCACATATCTTTTAGGATTCTCTATATATATGGTGTGAGGCCCTTTATTCAGGGCTCGATCCTTCAATATGGGACTTAGGCAGGAGAACATGACATCGATGTTTTCTTTCATCTTCCCTACCAAGGTCGGGGTGCTAGAGCGATCCCTTCTTGTGGAGAGCTTCTTGGTGTAGTAGGATCCAACAACTAGACCCAACATCAAACCATAGGTGGTAGAGTCTTCAGTAGTCACCAGATGGAAGATACATGGTCCCAAGTAGGCCAAGTATTTCAAAGGATGACCTGAGGACTTAGGGTCGACAATGCAGGAATCCCAGTCCATGGGGAGTCATCAGGGATCAAGGAAGTGCTTTGCGTGTGGCAGGTAGGGACACATGGGACACGACTACCTGACCTACCATACAGATGACCAGCAGAAGGTCGAGGGGCCACTAATGAAACGATAATGGTTCAAGTGAGGAGGTCCAAAGGGTGGAGGATGTGGCAGGGGAGCTGGCCGAGAGGCATGTGGTGGGAGATGGTTTGAGGTGTTACCGCCACCACCCCTAGGAGGTCGAACCCAACTTTAGGGAGCATGAAGACATTGATGATGGGGTGATGTTTTCTGACTTCCCAGTGGAGATAGAGGATCGAAGGGATTGGGTCTTATGTGGGTGGTTGATTCCTCTGGTAAGAGTTAGGTGGAAGCACGAGAATCTACAGGCGAGTACATGAGAGAAGGAGACTTATATTTGTGTTTAATACTTTCATCTATTTGATTATTTTTTTTGGATTTTAGAGATGTAAAGACCTATAGTGGGGAGAATGAAATTTACACAAATTTTTTGAGATATTACATTCTCCCCACCTTAGGGATTTGCATCCCCAAAATCCAAAACAAAAACTAATCAAACAAATGGGGGGTATTGAGCACAAATATGAGCCTCCCACTCCCACGTGCTCTCTTGGTGATTCCCATGATTCCACCCAACTCGCGCCAGAGGAATCGACAAACCATGTAGGAATTTCTCTTATCGATCCTCTATCTCCACTGAGAACTCTGAAAACGTCGCCCCATCTTCAATGTCTACCTGCACCCTGAGGTTGGGGTGGACCACCTGGGGGTGGTGGTGGTAACACCTCAAACCGTATCCCACCTCCTGCCACTCATACATCTCCCCTGCCACATTCACCACCCTTCTAACCTCCTCAATCGAACTGCTATCATTGCCTCGATAACCCCTCGACCATATTCTTGTCATCTATGTGGCGGGTCTGGCAGTCACAGTCCATGTGTCCCTACTCACCGCACGCAAAGCAATGAATGGCTCCCTACTTATTCCCCATAGATTGGGAGCTCTGCACTACCAACCCCAAGTCATGGGGTTGTCCTATGAAAGACCTGTCCTGCATGGGACCATGTGTCTATTGTCTACTACCTTCCAAAGATTCGACTACCAAGGGTCTACTGAAAGTTCTAGTTTTCGGTGCTTTCTCTGCCAAGAATCTCTCCTGAAGAAGGGCTCTCTCTAACACCCCAACCTAGGTATGGATGCTGATAGACAATAACGATTCCCTGATCTCCCACATGAGTCCCTTCTCAAAGGCTCGAGCCATGAATAAAGGGTCTCACACCATATATATAGAGAAGTGAGAAATCTTCGTGAACCTCGCAGAGTACTCAGCCACAATCATGCTGACCTGATGAAGGTGAACGAGTTCTTGAATGCTCCCAGAGCACAAGGTCGCCTGGAAAAACTCCTCTAGGAAAAGACGCTTGGAGTCTGACCAGGTGATGGTCACCACATCATGGGTATGGGTGGTCATCCTCCAGCATCTCCCTATTGAGCCCTACATAAGGCTCGTTTCCGTGATCTCCATCGGCTCAGGCGGTGTCCTCACTAAGCGGAAAACCCACGTCATAGCCTCCATCCAGTTCTCAACAACCTGAGGATCCGTCTGTCCCATGAACTTGGGAGGTCTCTATCACTGAAACTCATATAGGGACATGAGCCTACAAACATCCTCTACCAATAACCACAAAAGTAAATGCTGACCACTGGGTGGTGGTAGCACTAGTTCATCACCCAGTGGGGACATCTCAAGCACTGGTCCTTGAACGAATGCCTCGTCACTAGGCGGGCTGTCCTCATGACCTCGTATCGGGATCCTAACTGGTTTTCCTCATGGAGGCATCCTGAGATAGATCAAGATGTACCACATTTGGAAGTTTATAACTATTGAGCTAAATATTATTCTAATTAATATAAGGAGACACTTATCGAACCATTTTATTCATGTATTCTGCTGAGAAGAAGAGTTCATGGTCCTAGTGTATGGATACGTTGAACTCCGCAATAACACTGGACTCACTGGATATGAAATTAGGACTCGCAACACTTAACACTATTTTTCCAAAAATAAAACATGGACTCCCAGTCTTTGTGGTAGGACCAAAATCCCTTTCATACCACTTTTTCAGGACCTATCTCCCTGGTCCTGTGCCAGGACTACCCCAAACCCACCTCCCAAGGGATAGGGGACGGCGACTAGCATCGAAGGCATCAACCTGCAAGTACGAGGAATATTTATCATTACCTATATGCACATACACGTCCATCCATGTCCCAACACACTAAAAGGAAAAAAATACTATAACAAGACTGAGTACAAAGTACAACTTAAAGAGAGCGGTCCAGAATACAGACCCAACAAATGAACTAAAACAAAAGAGTACAAAACCAAGATCTCTGATGGCCATTCGTGGAATCCCCACCTGATCATATGAGTAGTGAAGCTACTAAAATCCAAAGTAGTATGTCCCATCTACCTAATCCTACTGGTCCTCACCTTGTCCCAGGCCTCCATTTACACCGTCATAGCATCTATAAGTCATGTCCCTCTATGTATCTCTATTGAAACGTTGATCGTCTACACAAGTAACAAAATGTGTAGGCGAATCCTGTGCAGGTGTGAGTATAAAAATACCCAGTAGCGACTTCGAGACAAAAAGGAAAGACCACACAACAATACTAATGGTACATAATGAAGCACAAGACAGCTCACACCAAGTATATTCTAGGGTAGTGATAGTAGCATCATCAGTCAAATGATCAAAATCCTCAGATACTGGAGAAATACTCTTTTATAAAGTATAGTGGGCCTTTCGGTTCACATAGAGATACTTCCCACTAAAATTTTACTATAGTGGTACTCATCCCTAAGGATTCATGTTGGTATGTTGGGTCACACAGTGCCGCACCCCACTGTGGGCCTGACGAGTCACACAGAGCCGCTTTCCACCTTGGACGAAATGAGGTACTCCTCCTATCGAGTTCCATGGGTCTACTAGGTATCACATATCTTCTACCCACTATAGTCTTACTAGTTCCCACATGGCCTCTTTCCACTGGTCCATCGTTGAGCAATCATCAGGTCTCAGCCAACAGTAGGGTTCTGTATGTAGAGCGTTTGGGAGAACCACTCCTCAAGCCATTCATTTCATCACTATGAATATGAAAGTCAGCAAAAGGCATTCCAAAATAGCATCCTCATAAAGAGGTTCCCAAAACCATAGATATCTCATCAACCAGACACACGATTTGCAACATACATGGATTTTAGTGAATTAGTGGGGTTTTCTATGGATGGCCATTAGATCTCATTTTTATACCTTGCTGTTTCAGTTGTTTCTGTTGGGTTTGTTTTCTGGACCACTTTATTTCTGTTGGGTTTTTCCACTCAGTCTTTTTTAGTATACGTTTTATCCCCTTTCAGTGTTTTGGGATGTGTTTTGGCCACTGTGTGCATACATATACTCAAGAAAATTCCTACCACTTGCAGTTTGATGCCTTCATCGCTTATTGCAAGCCCTTGGCCTTCGAGAGGCAGACTTGGGGTAGTCACAGAACGGGCCCTGAGGGACGGTTCACGGAAATTTAAAATATTTTATTGATTTTTTTATGATCATTTTGATAGTGGATGTGTTTTTGTGAAACTATTAATGGTTTATGGTTAGGGTATTCACATTTAATATGCTATTTTTTAATATGAATTTTTATGTTTTCATTCTTCATACCTTTCCTATGGGGAATGAATTGGACATAATAAATGATGGGTCAGGCAGACTATAGCCCCAAGATGCATCGATAGGTCCATGAGACAAACTAGACTAGTTTTTGGAAGAGGTATTACCCATTTATTAGATTCTTGGAACAATGCCTTGAAAATGTTAGATTCTTGGAACAAAGCCTTGAAAGTATTATACTCTTGGTAGGATTCCTCTAATATATGTTTAAAATTTAGAACATTATGTGCTCCATTATCATGAGATTATTTATTGATGTCTAGGTGATTTTTTAGTTTGTAGAATTTCCATGGATATATTTTTAGCTGATGATATTTTTTATATAGAGTTATTCAATAATATTTTGTTCTGACCATATTATGCTCTACCTTTTTATTAAATATAAGGTGTTTTAGTTACTTACCATGTCATAATTGTTATTTATGATAACTTCTTCTACATACATACCATTACTGAGCATCTGAGCTCACCCATTTCTTATATTTTATTTTCCCCCATGATTCCAAGATGTGTATTATGACCGATATGCAGGGTTACACTAAGGGGGAATAATGGACGTCTCTATGAAATTCTTTGGTCAATTTTTGTTTTAAAATATAATGTTAATATCATGTATGAATATGGTTTGATAAGAATACTAAACTATTTTTCCCTTTGGGATGGGACTCCTTGTATATTATATAAATGTAGTAAAGTAACCACCAACTCTAGGAAACTGGGTTTGGGGCCTTTAAATTTTTAATTTGTAAAAAAAATTATTTACTATTAGTTTTATTAATTTTAATTTTTTCTTAATAATATTCATCTAATATGTTGTGCCTCATTCTAGTTATATTTTTCATATAGAGAAAATTATTGTACAAGTGAAAAACATTTAAAGGAATGATATATAGTAAAATATCAGGGAATTACATCCCATGCATGATACATATATATTTTACGCCATTTATATAAATTGAAAATTTCATCAAAAAAATTCACACAATCCCATAACATAAATATTTAACGGATTTGAATATAAGATATACGACCTTATTATTTTAAAATAATTTTCCAAAATTTTCCTATTACAGTATTCTCAATTGATAATAATTTAGGAGCATAATACATAATATTCTTCTCAATAACCACAGAAATGGAAATATAAGAAAAGAATAAGCTCAGATACTCTTCATGGGTAAACATAACAGATAACATTTGAAGATAATAAGTGAGAATAAGATAAACATATCAGTATGAGAACATAATTATGGTGAATGAATATAATATAATCGAATAATACATAATAAAACATAGACAAATAAATCAAAATTCTTATTATAAGAATTTTGGAATAATACATGAGTAATAAAAGTGTGGAATAATCAGTAAATAATCATGAGTTATGAAAACATATTAATGTGTAATATACATAAGGATATAAATTAATTTCTTACATATAGTATCCCCATAAATACCATCATGTAATAGTATAAAGTTTCTCGTAATGGATTTTATTTACTACCCAGTCCCCATCATGTCAATTCATAATATATATAGATTTTCCCAATGTGTTGGTGGGACATATAATTCCAGGACCACCCATCACTTAGTCTAAACATTACCATAGGGGTTTGGGTTACCAAACCATTCCAACCTATCTCATAGTTAATTAATTACACAATGTATTATAGTGATATAATTCACAAAACAATCATATATTAACAAAACATACATATATAAACCACATAAAAATGGAAAAATTCACAATTCCATTCAACCAAATAAAATAAATGGGGTTTATGAAAATTGTAAAAAAAACATGAGCGTAAGCCATTCATATAAAGAAAATATATGATTTTATTTGATTATATCCCTAGTGAATTGTAATCAATATGAAAGCATATTGACATAGATAAAAATATCTTTATAATAGAATTTGGAAATTTCTTTGAAAATGATAAAATATACCCTTTTATGTTTTTAATAAAATATATTTCTAAAAGAAAATTTCAAAAAACAATGATAATAGAAATTAATTTTCAAATCCATGAAATCATGGGAATTTATATTCATTAATTTTTTTAATAAAATTTGGAAAATTATTTCCCATGGAATGTATTAAAAATAATATTATTTTCACACTTTTCTAAAGAAAATCAAGACAAAGGAGAATGGAAAGTATGAAATTTTTTAAATTATATTACTTACATATTTTGTAAAGAAAGTAAAATCTAATATAAAATGACTTTAATAAATCATTAATGTATATATGAATACATTTATAAATAAAAATAATAAATATGAATGTGGTGGAAACACATATACATTTTTAAATAAGAGATAAGGTCTGCCCCTATTACAAGAAGCCTTTTCTTTTTTGTGAATAAAAGAGAATTTAAATGGTAATAATACATTTAAAAAATAGAAATAACTGTAACAATTGAAAATTTATCTGGTTCAAGATACAAAGAAAAAATATATTCCCCAAATAGGATATCTAATATATACAATCTTGATTTGAAAGTGTGATTGGAAATAAACCTTTATAACTTTGGTAACATTTAAATCAAAAGAAATTAAAAAAAACATGATATATATATATATATATAAATAACATGAATTAAAAGAATAATATTCTATAAGAAGTTAATAGGGAAATATATACTCCCCATTACAAATAAACCTATCAACATAAACATATCTCAATGAGAGAAAATTTAGATGAGGAAACCCTTACACTCACTACTGACTTCCATGAAGGTGATTTAAAATCCTGTATAATAAAAGTAACCATCTTGAAAAATTATTATAAAACTTAATTTATTTGCATTAAATTTTATAATATTCATTTATATTCATCCATTACACATATATGATCAAGTTAGTTCCTATTTTCATCTTCAGATGTGTTTAAGTTTGATTATTTCATACAATTTTAACAATAGAAATGTCAATCCATGTTCCTTGATACCAATTTCCCAATTTAATGATTATAAAAGTTTGTGAAATAATTATTTTACAATTATTTTTTCAGCCTCATGTTCACTTTCTGAATGATATGTGTATGTTCTATGGGAACAAAATCCATGACATACATATTTGATGCATTTTTAAAAAAACAATGAGGTACATTATAATCAACATTCTCATTTTGTATAATCATTCTAGAATCATATAAAAAATTAATCTAATCATTAATATCATATTTCACCATTATTAAATTATTTATAGTCATTCATTTTGGAATCAATAAATATTATATAACATCGATCATGTAGGTGGATGAATTGAATCAAACAATAACATTATATACAGAAGAATGGGTAATATTACAGAGTTATATAATAGATATATTATTTCATTTTATGAATAATTATGTTTATTTAACATCATTATAGTAGATAATAATATTTTTAAAGAGTTTATATTACAACTGTATTAGAAAATATTGTGAAAAACGAGGTACTTTGATGAATTATATACTACTCATTACGACTTAATTCATAATGAAGGATTTATAAATTTTTATTTGTACCAAAAGAAAAGAAAGTATATAAATTATTTTCAATAACAAATATAAGATAGGGTTATATATACCTTTTAAGAAAAATAATGGATTTTAAGGGTATATGAGGGGTCATTTTATAGATGAGTTTTCAGTGTCATTTAAAAAATCATATTCCTTAATGTGTAATGTTTTAATTTTAGAAGAAAAGTACATAAAACGAAGAAAATAATAATTATGGGATCAATTTTCTGCATTGAGTGACTCATACAAACATTTATATATATATATTAATGATATTTTATGCACTTACCACTTAGATTAACCCTTTTTTCCATTACTATGGTAACTGACATTTTACCAGAGTAACTCATTTTTATATCAAAAAAAGAAATTTAACTTCTTACCTAATTTACAAGAAATGATTAGATATTTGGGTTCTCTTTAGTATTGGTAAAATTTTAAACATGGGATATTTATCTTTAAAATTAAGACAAAAAATATTTAGAAAAAATAGTTTTTTAGAAAAATAAAATTCTAAACATTAAATGTTCTAAATATAATTTCTAACTAATTATTAATTGAGTTTTCATATACTGGTTTATAAATTTAAAAATTTTATTATAATAATCATTTAAAAGTGATCAAATTAATTTATTATGATAAAAATAAAAAACACTTTCGATAAAAATCCATTGAAAAATATCTGCTTTTCACATTAAATGATTTTAATTGAATCCCCTTAAAATTAATTATTTATCATCTTATATTTCCATTTTATCAATTAATCAGATTGTTTTATATTAAATTTATAAATTCATTATATCATTCTTTAGTAATAATAAAATTTAACACATAAATAAATAATTTTTTATAATAATATGTTTGAATTATATTTTTTCTTTTGGTTACATTATTTATTATTTATTAATTATATTATTTTAAATTTTTTACTAACAATTACACATATACAATATACCTATTAGATAAATGAATGCCTGATGAATATAAATCAAATGACTATATTTTTAATGACCATATTTCTATTGAAAATATATAACAGTCATATTTCATTCCTATATATAACATGACATATATTACTAGAATCGACCATCATATTCATTAACTTCTTGATCAACATATTTAATATATTAATAATTATTTTCCTTATATCCATATTTATAATCATATGTATGATCATTATGGGAATCTATAAGGATAATGATTTCATGTTGGTGGTCTATACATTTACTTATGTGAATATTCCTATTATACTTTTTTAATTATGATTCATATTATATTCTAAAAATTTATTAATTTTTATGTTTAATTGTAATATTTATCTTAATAAAATGTATCACTATTATTTATTTTACTGTTCCATGAGAAACAAACTATTCAACACAATACTTATTTAATGTATAATTTATACTAAAATATCATAGTGTCATATGATTTTAGTCCTAAAACAACATATATCATCTCATAAATGGTCATAGATAACAAAAATAAAACATCATAACCCATGTGGAAAAAAATTGGAATAGACTGTTTCTTTCCTCAAAAATGATATATGGTTGGAATTTCAAGAAAAATGTGGCACAATTAAAATCTAGGTCCATGTGGAAGCCTATAAGAATTTCATATGGAATGCTGGAAGTGGTAGAGCGTACCCATTGTGTTCACTACCTATATTGGGCCAGGAAGGTATTGCATGGGGTGCACAACAAAGACTATTGGATAGACCCACTTTACTCTATGGGTTGGTTTCCTCGAGCCTACAGGGTTGAGATCACATAGCCCAACATGCTAGAATGACCTGAGAGGTTGGACCCATATGCACCTAGCCTTGTTAGTAGGCTGAGGACACTGGTCAACCTACATCATAGAAGTAAGAAAATCACTACCTCTACACTATCTATGACCTTGTAACATGTTTCTTCTCCTCCCCCAATGTGACCCACTTTATCTAGACCTCGTGTGCCCACTATGACCTTATGCTGCCACTCTTCCACCACTTAAGGAACCACCTAGTCAAGGATTCCCACTACCTCTAAAATAATAACAAGCATGTACTATAGTGGATTTATACTACACCATGGTTTCCAACTATTTTGTGACTAACCACCTTTTCCGCACCACACATTATCACGATGGCCTACCCCTCTATGCCACACCACCTCAAATCACCCAAACAACCAATGAGAGGTTATAATAAAATTCCTAACCCTACATTTACATTACATGGGGTTTCAATCAATGGATTTAGATTAATTAATTATATATCTATCAAAAACATACATAGTAGGAAAATATTAAAGATTAAAAATATTTAAGAAATGCATTTAACGAACCATGGATTAGGGAATTAAAAATAGTGATTGAAATTCTAAAATCAGGGTTCCAAGGGTCCATAATAGTTTTCCAATAGATAAAATCCCTCAAGAATCATGATTAATGAATAAAATTTTTAATATAATAATGCCTATATATGAGATCAGTGACCATAAATTCCATTCATCGCTAACACCATGGCCCCATTTGTCATCACCACATGATCTGATCATTGATTCCGTCATGGATCATGTCATGTTCCTTTGATCTAATGCTTATTTCTTCACAATACAATCTCTATTTCCTCTATCACTATCTATAGGGATATATGGAGTATTTATAAGGATAACCCTATAGGTGATTAATAATGGTTTTCCTTATAATGATATTTTAGGGTTTTCGTTACAAAAAATAGTGTAAATAAAAAAATTATCAAATAAAAAAACCCATAAAAACCTATCGAAGGGGATCTGGGTGAACAAAAAATCACATCACCCCTAGGTTAATCACCCCATTTTAAACACAATTATATTATCAGTTTTCCATTCAAGTCCCCATTTAAGGGATATAAATAATAAATCAAAATAAGGTCATGTGGACTGAAAATAATATTTTATTTTCAGTATATTATTTTTGAGCCTCTACGGTGATCAAAACCCTTAAATGGACCAGTGAGAAAAATCAAAAATATTATAAGAATATTATAATGGTTAAAAATGAATAAAATAAGGTCAATAATATTTCACCATCATATCGCTAGATTTATATGTATATTAATTTAGTTAAAAATATTAAAAATCGTTTTAAAATTCAATGCACATAGAATTTTACTAATACATTGCCCGAGGGTAAGAAACACAAATTGAGGTCTATAAACCATTAATAATTTTTTACATGGTCTTCTTCTAAGGTAAATTATATTATACATTTAAGGATTTATCAAGGATATGAATCCTCAAAATTTAGTAAAATATTGACTAGGATATACCTAGGTCTCTAAATCCCTTATATGAATATGCTCTATATAAGGAGTTTAAATACACCAATGTGGGTGATGTGGTGAGTTGAGTTACCTAGTTAGAATGATGGAGATTTTATTGGTGTAGTATTGTGTCTTGGGATATTATGTTTTATGTATCCCAATTGTATGTTATCTTTTTTTTCATTCTAATGTAGAGTTATTCCCTATGTTAATATCCACCCATGTATTGGAAGGATGGGTGTGCCCTAACATCATAAAAGAGTATGGGTCTTTAGGATATATAATTTAGTAGACCTTATCTATTTATTAAACTTGGTATTGGGTTTGTGGTAAGATGTTTTAAATTGGAAGAAAGATACTAGTGCGGAAAGAAAAATTTAAGGGGGCCCTTATTTTGGTAAATTTTGTTCAAGTAAATCACTTTATATATTTATTTAAGATCCTAAGACTCCTTATGATGGGTGTGGTGAAACTAGGTATAATCACTTTATTTAATTTAAATCCATCTTATCCCCATTTTGGTAAGAACTCATTAAACCTATCTAATTGAATTATGTAATCAACCAAAACACATATATTGAAATAGAAACACAATATAGTAATTTTAATTAGTTCACATCTAATGGATAGTCCATGAAACATACAATAATAGTGTGTCATTCAAACTAGAATATACTAAGGTTAGCTATTTTTTGTGGATTATAACTGTTCAGTCATGTTCAATTTATTCCAGGCTCACTACCATTATATGAATTTTAGAGAAAACTCAGTGCCAATCTGAGACCGTTTCTTTCAACTCCAACATATGCAAAACATTAAATCAAGTCTTTAACATTTTCTCAACTTGTAGTCTGAATTCATATATAATTAAATATTAATGGTGATTTTAATGAAAAATATTATAATATTATTCTTTAATTCATTCCAAAAAAAATTCCCAAGATGAACATAGTTCAAAAAAGTAATTTCCTAGAACTTTCTTTTTTATGAAACATTTAATTTTCACAAAACTCTTGTATTCTGAGAAAACACCTTTACTAGAATAACTTTTCTCCACATACTTATCAACTATAATTTTAGAAACCAAAATATTTTTTTGAAATTTTATTTTTTCTCATATGAAATATGATGACGTAAGACTTATATAAATTTTGAGTGGTAAGTTCTCCTCCAAAAATTCGATGATTAAATTCAAAATAGGACTCATATTTTTAGGTAAAAAATATCCCTATCATGAAACTATCCCTTACAATGAAACTAATAGTTTTCAAGGTGCCATAAAATTTTCAACATATAAGGGTTTACATGAATCAGCCTTTCACTGGATTTTAGACTTTACAAATAGTTTATCAAACTTCTTCATGAAACAATCTTTTGTGAAACTACATGATTTCAATGAAACTATACATTTTTGATAAAATTATTTATTTATCTCATAGAACATGGCTTTATAAAATATATTACATTACATAGGTAATAATATGCAACCTTCCCAAGGAATTAACTTCTTTTCCTCAAACATTTTCATCATAGAAAATTTGGAAAACATTTGAAAACTATTCCACCTTCAATACTGAATCCTCTCACATGGAATGGATATGTTGTAAATCTCAGTGAAACTACCTTCACGATTAACTCCCATATTATCACTTACAACATAAAACTAAGAATCCAAAAACAATACTTCCCTATATTGGAAAATCCTTTATCAAACCATTGATGTTTCAAAAACAAACACATCATAGCATCATTTTCCATATTTGAATAGCCTCATTCCCAATAATTTAAAACCATGTGATTTTTAAGAGTTTGATTTTGGTTATCCAATGGGTAGCTCAAGAAATTTGGATTAGTCATGATATGGATGGTTATTGACTTTATATTAATGAATTAATATTCCTTTATCACAATAGTATAGTGGATTTGAAACACTATTGTTTTCACAATTATAATCTTCTTTTGGGATATCTACTCTAGTTACTATATTTTCGACAAATATCTAGGATTTTGTAAGTATCCTGGAATAGATGAACACATTATGAAATTTATATAATGATTTTTTATATTGATGGTGTGTTTAACTTCAATATCACGTATATTTTTTTGAGGATCAATATGTTATATTGTTTTTATTTTTCAAGACATTTCATTAAATAACTAATTGTTATCCCACATTAATGTAAGATATATTTTCCATCAAAATGATAATTAGTAAATCCTACTATAAATAGATCATTCATAATTTATTCAAGAATCATTATTATTGTGCGTGATTCAAATTCCACATAATTCCATAGCCTTCTCTCACTTCCCATTTTTATACACTAGGGGGACTACTAATGCATATACATCACTAAAATGAATCTAAAATGTGAAATTTTTTATTTATGTCTGCAAACTAATTATAACAGGTAATTATAACATGTATATAAATATAATTATTTTAATTATATATTTTATAGTATATGAATGGAAATGGGTAAAATTTTTGATATTTTAAAAGGATATTTTTTTGTGTTTAAAAAATGATGAAGATATTATCAATTTCATTTTTAAAAATAAATTTAATAACTAGAAACTATAATTTATTTGAAAGTAATTTTTTATGAAATTTAATCATAACTTTATAATTATTCTACTATTATTATCATAAAAAATATTATTAAACACACACATATATATATTAATATTAATATTAATATTAATATTAATATTAATATTTTTATATTTTCTATTATTATGGTTCGTTTATTGTTATTATTGGGATGAGTATAGTTACTAACATATGATATTAAGATCATTATAATTATTATCATTAATATTATAATGTGTAGTGTATTAATTATTTGGTAAATGTTCTAGTTTTGTGATAGAATTTATTTATTTTAATAAATTCATTATTATTATATTATTAAGGAAGAGAGGATGTAAAATTATAATAGAGGAAGTGGTTTTATCCTATTGGTGTTGTGTGAGAATTAAGAAAGGGAGGCATAACTCCTCCACATCATTATTTTCATCTTCTTGTTTCCATCATTACGGATAAGGCAAGCCCAGATCCTGGTGAGATTCCTCCTTCTCTTATTTGTATCATTTTTTCTTTATTTCTGCTTCCTTATCCAAATCCCCATTAATATATATAATGATTTTTTTGGTTCCTTAATCGTGGAATAATAATACACTAGTTTTTTATGGATATTTATTTGTAGATGGAAAATGGGGTGTAATGTAATTTCATCTCACCTTGTTCGTGGATGTTTTTTCACCACATGACTCTCTAATAAAGGTTTAATGATTTAAGACAAATATAAAATCCTTTAATGTGAATGATTATTTTGAATTTATTTTAGTGTTCTTCTATAGGTGTTGGAGAATGAGTTCTATGGTTTTGACACCCTATATTTAGTAGTGATCAATATACAATCCTTGATGGATTTTTATTTTGTTTTTGATAAATAAATTTCCTATTAATTTTTTTAAGTTTTATTTTTAATAATTTATCATTATGTATTACAATATTTAATATAATTAATAAATTTGGGCTTGGATTAAATTATGTTATGTTTGAAATATATAGTGGTTCTATGTTTTATTTTTTGGTTATAATATTTTTTTTGGAAATGGATTCATTTTTTTAATTTTAAGGCTACATTTGTTTGTATGTAAATGGGGTTTTATGTTTGAAATACTTTTATGAAATTAAACATGGATTTAAGGTAAATATAAAAGTGATTAATGCCATTTTTAATAATCTAAGGCTATTATTGGAAGGTGGAATATTTTTCTTATATCATTGGATTTTTTGATATAATAATTATTTTTATTATTTATATTTATTATTAAGGTGATTTTTCATGGATTAGTTAAATTATTATTTTTTTGATAATATAACATCTTTTATTTGAGAAAAATGTGTTATTTTGATTTTATTATTATTTTTGTAAGACATGATTATTATTCTGAATAAAAAATGATATTTATTATAAAATTATATATGAATTTATTATTTTAAAGTTAATTGGGAGTGATTCTAGAAAAGTATTTGGTCGGTGAGATATGTTTGAGTTTTTATCAGTGTACATCTTGTATTCCTTGTGTTATAAAATATTTGGAATATGTCAATTTTATTTTGGAACATTATTTTTATGTGATTAAATAGGTAGTATTTTTAATTTAAGGATAGTTGGGTTCCCTTGACTCTGTTTATATAGTATTGTTCAGGTTATAATGTAGGATTATATCATTTATAGAAGGGTGATTTCATAAAACAAAGTTATATTTTATTCCCTTAAAATTTAATATATCTTGATGCATACATTAAGATCATTATTTCAAAAATGGTTTGTATTGGTGGGTGTATGTCCTTCATTTTAAAAATGGTATGATTGGGTTTTAAAATATCATTTTATATTTTATTAGTTTTTATAAATACTCTTGGTTCATAAATGTATTTGATGTTTTAGGGATTATAAATGTTCAAGAAATGGTTTTTAAGAAATTATGTTTCTCTATTAAAAATCTCAAAACATATCTATTAAAACTTTTTAAAAGTATCATATAGGTTTGTTATAGATATTTAATTGATATAGAATAATAATATAATATTACTACTTGGTGAATCGATGTGTTAACCCTCTGCTTGTGAAACATGGAGAACATGTATTTCTCTTTATCTATTTAGTTTAAGGTGTAATAAAAAATGTTACTCGTTGAGGAATATTTATCAATAATGTTCTGTTTTCCCCATTTAGATTTTATATTTTGCATGGTAACGATGGTTCACACTATATATTGTCCTATTTCTCCACATAGTTTCTGGTGAAATGATAAATATTACTCGATGATGGATGTTTCTTGATGTTTGGTTGTTCCGATAACTTATATTCTAGAATCTGGTAGGTAATGATCCCATATGGTGTCATCTTCCATTTAGATTATTCTTTTATTTTATCTCATAGAATATTTACATTAGAATTTAAAAAGTGAAATTTTTATATATTTTTCATGAGTGTTGTATTGATTCATTCAATTTTCTTATGACATCCAAGTGGACATGTAATTGAATTGTGATATTGTTTTGGTCATCATAATATCTACCATATAGATTATAGTCCATGGTATCCTTGATTTGTTTTGTGGATTTTGGGGAGAGTGAGATGTAAAATAATTTTTATAGGTCATTATTTTCATATTAATTTAGCCTAAAGTGACGTGTCTTGACCTAGAAATGGAAATGACAATAATAGATTCACATGAATCATATAGATATAAACATGTTTGATTGAGATTATGGGTGTGTTCTTGTAATTATATGACATTTTTTGTGTTTTTATTTTTATTTTTTTAATAGACAGGAATTTTTTCCTTTTAATATCATTAAATTGGAATGATTTTGTTTATTTTATTCAGTTTTATTTTAGGTTTAATTGTCATTAGTTTATAATTTTAAAATCATTTTAATCACTTTACAAACCGTATAAATGGTACATCATTTGTTATATTGTAAAATTTACTGAACAACTAAAAAATGAAGTATAAAAGTTTAATTATTATGGGGACCTAATAGGTTGGATGTTGTGTGGAAAATTTTAAGTTTGTGTATTTATTTTAGAAGATTTTTTTGATAATTAATATTTATTTTTCAGGAATATGATTAATAAAAAATACAATAAACCTTTTTGGTAGTTTTTAATGGTATAAATATGATTACTTGGTGCATAATATTTAATTTAATTTTATTTGAGTTTTCTTATTTGTGAATTTTGTGATATTTGACTGTTGTGATTTAATTATATTATGTATGACATATTTTAAATTATATATTATTTTTTTGAATGAATTGAAAAGTTTTATATTATTTTTATTTATATAAGAATTAAATTTTTTGAAAGGTAATGATGAGTTTACCATATGATTTATAGTAATTAAAGTGAATTAACATAAAATGTTTATATTTTTTATTTTATGGATTTTGTAAAATTATTAAAGTTTTTTTGAAAACAAAATATATTTCTAATTTAACTGAGAATTTACATTTTAGGAAAAACTTAATGTTAAATTTTGTAAAATATTTTTTCATTATTTATACATTGATTTTTTTGGGAATGTTAATGTTTGAAAATATAGTAGCTTTCCAAAATAAATATTTTATTATTATTAAGTGCTTGAGATTTTTTTATAAATAACAAAAGTTGATGTTTGGAATGAAAATTAAGAGTTAGAATTTTGTTCTTCACCTTTCTAAAGTACAGGTAATTAAATTTCATTTGGAAATTGATTAGTTTATTAATTGAAATGGTTTGAAATCATGTCGAGAGTTTTTCCAAACTATGCATTATTTTTAAAACATATATATTTATTTTATTATAATAATTTAAAGTCATTTTAGCATGTTTCAATTAAAAAATTGAGTTTTTTTTATCAAAAATGATTATTTTGTAAGAAATTTTAATCACATTTATATTTTTTTGAAAAAATATATTTAAATATTTTTTACAGAATTTGTATTTTTTATTATAGTTTTTTGATTTTGATAAATTTCTTTCATTGATAGATGATTAATATTTTTAGTTAAGATCATTTTTAGATGATACTATATGAAAGGTTTTGATTTTAATAGATTTTTATTGTTTTAAATACTTTGTTTAGATAAAAATGAAATGGTTTCTTAGGTTTTATAAGAAATTAATTATTATATAATTATTTGGTATAAATTACAAATATTTTTTGATATTTTATATCATTTTTATATTATAGAGTTATATTTTGGATGAGTTTTAGGTATTAACTTAGAAGCGAGGTTATTTAGTTAGAATTATTGATGATGTATTTTGTGATTTAAATTTTAGGTGTATGGTTCTTGTTAAATTTATATTGATATCTATATTATTATGGTAAATAAATATTGAGTTGATGGGTGATAGGTATTTTTTTGGAAAATTTTGAATAAGGAGTTGAGAATTTTTAAAAAAATTATTTCATTGGGATAATTCTACTGATTGATGTTCTCTCAAAAATTCATTTATAGTTTCATTTCCCATAGTTTAAATTTGATATACTTGTATCAACCTTTGATTGATATTTGTTTACGTGATATGATTATATAATTTTTTGTTTTATTTTTTTATTTCAAAGATTTCATTTTTATATTTTATGATACATAAATTACACCACCATAACAGCTCCCTCTATAGGAATTATATAGGTTGAATTGAAGCCAAATCCATGGATAAACAATAAATGGATATAATAATTCCCAATGATGGTAAGATCAAGATTAGATAATTCTAATGAAGAATTAATTTTATAGTAATAAATCACATTAATATAATAATTAAACCAGTTGTAATTTAATGTATTATTTTTAAAAAAGATTTTTTTTTGAAAAAATACTGCAAAGAAGGAAATTGATTCCTATCTAAATTATTTTAAACTATTATGAATTTTTTTTCTAGAAATTGAAAAATTTAAAAAATGATCTATTATAATATATCATTAATTTTTAATAGAATTTTTATTGCAAGAAGAATTTAATTACTTATAAATGAACACATATTTTAATTAAATTATATTTTTATTATTTTAATGAAAAGGGTAAGCATTTTAATCTTTTTAAAATATGATAATCTTCCTTTTTTAATAGATGAATATTTAAAAAAATTTATTTTACCATTTCACTAATTAAAAGGTTAATTATTTAGAAAGAAAAAAACATTTCATGTGATTTAATTATTAATTTTTTATTATTATATTACCCAAAATATGAATTTTGTTATTAAGTATATTATTTTTTATGATGGTAATTATGTTAAGATGAATGTTATTATCAGGATTCCTACAGTTATTAACATAATATATTATTATTATTATCATTATTTAATGTATTATTATTTTTATTACTTATGGTGTATGAATTATTTTATAGGTGATTCAATTATTTAATGAAATTTATATATTTGAATTATTAATAAGTGCATAAATATATTTTTTATTACCATAATCATTATTATCAGAACATTCAAAATGATGGTTATTTTTATAATTATCATTAATAATACAATTAGTATTAATTGATTGTTAATTGGGTGTTGTTTTATTGTGAGTACTAGTAATGTTATTATTATAGTTAGTTTAGTTTATTATTATTAGGTTATTAGGGGTGAAATTAAAAGGGAAAAGGGAAATTCTATGATGATTCCATAAGGTTTAATTAGATACTATTAGATATCATGTTTATAATCTATAAATCACTAATCTTAACTAAAATCTAAAAGGGTGTATCGCGTTGGTAGACTAAGGTTGAACTCACTACAACGACAAAACATGCCATTAGAAATGATAGAATTGGCCTTTATCAGTACTAAAATTGTGCATACTACTAGAGTGAAATTAAAATCCCTAGGATTTTATCATTGATAAAAAACCATGATAAAGGGTGTATTTATATGTGGTTTCATAAGCACTGATAAAGGATTCGATTTATCAGTGCTTTTATTCAGAACTGATAAAGGATCCCTTTTATAGGGCTTTTATAACCACTAACAAATTAACCCTTTTAACATCACTTTTAAAAGAACTAATAAAGGGAAATTTTATTATATCTTCATAAAGTACTAATAATATGGTATACCGCAGTTTGTAAATAGATTTACAACACACTACTGCACCCGAAAAAACATAGGTAGAATACAAATATCACCAGAAATATCAGAAAGGTAAAATAAATATTATTAATGAATTCAAATTTACCACATAAATAGAAAAATAACACTTTATTATTGAAATCTCAAATAGTGGATTATACAATTACAAAAATAAAAATTATATCATATATTCAAAGACATAAATGTTTTTTTCATTGGCCCTTGACCCCCACTCAAGATATTACCAAACTAACCATCCCAAATTGAGAAAAAAATCCAATATATGAAAATAAATCTTATTTCTGTAACACTAAATAATTAAATTAAAAAAAATGTAACTTTTAATCTAAAATTTTAAATAGAACATAGGGTTATAATTAAGGCATTGTGAACTAGATTGAGTTGTGATTGTTCTTGCAGGTCACCCCATTTCTTGTTCATCTTCAACTGTTATCTCTATTAACATTATCTAAAAAATTATAATATATAAATGATAAGTAAATTAATTAAGTAATACTATATTAAATGATGAGAAAAAAAATAATATATATTTGATCGGTTTTGGAGATGTGATACGTTTTTTAAACTAAAATGACAATTATATTTTGAAAACTAGAAATTGGATTTATACTGGTCACACCGAGTGTTATATTAAGGTGAGGATGATTTATACACAACCAAAATGACTTATAAATCTATTTCCTAAATTATCAAAATAATTTGAATAATTGTTTATCAATTTTGAGTATGTCAACGGTGAGTTTTACTAACATGTCATTTTAAACTAGAAACATGCTCTTGGGGTCATACCAATGACATCATTTGTTGGTTTCATGTGATAATAATTCCTACAAGATATAAATGAATTATGAATAGTTCCTATATATTATCAAGAAAATCCGAGCATGTTTGATCAGTTTTCAGTGAGTGAAACATTCAGAGCTAAGATTCAAATTTTAAACTGATAAAATAAACTATGAATCATACCTAGTACATCATGTATCAGATTTTGGTATAGCTGATTTCTACACATCAAAAATGTATTATGTATCATTTTAAAAAACTGAGAAAACATTTTGAAGGAATTTTATACATTTTGAGTATGTCAATTGTATTTTTTTTACTAAAACTAATGTTAATTTTAAATAAAAAGACACAATTGGAGTCATACCAGTTACACCATGAATTAGATTGAGGAGAAGATGATTGATACACATCCAAAATTACTTAGGGATCATCTCCAAAAATTAAAAAAATAATCTGAATTCATTTCCTTGTTTTGAGTATGTCACTTGTGTTTTTAAAAAAATGTCATTTTAAATTAAAAACACATAATTTGAGTCATACAAGACACATTGTGTGTTGGTTTGATGTGATACTAATTCTTATATGTTAAAAATAAATTATTACGTATTTTCACTTGTGTTTTTCAAAAAAAATTCATTTGAGTGATACTTATTGAACTAAAATACTATTTTTAAAACGATAACAGATAATTTGAGTCATACCGTAAACATCATGTATCATATTTTGGTTTAGATGATTCATACACATCAAAAATAAATTATGGATCATTTTCCTAAAATATAAAAATAAAGTGAATTATTTTTCTTGGTTTTGATTATGTCAGTTTTCTTTTTTACTAAAATTAATGTCAATTTTAACTAAAAAGGCACACATAGATTCATACCAGTCCAAACATGTATCATATTCTGGATAGGGTGATTCATTCATGTCTCAAATGACTTATGAATCACTCTACTAAAGTATTAAAATACCATGAATTTTTTACTTGATTTTGAGTATGGTAACGACCCGAATCCGCAGCCCCTCCACTGGTTCCCCGTACCCGGTTCGCCACATGACCTCAAGCGCATTTCCCTAAATGCCAGAGGCTATCGACTAGCAGCGAGGGCCTTAGTGAGTCGGTGGGGAAACTATGCCCTCATTCGGTATAGTATACATCGGAAAAACAACAGTCAATAGCGGAAGTAGAAACGACATGCATAACAACAGAAACCGGACAACGGAAGAAATGAATACATATAGTAATGATGATAATGATGAACCAGCTACAAGTATCTAAGGAAAATAGAAACCACAACAACGTGCTGAAATAAAACTGAAACCATGTGCAAAAGATAAAAAAGTAAACTCCTCAGCATCGCAAGCCATGACTCGGTCCCATGCTCTCCATCTCCAGTGCAATCAAGAACCTGAAGTAGAAGGGAACTTGCCCTCATCTATACCTACAACAACATAGTCTGTTTGGGCCCAAAATCATGGCCCAAATAGGGTGTGAGATTCAATCCCAGTAGGTAATCATCGAATGATTTGTGCCTAATAGTCAATGAATACATGGGAGTAATAAAACAAGAAGCAGTAAATACAAAAGCACAAGCAGCTACAATCCACAGTTCTAACAAACAATGTACACAAGTAAATAGCCAGAAACAATAAAGAAAACAAGTAACCCTCTGGATAGTTCTCACAGCCTAACCCCTATGGTTAAACCTATAAGTACTAGCGACCCTCTAGGAGCCACACACAGTCTCACCCCTTTGGTTTAGCAATGTAATTATTAGACTCTCTAGGGAATCACACACTGTCAATTCCACCTATAGTCGTGTATCGTGCTAAAGGATATCTGGGGAAGCACTCAACGTCTATTCCCCCTGTGGCCCATGTCGAGGAACTACATACTCTCTACGGAAGAACTCAATGTCGATTCCCCCTATGTTCTCGCATCGTAATTAAAAGACACTCTAGAGAAGCCCTTCCGTCAATTCTCCCTTTGGTCTACTACTCTAGGTTCCCACAGTCCTGAGTTAAAGGTAAAAAATTCTCAGTGCGCATGTACATCATCCACATAAACCTCAAGAACTACTTGGCTATCAACTAAGGCTCAACAGCATAACAAGGTAGCAGTTCCACTGTCCTACGACTAAGCATGGAAACTAGGAAAATTCCAAATAGGAAGAACAAGCATAGAAAACATCCAAGGTACAGTAAAGCTACCATAATCACAGGAAAAACATCTACTCTAGCAATCAAGAAAAGCATGCAATACAACAAGGGAAAAATAAGAACATGCAATACCCCGTTTATGGGTATTGGTGGAATTTGCACATAATATTCATCAACTGTCCACGGAAAGTCAAAAACCACTTACCTCAACCCCAGGAGATCGATATACATGAAGCTAGATGAAAGATTCCCCTTAGAACGACAAAGATCTGAGAAAAAGTACAAAATTTCATCCCACGATAACATGGAAACGAGGAGGAATCAAGAAACAAGGCTAAAGTAGAAGGAAGAACTCACCACTGTGATTCCAATGCAATCGACCGTGCTCAAATTGGAGAACGGACGGAGAGACGAGAGCTCATCAAAGATCCGGCCGTATGGGTCGCTCTCAGACGAACGGAACCAAGAAGGAGGTGTTTCTATGTGTCAGGCACGACCCCGGTTCATTTAGTGAAAAAAAATAAAAGTACACGGCGTGTATTTTTAAAGTACACGACGTGTAGTGGGTTTTTCCATACTCCGCCAATATCAGCCTCCACGTCACCCCTACACATCGTGTGTGTGGCCCGGACACGGCCAGCACACGGCTTCGAGCCGGAGAAGAGTACACGACATTTACTCAGAAAGTACATGGCGAGTACTTCAAAAATTTCCAGAAACATCATATTTCTCAAAATCTCTAGAAAAAGGAAAAACATACCTGAACAAAGATCCGAGTTCTTAAAAACTTGCCCCCTTAAAGAAATTCATCCCCGAATTTCCCTAATGAGGTGGAGAAGAAGAAACCCCGAACAGCTCCGGCCACTACGATCGTACATTGGCCTCCCTCTCCCAGGTCTCGTCCTGTACCCTCCCGTGATGCCATAACACCCATACCAGAGGAACAGACCGCCTAAGAATAACCTTCGTACTGTGATTGAAAATCTAGATAGGATGCTCCTCAAACGATGCATCCGCTTCAAGATCGACTTCCTTGGGCTGAAAGACATGAGGAGGGTCTGAAAAGTAACGTCAGAGCTGAGAGACGTGGAAGACGTCATGCATGGCCCGATACCTCTAAGGTAGTTGCAACCGATAGGCGACCATCCCAACTCTCTCCAAGACCTCAGACGGCCCGACGTACCACGGTGAAAGCTTACCCTGTCTTTGAATCCTATTGTGTCCCAACCTCGGTGCAACACGCACGAAAACCTGATCTCCGGCCTCGAACTCCAGAGGTCGTCTCCACTGATCAACATAAGACTTCTGTCGAGACTGTGTTGTACCCATACTCTTCTGAACTAGCTGTATCTGCCCTAAAGTCTCCTGAACAAGACGAGTTCCCAACAAAGCCGCCTCTCCTGCCTCCAGCCAGCATAAGGGTGATCAACATGGCATACCGTACAAAGCCTTGTATAGTGCCATATGAATGGTCCCCTGGAAACTGTTGTTGTAGGCGAACTCCACTGGAGGAATATGCTTCTCTTAAGAACCGCCAAAGTCAAGGATGCAAGCCTGGAGCATATCCTCAAGAACCTGGATCGTGCACTCGGACTGGACATCAGTCTGGGGATGGTAAGCTGTACTCAAAAGTACCTGTGTACCCAAGGCCTTCTGAAGTCCCTGCCAGAACCAAAAGGTAAAGCACACATCTCTGTCTGAAACAATGGAGTGGGGAACGCCATGCAGACGAATGATCTCCCGAATGTAAAGCCATCCCAGATCATCGACACTCAAGGTCTCCTTTGATCGGCAAGAAGTGGTCAACCTTCATGAGCCTGTCGACGACAACCCAAACAACATCGTTCCACCGAGGCGATCTCAGCAACCCGGTCACGAAGTCCATCGCAACATCTTTCCACTTCCACTCCGGAATGGGTAACTGCTGCAAAAGTCCCACTGGTCACTGATGATCTACTTTTACCTACTGATAAGTAGAACATGTCATGACAAAACTAGAAACATCCTTCTTCATACCTGACCACCAATATTGGTGATGAAGGTCCTGATACATCTTGGTGACGCCAGGATGAACTGCCCAAACATAGGAATGCAAATCCCACATCAGCTCCTCACGTATGTCTGCTGGCACCCATACGCATCCCTGAAAATGCATGATCTCATCCTCGCCCACTGTTCATCCAGTAAGACGGTCCCCTCCCGACACACTCTCCCGCAGGACTAAGCCTTCTGAGTCTAATAGTTTCCTCATCCGTACCCGATCAAGTAGTGTAGAGGTAACAGCTACAGAAGATAGGAAGGTCTGTCCCTGTCTGTCGTGAACTTCCAGATGCATCTTAGAGAATAGAGCCATAAGATGCCACTCACTGCTGGCCTCATGAAATGCCTGAACCTGAGTTATCCTACTCAACACATCAGCCACTGCGTTGCCCTTACCCGGTGTATAGGCGAGCTCAATGTCAAAAGACTGTAGATACTCAACCCACCTACGCTGGCTCAGATTCAGATCATGCTGAGTGATGATATACTTGAGACTCTTGTGGCCAGTGAAGACCACAAAGTGTTGTCCCATAAGATAGTGTCTCCAAAAGCGCAAGGCATGAACAACATCTGCTAATTCCAAATCCTGCGTCGGGTAGTTACTCTCATGTGGCCTCAACTACCGAGACCCGTACACAACGAATCCATCCCCCTGCTTAAGCACAGCTCCCAACCTGATACCTGAAGCATCACAGTAAACAATGTAGCTCTTTCCTGGCTCCAGCAAGACAAGTATCGGTGCTGATGTCATCCTCCCTTTTAGCTCCTGAATGGATGACTCATAAGAATCTGACCCTAAGAACTTCACCCCCTTCTTGGTCAGACATGTCAAGGGTGCTGCTTGACGAGAAAAGTCCTGAATGAAGTGTCTGTAGTATCCAGCCAACCCTAGGATACTCCGTACCTCAAAGATGTTCTTCGGCTGCTCCCAGGAATCTATATCTCTCACTTTCTCTAGGTCCATAGATACTCCTTCCTCTGAGATGACGTGACCCAATAAGTGAATCTGATCCATCCAAAAGTGGCACTTCGCGAGTTTAGCATAAATACGATTCTCTCTCAATTTACTCAGAACAATCTCAAGATGTGTTGAATGGTCATGTTGAGTGTGAAAGTACACCAAGATATCATCCATGAAGACCATGACGAAAGATTCCAAGTATGGATGGAACACTTAGTTCATCAGTGCCATGAAAACTGCAAGTGCATTCGTGAGACCGAACAGCATGACTGTATACTCGTATAGACCATACCTGCTCCTGAAGGCTATCAGAGGTATATCTAATGGTCTAATGCGCAACTGATGATAACCGGACCTCAATTAGATCTTCAAGGACACCCGGGCTCCTTGAAGATGATCTAAAAGGTCATCGATCCTTGACAAGGGATATCAGTTCTTGACCGTCAACTACTTTGGATTCCGAAAACCCACACAAAGTCGAAGGGTACCATCTTCCTTCTTCGAAAATAGGACAGGAGAACCCCAAGGATAAGTACTGGGTCAGATGAAACCCTAGGCCTGCAGCTCCTCCA
The DNA here is from genome assembly GCA_963277665.1 of Viscum album. Taxonomy (NCBI): domain Eukaryota; kingdom Viridiplantae; phylum Streptophyta; class Magnoliopsida; order Santalales; family Viscaceae; genus Viscum; species Viscum album. The sequence goes on along the minus strand of OY728153.1, from coordinate 52,591,947 downwards.
ACTGCTTCTTGAGCTCCTACAACTCAGGTGTGGTCATTCTATAGGGGGTAATGGACACCGTTTCCACTCCTAGAACGAGCTCAATAGAGAATTCCACCTCACACTGTAGAGGTAAACCTGAAAAGTCCTCTAGAAAGACATCCTGGAAGCGATCCACCACTAGAGGAAAGTACAACTGTGGAGTCCCCTGATCATCCTAATAGAGGCTAGCAATCTGGGCTGTCACCCCACCGAGCCCAAGATGCTCGAGTCCCACCCAACTCACCCAAACGTCCCATTTTCCTCTATGAAGAAAAAATTCACCCTCTGGTGAGATGAAACTGACTTGGCGGCGATAATAGTAAATGACTGATTAGAAGGGAATCAACCAGTCCATGCCAAGGATGACATCATAGCCTGTCATATCTAAGACATAGTGATCCCATAAGAAGCGATACCCTGCAACCTCGAGAGGGAACTCTCTACAATGGCGTGCACTAGATGTCCTCATTCCAAAAGGTGTGTCTACTGTCAACGAGTCGGTAGAAGAAAAGATGGAGAGCCCAAGGCTCTCCATGACAGCAACAGAGATAAAGCTATGTGTGTCATCAGTATCGAAAAGGGATAAAGATAAAACTGAGGCTACTAAAATCATACCTCGAACAGTAGAAGGGCCGAGATGCTACTCCTGATAAGTCTGCTCCACGTTGAAAGACTGGCCCGTACCACGGCCCTGCACCCCCTGGCTGACCACTCTGAGCTGAACATTCCTACTGGTACAGAGGAACTGGTGGCTGACTTCCATGACCTCGACCTCCACCTCGGACCGGATGGACGAAAGAACTCTAGTTCCCCAACTGATGAGAAACTGGTGGTGCTGCTCCTAAATGAGGAGTCATGGAAGAACCCCGGTCACCGGCTACTGGTAAGAAAACCTGACAGAAATGCTGAAGGTGACCCATATTTACGCAAGATCGACACTCCACAGGGTCCCTCTGGCACTGCGGCCTCGTGTTCCCTGACCTGCCACCCTAGTAGCAGGTCACCTGGCTGTCTGACGATGCATATCGCTTCCTCGGATCACCATTTGTAGGCTCTCTACGGCGCTACTTGCTGCCATCTAAAGGAAGACTAGCTCTGGAAGCAGAACCGACCTTGCTCGCAGCTCCAGAGTCTCACAGATTGCGCTCCGCAATCAGTTCCTAGTTGACGATGGAAGTGATGGAAGTTATCTTGAAGATATTCACCTACGAGCGGATCTCCCACCTGAGACCATCCTCAAACTTCCTCACCAAGAACACCCCACTTCCTTCCCGGAGGGGTGTGAAGCGCTGTAGCTCAGTGAAATGAGCTGAATAATCCATTACAGAAAGAGTACCCTGCTCTATGGTCATTAACTCCCAGGCTCGGTCGGCCCTCAGGGTCTCCGTGTAGAAGTAGTCATAGAACACGCGCTGGAACTCCTCCCAAGCCATAGCCTACTGCTGACCCGCCTGTGAGATCACGTCCCACCACCTCTTGGTGGAGTCTCGAAGCATGTAGGTGGTGAGCTTGAACCACCTATCTGGAGGCGTCTCTAGATGCTCGAAGATAGTCAGCACGTCTTCCAGCCTTGACTCTACAGCCTGAGGTCCTCCTTCCACTGACAACGTGGGAGGATGCTGCTGCTGGAAAACCCGCATCAAGTATGCAATAGATGTGGCAGGAGGCAGTGCTCCCTTGAAGGCCTTCATTATCCTCATGAAACCTTACCTGAACTGCGCATCAGTGCCTACAACTAGAATGACAGCCGGTGCCAAGGCTGGTCCGACTGGAGGATCGACAGGAAGTCCCGGATCAGCCCTTTCTGGCGTCTAATCACTGCCTGATGATAGACGTACGACTGGAGGACGTCTCAGAGGCATAGCTCTGAAAGATCAAAAGTACACCTTGGATCAGAAAAACAAGGACAAAGAATAGAAGAGTACTAAATGGGAACATGGGATGAAAACAAAAAAGATTGTAAAACACAACTACACGGTGTGTATGAAAACTACACGACATGTATTCTTAAGCCACTTACATTGGCATGTACACCTACCCTAAAAGTCGTGTACACCTCAAACTACACGGTGTGTATACCTGAACACATGACATGTTCTTGAAAACTATTCCCCTATCTGAGTCTCTTTAGACGGATTACCCACACTGTCCGACTCAACCCAAGACTACACGGTGTGTTCGAAAGAAACATGGCGTGTTCTAGACAAGGCTTCGACGACCCATGTTTGTTAATCACACAGCCGTCTACATGGATATAGCTTAAACAGCATGCTCCGAAAAAACACGGCGTGTATAGGAGAAGGTGACAATGTCCCGTGTAATTCATGACACGACCGGGTACCAAGACAAGACTACATGGCATGTTCCGAACAAACAGGGCGTGTAGAAAAGAAGGTAAAGTTTTCCCGTGTTGTTCGTGAAACGGCTGGGTACCTGGACAGGACTATATAGCATGTTCCCTCTGGACACAACATGTTCTACCCGAGCTCCCCTGACCCGTGTTGTTAGTGACATGGCTGGGTACATGGCTCCGCACTCACACGGCGTGTACCTACCGTACACGGCATGTTCCCGAAGTTAATTTCATGACACTGTGTTCTGCCCACATAGTCAGTTACATAGCCTGAAAACTACACGGCGTGTATCAAAAAAGTACACACTGTGTATTTTGGGTTTTTCTGGGCCATATCTCAGAAACTGCACAGAATCCTAGAAACACTAAAAACAAGGGAAAGAGGTGCAAAATACCGATCCGTGAGGGCCCATACTCCCCATGAATCAAAGCTTGGAATCTACCATAGTCATATACAAGAGAAATCAGGATAATGATCCACCATGTTTCGATTACTGAGGGCCCATAACACCTCACGAAACAAAATTTGGAATTCATTTTTATGCAAAGAACAGAACAACCAGTTTTGTGACATAACTGCAGAGAATCTATCAAGCATATATCACAACATCATGCATAATCTACACAGAGTCTATCACAATAGCATGCAATTGCTAATGCACCCGAGAAGGCATGGAAAGAATGCATGGCATGTGATTTCTACAAGTGATTATTTGATGAATGAGATGGAATACCCTCATCTCATTGGGTTGCGACAGAAATAGAACCGAAATATCAAAACAATAATAGCACAAGTCATGTGAATCACTCTAGGTGAAATCAAATCAACCATAAAATCTCAAAACCAGAACTGCAATTAACGAGGTAGTATGGATTTTCCCTGTACATGGGTTAGCTACTCCTGGGCACAACTTAATACCAAGTACCGAGTCTGTCCTATCTCTGGATACAGTCTCCAAATAGTAAATCAAGAGAAAAGAACTCCTCTGATACAACTTTGTAACCACCAGAATCTGGAGCCCCTCCATTGGTGCCCCATACCCAGTTCGCCACATGACCTCAATCACGTTTCCACAAACACCAGAGGCGGCCGACTAGCAGCGAGGGCCTTGGTGAGTCGGTGGGGAAACTATGCCCTCATTCGGTAAAGTATACAACAGAAAAACAAAGGTCAATAGAAGAAGTAGTAACAACATGCATAACAACAGAAACCAGACAATGGAAGAAATAAATACATATAGTAATGATGATAATGATGCAGCAGGTACAATTATCTAAGGAAAACAGCAAACACAACAACGTACTGAAATACAACAGAAACCAAGTGAAAAATAAAACAAATTAAACTCCTCAGCATCGCGAGCCACGGCTCGGTCCCATGCTCTCCAGCTCCAGTGCAATCAAGAACCTAATGAAGAAGGGCTCTTTCCCTTATTTATACCTGCAACATCATAGTCTATTTGGCCCCAAAATCATACCCAAACAGGGTGTGAGATACAATCCCAGTAGGAAATCACCCAATGATTTGTGCCTAACAGTCAATGAATACATGGCAGTAAGAAAAAAGGAAGCAGTAAACAGAAAATCACAAGCAGCGACAATCCACAATTCTAACAAACAAAGTACACAAGTAAACAGCCAACAACAATAAAGAAAAAATGTAACCCTCTTGGTAGTTCTCACAGGCTAACCCCTATGGTTCAACCTATAAGTACTATCAACCCTCTATGAGGCACACACAGTCTCACCCTTTGGTTCATCTATGTAATTTTAGACTCTCTGGGGAAGCACTCACCATCAATTCCCCCTATAGTCTCGTATCGTGCTAAAGGCTCTCTGGGGAAGCACTCAATGTCTATTCCCCCTGTGGCCCCTGTCGAGGAACTACAGACTCTATAAGGAAGCACTCAACGCAAATTCCCCCCTATGGCCTCACATAGTAATTAAAAGACACTCTAGAGAATCCCTTCCGTCAATTCTCCCTTTGGTATACTACTCTAGGTTCCCACAATCTTGAGTGAAAGTTAAAACATGCTCAACACGCGTGTACATCGTCCAAGTAAACCTCAAGAACAACTTGGCTATCAACTAAGGCTTATTAGCATAACAAGGTAGCATTTCCGCTATCCTACGACTAAGCATGGAAACTGGAAAAACGCCAAATAGGCAGAACAAGCATTGCAAACATCCAAGGTATAGTAAAGCTACAATAATCATTAGTAAAACATCTACTCTAGAAATCAAGCAAAGAAGGAAACACAATAAGGGAAAAACAGGAACACACAATACCTGGTTCAAGGGTATTGGTTGAATTTGTGCATAATATTCATCAACTCTCCACGGAAAGGCACAAACCACCAACCTCGATCCCAGGAGATTGATATACGTGAACCTCCACGACAGATTCCCCTTAGAACGACGAAGATCTGAGAAAACGCACAAAACTTTCATCCCTAGATAACGTGGAAACGAGGAGGAATCAAGAAACAAGGATAAATCAGAAGGAATAACTCACCGCTGCGATTCCAACGCAATCGACGATGCTCGAATCGGAGAAAGGACGACGAGGCAGGAACTCGTCGAAGATCTGGTCGTACGAGTCTCTCTCGGACGAACAGAACCTAGAAGGAGGTGTTTATGTGCGTTAGGCACGACCCCAGTTCATTTAGTGAAAAAAAGGAAAGTACACGACGTGTAGTGGGTTTTTTCATAATCCACCAATATCGGCATCCACGTCACCCCTACACACCGTGTGTGTGGCCCGGGCACAGCCAGCACACGGCTTCGAGCTGGAGAAGAGTACACGGCGTGTACTCAGAAAGTACACGGCTTGTACTTAAAAAATTTCCAGAAACTACAATTTTATCAAAAGCTCCAGAAAAAGGAGAAACACACATGAATGAAGATCTGGGTTCTTACAAGTATGGCACTTTTGTTTTGTACTAAAACGTCAGATTTATGTGGAAACACACACTTTGATTCATAATGGCCACATCATGTTTTTGTTTGATGTGATAGTGATTCCTATATATAAAAAATTAAATTTTAATTTTTTTTCATAATTTATCAATAAAACTTGAGAAAATTTTCTTGGTTTTTAGTGAGTGATATTTTTTACCAAAAATGTCAATTTTAAATTGATAACAAACACTTGAGGTCATAATGGGCACATAGTGTATAATATTCAGGTGAGGTTGATTCCAACAAGACAAAAATGAATTATGGATCTATTTTCTAAATTATAAAAATAACAAGAATATGTTTTATCAGTTTGGGTTTGTTAGTTATCATTTTCTAGTAAAAATTAATGTCTATTTTAAATAAAAATGCATACTAGGAGTCATACCGGTCATACCGTACGTCAGATTGAGGTGAGACTGATTCATACAAAACCCAAATGAAATATTTATCATTATAATAATGTATAAAAATAATATTAATGCATTTTATTAGTTTTGAATATGTGAAACGTTTTTTTACTAAAATATTATTTAGAACTAGAAATTCACACTTTGAGTTATTCTAGTTAAATAATTTTATATTTTGACCTAAGATTAATTCATACATGTAAAAAATGACATATGAATCATTTTCATAAATTATCATAATAATAAAAGCATGTTTTTGTTCTTTTTAATGAGTGAACCTTTTTTTTATCTAAAATGTAAATTTTAAACTGTTAACAAAAACTTTAAGTCATACCAGGAACATTATGTATCAGATTGAAGAGAGGCTTATTCCTACACATTAGAAATTACTTTTGTATCACTATCATAAATTATCATAATAATATGAATTTGTTTCTCTATTTTGAGTCTATTAGTTGTATTTTTTAATAAAATTAATGTCAATTTAAAATTAAAAAACCACACGTGGATTCATACTACTCACACAGTCCATCCAATTTAGGAGTGGATGATTCCTACACATCCCAAATGACTAATGGCTCATTTTTTCATTTAAAAACCCACTTTAAAATTTAAAACCAAGTTTCCTTTATCAAAAATTAAATTTTATATAAGAATGACCATAAAAATTCTATATATTCCACCACCTAGTCTAAAGAAAAGAATGATCCTTAAAAATATGAAAAAATTTATAAATAAATCCTGGATAACCCATTTTTCAGAAGATAGTAGTAAATTAAATATTTAATTTCTAATATAATTTTAATGGAATAACAACCTACATACTAAGGTTCCAATGGGTATCTTTCAAAATTTAATCAAGGGATTATTCATTTATCAAAAACTAGTTTTATCAAATATTATACAAGAATCCAAAAATCCATGATTTCCCATGCCATTCAATTTATTAAGAGTAAACATCTAGAAGATTTTAAAAATAGTGATGACATTGAAAACAATTTTTCAATAGATGATGGGGTTTTATATAGAGTATATTTGTGATATTAGGATTCAATTAGATTTGAATTTATCTGTGTGTGAGTGAAATTGGGGGTGCTCTAGTACCCAAGGTGAGAAAAAAAAATGTATTTGATTTTTTTGGAAAGGAACAACCCATGAAGTTACACAATGTTTTGAGTTTGTAATTTATTTTGGGTGTTTATAAGATCATGGGATGATTTAGATTCTTTATTAATTGTGAAAAGCAATGAGATAGTGTGTCGATGGGTGAAATTAAACATTTTGAATTAAAAGTTTTTCATAGGAGGACTAAATAATGTTTTTTTGTGAGATTGGTTGTGGTGAGATGAAAACAACATAATGATTTTTGTTTACATTATATATTTTCTCTTGGTTTGTTGTGTAATGTTTGTAAAACATTTTTACTTTTCTTAAAAATATCTATTCTATGAAATTAAAGATTAGACTTGGTTTATTTAATTCTTTACATTCATTAATTTATATAAGTTCATTCTTATAAATTATTTAAAATCCAAATCATTTGTTTGGGTTATGTTACCTAACATTATTTTGAATTATTAACCTAAATATTCACATGTCTTAGACAATTTTTCATGAAAGAGATTAACTATTTAGTATATATTTATATTCTAATATATTTATTACTTTTAGTAAACCTGAATACATTATTAAATTATGTATTTAAATGGAATAAATATATTTATTTTATTATTCCATTTTATATTTTGAGATCATAACCTTAGAACATATATGAAAGTAAAAAAACTATATAAACACATATGGGTGTGTCTGTAGGGTGAGAGCTAAAACGTCCTAGCAGGATTTCACCAAAAATCCACCTACCACATTATACAACAAAAAATTATAATAATTAATAAACATCCCATAAATTGAAAATTTCTTATAGAAAACACTAAAGCAAGGGTTTCCTAATAAGTGTGATAAAATCATAATGGAATTTTTTTAACAAGATGACAATAGTACTTTAATGACTAGATGGGAAAAAATATTGTTACAAAACAATCCTTGTTTTATACTAAGGATAACATTTATAAATTACCAAGAAGTATAGTTTAAAGTACATATAGAGAATATGTTTTTATTCTTCTACGAAATTCCTGCAATGATATTTTCTTGACATTGATATATAAAAAAGATTAATAATATAAAAAATCATTTAAAACGCATTATTAAACTATTTATTTTTTCTTTTTAAGTGAAAAAAATCAGTTGAAAATAATTTTCCTTAGCCCAATCCTTATTTATGAAGGATACACATTTAGAAATACATTTTGGATTTTTTTAAAGTAATGGAATTAAGAAGGAAAACCCAGTATGAAGAAATGTAACTAAAATGAAATAAAGAAATAAACCATATCTAAACAGGAATCTAAAGTGTAGAAGATGTGAGTAATAAAATAAATAAGTGTGATGATGCCAACCTTACATAAAAGTGAAAGTGAGTACCAAAAAATATTTATAATATCACAAGTATGAGCCACAACACATGGGGAGGAACTCTAACTTGTAGGTTCTGAAGGGAATTGGCTCGATCATAGAATATTAGTCAGCTATGTGACCAAATAAGTAGTGCAACCCGATCCTCCCAAGGAAAATGAAAACAACCCCTATCCAATACATCAATTAAGACAGAGAAACACCCATATTTTAAGTATACAACTGATGGTTTCCCATGTGAAAACCACAACAAATCTACATAGAAATCATACATTACATTAACAATAGTAACCCATATTTAAGTACATAATTGAAACAATGAATCAGTTCAAAAACCCATTTGAAATCCCACATGAAAAAACATTATTCTTAAGGTCATTTTAGAAAAATTTGGTATGCTAAAAAAATTTTTAAAATGAAAAAACCATTTAAAAATCACATTTTAAAATCCTATATAAGAAAAAAAATTAATTGATGAGTTTAAATATGAAAACTCCCCTTTAAATGTTATAAAAATATAGAATTACACACATACATATATAAACAACTCTCAATAAATATATTCAGATATTTTTAAGAGAATATTTCCATGTTTCTAATATATATATACACCAATACATATGTGTGTAATCATAAAACATGAAAAGTGGAATGCATAAAATTGGACATAAATTAAAAACACAAGGCTAAAACAAAACATTAAAAAACATTTCAAATAAGGAAACCCCAATAAATCAATGTCACGAACTCTTCCATGACCCAAATAGATTTGAAAAAAATCTCAAATAATTTTAAAACGCAAAATTAATTTCTGAAAAACATGATAATTATCTAAAAGACAAAAATATAATTTATCATTTGAATATAGGGAAAAGGCCAAATCTACAAGAACCCATTTGGAAATAAATTATAATCCCATAAAAACATTGATCAACAAGAATATTTAAATCAAATTAAACAAAAATAACAATTATAATTTTAGAGAAACCAATTTAAAACACCCTAGGACATGAAACAAATTAGGTAATAACTAAAGAATAATTATAAACACGTTGATATATCATAGATGATGAAAAACCATTGGCAACATCGAGTATTAATGTAATGAATGAACCATAAGGGAAAAAAGATAATGGATAGCGAGAGAGGATGAAAAAAAGAATGAATAACGAAATAAAAATGATAAAAATCCAAAATTGTCTGCCTATTGGGAAATATATATTTACAAGAACCTTATACAGAACTCAAACAAGCAATAAATTAGTGAGGGAAATAAGAAAATAACATAACTTGCATTGAAGCTTTGATTCATTAGATAGAACATAGAGATTTCACATGCGAATGCTTGGATTATTTCAAGCCTTGGATTTATTAAATTATTCATTCATTTGAGCCTTGGATTCTAGTCTCGGATTCAATCAAGACCTGATTTAAGCCTAGAATAGAGGGGGAGTGCTGATAGCAGGTGGCTTCCATGGAAATCTTGAGATATCAGGACTGAAACAATAGCGATTAGTGATATTTATATTGATGGAGGAGGCTTTTATCAGTGCTTCCAAAAAAATCCTGAAAAAATAACATTTATTAGTACTAAATTAATAAGAAATGATAAAATATATCTTTATTAGACCTAAAGAAGTGCTGATAAAGGCTAGAAGATAAATTTTAAATATTTTTTTAAATATATTAATTTAATTATATATATATATATTTATTATAATTTTATAATCTTTTAAATATATAATTATTTACTTATAATTCCATAAATACATTAAAAAAATATTTTTTATTTATAATTATAAATATGTATTTTTATAAATATTTTAATTATGCTAAAATAAATATTTTTATAAATATTTTTATAATAATTTATTTATAATTATAAATATATTAATATCGTTATATGTATTGAAATCATTATATATATTTATTTAATTATATATATTTAATAAATATATGAAATATAGAAAATGTATTCATCATTTAAATATATTTATTATAATTTTATAATTGTAAATATATTAATATCACTATATATATTTAGATAATTATATATATATAATAAATATATATAAATAAAAAATATAGAATATAGAATAAAATATTCATTAATTAAATATAGTTATTATAATTTCATAATTGTTTTAATATATAATTATTTATTTATAATTATATTAATAATTTTTAAAAATAATAATATTTATATATTTATATCACTTGGTATGTATATAATATACATATAAATATAAATATAAATATAAATATAAATACGACTATAAATATAAATATAAATATAAATATTAATATAAGTAAAAATTTAAATATAAATATAAATATAAATATAAATATAAATATAAATATAAATTAAAATGTAAATAAATATATAGTAAATATATTTATTATTTAAATAAATGTATTACAAAATTTTAACTATTTAAATATATATAATTATTTATTTATAAATATATAAATACTTTTGTAGAAAATAATTTTTTATTTATTTATAATTTAAATAAAAAATTAATAAATATAGTTTATATAAATTAATAAATATATTTATTTGTAAATATTTATTTAGAAACATATTATTAAAATTATAAATGAATATATAATCTAAAATTCATGTATGTTAAAAATGAGTGAAATTGAATAATTTAAAATGGGTACACCTTAAAAATATTGAAAAAATGATAAGATTTATTTATTAAAAATATATTATTAAAAAAATATGGATATATATATAAATAAATATTATTACATAATAAAAATATTAAAATATATTAAATTAATATTTATGAATAAAAAAATAGAAAATGATTAAATTCCACAAAAAAATAAAAAATAAAAAATAAAAAAATAAAAAAATAAAAAATGAATTATTACAAAATATTAATAATAATAAAATTAAATAAAAAAAATTTACCAATTAAAAGCATAATATATTAAATATATCAAGCGATAATGAAATTATAAAATGAATAGTAAAATTTGAATAAATTGCATAAATATTTGTCATATGTGTTTTTATACAACACTTCATTATTTACTTACATATTGGTATCTGTGTTGTATATAAAAACTCATTAATTTGGTATATGTATATGAAATCAATGTAACATATATTTGATATATGTTAAATTGAAAAATAAAACAGATTTCAATTATGTCCATTATACGATGCAGTTAGTCAGTATTTTTAATTAATATTAATTTTTAATTATAAACAATTATTCAGAAAATATATGACTTATTTAACGTAAGAATAAATAATTTCTATTATCTAAATCATATTTTTGGAAATATTATGTACATATATATATATATATAGAAATACATGTGAATATATTTCTATATTAAATGTATTAATGAATAATTATGTATAAAACCCATTAATATATAGTATCTAATAATATTTATATGACATACATATATATATATTGAATGAATTATTTTTTATCAATAATTATTCAATTCAATAAATTGTTAATATTTTTTAATTACTTAATAAAACTTATTATTTGTTTAATTAATTAATTTTATTTAGGACCATTATCAATGTTAAAAAAGGTCTTAATAAAGGGTACACTTTATCAGTGATAAAAAATAATGTATTGGTAAAGATCAGCTTTATCAACACTTTTTTCTAGCACTAATAAATGAAAACACAGTTTAAGGGCTGTTTTGTTTTAGTGCACAGAAAAAAAATTCTGGAATCAACTTAGAGAAATTAAAATGTCTAAACTAAAGAAAACAAGCACTATGAACAATGAATGTTCACCAAACAAAGTAAATCAAGGATCACATATTAGTAAAGAAAAAAAATTATTTGATAATTTACAATTGGAGTTGGGTCTAAGAAAATCCTTGTTCTTCGAATTCACTCTCTAACACCTAAATTCACTTTTTATCATGGTTAAGAACTTCAATTTATTCAAAATGTTGATTACAAAAAAATATATTTGAAGAAAGCTACTCCAATTATTACAATGTTCCTGAATGAATCAATGTAATTAAATAATGAATTTAAAGAATATCATCCATTAACACATAATGATATTATATAAAGAAGGTGATAAGACATAAAATAAAAACTGAATTCAAAATATCAACACAGACACATATAAAAAAATAAATTCACTAATAACAATATTTTTCATTACATATATTTTCATTAAAGAACTATCCACTCATGCTAGTCATGAGAGAGTTTATAGAAATAAATATTTTTTTAAGATTAGAAAAAATTCAACTAATGACGATGATCCAAGTTGGGATACAAATATTACTTCTAAGTTGATTTACAAATGTGTGGAAGAAATTCCAATTTAATCTTAATTTTTCTATTCATCCATATCGATGTCTATTTTTCTACTTTAAATGGAATGCCAAATCTACTTAAATTGGATTCAAAAAATAAGTGGAATAGAAACAATATCTTCCCAAAGTATATATCTAGTAATATATACAAAAATTAAATATCAATCTATAATATATCTCCTATAAATATAATATAATGAAAAATGTATTCACTCTTATCACAACTCAGTTCTTCAGAATACAACAATAGGAACCACACCATGAAATCTATATTATATATTTACTATAAAAGTTGTATCTTTTTAGACACACTATAACAATACCCTTTAGGTAAAAAATAACTTATCCGCATGAAGACCACCATATAACCATGAGATAATAATATTTTACATTGAATAAAATATGTAGACATTCGATGACATGACCTCAAGAATCAAAAGATTAAAGTTTTAAACACCACTTATTCTCCATAATGACGTGAACTGTTGATCCATAATATATGGGGTTTTATTTAAGCTCGAACACTTTCCCATGCACCCATGCATCATGGCACAATAGAACAACTTACGATGCAACATTCCTTCTCATTCTTCTCGACAATGTTTAAAATTATACATGAATGACTTGATTAGAATTTAAAATAGTATACAACCTTATATATCACATGGAAAATCATAGAGTTAATTCATGTATCATCTTCATATATTTCAATAGAAAATAAAAATTCATTATGTGTTGATGAAAAATATTATGTATTGGTAGAAAAATCCATACATATTAAATATTTCACTTCTGGATCAAAGGTATAAACTCATTTTCATAGACCAAGATATCTTACGTATAATCTACACTGTATGTAAGATTTTTTAATTTATCAATATTTTTTTTCCTACTAGATTCTTTCAATTCATTCCAAAATAAATTCTATATATTTCCATTTCCTATCATTAAGAAATAAAACTAAGAATAATTATGCAAAAAAATTTATTAATCAATAAAATTAATAATAAAAAAGTTGCTCAAAATTCTTGCTATCAAACCCCCCCACATAAACTCTTTCTTGTCCTTAATAATAAAATATCTATATAATTACAAAAGAATCCCCATATTAAAAAGTTTTAAACACGTTAGTTAGTAAAATCAAACAATTATCAATGAAGAATAAAATATGAAGCAACACAAAAAGAATATATTTTGAACTTCTAATTTGTTAAGAAACCAAATCAATCATGAATTGTACATTTACTCATGAAATTATGATACCTTTCATGAATCACATTATCAATATTAAACTTATTATTAGTATATATGCCACATGTGATGGGAACTAAGCCGTCAGTCCATTACCCATACCTCCTTGACTTGTATTCATACCAAATGTGATCTACCTTTCCAGGAAGGTTTATATCATCTATCAAGTCATGTATGACTATATTTATGGTCAAATAATGTGTATATGAATCATAATAATATGCTTGGAAATCATCTAAATATCCACCTTGTCAAAAAACACTAATCCTTATGTCTTTTATTAAAGGATCGAATGTCTCTAAGCCTAAGGTTTGGTTTAAAATTTATGTGGAAATCCACAAGTCTCAAAAGGTGGTTAAACTATGAATTATAATAAATAAAAATTAATGAAATATCATTGAAAACCCCCTCTTAAAAAATATTCCCCCATAATTATATCACCTAAAAAATCCTCTATCATTATTTCATAATCTAAAAAATGATGATAATAATCACAGTGAAGTATTCACCCTCTTTTTATTAATAATTACCCTTTAGTGATTCTCTCCATGACCTTTTTTCCACAAATTATTTTCTATATTCGTTAGAGAGTAAATAGTGAATAATAAGGAAAAGAAATTTTATCATCATTTCTCCCACACCCAATGAGAATACATCATATATTATATTTTTCAATACAAATCATTCCCTTTTGCAGCATGAAAAAACCACTTATTCCACACTCATTCCATTTTAAATCCTGGTAAAATTACATGGAGTAGGTTGTGAAGGATAAATATGATTTTAATTTTGTTTCCCCATTATTTTCATTCTTATATTTTATTGGATTAAAATAATTTAATAATTTAATGGCGGGTCTCAAAGGCATAAAGGGATCAAATCAAAAAATGCCTTAATTATCTCAATATGAATTTATTATTTCACAAATTTGGAGAGAATTAATTTCATGTAATAGTAGTCAAAATTAACTAATATATCTCAAGAAATAGGTTATAATAAATAATTTAAAAAATGTATTATAAGCCACTTTGTAATAGGAATAATAATGCTTAACAATATCTCATGGAATGAATAATAACAATAATTCAATCTATATTAACCTGTGGAAATCAAAGGAAATTAATTTTAAATGAATTCATAGACACGAATAAATTAATCTTAAGATTTAATAATTTATTAAATAAATATTATCATACTTATATTTACTCATCCACTCCTTATCTCACTCATTCAATATTATAAAAAATACTATCTATAATAAAGAATGGTGGTATTCATGAGTAACCATTACATACTAGATCAAATTTATAGTAAGTTATAGAAGTGTGGATTGAAATTTTCCATAACATAAAAATCATGTAACAAATATTCATAAATTAGAACAGATAAAAAATTAAAAAAATACACCATAATCAATAATGTTCTTCCCCTTTATTTTTTTCTTCATCTTGTTCTTTATTTTATCATCTTCATGAATCTATAAAATCTAAATAAGATTGAGAAAGTACATGATCCATTTCATTTAAGTAAAAAATGAAACTAAGATTTAATATAACTCCTAAAATAAATTCATATGTATAAATACTATAGTATAATTCCTAAAAATGATATAATGAAACAGGGGTGTGTTTCTAAAAGAACTATATTTATTGTCTTAATTATATAAACTACCTTAATAAGATAAGTAAAAGAATATCAATTAATGAAATTTTTTGAGGGTCTATGACGTTGAATGGTATTCTTAATTTATTTAAATTTTGATTAATTTTTCATTAGGAAACACCATCTTTATTTCAATGGGTCCAATCCAATAATTTTTCATAAATCATGATGAGTAATATCATAAATAATGGAAAAACCAAACTTTTTGGCCCTATTTGAACTCTCCTTTATCAGTAACTTCCTAATATCCCTCAATACACCCAAAATACTTATTTTATCCTCATAATACTCAATTTTAACATTTTTATTTCTTATTAATACCATCCATCTCATTATTCTCATAAATGGTAGAAACATCCTCCAATAACATATTTCGTTCCTCACATAAATCCAATAATTTTTCATAAAAATGATACATATCCCAATGAATATTTAACATACCTTTACCACTAACAACATGAAAGATAAATCTACACTTTTAACATCAATTAAAGACCTTATAATTACTGAAAAATAACTTCTCATAATTGGGTTTTTTTATCGATATCAAGAAAATATAAATCCACTAAAAATTGAATTTATCTATTATAACTAAAATATATAAAATTAAAACTTGTCCAAATCTCATTACTTTATCTTCAAATTGATGATAATTTTTAACATCATTCAACTTCTCCAAAATAAAAATATTTTTAATTCTGAGTATGATATATTGCTCACACTTTCAAATTGGTCATAGAAAACATTTCCAAACTCATAATATCAAATATTAATTTGAATTGATAAACTAATAGGGATATTTTTTTATTTTCTAGTAAATTACAATAATCCATGACTAACCATTCTAACATGACTGTTATTATTCACATATTTTTATGTTTCATGTTATTTAAAACCAACTCTTTCATGATATTTTTATATGTGGGAAGACTCTCAAAATCTTCATCAAAATAAATTTTAATACTTAGTATCTTGAAAATTTCAAGAAACTAACTTATTTTTTTCAAAATATTTTCTTGATTAATCCTTTATGGAAATTGTAGTTGTTGTTTGTATGGAAACATAACATCCCATATTAATTCCTTTATAACCTCAGTTTCTTTATCCTTATTATTTATCTCGATTTTCATTTTTATAATTGTTAATCATTTGGTTTTATCTTTACTTCAGCACTATACCCCATGTTGTTTCTACACCTCATGGTTATATTCTTCAATTCTCTACAAGGGTTAAACTTAGTGTCACTTGACATAACTCTTATCGGTCTATCATTGGGTTTTTTTTTTAATTTTACCAATGTGGTATTCAATATTACTCATGGATGTATTTTAATCTTTTGAATCAACTTTTAACACATTAATGGAATCCTTATTGGTATTCATGAATGTAAAAAGTGCATCCTCTACTAAATTTATTTGACATTGAGTAAATATTCCTTATTGTTGTTGGAACCCTAAAGATTTTTATTTATATCCTCAATTTTATTATTGTGGATTCTAAACACGAAAATTATTTTAATGATTATATTTAATATAATTAGTATCTTCAGTGTGTGTACCTTGGGGGATGGTTCATAGTTACAATCATATCCACCTTATTTATTTATGATTCCATTTTTTATCCATCCATCCATTATTTTTAACCATGTGGACTCTTATATTTTGAATTCCTTCCATTTTATAATGGAAACTATTTCAAATCATCCAATGCAACATGTAATATATTTATCTTAGTAACTTATTTATCAATTAATCTAAACTAGAGGAATTCACAATTAACCCATTTACATGAGATAGAATCGTATAAAAGGTTTTAATTATCAATGAAATCCATTTAAAATGATGATTAAAATTATTTAGAAACTATTAAACATATCCCATGTAGTGTAAAATAATTTTTTTTCAAATTGGTTGAAAATTTTAAAATCAACATGAATAGTCATAGATTTTTTGGGAAGGAAGAATATTGTTTTGAATCTTCTTTCCATACCATCCAATGTAGCGATGGAATATATTATTGCACTTTAGATACATTTTTTTCTTTGTATCATATTGAAAATATAAACAATATTAAATTCACTACCATGGTATGCCCCAACTAGGAAACCCTTCTAGGACTATAATGAAGATGATTGTGACCCCCATAGCCTACCTCTAGTATCACATTGGTTGATGACTAACACTAATGTTATGGAACATTCGAATGAGTATAATTTTACTAATAAGTTTCAGTAACATATAAAATAAACTACCAATAAAATCCATAATATAAAAAAACTAATATAAAATAATTCATGCAATTTCATACAAAATATTGACTAAAAATGTCTTTTTTTAATAAAAAAAATCCCTATTGTGGAAAAAGTGGAAACCATAAAAGTATAGAATATTATTTCAATAATTTAGATAATAAATTAGCGATTTATTGAAATCATTCGTAAGCATATTAAAAACCTTACCTCTTTACAGACTCCCTTGAAGTGCACTGGCCTTCTTATCCGGATCATCCATGACGATGTCTTCAATGATCTAGGCCCTATTATCCCATGTTTTAATAAATTGTTTCAAAAAATTCTTACATTTTTTGAGGCCGCGTGTTAAAATGTGATTATGCTTATCGATCCATGTAATATATTATTCATCAAGGTCCACTCAAATTATATTCTCCACCATCCTACAAAGTCTTTCTGGGTAGAATTATTTAGAATATCTCCTCTAACATTTCTTCATTGGAATGTGAAATGAGTTCCCATTCATCATTTTTAGCATCCTCCTTGTCATCTACCCTAAATATGACATTATAAACCACCTTATCATAATGTTTGAAAAAAATAATTGGTTTCTCTTCCTAATATTTTGAAATAAATTAACTATCGATCACTTTATTATTTTTGGTAGACCTTGTTTTGATCATCTTGGGAATATGCGAGTAGTCCTTAAGTCTTTTGGACATATTCTCATTTATAATAATGAAACTACCTAAATCTATTTTTCCCTTCCTCCCATTATCCCTCCTAGGGTTTTATATACATATTTCATGTAATTCATTAAATTTGTGTCTTGAAATATAACTAGATTATTCATCCTTCACATCTTCTCCATTAACTATTTGATCATCAGATTGATTCTTCTTTTATGCCATGGATTAGACACCATTTCGAGCCCATGTCTCACCCCCTTATTCTTGAGCCAATCCTTTGATCATGAAATGTTTAAAATGATTTCTAACATGAATTATTGAAATAGTACTTCATTACCTTTACTTATTTGATATATGGACCCTATCTCTGCTCCCTCCACTATTCAGGAAGGTTGTTGAAGTTTTCTCACCTACCTCTTATCTCATCAAATTACCTTTAGATCTATATCCATTTTCCTCTAATTTCAAATGAATAGACACATTCCCTGAATTATACACCCCTACCAGGTCATGATGCAACTTTCCACAGATATATGAAATTTCTAGATCAAGCGGTAGAATATGTGCCTCTTTCTGGGTGGTGAAATACCTTACAGTCTTACATGAAATCAAGTCGTCAAAATTATATCGAAGAAGAAATTTGGTACTAATTAACTCCCTACCCTAATTAGTTATATTGTGAAAAAAATTCTAGAAACTGATTCTATCAATTAAAAATACATCTCGAGCCTAATCTATATAATTTTTACCAAAAATCAATGCCGATAAAATGTTACTACTTATAAATCAGACAAACATATTATGATTTTCCTTCCCATGCATATACACAATAGAAAAAAGTCTCATTTTCTTTCACAATGAATCTAATCAAACCATGAAGAGAAAATAGTTGACTATTTTTAGGGAAACTCTTCTCAAACAAATAACCCAAATACACTCAATAGTTAATCCTGAAATATCCATTTCAACACAGATTAACATATAAAAAATGGAAAAATTATCGATTCGTACTATTATAGAAAAGATAATACCCAACTAGATTTACAAATAATCAAATAATTGATAGATTTTTTAATGGAAGCACGAGTTATAGAAATATAACCCAAATCAAAATGGATGGTGAATCACATTTCATGTGAAAGTCATATACCCACCTGTAAAGTGAGAAATAAGATCAGTTGTAAGAGAAGTGGGAAATTGACCATGCCAAGACTAGATCTTCATTTGATGAAAACCTAACCATTATATTCTTTAAATCTAGAAGTCCCACCAGAACTCACTCATGTAAATAAAAAGATTTGAAAAATAATTGGTTGAAGGAATCCACTGATGGATGGTGTTGTTTTAATCATGCTCTCATCATAAGATTCAATATATATGAAGAAAAGGTAAATTTCAAGGATGAAATTGGTAGTTGATGGATTCCATCAAATGAATCCAAGACGTTCATGCTAATGGGGATCTAAGGGAAGGAAGGAAGACAATCTGGATTAGAATAGGGTAAAAGGGGCAATACCTATCTCCTTCGAGGCATAGTAGAAATCTCTCCCCCACCAATTGGGAGGGACCACCATATTAGCCTTTGTCATCTAAGAAATGAGGATGGAGAGGAAAAAATTGGCCATCCCAATGTCTATATCAACATTTATAATTTCATACAAAAGAAAAAATTAATATAAAAAATGAAAAATGAAAAATTAGGGTAGAACCTCCAATAATAGTTACAATCCATGAGTTAATAATGTCTAGATAAATCTCCAAATCCCTATAAGAAATTAGAGAAATAATTTTATATATGTAGTGCTGAGTATTGAAGTATACTTAGTAGGATCCTCCTTATAAAAACTCATATAAATGTGAAATAACCATAACAATGATTCTATACATAAATAAGAAACCAAATGACACCTATATCAAGTAACCACCACCCAACATCACTAAGGATTTCTCACCAAAAATCACATCAATGTAAAATAATATATATAACAAAAAATTTAAAAAGAAGGCTCCAAAAAAACTCTTCCATACTAATTTTTCACCTCTTATCCCATTGGAACATGTTTGGTTTCTTTTTTACCTTATATACAATCACATTACCACACCTCACATTATATTCATTAATAAACAATTCCCACAACCCGACATCATATACCACATCATACCACATACCATTAACCATTTTTCAATGAATCATAACCACACATCATAACCACATCACAGTAGGGTATTGTGAACATTAAATACATCAACATCATTCCCTCCTCCTAGCATGCATAACCCTCACCACATACAACCTAACACATCCACTATCACAACAACCTACCATATTGACCACTTTAACCAAAAATTCACACTCTAAATTATAGACATCACAATATATACATGATAAATTTAGGCCATTATAGTCAATATTTCAGTTGAAGGGAGAGCGGGGAAGAGGGAGTATTCAGCCATCTATTGTCTCACCAACCTGGATGTTGAAAAAAAAACAACAATAACCCAAAATATTGTCCATCGAAAAGGTTATCTCACTTGGGTGGGTGGAGTAAGACATAATAAGGAAAATAAAATATATATTATAACCACACCCAAGCCTAACTCAATTTGTTTTACTAAAAAATACTACATATTATTATCATAATTTATTCACTATGAATAATTGAATCTAAAAACAATCCCATATCAATAATAAAAATTGGCCCCACATCTTTGTATCAAAATAACTGTATTAGTATCCACAATTTCATATTTAATAAAATAATTTAACAATTTCTAGATTTATCATATACCATACACAATACATTTATTATGGTATTAAATTCCATATTTAATAAAAAGAAATTCATTATCCAACAATAACATTTATCCTAACTCTTTCCCAATTTATTTTATATTTTAATAGTTCATTAAATACCACATATTAGTAAATTTCATCCCATACCCAATACCATTTTCATCATTACCAATAGTATTCAGTACCCTAAGATCCTATAAAACAAACCCTATAACGCACTACTAATCACTACCCAACGTGAATCACAAACCACACTAAAAACCTTAAATACTAGAAAAATATTGAATATTTCCACATAACGAGCAATACCACCACTTTAAACTGACAAAATAGCCTATCCACAACTTTTAAATATGAAACCCTATTTCCTATGGTCATCCATGGAATATAAACACCCTAAAATCCTACCCAACCATACTAATCACACCTAAATAAAAAACATACTAACAAAAAACATTATCCAATCCAAATACAATCCCCGTCAAATAACCTATTCGAAGAATGATTTTCCATTTACTCAAAATGATTTTCAAAAGAATATGAATAAAAATTTCCATATATTGAAGAGATAATTTCATTAAAATTGAGAAATGTTTAAAATATTATGGAAGGTGATTTAAATATGCTAACAATCACACAAAAGGGTTTTAATGTGAAAATAAACAACCAAGAAGTAACAATACATATAAAATACCATTGAAACCATTAAAAATCATATAAATCACCCCTTGTTTGTCTTAACTTTCATTAGTGAATTATTTAATGAACCGACATGTGTTTCCACTAGAACTGGAACCTATCCCAATCTTCCCCTAGCACAAGGGGAATTCCTAATACCCCAGGGCTAAAAAATAGTGCCATGGAATCAAATTATATCCTGTGAAAATGGATTTTCCCAAAAAAATCAACTGAATAATCAACCAAACATTAACAGAAATTCTAACATGCCTTGTTCATAATTCATTCATCCATGCCAAGAAAGATAAGAATAAAATAAACATTATAAAGGAATGAAATCACATAGCTCACATACATTCCCTCTCATACAATAACCCTTTTAATTCAATATTTACAACTCCATATATATATAATGGACCAACCGTTATGGAAAATAAATATTAAAATATTGTAAAAACCAAGAGTGTCTGGTTTTATTGATATGAAAATGGATACTAAATAAAATAAAGTAAAAAAATATCATCCATGTGATCTTTAGTAACTGTCTCATCTAGAAATCTTAAACACCCCATGTGTGAACAAGAGTTAAACTATTAACCTGAAACTAAAGTATAAATATACATGCTCGGTAGGCTACCACCCGCCATGCCCCAAGATTATCATTTATTTATATAAAAATATCAATATGGTTTGAAATACAATATAAAAATTGGGTTTTCATCATTATGATTACCAATGTCGATAAATATATAAAATATATTTACAAACCTTTAGTATTTTTATAAAATGAAATAAATCGCGATGAAAATTTTCATTTAATAACATGCACACCCCAAATAAATCATATTTTATTTTAAGAACTATTTTCATAAAAAAATTTCACAGAATGGATTATAAAATCCACACAAAATGAATGGATATAAAGAATAACCAAATTTCACTACATCACCAAATTAAACAACAACAAGAAATAAAATAGTGGAGCAGGAGTGTCACACACAAGTCAATCGATGAAGTTATACAATAAGAAGTCATATAATTCCCATTTATCAAACCAACAATAATGGAATGTGTGTCATGGGCTCTAACGTACGTTTTAAAGTGAGAATGTCATAAAATATACCCAACATTGACCATCCTATATGCCTGCATTCCATCCTGACATAATCCATATGACTATCATACAACTGACTAACATCATAGGCACACCCCATATAGTTCAATTTAAAACTTTATGGGAATATATATAATTAAACTATCTAGAGCAACATTATTCTAGAATTCTCAAATAGCTACCCAGGTTCCCATGCCCCTTCATAGTGACAGCAAGGAAATAGTAATCAATAATCAATATAAACACCATAATGTATAACAATAACTCACCCTCACATCCAAATCCATTATAAGATACATCCCCTAAGATCTATCCACATGTATCTATATATAACAAACATGAATCATTTTGTGGAAAAAGGTAAGGGGCTCAAAGTGGGTTCTACACACCCACACATTTAGAAAACCATAAATTTTTTTGGAACAATCTTTAATAATAATCTCTTAGTATGTAGAGAATTTTATAATAAAAAATATCCATTTAAAAAATATACTTTTAAAAAATTGAATATTAAATAACCCTTGAAACTGTCTTAATAAAACAAACCACTTTAATATAAAATGAATATTTCTTAAAATATTAATACATTATCCCCAAATTCATCCAATTACCATAATTGGTTTAAAACATTTTTAAAAATCACATATTATTTAAAATAATTCTTCAAACACTTTAAAAATACTTGAAATTTAAATTTTTAATAAAAATACAATGTAATATTTTTTGTCTATCAGACAGTCAGTTTGAAGACCAAAACACCTTTTAGAGAAAATTAATTCAATCATAAAGTCCATTTATAAAAAATGTCAAACACATTGTGTGTGTGATTCATTAAAACATCTTTTTAACATGTTTACCTTTTTGTAAGTCCTCCCGATTAAAAATAAAATAATCTAAAATATTAGTTTACTTTACAATATATCTCAAACACATTTAGTATAATACTTCTAAAATTATAACATTAATTCAAAATTCAACTTATCAATAGTTTTAAAATAAATCTTAATAAATAGATAAAACCTACCTCGAATCGACAAAAAATAGACGAGGACTTCAAATATAGGATTGACAAAGGTTAAAAGGTAAATCAATCAACAAAATGTCAAGATCCAAAATTAGATAAAAGTTAAACCACAAACTAAGTTGCAACAAAAAATGGGTTAAATATTGGTATAATAATAAAACAACAGGAGAGAAAGATCGAAGAGGATTTGCCTTATCATATAATTCTCACCAAAATTCCCAAAGTAACAATAAATAATTTCCACAAGTGGAGGGAGAATAGATGAGGTGAAGTTGTAATTGCAAGGGGGTTGTGGATAGGCGTCATATAAGTGACGAGGATATAAAATGGAGACTTAGTTCTCTAAAAACCTACTCGAAGATGAGAATAATTTTTCAACAATTTAATGCTTGGGTGATCTGTAGGATTTGGTCACATGGTTTGGTAATCCATGAACTAACTATGTGGAGTCTAATGAAAATTAATTGGGATTACACAAAATTCCTTCGATTTCACCACATGATTAGAAAAAACATTCAGAGACATTGGAGTACCATAGTGTCAATTGGTAGAACCAAATGCATGGTTTCAACAAGATTACTCTTAACCAAATAAGATAACCGTGTGATACACAAAAGTGCCTAAAATTATAAATTCTATGCCCAAAATTTATCAAAACATAAAATAACCCAAATAAATATAATTTAATATTAAATAACCAACTACAGTGATATGAGGACCTCATAATTATGACAAAAATGAAACTTTATTCCCCCAAATAGTGCTAGGTAAAAGTAGAAGACAATAGAAATTGACTTGGGAGAATATTTACCAAAAAACCAATTGATATAACCCACCCCTAAAATAGCTAAGTTAAGTATTAGAGGGGATGGATACATAACAAAATACTCCCCACTATATTAAAATTTATATAGTGTAAGAATCAAATATGT
This sequence comes from Viscum album, assembly GCA_963277665.1. NCBI lineage: Eukaryota > Viridiplantae > Streptophyta > Magnoliopsida > Santalales > Viscaceae > Viscum > Viscum album. Next base: position 52,567,036 of record OY728153.1, on the reverse strand, counting down.
CACACACCTTAAAACAAAACACCATTAATAACCTAAATTCCACCAAGGACATGAGATTCTTCAAACCATTATAATGTAAAAAATCCATAAAATAAAAAATACCTTGCATGAAACTCATTAAAAAATACAAAATAATCAAATCCAATATGGGTCATATATTTAGGTCACTGTGCTTTAGATGGATAACTATAACATTAGCCACTTCGGATCACCTCATAATTAATCAAAAAAAAAACTCATGTGATAGCCAAAAGAAACATCTTCCCTAGACACCTGGGAATGTATCCTTATGACCCCTTGTTTAATCCATAGAGAAACCAACATTCATAAAGATAAAAATCAAACAGACACACCACCTAATAAGAAACCACTCAAATATTCAAGGCAACCACAAAATAAAAATTCAACTCAACCCACACAATAAAAAGCTATATTATATAAGAAAACACAACCATAAGAGAAAAAGATACATCTTACTGACAAAGACCACCACTAGTAATGTGAAATAATCTAGAAAACTCTCTTACAAATAGTCAAAATCACAGAAGTCCAAACAACCACAACATCCATCAAGCCATAGAATCCTTTCAAGAAAGGCCAAAAAACAAAAAAAATGCCATATTATTTATTATTTAAATTAGTAAACTAAAAAACCTTTGATTGTGGCCTAATATAATGAACCAAAGGATTTCCCATTGAAATTTGAATTGTGAAAACCTTAAATGACCTAATTCACCAAATTTTAAGCACACAAAAATCATCTTCGATTGGTAAGACAAAATATTCTCAAATGGCTCTTAGACAACTAAAAAATAACTTTTCCATATCCCATAAATATGATTTTATAATTAGAGAAATAATAGATGAATTATAAAGACTAAAAGGGATTCAAATCCACCACTTAGTCTTGAGTCTTGGTAATACTAACATTTGGAGGAAACTGACCTTAAATAATTTTATGATCCATGTAACACCCCGACCCCAATTACCCAGAGTCGGTGAATTATTTTAATAAATTGGCATGATTACAAGGAATCTAGTCCGGAAGGACCGATTGGTTTAGCAGTCTTGGAAAATATATTACATATATGAATGTTACATTAAACTTCATAACATACAAAACAACATAAATAATCCTTCACGAATGCCATTATTCCCTTGGCTTAATCCTTCATATCAATCACAATATACTTCTTGGAATCATGGGAAAAATAAAACTTTGAAATGGGTGAGCTCAGATGCTCAGTAAGGATAACAATACAACGAAACTTTCATAAATAAGCATAAATATTTAAGGTAATGTAAAAATATAACAAAAGCCTTTTAAACTTGATCTTCAGAATAATAGGGAAAATATAAACTGAAGTAATACCATTTAATTATTCACATGGATATTCTACTAGTCGAATAATCACATGCAATATCATTATGCACGTTCATAATGATGGAATGCATAATTCCAGACTATCATAACCACATAATCAAGGCCTTGTGCCATGACTACAAATATGATTTTTTTCAAGGCCTTGTGCCAAGGCACTAGTTTGTATCATGAGACCTACCAATGCATCGAGGAGATATAGCTGGCTCCACCCGTCACTTAATAAGTCCAATGCATTCCTCATATAAAAGGGTTTATACATAACATAAACATTCGTATTAAAACTAGCATATGAAATGTCTATACATTATTCCTAAACCATTAATGGTATAAAAATAACACATCCACAGTCAAACATATCACAAAACCTTCAATACAATATGGAAGATTTGTATCATAATAAATCATCTTCAAACAAATGTAAAATCCATCAAAGGATGTTGACATAGATGAAAATGATTTGTAAAACTATTTGAGAGAAATATCCATTTTTGATGAAAAAATTTAAAAGTAAAGAAATTTAGAATGAAGACATTTAAAGAAATTTTTTTAATCAAAGTGTCCAATACCAATTTGAAACTTTTTAAAGGAATTAACATTTTAAAAACTTTCATGTCTATATAAATAAATCTTTAAAACCCATTTTCAAGACATGGAAATTAATGAGAAAGATTTAGAAGAATAAATATTTAAAAAAATTGAAATGATGTTTTATTAAAAAAAAGTACCTAAAAATAACCCCTTTGAAAACACTTTCATAAAAGATGGACATGGATAATAAATATGTCCCAGTAGATACTTATGTAAAAACAATCTCAGATAATAAAGAGATTGTGAAATTAACTTTTACCAATATGGTAACTTATGAAACATACACCCCATGAAATAGATATCATATAATGAATATGTAAATACACATAAATTAAATTTTATTGCCCAAAGAATATAATTATGGGCAGTACATACACCACACAAAAGGTAATAGTGCAAATATGTCATGAATCTCACGGGAATAAGGAGTGAGATGAAAACCCCTTACGTTGCACTTTCCTTTAATTGAGGGTATGTTTAAACTTCTATATGAAGACCGTAGTATGTTATCAAATTATACAAGAACCATATTAATATTAATGATATCATACATTATTCATTTATGACTTTTTATTACCCATTTTATTATAATTTTAATGTTAAATTAACATTTCAGGTAATAATGGATTTCTTTATCGTACGTGTTTTAACTTGTTACTCTTGATTGTATCACTTAGATCATGATTTAAATACTTCCATAATATAAAAAATGATTTATATATCAAATATATTTAGAATATAATTATGTATAATAGATATATATGTGAAATGGAAAACACCGTTTATGGAGACGGTAGTCCGTACGTACGCATAAACGCTGTTTCCGTTTTCATAATGTATTGAACGGAAAAGAGTGAATAAAATATTTGTAAGCACACACACACACACACACACATATATATATATATATATATATCTAGAAGAATTATTATGTCATATATTACAAACATATTAGTAATATATATTTTTATAATTGTCGATGATTGGTGAATGTGGAAATGAATCGCATCGCGTCGTGGAGATAGTAATTTGTACGCACGCATGAGCGACAATATAATTTCCTTAAAGGTGTGTAATTGGATGGTATATTAATCTTACAGAGACATTATTATGTTAATTTTATTATTTATATACATATTACTCATCATTATATCCATCCAAAATAACATAGTGTTGAATAACAAATTACACCACGGCGTGGAGACGGTAAGCCGTACGTACGCACGCATGGTAACATTATCATTCCTAAGATGGATAGAATAATGAATATAGTTGTGAAATATTTATAATAACATAAAATTATATAGAATATACTAGATTTATTATTTTATAATGTAAATAAAAAATAAAGAATAAGTGGAAGAAGAATGGAACTTGAAAGAGGGTGGTGAAATCATTACCTCTTCTCCAAGTTCTTCCTTTTGATTTGATCAAAAAGGCTCCATAGGTTGGATTTATGATCAAAATAAGGCCACTAGGTTGAATTTAGGGAAGTTGAGAGAATATTTGGGCCGCGGTTGGCCAAGCCAAAAGGCTTTGATGGTGTGAATTAATGAGAAGGAGGAGTTCCCTTTTATAAGAGGGGTGATGGGCACGTTAGGAAAAGCTAGAAATATTATTTTATAATAAATTCATATTCAATTTATAATAGCTCAAAAGTGGATTATTTTAAGTATAAGGGGGAATGGGTCGACAAAAACTCAACCAATAGGTTTTAGACAGGTTTGGGTCACTTTATTAACCTTATCCTTTAGTTTTAACACTTAGTTAATTAGTTTGACATTTACACTGTCCCATTGTATTTTTATATTATATGGTTAATAAACATACTATAAACTTCCGAGAGACCCCAAAGTGGACCATAAATGATAAAATGTCATCATATAAGTACTTTGGCCTAACCTTATATTTTTAAGAATATTATAACAATTTATAATATAATATTTGTTTTAAAAACACCTTTATATCAATTTTGACACTATTTAATAATTGATTTTTGTTAAAGTCTTAAAAAATTTATTAATTAGAATAAAATTCATTTAAGAAATAATAACATGCCATATTAATCTATAAAATTCGTTAATGGCAACAAAACATTAAAATTATATTTATTTTATCATTTATAATACCAATTATTTGATTCTTTCATTAATAAGAAAAATACTGAATCATTATTGTGTCATAAATAAATTAAATTATTCAATGCCTAAAAATTATAAATAAAATACTATTATTTAGGAAATCATTTTATATTTCTAATGAATATTTATAGTCTAAAATATAACATATATAACCTTATGTAAAAATTGTTTTTCTAGAAGATACATGCTTATGCTATTTTTGTATTTACTTTAACTTAATTAATATAAAGTGTCATTATCACTTAAAAGTGGCTCCATGGGGTTCCAAAATCGACCCAAAGATGAACATTGTCAGACATGTATCAACCATCAGGGTTAGGAAACGTTTTAGGGTAATTTAATAGTATTATAATATTATTTGTTACCCTTATTTATCGGATTTACCCTTTAACCATGGTAAATAAAATATTTACCGAAGTAATTATTCAAAAATTCCTAAAAATAAAAGGTATCTATTTACACAATTTGTACATCCTGATTCAAAATATGGAATCCATTTTTCTAAATTCAAAACACAGAAGTGGTAGAAATTAATTTAAAATTAATTCCTGATGTTAAAAAAAGCATGTTTTTAAGAAATAATAACAATCGAACGATTGACACTTGTTTATGTCCGGTTTAAATGTGAAATTATGTCAAATGACCAAAATTGTATTAAATAGTAAAAATATATTCTAATTATACTTTAAAATCAGTCAAATTAATAATTTATCACTATTAATTATTTCGATTAAAAATGTTTTTCTAATTAAAATTTAGTAATTTTCACTATTCATCAAAATATGAAAGTTATTAGAAAGTACCAATAATTCACCCTAAGATAATTTCAATATTCAGAATCCAAAAATGAAGTCCATTTTGAAAGATAAAATGTATAAAATTTTAAAAATTGGGTATTACTGTTCATAACGGCTAGTTTCATTGGTCACAGTGTGTGAGAATATCGAAGTTGCATACAATGCAAGCTATTGCCTTAGTTAAAGAGAATTGTACCATGGAAGCTTGGGGTGTTACATTCTACCCTCATTCAATAAATTGAGACCTCTCAATTTGAAATTATTTTTCAAAAATAAAAGGTTGAAAATAGAAAATACCTTTGGGAAAACCCACATCGGAAATTAGGTTAATAAAATTTAGTCTTAATAAGAGGAAAAGTGAAATGAAAGGGTCACCACCAAATTATGATCTTTATTAGAAGAACATTGGTGGAAATTAAAGACATATAATTGGAGGAAAAACATAATATTTAAATGTAGTGATTGAGGTCATCAATCATAAACATGTGTAAAATTGAGGGCCTTAAGTTCATCAATCTATAATGATTTAAAATACCATTGGTTCAACAAAACATATGGTATTAGGATAACAAATTTTTGGTTTTAAGATCCCTTAACTAAAGTATAAGAATTAATTTACTCATAGAATAAGAGAAGAAGAAATATATATACTTGACAAGTAGAGTCTCATCCTTTAACTAATTTCTACCACAAACTCATCTTTCACTCTAAAAGATAATAGAACGTAAAAATAATATTCTATTTAACCTATTTATATAGGGTTAAAAAATGAATTTATAATTAATCTACTAGAATTTTTTTAAAAGGACAACATTATTTAATCCAGGATATCACGTGGGCCACTGGTAGGTGGTACACCCTTATCGCCCTTCAGTTGTAGGATCAAGTCTCACGGCCTTGCCGGACGCGACGGGTTGCCGCCTGACCTCCGGATTTCCCTTTTACGGCGATCCAAAAATAATCTCAAACTAGAATTATCCAAAATAATTCTGTCAAAATTCACAGTCCAAAATTTATAAGGAAGGTAAACACAATGAAGATCCTTTTTACCACTTAATAACACGTGAACACCTTCATCATGTATTCTTTTAAAGCATAGTAACATCCTAAATTACCATAAATCCTTATTGATTACATTCAAGATCATTTATTCCTTATAGAATACTGAATATAATCTATATATCAAAAAATGTTGTAAACTCCAACAATTATGGAACATAAAAATAATTAATTAGTTTTAAGGTAGTCAAGAATATCCAATATAATTTATCCAAATCAATCATGTATTATTCCAAAATCAATACCTCGGTATCAATACCATATTATGGTTTATCTTTCTCTCAACCATATATTTTCCAAAAATTTAACCTGCTAGTTAATCAATTTTATTGGTTCCACACAATCTCAAGTCCTTAATGAAACAGTACTACATTATAATCCTTGTATACTCCATAATTATTATAACCAGTACATTGTTGATACAACACTCAAATGACATAATTCTCTAATAAAAACATAAGAACTCTAATCATTCCCCCTCATCTGCAGTAGTATCATAACTTGATTATTATCCAATAGCATCATTTGGGGAATTCTCTGATTATTTGTACATTGGTTCACATAGTGTCCTAACAACTAGCATATGAAGCATTGTACATATGAAACATTTTTCTTACCCTTGTAGTCACGTACATGGGGTCCTTTTTACTCCACACTTATAATAAAACCCCATTCCCTTCAAGCAAGTCCCAGGGTGCTTCTTCCCACAATTATCACATATGGGAAAATTATTTTTTTCACTCTTTCCTTTATCCATATTTCTCTCTTCCATCCTTTTCTTCTATTTCTTCCCTTCAAAGCCATAGGACTCAGAGAATTATTTACTTACCTTATTAACACATGATACTATTTCTTCATATGTTGAGAAAACATGAGATACTATTTCCCTTCTAAATTTTGGCTTAATACTATGGAAGATATGATTTTTCTTACTCTTTGGATCATACGTATTGCTGGAGTTCACATTCCATCTATTGGGCTCCATTTCTATACAGTGGCATAAACTAGGTTAGTTTATGAATTGCAATGAATAATTCCAAACTTGTAAAATACCCAACATAAATTGAGCAGTTTATGGATATAATCCGTAATCATAACGTTTTTTTTTCATTGAGGAAGTATATACTCATAAACCCTTTATAATGATTTGTAAAGAAAATGAGAATTATCCTAATCATATCCCCTGAAAGTGTCATAACAAAGAGTGCAGCAAGGCCCATTGTCGTGCACCAGTTCCTATTTGAGTCCATCTCAAACCAGTGTTTTTGGGTTTTACCCCTAGGTACATTTGTGCCAGAGCCGCCTCTACCTGCTCGTATCCAGACACCGATGTATTTTCTTGGAAAACTCACAAAATCTCTACATTAACAAAATTCAAGGAATTTCTTCTATACCAATCCTTAAAGTCTATCTTAGGTATCTGTGCTCTAATCAATGTTTATCTAATTCTAGCTTCCAATGTTATTTCTAAACTTCCTCTGATACCAACTGTAACTCCCCAACCCCAGTTACCCAAAGTCATTGAATTATTTTAATACATTGGCATGATTACAAGGTATCAAGTTCTGAATGACCGATTGGTTTAGCAGTCTTGGAAAATAGATTACATATAAAAATATTAAACTACACTTCATAACATATAAGACAACATAAATAATTCTTCACGAATTCCATTATTATTTTACCTTAACCTTGCATATCAATCACAATACACTTCTTGGAATCCTGGGAAAAATAAAACATAGAAAGGGGTGATCTCAGATGCTCAGTAAGGATAACAGTACAACAGAAACTTTCATAAACAAACATAATCATTTAAGGCAATGTATAACTAAAACAAAAGCCTTTTAAATATGAACATTATCATAATATGGAAAATATAAAATGAAGTAATTCCATTTACTTATTCACATGGATATTCTACTAGTCCAATAATAAAATTCAATATCACTAACCCCTTTCATAATGATGAAATTCATAATTCTAGACTATAATAACCACATAGTCAAGGCCTTGTTCCAAGACTACAAAAAATATTTTTGTCAAGGCCTTGTGCCAAGCCACTAGTTTGTCTCATGAGACCTACCGATGCATCGAGGTGCTATAGCGGGATCCACCCATCACTTACTAAGTCTAATGCATTCCTCATATGAAAAGGATTAAATAATAACATAAAAATTCATATTAAAACTATCATATGAAATATCAATACTCTATCCCTAAACCATGAATGGTATAAAAATAACACATCCACAGTCAAACATATCACAAAACCTTCAATACAATATGGATGATTTGTATCATAATAAATCATCTTCAAACAAGTTTAAAATCCATCAAAGGATGTTGACATAAATGAAAATGATTTGTAAAACTCTTTGAGAGAAATATCCATTTTCTTGAAAACATTTAAAAGTAACACAATTTAGAAAATAAGACATTTGAAGACAATTTTTGAATCAAAGTGTCCCATTATACTTTGAATCTTTTGAAGGGAATTAACATTTTAAAAACATTCATGTCCATATAAATAAATCCTTAAAAACCAATTTGAAGACATGGACATTAATGAGAATGATTTAGAAGAATAAATATTTAAAATAATTGAAATGATGTTTTAGTTAAAAAAAGTCCCTTAAAATAATCCCATTGAAAACACTTTCATAAAACATAGACATGGATAATAAATATGTCACAGTAGATACTTACGTAAAAACAACCTTGGATAATGAAGAGATTGTGAAATTAACCCTTACCAATATGGTAACATACGAAACATACACCCCATGAAAGAGGTGTCATACATTGAATATGTAAATACACATAAATTAACGTTTATTACACAAATAATACAATTATGGGTAGTATATAAACCACACAAAAGCTAATAGTGGCAATATGGCATGAATCTCATGGGAATAAGGAGTGAAATGAAAACCCCTTACCTTGCAATTTCGTTTAGTCGAGGGTACGTTTAACCTCCTGTATGAAGACCGTAGCATGTTATTAAATTATACAAGAACCATGTTAATATTTATGATATCATAAATTATTCATTTATGACTTTTTACTACCCATTTAATAATAATTTCGTTGTTAAATTAACATTTCGGGTAATAATCGCCTTCTTTATCATACGTGTTTAAACTTGTTACTCTTGATTGTATCACTTAGAATATGATTTAAATAAATCCATAATATAAAACATGGTTTATATATCATATATATTTAAAATATATAATTATGTATAATAGATATATATGTGAAATGGAAAACACTATTTATGGAGACGGTAGTTCGTACGTACGCATTAACGTTGTTTCCGTTTTCATAAAGTATTGAATGAAACTATGTGAATAAAATTTATGTAAGTAAATATATATATATATCCAGTAGAATTATTATTTAATATATTAAAAACATATTATTAATATGTATTTTTATAATCGTCGATGAATGGTGAATGTGGAAATGAATCTCATCGCATCGTGGAGACGGTAATCCGTACGTACACACGAACGACAAAACAATTTCCTTAAAGGTGTGGAATTGGATGGTATACTAATTTTAAAGAGACATTATTATGTAAATTTCATTATTTATATACATATTACTTAGTATTATATCCATCCAAATAACATAGTGTTGAATAACAAATTACACCAAGGTGTGGAGACAGTAAGCGGTACATAGGCACGCATGGTGACATTATCATTCATAAGATTGATAGAATAATGAATATAGTTGTGAAATATTTATAATAACCTAAAAGTATATATAATATACTGGATTCATTACATTATAATGGAAAGGACAAATAAATATGTGGAAGAAGAAAGGAACTTGAAAGAGGGTGGTGAAATCATTACCTCTTTTTTGGGTTCTTCCTTGTAATTTGATCAAAAGGGCTCATTAGGATGGATTTATTATAAACATAAGGCCTCTAGGTTGATGTGAGTGAATCTGAGAGAATATTTGGGCAGGGTTTGTCCGAGACAAAAGTATTTGAAGGTGTGAATTAATGAGAAGGGGGAGTTCCCTTTTATAAGAGGGGTGAGGGGCACCTTTGGAAAAGCTAGAAATATTATTTTATAATGAATTCATATTCAGATTATAATGGATCAAAAGTAGATTATTTAAATTATAAGGTGGGTATGAGTCAAAAACAACTCAACTAATAGGTTTTATACAGGTTTGGGTCACTTTATTAACCTTATCTTTTATTTTTAACACTTAGTTTATTAGTTTGACATTCACAATTTCTCTTTGTATTTTTATATTATATGGTTAATAAATATACTATAAACTTCCAAGAGACCCCCAAGTGGTAACGTAATGGTACAAATATCCTGATATATGTCTTTTGAACTAACCTTAGATTTTTAGGAATATTATATCAATTTATAATATAATATTTTTTTTAAAAACCCCTTTATGTCAATTTTGACACTATTTAATAATTGATTTTTGTTAAAGTCTTAACAAATTTATTTATTCGAATAAAATTCATTTAAGAAATAATAACATGTCATATGCATCTATAAAATTCGTTAATGGAATCAAAATTTTTAAATTATATTTATTTCATCATTTATAATACCAATTATTTGATTCTTTCATTAATAAGGAAAATACTGCATCATTATTGTGTTATAAAAAAATTTAATTATTCAATGTCTAAAAATTATAAATAAAATACCATTTTGTAGGAAATAGTTTTATATTTTTAATTAATATTTATAGTCTAAAATATAACATATAAAACCCTATGTAAAAATCTTTTTTCCAGAAGATATATGCTTATGCCATTTTTGTATTTACTTTAACTTAATTAATATAAAGTGTCATTATCACTTAAATGTGGCTCCATGGGGTTCCAAAATCTACCCAAAGATGACCATGTTCCTAAATGTATCAACCAATAGGGTTAGGACACTTTTTAAGGTAATATGATATTATTATAATATTATTTTTACCTTTATTTCCCGAATTTACCCTTTAACCATGGTAAATAAAATATTTACTGAAGTAATTATTCAAAATTCCTAAAAATAAAAGTTATCTATTTACATAATTTTGAAATCATGATTCAAATTATGGAATCCATTTTTCTACATTAATAACATAGAAGTGGCAGAAATTAATTTAAAATTTATTCCTGCTGTCAAAACAAAAAGCGTGTTTTTAAGAAATAATAACTATCAAAAGATTGACACTTGTTTATGTCCGGTTTGAATATGAAATTATGTCCAATGACCTAAATTGTATTAAATGGTAAAAATATATTATAATTATACTTCAAAATCACTAAAATTCAAAATTTATCACTATTAAGTATTTTTATTGAAAAAGTTTTTTCTAATTAAAATTTAGCAATTTTCACTATTCATCAAAATATGAAAGTTATCAGAAAAGTACCAAAATTTCACCCTATGATAATTTCGATATTAAGAATCCAAAAATGAAGTCAATTTTGAAAGATAAAATGTATGAAATTTAAAAAGTGGGTATTACTATTCATAACGGCTAGTTTGATTGGTCACAGTGTGTCAGAATCTCGATGTTGCGTACAGTGCAAGCTATTGCATTATTCAAAGAGAAGCGTACCGTGGAATCTTGGGGTGTTTAAATCCACCATAAATTCCAACCAAATAAAAAAACTACCCATTCATATTTAAAAAATTACTAGTAATAATAGTCTATTTAGAATAATAAACTCTAAACAACAAACACTCCAAAAATATATTAAATAGTACCACACAAATCAAATCTCTAATGAAACACCATTTTATAAAATTTCAAAAACAACCCATTCAAATCACAACCCTTTATTAAAACTCATACTGACATTATTTAACACACCAATTATATACCTAGGAAACCAAACATACTTTTATAAACATTCCACATTAAATAAAAAAACATAGTCCCCTTCTTAAAACATTATACATTAAGACCTCAAATCCACCTAAAAATAAATTAAATTTTCATTAAATTTTCATTAAATCATAACTTTTCCAAAAATCTCAAAACAATCATTTTAAGGTGGGAAATAATAATACATTATAAATTTTATTGAATTATTACATTTAAAATTTAATAATCATTGAATAAATACCATAATAGTTCAGAAAACATCATGTAAAAATACCAGAGTTTTAAAATAAATTCCTAAATATTTCATTTCCAATCCCTAAAACCAATTTTTAAAAATAAAAAATAAACCATTTCATGAAAGTTTATCACTATAAAGCAAATTATAAAACAAAACCAAACCCTACAATGATAATATCCATAACAAAAATCATATTCATTTAGGTATCATTATTTCCAAAACCATTAAAGTCAACTAAGATAAAAAAGAACCAAAAAATATTGGTGGAACATGGTTGTACATGATAAGTATCCAAAACATAGAAAACTATGAAAATCCTACAATAATAGTCTAGAACCAACCATAATGGATTTTTATGGTTTTCTAAACCATGTAGTATTAATCGTTCAACCTTGTTTCCTTCACCATTTCACAATAAAACTTCAAAATCACCCCTCAAATCATTAAATTTGTCAATGAGGGTCGCAATAGCATCTAAATAACTGATAAAGTAACTCAAAATCAAGAATAAAACCACAAAATACCATGATAAATAATGTTTCATCCTAGGGGGGGTCAATAAGTTTCCTGAGATCTACCTTTTGAGTTTCATTGACAAGGTTAGTATTACACCCATCCCAATACACACCAAATAACATAATAGGCTATTTAAGAACATATTATTCCTCTAACCAACATATAAATGTCTCTATTTATAATTAACTATCTTTGGCTTCCACCTGAATCGATACTCCACCATGTCCCCATCAGGCTCTAGGGGCATTCATGATCCTTAATGGGATGAAAACTATGTTTCCTAATAATGTATGATAGATTTACTAGAGGGGGAGACTTTTAGTTTTCTAAAACTACTTATGAATTCAAAAATCATGATGTAAAAAAATAAATAGAACAACCTCATTTCAATATTCAGAATGAGATAATTCTAATAAAGTAAAAATGAGAAAATCTATAAAGAGGGTATAAGAAAATCTTCACAGTGGAAATAAAGAGAATATTTTATTAACTATATAGTTGATACAAATGGAAAATGAGATTATAAAATACATCTTAATCCAAAAAATGGATTTAACAATAACAACAATAACACCTCAATTTAGTGATGACTTTTCATTAACCCAAAGAGACATAGAATCCTGTAGACCTAAATTTAGGTATCCCCTATCACATATGTATTGGTAGATATGTATTCCAAGTCTAGAATAACCCAATCAGACTTATTGGAGAAACTACTTTCTTCTTTTTGGAAGCCCTCAATCACACAGATTAGAATTATTTCTATCTCCTTATCCTCGGGAGATCTCAATCTCATATATTGGAACAAAAAAAGAAAGAGTCTAAGGGATGTTACCAGATAACCTCACACATCATTAAAGCTAAAAAATCTATGAAAATATTTATAGTATAGGGACTAAAGGAAGGAATAGGTTGGGTTCTTCAAGACATATGTAAACATCATATTACTTTTCATTTGGTAGTTCTTCACCTGGAGATCATTGTGTTATTTGTATATGTAGGATTCCAATGTTAGGATTTCAGGATTCTTAGGTTCAATTTCCACTACGTATGTATCATTAGTATCACCTTTCATTATTTTTAAATTCATTATTATTCTACTAATGATGTTTTACAACACCACTATATCAAACCTTATAACTAATAAAAACACAAACAAACTTTTTTTGATATATTTTATATAATTATATATCCTTTGAAAAAGGGAATGTACCAAAACCTTCAATTTTGGATTTAATTACTCTTTTTAAGGTCCTTATATTTATGGTTAAGGTAAAAAATGACTACCCATAGGTACTTAAGACACTAAAAATATTCCACATGAAAACCAATGTATGGTAAATCCTAAATGAAAAAAATTTGTATTGTTATTTTAAAATGTATTATGGAATGAAGTATTTTGACCCAAAAAAACTAGTGCTAGTGAATCAATGTATATTTAGTATGATCAATTTCAACACACCAAAAGTAAATAAATAAAAATTTTAACTTTACCATAAATTCCTCTATGACCCATCCATAATTCAAACGTTGATTATTAGATAAATACGTAGAAAATAAATTACATAAACAATTTAAAAAATATAAAGTAATGAAATCCCAGAAATCACCTACAACTCCTTCACAAAAAACAACCACTTTAATTAAATTTCCATAACTATCTATATCTCTCTCTGTATTTATATGTGTGTATATATATATAATGAACCACCAATTAAAAAAATAATTATAATAAACAACAGTAATAAGAAGTGGGTGATTTTACTAATGAAACAAAGGAAACTAAATAAAATTAAGTAACAAACTAACCTCCATGTGACCATAGGTCACCATCCAATCATGATGCCAGACATTCCCTACAAGTGAATAAGATCTAAAATATGAAACCAAAATTGAAATATAATAGGAATGAGTGTGCACATGCTTAGTCGGCCAATACCAACAATACTATTAGCCTAACATTTAATGAAAAATCCATTTCTGTATTATTTGAAAGATAATATGAAAATAAAATATTCAACATTAAATATAGAAATACCGATAACACATTATAGTATACATAAAAATATTTATTATTATTTTTTTCTAAATGAAAAAAATAAATATGAAAACTTTCTTTAAAAAATGCACATACACTGGAAAACATCCCCCTTTATTTAAGAACCCCATTATTAGAACATGTTTCCCAAAATTCATTAGAAAATTCCCACACAATGTATGGATATAAATTTCATGAAAATTACCCCAAATCACCAAATGAAATAACAAAAAGAAATTGAAAAAAACCACTCGACCTATATTATATCATAATATAAGACATCAGCCCATTATGAACAAAACCATTACCATAAAAGCACCAAATATAGTCTTATTTGACACTATAAGTACCACCTAAAGCATGAAACTACCTATTGTAACATAATCAACATTTCCCACTTATTTACTTGGGGTACCATGACCAAACAAAGTGAAGGTGATAAAATAACAATCAATGATCTATATAAATGTAATGGCCCAGACCTCTCCGGCCCATTCCTTTGTCAAAAAGAAGGTCACGAAGTGTTCTAGAGGATAAAATGGAATTTTCCCACACTTTCTAGAATTTTGAAACTACACTCCGTGTAGTTTGGGTACACACCGTGTACCCCCTTTTCGGGTATACCCTGTGTTGCAAGCCGTGTCCTTGCTGTGTTGAATAATGGGTGCACGCCGTGTGACCAGTTCTACACGCCGTGTACTCCTTCCTCGCGTACACGTTACCAGTCAATGATCATGTACTGTGTTGGAGCTGTGTCCTTGCCGTGTTCAATGAATGAGTACACGCCGTGTGTCTAAAATACACTTCGTGTAGTCCCTCCCCGCGTATGCGTTACCCTCAAACCGTGTGTTGACTAGTCAACGGTCGTGGAGCCGTGTTGGAAGCAGCGTGGAAACCGTGTGAAAGAACCGAGTACACGACGTGTACCATAAAGTACATGACATGTACTTTTGCTTTTCACACCTATAAAAGGAGGGGTCCCCTCCTCCTTTCAACTCACACCTATCCTCCCCTCTCCTCTGAGCAGAGCTCTCTTAAGGGAAACGAAGGCTCTTCCTTCCATAACTTTTTCATCCGAGCTCTGATTTATGATCCGTCAATGGCCACAGGATCATAACAATGAGGCAAAGCTTCTGAGCTTGAATCCATTTTCTTTCCTTCGGCCTTTCCTTTCTGACCTCCACCCAAGGAGGTTTTGCCGAGACCCGACAGAAGTGAAGGACGCTGACGGACGTCTTCTAAGGTTGATCCGGGGGAGCGTTGCGATCAAGAACCTGTTGAGGTAGGGATCTTACCTTAGTCTCTCTAATTTTTGCATCATGTGGGGTGGGTATCATCATGTTTTCATGAGAAACAGTTTAACCTTTAAATGAAGATAATAACTGGGTAAAAAATGGGGTTGGGAAGTTGTGATTACTGTTACTTTATATCCTGTGATATTATGTTGTGAATTGAATGAGTTTCTACCTACTAAAAATAACGGTCGTTGGGGGCCTTTCCTTGTGCAATTAAATGTTGCCCTATCTTTCTAGACCGTTTTTGTGGATGGAACCTTGTGGGATCTGGAATATGGTTAATCATGTAATGTTGGCTGTTTAAAATCTGGAACCCTTATGTGATCACCCCAGTTAAACAAAATGGAATAATGAACATGTGGGTGTTGGATTGGTTACATGGCATGTGTTGGGGGTGTTTTGTGGGTTGTTGTGGATCGGGTGAACAACAGGGCTATGGTTGACTTGGTTGTGGGTTGGTGTGAATGTTATGATGGTGATGGGCAGCAGGGCTGCAATAAATGGTACTAAAGGGATAATGACGTACGGGCTTTGGTGTGGTTATGGTTATGGTGGTTGGCAGCGGGGATGCATGGATGTGTTTAAATGTGAACGGGATATGGGTTGTTATAATAACTTAAAAGTGGAAGAGTTAATAAATGGTGGGGAATGGTAATGGAACGGGAATGTTAATCAATGGGTTGGTTGGTTTTTAAGAAGGGCTTTGTTGTGTTGCTCGTGTTTTCCTAACATGATTTGTGGATGGCAGGGATAAGTTTTATGAACGATTGATGTGGTTAGTTGTGGATAGTTTCCCAGTAGTTAAAGAACTAAATAAACTAATTCTGATGAAATGTGAAAACCTAAATTGATTTGGAGTTGTTGTTGTTGCTGTACCTTGTTTTCTTTTGGTATTGTACTTTGAGATTTCTTGTACTTGTATGTTGTTATAAAATTGTTTAAACATGCATGTGGGCTTGGTTTGGGATTATTTCTATACACTTGTTCTTTTTTCCTTTTTGGTGGTTGAATTGTCCTATTTCCCGATCCTAAATAATAAAAAGGGTAATGCCTCCAATATTGGTGAAAAATCATACCCTTGGTTCTAGTCACCACCCTGGGGCCTACTGGAGGCGGGACTCGGGGGTCATTATCTCCCTTTCACCATTTCCAGCTCAGGAGGGGCATCTTTGGTGGGATGGGGTTGTGACAGAATGGTATCAGAGGTGATGGTTGAGAGATAGAATGGAGTCTGGAGTTAGGAACAGTAAGGATTGCATGGGATGGTAGGGAAAAAATGTTATTTAATCTTGGTGCGTGACAGAGGCCAGTGAAGACCAGCTAGGACATGGGATTTTAGGGTCCCCCGTGATCCGGTGCAAGGACTCTGAGCCTACCGAACGACAAAGTGAGACTACATTGATTGCAGGGTAGAGACCCTAGGGAAGGTACATGAATCATCATGATTGTGTTTTAATTGATTTGGGTGTTCTGGGAAAGAAATTGAAATAAAATGATAAAATGAAACCTTGAGTTTTTCCTTACTACTTGGGCTTAGGCGATCCTTGTTTACCATACAGCTATGGCACTAGGACGTCGTCCCAGGTAGCTCAGACGGCCAAGGCCCAGCAGATTCAGGCGGTCGATCAGTTGAGGATTGACCGAGAGGAGGAAGACAGCAAGTGGCAGAAGACTCTCCGTTCATTCCAGTGGTAGACCCTCAAGAAGTATGAGGGTAGTACTTCGGATATGGAGACGAAGGGGTGGCATGAGGAGATAGGGATCTCTTTTACCTTGATCCGTGCTCTGAGGGAGTATTGGGTTCCCCTAGAAGTCAGTCAGCTGAGAGGTGCGGCGCGACAGTGGTGGACACTCTACCTCAGAGAGAGGATAGAGGCAGAGGTTCCATGGGCTGACTTTGAGAAGGAATTCCGAGAGAAATTCCTTTCTTCCATGATCAAGGTAGAGAAGCGGCAGGAGTTACTCTCCCTTCACCAGGGGAGTATGATGGTACGAGAGCTAGGGATCAAGTTCAAAGATCTCCTGCGCTTTGCTCCAGATCTCTTTCCAGATGAGGAGTCTCGGGCGAGACGTTTGGAGGAGGCGCTCCATCCTTCGCTCCAGTATCTTGTCACACCCTTCACCTTTCCGACATACTTGGCAGTATATAAGAAGGCAGAGGTTGTAGAGAGGATGCACTCGATGGGATGTTCACCTAGTGAGGGGAACCAGCCAGGCTCGTCGAAGGGGAAGGCAGTCAGCAGCAGGTCTCCTGCGACGGGACCTTCTAGGTTCAGGCTAGTGGGGAGCAGGCCCCACCAGTTCCATTTCAAATATTTGGGTCCTCATCCATTTTTCACGAGCCCGAGACCGAGGTGTTTTTATTGTGGAGATTTCGGGCACGTTCAGAGTCGGTGCTCGACCCGAGCTCAGTACGGTGGAGGTGGGAAGGTTTAGTGCCCACCTCAGCAGCACCAGTTCCCGGCGAGGCCCTTCTAGCAGCAGTAGGACGATGATCCTCCGAGGGCAGACTTTTTGGGAGGGAGACGACCTCAGGGTGCTCCTAAGGGACCTCTAACAGGGCGTGGTCAGGGAGGTGGACAACATTAGAGAGGTAGATGAGCTAGGCGTGGACAGTTTCACGCAGTAGAGTTGACAGCTCCAGCAGGACCAGAGGTGGTGCGAGGTACGATTTGTTTGTTCAAAACTCTTATTTCTGCTTTGTTGGATTCAGGAGCCACACACTCCTTTGTTGCACTTAGTCTAGCCCATGCTTTGGGACTAGACGTAGAGAGATTTTCTGTAAAACTAGTACTCAGTACACTAGTTGGGGGCCAGACCAGCGTATCTTGTGTTCGCCGGGGATGTGGGCTGACGTTGGGACCACATCGATCTAGTGGGGACCTTCTTCTGTTACAGATGTAGCCATACGATGTCATCCTTGGCATCTACTGGTTGTTTTCTGTTAGTTCCATTATCGACTGCTTCCGGAGAAGAGTCGTGTTCTCCGACGTGGATGGGCAGCACGTATCTTTTGTCGGCGAGAGGAGATTTCAGGCGGGAAGTTGGCGTGTGGAGCCTATGAATTTCTTGTTGGGCGGGTTATCAGCGGTTACAACTGATACAGAGATGATGGATGTCCCAGAGGTTGTTGGGGAGTTCCTCGATGTTTTTCCGGAGGAGGTTGTGACTCTACCCGCCCAACGTGACGTAGAGTTCGGGACAGACTTACAGCCTGGTGCCCGTCCAATTTCAATGGCCCCTTATCGGATGGAACCTTCAGAGTTGTGGGAGTTGCGGATTCAGATTGACGATTTGATGGAGAATGGTTTTGTTCGACCCAACGTGTCTCCATGGGGTGCTCCGGTTTTGTTCGTGAAGAAGGCAGATGGTGGTCTCAGGCTATGCATAGACTACCGAAGGTGGAACCAGGTAACGGTCAAGAACCGTTACCCCCTTCCAAGGATAAATGATCTCTTCGACTAGATGAGGGGAGAAGGTTGGTTTTCTAAGATTGATCTACGATCAGGATATCATCAGCTGAGGGTGAAGGATAGTGACATCTCGAAGACGGATTTCAGTTGCAGGTATGGGCACTTCGAGTTTGTAGTGATGCCGTTTGGAGTTAGGAATGCACCAGCTGTGTTCATGGGACTTATGAACGTTGTCTTATAAGAGTTTCTGGACCGGTTCATCGTTGTGTTTATCGATGACATCCTGATCTACTCAAGATCATAGGAGGAGCACATTGAGAATCTCAGGGCAGTCTTGGAAGTCCTTCGACACCACCAGCATTATGGGAAATTGTCGAAGTGTGTGTTCTTGACACAAGAAGTACACTTCCTTGGGCACGTGGTGTCTCAACATGGAGTGTCAGTGGACCCGTCTAAGGTGGAGGCAGTTGTTACTTGGGAAGCACCCAAGAGCATGGCAGAATTTCGTAGTTTCTTGGGGTTAGCAGGTTACTATCAGAGGTTCGTTTCGGACTTCTCTCGAGTTTCTGCTCCATTGACAACTTTTACTAGGAAGAACCAGGTCTTCCTATGGAGCGAGTAGTGCCAGAAATCTTTTGACTATCTGAAGGAGAAGTTGGTCAGTGCTCCCATACTCAGCTTTCCAGAGGAAGGGTTGTTGCATGAAGTGTTTTGTGATGCTTCTGGCCTTGGTCTGGGGTGAGTGCTGATGCAGAATAAGGGTGTGATTTGTTAGGGGTCTAGGAAGTTGCTCCCTCACGCGCGTAACTATGACACCCTTGACCTGGATCTTGCAGCAGTAGTGTTCGTACTGAAGTTGTGGCGACATTACCTCTTTGGGGAGCGCTTTGTGGTCTTCTCAGATCACATGATCCTGTGTTATATCTTCTCCCAACGTGACCTGAACTTACGGCAGCGGAGATGAGTTGAGTTTCTCCAAGACTATGACTTTGAGATCTCTTACACTGAAGGTAAGTGAAACGTCGTGGCTGATGCCCTGAGCAAGATGTCGCATCCAAAAGTGGTTCGGGAATCCGCTGATGCTTGGAAAGCGATGGGAGAGTTGGATTTCTTGCACTTGAATACAAGGGTAGAGGGTGTTAGAGGCTGTTTGTTTCAGATGATGGTGCATTCCTCCTTGGTGAAGCAGGTGGAAGAGTCTCAGTGGGGGGACTCTGAGGTGGAAGTGATGCGGGATCGTTTCAATCAGGGGAACGCTCCAGAGGGATGGTCATAGGACAGCCGACATCAGATGATTTTCCATGGAAGGTTGTTTGTTCCGGAGGCAATCCGTGATGGATTTCTCCTTGAGTTCCACAGCTCAGCTTTGGCGGTACATCCAGGATTTTCAAAAATGTACCGAGGCCTGAGGGAACAGTTTTGGTGGCCCGGGGTGAAACGGGCAGTGGTGGAGTTTGTGGCTAAATTCCTAGTGTGTCAGCAAGTGAAGGATGAACACCGTGTTCCCAGTGTTTTGTTACATCCTTTAGATGTACCCGAGTGGAAGTGGGAAGCCATCTCAATGGATTTCGTCACAGGAGTACCCAGAGCTCAGGGTGGTTATGATGCTATCTGGGTGGTGGTGGATCGACTGACAAAATCAGCTCACTTCTTATCAATCATGGAGTCGGGCCCAGTGAGTACCTTAGCACAGAGGTACGTAGACGAGGTGGTGCGTTTGCATGGAGTCCCGAAGATTATCGTCTTAGATCGAAATACCCAGTTTACCTCACGAGTCTAGAGGGGGCTACAACATGATTTTGTCACCCAGCTACATCTTAGCACTGCTTTCCACACCCAGACCAATGGGCAGATGGAGCGGACTATCCAGACGTTGGAGGACATGCTGTGAGCATGCGTTCTGGATTTCGGAGGATCATGGGTACGACACTTTCCTTTAGTAGAGTTTGCCTACAATAACAGCTTCTACTCTACTATTGGCATGGCACCGTTTGAGGCATTGTATGGAAGGCCATGTCTTTCACCCATTTTTTGGATAGAGGTTGGTGAGACAGGTGCTCTTGGGCCAGAGGTAGTGCAGATCACCACAGAGAAAGTCCATCTTGTACATGAGAGGATAAAAGCGGCTCAGGACCAACAGAAGTCTTATGCTGATCGTCGAAGGAGGCCCTTGGAGTTCGAGGTGGGGGATGATGTGTTCTTGAAGGTTTCCCCTTGATGGGCGCATCATAGGTTTGGGAAAGGGAGAAAGCTCTCATCTAGGTTCATCGGACCTTTTGAGGAATTTAGGCAAGTCGGCGAGGTGGCATATCAGCTGGCCCTGCCACCTCAGTTGGAGAAGGTTCATGATATCTTCCACGTCTCCCAGCTTTGTCGAGACTTACACGATGACTCCCACATTATTGACTGGGGAGAGTTAGATATGGGAGACGACACAACTTTCTAGGAACGACCAGTCAGAATCAAAGATCGTAAAGAGAAGGTGCTCCATGGACGAGCCATTCCCTTGGTTCGTGTGTTGTGGAGGCATGGCAGCCTCGAGTAGAGAACTTGGGAGCGGGAGACCCAGATGCACGCCCAGTACCCGGAGTTGTTTTGACTTGTGTTTTTCCCTTGTTATTATGAGATTTGTGTTGATGTTGTGCTATGTACCTTTGATACATGGAATGCTTGTCTTGTCAGTTGTGAGACCTTTTGTTTCTTTGTTCCCTAGTAAGGTGTAACATGTCCGGATGTCTGGGAAAGGGAAAAACCTGACCCTTAATCGAGACGCATTAATGCAGATGCGATTGAAACCGTGCGGGTGAGTCAGTGCCGACTAAAGCAGATAATATGTCGACATAGGTAAAGGAATTTCCGAAACCCACGTGTTCGGGCAGTGTGTTGGTTATGTGGTGTTGGGGTTAGTGCGAGTTGAAAAATCCTAATGTATGAAAGTGGGAAGACCTAATTCTTAATAGAGACACATTAATGAGGATGTGATTAAACCCGTCCAGGTGAGTCAGTGCCGCCTAAAGAGGATAATATCTCGACATAGGAGAAGGAATTCCTAACACATATGATTAGGGTTGTTGGTTGGGTTCATGTTATAACGATAACCCTAAGAGGTATCTTGTCGGGTTCCTCTGGGTTGGGTTTTCAATTCTCAGAGACGAGAATGTTTTAAGAGGTATCTGATGTAATGGATCGGACGTCTCCGTCCCATTACTTTGTCAAAAAGAAGGTCACAAAGTGTTCTGGAGGTTAAAATGGACTTTTCCCACACTTTCCAGAATTTTGAAACTACACGCTGTGTAGTTTGGGTACACGCATTGTACCCCCTTTTCGGGTATACCCTGTGTTGCAAGCTGTGTCCTTGTTGTGTGGAATAATGGGTGCACGTCGTGTGACTAGTTTTACACGCCGTTTAGTCCTTCCCCGCATATGCATTACCAGTCAATGGCCGTGTACCGTGTTTGAGCCTTTTCCTTTCCATGTGCAATGAATGAGTACACGCCGTGTGTCTAAACTACACGTCGTGTAGTCCCTCCCCGCATAGGCGTTACGCTCAAACCGTGTGTTGACCATTCAATGGCCGCAGAGCCATGTTGGAAGCCGTGTGGAGACTGTGTGAAAGAACCGAGTATACACCGTGTACCATAAAGTACACGCTGTGTACTTTTTCTTTTCACGCCTATAAAAGGAGGGGTCCCCTCCTCCTTTCAACTCACACCTCTCCTCCCCTCTCCTCTGAGCAGAGCTCTCTTAAGAGACTCGAAGGCTGTTCCTTCCATAACTTCTTCGTCCGAGCTCCGATTTACGATCCGTCAGTGGCCACGGGATCGTAATGAAGAGGCGGAGCTTCCGAGATTGGATCTGTTTTCTTTCCTTTGGCCTTTCCTTTCCGACCTCCACCCAAGGAGGTTTTGTCGGGACCCGACAGAAGTGACGGACGCCGACAGACGTCTTCTAAGGTTGATCCGGGGGAGTGTTGCAATCATGAACCTGTTGATGTAGGGATCTTACCTTCATCTCTCTAGTTTGTGCATCATGCGGCGTGGGTATCCTCTTGTTTTCATGAGAAATAGTTGAACGTTTAAATAAAGATAATAACTGTTTAAAGAACAGGGATGGGAGGTTGTGATTGCTGTTACTTTATATCCTGTGATATTATGTTGTGAATTGAATGAGCTTCTGCCTACTGAAAATCACGGTCATTGGGGGCCTTTTCTTGCGCAATTAAATGTTTCCCTATCTTTCTAGACCGTTTTTGTGGATGAAACCTTGTGGGATGTGGAATTTGGTTAATCACGTAAAGTTGGATGATTAAAATCTGGAACCCTTGTGTGATCACCCCAGTTAAACAAAATAGAATAATTAACATGTGGGTGTTGTCTTGGTAACGAGGCATGTGTTGGGGGTGTTTTGTGGGTTGTTGTGGATTGGGTGAACAGTAGGGCTGCAGTTGACTTGGTTGTGGGCTGGTGTGAATGTTATGATGGTGATGGGCAGCGGGGCTGCAATAAATGGTACTAAAGGGATAATGAAATACTGGATTTGGTGTGGTTATGGTTATGGTGGTTGTTAGTGGGGCTGCAGGGACGGGTTTAAATGTGAAACAGATATGGGTTGTGATAATAACTTAAAAGTGGAAGAGTTAATAAATTGTGGGGAATGGTAATGGAACGGGAATGTTAATCAATGGGTTGGTTGGTTTTTAATAAGGGATTCGTTGTGTTGCTCATGTTTTTTTAACGTGATTTGTGGATGGCAGGGATAAGTTTTAAGAACGAATGATGTGGTTAGTTGTGGATAGTTTCCCAGTAGTTAAGGAACTAAATAAACTAATTCTGCTGAAACGTGAAAACCTAAATTGGGTTGGAGTTGTTGCTGTTGTTGTACCTTGTTTTCTTTTGGTATTATACTTTGAGATTTCTTGTACTTGTACCTTATTATAAAATTGTTTAAACATGCATGCGGGCTTGGTTTGGGTTTATTTCTATACACTTGTTCTTTTTTCATTTTGGCGGTTGACTTGTCCTATTTCCCGATGCCAAATAATAAAAAGGGTAATGCCTCCCATATTTTTGAAAACTCATACCCTTGGTTCTAGTCGGCACCCCGAGGCCTACTGGAGGAGGGAATCAGGGGTCATTATCTCCCTTTCACCATTGCCAGCTCAGGAGGGGCATCTTTGGTGGGAGGGGGTCATGACAATTAACATCACATAATATAATAATAACCCACCCTAAACTCTTACTCCCTTATAATAAAACCCCCCTAAAATCTAACACCCCTTATCCACATGTAACAAACAGAACTTATTTAAGGGAAACAATAAAAGGGGCTCAAAGAGGGTTCCACACACCCATATATTTCGAAAACCATCAAAAACTTCCTAATGGGCATTTATAAAAACCTCTCAAGTTGTCAAGTCTTTTTAAAATAAATAAAATTCATTTATATAATATCTCTTTAAAAAAAAGAATTTTGAAATTATTTTTATGGTAAACATAAGAAACTAGTTCACTTTTGAAACAAGAAATATTCATTAAATGATAAAAACTTTACTTATCTATTAATCACATGACCTAAATGGGTTTAAAATATTTTTATGTTCCAAATTTTAGTGAAGAATTTATTCAAACCATTTATGATTTCGTGGAATTTCAAATATTACATAAAAATACTTGAATTTTTTTTTGAGAAAATTTAGAATTATCTTTGAAGACTAAAAAAACTTTTAAAATCGTAAAATTCTTTAATAAAGGAAATATCGACAACTATTTAAACACATGACGTTTGAGGTTTCTTTGCATGGATTTTTAACATGTTAAACAGTTGATATGTCCTCTAAATTTAAATGAAAATCATTTATAACAATATTTTTATTTTAAATAATTCATAAAAATATTAAATACTCTCATTAGGAAATTGACACATTAATTTGAATCCCATGTAACAAATTATTCTATAATTTAATGTTTGGATATTGGGAAAACCTACCCTGAATCAATAATAAATGGTTCAAAACAATAAATATGGTATGAGAAGAACCTACAAGATAAATGAGAGTCCCTAGTATTAGGATGTATAATAAAATAAAAACTAAAAAACTATATAGGGTTCATCCAAGAATGAGAGTAGTGATGGGAAAAGAGTAAAACAAGTGGGGAGGAATAAACAAGGGAATGAAATGCCTTACCCTATAGTTTTGACCTAGAATCATTAAGGAACTATTGAGAATCTCCAAG
The DNA here is from genome assembly GCA_963277665.1 of Viscum album. NCBI lineage: Eukaryota > Viridiplantae > Streptophyta > Magnoliopsida > Santalales > Viscaceae > Viscum > Viscum album. The sequence continues at coordinate 52,541,457 of OY728153.1, read as the reverse complement.
ATAGTAGAGAAAATTGATGAGGTGAAGGATAAATATCAAGGGGAACATGTATTATAATAGTAAGGTTTAGAGGGAGAAAAAATGGATCCTTATGGATTTAAAAATTGAGAGGTCCCAAATCAAAATTTCACAAATTTAAAATACTACAAGATACACATGGTTATGTTCCAAAATTTAGTATATTAGGGTCAACTATGTGAATGATACAATAACCTCCTAGACATGTCACACAGTTCCGTAGAGTGCATTGTATGGTTAAAAAACAATGTAGAGTTAATGAAAAATTACATTATCATGTTGTATACCCAAATGAATTTTTCTACATGATTACTCCTATCATTGTGGGGTCGTATTTAAATACCCCAAATATGGAAATAAATTAAATTCCAAGCCCAAAATTTAACATAACATAAAATGAACCAAAAAAATATAAAATTATATAAAATAACTGACTATAGTTATATCATGGAATAACATGTTCATTGTATTTATTTTGTTACTTCTAACCATCAACCTAGTAGAATAAATCCATGTTAACCCCATATACACACATGAAGAAAAAGGAAGTAGTCTTGAATACACTACCTCAATAAAAATATTTAGGGATAACCACACTAAAATGAATTAATGAAGTATAAACCATTTAAAACATGATATAAAGTAACTCAGTACCAAACCATAATGACCCGTCATTAAAAAACTCAAAATAGTTACTAAATATAAAATCTCACTACTAAATCCTCCACAAGGAATTTAATTTATGATAATAGATATAAAGGAAATAAATAGGGAACTTTAGATCAAGAGGGATGGATTTCCAATGAATCAAGAGATTTAAATAATAAAATAGACAATTGGAAGGCACCATAAAAATCCAGGAGTCATCTTGGGATTAAAACAATAGAATAAAGAACATTCCCAATAAAAACCCAACCCCTATTTATAGAGAAAATATGATGGGCCTTCACCATAATGTGGTTAACATAAAGATATACTGAACAACCTTATAAAAAGAGGTATCTAAAATTATACTAGTCTGAAAGGTCCATGAATCCCTTACTTTATTGATCATTTCAACTGCCTTGAAAGTAAAAATTACCAGTACCACAACATGATCCACCCCAGTTATTTTAGGTTGGGATTTCATTGTCATACAACAATATGCTCCATGGTGTATCAATCCTTGTTTCAACCTCACACAATATCTATATATTAACCAAACCATTTCACCTTCTTGGTATAATCCTTCTCTTAGTTTCATAAACATTAAAAAATCACCACCATTCAAAACCCTAGCATAGAAGATGTCTCCTTCACTAGAACATGACATAGTAGATTCCATATTTATCCCTATACATCCACCATGTCTTTATTTAAAGACCCACCACATCATGATGACATATGCACACGACAATAGGAAACTAGGAAGTGTAATGTGAGATACATATGTTTATTTAATCGATATATAATTTTTAATACCATAGGGTCCAAATCATTAATTATTTACATTCAAGTTTCATGTAGAATCTCTACCAATTCTCACCCAATAACCATGACCACCAAAATGTAAAAATCTATACTATAGACCACCAAATAGACTAGAACGACCCATAAATGACCAAAAATTATCCCCTATCCTAAAAACGAATTCCACCATGTTTTTTCACCAAAACAGCTTGCAACACAAGTTCCACCATAGACATTTTGGATCCAATAGAGCCCAAATTCCACACTCTACATATAAACCTCCTCCAAAAATTCTCTCAACACTACCAAATTTTGGGAAAGCACCATGTAACAGACTGGGATGGGCTAAACTATTACATTAGATTCATATCAAACACTCCCTAGGATATACTTATCAAATGGGAACAATGATATTACTGAAGAATAATATAACATAGAAAATAAAGAAACTCAAAAAAATAATAAAAACTTCAATAATCCCATCATTAAATAAAAAATATCTAAAACAACTTAAGAAATTGGTCATGTATCTATGACTCACATTGACTCATTAATTTCTCCAAACCACCATACATCTATAAAAAACCAAGGGAATAACTTCCCCACATAATAACATCTCTCAATAATCATGAATCCCAACCTAATTCTCAATGAATGTTAAATAATCCTCTATATGAAAAACTCCCCAATCAATGACATGGAAGTCACAATGAATATAATCATGAATCTATGACATAAGTAAAGATCATAGATTAGACCCAACTATGGGAGAAGATATAATCGAAAAACCACCACACTAATATTCTCCAGTACATATAAAGGATCAATAAACTTGGATGGATTATTACTCACTTGGCCAAACCACCATTTTCTATAATGAGGTGAATCCCTCAATAACACATTATAATTTAACTCAAACTATAGAGATCTCCTCCTATGATCAATACAATACTTATTAAGGCCATGAAACACATTTTCCACTCAATAATCATATAAAGCTTCTTGTTCATGCTCTTCACCACATCTATCCCAATGACTCCCTACTCCCCAACCATACTTTAGAATAATAGAGATATAAAAGGATTACACAAATGGATCTAAGAAAATGGAATAGTGATAGATGATATTATAGTTAAAATCAATAAAGGCTATGTGATTCACCCATGATAAACCAAAATATAGAACACAAAAACACAACATATCCCCCAGTTTTTTAATGGTCTTCTATATCTGATAGTCCATTTGATTGTAGAAGGTATTGATAATGTGTATTTGGGATCCAAATTCATGATTAAGGTCTACCTAGACTGGTGAAGTAGAACTATAATATCATCCAAAAATAATGGACCTCGATACCTCCTAAAATCACCATCTCATCCATATACTAACTTTCCAAAACATAACAACATTGGAATTATTAATACATAAGAAATGAGATGATATCATCAATCAATATAAAACCACCCAAATAGGGTCACATCCTCCTCAACCTCCTGGAATTTTGATAAGTAAATTCACAGAAATTCTTTCCCACTTCTATGTAGGGACATATAATGGCTACAAAAACCCACTAGGAACACAATGATCTAACTTCACATGATGGGAGACTAAAAATTGTGATACAAATTCCACTAATTTTTAGTTCATCAATGAACATGAGAAATAAATTTTTATGTCATTATATATCTTGGATATATCTGGGTGGCTAACCAAGGGTTTTTATAAAAATTACATAGAACATTATCTCACATCAGTGGTAGATCAAACAACCTCCCTCCAAATAATATCAGATGTTGATCATCCAATGACCCACCTTAGAAGAATCACCATGTAAGGGAATATCTCACGTCACCTATGTATTTGGATCACCCCACTAAGAACCATCCAACCTCCCCCAAAATGATTTATTCACTATCATCTGATAAGGACACCCTTTACCGCTAGCCTCTTCTACATAATGATGCATGAATGAAAGATATTGTGCTGATCTCTCCGCATACCTAGACACCTGGGAAATATATCCTCATGAATTCTTTCATAGTGAATCTATAACTACATTCCCTTTTTATGGGTTGTATATAATATCAAATATGTATTAATTTGGGAAATTAACGCCTATAATATTTCTTATTCATATACCAATGATAGGAAATATTTTTAACTCTATTATGTTGTGTAAAGGAGACAAAATGTTTTTTGATGAGAAAATTCTACCCAAACAAAATTTACATCAACACAAGATCATAGGTGTTATAGTTATGATCTTGAGTATATACCTTCCTATATACATATGAGATCACCAGACACTACCCAATCAATATGAAACAAAAATAAATATGAAAAGTTTGATATAAAAACTAAAACATCACGCCCTCCCATAGAACCAAATAATAGGTTCACTAATAAAATTCCAATTTATATAGTAAAAGGTTACTTAACAATGGTCAATCTATATGAAATCTTAGTCCAATATAGTCACGACTACCAATAAGAATGCAATCTGGGAGTAATAAAACACAAATATCTGATAATATCCTTTCAGACCAATGAAACTATATAAATACATAACAATATTTAGTGTTTCCCATGAAAAAACCACCTCAAACCATGGTAGATCAACTTCCAATCCTTTCCAAGACAACACATGAACTAGAAAAGTTACTCCATGTGTCTAAGAAATTGACTTAGAGAAATTCACATGTATCCAATGTTGTTGAATGACTCTAAAAATTTATCTAATATTCTCAGTACAATCCAACTTAAAATTTTAGTACATGAGGATTTCTTCAATGAATAATACCACAAACTGATATTAAAACTCATGAAATATGGATTTCACAAGTCTAATGAAAAAAATTTGATAATTTACAATGAGAAATGAAATAAAACTGAACTTTAAGTGTCCACAACGACAATATAACATATTCTTTCAAAAACCCTTCTTCAACAAACTCATATGATGACAACTAGAATGAATATCCACCTGAAAAATAAACTAAACCCATTTAATTGATCAAAAAAATAATATATCTAAGGAAGGGGGTAACATTTATTAATTATTATATATGTCAAAAAAATTTAGTCTATGGAAATTCTCATTCCACCATCATCCTTCTTGTGAATATCATGGCAGAACCAAATTGTGATACATAGAGATGCATGTAACCTTTATGTATCAAATCATTGTTCAGAATCATAAAATCCCCAATATTACAAGGTTCCATATGATAAATAACCATGAAAATTAGGGAGGCATTAGCCATAAACTCTATGATAAACATGATGTCACATTGCGGGGAAAGTTTCACAACATTTTTTGAAAAAAACACCAAAAATCCTTTAAAACTATAGGAAAACACAACACATGTTCCTCTATTATATTAAATAAAAGTGTTCGGAGGTGATACATTAAAGTTTTTGAATTTATATAAATCACTTGATGATTTTAATCACTAATTAAAAACACACATTATCCTACCAAATAATAGTGAAAATATCTCTTTAAGAAGAATTTGATGACTCCTTGTATATACTATATCAACATAGGCCAAGTATTATATCATATTCTCATATATTTAGTAAGAAGAAACACCACATTGATTGATGTTTCCCTATCACCGGTTCAAAATCCCAACAAACATCAAGTAACATCGAATCACCACTAACTAAAAAAGTTAACACCAAGGGTACTCTAAGAATATAAAAATTTATTTGTACTTCCTATATTGAGGTAAATGTAATGAACAAAGTGTTGATCCCAAATCAAATAATGTAAAAATTGGAGTAGATGATAAAACATTAGTACCTCAGATAATATATGGGCCATCTAGCACTAGCATCTCAAAAGTGTGTAACTAGCGCTGGTATCTCCAAAGTGTGTCACTAACCATTCCTAGATCATTTGAATCAATAGAAATAAAAATTATTTCATCCTCAAACATTATTAGAAATATTACCCTATGGGTGATGTATATTTTGAGTCTTCCCTATATCTACCTGATTTCCCCTCAACAGAACTTAATACTACTAAAATCATAGTTAATATGAGCTCTGAGAAACATATTATTGACTTTGGGAGATAATATAACTTCCCATACTTCACTTGAATTAGAAAATTAATTAGAACTAAAACTGATGGTGAATATGAACTTCAAAATTAAATCACATTAACATGGATCACTTTCTAGATGTATAAAAACTACTATCTCTAGTGAAGTATGGGGAAGACTACTAACAACAAACCCCTACTAGTCAAAACAAAGACAATCCCAACATCTAAGATCCTCTATCTATATCCCCACTCCTTAATAAGCCTTGAAGACTTCCCATTAAATATAATCCAAAATACACATGCATTCTATAAATCACATCTAAATTCTTCTAAATGTCTAGATACATATGAAATGAAATTCATAAAACTAAATTGTTGGACACAAAACCTATTTTAAGTTTCACACTATCACCTCCTCATTAAGAAAATGATTATGAGTAATGTGGATAATATCATTAACTTTTATCTCAAGCTTCTACATAATCAGAATACCCTATAGAACAGATTGAAACTCCCCTCTCTTCACTAAATTTATCATTAAATAAATAATTTTTTAAAGATCTATATCTATATATCATCCAATGATCTCTACACCACCTTATGATATCCAAGGAATAAGATCCTCCATTCTAATTCAACCCCTTTCATCTGACTAATAGGTAGTAGAACCAGTTACTTTATCCTAAAATGGTTCAAAATAAAGGTGATCATGATCTCCTATAAATAGATATCCATATCTAAATCAATGGTTTTTATTACACAATTCACCAACCCTTGACATAATAAATCACACAAATTCCTCATCTAAAAACCATTCTCCTAGATATGGTCAACCCTTCTATATGAAACTAGATCATACCTCTATACCTCACTAAACTGAGTCACATGAGGACAAGGACCATGATCAATATCTCTACGAATAAAAGTAAAATCATAATCCCACAAGTATTTAAATAATTTTATGTATATTTTAATTAAGTGTATTTTAATTTACCAAAAATCACCCCCATTTAAACACATGAGTAAATCTATAATGAATGTAGCTCTCATAGGTATCTACAATGAAATTATCATTACCTTAAATTGGGGTTAGTAAGTTTAATATCATCTCATTGGATAATAATGGGTTTAACATTTTTTTTTTCAAAAATGGTATCCCTTGCAATTTCACACACTAGGTTTGACTAATTTTATCATCATACCAATCCCAATAAATCATCACCGGTTCCTAACTATGATCTGTATATATCTCCAAAACCTAACTCTAATAAAAACTTATCATCGCTCTCCCCTTCAGAAATTCCATCCTAGGCCTTCAGTGAAGATGAGAGTAAACATTGAAACCTTTCATGAAAACGATAGGGGTTAATGACTACCTTAGAGAGTATAAAGAATATATATAACGTCATTACCTTCATAAATAATGGGAATATAAAAAGGAATACACATACCAAATAAGAAAAAAAATAAACCATAATTCATGTACTTTCATACAAAAAAAATTATAGAATAAAAAACCAAAAAGGAACTACTAAGGAAGATAATACGACCAAAAATCTATTCAAATAGGTAGTAGTGTCCCTCACGATATAAAAATAATTTCTAGAAACCATGAAAATAGTTTTATATATACAGGGGTGATAATACTTGTATACATGGAAGGATTATCTTCAATACGACTTGTATAAATGTGAAGGAAGCATACTAATTAATTGGGAAAAAATATACAAACTAGATCACACCTATATAAGTTGAACAACCACTCATCCTCACTAAGTACTATACAAAAAATATCACATCCATTTATAGTAAAATAATAATGAAATAATATAGAAATAAGGTATCTTGAAACCACTTCCCCTCTATTATTTCTCTATCATGCTTTAATGGAAAATGTCATGGTTCTCCCATATCGCCCATGTAATTACATAACTATAACTTGCGTCACTATCATAACTACCTCACCTCCACCACCAAATACCACATGCCACATAATACCACATACTAAAACCACATATCACTGTATCATAGACTCACATAATATCTTTTTGATATTAGGGTATTGTAAACATGAATGACATCATCCTAATATAATCATTTTATATCACAAATCCCCCACCTAATACTAAATCCTCTATCACATCATCACTCCAGCATCACCATATAATGTCATCATTCATACAATAACTTATAGATATCACAACCCATGTATCATAAATTCATGATACTACTACTGATAATTTTATGAATTGAGAGTCGAGAAGATAGAGTATTCATCCATCCATTCACTTACAAACATGGATACTAGGGAGAATTTCCTAAACCCAAAACGTTTTGGGTGTTACTATGGTTTTCTGACATAGGTGGGGTGCATAAGAAATTAGAATAAAAATACATTATATAATATATCCACCCATAATCCCAAAAAATGGATTATACTTAATAACACTAATAACACCTATAATAATTTCCACAATACCATCCCTAAAAATAACAATCACTTCTATCACAAAACTGAAAACTAACCCATCTATTAACTTTGATACATCCATAATAGAATAAAAAAATTAACATTTAATCCCATTATTTTAATATTTCTATATTTACCATTTAACAGCCACATTAAATTAATTACTCCACTAAGTTATATATTTAATGAAAACCCATTCATTAACCAATATATTTAATTATCCAAACCATTTCCCATTTTAATTCATTTTAAATAGTTTATTAATTGCCAATTATTTGTAAATTCTATTCCACACCCAATAATATGTTCACGATTACCATCCAAATTCCATACCACTGATAACCTCTAACATAATTCTTATAACACACAACAAACTACCAAAAAACCCTTATAAAAATACACAAATAATATCCACTTCTAAAAAACCATCCCCTATTTACATGTAACCAGCCACACCACCAATTGAAACTAATAAAATTAACCATCCTTAACTGCCATATAATAATTGATATTTTCTTTGGAAAACCATGATAGACAATAATAAAAAAACCCTAACAACCCATTGTAACATCATCAATATAAAAACATACTTTAAGTAAACATTAACCAATTTATCTATAATTATCATCAGATAATAACCTATAAGGATGATTCTATATTCATTCAACACATTATGAAAAATCATATGAGTAAAAATATATTTATTTTAAATATAAAAGGACATTATAATATTTATGTGATTAGAATAATATAGAGGTTGATATAAACCTATTAAAAATTACACAAAAGGGTTTCAAATAATAAATAAAAAACCATAAGAAATAACACATATAAAATATCACGGAATTTGGAAAAAATATATCAATCACCCCTTGTCACCCATCAATTCGATTATCCCATTTCATTATATTTTTTAGATTAATTATCTCCATCCTCCTTGAAAAAAGAAATTATTTTATCCCTATTGATTCATACAAATAAAAAGTGAGAGGTCTTGTGTCCCATACCTTGATAATAACTTTATACAATAAAAAAAGGAACAAAAGAACTAATGATAAATCACTAGTAAACTTTATAGAAACCATATTGTGACCAAATCTTAGTGACCTATCATTAAAAAATAATTGAAATGCTAATCAAACTTGATGAAATGTCATTATAGAAACCTCTATAAAAAATTGAATGAACTATCATAGGATAAAATATAAGCAAGAGGGTGTCTTAGATCAAGATACATCAATTCCACACATATAAAGAGGTTTAAATCCATAAAGAGATGACTTGAATGAACCATGAAAGAAGTTAAATCATATATGGTCTGGAATAATGGAATATTAAATTTTCTAAAGAAAAATGTGACCCCTATTTATAGAGAAAACATGATGTGACTTTTCACAACATTATGGCCTTTATAATAGTTATGATGGGATTATCCAAAGGGTGATTAAAAATTCAATAAAATTTAAATTTCCTTGTATCCCAAAATATCATGGTCATTTCAACTTCCTTAAAAGTTAAAAACATCCATCACTATAAAATTTTCCATCCTCACCATTTTGATTTAATATATCCTCCAAATTCCATGATATAAATGATCTTATATGCATCCCGGTTTTAAATTTTTCTTGAAAGTATAGATCAACGAAACTACTTTACTCCCTAGCTATATGTATTATTGAAGTTTCATGGACTTTATAATATAATGTCCTTTCTAAAACACAACATGGAAGATGCCATTTTGGTCACTAAATGGTTAACCTCATTGGATGATGACATAATTAATGTTGAGTTGATCCCTAAACAACCAACTATTCTACATTTGGAAACAAACAATCGTGTGATGATATCCACATGATACAAAAAAATTTAAAATGGTAAGGGATGATACATATGATTATTTAATATGTACATAAGATTAAAATACATGGAGAGGTATATGGGAATTATTCCCCTTTTATTTTCTAAATGAACCCCATATATTCTCAATATAGCATGAAAACCACCAAAAATGACAACTATATTCTATAGGCCACCATATTGCATGGAACAAACCCAAAAAATTCAACTACACTGCCAATATCCTAGAAGAAAATTACACCATAATAGTATCACTAATATGACCTCGACGGTGACCTCCACCATGACAATTTTGGACACTGGAGATCCCAAAATAAACTATCTACCTCTTTACCACCTTTAAATATCCTTTAAATACATCCAAAGTTTAATAAAACAAAATTTAATTTACTCAGAAGGGTCTGTACATTATTCTAACTACATTTCTATAGAAATTAATGAATTATAAAGTATGAATTAGGTCAAGAAAACATCCCAAGTTTTTTTTTCAAATCTTCTGTCACAAACTAGTGAATGGAATTAATTTTGAGATAACTTGTATGATTGTTGGATTTATCTTGAAATGGTATTCAACAATTGGAGGCACAAAAATTCTAGATTTTACACCCACAGTTAAAGGTACACCAAACTCTATGAATCTTCCTTGACTTAGCTCTCTCTATTGAAAAACTTATTCCACACGCAGTTCTTGATCGAATCTAGCCATATTTTTTTGTTTCATGTTTTTAATAAAGATTATCTATAACTTAGTATCATATTTAAAAATATTTTTTCCCTTTTCATTGAGTCGTGTAATTACGAATTAATGATATTACATAAAAATTAGAAAAGATAAAACCATGTAAAATAATGAAAAAAATCAATTAAATAAAATAAAATACCCGATTAATTCATTTTTCCCAAATTAAATACATACATACTGATGGTAAAAAATATTTAGGGGCCCTCAAGTCATAATTAGTTCTTATGAGTTATCATGTTTATAATTTTTAAATCATTCTTCCAAAGTGTTAACTAATAGGGTGTAACAAATGTCTATTATGATGATGAACCCATGTGGAGATATTTAGGAAATATCTTATATAAATTATGATTAATTAAAAAAATTTACAGAATCTATGATCATTGAAAGTGCACTATGATTGAAAAATTCAGGATCATGTATCGGTGAAGCAGAAAGAATAATTTAATAGCCTTATATATTTCTAAATTAGGTCTTAAAAAATTCTTGGTCCTAGAATTCAGTCTTTAACTCATAAAAACCACTTTTTCTAGGGTAAATTAATTTATTTTATTTAAAAAATAGATGACCCAAAATCATATTTGAACATAAATACTTTAAATCATTTAATGTTTATGCATTAATCTAAGTGATTATTCAATTATTTTAGAATAATATCACCCATCAACAGAAAATGTGCATACATGAATATGAGATAATACATAGAATAATGAAGTGAATGAAAAAACCCAATAAATAATAATATTAAATAATAAAAATGTTAATAGTAACCCCCTTTCTCATATACCTTAAAAATAAGTAAATACCCAGGAAGTTTTGTCAAGAGAGTGCATAAAAAAATATTCTACCCTCAAAATCCTAGGAAATAATACTTAATATCATGATTCAATATGATATCCCATGAATCCTTCCTATATTATTTCCAAGTGCTGAACAACCCCATCAATTTGGTGGTTGAAATTATAGTTGTATTCTCTGTGAATATTTCATTATTATATATCTATACCTTTTCTACATTAAATCCAACTCCAAAACCATTTATATAGGATTAAAAAAACCAATGAAATAACACCTATATTTATTGAAAATATATTAGTTATAATTCACAAGGAAAGAAAATATTGAAATACAATAAATCTACTGTAGATATAAAAATAATGGAATTTGGGTTTGATTACATCACAACCTCGTTCTTCATAACACTGTAATAGAAAGAACACCGTAAAATTTATCTTATATATCTATCTTAAAATAGTTATCATTTTCTCTACATTTGAATAATACACTTTAAAGTGTATAAATATTTCCCCATTTAGACCATCAACCAACAATGGTGTAATTTTTTTATGCTGTCAAAACCCTATCACAGATGTGCCATGACCCCAGGAATATTATGTTCCCCACTATCTTGATATCTTCTTATCCATCATGGATTGATCTAATGAGCCATATTTCAAAGGGTTTTATAAAATATTCACCATTTTCCCATGATTTTAGGAATCATGGTTAAATGGAATAGGTATGGAAACAATATATTCTTTTCAGTATACTCATTAAGAAATAAAATATTACATGAAGGAATTAGATTAAATTTCAATAAGTACAAAAACATACATATCATAAGGAAACTCATAGTGAGACTCATATATATCATTACCATATATTCAATGGAAATGAAATATTTCTTACATATTGAGGGAAAATATTATGCATTGTTAGAAAAATAATTATGCATTGGGCATTTCATGCATATAGAAAAGGAATAAGCCCTTACAAAAATATTGAGATATTTGAAATATGAACTACCACTTAAGAAAGGTTTCACCCTTTTCAAAATTCTATTTTCAATCAGATTATTTTTATTTCATTCAATAATTCAATAAATTCTAAATAATACCATACCTTATATTAAAAACTAATTCAAATAAGAGTTAGGTAAAAATAGGTAAATAAAAAATAAAATTAATAAAAAATATTGTTCATGAAAAATGTTCCCATCAATATCCCATTAGTGGAATGTGGGAAGTAGGATGTAGGGGAAATATAAATCCATATTTCTGTCTTCTTGTTCTTTATTCCATCACTATAAAGGAGTTAATCCCAAATATAAGTGAGTACCTTCCTTCACTTATTGCTATATTCATGTTATCTCTTTTATTTTCATTCCCAAAATCCAAATTCCAAAATATATGGATTTTATTTTTGATGTTTTTTTCATAGAATGGAAGAAACTTGAATGTTTTAAGAATATTTCACCTCAGAGTGATATAGTAGTGTTATATGATTTTATGTCACCTCATTAGTGGATATTGTTTCACCACCAAACTCTATTGTAAGGGTTTTATTCTTTTATCCACATCTAAAATCCATGAAAGTTTATGATTATTATTAATTTATGTTAATATAATTTATTTAATCTTGATAATTGATTTTTATTGTTTTGATGACTTCTGTATAGTGGTATAGTGACACATAAGTATGTTTGTCTATATCACTTCTATATAATTATTTAGAAATTTTTTATGTATGATTTAAACCCATCTCTTAATTCAAAATGTTTCTCTCTAAGATATTTTAAAATAGATTCCAGTTAAATATTTACCAATGTTTGGCCTTTAATTGATAATTAAATAGTATTTATTCTTACTTAAAAATATTAAATAGGGTTTCCGTAAAATTTAAAATATATTTAAATTTTCTAAAATCGTAATTGAATATTGTTTTTTATTGTTTAAAAAATACATGACCCTTTAAATGTTATCTTTTATGTATTATGTTTAAAATTTTCACATGGTTTATTAAAGTATTTAAAATGACTAAATAACATTGGTTTGAATTTAAGTATAACATATTTTAAAATATTAACTATTTTGTGTTGTATTTTTAGTTATAAGATGTTTTTTTGAAAAATTAGTAAAAGATATTTTGATGTTTTTGAGGGAACACATGGTTTTCTCGAAAAATATTATTTTGTTCCAAAACTTTCTTCGAAATTTCCGTTTTATTTTAGGTGATTTTTTATGTGAGCGTTGCTTTTCTAAAAGGCCTTATTTTACAGGAGTAATAAAATATTTTTTTTCAGTATTCCATGTTTTCATGTAATAATTTCATACATGTATTGTACTGATATGTATAGATTTTTCATTAATTATTCAAAGAGTTATTTAAAAAAAGATTCTTTTATTTGAGATCGATCTATTATTTATTATTATGTTATTCTCTAACCCATTCATGATTAGAATTCTGAATGGAAAAATTTTTTATGATTCTATTATATTTTAATTGATTATTTTTAAATAATATGGGGTTTTATCTAGAGGGGTGTTTGATTGGTGATATATTTATTTTTTATTAATATAAATGTTTTATTCCTTGTTTTGAAATATCATGGTAATATCTAACTTATTACTATGAAATTATTATATGTGTTCTCTATTAGTTATCTTAGATATTATTTGAAAAAATGGTGCCATAAAAAATTCCTTGATATTGTATGTCATGTAATTATGTAGGATTGAATCACTTCTATAAGAATGGTTCTGTTATGTTATGTAATATTTTATGAATTTATATCCTAATATCCAATGATTCATTCCTTATGATTATTCTTTTAAAATTACATGCATGTGGATGTGTGTCCTTTATTTTAAAAATGGTATGACTATACTCTGAATATTATTTACATTGTTCGTTAATATTTTTTGAATATTAATATTTTATAAAAGGTTTTGGAATGTAATCATTTATAATTTTTTATGAAATGTTGTTTTATTATTTATAATTCTATTTTCAGTTATACTAATCATTTTTTATTATTTACTTTTAAAAAAAGCAATTTTAGTTGAGTTCAAATATTGAATTTGTATAAAATCATGTCAGTGAAATACTGTTGGGTATGTTGATGTACTTACACATTTCATGTACACCTTTTGGAACATGAATTTATATTTCTCTATTTTTTTAATAAGTAACAACATATGTTGGATGGCGATGGGGTGTTATTGTACGACTATAACATTTCTTGTTTTGTAAGACAATATTTTTACAACGTCACCCCTTATCATATATGTGTAAAAATTTAATTTTAATTAATTTATTTTATAGTAGATGATATAAACTTATATTATACATAAATATATATATATACTTTAATTATTTTTTATGCTCTGATTAAATAATTTTTCAAAAATATGAAATTAATTATAAGGATATAACATAAATAGATCATATGAAAAATATAATGAAATGTTCATTACCATGTTGGTTTATATTGAGAAAAATAAATATTATGGAAATATATGATACGTTATATTAATATATGTAATTAGGGAAATAAAGATGAAAAAATAATGCAATTTTAATTTATAAATTTGATGGGATATGGTCTCCCAGAAATACTATAATCGAGAATAAAATAGCAATAATAAATAAAATGATTAGAAATAAGGTTGAAATTTTGTGAAATAAATATAGAGAACCTTTAATTAAATATAATTAAATGAAATTTTTAGGCTTTAAGTGGTATATAGAGGGTAGTAAAATCTAACATAACCATTTGAGTGAGTAAGGTCGCCATTAAAAATTTCGCTTCTAGAATAATAACCCCACCATTGAAATAACATGTGATTGTTAGGAAAACTGATTAAATAACAAAATAATTAAATAATTAATAATATATGAATATAAAAATATAATAAATGAATATTCAAATTATGAAAAATATTTCTTTTAAAATTTACTTAATTCAAATAATTTAATTATTTTCTAAAATAAGTTTTTCCTTTGTTAAACATTTGTGTTTTATCTTTAATTTAAATTTTGAATTTAATTCCTCATGTTATATATTTTTTATAAAATTAATCTATTTTTTTTGAATTAACATGTCAAAATTAGACATGAGTGATTTTTTTGTGAATTTTATAAAATAGTTGAAATTTTATGTTAGTAATAAAATATGGTATGTATTATCAATGATAATAATTTATAATAATAATTATATTCATTATTGGTTAAAAAACATATTTTAAAGTGTTAAAGGTTATTTAAAAATCTTATAAATTAATTTCCCAATCAAAATTTTTTTTCTAAAATGTAAGGTTATGTTTTTACCAAAAAATATTATTTTTAACATATTAATTGATCTTTAGATAAAATAATTATCTCATTGTTAGGAAATTATTCTCATAATTTTTTTTCATATTTATATTCATGAAATAATAATTATTTTAGTAGAAAATCATAGAATTTTTCATTAAAATTAATAAAATAAATAAATAAATGTGTAAAACATGACACAATAATGTTGTAACGAAGAAATCATTGTGCAAAACCATTATCCAAAATTTCAACATGCCATGGTTTAATAAAAATTGTATGTAAGAATATATATTTTCATATACAATACCATTATCACTATACCTAGTAATTAAATGCTTTTACATGCAATATTTTAACAAAAAATACATAACCACTCTATATATAAATTCCCATCTCTCCCCTATTTTAAAACTACCTCATAAAAACTATTCTATAGACTTAAATCAACCCATATTTTATATCCTAAGCCTTAATCTATTTTTGGTAATGTTTTTACCTCATAATTTCCCATATACCAATGGTGCTATGCTCCTAGTGAAAGTGGAGTCAGAAAATATGATGCAACATCCAATTTTTTGATTTAATTTTCATTTATTATTTTCTCATTTATATTTTAAATGATTATTTTATAATAAAATTAATTAAAAAAAAATTTATTTATAATTTTTTTAGTATGTAAATATAAACTATAAATAATATATGTATCTCATTTATCCCCTCCATTGACATGTATTTATATGTTCATTTTTACCATCTATAGGGAAAATAACGTTTCATTATTTAACATTATCTTCATGATTATTTAGAGTAATAATTATAATATATATGTATATTATTTTATTTATTTTTATCATTCTATAGATGATGAAACTCTTATAAAAATAGATGATCAATACCAGAATATTAAAACAACCATGGAATAATTCAAATAATCATATCCTACTGAATTTTACCTCTAAAAAAGAATAATTACTAATTATGTATATAAATAAAATTTAGGAAATATAATAATGATTTTAAATTCATTTTATATTTTTTTAATAAATAAATATTAGTTATATAGGATTTGTAAGTGCATTGGTGAAAAACAAAACATGAGGCAAGGGGTTCTCTTTTTGATCCATCTATTTAAAATTCATTATCATTCTCTAATTATTTTCCATAATAATTGATTTTATTTTCTATAACAACTCTAAAATAAGTTATATTATTGAACATATTTTATTTATATACCTATTGTAATCATAAACATTTATTATTAATCCATATATTATAATGTTCATAAGAGGGTTTTTAATCTATTTTCTATCTTTTGAGAAATTGTTTTCTAACCCTTTCAGATTTTATGACATATTTTCAAAAATATTTATAGATATTAATTAATTTATTCTCCATTTTATGAGATTATTAGTTTTATTATCTATTTTATATTGACTACAACATTTTATAAAAAATTATTTCATCATATATTTTAAAATGATTCATTTCTCACCATCTTCTTATAAAATATGTGAATATATTCTTATTTTTAGTTCATTTTTGTAATATATTATTTTTTATAGGTATTTAGATCCCATTTGGATACTTACTCATCACCATAATACTTCCCAACATGCTATAAATTTTAGGATTGGGAATATTCTAAATTTTCATTCAGATTACTTCCAAATTCTAATTTCAGTCATTCTTTACCTTTTTAATGGTATCCATCCTATATGAAATTACAAATTAATTTTTATCTAAATTAAAATTATTTAAATTCCATTATTTGTATCCTAATATATACTAAACTCTTTATACATTGATTACTTTTGGATAGATAATATGTTATGAGATTTTTTCAACCCGTTTTAATTTAATTATTGATAATCCCTATTATAATACTTGATTTATTTATTATTCCTTGAATATTTTTTATGGAAATCATGCTTTTGAATATATTATAATGTGATGGGTAGGCCCAAAATTATGCATCCCTCCAATATATTTGGTAATGTATGAATCTAAAGTGATACTATGTATGGGGAATAGGTAGTGAACTGAGCCCAAAAATGTTTTATTATCTTGGAAGTAACCCTTAACTCATGTTTATAATCTTTCATTATTTTATTTATGAAAATTTTCTATCATTTTTAAATTTATATTCTTGGTTCCTGTGTTATCCATCATGTTATTTTTATGATATGACCCAGTGATTCTCTCAAAGACCTCATAGTATCCAATATACATATGATCTAGAAATTATTTTCTATAGTTCCTATAATATATATTATATTCCGCTCATGTTATTATTTCTTAATGTAAGTATTCATATCAATGAATCTCCTATTATATACTTTGTTATATCATGATATCTTATAGTGATTATGTTCATACTATTTCCATTTCATTCTTCATACTAGGATATTTACCTCATTATTTACTTGATGTATGTCACCAGGTGATCTTATGTGTTAATAACTGTTTGGTAAAATTATAAGAGGTCTAAAAAGATTAATTTTTTATATTTATATGCTATTATATATATATATATATTGATGATTAAATAATGATCTAGTTCCCTATGATAATGAAATTATGATTCATTGAATGGTTGAATATAATACATATTAATATTATGTTTGAAAGGAATATATTTATTACTCAATATTTGGAAGTGGGGGTCTAGGGGTGTCTTAATGATTGCATGTTTCTCCCACTCAATATTTATTGGTTGGTATGGGATTTCATCCTACAATGAAAATGACCATTTAGGATATTCTTTAGTATTATATTTGGTTTTATTTACATTAGGTTGTATAATGTGTTTTTTTATCAGATTATTTTTTTGAGTGTTTTATAGATTTTTTCAAAAAACTTTATATGACATGTAAGCAGGAATGTTATTGAATTATATTGTTTTAAGAAATGGTTATTGTAATTTATAATATAAAGATCATTACATAAGAGAGAAACTGTTTCTATATGCTATAATTTATTCGTCACTGCATGATGAAATCCTTTGTTGTAATTCCCTATAGATATTTATGTATTTTTTTAAAAATTATTTAGTTATTTCTTGTGTAATTTGTATTTGTTTCTAAAAATGTGGTTTATTAGTAAACATAATAAAAAAATTAAGGAATAAAATTATAAATGTAATTTCATGGAAGTAGTTAACTCAAACCATAATTATAGTATATCTCCTGATAATCTTATAAGAGTGGAAAGTGAAGAGACAATGATTATAAATTAGTTAAACTTAGATAAATCCAAAATCTTCTTACATTTATGATGTTTCTTGATAAAATTAGTTAAATAAGGATAGATATTGAAGGTGAATTAAGGTTGTTTTAAAACCACTATCTACCATTGTTTTAGAACATGTATTGTAGAACAAGATATAATATACATTAAAAAATACTTGATATATCTCTATGGAAGTAAAATAATCAAAATAATTGGAAGATAAATATATTTATTAATTAAAAAGAGTTTTAGGGACTATGAATATAACTAAGGTATAGTATCAATGATTAATAATGGTTTAATACTACCGAGAACTATTTAAGAGTTTTTGAAAAAGATGTTATGAATAAACTTGTGAACACATTTAGTTTCAAAGTGTAAAAGTATAATATTTTATAAACTCAATGTATATAAGATAATTTTTGAAAGATAAGTTGAGGATATAAATTTATATGAGTTGATATATTGAATAAGTTTATGAATTTTTAGTTAGATTTTAGATTTTATGTAGAAAATATGACAGTTTAACTCTAAAAATGTTCGAGATATGAAATATTGAGTTAGACTAGTGAAATAATAAATAAAATATGTGATGTGAAGAATCCTAAATCTATCACAACATAAATATTTTTGGATACAGATTAAATTATATTATTAAATGTTCTAAAAGAATAAAAAAGTGTATATCAACACTTATATATGGATTATTGGTTTAAAAAAATTATGAGGTGTTACAAAGGGGAATATACATGAAAAAATAGACAATTCTTTACTAATCTTTAAATACACCAAATATCAAGGTGGTTTTAGATGAAAACTTAATTCAAGGAGATTTATTTGGTAAAGTCATGTGATCATCCCTAAAGTGGCCTATAAGTTTTTTAGTTCATAAGTGGACCTTATAAAATTTTTTATTAGTTAAAGATCAAATACATGGAGACCAAAATATAAGAAGATAATTCTGAGTTAATAAGATATATGATCAAGAAAATAAATTTAAGTGAACATTATTGATGTTGGAAACTGAATAAATAAATTGTAAGGTGTTGGAACAATATCATAGAAATATGATTATTTTGTATAAGGAATCATTTATAGAATAAAAATGAAATATAACCATAATTTAAAATATGGAGAGTTTAAACATGGATTCATTTATATTTACGATCAAATTCAGTTGATGTATATTTTAATGTTCTATAATGATTCAAGTATAATTGACTTATATGAATGAAGTATAAGAAGAATAACTTATTAATGGATGTTGTAGAATAATGGATCAAGAGTAAAAATTTATGTATACAGAATTTAAATAATACCTAATTCTAAAGACCAAATGTTATGAAAAGATAAATCTATGGAAATCTAAACTCTCGGAGTTGTGAAGATCAAAATCCATGAGGATTATTTTTATGGAAGAATTATGAGATGTCATATGAATCATTTTGAATGATGGGTTAGAGCTATGAAATAATAAATCTATAAGATTATATGATACTTTAGATTAAGTTAAATGATCCAATTTCTATGCAAGAATTATTTGAATGTTTCATAATATTAACCAATTTATATTGAAGAACAATTCATCGAGTTAATGAAATAAATACAATAATGCAGAGTTTTACATTAATATATAAATTTAATGATCCATATTCCATGGTTCCATTTGAGATTAAATTAAATGGTGATGAATAATTACTAAGATTTTAATGTGAAGAAGTATTGATCGATAATGATTTAATAGAATAACTTACTAAGGAAGACCATGTAACAGAGAAAGAAAGAAATTTGATGAGAGTAATTATTGAATTTGATGATACTATATTTCATGGAGGTTTTAGAAATCATTTATTACTATAAAAGTTGTAAATGTCAGTAAGGTATATATCAGAAGAGAGAGTGAGGATATGGCTTGAAAATTTCAAATATCTGTTGAGATAAGAATGTTGAGGTTATAATATTTGAGATTATATAGGTTATAGTTAAGTAGAATCTATAATTTTAGAATATTGAGGTTAATGTGGAATAAAAATATCCTATTTAAACCGATATAAAACATAGTAATGGAAGTAGTTTAATGGATTTATAATATTTTATAAGAAACATAGATTATTATGAAATATGAAATAATTGAGGATGAAGGTAATTTGTGTTTTTATTTCCCTTGATTTCATTGATCATTATAAATGTTTGAGAATTCAGTTAATGTGGATACAGTTGAATTTGTTCATTCATTAGTATCTAAAGAACAACTATTGAGGAAGAATATCTTTTAGTGTGAAGTAGAGACATCTTATATTTTATTCATGATATTTTCTATAAGTGTTGAAGAAGGACAATTGAAGAGTAAAGTGATCCATTATAATCATATCCATAAAACTACTATTAGAATACATAATTTTTTTTAAGGATGATAACATACTAATATGTTTAGGTATTTAGTTAAGAGTGATACATTTTCACCCATTTTAATCAATTTTCTACACTTATGATAAATACTTTGGATATCATTAAAATTGGACACAACAAGAAGTATATTCCGATATTTGCATTAAACCTTGTAAAAATTTATGTGTTGTGATATATTTATTATCTATCATTAATGTGGTGTGAATGTGTAAGTGAACATATAGTATCAATTCATCCTAACAATTTAAATGTTTCATATATTAGAATGTGAATTTTTTTTAGAAAGAACTAATTTATTAAAATGTGTCTCCTCTAATTCAACCTCCCTCTAAGTGTAATTGTATGATCCACTAGACTCTTTAATTGTTATTAGATCCAAAGGGTACACCATTTATTGGATCTATATTTTTATGGAAATTTCATTAACTAATTTATATTAAGTGTAGATTTTAGGAGGTTATTGAGATGCCTTTATCGAAGAGTAAATAATTTCATCCTATAAATAACATGGTGGATATTTTTACAAAAACTATAGGAAGTATAAATTATAATGTAGATAATAACGAAAGGATGTTACCACATGTTAAAATGGAGGAAATGGATAAACCACAACTTTAAGGTAATCAATGTTTCAATGTTTCACTCATTTTTATTGACAGTTATCCCCTTGATGATTCTTGTTGAATATGTGAATATAATTTTCTCATTAAATCAATTAAATATATTTATTTAAAAAATAATGTATAAATAATTATTTTACGTTTATATATATATTTTAGTTCATCCATGATCTATAATATTTAAAACCACAACATTATTTAAATAAACAACTATGGGTAATTAATTAATTTAATAATTATAAAAGTTTACACTCACAGTAAACCTCTTGTCGCCAAGTAAAAATCCTTATAACATTATGAAGAAATTTTTTTCTTATTTCAAGAAGAATTTAAAAGGAGAGTATGTATGAAATATAAGATTAATGGTTTTTTTGATAATCTTATTGTAATGGAAAAAATGTAAAATAAATCACGGATCTTAAAGATACTCAATTTCTGATCAAGGAAAAAAATATTAACAGAGTTTTATCATTCCTTGTAATATATGAGTATGTTTATTAATGATAAAGTTGAGGAGAAGATAGTGGATTTTAAAGATTGATTTAAATATCCTAATAATTATAATGACACTCTAAATTTTAATTTTCTTGAGTTGGAAAAAAATTTGAGAAACATAAAAAGTTACTTAAGATGAATATTCATGTGATTCTAAATAAAGATTTTATATGGTAAATGTTTCTAAAAATAATCTTGCTTCCAATATTAGTCATTCTAGTTAAAATAATATATTGAAACTATCCACTAATAAATACAATAAATCTCATGGTAAATATAACCTATACTCTATAATTTTATTTAACAATTAATACTGACTTCATAGAAAGTTATGGTTAAAACATAAATCGTGGTTGTATGTGTGAAAATAAAAAATTCGAGAAACCCACCACTTTAGTAAAAGTTGATGTGAGTTAAAGAATAAAATATTTCCTCCAAATTTAAGTAGAAAATAATACATGTATATTTTAAAAATATAATGGAGAAACACATTTCCAATATATTTCACAAAGGAAGAAAATAATATTTCATAGATATGATTGTTATATTAAAAATTTTATACAAAAGTTGATTGACTGATGGTATAATATATCAAATTTCAAAATAAAATGATTCTTAATTATAGTAAATAAAATACAAAGATAAGAAAAATATTTCTAAAATGAGGAAAAGTACAAATAGGAAGGTAAATTTGATTACATGAAACAAATTAGAATATGTGGAGAATTTTTATATACATTTTAATGAAATTGGTCATTTTAATGGTGATTGTTTATTTAAACCTAGAAAGAATTATTAATAAATTATTAAATAAAGGGGCTACATAATTTGAGAAAATATTGAAAGAAAATGGTTAGTTATCTATGGGCGTAAGAAAAATGAAGATGCTAAAAAGAACACACATAAGAAGAATGTAAAATAATATGCAACACCAAATAAGAGGTGATTCTATTATGGATTAATTGATCCATCAAGGATAGTTTCAATCAAGTCATAAACATTAGTTCTAGTTGTAGCAAGAATGAACAAAAAATAAATTTATTCTAAAAAAGGGAAAAAAATTGGTTTTGTAGAGGATAACTCTTATGAAGAAGTATAAATTGATGAAAATTTTCCAAAATTTAATAACATAATAAAATATTGAGAAACCATGGGGGGATTCATGAAATAAATACATTTACTTAAAGAATTAATGATTATATATCTATAATAATTTGAAGTGAAAAATAAAATAAAATAATTGTAATAAGGGGAAAGTGTTATGGCAGATATTGTGAAATTTTAAGTTCCACATGAAATAAAAGTTAATAGATGAAGAAAATGAAGCTACCGAAATAGATTAGTGTTTGAAAATCAAGTGATAAATCATGATGAAATGTGGATCTGAAAAGAGAGACGTTTTTAGGTTTAGAAATATATCATAATGAGGTGACCCAAGATAAAAATTCAATTATTTTACATCATTTTGATAATTAAAACATTAAATAACATATTAATCTCAACAACAGGATAATCTAGAGGTTTAGTGTCTTAAGATACTACTTATATAAGTGAACTATCTTATTATTATTATTCAAATTTAAATATAATTTCATCATACTAGATATTCTCCTTGACCTCTTATATGTTAAACTCATCCCCATGACCTATGATAATTAAACATAAAAGAAGGGTTAGATCATACACTCAGTAATGGAATAATAAAAAGATAATCATATTACCCATGGTGATATTATATGATATAAGAAAACATAAGTAGGAAAAAAATATCTAATTAAACAAAAAATTGAATTATAAAAACTTTTCATTTTTCAAAATAGGAGATCAAGTAATTCCATATGATAAAACATATAATATGGTTCAAATGATGTAATATACTGAGACGTAAATCAAGATCTATGGGAATAGAACTTCCACATAAAAAATTAGTGTGGCACTAATATAAGCATAGAAACTCTGCATTTTGGATCAGGTATGACCACTTATTTCCCATAGGTGACCAATCTTCAAAACCTGTTCCCCATAGATGATTAGGCATCACTACATGTTTCCCATTTTAGATCAGGTATTCCAACTCATTAACCTAATATTATCTAATATATATATATATATATTTTTAATTAATTAAATGGATATATATATAGCCCCAACATCAATTATTTATTAACAATACTTGTATTCCATAAGAAAACACAAAATGAAAAAATCATTAAAACCCCTAAATAATAATGGGTTTGACATTTAATTTTAAAATATATCACAAAATTAAACATATAATATAGATCAATTGATACCAAATTAAAAAAATGAACTTCCTAAAATATTTTGGATGGTGGTTCATAAATCATAAATTTATGGAAAATTTATCTCTTGAGATAAGGAGTAAAATGTAATCCAAAGATAAAATCTTTTATTTCAAAAGGAATTTTGTTTATATATTTATATACCATTGGTGGTAACCAAAATTTAAAACATCGATAATAAAACATTTCTTTTGAAAGAGTGAAATGAATGTATAAATATCATATTAATTGATACATAATTAGATTTCAATACATTAAATTAGAATATTTTCTATATGTGAAAACCTGTACTTGAATCAAAGATCTAATTAAGAGATGGAGGTTCATCGTTGATAAGGTTATAATTTTTTGTGAGAGAACAATCAAGTGGGGAGATTTGAATCAAAGAATAAATTCTCCCCTAAAAGATAAAAGTGACCATTATATAAAAAGGTAAACAAATTGATTAATATAATATTTATTTTCAAATTTCAAAATAATACATATAACTCAAAGTAAGAGATTAGAGTTACCAAAGTCCCTTACCTTGATTCTTAAAATCTTCAAAAGTTCTTTAGAATCATGTATTTTAAATTTAAAAATATTAATAATTTTTTTTAAAAAAAATACTCATAATTATTTCTATTTATACATTTTAGTTATAATTATTTCTTATATTTATATCAGTTACATATTTTCCCACATCGGGTGTTTATATCGTTGATCATTTATACTAGTTTTGTAAGAGCACTGTAAATA
This sequence comes from Viscum album, assembly GCA_963277665.1. Taxonomy (NCBI): domain Eukaryota; kingdom Viridiplantae; phylum Streptophyta; class Magnoliopsida; order Santalales; family Viscaceae; genus Viscum; species Viscum album. The sequence continues at coordinate 52,515,980 of OY728153.1, read as the reverse complement.
TTTAATATTATTTTAAATTTTATCTTAACAAGTTATTTAAATTCTCTATGATGGATGATTCTTAATTATTTATAATTTTTATATTTTCATTAATGGGTTTTTTAGTATTTAGCCAATAAAATTAAATCAACATCAAGCATATTTTAGGGATTTTAACCCAAAGGGTTATTTTATTAGTTAATGAATTAAATATTGATTTAATAATTCTATACCCAGTAAAAAATATTAATTTATATAACTATATCATATTACATAATTAATTACATTTTAATAATCATCCACGATATAATTTCATGGAATTGTTCAAGTGGGTGGTAAAATTGAACCAAACACAAACATGCCATGATTAATGGAATATCATGAGGTTATTTGGTTGAAATATTTTTTATAGAAACATAATGGAATTATTCAATTTTGTTAGCAAAAAATATAAAAATTAGTAAAATTAGGAGAATAATTTATTGTTACAAGACAATTACATAGTCTAAATAATTTTTTTCACTTAGTTTACTTGTTTAAGATGAATAATATCATAATTATTTTTTATCTTTTATATCACTAATAGGTTATTATATTTCTGTTGACATAGTGTTATTAAAATAATAAACATCATATTAATCCTTTAAAACAAATCTTAGACGCATCCATGAAATGTAGTGTTGGAAAATGTAATGCATCATACCGTTGAGGTAGTAGTCCTCACCCATGAACGTTTCAAGTTTTAATTTTTCTTAATTGAATTGTAGAAATGTAATTAATAAATTTATCATATTTATAAGAACATGTAAATATAATATGGGAAAAAATTATTTTAACATGGTAGAATTAAATTTGAAATATAATTAGTTCACAAAATGAAATATAAATTAGAAAGGGAGGTTAAGAATTTATACCTCAATTCTAGTATTATATTCTTTGTGAAGGGGGTTAGTCCTTTAAGGGGTGGTCTTTTGAGATGACTAAAAAATATTAATGGTGTTCAGGATTTTTTCGAAAAGAATTTTGTAAATCTTGTTCTAAAATTAGGAAGTTGTGGTGTGATGGGAAATGTGGAGTAAGTATCTCCAAAACTAAGTTAAATGGGATGGTATATTAGTAAAAAGCAATAACATTTGAATAATGAGAAGTTAATACAAAGGGAATTAGAAAAAAAGAGAAATAATGGGGAATGGAAGAGATAAGGTTGATAAAGCCTCAACTATCCTGTATTACTAACTCACCAGAACAGATACCCTCCATGATAAACAATACAATTATAACGAGGACCATTCTAGAATCAAATGGTTCACTCCTAACCATATATATTACCTTAAAATATTTATATACTACTAAAATCATTACTAACATCCTTGATAAACCACTCAGGTTTCCCCAGGACCATTAAAAATCTCAACAAACCCACAAATAATTCATTTTAACAATCGATGAACAAAACAACACTATGCATAACCAGCACATACATGCCTTCACACAGCAAGGATTTTTTTATTTTTATAAAAATACATGATAGAATACATTATCCTACTTTGGGAAGAGTTATTCTATTATAAAATCTCATAATATCTTGCATACCAACCTTATAAGTCTTCATTAAATCAAAAAACCACACACTCTTGCACAACCTGATCACCAACCACTATCATCCTCAGATGTGTCACACCCCATCGAACCCAAGATAATGCACATGATCCACTGATCATAAACCTATTTCATGTTAGTTCCAACTAGCTAGAGCACTGTCATCACACCTATACAAAAATGAGGCACCAAATAAAAAATCCAAAATCTAACCACACTACAACTCATCACTAAAGACTCATTCCAAAACCATGATTCTCTAACCATTCTCTCACTGTATCACCCAATGGGAAGCCTAAAACAAAACTATCCAGACATCAAACAAAACCTACAATCTCAAATAACCCGAAAACCAAGAGCACTCCCAATGCTCATCCACTCATGCCCAAGGAATCCATATGCCTCTCCACAAAGCCCTCTAAATAAAACACCACCCACAATGATACTCAATCCCAATAAAAAATAACTCTCATGAATCATAGACCCCATCAATCCCCTATATGGGTATCCAATGCCTTCACCAAATCTCTAGGGTGTCCAAACATCCCTTGATGAAGGGACCAAATTTATATAACCATATAACATCCCACAATAATATTCACAGGACATGTGATGAAAATAAAATACATCTAGTTATTTTAATTAGAATAACACAATGAATTTATATGGAATAAAATAACATCCATTGATGTGGAAACTGTAAATAAATAAACCTCTATCATCAATAAAATTATGCAAATGTAGGCAGATGTAATGTGAATCTTACTTGTATATATTGGTTTATTTACACAAGACTCTTTATAATAGTCCAAGATCAAATACTATAAATCAAAATAGAAAACACACAAGTGTGCCAAACTATGTGAAATAGTAAAACCATAATATAAAAAACCAAAAAAAATCCATTTACCTTGTATTATGGAAATCAAATCCAAAATGTTAGTCATGATGCACAAGTTTGAGGTCCATTACAGGCCTTAAAACATTCCCAGAATACTTTTCTATTATCTCCAAATTAATAAGATAAAAAAGATATGGATCTAATACTATTTTATAATCACGTGAATTAGATCATTCAAACATCCCACCCAATCCATCTCTTCCAGAGGCCTTATGTGCATCTCCCTTTAATCTAGAGACTACCAATTAGTAGTGAGGGTCTAAAGAGAAACCGTGAAATTTTTATACCCACATACCAGAGTGTAGTAATAGTAAAAAATAACCAAATACATCAACTAATAATATCATAGTGTATAATTAATAAGACAGAAGAATAATACAATATATGGAATGTATCATGAAGACTCACAGTCATGCTAGTAAACATCAACTGATCTCCCACTAGGCTAACCAGATATGTATAATAAAATAAATAAATAAAATAAACAATTATCTACTATCATCCCCAATCCATACCTCAAACTTGGTCTCTAATATCTTTAAAGATACTTTAACCCCATAATCTACCTCCACTAGAGATACCTCACTTAATCATACAATAGAAAGACTCAACCCATCCACTACACAATTTTCTCTAAACCTGAAAGTTGATATAAGGTCCTATACATACACTAGGGTGACCACATAAGGGGTGAGTGATAAAAATCATAATCCCAACCAGTATGGTGGTACCTAATATCCACTTTCATAATAAGTGAATGCACATGGGATATTCACAAAAAAGTGTAATAAAAATTTCCACAAAAATAAATATCTAAAATAAATAGAATTATGTTGATCAAAGGTATCTTGATCTTGACATTTTATCAACCAAAAATACTTCAAATAGTTCCATAAATCTATGAATCATTCAACCATAATGAGACAACACATTATCAAGGTCTTCTAGATCTTAAATAATCTCCCTTATGTCTAACACCCTAATAGGCCTGAATTGTGGACCCTAAGATCATACCATAGTCTTTCAAAATAGAAACACAAAACACTATCAAAAGAAAAGACTCAAATAGAATGGGTTAAACTATTGATAGAAGCTCAGTTATAACATTGATAGAACCTTATCATATCCTTATAGTTCTGCTGAACTGAACTATCACTTTAAACATAATAGAGATATGAAGTTACAACAGTCCCTACAAATGTCTGAGACCATGGAAACTAAACCTCTATTCTAGGGGTAGTCTTAACTAATGGTTTATCACTCATCCATATTTCCCATTTTCTCCATATATAATATCAACACCATCCAACAAAGCATAGAATAAAATAAATCTTAGGACCAACTCCCAATATAATAATCTCCCAATGTTCTCCTCTCATCAAATAACATTGAAATAGTATCCTCAAACACCCATGACCTAGTCCATCAAAGTGGTTGGCGAATACTCAAAACATTCATCACTAACATATCCAAAATGGATTACACCACCAATATATGGGTTCTAGGGTGACACTCAAAGCACCCAAAAAAATAATCCAATAACTAACCCTATAACTATTAATAGTACATATGGAACCCACAATAGAACCTTGGATCAAGTTAATCTAATATTTTAGGACTATCGTGACATAGTAATCCTCATCCAATGATAGTGACACCCAAAACATCCAAGACCATCCCCTCACCTACATGAGAATCCTAAAGGATCCCTCAAAACCATCTCAACATGTATTATGTGACACCCAATGGTACCTTACACTCTATGATTTCATCCAATTCCAAAGGATTTAATCTAACTAAACCCTAAGAAACTAACTAACCAAGCCATCCATCAAACTAATCAATCCCTCTTTTTGGGAACTATCCATGTATTCCCAAATTAATCAATATTGAATTTTTGAAGGAAAGTCATCCAACTAGCTCACGAACCTCACCTAGGTCACATACCACACCACCAGTATGGGAACTCATAAACTAAGAAACTGGGAAAAAACATCTCAAAACCCCCTCTCATAACAAAACTCTAACCAACATCCTCTGAACACCATAGGGTTAACACCATCATGTCCTACATGTAAACACACTTATAATGGACTAATCCCAAGTCGAATTTCAATTTCAAAGAGATAAAATCTGTGAAAAAGATAAAAAGGGGTAAGTACACAATATGAACCTATTTTACATGATGTGGAAACTATGAATACTTAGTTGGATAAATAATTCATGTAACGACCGAGGTTTTAGGACACTAAACACGTTCCAAATCCTAGTTCACCGCATGAATTCATGAGATCCTCTTCTTCATCCAAATGCTATCGACTGGGCCCTGGGTTCTAGTCTAATACCATGGGGTGAATATGTCCATATATTAGTGTGAGTAATAATAGATAAATTAATAAAAAATAATCCATGATAAATAAATAAAATAAATGTAAGTAATAAACTAAAAAAATTATTTCTCTAACATAATATAGAATTTAATAAGGCTTATATAACTAATACCTTTTTCCCCCCATATAAAAAATTAAACAAAAATAAAATACATGATGAAAAAAAAAATTTACCCAAGACTCTCCGTATTCTAATCCCCTAATATCATATCAGCTACCAAGTTGATCATATAATATCGCTCCTTAACCCAACCTATGCATCAAACCAAGATGAGGTCTTCTTGGGTGCCTAAATTCCATTAACACCTGAGTTGGTTGTGAGTACAATTCAATAGGTAACCACAAATATGGTCCCTTACATAACTAGTAATTGTAGTGATATATATATGTCATATGATCAAAATAATAATAATTATAAAATAAACTATGTAGACATAATTAAAATAAAAAATATCCACCATTTATCTTCCATTTCTAAATTGACTGTAAAGATCAGCCCAAACCTAGTTCAACAAAGACCGAAATGTCTCTGAAAATAATACACCACCTCAAGGGGATACATGTTCTATCATAGGATCCCACATGGCTGAATCCATGAAGTTGTAAACAATATATCTTAGAATGTACTTTTGGTATCCATGAAACAATCAGGATTAAAATCTAGAACTTTTGGAATACCTAGGAATCTCACATTACAAGGTTCAATAACCAAATCTTAGGGGGTGAACTAAGAATCCATTCATTACAATACATTTGTAGGATTGTAGCTAATTCATAATTATCTTGGTAAATAACATCTAAAAATCATCAATCTCAACAAACTATTCCCATGGAATGGCCCAATCATCCTATAATAAAATAATCAAGCTTAAACCACCAAATCCAAAGTATACTAGGAATCCTAATGACTGTGTGTGAATCAGAGCCTGTGAAGTTCGGAAAGTATCATAAGGGAATATGGAACTTTTAGAGAAATAGTTTGGGGATTAATCCTAAATAGGATTCCCTTATAACGAGGTACAAGAGATATGCCTTAACTCATTTAGAATAGGGTGGGGTGTGGGGGTTAATTCAAGGACTATTCCTAAGGAGGATGCCCAGATTATGGGAATTATGGTTGGACTCTTGAGGAGGATGTCCATTGAGATCAGGCCCTGAGTGAAGGATTCTTATGCATCCTAGTTTTGATGGGAATAATAGTTCTTTTGGTTAATTCCATTTGAGTATTACAGCTAATAAGAGGCCCATTGAGGGGGGAATGATTTCTCATTTCTTGGATGAGATGATATGGAGATCGGTAATTCAGAAGGCTTCCTACATATCATAGTTTTGGTGGGAATTGGAGCTCTCGTAGCTCATTCTATTTGGGGCTTAAATCTAGGATGAGGATCATTGAGGGGGTATGATTTATCATTTATTGAATGATATGTTGTGAAGCCTGGTCTTGAGAATGCTTTCTACGTATCCTAGATTTCATGGGAATCAGAGTTCTCAAAGTTCATTCCGTTGGGGGCTTACACCAAGGAGCGGGCCCATTGATGGGGGAATAATTTCTCATTTCATAGATGATATGACACGGAGATAAGGACTTCAGAGGGCTTCATAAATATCCAACTTATGGGGGGAATCAGTGTTCTAATAGTTAATTCCACTTTGGGATTACACCTAGGAAGAGTACCATTGGTAGGGGAATGATTTCTCATTTCATGGATGAGATTATGTGGAGAATGGGCCATGAGAAGGATTTATATGTATCCTAGTTATGGTGGGAATTAAAGTTCACTTTTTTCATTCCATTAGGTGAATTTTGAAAATATTATGATCATAAAAAACCTCAAATCCCACATGGGTCATGCTCATTTTGAGCAATACGAGGATGTAAAATATTCAACAAAGGAAAACATTTTCTCCTCTACTGGTGGAAGAGGTCGGGCCTATAGCGAAGAGAATTTGAGGAGACGGCGGTTGGGGGTGTGGAGCAATGAACCCTTTAATGTGGAATGAAGGTGAAGGTCATTAGGTCTATCCCAAAAGGATATGGGCTTAATTTATGATGGATTACCTTTGATTGGTCCCAGGAGGGGAGGGAAACCTTTTCTTTTGTTTAAGGGAAAAGAAAGGGTGATCCTCACACTCTTTATTTGGAATCAGAGGCTCTGTGTCTTAGAGATGAGAAGGGGAGGATATGGTCTTATCCTCAAAATCCAAGACTTGAAACTCTAAAACACTTTACCTAGTGTAAGGTTCCACTTGAGAATAGATATTAAAACCTATAGACATCCTAAGGATATAGACCCCATGGTAGGAAAAGTGTGGGAAACCACTAATCGTAGATATACAAACCCAAACTGGAGACACACTGATGCGCCTTTCCAAATATTTTGGTAAATTAGGTGTTCTTGGGGGAGGTGTCAACATAATCCCTTTCAAGTAAGGGAACCCATAAATGAGAGGCCCTTTTATTAATGACATTGATGTAGGAATCATTAAAGGCTCAAGCAGGTTGAAGGGGTGTGGTGAACAAAGAAAGGGGTTCTCAAGTAAGTGGCTCACAGGTATGTGGTGCACGTGTAGAATTGGGTGAATTAGTTTCACCTTAAGCGATGAAAATATTGGATTAATAGACTTGGATGAAACTTGAATAAATCATTTAAGAGTCTTCATGGGTATTCTTTAATGTAGGGGGCACAACTTACTACTTGAAGAAGGGAGGTCACACAAGTGTTATTAAATTATGGGGGTTTGGGTGCTCTAGTCGTGTAATTGTTATGTATTTTAAACACCGAATGTACATAATTCCTATGATACTCCTTTAATTTACTCACTTCAAGTGTTAGAAAACTACCTTGGAGGTTTCAGAGGACTTGGTAGAGATAATATTGTGACAAGAGTACCAATTTGGATTCAGGTAATTTCCTCCATACAAATGAAGGCCCCAAGGCACTAATTATAGGAAAATATGGTAACCTAATCAATAGTGACTTGAAGCATAAGTGATGAGGTGGCATGAAAGTGAGGGACACACAAGGTTTTGAGCATTTCCAATGATTCAAGATACCTTGGGTGAATCAAATTTTGAGTGTTTTCAATTCATGATATTCCCTATCTATTTTCTCCTCCATTTTCCAAGACATTTCATGTTTTCACTTTTTCATTAATGTAATGGAATGGAGTGTCAACAAGAACAAAGTAAAAATAGATACTCTATACTATGAGGGTTTTCTCCCACACCCCAATTCAGGATCAATGTCAGGCTTCGGTCCCAACCCATTAGGCTGGTGCCTTCACTACCATCACTGACCCCCTAAAAATGCATATTCGCACCATGAAATTTTTGAGCCAAGTCGATGGAATTTTTTTCATGATTCAAGGAAATCATATCTACTCCTTCTTCCAACATAAATATATAATTCTACTATAACTCATCATTTGGTGTCTAAGTGAGGTTCTCTTATTCAAATTTGTAGATAAGTGCATAGAACTCATTTCAAGGTGTCTATAAAATCCCACCATTAGAATTAGATTCACTCAAAATGAAAATAATATTATTTTAAGGTAACCATAGGTAACATTGATGTATTCCAACATAATTTCGTGGGTTTTGGATATACTTCATGGTTGTAATGATGGTATAATTTTTTCCTTATCCATGGATGTTTTTCTCCTTGCAATGGATGTTTTTCCTGCAGCCTGTGGTTCGGGCTGCTGATTTTTTGTTGAAGACTGTGATTTGTCTGTCGAGGGCATGGATCGAGGTGGACCGCTGCTAGTGATTTGGTGACGTGAGGCACTTTGATGGTGATTGGTCCAAGGCACGTCGTTTTGAATTTCAAATGTGGTTATTGTGGCTCTCTTTTGAATTTCAAATTTGGGATGTGATGGTGTGAACAACTTGAATGTGAGGTTCCCACTTACCAATAATGTGGACTCTTAGAAAATACCAAAAAATTGATTTGGCCATGGGTCCTAGAAATCATATTTCAACTATTCCTAGGGTATTATGGACAACACTACATGTTTTGAATCCTTTTGTGTCATCACCCTACTTTTTTTTCTAATTTCAGTATGGAGTAAAATTAGTGGGTGAGACTTGTATTTTTTGTAGTATTTCCTTTTTGGGGTTTCAGCCTAAAACGTTTTGTTCCTTTTAACTTTTAATTACTCGATATTGGATAAACCATACAGAGTTTATGTCTAGTGAGCTGAGATTCGACATTTTTCTAGACTTCCCAGTGCGTATTTTCAATCTGGTGTGTAATATGTCTCTTTTTGTTGGATATTTAAAGTCATGTATGTCAGAGTAATAAAGTTACTGTTTTAGGTCAAACAACATTGACCCTGAATTTTGAGATTAAAATAAAAAATAGGCCTAATGGCTAGAGGGTACCGATATTCTTTAGATATTTCCAAGGGGAATCTTGAGGAATGATTTTTATGGTCACTAAATCTAAAATGTAAAGTACTATAATATAGGGGGTATCTTCCAAGAATGAAGTTACTGTTATTTGAAAAATATTTTATGGGGGATGTATTATGGAGGGTCAACTAGGGAATATGCTCCATGTCCAAATAATAGAATCCTTAGGTTAGAATACCCATTGTCTAGGATACATTATGAAAGGCCAACTGGGGGAATGTACTGCATAGTCAAGTAAATGAGATCTCAAGAATTTTGACACCCTATTACTAATATACAAGGGGGTTTAAGATTTGGATGTTTCAAGACCATAAATGGTAGATTTTCCAAGGAAGGGTGTCTAAGAATAAGGGGCCCATCTATGAAGACATAAGACATGAATGGGGAAACAAATCATAAAAAACCTGGTGAATGAAGGAGGGTACATTTTATTAAATAACAAATGTTAGTAGGAGAATGTTCTAATCTGAAGATGGATGGTGGTGCTATGTAGTTTATTGTCATGCAGCAAGGACATTATTCCATGAAGTTTAAAGTCCTGAAACAAAGTCATTAATCCATGCATTTTAATGTCATGCATCACAGATAATAATCTATGTATTTTAAAGGAATGCATCAAAGAAACTATAAGATTTTAATTTATGTTCTTTAACTCTAACCATGGATTTTATGATTTTCCAATTCTTAATAATTTGAATATAAATGTGATTCCATAATTATGTATGGAAAGGAATAATTGTAAGCTCTGACTTGGGGATTTCGAAATATGAAGAATGACTTGGGAAAATGGATAATTTCATTTAGAAGAGGACAATTCCAAGAGTGAAGTTACCACTATTTGAAAAACACGTTATGGGGATTGTATTATATAGGGATAACTAGGGCATGTTCTATATAGAAAAATGGTGGAATCCCTAGGATGGTAGGGCAGTTATGTGGGTGATATTATGGAAGGAAAACTAGGCATGTACTTTATAGTTAGATAAAAAAGCTCTTTATAATTCTAACAATCTATTTGCTAAAAGCTGATGAATGTTTATGGATATTCATATCTCCATAGGTACAGAGTTTGGTTTATTGAGAAAAGCACCCAAATAAAGAAAGATTATTTCCAGTCATGATTTCCAAAAAATTAGAGGAATAGTATTTCTACAAATTTCTAATCCAAGTAGAGTAAGTATGATTTCTATAGATTTAGGTTACTTGACTAGGGACATAATATTATGGAAACAATTGATGATATGTGGTAAAATGATCCAAGGTAATTTTAGTATGCTTTGAATAAGTGAAGGGGAGAGAATTAAACCATGGTCTTGAATAATTTTCGGATGGGAGAAAGGATATGGGAAAAATATAAAAAGGATGACCAATTTAAAATATGGGTTTCTGCATGCCATCCTAAAGCATAGAGGGGAAAAAAGAGGCTTCTCCGAAGAACAAAATTACCGCTATTTGAAAAACCCATTATGGGGGTCGTATCATATAGAGAAAACTATAGAATATTATTCAAAAAGAAATAGTCACATATTTTTTCCAATAGGACCATTATGTGGGTGACTTATGCAAGGCCAGTTAAGGGCATGTACTGCATAGTTTGGAAAAAGATCTCTTGGGTTTTAGCCATTCTATGATTAATAGTTGAGGAAAGATTATAAAGATCTAAAATAATTCAATATTGTGAGTATGAAATATGAAAGGGGTAATGTTAAATGCATAAGGGAATTTTTTTTTGACAGATATTTTCCCTAAATTCAGAGTCCATTACATAGATCTGACTCATATGTATAATAGGGACATCTTTTGGTTCCTCAGTGGGCTATCTAAAGAGAGAACCCAAAATAAGGGCTCTTTCATAGTTTTTTAATTGTATATGGGAGAAGGATAATTTTATTTTATATTGTTGTTGGACCCAGGAAAAGAGATCTTAGGGTCACTACATATCTCATAGGGATGAGAATCAATCCATGCATAGCTCTTTCACTAGTGTGTAGTTTAATGTCATGCGGAAAGAACATAGGTTTTCCAGTTTAATTGCATGAAGCAGGAACATTAGGGGCTTTGATATGAAGAGCAATTGAATGTTTTGGATGGTCTAGGGTATAGGTCCCAAGTGTCACAATGTATCTTTTCCATGTAAGAATCAAGCCACACATTTTTCTATCAGATACAAGTTCATGTATATAGTGAAAAAATGTATTGGATCTCCTCATGTTGATGTAACTCAAACATGGGAGAAAAGTGGCTTTTTAATATCATGCTGCAGCTAGTCCCAGTATTGAAAATCTGTATGTCACTACATATATCATATAGATTATAATCAAGACACACATAGTTCTTATAGTTCCATATATTTAATCATCACGTGGTGAGGACATGAAGTGATTCCGATGTGAAAATGTATATAAAGGAAGACTAGGGAAAAAGACATAAGTGTCACTATGTATCTCAATAGAATGGAAATAAAGTCACATGTAGTTATTTTTACTTCCATTCATTTTAATTTCATGTGGTAAGGATGAAGGTGAACTGATGTGAAATGACTACATATCTCATCAAGATGATAATTGAACCATAAGTTGTTTTTTAAAAATATTGTGTTGTTTAACATCATGAGATGAGTTCAACTATTGAACATTATATGTTCATAAAACCAGGACCATTGATATCACCAAATATTATTTTAGATACCATATTTATGCACAGAAGTTCTTTACCCAACTCCTATGCCCACACGAGCAATGCTCAATGTGGAAAACATGGAGCATGAAAAGGTTTCTTCCATAAAATAAAGGCGACACAAGTGAAGGATAAGGGTCTAATGTTTGAATTCTTCCTGAACTATGATATATGACTAGAGAATCAATATTTATATTTATATGGGATATAATGAAGCCACTTGTTGTTCTTGAAGGAGTTCCCTGTGAAAGTTTGATTCATACAAACATGGGTGAAGGGACTTTTCCAACATTGCGGCTGGACCAAGGATTGGAATCTGAGCATCACAAAGTATCTCATATGGATGAGAATCAAGCCCAACATAGTTCTTGAAAAATTGCCTATGTTGTTATTATTCATACACGGAAGGAATAATGGTTTTTTATGGTTAGACCAAGGATTGGAGATCTTGGCATCACTACATATCTCATAGAGATGAGAATCTATCCATGCATTGTTCTTGAAAAGATCATTCCATATAGAATTTGAGTTTGATGTGATAGAAATGAGATTTTCATACATTACAGAATCATGGATAAGCTCAATACATAAGATGTTATGATAATCCAACCATCTATTGTGGAAGAGTGTTCTATATAGGTGTGGTTCATATATAGGAAAAATGGAAATAAATTTCTTTTTGGTTGTATATGGGCCCAAGATTAGAGATCTGGGTATCACTACTTATCTCATTTAAATGGGAATCAATCCACACATAGTTCTTGAAGAACCATGTAGTTTAACATCTTAGAGTAAGGATGTCTATCATTAGATGTGAAAGAAACATTGTGGTTGGACCAAGGCTTAAGACCCATGTGTCACTACGTATCTTTCTAGGGGCGAGAATCAAGCCATATGTAGTTCATAAAAGGGGGTTCGTATGCAGACCTGATTCAATAATTGGGAAAAATAAGGGCACAAGTGACACTAAGTAGTGACAATGATGTGAGTAATGCATGCACATGGAAGTTAATCATCTTTTAAAGGACCACAAGGAATGACAATTTTTGGTATTTCAAGGTATTTCCCAACATAAAATGAAGGAGATGATAATCGTACAGTTTAATGCCATGTAACAGGGAAAAATGATTCTATTTAGTTTATCATCATCCAACTAGGATGTGTATGGTGATATGCATTTTAATGTATTGCTACTAAGAAGATGGTCATTATGTAGTTTAACATCATACAATTATGACATTCTCTGTTAGATTACAAAAAGTATTTATTCAATAATCTAGAATTTGTTGGCGTTGAAATGTGTTCTCCACCCATTTATATTAGGGAATAAGATCCATTAGAGTATACCATATGTATGAAAAAAGGTCCTTCCCACTTTGGACCATTCTTTTGATGATTTTTTTGTAGTATCATTGGATTTATAATGACTAATACCAATTCTCCTTGGAAGAATGAACAGAGGTGAAATTTATTGTTGAAAGCTCATTCTATTCAGTTTTGATAGACATCCATATGATGCATGGTATGTAATATCTATTCTTCTTATCGATCCATCTCATTTAGTCACTTCTGATATTTCTCGTCTGTAGATATATAATCAAAAACAAAAACTCTGAGTGAAGGAAATTGAACTTCAATGGGCATAACTATATTTGTCTTGTATTCCAATGTGTATGGGTTTGACCAAGTGGAAGTATAGACAGAAGTCCTATAAGACCATAAATAATTTATGATTTTATCAGGAAAATAATTTTCATCTTTATCCACCATCTTATATATTATTTTGGACATGATTTTTCTGAAGGCCTATATCTGTCCATTTTTCACTTCATGACAACAAGATGGATTATTGGATTTGATATTGTATTCTTGATATAACATCCATACACTAAAAGAACAGAAATTTATGTTTTTAACCATCAATATGGTATGAGGGGTACCAAATCTAGGGATTATATTAGCTTTGAGAAGTCTAACAATGCTCTTGGACCTAAATTTTTTAAGAGGTATTAATGTAGCCCATTTGGAGAAGAAATAAGTATCAGTAATAATGTACTTGAATTTCATAGATATAACTCGAGGATAAGGTCCCAATACATCTATTCCCCATATAGAAAATATCCATGAGTATTTATGTATATTTATCAATTCTGGTTTTTGATCAATGAATTTCATATGAACCTCCTTGGGATGACACTTCTTAGTGAAATATGTGCAATCCAGTTTCATTAAAGGCTAAAGTATCCAAGATTTCAGATTTGATTAGAAAGCCTTTTCCCATACTACTGGGAAACACAGGATCATGCATACACTTTTTCATGACAACTTTAGTTTCATCCCCACAAATGCATATGAGAATAATTCCTTTGAAGATTTATCTGTAGAGGATCTTCTTGTAATCTAAGTCATTATAAAGAGTGAAATTAACTAATCTTCACCGAAATTACTCTCTTTCAACTCTATCTTGTGGAAGAAATCCATTTTAGAGATATTTCATTATGGGTGTCATCTATCCCATGGTAGGACCAAATGATTCAAGAATGGGATTAATTTCATTGATTTCTTCTATTCAATTTGGAAAAAAAGTGAAACCACTAGAAGATGAGAAATGATAATGATAGTCTCATTCCATCATGGATCTACTAGGGCTATAAATGTATTTTCTAATGCATTATATTGGAATTTTTTTGACCGCAAGACACAATGAAATATTGGTTTCGATGTAAATTCTGCCATTAACCCTCATACATAATCACACATGGTGTATTTAATTCATTTCTAATGGGATACTCCTCTTTGATCTATTTTATTATCAATTCTGACTCACCCTTCACCTATAAGTTATCCACATGTACTTGGATTTTTAAATTAAATCCTGAAATGGGAGCCTGATATTCTACCACATTGTTGGTACCATCTTACGATAACAAGAAAGAGTATGGAAATGCCACCTTTTCTAGGTAGATATGTACTATACCTTACCCAACATTGTTAAGATTAGGGTTTTCCATTATATTCCCCATTGGACTTCTGGAAGAAACATCAAAATAAATTTCCCATATTTGGTTACTATCTTGAATATAGATGATCTCTTCATCTGTAAGTTCAGTAATCAATGAAGTCTCTTTCGTAGACAATTTCATAGTAAGGAAGTCATCTAAGGCTTGTCCTTTTAGTGGTTTATAAGGCACAAAATATATATAAAACTATTTCAGAATAACAACCCACCATTCCAAATTTCTTGTAAGAATAGGATGGATGAGGGTAAATTTGAGTGGGTTATTGCATGATACCAAATAGACCTCATGATGTTTTAGATAGAGCCTCTTAATGCTAGGAAACATTTCTCAATATCTGAATATTGAGTCTCTGCATCGAGAACGATTTGACAGTGATAATAATTGTTATTTTCATTCCCATTATTGTTCTTTTTTGCAAGGAAAGTGCCCAGTGTTTGATATAATTCTATAACAAAGAGGATGATTAGTTTTCCCTCAACAAGAGGCATCAATACTGGTGGGATCAAGAGTTATTTTTTAAGGGTATCAAATGATTCTTTGAAGTCATTTTTCCATTGATATGTGATCCATTTGTTCATCAATTTGGTGAAAGGGAAAACAATTTCCTACCAAAATGTTTATGAAGTACTGGACATATTCCATGTGTCCATGAAGTCCTCCCAAGTCCTTGACATTTCGAGGAGGTGACATGAAAAGAGTATCATTTATCATCTCAGGATCAACTTTGATGTCATGATGGAATACAAAAATAATGAGAAATTTTACTATGTTTACCCCGAAAAAAAAATTCAAGGGGTTGATCTTCAATATATGATGTTGAAGCTTACTGAATATGGTATCCCAATCAGCCAGGTGATCAGAATGTTGTCTGTATTTTACCACTATACCACCAACATAGAATTCAATTAATTTCATGAAGAAGGGTTTGTAGATGTGGTATGTTGCACGTTGATATGTTGCAGTATCATTCTTCAAACCAAAGGGCATAACCCAATAGA